>OX382359.1:14268859-15707059 GCA_947508005.1 Amphipoea lucens
CATCGATACTCCATAAGAAACACTCCCAACAGAATTAATATCGAAAGGTTCTGTAATCGCTATTGACAGCTCCATTCACAATCCGCGGAGGAGACTCCCGAAGCCCCGACTCACTGAATATTTCACTGAGAGACTTATTAGCCAGCTAATTATACAGAGGAAGTAGTTAGGGCGCGGCGGAAAGACGAGGGGATCTCGCCGCTCTTAAACATTCCACGGCCCTACTATGAAAATGTTGATGCTTTTTTGTTTTGTATTTTTTTTAATGTGGGTTTCTAGTGAGTTTTGTATTTAAGTATTATGAAAACATATGACGAAGTATTTGATAGGCGTGTTAGAGTACACACGACGACTTTAATAAGCAAGCTATACATTTCCAGTTTCTAGCTGACCTTGCATTGCTTTTCGTATAATGAGAACTCAGCTTATAGGTACTGGAAATGTATACAGGGTGTCCCAAAACTCAACGTCAAGCCGAAACGGGGTGACAGGATTGATCATAACCATCACGAGAAAAATCTGAAAAAAAATCTATCCCATGCAGTTTGAAAATTATG
This sequence comes from Amphipoea lucens, assembly GCA_947508005.1. Lineage (NCBI taxonomy): Eukaryota > Metazoa > Arthropoda > Insecta > Lepidoptera > Noctuidae > Amphipoea > Amphipoea lucens. The sequence goes on from OX382359.1 coordinate 14,269,417, forward strand.
GGCATTTTAAGAAAAACCTAGAAATTTGATCAAACTGTACCATTTTTCGGTTATTGTGGTTATTATTTTTTATTTTTGTTCATTTGAACTTTAGAAACGTAATCCTAAATAACATTTCTAGAATCCCAATAAAAAATAATGACACAATTGCCTTAAGTTCCCGAGAATTGAGACTATTTGTTAAACTACGAATTTAAAATTTTCAAGATTCGTCGACTTTGACAGGCCCTCCTATAAAAAAAATGTACTAGAGTGCCTTGGCAAGTAGCATTAAAAGTTGGCGCATTTAATCAGAATTCTAAAATGGTACAATACTTGTTAGTTCCATACAATAGAAAAGAGTAAAAAAATTAAAACCTCAAGTAACCCGATTTTTGCTATCAGATTTTACTCAGTTAAAATGTTTTTAATTCGCACAAGCTCTAGGTAGGTTCTTAATTTTAAGGCAAAATGATGAGAGAGATGGATAATGGGTATGTTTGCCATGAGTGAGCGAGACAGATAGTGACGCCACGCATTGAGATTATCAGGAAAGGATTTCTTTTTGTAGAACAATGCTACAGAGGCATAATGAGAATCCCCAATTCATCCAAAAAATTCTCTGGTCAGATGAATCGACATTTAAAAAAGATGGTTACATGAACTTGCACAATTATCACGAGTGGCATGTGGAGAATCCACATTTAAAGCGAGAAGATAGATCCCAGTATCGTTTTAAAGTAAACCTGTGGACCGGAATTTTAAACGGTAAAATTATTGGGCCTATTGAACTGCCTGAGAACTTGAATGGAACTAATTACCTACATTTTTTAAGAGAAGATTTACCAACCCTGTTAGAGGACGTACCACTAGCAGATCTTCGCGACATGTGGTTTCAACAAGATGGCTGCCCAGCGCATTTCGCAGTGCAAGTAAGAGATTTCCTTGACCAGGAATATCCGGGAAGGTGGATTGGACGTTCGGGCACTATCTCGTGGCCCGCCCGTTCACCAGATTTAAATCCCCTGGATTTTTTCTATTGGGGAGTTCTCAAAGAAAAAGTTTACTCAAAGCCCATTGAGAACGTAGCCGACCTGCGTGAACGCATTTCTCAAGCAGCTGAGGCGATCAACTCTCGAAGATATGCCCGACTAATAAGTAGATCTTTTTTAAGAAGATGTAGGGCTTGTATTGAGGCTGATGGTAAACAATTTGAACATTTATTGTAATAAAAAACGTTATTTCTCTATCATCAGACTTTTATTCCAACAAACCTAATTATTTTACTAATTTTACTAACTTTTTTTCACTTTGGTAAAAGTGGCGTCACTATCTGTCTCGCTCACTCATGGCGAACATACCCATTATCCATCTCTCTCATCATTTTGTCTTAAAATTAAGAACCTACCTAGAGCTTGTGTGAATTAAAAACATTTTAACTGAGTAAAATGAGATAGCAAAAATCGGGTTACTTGAGGTTTTAATTTTTTTACTCTTTTCTATTGTATGGAACTAACAAGTATTGTACCATTTTAGAATTCTGATTAAATGCGCCAACTTTTAATGCCACTTGCCAAGGCACTCTAGTACATTTTTTTTATAGGAGGGCCTGTCAAAGTCGACGAATCTTGAAAATTTTAAATTCGTAGTTTAACAAATAGTCTCAATTCTCGGAAACTTGAGGCAATTGTGTCATTATTTTTTATTGGGATTCTAGAAATGTTATTTAGGATTACGTTTCCAAAGTTCAAATGAACAAAAATAAAAAAGAATAACCACAATAACCGAAAAATGGTACAGTTTGATCAAATTTCTAGGTTTTTCTTAAAATGCCCATAATTTTTAAACTGCATGGGATAGATTTTTTTTCAGATTTTTCTCGTGATGGTTATGATCAATCCTGTCACCCCGTTTCGGCTTGACGTTGAGTTTTGGGACACCCTGTATACCTTGATATGTCGTCGTGCGTACCATAACTTTAATTAAATAGGAAATATGACACGTGACAACCATAGATAGTATCTACAACGTCTGCAATTTAATTTCATGATACGACACTTTTTGGTGTACCTACAATTTTTTATCGCTTCTGGGTTAAAATAAAGGCAGTATGAAGAATGCTCTAGCATAACTAGGTAGGTTATCAACGGAATAATATGTAGTATAGTTGGTATAGTCGGAATAACATCACATAACATCACGCTTGTAATCTTCGAATGGTTAGACAGAGATGTGGCTACCCACATTCCGATAGTTATGTTTAAGTCCCATGTAATAGGAGGCGAGCCTATTGCCATCGCCCGGGCAGAAATCCAGACTCCAGGCTGCTACTGAGAAATTTCTGATGGAAAAAAACCCAGTATCACTTTGCCCAACCTGGGAATCTAACCCAGGACCTCTGACTGAGTGGTGTGCATTGCGTATAGGCATATATGCAGTGCCTACCTCGATATATCAACATAAGCCTGTCAATTACATTTTAGTGTGTGTGCCCCATTAAGAAACTCACTAAATTATCATACCTAAAAAAACAAAATCTTCATACAAACACGCGTGGCAGTAGGCAGTCGTCGGACGGCCTACTCGGCTCCCGTACTATTCGCGCATTGTCATTAGTCTTTACTCGTTCAAGTTAATACGACAAAATTTAAAATACGTACGTCTCACGCGTAATACCATGACATTCGACCTTCGCAATTTATCACCCTTAAGTAGGCATGCCTACTCAAATAACAACACTTTTGACCTCACTTTTTTTCTGATTAGTGACCGCGTTTGCCTAGACTAGACTCGGCCTAGTGCCTACCTATTCTGAAAACCAATGCACGCCACTGCTCTGACTCAGCAGTAGCGCTATCGACCACTACACCAAAAAGGCACATAGAGACACATTATAACCCTGAACGATAGTGTTTTGTTTTCTTATTGCTGATTGAATATCAATGAAGTAGTAGGTACCTATTCAGTGATGAGAATGATTATGTTCGTACGTGTTGGCGTTCGAAAGTACTCGAGACGTGTGAAATTAGTTATAAATCACACGATTCCTGGACCCGGGATGAATCATGAGCGCCTTTGTAGGAATCTGTGGGATTATTCAAGTGGGTGGGAAATTATATGGCTGTTAGCATTTTGTTGTGTGAGAACAGACCACACAGCAATGTTGACAATGAATGATTCAATCGATCCATTTGTTAAACTACGAAAAAAGGACGAGGGTCTTTTTACTTTAATGTGCATATCATCCCACAAGTTAAGCAGTTTAGTAAAAAAAATACGCAAGATAGTTTTGGAAAAACTTTCAAGGGACACCAATAAAAATATCGGACTATGGACCAATACTTAGGGAAGAAATCATTTAGTAAATCGTGAAAGTATCTTCCCTAGTATTTCAACGAAGGAGATTATGTTACAGAATATATAACAATAAAAACTATAGTAGGTAAGGTAGCTATACCATCACCAAAGGAGATAAGCAACCAGGGTCGTCGGATATAGTTGAAGTTTAGTAAGAAATCGATGGAAGTTTTCATATAAAATTTAATTTAATTAACAGGAAACAAACAGTTCAATTATTAAATTAAATTTCATTCGAAAACATCCTTCGGTTTCTTACTAAACATCAACTGTATTCGATGACCCTGGTTACTTATTTCTATTGGTGACGGTACATAGAGCCCAACAATATTTAAGAGACTTCAAAAGTTGACACCACGATTTAATATCAGTATGTCAGGTGTCGATCACAGACATATTACAAGGACTGTCACTTTGCAAACTACTGCCATAATCTCGACAAGACTGATGGATGGGCGAATAAAAAACTATTTGAGTGATATTACGGATTATGTCTCGTTTAGTTGCTAAGTAAGTTTCAGGTTGGTTTCCTTTTATAAGCATATTTTTCTCATATTAAGTGTACGTATTTCTTTCAAGACATGTGATAGTGTGGTGTGACCCATCTCTCTCTGTAGTCGGTCCCTCATGTCTGAGGATCGTGGTCAGCTTTGGAGTTGCATCTGGAGCGGATGATCCGCCTCCACCGGTTTCTGTCCAGCGCATCTCTTACCACCGTGTAGAATTTAGAGGACGATGATTCCTTCACCTGATCGGTCCATCGTGTTGGTGAACGACCGCGCGATCGTTTGCCTTCGGTGTTCCCAGCCACAATCAGTTTTTCCAAACTTTCATCGCCTCTGCGTACTATGTGGCCGAAATAGGAGAGAATGCGTTGTTGACATATGGTCGACAAGCGGGTCCTTATTCGAAGCTGGGTTAAGATCGATGCATTGGTGCGTTTGGCAGTCCACGGTATTCTCAACATTCGTCTCCAGCACCACATCTCAAATGCATCAACCCTTTGTCTTTCTCGGGCCAAAATCGTCCACGTGTGAGCCATAAACATGTACAAAACAGGTGTGACCCATTTGCATTATGCACCCTATAAAGCCCAGGCGAAAATTCATGGAATATGAGAAAACCCAATTTTTATGTATTTTTGAAAATTTCTAAGAATCCGTCAGTAAATATCACTTTTCTATGAACTCTAAAATTGAATGGCTTTCATTGACAAGTCACACTGTATAAATAGTTAATTATAACCATGACTAAAACAAAAGTTGCTGTTAACACATTGTTTTTTTTAAAACTCTTATAATGTTCTGTGTGATTTTGATATTGCTAGGTAAATATGAACAGCATGAAAGGAAAAAATATAAAAATAATACTTAGGTAAATGGAAAAATACAAAAAACAACTAAATGTTTTATCAATCTAAGCCACAACTGTGCAAGTACCTACATGTAAAATAAAATAAAAAGTTGCGGTTTGTGGTTACTATGTATTTTCTGTTCAGTGTGAAGTGGCGCCATTGAACAAAACAACATTATTTTAAAACATAAATCATTCAAATTGTGAATGAATCAATAAAGTCAATGACATAAGCTACTTACCGTTATAATACATACAACATTATGTGGATATAATGTAGAGCACTGTTTCTCAATTCTTGGTGGTCTTTTTGGACAGGTAATCTTGTAAATACAGAATTACAAGTTTACCTGTTGGTTTTAGCCAGTTATTCAATTTGACATAAGTTTTTTGAACATAAAAATAACAACCAAATAATCTCAATACCCGAATTGTGTCTATTAGAAGTGTCATGTCAAACAAAATAGGAACAAAAAAAATCAATCGATGATACCTCTGTGCTAAGTGCCGTCAACAAAAAAATTGATAGACCGTGTCTGCGTTACGTTAAACACTAGACCGGTTCTAATTAAAAATACTGGCTTGTCCAATTCATATCGTTTAAAAAAAAAACACGGACTGACTGACTGCACTCTACTCCTGTTCCAAAATTAAATAACAATATCGCATGACACAAAAGAAAAAAAAAGCGATCATCAAATTGTCAGTTAGTTCAAATTGTCAGCCAGCAAAAACATGGACAATGCAGTTTGGGCAAAAACTTGTGGTTGTGACGTCATCCGCGGCCTGTCGGCCGTCGGACAGGAGCGAATAAATTACTTGCGGCATGTTCGGATTGTGGACAGGTGGGATTGCGGAGAAGCCTGAAGCTGTACCGAAAATGTTCCACAAATATGTTCGGTATGCCCGCGTTGAATCATTCACTTTTATTTTGCAGCTTAGGTTTTATTGTACGCAGGTATTTAAATTACTGACCCTTTCAAGCAAGGTTATCAATTTTATCTTAGTTCCTTTCCTCGCTCTGCGTGTCTCAATTGACTCATTAGTCTCGAATGTGTGCTACATTCAGTACTTACAATTAAACTCAAGCCCACATTAAAATATATGGCTTTACAATTCAGTTGAACTGAATCCGAAATACTGAAACCCATTACCGATAAAAATGCAAAAAAAAAGAACGGTTAAAAGTCCTTTCATTAAAGCAGCACAGCACGTTTAATGCCAAAAACAAAACATAAAGTATGCGACACGCGGGGTAACATAATTTTGTATAAATCGATGCATGAATCGGCCTGTGGAAATTGGTTTTCCGTGGCTTTTCCGCACTGTCGGATCGGCAGCATCCGCTTAATGCCGCGACCGAAGCGATATGAGAGATCCTTTTACCCAAACAGTTTATGAGGGGGATCCCACAACTCTCGTTGTTGCTCTTGCATTACCGCAAACAAAACGAACCCATGAAAATGAGTTTTTGTTTCCCCCATTGTTTTAAACGCGATGACTGAAGATGGAATGAAAATGCGTAGCATTTTTACAAAAAAGGACATTGTTTAAATCATAACCTACGTTGTTAATAAGTGCATAGTTTTGTGTTGTTTTGAAAAGTGAAATGAGGGGCAATTCTCGTAATTTAAGAGCGCTCACAGTTTGATTTCAGTCTGAATCTGTCAAAAATACCTCTAATTTCTTACATTTTTGAAAAGTTTTTGTCATTGATTGTCGCCGAGATGAGATTGCGACTAGATTTTGAACGTTTATTAACGGGTATTGGCCTTCAGTTTAAAACATATCACTATCGTTTAGTCTTTCATTTGTTATTGGAAACATAAGATTCGAAATATGATTCAGCTACTTATTTGGAGTATTTTTTTGTAAGTCTCCGCTAGACATCCTTGAACGTTCAGCTGGCCATACTTCAGTCCATTCCATAGACTTGCAGATTGTCACACTGTAATTAGTAAACACATGCTGGATATCGTGTTTCACAGCACATCGCGGTCCAGTAACCCGACGTGTCAATTAAGAATCGTCGCGCGTCGTCCGTTCATTTAGATTTATTCCAACTGGTAACGAAATTATTGTTAATCGAGAGGCTACTCGTTCGTTTGTGTTGATTTATATCCGACGATATATCCGTGTATGATTTGTTGATGTCATTTGGTACGTGTGGATATGGGGATTTATAGCCAGTAAGTACTTAAGATCGCTAATTGATAGGAATGTTAAGGCCTAAACAGTCTCTGAAAGCATTCGTAGGTGCATATAAGTATATTATAGTGCTAAAAGAATAACGGTTAGGCAATTTCATTGGTTATATACTGGTGATTCTTTCTCGCCAATAAAAAGAAACTGATATCGTCCTTTCTTTTTGACAACAAGAATATAATTTACCTTCAATATTTATATTCCTTTCATCAGCTCGTGACGGTTTGACAAGGCGTATCATATGACGATTTTTAATTGGGCCCCATAATCTTGATCGAAACTTGGCAGCCAATAAAGCAGCGCACAAGCACGTCACAGTTACAACACGTTCGGGACCTCTCGGCCCCTTTCGGCCGAATTCGTGTCAATCTTCATCAAACCACACGCATTCGATTAGATTCATTTAAACGCTGTGATGTTGTTATACAAATAAGGAACACTAGTACTTTGGTAGTTACATGGGTGTAGTAATTATAATAATTATACAAGGCAATTGAAATCAGCTGCTCCATACGTTCACATAACTCGATAAAAAATAGGGGACAGCCGATATTTTTCGCAATTTCACGTTAGTATAGAAAAAGTGGTTGCCTTTTCAGGTTTTATTTATTTAATACTTTAAGGACACAAATATACAGAGGTGGACTTAATGCCACAGGTATTTTCTACCCATCATCTTTTGGATGGTGCAATCATGAAAATTGAGGAATAAATATTTTTAAATATGAAAATAAATACATTTAGGTTTTCAGTTATTTCAATTACCTACATTTTGTAGAGGCTGAAACTCATAAAGCGCACCTTCTGTTTGATTCAGTACCGTCTTGGTAGAGCGGTGATAAAATGGTGACTGTGTTTCTCCAAAGTCTAATAATAGGTAATATCAAACAAACAAGCTAGACAGTTTGTAAGGAAAACTTCAGACTTTTCCATTTCCCATTAGTTTCCGCTCTCATTGGTGAATTAAAACATCGTGAATAATATCGTGTTTCAATAGTGGCTTTGAAATCATAACATTAATAAATGGAGCCGCGGTTAACGGCTGGCTTTCACGATCACGACTGATCTATATCGTGATCAATGGCGTGTGTTATTTGCTAATTTATAATTTAACACAAATATTGATGGCAACGAATCCATATACTTTGTTGGTATTCGTCGCACGTGTCATTAACGGTTCATTACGATTCGCCGCCGGCTTAATTGGCTTACCGTTGCGTATCGTGCTTTGAATCAAAACCGTAATCAATTTCGGACCATCAAAGCGTTGTCAAATTGACATACCTAATGGGCTTATCTCCTGAGGTACAAGTGTTCCTGTGTTCGTGTAAGGCGCTCCCTCACTGGGAGCATTCGCCTATAATGTAACAATCCAAAATTCCACTGTAAATGGCTTTGCAAGTAGACTGTGCAGGCCGTTAACATCTAGGTAGTGTAGAGTGATAATTAAAATCAACAGGATAGGTTATTACATACAATTAAATAGGAGCAGTGGAGGTGTTATGTGGTGTCCAAGGTGTTCAAGTGGTAATGGCCGGGTTCGAACCCAGACAGGCGCTTTATTTTCTGTAAATTATTTCATTACCACTGCTCTCAAACATCGGTGAAGGAAATATTTTAAGGAAACCTAGCGGCACCTAACGGCATGTCCTAGAACCAAAAATTCTAAGACATGTGGCATCTACCAACCCGCACTGGGCCCACGTGCTAGATTATGGCCCACTGCCTCTTCCAGAGAGGAGGCCTGTGTCCCAACAGTGGGAACATTGTAGGATGATTATCTAAATAGGTAGAATTAAGACGGCTAGGTCGCGGGTAAAGGTTACATTACAGGGAATTCTCCCGGTAAGGGAGCGCCATAATGTTACATTAATATTGATGACACATTATTAGGCTAGAAGCTAAGTAGCCAATCAGCGACTAGTAAATCTATAAGTAAATATAGATCAGACAGGCGACAGCCGGATGTCATTAATTTTGCTTACTGAAACACAACTTGAAAACATTTTTCGTAGAATTTATTTTCTTGTAAAAAGTTTTGTTTATTTAATTAATACTAATTAAACTATCTTTTCTTTTCCACTGCTCTAAATTTCCATCGACATTTAGAGCAGTGGAAAAGAGCACATATGCTTTCACAAGCCCTTTTAAATATAGAGTGTCTTAAATTAATTAAAATGTGGTATCTACGAGTACAAATTCGTTCGCTCGTGTTTCCCGCCTCTCCCTTTTAGGCGCTTAATTGTTTTGAACACACCGAATTATTTTGATTTATAGCTTTGTGATTGCTACAACTCGATTATATAGGGCCTTTGTTGCTCTCTAAATTGAATGAAATGAAAAATAAATTAAGTCCAGTTGTGAAGTGGAGCGTCGAGGAAGAAAAGATTTGGAGCCATTGTGTGCCCTTCGGCGACAATGGGACAAATAAAGATTGTGGGCAACTGCAAATTCGCAACATTAGCACTGTATGTTTATGGTTGCAAAAACTAATAAAAAATAATGGACATTTGTGGGAGAGAGCTCATTTTTGGAGGAAGTTTCGTGCTGTGGGAGACATTTAAAAAAAGTACGCAATTATGGTAAAAACCTTTTATGAATGAGTAGAAATAAAACAAACAATCTGTCTATCGTACGGTCCATTATTAGGATAATCATGTGCTGTCCTATGTGCTCGGTTAACCACTAGACTAACGAAGCGATTTACTCCGCACAAGTTGCTGGAATCAAGTCAATTACTACAGGCTACGTGCTTTGAAATACCTGCTACCTGTGCGAGTTTACGATAGGAATATACGTGTATCCACAGCCTCCCTACGGGGTATTCAATTTCAGTTTCCCATCCATAAATTGAAAACTAAGTTACTTAACTGCATAAGATATACATTCAACTATTTATTGGTTGTTTCGCAGTCATAATTACAGATTACGTCATAATATTGAACGGGAGACTAATAAACCGTTATTACGCTAATAAATTAGTAGCATCGTGTTGCACAACACAATGTAGGAACAGCGCGTCTTGGTATATTCCTGTAGCGTAGTTAATTCAGGCCTAGGAGAGGTGAGGTGACATGACTCACAGATGTGACTCACTGGACTATCTCCGAGTAGTTCAAAATATTGGAACGGGCTGATATCGGGATGAGTCCCAGACTGCGTGAGTAAGCGTACACAAAGTTCTTATGTCGGCTTTTATCGATCAATGAAACGTGTTCGAATTTTATGCGCTCTTGGTACATTGATTTCGGGAATTGTATTATGAGATGCAATTTTCGACGTATTTAATCCGATTATCTCGTTTGGGTCGAAAAGGAAAACATAAAAGTGTGGTCACATTATGCCTCTTTGATATCGGGCAGTATTGTGCATATTTGCAGAGCAATTCAAATTGGTTTCACATGAAACGGAAACCGAAAAACAGCCATAATTTGCTGAGTTAATCATGATCGGACAATTTGCCAGAGCATTGCCAAAAGTTTCGAAAATAAACAGATTGCGTTCAATTTAAACAGAAATTGTAGGTGAAGTGGTCTTTACGCGATGTAATGTATACAAGGTCAATTTAAATTAGCTAGAGAAATCCGCAGAAGTGATGGGTATCGATGTCTAAACATGATAAAACAAAAAATAAATAAATTTAATGATTTTGTTTGGGGTGTAAACTTCACAGACGTGATAGACGATGTCGAAACACGATACAACATATTTTCTCAACTCGTACAGTACCTAACAACACTACCAGCGGTCGTTGACCCCTAAAAAAGAAACATTAAATCTTTTTTATTTTTATTTAATCGTGTTTAGATATCGATACCCATCACGTCTGCAGAGTTTATCTACCTAGCTAATTTAATTTGACCAGGTATATTGAGTAAGGTTCAAGTACAGTCACGTCTATAAGTATGTATACACTTGGCTTTATTCAAAGGCGAATTTCTCCTTTATTTTTGAATGAAATTTTATGTTCTTACGAACATAGTATTTTCGAACCCATACGTTTATGTTAAGTGTCGTATTTCAACGTTGCATTCGTTATTTCACGAAAAAATCGCAATTGAAAATTGCCAAGTGTTGACATATTGGTGCTCGTGACTGTACCTAATAAAGCTCAGTTACATAGGTAAACAAATATCATACAGGATGCGCGTCGTAAGTTTTGTCTGGTGAGTAAGTAAACGTTAGCTTAGTTAAACAACGTCACACAGTTATTTGTTAAACTCCCGCTACAAGCAATCACTGAACTATTATACTTACCGTTAGTTAAAATAACCATAAGTTAATTAAAATTTAATTATATTCATATAACACGATAGCACAAGCAATTATATTTATTCAATTAGAAGAAACATTTGAAAAGCTGTTAGGAGAGAATCTTTCTAATCAACTTGGTTATAAAAAATAGGTGTTAAATTGTAATAGTCACCATTTTATATTCTAAATGAGATTTAAGAGTGTGTTTAAAATCTCACACACAGTTCAAACCTCTCTTTCTATCTTTATAACATTAACTAGTTTCTGCCTGCGACTTCGTCCGCGTGAAATTTCTTGTTCCGACCCACCCTGTCGCATCGCATCACCTGTCCGCGCTATTACTTCGTTTTCACTTAATTTTTTTTCTGACTTTTTTATTTTTACTCAGCTCCTAAGGGGCATAGCGTAATGGAAAATAGCCTATACCCTTCCTCAAAAATTGGGCTATCAAATACAAAAAGATTTATTCAAATCCGACTGGCAGTTCCAAAGATTAGCGCGTTTAAAAAAACAAACAAACTCTTCGGCTTTATTATTAGTATAGATTTCATCTACTTATGTATCACCAGCTTCACCTAAATTAATAAAACATTAATAATAAAACGGACCAACTAATCGTCTAATCCACCTGAATCTGTTACTGTAATAAATTTATATTGCGCAATAAATTCGACGCAAGCGCATAGATCCGTCGCGTCGTATGAAGAAAGAATCATTAAAAGTGATAAACACAAATATACCGCACATAAACCCAGTTTCAGACAGATAGTTGCATCGCGTCAGTCAGGAGTAGGTACCGACGACGCTAATAAAGCTGAATTTATCATAAAAAGTTGCACGTTTAAGACTGAAACAGTCGTAAATAAGAAAATAAGACCACCTATTTATATTTGTGGCTCTAGTCAGCGGCAACAATCTTGGTAGTTGGCGAATATTTTCTGTTAGGTTTACCACAGACTACTTAGCAAGTTTGTGCTGAATGAAATAAGAAAACCGTTTAAACCCAAAAACGAATAGGCATTTTTATTAGTCCTAACGCGACGATATTATTTATTAGATATTAGGGAAGTAAAATGCATGGAAGTACATATATTAAGATGCTTTTAAATTTCCGTCCTCGATAACGTTATAAAACATGCACGTATTTCCATATATTCTATGAACGTGAAAGTTTACGTCCACGATGATATCATCACGTTAGAAATTATAAACTGCCTCGTGGTGAATGCTCAAGTTTAAATAGCAGCAAATTGAATAAATTTTAATATTACCTAAACGTTTCGTACGCAAAATACGCGCATTGACGTGGAGTTGCGGACACTAGCTCGTATTACCTATACATTTCATTTCGTAAAATAATAATAGCAATATGTTTGTTTATATTACTTACGCGTACCTAAAGATGTATAAACGTAAATATTTATTAGATGCTACATAAAAAAAATCCCTGAAAAACTAAAAGTATCAAAGTATCTTAGTCGCGGTATACCACCGTAGGGCGGACGAAGAAGTAGTTGGGCGAAGCGTTCATTGATGTGGGGCGGAGGCGGGCGTTAGTGGCGAGACCAAAACGTATGAAAATAGAGTCGAATGCACCGGCATTTCCGCGACCCACCTGTGAGCCCAAACCCATGGGTTACTAACTAGGACGCAGATACACCATTCAATATTGCAGCAATAGCAATTACAGAATCGGAAACTCAATTTGGATCGATTCGATTGGATTCTGTTTGAAAATGATATTTTCCAGCTCTACCGTTTATTGCATTGGCATTTCCGCAGCGTACCTGTAATTTTAATCGCCAGTTCAACGTATGAAAATTAGAACGCATAAACAAATGAATCTCCATATTTATTTAAATACGGCTTTTGTTTATTGTATGACTCTGAAATGCAGCCATTTCACAATCTGCAATAAAATTTATTTGCAAACGAGCGTTTATTATGGCCGTTGTTTTTTCCTAATACAGAAAACATCCCAATTTAGACCAACAATAAAAATCTGTTGATTGATCTAAAAGTAAACCCATTGCATATTTATAAAGACCACACACGCCCACATAAAATACAAGAGAATTTTATTTCGATTGATTCATTAGAAGTGAAGATGCTGGCTATCAAATAAAAATAAAAAGCGTGTCACAAAATTTATGATAATACGGAGTCTTTATTCATAGGTTTTTTTTTTATAGCCCGAATAGGATAAGTCACGCTTCCCTTTATCCCGTATACAAAAGATCTGAATACGTTGTTAGGTCAAGTGTCGGTTTCCCGGACGTCAGACCTCACGGTCCGACAACAAAGGCAGCCTTTTTTTAGGTTTGGTGACAGGTCGAGGGTGCTGGGACCGTGTCACGGAAAGGTGCGCAAGAGAATAATAGTCAATCGGGGCATTTCATATTGGTTACGTTTGTAGTCTAGGTTCATTGTTGTGTGTGGCCGTGAGTGTTGCGAAATGTGATTGTATCTGAATGTAATGTCTAGACTGATTGGATGAACGCTTTCGTAGTTAGCTCGAATCTTCATATCGTCATGTCGTTATCACGTTCTAGAACCAACAATTCGAAAGCATGTGACATCTACCAAACCGCACTGGGCCTGCGTGGTGGATTACGGCCCACCCACTTCCTCTCATAGAGAGGAGGCCTGTGTCCCAGCAGTGGGAACATTATAAGCTGATTATGTTATGTTATTCTGTTATTTTATCTTAACTAAAACTTCTAAATATTAAATGCAGCCAGTATCTCATGGTTCTGAAGTTGACTGCGCATCACTTAAGCAACAGTTGAGCTCTTGCCAAGCGTTGCCTTCATATAATCGTCAACACCTCTAAATTATTTTGAGTATCAACAGATTTGTTTCTAATTTCCCTTTGTGTGACAACGATGCGAGCTTTTAGGCTATGCTCACTGTCCCTCTCTAACGGTCGAGAGCTTTCGTATGTATCGCTTTCGGCTAAGCTGGGTCGGGCAACGCCGGGTTAGTCACATGCGCGCGCGCAACGAACACGCGCGCCGGAGCCACGCGCGTGCGCGATGTCACGAGATCGTTTTGCGCGAAGGGTTCCCTCGCAAACGGCTAATTCTGTCGAGTACTTCGCAGACAGTCTGTTACGCTCCTATGATTTTAGGACCAAGTGTTTGTTTTATCCTTTATCTTGTGTTTGGATTTCTGGGGAACATTCAGTTTAGTTTATTGATAAATATTACCTTATATCTAAATGAGGTCAGAAGGTATTGAAATTAGGACAGCTGGGCACAGTTCGCGGCCACAACACGTGCCAAACTTCCCACTTAATTCATTAAATGGTTCACGTACAGCTTTTAAGAAAGGTGTGCAGGCCTGTCCTTGGCCTAAGCTCACAAAGTTCAATTTCAGTACAAACATTCCGAATCGTCTCTCGTTTCGATAAATTGCAAATGTAGATTGTGAGTGCATTCAGAAAGATTTATAGCATCGTCGTGTTTAAGCTTTTTGCTTCAGCAAATGGATTTTATCAAGAACACTCACAGCATTAAGGATTTACCTACCTACTAATATACGTCTCGATATAGTGCTGTGCCCATTGATCGATTCATTCATCTGTATCGGTTGCTATTGTTTGTTGAGTTTCAACAACACTAGCAAGTGGTTAATTAGGGGAGATTGTGTTTTATTTTTTACGTTTGCATCATTCTCGGTACACGTTGGCAATGCAGTAAAATCATTGTGCCTATATTAAAGCTGTTGCGACATTTGTGCGTCAAATGATTTAATTTACAGTTAAGTATTTAAGAGCAGTTTAGAGTAGTCAACAAAGCGTTGATATCCATCATGGTCAGTTCAGAGTTTTCTACTTTAAAACAATTAAGTATTTTTAATGACGTTGATTGTTTTGGCTTTCGATAAATTAGCACAGAATATTTAATTATGCATAAATTTAACATGAAAGTAATTTGTGGCTTATTTTAACAATACAATTTAATTTTGGTCATTAATAAACTTGTTCAGTTAATTCATTTCAATTAAATTGGATGCCAGATTCAGGACCATTGAAAGTCACACTGTACGATGTGTGAAAATTGATCTATGGTATCAATTGAACTGGCTAACAAGCCCAATTAAGTACGTATCTAATGACAGTAGCTTTTAATGCTTCTGAACTAGCGAATGAACATCAAAAACACATTAAACACGATGCGAATGAAATAATAGTGCGTATTATCTATTATTTACAATCAGCCGCTCCTTGTGTTCACTTAGCAGAACATGGAATAAGCATAATCAGCTATAGGTAATTTTCCCACTGATGGGTCACAGACTCTTTGAGTGAGACGTTATCCACCAGGCGGGCGCAGTGTGGGTTGGTGAATGACACATGTCTTTGATTTTTTGGTTTAGACTCTAGGAGATGCCATCATGGGTTAATTGCGTAACTTTTGATTTTGACGTTTCGACAACATTCATTGCGTTATTTACGTTGTAGGGCAGTTGAAATTTTCAGTCATATGAAGCAATGGTTTAGGGAATCGCTTTCTTTGAGTTGGAATATCTAGAGACAATCATGAAAGGTAAATACATATATCTTTAGTTCTTTACCATACCGAAACCCTCTTCTGTCTTTCGTTCATAGAAATCTGATAACTCTAACGTTTGTTTGGTGTCGGGTGTACGCCGAATAAACAGTAGTTTCTCTAATATTTACGAGAAACGAAGCTATTTGTAGAACTGGATTGAATTTATGACTGGGACATATATAATGAGGTTTATATGTTCTGTTCTGGAGACTTTGATGCTGCAGATGTAAACGACATAGGTTGATTAAGTAAACGTTTTTATTTTACGCCATTTAAGCGTCTGTTTAGAAAAGATCTTATCCTACCGTATCCGGTTTGACCATAACTGTGGGTAATTAAACTTAAGACCATTCCTTTTTAGTTCTATATAACCGTATTTGGCTATAATCACACAATAGTAAGACAATATAATTTTAATGTTTCATGATTCGCATTGATTGCCGCGCCTCTACGCTGACAATACCTAGGTGTATCTACCTACAATTACTTGTTTCCTTTACGACGATGTATAGCAAAATAATTAGCTACTATGCTCATTGACCCAAGAACTGTATGAGCCCAAACATAAAAATAATTATTGATCCATCCGACGCAATGACCCGTCTCTGTATACCGACATCGAGAGTAATCGGTACTATTTATAAGATTCGACGAATTGCATGAAATCGAATGAATGAGTGAATGAGTTCATGATGCTCCAATACTTTTTTTGCGAATCATTTATATTTGGAATGCTTGTTTTAGTAACAGCTGGGTTTGAGTGATTTATCACCTCGTGTTAAGTTTTCATTGAGGTTTGTTAGTCGCGGTTAGGAATATTCGATCGATATTTTGGATTAAATGTGGTACCTACTTAGGTTCATCTTGCCAAATTATTGTAACATTTACGATTAAAGTAGATACTGAAAAAAAACAAGGTCTAAATTATGTAAGTAAATTGATTTGTTTGCGTTTTAAAAAGAAACCAAATACCTAAAGCTTTTTTATCGTTTCGGTTTATCCGGAAGCATCCTGAATCTGAGCCCTCTAGTTTATGTAGGCGTAGTTATAATGAAAATAACTGTCTCATATTGTATTTTATATAACATTGTGCAACATTACAACGTGATCTTAAAAACGAACTCCTAGGAAACTGGTCGTAAAAATTAAATAAAAATAATATGACTCGTAGTCCATCCGTCCGTCTCCGGACGATGGACGGATGTTACAAAACGTAACGATTCCTAATGACTAGACAACTTCGAAAATAATTTTCTCGACTACGTTCACTGTCGGCTGTCGGATCATGAAAACAAAAGCTATGACTCAGGCTTACGTTAGACGCCTATTACTACTCCTACACTTATTTAAATTTACTTAAGGGGGATGCGCTACGTAGCCCGCGAAATTCTGCTCGCAAAAAAAAAAAAGATATATCATGAAATAGTCATTCAATAGGATTATATGAACTTAGAGGGTTGTGTTGATGATTTTAATGATTATAATTCTGTAAAGTCGATGTTTGTTACGCTCGCGAATCGTAATACAAAATCAAATTGCAGAAGACGTATGAAAATTAGGTTTTATGTTGATCTAAATATGCGCCTGTAACAAATAGGTATTTATTTATAGAATTATAATCATAAGAATCATCAATACATGATCTCTAAGTTCATGTTATCCTAATGACTATTTCATGAAATCATGACATTTAAAGCCAATTCTAACTTAAGGAGTTGTTTTGCTGATTCTAATTACATATTATTATAATTCTGTAAAGCCATGATCGTGAATCATAATATTTTAATCAACATACAACCTGACACTGACCTGCAAATTGGAATAAATTGGAATAATTTGAATTTCGCTGACCACCTTAGGAGAGCACACCAATATTTTGACGCATCATTAATATGTAAATAGGTCAACGATACGATGATTTATCAGTGATGTTAGGCACTGTTTATTTAAAAACTCAATTTTTGCAGAAGCTTATAAATATTTATAAAGCAATTCAAAATTATATCACATTATAAACCAGCGCTGGTGTTCTGTGTCGTATAGGGTCTTAGCATTATGCTGAGCGATGGCCGTTTTGCGTGAATGTGACGCATGTTTTCCCCCAACTTGTTATTTTTTTTTTGTGTTTGTGTTTTTTTTATGCGTCGTGTTTACCGCAAATAAACGTATTTTCATTCTTTACATATTCTATTTCGCAATTTATAACTTGTTCGGTGTGAAAACAGTATCAAAGTCAGCAAATCTTTGATGGCGCCGGCGGTCTATGTGTAATCTAATCTCGCATAGACATACTTACGCATACTACAAAACAGATACTACGGTGTTGCGAATCATGCCTTATTGTTTGTAAGCCGATATAAAGCCGAGTGCACACTTCACAAGTATCGTAACAAATCGAATGCACTCGCCCACGTCACAATGGGGCAGAGACCGCGCATCTGTGGCCCAAATACGAGCAAGGCCGATACATCCTTTTATTAATTACCGGATCCAATAACGGAACGGTCTAAGTTTGGAAGCGATGCCTTTCTGATATGTCGGGTGTATAAACAAAGGTGACAAAGAACGACCTTTGACTTGCGAAAACGATATTGCTAACATTTCACGTCCTTATTTTGCCGATTGGCACGTCTGTAATCTCCGGCAGAGGTATACCCACATTTGAGTCTCATGTAGGTAATAGGTGGCGGGCCTATTGCCTTGCCATCAGCCGGGCACAAATTCAGACTGAAATTCCAGACTGTAAAACCCAATAAAACTTTGGCCGTCCTGGGAATCGAAACCAGCACACTAATTGCGTAACACACTAAGTACCTATCAGTCATAATTTGAATCATTTTGAAGGATATTGCTAATCCATTGCTTCATACGTTCGAAAAATTTGTCTGCTCGACAATGTAAATAACACAATGAATGCTGTTGAACTGTCAAAATGGAAGCCATTGCTGCTGATAATGTGTTACGCAATTACCCCGCTGGACCTCATGCTCAGCAGGAGCGTTTGCGACCACTAGATTGTTGAGCCTGGCTGTAATATTTCCCCTAAAACAAATATCAAAAACATAATACGTAAATAATTTCGCTCCTACCATAAACCCTTTTACGGTGGTCTACAACTCTTTTAATGGACGTTGTCTCATATTGTTTGTTGCTGTAAATGTCCGTGTTTTATGATTATGTCACAAAAGTTCGTTGCTCCGGCGCACCTTCCGCACGGTTATAAATACGGCAGCGTGTGTCGAACTTTTGACAAGCGAGTATATAAACACGCGGATGGGATGTGGTCCGGACGCTGCGAAGCTGAAACGGCGCGCCGCCCGCCGGGTTGCCGTAACCCACCGCTTCAGGACCGGATTAGAAATAAAAAAGCGGTCAAGTGCGAGTCGGACTCGCACATGAGGGGCCGTATCATCGTACAATATTTAACAATATTTTATAAAAAAACGCCGGAATAAACACGTTACTTATACCCCCCCTTACCCCTTACATTTTGGTGCGGGATTGTCCGAAAGGGTTACCGCTACCCCGGAACATAAAGGGCTAAGGAAGGAACATGGATGGGTTTTAGTCAGTAAGAGTCTGACACTCCCTTCCGCTCCACCCAGAGCGGGAGGGGTCATTTGATGATTTCCCATCCATAAAAAAACCCTTACATTTTAAAACTTTACTTATTCTATTTTTATTATTTGTTGTTATAGCAGCCATAATAGTACATATTCTGTGTCTATCTTTTACGGTTCAAAAGATACAGCTCTGTAACAGACAGACGGACAGCGGAGCCTTAGTAATAGAGTCCCGTTGGCACCCTGTGTGTAAGGAATCCTAAAAATTAAGATAGAAAATGTTAAAAGTACTTTTTCAAAGCTTTTGGTTGCACTTTCCTTCCTTGAAAATCAAAGGATTTATATCTTATGTATTACCTACTTCGCGACTCGTCGTGTCTGAATCCGACCCTGTCCTTTTATGATCTTTACACGAGCTTACGCAAGTTTTAAATGATCTAAACGATACCATAATACATTGTAAACATAAATACGAGATATTTATTAACGGTAAGAGGTGGCGTCAATGCTTCTTTAAGTTTTATACCCCATTGTATCTCTCTGTTTACTGCCTTTGAGTGTTTACTGTTCTTTATCAGTTTTTATGGTGAGTTTGAGTATTGTCCATTGGAGAAACTGTCTTAAATCTCATTTATTGTTATTTTCTCTTTTGTCATAACCGTGTCTGTCCGTTGACACCGTGGTAATAATAACTGACTAAACTAAAATTTATCTTCGTCCTTTTCTTAATCAAATAGAAAGAAAAAGATACACTGAACTTTGGTTTAGTTTGTGAACAAGAGAATCAGCAGCATTATAAGGTATCAGCTTACATAAACAACGATGCCTCTCTAAGTGCTACTTCGATTATCAACTTGCTACTGCAGTTAATTTAGAATATTGATTTTTAAATACTAGGTCGATTAATCACTCCTATTTCGCACAAACCCACTCCGAAATGGAGAGGGTAAGTGATTGCGTGACCTTTGCCGATATCACGTAGGCAGACAGCCGTGGGAGTATCAATCTTAGCCTCACAAATTACTAAACACGTACAAACACCTAATTACGTTTTAATATCTTCAATTTGAGTTTAATGCTCCTTATTGTGGCTTTATTGCCAGCTGAGAATATCATATCAATATGTTAATTTGGGAGCAGAGGTGGCCCAGTGGAAACTGCCGAGTTGTAGGTCGCGGGTTCGAAAACAGGCAGGCGCTTTACTTTGTGATCAATTGCTCTCAAAACGGTGACGGAAAATATCGTGAGGAAACCGACATGTCCTAGAACCAAAAATTCGAAGACATGTGACATCTACCAACCGCACTGGACCCGCGTGTTAGATTATAGCCCACTGCCTCTCGAAGAGGGGAGGCCTTTGTCCCAGCAGTGGGAACATTATAGGCTGATTGTGCTCCTTATTGTGGCTTTATTGCCGGCTAAGAACATCGTATCAATATGTAAATTTATTGTAACTGTAATCATCGGTACATTTCGTAAGATGCAATCGCAAAGCGGACATCGAATTGGTCTCATAACTTTTATTACTAATAATAAACATATGAATGTGAGTATCGATATAATGCCGTTGGCTCTTACAAAGTTATTCAAATCTTAGTTACAGATAATCTTCTTGTAGCATGTTGAATAATAGTTGTGTTTCCAACCTCGGGCTGTAAAGTGCATAAAGACAAAAGTAATACATAAATAAATATTAACTAGCCCACCCACTGAACGGTCCTGTCATTGTTTCAAGCATGTGCAGCACTGTATCATTTCAATGTAATTGTGGAGAGGCGCCTACACTAGTCATGTTACCGGGTCGTGAGAAGGCTTCGCGCTGGATGATCGACACTTCATTTGTCGATGTTTATCGATTGTTAAATCGATAGTAGTTACGTCTCTACACAGCTCGTACTGTTTGATATTCATTTCCCGATACAATTAGTGTCGGTGCATAAAAATAAATGTAGCTTAAGGGGGATGCGCGAATGTAGCCCGCGAAATCCACATTTTCTTAAGATTTTTATGAATTTCCATGTCAGTGCCAGGTTGTAAGATAGTCAAAATATGATTTGCGACCGTCTGTATTTACAGAATTATAATCATTAGAATTATCAATACAACTGTCTAAGTTAGAATAGGCTTCAAATGTCATGAATTCATGATTTAATGAACATAATTATCATGACTTCAGAAAATAATCATTCTTAGAGCAATTTGAACCTAGAGATAACAATAATATATTGATGATTGGAATGATGTATTTGAATCATTCTGTAAATTCATATTTGTTGCGGTTTATAACCATTTTGACAAACATGCAACCTGATCCTGACCAGCAAATTTCGCGGGCTACCCTAGCGCTTTCGCCTTAAATGATAATACCTAACCACCTTGTTGCTAGCTACCGAGAATTAAAATCATTTAGTGTGTCAATGGACTGCTATTTCGCAGTATAAGAGTCAACAGTTCGAACAAGCTGGTCCAGTACTAGTGGGCAATGGGCCAACGAAGTATTACTAATCCTGTACCATTGTAATGGCCAGTACGCCTGTTATTAGTGCGCCGTAAAGTTGAAAGCTTTTGGCTTCCACGTTGCGGTTTCGTACGATGTCGGTTAATCTACTTTTGATATAGCCTCTATACTCTGATTTCCAATTTCAAACATCACTTTTTTTCCCGAAAGGTTAGGCAATGGTGTACCTTTAGCACATCCACATTTCGCCAATTATGTTTTAGTCGCATGTAATAAGGGGCGGGTCTATTTTTTTTTAATTTTTAAGGTTCCGTACCTCAAAAGGAAAAAACGGAACCCTTATAGGATCACTTTGTTGTCCGTCCGTCCGTCCGTCTGTCAAAACCGTTTTTCTCAGGAACGCGTGGAGATATCAAACTGAAATGTATATATAATACTCAGGTCTACTGTCCCTTGGAGCTGTGAAAAAATCAAACTTCTAAGCCAAAGCAATCAAAAGATACAGCCGTTTATGCCGCAAATTTTCGATACTCGCACGGGAATCAAAACCTACAGGGTACTTCTCGTGAACTTAGAATCTTGAAATTTGGTACGAAGTAACGTCTTATAGTAGGTACAGATAAAGGAAAAATTGCGAAAACCGTAAATTTTTAGTTACATCATATAGTAAAAAATATTTTTGAAAGTTTTGTACGGAACCCTCGGTGCGCGAGTCCGACTCGCACTTGGCCGGTTTTTTTTATTAGCCATTAATGTCCCACTGCTGGGCAATTGCGTCCCTACAATTTGATGTGCTAATCGTTTGAAGCAAAATAAATTGATTTTCCAGCTAACAAAGACAAGCTAACGTATAGTTGCCCATGGGAGAAGCACGTTTTTCTTAAGTCGATGCCGAGCAGTGCAAATATTTGTCCTTGGGACTTATTAATTGTTAGTGCAAGAGGGTAGAGAGACAATTGCCCAGCAGTGGAACATTTCCACCTCTTCCTGTTCATAGCTGCGTGTGCATTGACATCAACCAAATCTGGACTCCGGGCTACTGAGCAATTTCACATGGGAAAACCCAATAACACTTCGCCCGATCTGGGAATCGAATCCAGGACCTCAAGCTCAGTAGTACCGCTTGCGACCACTAGACCGACGAGGAAGTCCAGTCCAATTTCGTAAGGGAGAAAATAGATAAGTTATGCGTATGCATACACGAGATGTGAAAATGTTTATTACGGTTAATATTATTCATCATTACTGAGAATCGCTTTACTGCTTAACTCATCTCACACATTCTAGTTATAATCCGCTTGCGTAATAGTGAGGAAAATTATTCAGTTGTTTCCCCGTTTACATGTTACTTCAGGCACGGATTACTCACTATTCCTGAACACGTCAGTCTAATGTCTTCAGCACAGATTATTTGTAGAGTAATAAATATTACAACGCCTTTGTTTACAAAGTTGGGAGATTTGTGGGTGAAAGTACTTCCTAATTGCAAAATGTACGATCTGATGGATTTACAGTGAAATTAGTAAGACGTTTGAGTAGTAGGTATTTTGGTTCTAAACAGTAGTATTTGAGTGTTTTTTGCTCTGACCCAGTGTAGTCGGCGTAGAGACGTGCGTGGGCGTAGCGGCGCCGACCGTAGAGTAAATATTCTCAGAACTTTATCGCACAACCGCGTAGACGCATCCATTCATTCATGAGCTGTTGCTCACTATACAGCCAAACAACTGTGCCCAGTTTTATACAAATACTATGATTTTGACGTAGGTCAATAAAAATTGGTTTGTATCTATCATTGTGTCGCTGCATCTCTGTCTGAAATGCACGCAAAGGAAAAATACAGAGGGCTTAGTTAAAAATATACAGGACAAAATAGTTACTGACTACGGAAAATACTTATTTGTTTTTATAGTCATCCTCACAAACTGTTTCCCAGAAATCCAAACACGCTTCAAGAATTCTCATCCCAATAAAAATATTTACAGTTTTGACAATTCAAAGTGCAAAGAAAATAAAATGTGCCTCAAATGGATTGAAGTTTTCCCCAATAAACTGTTTGTTGTCAAATTAGTGAAGGTTTGACACCATGATACCGACGTGCATTCGAGCCCCGCGTTCTATCCAGGGCTCCACCGATGACGTCACGCGGCAAACAAGATCTATTGTACAGGTGACTACATCTAGACTTAATTAACTAATGACTAGACTAATTAGCTGGAAGCTAGTGTGTGCTAGCGTGTATTAACATTGATTTACGGGGTGGAACTCGATTTACGGACGTAGAGATAGAGGTCGATGAACTCTCCGAGGTGAGTCATTGTGTTATCACATCTTGTTTTAATTGGGTTTCAGATCAATGTGATACTAATATAAGGGTGATGCTAATATAAGTAACCTGCGGGGTACTTGCGTAACACACTGTCAGTAGGAATGGCTTTCATTTTGACAGTTCAACAACATTCGTTGCGTTATTTACGTTGTTGAGCAGAATTTTTTTTTCAAACATACAAAACAATGGATTAGCAGATTCATAGTGTGTTACGCAATTTAGGTGCTGGTATAAAGAGAAGTAGTCAGACGTTCGTTGCGGACAGTTTGCAAAATATTTTTAATTTTGATTCATATCATACGATCTACCTACTACAGAAATCTAGAGAGAGCCTTTTATATTTTGTGCATTTGACTAACTGTGTCTTACGAGATAAGTACCTACCTAACGTAGCTACTAACTAAAATAGCGATTTGCTCCACTTTGTAAATATTATGCGAAAATAACGTGAGAACGTTAACGTTACGTTTTCTTCTCGCTAATTAAATAACAAAGCGCTGATTGTACTCACATAACCATACTTATTTATTGACTAACTCCTTAGAAACTTCTCGGTCCTGACCTCATTCCCTTCTTTTGTCTGACAGTGAAGGATGCCTTCGAAGCGTCATCGTTGTAAAGAAAATTACCGTCTGATAGGATTTTCTATGAAAAATACACGTCGTCACGCGAGCTGATAAAGTTTCCCATTAATATATTCAAATGAACTAACTTGACTTTAAGATATGTAAGTATATACATATAGCTTTAGGTATTATGGTTTAGCTCATACTTTTCTTAAAAGAAGTTGTAGTTTGTAGTTTCAAAGGAAAATCTTAACCCTCATTAAAATTTTCGTGCCGAAATACACGACGGTGCCAACAGCTGTCATCCTTCCATTGTTTTTCAAAGATAAATCTTTCAACAATTTCCAATTTCAAACAAACCGATCTTTCGAATGTCTAGAAATTTTCATTCACTCGCAGCTCATTTGTCTCAAAGCTTCGAAATTCAAAAACAGTCGTGTTTACAAAAATGATAACTTCAAAGCAGATCATAGTGCAGCGACGCACCTTGGTCGCACCCCGGCCGCGATATTAAAAGCCACACGACCTCATTTCGCTTCCGTACTAAACGCTTTTAAGCTCACACCTAACGCCCGTGACAAACCATCGATCGTTATGTCGATAAAATGTTATGTGTCGCGTATAAGGTAACAACCCTATCTATGTTAGCTTTCATATTTGTGTCAAGTCACTTGAAGTGGGTTGTCAATTCTAGAATAGAAGAAAAGGGAATTTATGTTTACGATATCAAAGAGACAAAACCTCTATATTGACGTGGATAAAAAAGATCGCAGCAAATTAATATTCCATAAAAATAAACATTTCATTTCATTTCTAATTTCTAACATAATAGCAAAAGGCTGCGTCTCTAAATTAGTAAGTACCTACTTAAAAATGAGATCAGTCCAATCAACCTTGCAATTTTAGTCCGTCGATGCAGAGAAATTTTTATATACTGCTTTTAGTTCAGCGATCTCGCAATATTTTACTGTTATACGGATCTATCATTGTCAGAACATTTCATTATCACTCGACGGTCAAATCAAGCTTTAGTCTAAGTAGGTACCTATCATACAACTAGGCAATATTCAAGTCTTACACATGGCAGTGAACTTTGAACCCTAAAATTATTTCAGCCCACGATACCAAATGGGAGCTTCGCCGCGATAACAATGTAGGTACCCTAAAGTGCACCTTTCTATTTCCTAACGTGGAACTGAGCTACATTACTGCTTAGCCCGTTAAGGATAAGGTATTGATACCGGGGTAAGTGCAAACAGCAAGGTATTATTTCATCATAAACAATACGCTTGCTATCCCGGAAGGGTGAAATAGAGATGCGAAATTCACTAGATTTATCCCGGGGTCCGGGATCCCAGTCATATCACAAACACTGTTCAAACTGGGAGTTCCCAGGCGGTAAAACCCGGAGAGATTTTGTTTGATCTAGGAGTCATGCTCACGATAACTATCAGATGTTTAACTTTTTGTTCAAACAAGAATGATTCATTGAATTATAAGTCTCACTCTCTCATACATAGGGATGCTGTATCGCTTACTACACTAATTGAGTAGGTAAGATAAATTGAACTCATTTGTCATAAGCGATTACATTAATGTGAAAATTATAATAACTGTTCAGTTCGTGTTAAGGCTCCCGCAGACAGTCGTGATGCGACAGCGCAGCTCGACTCTTCTCTTGTAGAACAATTTCTATGAAAATTTCATGGTAACTGTTCTACTAGAATCGTGTCGCACCGTTGCGTCACGCCTGTCTGCGGGAGCCTATAAAGTGTTGCTACGTCGTGAGACGTGTGAAAAATAAGAAGGTATCTGATTATTTAATTCACAACACATTATTCTTTCGAATTAAAATTATATTTGTGAACAGAAATATCTATCTTTATTTTAAAATCTTTATAGAGCTCGTTGAATCAACATGACATTTCAATTGACTCTTGAGTTCGGGTCAAAAATATGCAAACGACTCCATCCTCCATTATTAGCCATAGCCTCAATTAATTTGTATTGGCTCAATTGAGAGGATATTTTGATTGTATGTATTAATTTTTCGGTGATGTATCCATTTCAGTAAAACATATACCGACACGCCCAAAGAGAAGATAGTAATAAGTCATTGGGCACGCCTTATCAATTAAATTTTATATTTTTATTAAGGCGTACTATAATTTAATTTCTTTTATTTTTTTATGTTAACTGCTTATTAAAATTCTTGCGGAAAAAATACTGGGGAGCTATCAATTTATTATAGGTATCGTTATGATATAATTAACAATAAGAAAGTGACGTAAACACTGGTGGTCGATGCTGACAGATTATGGGTATTTACTGTGATCTATTCCAAAAGAATCTGATGTAAATGTAAACAAATAGATTCGAAAATGTACCTGTGCATGACAATGTGGATTGCAACTTATTATTTGAGTGCGTTTTAGCAATAATTTAACCCGAAATTATAATTTTAAATCGCCTTAAAGATGTTTTTAATTTTTTATTGATGAATGGATCCGCTCTTGACCTCGATCACGCCTGATGGAAAGCGATGGATGAGGTCTATGATTGAACGAGCGTGCCCAGAAGATGCCTAAAACACTGGAACTCGCACGCATCGCCGAAACACAGCAGGCTGCTTGGACTCCGGTGGTAGAAATTTTTCATTTGACAACGTTAATTTCATAACCTCGATTTCCATCATTGAAATTTTAATAATGTTATATTACCATTACAATTTAGTAATGTTATTCAATCAATAATCGTTGGAAAAAGTTTGGATCTATATAAAGTTGAAACCTAGATACAGATGAAAGTGTTACTAATTCCCTTTAGTGAGTCATTGCGTAAGAATTTAACCTGAACAGGATTTGTTCACACATTTGGAAAAGAAGGCCAATTCCCGTTATTAACGTTCAAAATCTAGTCCCAATCTCATCTCAGCGACAATTAATGTCAAACACTTATCAAAAATGTAGGGAAATTAGACGTATTTTTGACAGATTGAGACTGTGAACGTTCTTAATCTGTCAAGCTCCGCTAGTGAGACACAATTGATTTTCTATTGTTTCGTCGCCAATGGGTGACGCGCGCCGTTTGACCGGTTAAAATCTGTGCTATTATATCCATATACATTTATGAAATCAAGGCTGCAAAGAGTCTCTACCTATACATTATATCGTCTGATATTTCCTCTGCGTCTTCTTTATAATCTCTTCCTTGCATACATCCGCATTTCTCTACCATTCCGCTCGATATTGCATCCTAGAGATGGCCAGAGCATGCCATAAGTAGTAGTAAAAGCAAAATGAGATATCACAGAATCGTGACGATAGTGAGTAGGTACGTTCGTATATTACATACTTTCCACAACTAAGATATGCTGTTGTCTATAGGTACTATTGTCTATGATTGCATACTGTCATTAGAATAATAGCAATTCCGTGAAATCAAACGCGACTGCACATCAATGCCGAAATCATCAGGCTCAAGGAAAGATTAATCTCAGTTTTTATTGACCGTAAAAATTAAGTTTATGATCGCTCCCGATCAACGTTCATGGAAGACCGAGTCAAAAAAAAACCGACTTCCAAAAAAAAACCAGTACAAACAAAGTGATAAATAATTTTAATTTCGGAAATCTGTGTCTTTGGTTTTGTTTTTCGTTTTTTGCCACCGATTTCCGAAATTAAAGTTATTTTTTATGTGGTGTTTCCTTTTTATTTATTGTTTCTGTAAAAAGTTTTTTTTATTTTTCTCTTTTTAGTTGTGGGGTAGGTACCACAGCTAAAAATAAAAAACTTAAACCACACAAATTTGTAAACCACGGCTTGCAATGTAAGTAACTCTTCCTTTTTTGAAGTCGGTATAAAATGTATTCAGCGTACAGGTTTTATGAAAACAATCGGCCCAAGGAAAGGGGAGCGCGGGGAATTCACGATACACAACACAATGAATGAGAACGAATTTGATTTGTTTATTTTGGTCCAGCTCCCGGTTTAGGCCCGACCGAACTTACGAGCCACATTGTGAGTGTAAATTACGTTTGTTCAACGCAAATAAAGTTTCACCGTGTATTATGATAGCTTGCACGAGTGAAAGGATTCATTACCAGCGTCGAGGGTAATACATATTTAACACCAAAAGCGGACGTTTATTTTCTAGGATACTGCACCTTTTTACGGTTCCGTACCCAAAGTGTGCCGACGGAACCCTATTAATAAGCCCCCTGTCTGTCCGTCTGTCTGTCAGCGGGCTGTATCCCATGAACCGTAATAGGAAGACAGTTGAAATTTTCAGTGTGTATTTTTAGTGCTGCTATAAAAATAAAATTCGCCGCAACTTCACCTGCGAGGGCTTCAGAATATGTAATTTTCTGAGATAAAGACGTACCCCATGTGTTAATCTGGCTGTTAAGGCTAAAAGTCACCCAAAGGGCAATGGACAGGGCTATGCTTGGAGTTTCCCTGCGTGATCGAATCAGAAATAAATAGATCCACAGGAGAACCAAGGTAACCGACATAGCCCGAAGAATTGCCAAACTTAAGTGGCAGTGGGCAGGGCACATTGCTCGCAGAACAGATGGCCGATGGGGCCGAAAGGTTCTGGAGTGGCGACCGTGTACCGGAAGACGTAGCGTTGGAAGGCCTCCCACAAGGTGGACCGACGACCTTGTGAAGGCTGCAGGAACTCGTTAGATGCAAGAAGCACAAAACCGGTCGAAGTGGAGGTGCTTGGGGGAGGCCTATGTCCAGCAGTGGACGTCTTTCGGCTGAAATGATAATGATGATGATGAGTTAATCCAGGTTACTAAATATATTTGTGCCACATTTCATCTATGTATATCCGTTCAGTCGTTTTTTCGTGAATGACAAACATCGAAACATACATACACTTTCACATACAGCATACAGGAGGATATCGAGTTTCTGCTGTCTTTTTAAAATAGCAATAAAGGCTATAAAAGCCGGTTCTCTCTTAAAATAGAATTAGATGTAAAGTTTTATTCGAGCTGAAGGCGGGTCCCAGCTGTTTGAGAGCTTTAAGCTATAAAGCTATATGAGAACAAGCGCTTTCGCCGCATCGAGCTGGACACTGCCGACACTGGCGAGCTATTTAGGTAATAGAAGTGTGCATTAGTTCCAGTCCATTGTTTAGAGTTTACATTGTAAAGTTAGTTCAAAATAAAGGAACAAAATACTGTCTGAAAACCAAAGTTGAATAACTTTGTATGTAAGTACCATCAGGAAAATGATTTGTTTAGCAGGTGGTCGCAGATGGATTGTCGAATTCACTGTTTTAATATCCCGTTAGTAGTTTCACAAAACAGCACCGTTTTGTAAAACAGCTGAACAACGTTTAGTGGTTTTTCATAAAATCATTAATGAACTTTGACATGCAGAATTACATAAACGTTTTGCTTTTATCAAAGCGTGAAATGAAACTTCAGATTGTAGATTTTAGTTCTTTTTATAATTTATTTAATTTTTAATTTATTTATTTATCCATCTGCGACAAAAACACACGACGTAAACTTGTCGTAGTAAAGCCGTTTGGTACGACTGATATAGAATATCAGTTATTATTTGCAGACACCTACGGATCATTTAAGTTAATAGTCAATTTGCGAAACCATCCTTTTCCCCGATTGTACAATACATACATACCAAATCTTCTAACTCTTTCTCAGTTGTCGCCTCAAACTAATATTTAGTGACATTAACATCTCCCAGTACAAAGCTTGTCGGTTCACCGCCCTGTGTCAATGAAACAGAACTTGAACCCGCGACCTTACAAACAGTTAACACCATCGTCTGTCGCTCTATCAATTAATTGAGATTTATTTTCTTGTCTTTCTCTCTTTAACTACACAGAAATCAGCTACAGGCACAAAATAAACCATAACATCTACCAAATGCAAACACAAAATATTTGTAAGGTATTTCTATTAACGTGTCGGCATCGTAAAGACAACCATGTCAAATGCCCGTTTTTACGAACACTAAGTGACACCTAAAGGATTGCCTAAATAAAAGTGTGCTGTTAGATTTTCAACGCTCGGATCAGCGCCATAAGTTGAAAATCCAGCACCGCCCATTTTGGTGACGCCTTATAATGTTAGTAAAAACGGGCGTACATATGACAGGAGCGGATACAAGTTATTCCCGATATAGCATCTACAAGGCGATAAAAATGTCCGGTCAGCTAGATTTATTACAATCGAAAGCTATTCGGGCCGATTTGAATAAACAGCCGTGTGATAAGACTTAGGCCCCTCGTCCACGACGCGACGCTACTCAAAAGTCACAAACTCAAATTACCAATGAATAGTCAAAACGTCACAGCACTAGTATTTTAATGGCTGTCCATACATGACGTAACCAATCACAATGTAGATAATATTATTATGTTTCGCGACCGTAACAAATTATGTATTGATCAACATACAACATACTAAATACCTACATACTAATCAACAAATTGCAAAAAAAAGTTAAATATTTGAATTTCGGGAGCTTCCCTGGCGCTTTCGCCTTAATAAGTCGCATCGTGGGTCCTAGTCTCTAATTCGGTCAACGAAGATATGGACCCGTCCGAAAGTAGTTCGATCTGTCGGAATGAACCCTACTCCCGATTAATTAATAGTGTCGGACGGGCAAAATCACTTCGCGAATAAGGACAACTGTCAAAGTGTTGTTATTCATTCTTAGTTCGGGCCCCCGAAGTAGTGTTATGTCCGGAGGTGACAGGGAGTAGAAAAGGCCCGTAACATTGGCCGAAACTATGGATTTCGCGTCCGAACCCGAACCGCTATTGAAATACTATGTGACCTGTGACATTTTGGCTACTCTTTAAGTTTGTAACACGACACTTTCGAGTAGCGTCGTAGACGATGGGCCGTACCTATTGAGACGACCAACTGCACTTATCTGAGCACCTTCCAATATATCGTGTCATGATTATTCTATTAACGTGTACGATTAACAGATAAGATCGATGAATATTGATTTATGATAATGACTTTTTAGTATTGGAAGCTATCTGAATCTGCCATCGTTACACTAGCGAGTTTTTATTGTATAAGGCATGTATTGTCACTTGGATGACTGTGTCAGACTACTCGAGTGTGTTAAGTTAAACGCACTTTGTATAAAACGTTACTATAGTGCTATTCCCATCCTCACATATGGCGGACATATATATATATATATTTTTTTTTTATGGCGGATATATTTTTTTTCATTTCTTTCTTTCACTTTGACAAATCAACAGACGTCCACGCTCGAGCTTTGACAGAGGGCTATGTAACGGAATATTCTGGGCATCAAATTAACGAATCGGGTTAGGAATACGACCATCCGTTTCATCACAAAGATAACTGATGTCACTTGGAAAGCTGCCACGCTAAAATGGAATTGGGCTGGCACATTTGCCGCTTTACAGATGACCAATGGGCCAAAATTACGGCCCAATGGATCCCTGTTAATGGCAAGCGACATCAGGCCCAGACGAAGATGGCGGGATGAGCTGGACTCTTTCAACAAGAACTGGTCCTTAGCAGCCTTAAACAAAGAGAAATGGAAAGAGAGTAGAGAGGCCTTTGTCCTGTAGTGGGACATCACACGTTTTAACAATAATAATAGCGCCACAAGGTTAGTTTGGTGCGCGGACAAGATCGGAACTAACACCGCCATTTTGTATTTTTAATACAATTCAAGTGACATTTCACAAAACAATTGCCCAAATGTTTACCAACAGCACCCCGTCAAATATCAACGTCATTCAAACGTCAAAAGAACTTGTAGCAGTATATAGCCAACATTTACTTTGTAAACTTGATGTCAGGAAAATTTGCGAAGCAATAATGAACCGATTACGCATTTTCGCATCAAGACTTCGGAAGATAGAATTACGTGTGTAATCAAATTACCGTGGGATGTAATGTATATTCGTCGTAAGTATAAATTCGCTGTTTCATTTTCCTCAAAATATTCCATGTATCTTTTATATTCCCGATAAAGATCGAAGCCCTTGACACCGAATACACGGCTCGATTTCTCTGATTATTCCATTACAGGCTCGAGAGAAATGCAGCTGCATCTATGTATACATTCTTATTAACATACTAGCTTCTGTCCGCGGCTTTGCCCGCGTGTATGTCGGTAATTATCCCACGGGAACATGCTACCGGGTCAAAAAGTAGCCTGAATGTTACTCCATAAAATTAGTTATCTGTCAGAGAAAGTTCCGTCAAAATCAGTTTAGCCGTTTCGGAGATTAGCCGGAAACAGACAACAAACAGGAAAACAAAAATTCAAAAATAAAAAAAATAAAAAAGTTTTTTATTTGTTATAAGTAGCGTAAGAGGTATATATGTACTTTCATATGCATTTACTAAAAAGTTATAATTTTGATATTACAAACAGACACTTCAAATTTATTTATTTGTTGTATAGATGAGTCGTGTTTAAATGTAATGGATGTGTTAAGATTTTAAGTAGACATATATTTCTAATTCGAGTTGTAATCGAGAAAGCATTAACAGTCATTAAACAGACCACCCTCGAAACCATTAGAGAGTGAGATGAGTGTGAGGAACATCACACGTAGGTATTAGTATTATCCAGTAGTTGAGGCCGAGTGGCCCCGAGTCGGCGACGCCGCGGCGCGTCTGTGCCACTTGTCCCCATTCTCCTGCAAATTGACTCGAATATGACTAAATCCTTTTAAGAATTCATAGTACCGAGCATAACACTCACTTATTAACTTATGTATGACCTCATGCCGTAAACTCGAACACAATAAGTAGTTTTTTCTGTACCGTACCTAAAGTCGACTACTTGAAAATCTGTATACTACGAATCAAATTGAAGTGTCTGTTTGTAATTTCAAAATAGGTAACAGCTTTTTACTAAATGCATATGAAAATGTATATATACACGGTACTTATAATTGGACTTTCACTGGCTGGATAGCTGATGTAATAATGAGTAACTTCGGCTAAAAGAGATGGCTAAAAAAAAAACCCAGAATCGCCAGAAACTTCATATATGTCATTTTTATAGGCATTATAAGTACAACAAAAATATATAATAATATACTGCAAAAACGACGTGGTATACTAGATATACAGGGTGAATTTTTCAAGTGGGCGTGGATGGCCAAATCCAAAACTATGACGACTAGCGAAAAGTAGGTACTCAAAGGAGTCGCGGGCTCGATTTTGATGAAAACTAAAACTGCATCATTGGGTTTTTGAAAAATCAATATTTCTAGCCAGGAATCAAACCTGTTGATTTTGAAAAAAAAAGCACTGTATTATTACACCATTCGATAGTGTCGCTAATAAGGATCGAATTCTGGGAAGTAATGACATACGTCAAACTAAAACAAAGAGCTCTTTTATAACAAAGTAAAAAAAACCGGCCAAGTGCGAGTCGGACTCGCCCATGAAGGGTTCCGTAGCAGCAAGTAACATAATATAAAAGTTCTTGTAGTTCGTTGTAACTTTGTGAAAGGTAAATTGCGGTTTTCGATTTATGACGTATTAAAAAAAAACTACTTACTAGATCTCGTTCAAACCAATTTTCGGTGGAAGTTTACATGGTAATGTACATTATATATTTTTTTTTAATTTTATCATTCTCTTATTTTAGAAGTTAGAGGGGGGGGGACACACATTTTACCACTTTGGAAGTGTCTCTCGCGCAAACTATTCAGTTCAGAAAAAAATGATATTAGAAACCTCAATATCATTTTTGAAGACCTATCCATAGATACCCCACACGTACAGGTTTGATGAAAAAAAATTTTTGGAGTTTCAGTTGTAAGTATGGGGAACCCCAAAATTTATTGTTTTTTTTCTATTTTCGTGTGAAAATCTTACTGCGGTTCACAGAATACATCTACTTACCAAGTTTCAATAGTATAGTTCTTATAGTTTCGGAAAAAAGTGGCTGTGACATACGGACGGACGGACAGACAGACAGACAGACAGACAGACAGACAGACAGACATGACGAATCCATAAGGGTTCCGTTTTTAGCCATTTGGCTACGGAACCCTAAAAATCACCCTGTATAAAGATTATTAATAATAAAACGTATTAAAAGATGAAGGGTATATTTTTTACATTATTTTAATATATTATCATAATTATACTAAAGAGATTGTGATAAAATAAAAGTCGAGTAATCAATGTAAGTATGAATAACATAAACACACAAAGTATAATAACTTTTATACTATATGGTTTAGGAGGCTGACTTTTTGAAACCGTACTGGGTTTACTATAGTGAACCCATTTTTATACATTTCGTTGCTGGCGATTCTGGGTTTTTTGTCTATGAACTTTTAGCCAAAAGAATTACAGATCCTCGAAAAAAAAATTAAAATCCGTGGGATTATTTCCGATATCCACGCGAAGGAAGTCGCGGGCACAGCTGGTCTGTCATAAAATTTTCTGTAAAATTCTCAAGTGTGATTCAGGATTTACAGAGTATTGTAAGAAGGATCTTTGTTATATTTTATCCCGGTTCGAAAGACTCGCAAACTCATAAACAGACGTCGGGCTCGAGTACTGTGTGTGAAATTGTCGTTAAAATTTTAGTAGCAATTTAGCATCCTATGGCCTGTAAAACGTTATCTACACGTCTTTGTTAGTCATCGTTTACCCGTTGTTTACCTGGTAATCCCTGCTGTAAAGTGTATCTTATGATTGAATGCCTTTTATTTACCACTACATAAATCCTTAAAGTATTTTTGTACCTCTGCTCTGTAATTATTAATCAGGTAGCTGTCTTATTTGAAAGGTACGACCGTACGAGTACAAAAACTTAATTTGATTGCCTGTAATAATATGTGCAGCGTAAAGAGTATGGAACTCCCAGGTTAGATTGGCGTTTACCAAATGTCAATCAATGTTATAAATACAGTTTCCTCTACATTATCTTCTGCACGACTGAACCTAGCTTAGATTTATTTTTATTTTAAATTACAGTCAGTAAAATAATTTTGAATTATTTTATCTTTAGGTAAGTAACGTCGATTGGGGATACTAAATACAATACCGCAAAACGGGGCTACTTTCGACTTCCAGGGTTACTTTGACAGAGCTACTAACACTACTAGAACTACTTTAACAGAGCGCCAAAATCGGTTTTCACGTGTGCTCAGCAAGTGTGCGTGACCTCGAGTAATATTGCGCGAGGCGCGGGGTGTGGGGAACGCGTCAAAGCGTTGTGATCGGCCTTGTCAAAGTAACCCTGGAAGTCAAAGTAGCCCCGTTTTACTGTACAGCGGGGTAATTACGCAACACACCTAAAATGACAACTCATCGCAATTTCTTTCAGTTTGACAGTTCAGCCACGTTTATTGCGTTATATTTACGTTGCTGAGCAGACGAATATATTTATAATAGATTAGAAATATCCTTGAAAACTCTCAGATAATGATTGAAACTGTGCAACGTAATTGGGGTGCAGGTAGACCTAAATGTCAGAGAATTGCTACTAATGAGGTTCTAGCAACCCTTCAGAAGCACTGATTCGTTTCAGGCTAGTCTTGAAGATGTGGCTCTCCAAATCAGAAGAGTGTTATTGGGGCCATCTTTGCTTTATAATACAGACTTCAAGAACACTAAACTGACCCAGGTTTTCTTGACGGTGGACTGGTCTTTGGTCGACCAGGATCGACCCAACCAACACAGACTTTCAAAACCACCCTAAACTGTGTGTGTTCTTCACCATCAGATAACAGGTCTCCTTTCTCCACAGATCTACACAGACTGGGCGAACCACTACCTGGAGAGGGCGCGCTCTCGGCGACGCGCGGGCGCATCGGGCGGCGGGTTGGCTCGCGACTGCGCAGACGGGCTGCTCCTGGCTGATGTGCTGGAAGGAGTGACTGGATTGAAGGTGCACCGCGCGCATCGCAAGCCGCGGAACCCGCAACAAATGGTGAGTAGTTGAGATGTTTTTTTTCTGTAGGTCTAAGCGCCATCAGCCACTGCAATGTATACAAGTGTTCTATTCTAGTATTAGGTCAATACCTATAAACGTTACTTAGCTCATGCGTTGACTTGGACATGATCCCGTCTCTATCTAGCACTTGTGGTTTGACAGTTGTGCGACAGTGGCAGGAATAGCGCTTAGCCTAAGTACGTGCTACGAGTAAGTAACGATTTTCTTAGCTTTAGAGTTTACTATACGGTTTTAGTGATTCTAGTCGAGTTATATGTGTCTGAAATAAAAGAAAATCGTAAAAAAAAACATGCTATATAACGCCTAGTAAAGCTCTTATTGACCCAGGATTTTCTCACAGTGAGAACTAGTAATCTGCGGGGTACTTGCATAACAACAATATTCATTGCGTTGTTCACGTTCTCTAGCAGACAAATTTTTCGAACATATGAAGCAATGGATTTGGAATATCCTTCAAAATGTTTCAGATTCCGATTGATAGTGTATTACGGAATTGGGGTGCTTGTCGCCTAAATTGTATCAGGGTAAGCAAATTGGATGGGTTTTCAATTAGGAAATTTAGGTTAAGCGGGCATAGATTATCTTGGATTTGGTTTGCCTCGAATAGGGTTGAATAATCCCTAAATGAGGCTCAACATTGAGACCTAAAGCCTATTTGAGAACTTAATGTATTGGGTCGCCTCCCTTTGCTGCTTAGGCTCAGGTTACAAAAAACAAAAATTGTGACGAAAATCTAGCATATTTCAGTTCAGAAACTCAGGTATAAAATGGAGAGGGGCTTGTGGCTAGAGAATACAGCCGCTCGATACGATCGATCAGGTTAAGCTACGCTTGCTGCGGTTGGTCTTTGGAATGCATCTTTACATACCAGAACCTCGGAAAGCACGTTAAGCCGTTGGTCCCGGTTTCATTTGTGAATCTTTGACAGTCGTTACGGGTCGTCAGAAGGCCGAAAGTCTGATAACCAGTTTTACCAAGGGGTATCATGTTACCCAGTCACTGGGTTGTTGAAGTCAGATAGGCAGTCGCTCCATGTAAAATACTGGTATTTTTCTGCATCCGGTTAGACTGGAAGCCGACCTCAACATAGTTGGGAAAAGGTTAGGCGGATGCACTTAGTTATAAAAATATATTCAAACGCTATTTTATGAATTTGAACAAAAGCCATTATTCTAAGCGAATTAAGGTTACAAAGTGGATGGCAAGTTCACACGCGAATTTTATGCAACAGGTGAACGCTCAACCTAGTTCTAAAAGCTACGTTTTCGGCTTAGGTAATTAATATTCTTAGGGTCACGGTCAAGAATATTACAGGAGATTAATAATTGAATGAGCCTATTATAAGGCCAAGTTCAGACAGCACCTGACGCGCAATTTTATTTAACCGCTCCGCATTCGCTTCATCAGCAGCCTTCAAAGTCCACTGCTGAACATAGGCTTCTCTAATTGCACGTTATTCTGCTCGAGTCTCGGCAACTTTGTGAAGATCGATGCCCCACCTAGCCTGAAGGCGTCCTACTTTTACGTTTGTCGATTCGCGGGCTCTACTCAAGAACACATCTACCCCAACGGTCAACGGCTCTACGGCTAATATGGCCGGCCCATTGCCATTTTAGCTTGCTTATTTTGGGAACTATGTCGAAAACTTTGGCATTCGCTTGATCATGTCAAATTATTTTCACGAGAAATGAAATTACATAGACATCTAAGTATCTATAGGTTTATATGATGGTCAACTTATGTATATGTATGAGACGATGACGTCACGCCAATAACCTACAGAATCCTCAGTGGCGTCAGTCGTAATTAATCACTCGTGTAATCGTACTATGGTGACTAGAGAATTTGCTTGGCACTAATTAATTTAGTGGCAACATCGGCTACATTCTTGCACATCTCTATTACTGATTGTTGCTGCAGTTGTACGCTAATTCACTGTGTGCAATATTCCAATCGTAAAGTTATATGTACGAGCCGTTTGGGGTCAAAATACTTGGTTTTCGCGAGACATCGCCAAGCGGTTAATCGGCTTTTCCATTGATCAGAGGGCTGGCCTATTTCTTGGCCAAATAATCAGCATTGCCACACAACGTGGCAATGCTGCCATCCATTTGGGTACTTTTCCTGGTCGCAGCGATGCGGAAGAATTTTTTCATGCCCTATCTTACTTTCCCCTGCTATTTTATATATGTGTAGGTATGTATGAAATGTATGTATGTTGTATGTCACTGTTCATTTATGGCCCTTTGAGTTAGAAAGTATCTACATGCTTCTGAAAGTTAGAGAATGGTGACTAGGCACTTAGGCAGATAAACTTCGTGTTTCGAATGAAAACGAAAGTTTCCAACTCACTGAATAGGGTTTCATGGTGATTTATGCCCAAATCGTACAGAATAGGTAGGATTAGGGGTCCTCTGCATCATTGATGGTGCAGGTCAATGGTGCATACGGTACAGCGGGTATGAATCACTATGAAAAGCATCTTAAGGACGTAGGTATCTAAATAATTCTTAGATCATAATACATATAGCTGTTTCGATCATCCTCTTATTAGCTTTATATAACGTGAAAGAGACGACGGGTAATCAGAAGCCCAATAGTCTGACAACTAGTCTTACCAAGAGGTATTGTGTTACCCAGTATCTGGGTTGTGGAGGGCAGATAGGCAGTCACTCCATGTAAAATACTGATATCCAGTTGCATCCGGTTCGACTCATGGACCCCAGCACAATTGGGAAAAGTCTAGGCAGATGGTGATGATCTTTTGAGAGGTAACGGTGCCCCTTCCATGTGCCAATGGTGACCACGGGGTGGTTTTAGTGAGGTAAAAATCCCACACTCCCTGGTTTTATCCCCAAAAACCGGGCGCCTTTTGAAGGTTTCCCCCCCGAAAACAAAAAAAAAACAACAAAGGCAGATGGTGATGAAAGTGAAAGAGAGTGAAGAAGGCATAATAAAATATTAACGCGATGGTATAGTCTATAAAGCGGCATCCATTTAACGATCCTCATATTAATTTTCCAATAACCAATAAAATCAATCACGATACGTCCAAACAAAACTTTCAAATATCCGCCGCGTTTTGTTTATTATTATTCACGTACAAAAATGAAAGCGGCACAGGAATATTTGGTTTACCCGAAATAGCTATCGGTTCACAAATCATTCGGGCAGGTACACACGGTCGGTGCTCACGCGGACGAAAAGTGTCCGCACCATACACGGTGCGTAAATGTGATAGGTAGCACAGAAACCCGAATCCTGTTGGGTAAACGACGCCCAGTATCCGGCGTGTGTGTGAAAGTGTACTTACGAATTTTAACTGCACGTGTGCATTGGCCTAATTTTACTGCTACGACTATTTGCGAATTCACGACACGGTTTGGAGGATTATAGAAATCCTAAGCGGCTTATACCTAGGTACATTTTCTAAAACACAACAAAAGTAATAAAAAGCTGAAGAGTTTGTTTGTTTGTTTAAAAGCGCTTATCTCTGGAACTACCGGTCGAATTTGAAAAAATATTTATATTTATTTATTTATCCATTTATTTCAGGCATTTTTTTCCCTTTTTTTTCTGGCATCAAGGCCCATATAAAACACATAAAATACAATATTAATATAACTTAAAAATACTATAAATACATACAACATAATAATTTAACTAAGAAAGTAACTAAACACGAAGTGTCTGCGTCGTGTTTCGCTGACAGGTGTCATGTAGCCGGCCAAGAAACTGGCGGTACACAACACCCTTCGGCCAGAACTCTTCCTTGAAGAACTTCTCGAGATGGTGTGTCGGAACATGCACCACGAACGACTTGAAGTTCGTGTTGTGACGCGACTCCAACTTCTCGACTCTCACAGTCCAGTTGGTATTCACACGCAAGTACTCCACGATCTCCTCATCCTTCGTGGAGTGGTGCAGTCTGGAGACGTACAGCTGCGTCATCGGGATTGCATTTTTTTTTGTATTTAATAGCACAATTCTGGAGGAATCGAGCAAAAAAGTCAGATAGAACGCTAAGCGAAAAAGAAGTAATAGCGCGGGCGATATTCGACACGACAGGGTGGATCGGGGAACAAGAAATTTCACGCGGAAGAAATCGCGGGCAAAAGCTATATAAAAAGATGCCTTGTTATGTTACTTTAGTTCTGTCCCCGAGTTGTATAACTTTACATGGTTTATAAACTACCTACTGAAAACGATTCGAGTGATTCAAATTACAAAACTACAGTATTGCGGTATTTTTCAAATAACGTTTAATAATATTGAAAGTGGGGCTTGTGGGCAAGTAATAACAGCCGCACGGGTCGATCGATCAGGTTAAGCTACGCTTGCCGCGGTCTGTCCGTGGATACACTGCGACTGCCTGTCTCACTTCCACTACCCAGTAACTGGGTTGTGAAGGTCAGATAGGCAGTCGCTCCATGTAAAATACTGATACTTAGAGCTGCGACTGGTTAGACTGGAAGCCGACCCCAACATAGTTGGGACAAGGCTAGCCTTTTCCTTTGCCTTTTCCCAACCATGATGGGGTCGTCAACTTTTTCAATATTAATAGTACTTAATAATTAAATTATTAATATTTTGTTTGATTTTAAACATTTCGGGACCGTGGAGTCCCAGTCCTTTGGAAGGCGTCCGAGGGGCCGAAGCCAACTCGCAGAGGCCCCTTAGGAAATTTTAATGAAATGTGTGGCACCAACCGACGATTATCCCTGTATGCACTATGCAACTGCACCCAGTTCGTGTAGGACTATTGCAGGATATGGAAAAATAAAAAGTTGGACTATGAGTTTGGGTGGCTGAAGTGGACTGGTTACCAAGAACTATGGAAGAACTATGACCCCTGCCTGATCAATGTTTATAATTAATATTATTAGCAATAATATTGAAAAAATACGCCAATAGATGTTAGGATGTTACATGTTACGTAAAACAGGCATTGTCACCTAATGGATTTTGTACACAATGAAACCCGATAGGTTGCGGTGAAGAGGCCAAGTACTAACGACCACATCCGCATCTACCCGTACTTGATAATATCAATTCCCATTACATAACCCGAGGGCAACAAGGACACTCGCTAGGTAACAATTGTATAAAAGATTTATGTCAAAGAATCCATAAACTACATTACCACAAACAAAAACAACGGGCTCCAAAAAAAAACCTATTGAAAAAGCTAGTAGAGTGCGCGCAAAATAAGTCTGCTCGCGGCC
This sequence comes from Amphipoea lucens, assembly GCA_947508005.1. Taxonomy (NCBI): domain Eukaryota; kingdom Metazoa; phylum Arthropoda; class Insecta; order Lepidoptera; family Noctuidae; genus Amphipoea; species Amphipoea lucens. Next base: position 14,311,231 of record OX382359.1, read on the forward strand.
GAAATTGGAAATAGTCATTTTCCGCCATCTGGATGTTTATGTCAAGTATCAATAGAGTAGGTACGAGTATAATATGCTGTGTGAAAGTGATTAAAAGTACTGGCAAGTGGCAGGGATATAATCTTGAAGTCAAACGTCGCTCGCACTCTACTGACAGATAATTTTACTGAAAACTCGTATTTATTTATTTATTTATTTAATACTTCAAGCACATAAATGTACAGAGGCGGACTTAATGCCGATGCATTATGTTTCCGATTTAATATAACATATCAAATACAAAAGCTTCTCGTCTGAAGAAATTACTGAAACTTTATAGAAACTACTTACTACTTATAAAGTAAGAAACATAGATATATTAAAGAAGTTTTTTACATTTCTATGGTAAGAAACAATTCAAGTTGGTAGTATAGGGTTCTTTTTATCGCGAATGGGCCCGCTCGGCGTTCTTGACGTCGATCACACGTGATGGAAAGCGATAGATGAGGTCTATGATGGAACGAGCGTGCCCAGAAGATGCCTAAGGCACTGGAACTCCCACACATCGACGAAACACAGCAGGCTGCTTGACGCCGGACTCCGGTGGGAGCCGCAAACCAGGCGGGCGTTAGCCCTACCACCGCAAGAGAAGAATTGGCCAGTCAAATGTGTGTGTGGGGTGTGACTGTCCAGGATGCGCCGAGCGCTCGGTTCAGTAACTGGCGGAACAAACTGCGCTACACGAGGAGGCTCCTTCATGCATCCCAAAACACCTCTGCCTAACCCTTCGGGGAACACAAGTTGTATCGTTATGTTATTTTATGTTATGTGTTTAGTAAACGACATACAAAACCCTATCAAATACAAAAGTTAATCCTCTTTAGAAGTCTGAACTTACACTAGCACTTTATGATTTGTTACCATAACTGCGGAACCGTTGATTTTATAATAGGGCTAATATTAAGTACGCATTTGACCACTACCAGGTCTAAGAATAAGTCGTAAAGCGGGCCCTACGATAAGCTGACAGGTTGTTAAACATGAACTAACAAATCGATAAACGCTGCTGTTGTGAGTTTCATGTAATTTAATTCTCGAGGAAAGGGTTCAACGATCATACATTTCTGAGCTGTTCTTTTATTATTGGTTGGCAAACAAGCAGCCGGACCACCTTCACCGTCTCCATCGCCGCTATACATCGTAGAAATAAACCCTGTTTCTGAATTGAGAATTTGACGTTGAGAACTTCTTAAACTTCACTGCAGCCACTGCCACTGTTGCAAAGGAATTTGTAGGGTGTCACCTTATGTAATTCCAAAGGAGAGTTGAACAAGTTTTCAACTTCAAAATCTCAATTTGGAATCCGGGTGTTAAATATCTTCTCTTCTCCTTTCGCCCGTATCATTTTACGTAGGTGCAGACGTCAGCACATCAAGCTACTACAATCTGTCAAATTTCTTTAGCAGATTTTCAACTTTATCGCTAGAGCGTAAGGTTCAAAGTTTATTGGGAAAATTTGACAGTTTCGGGTAGCTTGATGTGCTAGCGTCTGTACATACTTTCTAGGAAAACTAAAACCTTCGCATTTTATTAGGAAAACAATTCTTGCTTTGGTTGTTTGGCTATAGAATAAATAAACAAAACTGAAATACCTCAGATGCCTGTTATTACAAACAACACCATTTTGAGACAATTGACATCATTTACAGGTAACAGGAAAAAAATACAGAATCGTAATTAGTCCACACAAGGATAATAAGGGTCCTTGATTAATAGTCACATATTTAAACGTGGATTTCGTCGAAGTGCAAAGTAACCACGTCTATTTCAGTGTATATTACTAAGTAATACAAAACCACTGACACTGTGGAATTATTTTAGTTTTGTGGAATTAATTACTTACTTGTTGTCTCGGAGCTTCGTAACGCGGATCGTAGATATTGGTAGTCGTTGTAGAGTGGAAATTCGGTAAAATAACATAAAAGTAAAAAAGAAAGTCGAGTAAAACGGTACAAGTCCGTAGCCGACTGCAGGCAGCATCAGCAGGTGACGTGTCGCCGTGACACTACTGGTTTCTATGTATTTCTATGAAATACCTTCCATAGCAGGAAATACATGGCAGACGAGCGACGTGTCGTCTGCTATGGAAGGTATTTCATAGAAATACATAGAAACCAGTAGTGTCGCGGCGACATGTCGCCTGCTGCTGTCGGCTGGAGTTGGCTACGGACTTGTACCTTAACTTAAAATATTGAACTAAAAACTGACTACATTTTATTCGAAAAGGAATGTCACATCTGCATAGCTATTCACAAACACTTGATACGCTTCCGTATCGTATCGAACATTAATCATTGTTATCGTAGGAGTCTTCTAAACGCTGTTCACAAGTCCAAAACCCGAAAATTTTGTCAGTTTAAATCAAATAGATGCCCGCTATTCTTCGAACAGCTATTTACTGTTGAGGGGAAGTCAAATCAAGTTATCGAAATGTCAGGTTTTCGATACGATAGCCTGTCGTATGGTTGTGAATCAGGGCTCAGTTCCGTGTTTAACCAATTTCCACACAACACAACACTAGGCTGTGAAAATAGCATTATTATGAAGCCTAATAAATAAATCCTAGAATAAACTTTATTTGGTCAGCCCAGCATTCTTGGGCCTTTGTTTGCATTCATTAGATCGGAAGTAGAGCATTGTTTGAGCAAGTGTTGAAAGAAACAAACCAGCGACTGCGACTAGGCAAGCGATCGCCGCACGCGCCGGTTATGTTTCATAAGCGCCCTATAGACGTCACAATTTGTTGGCCAACCAATTTGATGGTGCCGACAAATTGTCTTGTGTATAGGATTGTCGGCCGAATTAATTTGTATTAACCTCTAACGCTTTCGGTTGGTTGGAACGAACAGCTAACTTCATCCGATAGCCAATTTAAGCCAATATGTTGTAGTGTCTATAGCGTTGATGGACAATCAACGGCGCGACATTTGCTTTTTTTTTTAAGAAATTCAAAACAGAAACTGTCGAGTTAGTGCTTGTAGAAAGGTACTGGAGGTTGGACAATTATGTTGGTCCGTCTATTGGCGAGCGCCAATCATTTGTAACCAACCTGTGGTACCAACAAGTTGTGACGTCTACAGGGCGCTTTATTGATTGTTGTGTGCTGTTGAACTCTCAATTGTCCAGGAACATTCGCTATGAAATATTAGCACTATGTGAAACGAGATCCCGTGCAGCTATTAGAATATTAGAAAATAAAGAGGTTTTACACTCCGAGCCTTTACGACTACGAGCTGTTAACGCATATAAATTTCGAACTCGTTTCAGTGCGACAGCAAAAAAAGTTGTGGGAATAAACTAAAAAATGTTACAAAAAGAAATAAATTAAAATCAATGTAAGGCTATCACTGATTGGTATTAATAACAAACCAGTCAATAAAAGCCACTAATAGATTTAAATCAAACAACAAACAAAGCTCTCCTAACGTTTTTATTTTCCATAAACACACCCTTTTAAGTAGTTAATGAGATGCTTAAGCGAGCCCTCCCAGGGTGCTTTCATCGCTCCATACATATGTTAGCAAAAAAGTTAAATAGTTGGAATGTTCAGAGTTTTTTTGCGCAGTACTGATGATAGATCGTTAACGGAGATGACTGGTAACTGACAAACAAAGCAATTGTTTGCTTGTCTAACGCCATTTGATTTATTATGGGTTAACGGGTGTAGCACGTAGACAGGGACAGCACACATATCGTATAGCCAAAGTGTTATGAAATCAATCACTGGTTTACAAGGACATAGGCTAATATTGGAGCCTTAAACAAAATATGAGACAAAAATGGATTGAAAGTTTTCTTTTTTAATTCTTTGTCTCACTAATAAATACACTGGGACAGTGAGGCGGCAGGGTCGCGGCAGACCAAGTAGAAGATGGCGGGACGAGCTGGATAGGTTCCGTCAAAACTGGAAAGAGGACGCGAGGGCTCGCGAAAGATGGAAGGATGGAGTGGAGGGAGGCCTTTGCCCAGGAGTGGGACAGCGCAGGCTAGTAAAAAAAAAATCTTTATTTAATTGGGGCGTCCGCAATACGTATGACAGTCCCATTGTACCCTAAATACATACTGCTACGGATTACATTTGGATCATGAACCTGAACAGACTCTTCGCATCGTCACCATTTGGTTTGAAAAAATCATACTCTCAATAAGATCACGTCTCTAGTGTTCTAATGGGTAGGCAGAACTCGGTGACATGTTGCTAGTTAAAAGAACAATGGCACAATAAAATAATACGTTGACATTGTATAAAAGTATCTGAACTCAGGTAGGTACTTTATTTGGCCCACTAGACTATCTTTTGTTATGTTGTAATAGGTCAGGTCAAAAAACTCTTGATATGTATTATTTACTGTAGGTATGTAACAAGAACAAAAGAATTTATGTGTCTCTTATCTAATAAGAGTCTATCGTCTTGCAGAATAAGGTCATAGACAGAAACTCCAGACCGGATTAAATCGACTAGACATGTTCTTATGGGGGGTGGGGGGGGACCTTGAAGAACGCTAATCTGTCTGCTCATATAAAATCACTAGCTGCGCCCCGCGGTTTCACCCGCGTAACTTTCGATCCCGTGGGAATATCGGGATAAAAACTGTCCTATGTCCTTTCCCGGGACTCAAACTATCTCTATACCAAATTTCATCGAAATCGGTTCAGTAGTTTAGGCGTGAAGAAAAGACAGACAGACAGACAGAGTTACTTTCGCATTTATAATATTAGTTTGGATAATCATAAATTAAGACAGAAAATCTAGTTTGACTCAAACTTAATTCTGATCTAGTTTGTAATGAGATCTCTCGAGTTGATACAGAACTGGTATTGTAACAATCATGGACCGAGCTGCTGCGGGTGTTTCCTCTTACGAGCTTACAAGATTCACCGATACCGGTTCTGTTACCTATTATTTACTATCAAATACATTGTATCTCGCGATAAATACATTTGTGAAAAGATCCACGGATTATCGTCTACAAGTAAAAGCAAATCAAATAACTATAAAAAATCATGGACCATTTTGATTCTTGCGAATTTCTCATTGTCCTCTGCGTTCACATGAACATCTGTGACTGCAAAATGTAATCTTACATCTTTATTGAGCTTTTCGCTAAGCCATATTTGCACAATCGTTTACCGGCCGTGACCCACCCGGACGCGGCTTCCAGATAATCATCTCATCTGATCTTCAGCATGACGATGCACAAGTGCGCCATTGTTCAAACCTTTAAACCGTTACGGTTATGGGACATATTAAGGCCCATTTTCCTTATATTAAGGTTATGAAGTTTACTCGGCAATTTCATCTGCTAATTAGTCGGGGAAGAGGTTTCCCGCGCGTTTAGCAGGTCGGTCTCGCTGTCTTCGAAGTTCGACACATCTCGATCACGAGTTTCGAAGTCTCGGCCATTCATTCGCGCGCGCGCTTTGCTCTGTGACGGGTGCGTCCAACGACTCGAACTTTGTACACTCGATGTACGACGACGTATCGATGTTTTTTTACAATTGATTAAATTTTATTTTCACCGCTTGCTTTTGAACTATTAGTGAAGTGATATCGTATCAGTGTGGTGAGATGATGATAAAGTGAACTGTGTATTATTGACAAGTGAATTTTTAATTTACACTTTTTACGTTTAGTGCTACGAAAACAGGTCAGTCTTATTATTTTATGAAATTCTGATTGAAAGAACCGTTTAGTGATGTAGACATGAGCTTAACGATCGTCTATCTACAAATTATACGTTTTGTTGTTCGTCTAGCTACTTAATTCGTCTTTTGAATCTTCCGGCGTGTACCGGTTTCTTGAATAATCATTACTTGATTTTCTGATCGTACGATTTATAATAATATGACAAATTATAGTTCGCGGCATACCTATTTTATTTATACATTCACGATTCGGTAATTATAAAATTAATCGATACTTAAAAGTTTTATTTTATTTTATTAAAGGTGTAGGTAGGTATCGATTGTTGGTAATTGTACCATCCCTCAACTGTGTTACCTACTACTACTAGTAGTTAGTGTACCTGTGAACTTTTATTAAGACTGTGACATAATTGAACGTGGCAATTATCTTATCAAACTAGATCTCCTGGTATACAGACTAAATTAATTTTACTAGCCATTGAAAAAATAATGTGGGTACCTACCTATGTTCAATTAACTTTATACCTACTTGAACCTAAAAAGTATCGTTTTTACTCAGAAGCTATCCAATTAAAACATTAAATTAAAGAGTGTTTTTATTACACTAGCACCTAATGTACAGACTATAATAGGTATCATACTATTTTTTATTCTTTAATTTTAGTCCGAAAGTCTGACAACCAATCAAGAGGTATCGTACCTATTACTCAGTAACTGGGTTGTGGAGGTCAGATAGGCAGTCGCTCCATGTAAAATACTGGGACTCAGCTGCATCAGGTTAGACTGTCCCAATATAGTTGGGAAAAAGGCTAGACAGATGATGATGTTGAATTTTATAAGAGGCTTGTATCACACAGTGGCATGATAGCCTCATAGGTATCAAAGTTGTAATCGCTAAGGTTCTTTTTAATAGGATTAAAATTGTCTTTTACAATCAAAGCGGACCGTTAACCTCTGTTGACCTCTATATGTGCACACTTAGGTGTAGCTTGTGTGGAGCTTACGATGTAATTAATCAATTCTAGCACAAATTCAAGCCCTAACTACGGTTTATTTTCTTTAAATTAACGTCTGAAATGAATAGTAGGTTCCTGACCTTGTCAATCGTCCTTTTCAGGACAATGATGTGTTAGGAATTGAAGACAATTAACTGAAAACGATGTCAAGATCACGATGTTTAATCACACTTAATATTATAAAGGTGAAAGTTTGTGTGTGTGTGTGTTTACGAGTATATGTTTGTTACTTCTTCACGATCAAACGGCTGGACCAATTTTGATAAAATTTTGTATGGAGGTAGCTGACACCCTGGATTAACATATAAGCTAATTTTTATCCCGATATTCCTACGGGATCGACATTTACGCGGGTGAAACCGCGGGGCACAGCTAGTTATTTAGAAATATCTTTCTTCGCAGCTATTTCTCTAGGATAGAAATGTAAGTTTCGAGACTTCTCCTCGAGAGAAATCAATGAATGAATTAAAATACTATACCTAAAACACACTTTTTCTCTTCTCATTTTCTTTCAGAAAATATAAATCTACAACTTTACTAAACAGAAAGAAAGAAAGAAAGAAAGAAAAAGTATTTATTGCGACTCGTACAGGAAGATCACAAACTAAACTAAACACAGTAAAAAATAAAAAACCAAGTTGGCTCCTGTCGCAGCATCATGCTAAGATAGGAGCCTTTTGGCCTCGTGTAGGAGTTTCTGTCTCATTTTTCTTTTTGTTACTTTTTAGGGTTCCGTACCTCAAAAGGAAAAAACGGAACCCTTATAGGATCACTTTGTTGTCCGTCTGTCCGTCCGTCCGTCTGTCAAGACCCTTTTTCTCAGGAACGCGTGGAGGTATGAAGCTGAAATTTATATCAATTACTCAGGTCTACTGTCCCTTGAAGCTGTGAAAAAATCAAACTTCTAAGCCAACGCAATCAAAAGATACAGCCGTTTATGCCGCAAATTTCTGCAAATTTTCGAAACTCGCACGGGAATCAAAACCTACAGGGTACTTCCCGTGAACTTAGAATCTTGAAATTTGGTACTAAGTAACGTCTTATAGTACAGATAAAGGAAAAATTGCGAAAACCGTAAATTTTTAGTTACATCATATAATAAAAAATATTTTTGAAAATTTTAAAGTTACTTCTTTTCTCATGAACGCGTATAGGTATTAAATTGAAATTAATATCAAATACTCAGGTTTATAATACCTTGAAGCTGTAACAAAATGAAACTTCTATGTCAACGCAATCAAAAGAAACGGCAATTTAAGCCGCATATTTTCAAACTCGCAACTACTCGCAAGGGAATCAAAACCTAAAGGGTACTTCCAGTCGACCTAGAATCTTGAAATTTGGCATGAAGCAATGTTTTATAGCACACATAAAGGAAAAATTCCGAAAACCTTAAATTTTTATACGGAACCCTCGGTGCGCGAGTCCGACTCGCACTTGGCCGGTTTTTTTTTTATATAACTTGGTTTAAATAGAGTACCTAAATGGCTATAGCAATCTTCTAAGTCCACAAACTTTCACTTCAGGGTATACAACCACAATGCCTGCTGTTTACCGAGTACTTATTTTTTTTCGGCAAAGTGCCAATTCTTTATGGAGGCTTACGTCAATAAGATCATACGTCCATGGCGCTAAGGATTAGCCTTGTTGATCCTGTCTTCCCGTCCTCAAAGTCCGTGCATCCATTGCACCTTTGTTAACGCCACCAAATAGCTCTTAAAACACCGAAAAAATTCGACTCCATTGCTAATAACAGTGTGTAAATTGTGTGATACTTATGAGAGGCAATTCTCGTAATTTTAAGAACGTTTACAGTCTGATTTCAGTCCCAATCTGTTAAAAATACTTCTATTTTTCCTTAAATTTTGACAAGTTTTTGACATTTGTTTGTCGCCCAGATGAGATAGCGACTAGATTTTTAACGTTTTAAATTACGAGAATTGGCCTTCTGATATGCTCTCAAAAATGTGCCAAGCAAGTTAGGTAGCTAGATGGGCTGAGTGATGATTTTTCTGCAATTGATGCAGAAATATCATCACTGCACTGATTTTTCTGTAATTGATGCAGAAAAATCATCACTGCACGACAATGACAAAAACATATCGATGACGGGGACATTGAAAAAATCATCAGTGATTTTTAGTTGAGCATAAGACCATGTCACTTCAAGTATAAGTGCCAAGACGTGGAACGGCTTAGTGAAATTATCATTAGTTTAGTAGGCATGGGTCGTACTTGTCCACTTTAAGGATTATCCTCTAAGTTAGTTAGTAGTAGTTTGTAAGCTGTTCATTCAAGTAATGATTTAGACATTGATGATTTTGTCGCTGCCATTGCATGATGAAATGATTTTAATATAACAATTATTAACATAAAAATAAAAATTTTACATGTGACATGATATCGAACTCATCATCAAAGGACGCTAGTCTAGCTTCCTTGGATGTGTATCCTGCTACCCAACTCTTCAACAAAAAAACATACTTACTACCTTAATTTTGGATGTTAACTGTCAACTATTGTTAAGGAAAAGAACGAAAGCTTTTTCTTAATTGCTGATAGGATTAACAAAACATTACGTTAATCACAGACCACAGAAAAAACAATGCAACTAAATAAATCACACTTGATCGCGCGTACAGCTGTAAAAATGATCCGATGAAATGTCTCTCCCTCCCTACTACTAAGTGCGATGCGCAGGCGCCACTTCTCAGACCGCCTTGAACTGTCACACGAACGTTTAAGAGTGGCAGATTTAATGTCAGGGCCTGAACACATAGGATACGTTTTTTGTTCATAGTTTAATTTAAACAATAGAAAAGCGATAATTCTGTCTGTTACTCGTGACGGTAGAGACAGCTTTGGTAATTCTTTGACAGCTGGATTTTCATAATGTGTGAAGAAAAAATAAGTAGGTATGTATATAATGATTGCATAACTAACTGAAAATGTAATGAGTTTTCCTTAAGTATTCGTAGTACATAATTCCCACGATCCCCCATGGAGAACCACAGAAATGGCTATTTATGGCCATAAAACCACTTTATTTAATAATACTGCAACCCATTGATCAGTTTCTTGAGAAAATATCAACGTTACCAACCTATAAAGTTCACTCAAAACTTGTAGACCTTACATGATTGCATCAGTTTTAAATTTTTAATAGGCTAGTTTCAGCACGAAAGCTCACGCACACGTGTGTAATGCCTCGGGGTGCTAATAAGTCATAACATATGTATTACATATTCATAATTGCCAAAACCAGACGCAAGTGGGACACGCTGATTAATGCCAACGTTTACGATACTTTTTTTGTGCTCTGAGCTAGTAAAGTCACTGATCTGTTAACGACCGTTAAAGTTTATCAATTTGTTATTATTTTATTATGTATTTCGATCACTGAACCGTTGAACTGAGGTTAAATTAAACGTAGGTATTTTGTATAAATATAGAGTAGGACATTTGTTTCCTAAGAAATAGTAAGTAGTGTCTATCTATTCATACACGAATGGTCATTGTATTCATCATCACGAACATCATTATGAGACCAAACCTGAAATCGCGAAAAGAAAAAAAACAGCTGTTCCCTACATTTTGACAAGTTATGCGAACATAAATGTAGGGAACAGCTCATTTTTTTTTTCGCGATTTCAGGTTTGATCCCACAGTAAAAGTTGTTCATAATGATGAGTAGGTACAATAACACCTTCAGATATTTCGTATGAATAGATAGACCTTATATAACCACAATAAGTAGAGGAAAACATTTAATTCATTAATGCTGAAGGTCCTCGCGTAAATAGGTATCTATTTGTATACAGTTTCTGGCCTTGTAGAAATTCCCTATTTAAATTCTAGTACTTAGTATGTAGGTTATGTAAACACATTTTCCTTATTTTTTAGCTCATTTAAAATAGCATAAACACCTCCATCACCTCTGCAAGGGTGAGTCAGCAACAAAATTCAGTCTTACTCAACGTAGGTATTGCTCATACAATCTGGCTCTCTTGTCAGTTAAAATGTTTTTGCTGAACGCAATTAGAGGTCCACGGTTTCTGCGAACCTTACACATAACAATGTACCGAGCCGAATTATCTTTATTCCAAGAATTCACAGTCAGCATACTACAAAAATTACTACAATTACTACTTGAATTATGTTTCCAAGTCTATTTATGAGTCATCACTTCATCAGCTGGCTTAAATAGTGTGATTTATATTATTAAATGCATGAATTATTTAATTATGTCTCATAATTCTAAACAGATATTATTTTATGAATGATAATGAGAACTTGAATGGTGCCTATCTGAAACCGTGTACTTTATTGGGGATATCGTGTTGTGTGGTATGACGTCAAACCAAACAAACAGATTGCACCAAAAATATTGCTCTCTTCCTCTCGTCACATAGTGTTGTGTTACTGTCTAAATATACCGACAGATTTTATGTAAATGGATTCTTATGGGTTTTCCATGTGCCTAAAAAGCATAACCACTTTCGTCCTTTTGTTTCTGTAATGTCGTCACAAAATATTTCCAGCTCATAATTTATTAATCTGACACGATTCGAATTCAAAATTATAGCCATCATAATATAAATACAATAGACAAGAATCGATTCTCGTGTCCTGTTTACGTTAGCATCTGATGGCCAAACTGCAATTGGGCTAGAGTTGTCTGGATTCTGGATGTTATCGCAAAACGAGCTAGTTGTCAATTCCTGTGAGCCTCTGGTGAGATCACATCGTCGGTGTCACGTCGCCGACACAATTGTCACGTCCGCCGAGAAATCCTATTCTACCCACAATAATCACGAGACACAATATGGGACAATCCGAGTATCTTTTGAGGAAACTATATTCTCATCTCTATTATCATTCGATGATCTGAATCTGACACACTTTGATCGACGATTCTTTTGTGCTTTTGTTGGCAGATTATCAAAAAATAAAAACTAAAATAAAATGCAACAAGTTACCGAAGGTCTCCTTTTATTATTTTTATGTTTATTTGCATTGAAACGTGTGAGTTTTAAGAGCATTAATATTAATTGATATAGCCGCATAAATGTATACCAATTATAGTTTCGCAATGTCATAAAATAATAATCAGAAAAATGCGGGTACGCGTCTGTCGGCGGCCGTACACAAAAATAATATCGCGTAATTATTCCACATAATATTCGTCCTGTCTACAGCAGTACAGCTGTCGAGTAAAACAAAACGTTCAGTTCTACATGGCATGTGTTTAGTGTTAGTGAGTTAGTTTGCATGAGAAGACGTTCGCAGCATCTGCGAGCCGACCCTGAACTTGAACAAGGTCGAGACGATACATCGATACAACGGAATCATGTCAATCACTAGCCATCGGCAGTCGGCTCATCATCTCAGTCATCATAAGAACGAATATATGTTTGAACAAGCTCTTTGTTTTGAAGTAAAAAGTAAGCGGATGTACAGTCGATCAATTGTTTGAACATTGTAGGCTCTCTTCTTAGTAGGTCGTTTGTATGTTAGCACCGCACTATGAATTCTTTCAATACGTTCTTTACATAGTTCTTCAATAAAACACAGATGTTCTCCAAAATAATAAAGCTATTACTTAACTTTATTTATTCTCAGAAATAAAACCGAAGCATGACCTGCGGTTGAAGTAGGTATTTTAATATTTTACCATATTAGTGGGTAGGTAGTTAAAGTAAATTAATATTCCACAACTTTGCGACCTTTACACGTAACATTTCTTAATTCTTAAGTTATTGGAGATTGTTATTACTTCGTGTTGAATAAAACACAAAGTGCAGTGCAATAAAATAAAAATAGAGGTTATATCATATCATAAGACATTGGTTTTATAAGTACATAACTGGCGATCCGCCCCTGCTTCGCACGGTTTTTACGAAGACGACAAAACATCTAGAATTCTATATTACTTATATGAAAATTTCCGGAATAAATTCTCTAAATAATAGTGAAAACTGTATCGGAATCCGTTGCGCAGTTTAAAAGAACAACGCGGTGAATACGAAAAGTGACTTTAACTTATAATAATTATGTATCTATAGATTATACATAGTCAATGTCTTATTGATAAAGTGCAAAATATTGACACACTGGCCTTAGCTGACCTTACTAATTAAGACGTAACATATCCCTGATAGTTTAACAAAAAGCAATCGTTGTTTAGAAGGAATTCATCCACAGAGCACCTGCTTAATAACTTAATAAGCCATAATTATTTATACACAAGTAGACTGGATTACATAAATAATGACCTATAATTAAATCGACAAAGTAGATACTTCAAGGTGGAAATCATTATGAATAAAAATCACACGCTATAAATAATTATGTAAGATTTTTTTTGCAAACTGGTTTGGTGACATTGGAAAATTTTTAAATGTATTTTTAGACTTTTTTAATTTATTTAAAATAGGTATGCCAACTTACAGTATAGTACATCAATTTTTGTTTATAGGTTAGTAGTAAGTTTGATAAATTGTTCAATTCAATCAATTCAGTCTTTTGAGAGTGCGTTAGCCCATAAAATCTTCCTGCACCCTGATTGCGTAACACATTATCAATCACAATTTGAATCATTTTGAAGGATATTCTATACATATAATAATATATTTTAAAAGGGATGTTTCTTTTCAAAAGACCCAAAACAAAGCCAATTGAATGTAAGAAATGTAGGGTAGTTTAACCGTCACATAGTTACTAAACTTCTGGTTGTTTTTAACTTTTATTTGATCTTTATCAAAGGGAATAGAAAACAAAGTTCTTCTTAATGTTGCGAATCGCCTACGAAATGTATTATTACTTATGTGTCGCATTCTTATACCTACGTATGTGGGATGTGGGCTGTAGAATGCGAACCTGAAAAGATGCTGTTTTAATTACGGAATTTTAATGTCGCTAAATACAGTGCAATGCTTTGGATATCACACTTCACACTAATATTATAAAGGCGAAAGTTTATATTTGTATCTTGGTTTTTTCTTCACGCACAAACGGCTAGACCAATTTTGATAAAATTTAGTATGGAGGTAGCTGACACCCTGGATTAACACATATGATACTATTTATTCCGATATTCCCACGGGATCGAAACTTATGCAGGTGAGACCGCGGGGCGCTGCTCGTAGAGATATAATTATATTTGTAGATTATTCTATACAAATAAATGAAATTAAAGTCAGACACTTTAACCTTTCTTTAACGTTACTTTGTGATGTCAAAATAACAGCTTTTGTTTAACAAATGCATATAAAAGTTTATAGGTACGGTAATTATAACAAACAAAACATTATTTTTTTGTCGAATCGGCTGGGCCGATTTAGCCGGGACTTTCACAGGTAGGTAGATAGCTGATGTTATAAGGAATAACTTGGACTAATTTTATTTTATAAAAAGACAAGAAATAAAACTAAAAGGTTTATTAATGTTACGCGAACACAGTCGCGGGCAGCCTACGTACTTACATACATAGTTAAAAATAAAATGCCGAATCATTTTATTTTTTCCGAGAGTGCACTATTATTTTTAATTAAGATACATTTTATCAGATGGCAATCAGTACATTCTTTTTTGGCCACCAAGGTAATTCGAACACCATAATAAAGATGCTTTTACTATGCATTTAGTACTTATATGATCCCATAATTCAGTATCAAAAAGGGTGCGATCGTAAACTGCATACAAGAACGGATAGTGAAACTACGAGTAGTGTGGCCTTTTATTGCATTCGATTCAATGCCTAGGACTTAGTGTTAGACCAAAATGGAGGTGAAACTGTGAGCCTAGGTTATAGTTCTTCATTTCCTGTTAGTGCTCGTATCGAATTACTTTTTAGGGTTCCGTACCCAAAGGGTAAAAACGTGACACTTTTACTAAGACTTCGCTGTCTGTCCGCCTGTCTGTCACCAGGCTGTATCTCAAGAACCGCGATAGCTAGACAGTTGAAACTTTCACAAATTATGTATTTCAGTTGCCTCAAACAAAATTTTGCCGTAAATAACAACAAATACTAAAAACAAAATAAAATAAATATTTGAGTGGGGCTCCCATAAAACAAATGCGATTTTATTGCCCTTTTTTGCTCGATATCAATAATGGCAACAGGTAGGCACTTGAAATATTCACAAAATACACAGTTGTATTTTTACTTTAATAATAAATAATAAAATTAAAATAAAATAAATATTTAAGGCGGGCTCCCATACAAAAAACGTGATTTTTTTATATATGTAGTGTTAAATATTGTACGGTGGTACGGAACCCTTCGTGTGCGAGTCCGACTCACACTTGGCCGGTTTTTTTTATACTGTAGCTGAATTGTATTGATTGTTATTTTATACAGAGTTACTAGTTACTTGCTCACGATCGACGCGACGATAGATATGATAACCCAATTTCGTTAAAAAAGTGAACCATTTCGAGGATTAGATTTTTTTAAATGATTTTTAAATTAAGAAAGAGATGAGCCGCTGAATACATTTGGTTGAAAAATAGTTCACTTTTGAATATTGACAATTGTATTAGTTTTTTATACTTAGAGTAGAGCATAAAGTGTCCCGGATATGTGTGAATGATGATATGGTTAGAAAGGAGGTGACCACCGAGGACAGCTGTATCTCTCTTTGTTTGGTTTTAAACTAATAATTTAAAACTAAACTTTAGGATCGTTTCTTGTAGGTAATAAAAAAATGCTATATTTACCTAAAATTTTTTGTTAAATTTAGTTCTTATGGAATAAAAAGACATGTTGCGCCGACCCCAAATAAACTGGTATAAAGCAGGATAATGCTGATGAACATGTCCCGAATATACCTATGCTTACCATGTCGGTGTGCATCCAGGGGGATTCAGTAACCCTGTATAAAGCGGGTACTTCTTACTCTTATTTGAATTTATGTAGGTATCGACTTTCATCATTAAGTGGTTGATTGTGGTGAATGCAACTAAGTTTCTCCCATAGGTACTTGGCAATACATTCGTTTCCCAGCTGCATATTTTAAAGTATTAACTCTTACTTCGTTGTTTGAATCCAACATAATGAATCAAAATGTGAAACCAGCAACACCGCAGCTACTTAAAGCATTTGAATAACTAAACATGTCAAAATTGTTCTACAAACTTAAGAAAAATGCCCAAACATTTCTCACAGAGTCACGGCTCTTCAATGGGGCAACAATGTTGAGTGTTTAAAACAAAACAAGTCGGTGGTTCGATTTGTTCCGGCCGTCGGATCCGACGCACCTCGCTCCAAATGTAAGTGGGCTAATTTGTTACATACGAAAGATTTATGAGTTGTAAGGTATAACGCAGTAACTCAGTAAGTACGCGGGGAAAGCAGATAATGGGTGGGACTTGGGCACTTGGGCAGCCGCCTCGCATACCTATGGTTGGTTACATAGACGTAATTTACTATTTAGATGAGGTCGAGCGCGTAACTGTCGAAGTGTAGCGAGTGGCCAAGACATTATAATAGCTTTGCTTGTATTGCGCAGGGTCCTGCATCTACAAAATTGGCTTGGAGATGTAGGGCCCTTTACAATGCAAGACTGCAGAATTTGTAATTTTCCAAATACCAAGAAGGCGTTTTCAGTTTAGATAATTTCGGTTTCCAGTGCTAATGAAATGAAATTGTTTCTTTTGTAGATAGGAATCACTTTTACACGTCATATTATATAAAAAAGCTAGATGGAGTCGACATTTCCTATCTGACTACCCCTGATGAAATGGCGAAACAAATTCAAGGGTCAAATCTCTTTTATAGTCCAGACATAATCTTGGTCAGATCATGTGAAGATAATGTAGATTAGTGCCTGAAATGGTCTTTGAGGAAAGAACCACATAGATTTGAGTGGACCAGTTCAATCAATGCAAGCATGATTTGTTTATACTGCTGGGACAGGCCTCCTCTCTGTGAGAGAAAGAGGGCCGTAATTCTCCACGCGGGCCCAGTGCGGGTTGGTAGATGTCACACGTCTTTGATTTTTAGTTCTAGGACATAGCATCATGCATGCAACCATTTGCCAGTAATCGAGCGATGCTGGTCAACCAATAAGAGATTGGTTGTTGCAAGTATCTTCATGTCCTTCTTAGGGTGCCAGTGCCACTTCCAATGTTTGGGTATTTACTAAGATTCGCACGGAAGTCATAATGTCTTCAGTCTTCAACAAAATTTCTAAGAAACTCGCGAATTTCAATCAGTTCATAGTAAGCCCATTCGGACATGCTTCACTTTTCATGTTAAGCTGTTTGAGGAAAACCTTTGAAGTGGACGCTCCAGTCTTTATTCTACAAATTACGAAACTTTGCAATCGTAAAAATATCATTAACGGGACATAATGGTAGTTAACGGTTTCTTGAAAATACGAGGAGGAAAATGTTATACTACAACCCTCCTTAAATGGTAATGATATAGTATTACAATGACTGTAGTAAATACATCATTTGGTTCCTTCACCTTTGGTCATTACTCTGGACTTGCGTTAGAAGCTGGCAATAATCTTCACTTGTTAAAAAAACTTAATAACTTAGTGTATGATAAGGTTAAATAAATGCTCATTTAATGATATTATACCGTCATAAAAATGAGCGTGATGTAAGATGCATTGTATCCAAATTAAGAAGAATTAATTAAGAAGGCCAATTCCATGGCAATCAAAATTTTTAATAATTTACCTGCATACATCAGAGTGTTGCCTACTAATAAATTCAAGAAAAGTATTTTCGTTTGGCTTTTGGAAAATTGTTTCTGTTCAGTTAATGAATATTTAAATCGAAAATAAGTAATAAATATTGACATTGTATTAGCAATAAATATTTACATTGTATTATTAATAAATATTGACATTGTTGTAGTAATAAATATTGACATTGCAGTAATAATAAATATTGACATTGCAGTAATAATAAATATTGACATTGTAGTAGTAATAAATATTGACATTGCAGTAATAATAAATATTGACATTGTATTAGTAATCAATTTTGACATATTATGAATATTTTTTGACATTATTATAGAATTGTTCAATAATCTTATTATTATTATTTTTGCATATATCATTATATAAAATGGTTAACATTGAAATCATTAGTCACTTTTTAATTATGTCTGCAAAAAAATACGTGGTCCATAAAGTTACTCATATTCATTTAAAACTGCCACTATTATTATTATTATTTTTTTAATTTCACTTAATATTGCGTGAACTATAATTGTGTGAATTTGCAAATTAATTAATTAGATAAGTACTCATTTAATATTTCTACACCGGCAAAGGTAGTATATGTGATTCCGTCTAATATTAAGATCTTCATATACCATGTACTCAGAAATAAAAGATTCTATTCTATTCCCGTAATTAAAAACGTTCAAAATCTAGTCGCAATCGCATCTCAGCGACAATAAATGTCAAAAATTTGCCAAAAATTTTGGGATTTTAGAGGTGGGTATTTTTGACAGATTGACACTGAGACTGTGAACGCTCTTAAAATTACGAGAATTGCCCCTGAGATATTCTCATTATTTGTATTATATTGATTAACATTTCCTTGAAATAGCTTTAAATGCGCTACTATGTCTACAAAAACTACAAATTGCATGCTCTCAAACCACCCATCATTTTTCCTGAGTTATGATTTCACAAGTTTAAAATTATCACTAAAAATATCGTGATTTGAGTACCTATGTGTTTGTCAAGTTTAATTATTATATTTTGATTTTGCGATTTTGATGGTTTTTCAGTCACTTGACCGATTGCGAATTTGACCATACGCGACGAAACGAAAACAATGGTTCACTTACCTAAATGTTTAAATAAAAGTAGATTATGTGCTCCGGAGAGTAACAAAAAATTCAACAAAAACGCTGATTGAAAATCAATAAACCCGTGCCGTCCATTAGCACAAAAGTGTCAAGTGAGTGCTCAACTGCTAATCGTCGATTCTCAATATTTACCCGGTCAGCTGTCAGCTTCCGAACATGTTCGAAACTGGGCCATGTCGGGCCACGTCGGGCCATGACGGGCCATGACAGGTGGTTCACCTACAGGCTACAACATGTCTTGTCGCGTGACCGCGTGTCGTGACGGCTCTAAATTGTTATCTACGCACTTTTGGGAGCCCCACTGTTTATCATGATTTATAGTGCCCCTTAATAGCTTGTCTGATTCTTTATGAGTTGTAGTTGACAAATCGTTGGCAGTATTGACAGTGATAGTGATAAGTAATATAAAATAAATATATTTTTACCTAGTTTGAGCGTATACCTATATAATTTAGGTTAATTTGCGTTTAGTAGTTCGAGGAAACTATAAGTGCTTACTAATTATATCAATCTGCCTGGTCTTTACCCAACTATTATTGAGGTCGGCTTCTAGTCTAACCAGAAGCAGCTGAATACCAGTATTTTACATGGAGTGGCTGCTTATTTGACCTCCACAACCCAGTAACTGGGTCAGACTTGGACTTCTGACTATCCGTAACGACTGTCGAAGATCGACGAATGACAACCGTGACCAACGGCTTTTAACGTGCTTTCCAAGGCACGGAGGGGTCTCGATGTGTAAAGGATGATCACCCATCCAAGAAACGACCGAGGTAAGCGTAGCTTAACCTTCGATCGACTCGTGCGGCTGTTATTATTTGGTAATGAGGTACGAGTTTGAGGAAACTACGATACTATTAATTAGCACCTCTCTCAGCTACCTTATTAAAGGCCAAGAGATGAACTTGAAAAACTAGCACAAAAAAATATAAATAAACAACAACAACTCCACGTTACATAAAAAAGAAAACACGTCTTTACCTTTTTGTACCATCTTCATTTGCAATTTACATTTATTGCTTACTCACCTTTAAAACGAGATTTGCATTATTGTCATTGGTGGAAGGTGCGAACGGTTGCGTGTACGCAGATAAGGCGCGTTCCAGTTGTCGCGCAGGACAAGGCCTCGACACACATGCGCTTGCGACGCGACGGTGTTGCCAGAATGCACCTAGTTTTGGCAATGCATAATTTGAATGTCCCAAAAATTTTAGATTCAATTATGCAGTTTCAAGGGTGCATAATCATAAAGCTTCGAGAGAAAGAGCTCCTACATACTGCCAGGCGCGGTCGCAGCCCCAGATTTTGGGGGGGGTCATCATGGGTGCCGAGGAATATTTTAAGGGAGGTACATCTCCTCGTTGGTTTAGTGGTCGCAAGCGTTACTGCTGAGCATGAGGTCCTAGCTGGGTTCGATTCCTAGGTCGGGTAAAGTGTTAAAGGGCTTTTCCATCAGAAATTTCTCAGAAGCAGTCTGGAGTCTGGATTTGTGCCCGGTTGGCGGCAGTAGGCTCGCCCTCTATGACATTTCACTTAATAACTGGCGAAATGTGGGTGTAAGTACTATATGTAGGTACACCCCTGCCCAACCCTTTGGGGATTAAAGGCGTGATGATATGTTAAGGTTCATCTCCAGCTCCACATTACTTATGCTATTCAGGGACGCAGCTTTTACATAGGGGGGGTGTTACTTAAATGCTGCCAAATTGGTCGTATGTATTAGAACGGCAGATTGTGCAGGGTGGGCAGAGCGAGCGAAGCGAGCTCGAAAATTTTAACAACCCGCCTCTGTTTGATTAGGTTTTGTTTTATATTTTCAAGTAGAAATAGGAGTTACATTGTTGACTTATGTAGGCAAGCTCAAGCAGTTATCAGAATGTAAAATGCAAGAGCGAGCGAAGCGAGCTCGAAAATTTTTGCACACTTTTGGATAGGTTCGATTTTCTTTCGATGATTCCAAAAGTGACTAGGAATAACCTGCTTTGTCGACTTTTGAAGAAAAGCTAACCAATGTAAATTGCAAGAACGAGCGTAGCGAGCCTGAATGTGCGTGTGGATTGAGAGATCTTTTCGAAAAACTCTTTCAATCCCAACCAAATTATAAGAGGATTTAGGAAATAATTGTGAAAACTTCATGGTAAGGTATAAATTTGTGAAACCTAAACAAAGAAAGTTAGAACTCATTAACTGGATCTCTCAATCTGGACAACTGAAGAAAAAGCCATAACGTGTATCCAAGAATATACTGCCTATGTGTTTATAATTTGCATTTTAATTAATTGTGAAGGATTTGTGAAAGCTGCTAAACAAAATTTCGATTCGTTTCAAAGCCACGTTTAAGATTTATAACGGTTTATATGGATCACTCAGAGTGGACAATTTTCAATTGAGTGATCTTGTAAAACACGACCTAATACTGAAAAAGTATGAATAATTATCATGTTCATTGCAAATTGTGCTTCTGGGAAAATTTGTGAAACAAAAATCGTGATTGAAATCTTACTGGTTCAAGAGAAAATGAAAATCTTGTTTTTTGTCGATCGTCCCAACTAAGAGATCATTATTTTGAACTATATTTAATAAACCAAAACTTATAGGTAGAAGGTAGATACATCAGAAATTGTTGTACTCTTATAATTTGGTTGGGATTGGAAGAGTTTTTCGAAAAGATCTCTCAATCCACACGCACATAAATTTTAGCACCCCACATTGAATAGTCTGTTTTCTTTTCCCATCATACAAAAAGAGAACTTATTTTATCGAATTATGACGAAAAGCTTAAACTCGTTTTACAGTAGCTTAAGTTTTGGAATCTGGCCTTACCTAAGCCTTTCAACCTTACCTACGTACGAGCGGGGTGCCCAGTATCCCGAGTTTGCTTCGCTCGCTCTTGAATCCATAACAGGCTTTTGTTTTAGGCGTTTTTGGATGCCAAGCATGCCAATCGGGGTTTTCGTGGCTCAAGTACAATTTTAAGTTAGTAAGGCAAGTAAATCATTCAGACTCGATAGCTTGAATGATTTTGGGGGGGGTCATGACCCCCACGACCCCCCCCCCTCGGACCGCGCATGCATACTGCTGTCAAATACATATGTGTTGCCAAGTACGTTTGTATGCTGTTCTATTTTTCGGCGGTTCTGGGGGCCTACTCTCATAGTCCGTCAAGATACGGAGGGTCCGTAATTCCAAAAGTAGTTGGTCCGTCAAAACAAATGTCAAATTCAATTAATCGGACGAGCCAATAAATTTTGGGAATTGGGACAACTGTCAAATCGTATTTACATTCTTTATTTGTTCGGGCCCCAAACTAATCTTACTTATGTCCGTTAGTGCTAAGGAGTACGACAAGCCCATAATTTCGGCCAAAAATACGGATTTCGTGCTTTGGTTGTAGACCAAAGTAGAGTAGACCTTCTTTGGTCTGCCCTAAAGTAGAGTAGAACTAAGTGCACAGGAATGACAGAATCTGGTCACCGATTTCAACCAATGATTGTTAATTATTTCTTTAGATATATTTAAAAAAAATACTTCACCTTCTTGCACAATTACCTTGATTTACCTTGATATTGATGCCAATAAAGCCCAATTATCCGTTATTCTCCCACCATCTTCCAGATCCGTCAGTTGTTTCCTCCTGATTTAAAAGACGATTACATCAACCTGGCAACACTATCATAATATCATCCGGTGTGCCATGACCTACCACCGTATAACGGGAAGCATTTGACTTTCAGTGTTTATTTGTTTTTAAAATCGTCGACCACAAAAGTAATGAGCTATTTGCATACCGCCAAGTACTGTTCATCTAACTGTATAGCCTAGCCATTAGGTAGTACTTATGGAGACGCTACTAGAGACCTAGTATTTGGAACTGTATAACTAATGTCTTAACGTATAATTGTCTGGTTATTAACCTATGCATTTATAAGGTAGTCGAAGGTTTTTATTGTAGACTAGCTGCGCCCCGCAGTTTCACCCGCATAAGTTTCGATCCCTTGGGAATATCGGGATAAAAACTATCCTATGTCCTTTTCCGGGACTCAAACTAACTCTATAACAAATTTCATCTAAATCGGTTCAGTGGTTTAGGCGTGAAAAGGTAACATACAGACAGACAGACAGAGTTACTTTCGAATTTATAATATTATTATTAAGTATATATTATTGCTAGCTGCGTTCCGCGGTTTCACCCGCATAAGTGTCGATCCCGTGAGAATATCGGGATAAAAACTATTCTATGTCCTTCCCCGGGATGCAGCCTATCTTTATAACAAATTTCATCGAAATCGGTTCAGCGGTTTAAGCGTGAAAAAATCAAAATCAAAAGTCATTTATTGAAACTAGGCTGAGAATCAGCACTTTTCGAACGTCAGAACTACAAAAGACAGTCCCCCAAAACGCCCGCACCTCACCACTTCCTAGTGCTTTCGCTAAAAAAAGGTTTCGAAAAGGTAACATACAGACAGACAGACAGAGTTGCTTTCGAATTTATAATATTAGTATGGATAAGTATAAGTATGGATGCATGCCTCCTACTCTTACAAACGGTGTCTACATCTCCTTTTGTCTACTTTTCTATCGCAGGTATGCTGGAAGAGATTTCTTTAGAAATAAGCACACCATTGCTTACCTATGTATTTTTCTGTTCTTATCGCCTTGTCTGTTTGTATATGTCATCATCTGCCTAGCCTTTTCCCAACTATGTTGGGGTCGACTTCCAGTCTAACCGGATGCAGGTGAATACCAGTATTTTATATGGAGCGACTGCTTATCTGACCTCCACAGCCCAGTTACTGGGTAATACGATATCCCTTGGTAAGACTGTTTGGCTGCTGGTTTGTTGTCTGTTTGTATATGTGTGTACATAATTATTATTTATTATTCCAAGCCTGTATTGTCCCACTGCAGGGGCCTTTCTTCCCTCTTTCCACTTTTACCAGTCTACTGTGACTGTGGGCCAAGCCTTTAAGAATAGGAGTCCAGCTCATGCCGCCATCTCCTTCTGGGCCTGCCGCGGAGTCGTTCCTGCTATTAGGGATCCACTGAGTGGTAGTTTTTGCGTATTGCTGCTCCGACATGCGACAGATGTGGCCAGCCAAGTTCCACTTTAGTCGTATACCTACATCCGTTTTCTATTCGGTAACTGAATCACTCAGGGTTAAAGCCTTAGCGGATTTTCTGAATGTAGCTAAATCACTATCATTTGTATCTTAAGATCCATAGAAGGTTCAAATTCTGACTTCATCCGAGTAATTTCTTGATGAGCTGTAGGGATTATTTAAGTCCTAATATTTATTATGAGTAGTATCCCTTGAGAAAAAAAATGTGTTTTGTTTTTACTTATTGCTAATGCTGCTTTTCGATTTAATCTATGCAATCAAGTATTCCAAAATTCTATATCATCAACAAAAAAAAACATATAAATAATAAGTTCAATATAACATCCTAGGTATAGAAAGTAATAAACATGCGCATAGGCATACGGAAGACCTTTGTTTAGATTATTCTTATGATCATGATTGACATTGATCATCAATCATCATTGTTCATCTTACAAATCTGCTGTACATTAATAAAGCCTTGAGAACTAATGCTAATAGAAATAGACCAATAGAACTGTAAAGTTCTAGAACAGAAATGCTTAAATTAAAGATGTCTGCCGTTCAGCGGAGGTGGTGGGTGAAGATGGTACGAGATAAGTGTTTATTTTAATGATTGTAGGCTATAGATGACAGCCTTACAAAAAGACAACATAATATGAACATAATCGTGTAAATCGAAAAATTGTATAGGTAAATAAATACCTCAAGCACTAAGCCATACATTCAAGCTTGGAAGCTACTTAAAACAGTAAAAGCTATGCATTGTGCACTGTGTGTTACAAACTTACCGTCAATTACCGCCTAAATCCCTGGATAGTTTTCAAATAGAATTTTTAAATTACGTTCATCATGGCTGTGGCCTGACTTTTTAATATCTCGTCAAACTCAAAGCATTTATTTCAATTAAACACTTTTGAATTGTCAAGAAGTCGGTCAGTCAGAAAATATGAAGCTACAAGCTGTAGTAGGCCATTCCAAAACGTAGGCACCTATGGAGAAGAACGGACAAGAAACTCCATGGACACTCTTTTAAATTATATTTTTATTTACAAAAAAAATCGTTAGTCGTTATTACTGAGCCACATTAAATCACATGATTGGACTAAATGGCAGCAAAACCACATGATTACAAAAAAAGAAATGCAACTCAACCTGTGGTTCCAAATTATGCATCTAAGCCACCACGCTTGTGATTCTACTTTAGCTTCTTTTTCAACGAATATGTAACCTACATTCGCATTTAGGTCTATAAAACGAGTTTGTTTTGCTTTTACGCCTATCTGGCGTACCGAAGGGCAAAGGTCTCACCTTGCTGCGTGCCCAGCAACATGGCGCGTGCCTCGGCTGCCGCATGGTGGATTTAAATACTTTCCTCTGCTTATAATAGGATCCCATATTACTACCTGCACTGTAATAAAACTGTTACGATATTCGAAGCGATTCATGTGACATTTCTATATCGGGTGCATGATCGATTTGAGTTCCCATAATTGTCTAAATTTGGGTGCAGATCGAGGTTTCGGAAGGAGGGATTATGTGAGACCTTAAAAAAACTTTAAAGAATGGGCAAGATTCTTTGCAGATATTCTGACATTTTTACAGCAAATCACAATGCAATCTGCAAATACATAGCTTAGATAAATATTATGAAAACAAAGACAGTCTCACGAATAATTTTCCTGGGATATTCACACTAAAACTAATTTAAAAAAAAATTACTATGATTTCCACGCCCTTCACAACAAATCAAACAGTTCTCAAAGTCCGGAAATGTCCATGTAAGTAACTTCAATATAATAGTACATTATGATACATGTGTGCTATGTTGATCATTAAACTAGAGGCGGTATTATTCGCGCGAGCCGCAGGCGAGCGCGATAAGGTAGCCGAGAGTTTAATTATCAATGCACACGCGTATCATACGACGTTTTTCAACACACTTGTGAGGAAAAAAACAGACTTGTATTGTTAAATATTAACTTGTATGGATAATGGCGGGCTGGGTTTGTCATTCCGCGCGCCGCGCTGGCGTGCGCGCGCAGGTTTACCCATAGAGTAAGTAATGGTCATTCCTAAAGGCACATACAAAACCGATAAACAGCCTATAGAAAAAATATAATAAACACAAAATAATGTTTAGACTGATCGTAGTGTTGTCGTATGTCAAATTGTAGTTAAGTTAGTATGGAATTAGAAAGTACTACTGGTATAGAGAAATATACACTAATTCAGTGAGAATCCGCAATAATAGAACACCAGTGGTCTTTCCCGTTTGGTTACGGGAGGGACGACGGAAAATTGTAAGGTGCATCCAGACAGAGCGAGGCATGCGCCGCAAGTGCTTTTTTTTGTATGTTAGATGCCTCAGCCTGAGGCAACCGTACATATAAAAAAATCATTTGCGGCACATGCCTCGCTATGTGTGGATGCACCCTAAGGTGAATGCGCAGTGGTAGACCGCGAAAATTATTTTTTTTTAAGTTTTTTACAATTCGCAGGTCAGTATCAGGTTGTATCTTGATCAAAATGTATATTTATATAATAGATATGTATTTAAAAAATTATAGTCATTACAATCATTAATATATATATATTTAAGTTAGATTTGTTCCCTAAGAACTTTTCCATAAGAGATTTGTTCTTATGGAACAAATCTAACTTAGAAAGATGTATTTAACGATTCTAATGATTATAATTCTGTAAATATGTATCTGTTATAGTCGCGAATCATATTTTGATCAAGATACAACCTGACACTGACCTGAAAATTGCAAAAAACGTTAGAAAAATTTAATTTCGTGGGCTACAACTGCGCATTCATCGGTAAATAAATTTTAGTTCATCTTGAGACCAAGGACAATTCAGACTATTTAAAAAAAAAAAGTAAAATATGGCTCGCGGATTCTTTTTGGCATGAAGTCTCTTTGAAGAGATTAAAAAAAAAACGCACTTCTCCGACCTCCGACTAGTAAATTAAATAGTTATCTGTGGAAATAAAGCACAAGTACCGTAACGTAAAGAAAAAGCACGCGTTTGTAATACACTGCATTATGGATCTAAAAGCTGTGCAGTAAGAGCCATTTTACGAGCAAGTGTGTTGAAAATAAAATTATTGTTATTTTGAACATCAATACAAAGAAACGTTTGGTAAAAGTGACATAAAGAAAATAAATCACCCTATCAAGGACGCTAGACAATTGGCCATCAACATTTATAAACACAATAAGTAATGGTATCCACGACAATCACGAACCTGCATTTAAGATTTATTTATACTTTCTCGAAAATATTACAATAAACGATAACAATTGAACACTTTTTCTATTATTTTTGTTGGCTTGTTCCTACGCAATAATGAAAGTAAATGTATTGTCTACATCAAATTACACTACTAAACTCTGATTTTTATTTGCTAGACCAAAATGACAGCTGCCACTGACCGTTTTAATACTACGTAGCTGCCACTTCAGACTACTACTTCCCACTGCTGGGACACAGGTCTCCTCTCTGTGAGAGGGAGTGGGCCGTAATCCACAACGCTTGCCCAGTGCGGGTTGGTACTTACTGTACAGCATTATTGTTTTAAAAGTTATCTTCGACGAACAAGCTATGCTGTTGTTCTTTACAATGTTAGATTAATTAATTCTTCGTTTGTAGAATTATAAATGAGATGTTATTTAAGTACCTAAGTAAGGATAGCCTGATACTGATACGATGTCGATGTTTCCGTTTCACTAAAATATTACTGAACAAGATAGATACTTTGTTTCAGTAAGAGACAGACTAAAACAAATTCTACAAAAAAAAAAAAAATACGTTGATAGCGGCATTTTATTGTGAATGGAATCTTCTTGTAGATAACGTATTTTTCTGGTGTCGCACCCAAACACGTACCAATGGGGCCCTATTACTAAGCCTCCGCTTTCCGACCGTCCTTCCATCCATCCGTCCGTCTGTCCGTCTGTCTGTCAGCAGGCTGTATCTCATGAACCATAATGAAAGGTAGACAGTTGAAATTTTCACAGATTGTGTATTTCTATTGCTGCTATAACAACAAATACTTAAGTAATAAAAATAAAGTTAAAAATGAAAGGGGAAATACCATACAAGAAATTTGTTTTCTTCGGCGTTTTTTGCCTTGTCGGAACCCTTCGTTTGCGAATCTGACTCGCCGCTTTTCTTTTGTTCATTTATCCAATTCTTATGACGATCACTAAGTACCTGTTTGTATACTCACTTTTGTTTTTTAAATAAATTTAGTATATCAGCAACGCATACATTAGGTTTACGCAGCCAGTTACTTAATTTCAGTGTTATTATGAAACAGGTAAATATTCTGTAGGTACCATTTTTCTCATCAGTCGTCTCCGCAGACCACCATGACAGGTCATCGTCGTTTCATACGACACCCATGGGAAATGATGGCGCAACATATTCGCAGTCGTGACCACAACGCAACGTGGTGCTGCCATTCAGTATTACGCTAACTAATTCGCGCAAACCGACCACCAGTGACAATGCCTGCATATTATAGCCACCCATGTGGTAATAATTGTGAAAATATCACTTAAATGATTAATGCAGTACGAGTGTGAGAACTCGTGTAAATATAGGTATAATTGAGAAGTCATAAAATAATTATCGTTTTGATTAATTATTTTGTTAATGTCAAATCTTGCTGCAGGTCAAGTCTAGCAGGGAAATGGTTTCTTTTTTACCCGACTGCGCCAGAAAGAGGGTTATTTGGGTCATCTTTTTCTAAGAACTAAAATACTTGGAATGCCAAGTTAGTATTACCTACATAATCAGCCTATAACGCCCACTGCTGGGATGCAAGCCTCCTCTCTAGAGGGAGTGGGCCGTAATACACCACGCGGGCCCAGTGCGGTTTGGTGTAGTATTGGGTCAGATAAATGTTGCTAGATTCTCTTTTGATGAAACCTCTTCAAATGAATAAGTAATTTACACCTCTGCCTAGCCGTTAGTTATGACAAGCGTGACTTTACTGACGGCTTTGATGTGTATGATTTATTTATTGTTGCAACAATCTGTTTACACAATAGGTCAGATATTATTACGATTTCTCGTTCCCAAGTGAAATCTAATTGTAGTACGATAAACGAAGACCAATTAGAGTTGCACCATCGATCTGCGCACGATTCGTTTGTGAGCTGTTAGGCAGATTTGTCACGTTTGTGGACTCTAGGTTATGTATAGATAGAAGGTGATGCTTTGTTTATTATCGATTCTCTAGCTAAGTATGTAAATATCAGACATGATTGTAGTACTTTCTAAGCACCAGCTACCAGATAAGATTCGCCAGCTTTCTTAGAACAGTGCATTGCAGAAAGCGTTAATTACCAGTGGGTAATTACGAAACACACAAACAGTAGGAATGGTTTTCATTTTGACAGTTCAACAACATTCATTGCGTTATTTGGTAAGTTGTTGAGCAGACAAATTTTTCGAACATATGAAGCAATGGATTAAGCAGCAATGTCCTTCAAAATTTGATAGTGTGTTAGGTAAATAACGCAATGAATGTTGTTGAACTATCAAAATGAAAGACATTCCTACTGTTTGTTTGTTACGCAATTGCCATGCAGGACCATACCACAGTCGAAAGATATTTATACTGTGGCCATACCTACTAAACAGCGTTATGTAAACAAAACATTTGCTGTTTTATTCAATGCAAACATCTAATTTTCATGCTGATAAGGAAAATTACAGGAAAACAAAACTGCGAGCTTATCTTATTGACAGCAAATAGTCAATGAAGGCAAATGGTTTAGCCTTGTGGGCGAGGGCTAGCCTGCCAAAGTAGGTTGCAAAAGCTTCGTGTTTAGCTTGGTAAATTCATTATAGGATTTTGGATAGGTTCATTAATAATTAACAGCTAAATTGAATTAAATAATACCGATTCCAAAAGTAGTTTAGAAATCGATTTCTGGCTCCGTCTGTGTTTATACCTAAGCTTCTTCTTATTTTCGTTTCTTCTTTGTGTTCCTAGTTTGATTGACCTATATTTTTTTAGCCGAGTATATAGGCACGTGTATTTACCTACCTACTACTTGTTTTATAAGCTTATGTATACAGTAGCCACCAACTAACCCGCACTGGGCCTGCGTGGTGGATTATGGCCTGGGTGCTGGAATACGGCCCACTCCCTCTCACCTAGAGGAAGTATAGGTATGTGTCCCGGCAGTGGGAACATTATAGGCTGCTTGATTATGTTTATGCTACCTATGTATTTGGTTTTTGAACGACTAAGTATAGTTCATATATTTGGATTGATTGTCATTATAGAAAAGATCAACTATCAGATCTCCTATCAAAGTAAAGATTTTACTTTTGGGCAATGTTGGTGTACCGTGCCATTAAAATATGAATCACTTCCAAGTTTGCCCAAGCATAAATGCCACAATGCTCGCAAGTTGACAATAAAACTTCAACAATAAACTTCCTCTGACAGTTTCCTACGTAATTGAAGCAACGCAGTGACATAATTGAAACAATTTTCTCATTCTATTTCTGTACCTAAGCCAATTTCAATCCTGAGCGGTAGATGCTTGCGATCTACTAATTTTGACAGCTTTGTAAATTGTGACCTCGTTGGCCTAGTAACGTTTTGTGGCTCTATTTGGAGCAAGGACTCATTCAATATATTTTTTTTTGCATTGTTAAATGTGGGTCCTACATTTAAAACAATGCATCCACATAGGATCCACATTTAAAAATGTATCATCAACTTCTATCCAATTTTTGTTTCCTGTGATGGAAATTGGTATTGAACGAAACTGCATTGCTAACGAAGCAGAAAGATCAGTGGCGGGCCAGTGGTACCGGCCGCGTCTTACGAGTTGTAGGTCGTCGGTACGAACCCCAACAGGTGCCTTATTTTCAAATACAGTGAAGGAAAAAATCGTGAGGACACCGCCATGTCCTGGAACTAAAAATTCGAAGACATGTGAGATCTACATTTCCTCTCACGGAGAGGAGGCCTGTGTACCAGTAGTGGGTATATTATTATAGGAACAATATGATTTTTATTTAGGTATAGATATTTACATAATATAAGCTAACATACAAACTATAATAATATGTACAATTATATGAAAAAATAAAAAAAATAGTCATAGGGCATCAAAGAATTCTTCCGCATATATAGGTTGATTATGCATTGCTAACGTAACGGACATTGGACATAAGGACCATAATGGTGGGAATAAGGAAGGAACACGGTACTTGGAAGTGTAATACGAGTAAGTACACCAAAATTATAATAAGACTTTTTCTCTGAAGGGTTTGCGAGTTTTGCTCAGTGATTAATTACAAAACTGTAGCGTATGATTAGATGTGCAACTTCAAAAGTTTTTACAACTGGGTGGCAATGTCATCTCACATCTCAATTTCTTTGCCAAACTTGGCACATAATATTTTAACGTCAATCAAACTGTACCTAAAGATAAAATGAAACATCAGCGAGTCCTTCTTTTCTCTTTACGGATGTTTTGTCACGACGAAAACGGTTCGTGGGAGGGCCACATTTGTTCCTGTGGGATGCGAGAAGCCACACAAAAGATACAAAATAGCAGTTGTAAGACATGTTACCATAACACAGAATTGCTTTACTTTACGTGTGTTCAGGGCTGGCAAAAGTTTTTCGTCAGGTAGGTGAAGTAAGTAATCCAACCTCCGGATTATATGAACAAAAAACTTTATGGTCTCAAATATCAGTCGGGGACAATTAATTTAATTACGTTGTAGTGACAATAGTAGAATCAAATTACCATAATAAACTGTCAAAATATTATGATAAGTTACCGTCACGCTTGTGATTTAATTAAACAAAAGATTTGGCAGTGTTGTTCGATTATAATTTTGCTCCGCCTTAGCTATGGGAGATTTGTTATGAGTTGCCTACCAGCAGACTGGTATTATCCACTCTAGACTATTCGAAACTGGTAACTACTTACTCTATTATCATGCAAACGCCACCGCAGCAACTATTAACTAACGCACCTCATGTCGGCAAGACTTTGCATAGAAATTAAGGGACACTAACTTTCATTCAGTTGTAGGAGACACATAGAGAAACACTTTGGGTTACCTAGTAAATGAGTAATTAGGTACTATGAAACGAAAAGCACAAGGCAAAGCCCACTTGCTGTCAAAAATTCTACTCAGGGATGAGACACAAACGAATTCAATTGCTAACAACATACCTACATAATTATGTCTCTGTGAGAGGGAGTGGGCCATAATCCACCACGCGTTCCGTGGGTTGGTGGATGACGTGTTTTCGAATTTTTGGTTCTAAGTCATACCGGTTTCTGCAACCAAGTGCATCAGTATCAGACAAATGCCTCTCTGTAGATGCATTTACACAGCCTTACGAAAAATTTCGTCAATCTCGCACATTTCTTTCAACAGTCAACCCTGATCTTGCCAGGGTAGGTCCACAGTGACGGTCGTCGGCTCGGGAGCCAGTGGTTGTGCCGGTGACCTATGAGCTCAGGAGACTTGCCTTTTAAGGGCCGGCGCCGGCCGCAGCCGTGTCGCAACGTGCGCGAGCGATGCATGCTTTGTACCTGTTCGACATGTCACATTGAGGTCACCAATTGATTCTGGAAGCCTTAAAAGCTTGTAGTTTTGTCGTCTTGTGTATTTACATGTCTTCACATGGGATCCTAAATCCTGCAGGGTAATTGCGTGACACATTAACAGTAGGAATGGCTTTCATTTTGAAAGTTCAACAACATTCATTTTACGTTGTTGAGCAGACAAATTTTTCGAACATGTGAAGCAATGGATTAGCAATAATTTTCAAAATGATTCAGCTTGTGATTGATAGTGTGCTACGCAATTAGTTAGGGTGTTGATGCTTTTATTCGTGATAAGGAAGAATGAAGACATAAGGTATACTGTATGCAAAGTAACCATAATCCTAAAGCTAAACAAAGTGCATTGCTGACAGCTCGATTTCCGACTACTAGGTAGTACATTTAAGACTCGTCAATGGCAAGAACATTTTGTAAAGAATGTAAATGTGCACTCCGAGTCGTTAGGAAGCTCCCTCTGCACTCTGGTAGAATAAGTCGATTTAAAATTTCTAAATTTAAGTATAGGTTAAGTATCTGTAATTTTTATGGTGTAGGTAGTTACATAATAAAGAGTTTTCTATCTTCTATCTATCTAGGAATACCTATATCTAACGGTCAACCCAATGGGTCAATCATAGATAGATACATTTTCTATGGGGTCGACACCCAATGTAGCTCTAGCTACTACTGAACATTCTTCCTTTGGAAAAAGCATAGTCACAGAGTCACAGCTGCTGTTACTAACGAAGTGCCAACAAAATCACCTAAAATATTTGACATCAGTAAATAAACCGTGAAATAAGTGCACGTACTGTCCAAACACGTACCTATTTGA
The DNA here is from genome assembly GCA_947508005.1 of Amphipoea lucens. NCBI lineage: Eukaryota > Metazoa > Arthropoda > Insecta > Lepidoptera > Noctuidae > Amphipoea > Amphipoea lucens. The sequence goes on from OX382359.1 coordinate 14,344,317, forward strand.
TATTTCAAGGACTATCGTAAAGCGATAAACTCATTGACACGCTGCCCGTGTAAGATCGGAAGCGACGCGTGTGCGCATGACAATAGCAACAACACACGTAAAAGCTTCGTGTTATTAATTATTAATAGTGTTAATAATACGGTCACATTGCGATTGCAAATTTGTGCACTGATACCATTTTTGTATTTAACAAGCCGATCTTTATGACACTTTACGAGCGGTGGATGTTTTGAATCGATGATGACTTGAAATAATAAGTCGTTAAGTACTTACATACTTATCGCTATCGCTGATGCCTATTAAGTTTTCATCACCTAACAACAAAAAGTCACCTTTTTTAGACTCTTGACCATTTTTTTAGACCATGGCTGGTAGGTATAATGGCCAATATTGACTAACCTTAGTTAGACCGTACATTTTCGGTACTGTTGTGGCTGTAAGTCACACCACAGAATAACTAATAGTAGGTACAAGACTTAGGCCTTACACTATAATCAAAATGTTCATTTTTTGTTTTGTAGGTATTTTGTGTTTTACAAACTGTGTTCAAATTAACGTTATTCTTTCTTTCTCTAGGAAAATATTTATCTGTTTTTGGTGATTTAAGTATAAGCTTATCAGCCCAACTCCAAAGTTTAAATTTTTTGTCGATCTTAATGAATCCTTTTCTCTCTTTACAGTTGGAAAACGTTCAATGCTGTTTGGACTTCCTTCACGCACAAAAAGTTCAGGGATTAGAACAAGTAACAGCTGCGGACATCCGGGATGCGAAACTAAAAGCAGTATTGGCACTATTTTTCGCACTCAGTAGACATAAACAAGCGACCAAACAAAGAACAGCGCCATCTAGCGGTAATGCTCTGAACGCCGGGAAGAATTCAAGCGAGGATGTTTCACTAAGTGCGGTACAACGCATAACAGGTGGCAGCAGTTGCGATGAAATATTAACAGCGTGTGCCAATAACGTCGAGATGACGACGTTAACAGCAAATAGGTAAGTTCCTTGCTATTTAATAAGACGTTTTTTGTGTATATTTGTTACATTTTCAAAATTAATTGAAAATTTTTGCTTCGGTATCAACGCCATCTACATGGATTTATGTTGTTTAAACTTCAGCGGATACAGTCGAACTCTAAGCGTTGCAGTTACTCGACGCTAGATGGCTCTCATACCAATTTTGAGTTAACTTTATAATTAGATGCGAGTTGCACAGTTTTTCTTTTACAATACATGATTAAAAATTAAATATTATGTTATAACCTTATCTTATAACCCTATATCTTTTAGTAACGAAGCTTTCACCATGATGATGCGGACGGTACCAACGTACCAATAAAAAAGAAATCGAAGACGTGCGCAAACATTTTTTTATCGACTTAAAAAAGTATCGACTTAGAAATTTTTTCTAACGTTTCTACTTTCCAAAATTTATGATTTGCTTCTAAGACGAGAGGTAACTTGTTTTATGTGAAACTGGATAGGTACCTTAAAAAAATTACAGGTCCCCAGCATATAATCATTCTAAATCGTTTTTCAGTCTTTGAAATAACCTTTGTTCATAGCTTGTGTTAGGATCGTAAATGGATAGGTGTGTGTCAATATATAGGTACCTACTTACCTGTTTGGTACAGGTACCTACCTACTGGCCTGTTTCAAAGTTCACCAACTGTTCTGAATTATTTTCGTGTTCAGAAGTTGGACGCGCGATCTCGTAGCTAGCATTTATAAATAAATCTGTTTCCGAGCTTAGATATGCCGCTTTGGGAGTCATATGATTATGTATTCCATATTCTTGTTTAGCTTTTAGATTTCAGGAGTATAAATTTCTAAATACTGAAACCTAAACTACCTACTTAGAATGTGGAATACACATTCAATCGGATGCTCGGTACTTATCTAGGGACAATCAGAACGCGTAGACTACCGTAGAGTACCTACCTACCTATGTATATCCGTCTTTACTATAAGTACCTAACCACTTTAATCAGAGATGAAAAATAAGATGATCTTACTAGGTAGGTAGGTAATAAAAAGGAAGTATTCGAAGAGTGGTTTTAATTTTCATCTGTTTTTATTGTTAAAAGTAGGTAGATACCTGGGCTATAATTATGGATGAACATGAGTCTAGGTAAAACGCTAGGTCTGGGACAAAACAAACACAACATTTTAAAGCTCATCTCGAGTTTAGTCGGAAGATCGGAAATGCCTACCGCGCAGAAAGCTATAATTCTCGCGTATGGCCGCCCAGTGACATTTCTATTTCTGACTAGCGCCCTCTATTGGCGAGTTGCCGAGATGAGCTGCAGGTTTACTCATGTTCTATGTTAGTAAACAAAGACTGCACTTGGCAACGTGAACTTGGGACAGGGACATTACCTTTGGCAACGTTTTGTAGACGCTGAAGTGAAATCGATGTGTGTTCGCCTTGTGCAAGATGGAAGTATGTTTTATGGTGTAAGCGAAATATCGAAGTAGGTAGGTGCACTGTCTGGACAGTCGTTTACCTTTAAACTTATGTTCTACGTGTAGGTGTTATGTAGAATGAGTTGTAAAAATAACCATTTTCTTCCATATTGGAATTTTGAAACATAGGTAGGTATACATAGGTACCGACATACATACAAAAACTTACGAAACAACAGAACGCGGCGGCTCTCGTTGATACGGCACTATAGTAATCATGGGAATAACAAAAAAAAAAATTTTTTAATCAATCACGCTTTAAATTATTCTTTCATTTATAGCGTGACAGATTGCCCTGGGTGCACCCGATTCACCAGACGTCCATTAATAATATTCATATATGTAATTCAGATAAGTACCTATCCATAGAGTTAAGTACATACATTTAGAGTAGCATCTTAGATTACAACTAGTGTAATTTTAACACTACTATGAGATTAAAAAGTTACATAAAAGCAATAGAAAAATACAACAAAACAAATCCAATGCGAAAGCACCAGAGGTTACATTGCATGCAAAGACCCCTAGTGCTTTCGTATTGGACAATCAATATTTTCATAAAGTACCCTCAGAATGCTGTAGCCACTGCCACATCAGGCCACATCATCATGCAGGGAGGCAGCTCAAGAGAGCTGCCTCCCTGATGCAGAGGAGCTCTTGCGCAGGATTGCGAAATAATCCTCAAATTCAAACGTCATTTATTCAAATTAGGCTGAGAGTCAGCCCTTTTCGAATGTCAAAATTACATAAGACAGTCCCCTAAAACGCTCGCCCTCTTATCTGAACGAGCCTCAGTAAACATGACATACATTGGACATCTGATGAATCGAGTGCACCCGATAGTTAGGAAGGCTACAAAGCAAACAAACAAAATCAAATAAATCATTCCACAATCTTACAACACCCAAATAAATCCATAAAGGCCTTCAAATCTCCCATAAAACGCACAACAGGTAGCAAGGGCCACCTTAGGGACCTAAAGGGCTATTTACATGTTAATAAACAGGATTTTCTACTGACAGCCCTCAGCCCTCTTGACACCAGAGCCGGTCAATGCTTTCCTGATTGCGAGCACAATGCGAGGATGTCACGTCAGGAGTCCCGAACTTGACTCACGACAAAGAGCTAACAAGCCATTGTTTGTCATTTGTTGCGTCGCCCGCTTCACTGACTAGCACGTGCTCTGTTTTGTATGGGTAAAAAACGTTTTCATTATAGTCTACAAGTTTTAAATGTCCACTGTCTACTGGTATTAAACTTATGACAGTTGGAGACTTAGAAGGAATTGCGTAAAAGGATTTAATTTAAAATTAATCTGAAATTCTGTTTCGAAGTTTTTGACAGGTTTTCTGTTACACAGCTGTTTTACAGCTTAAAATAATGATACAATTTTTAAAAGAGATGGCAAGGTTTTTTATCCAAGTACTTCGTAAGCTGTGGATAAAGAACAGATAAGGTTAATAACAAACTCACTTAACACAACTTAATTACTATCGACTTTAAACTAATGCAGTCGAAAGTGGCTTCCAAATCAGTAAGTAAATGTTTGTGTCTAAAAATATCTAGCGTTATTTTCAATCCAAAATAGTTGGATTAAGAAAACAGCCAATCACAACGTACAAAACTTTTAATTAAAAGAAGTTTCTAAGACACAGATTTTTGTACCTAAGTAACATCAAAGCAAAAGTGAGTGCATTCCTCGCCAAAGAGGACCGGTCCACTTTTAGAATTCCGCCAGTTTTTCACATAGGTGAACAACCGGGGGCGCACTTTGATACAATGGGACCACTTTCCTTACCGGGCCGGCCCATGTAAGGGCCCGGGCCCGCAGAGACCAACTGAATACCTTTTATGTGCCCTGGGTAAACACTTAAAACAGATCATTAAGTATAATGATGTAAATTGTGTAACACATCAAATGTCGCTGTGACATTCAACGTGATGCAATCATTGTGATAGTGATATTATGGCCCATTCTTTTCTTTTTTGGGAATGTCTTTCCCATTTGGATTTCGATCTTGACGGTTATCTTCTTGCTGTTTTCTGATTCATAAACTTAAGAAGTAGGCGTTTTGGTTCCCATTTTTAGAAATATATGTACCTTCTCTATCCATTACAATCCTGGAAGAATTGAAAAATGCATAAACAATGCATTCTTCAATTAATTCTAGCAGGTTTCAGTGCAGTGTTCTACAGTTTCGTTTGATGTTAAGAAAACGTTTGTAAACAAGGCAAAAACAAAAACATTGCAAGTTAAACAGATTAGCCCGCACACGACTGAATTTTTCTTCAATCATGGTAATGCTATATCTACGATCCTCTGGAGAAATGTCAAATATCTCGGTTAGGTACACAGCCCATATTTTCGTCAAGGCATCTCTCATTTCAAAGGAATCTCGAAGGAGTAAAGAACCCCGACGAAATAAGAATCGATAACAAATCATCCTGCCAAGAAGAAACATAATAAAACACAAGTGAAGGTAACAGTTACAAATAACAACGAACCCGTTGATACTAATTACCAAGCTCGCACTGACTCCTCCTGACACCGCGATCAATCGTAACCGATGCGAAAAGTCTTCGGAACTTAATTGCCAAGATAACGGTATCATGAGTTCATAACAGATGACAGAATCATCGCTCATTTTAAATAACGGGCTGGTTTCGTCTCCTGCCGCGATAAGTGTACCTACAATTACTTAGGGCTGAGGGGGCCAGGGTTCGAGTAGCCAATTACGGAAGTTAGGAATGGTGGTTGGTGGTGTGAACTTAAGAGCTCGTATCGAATTTCTCGTTTAGTTGTCAACATACAACCCGCCTTAGGCTCCGCTAATTGCAGCTTAGAACAGTTTTTAACCCCTGGAGGCAAAAGGTCTTGATCTTTTGTTTGATCGTCTGTGGCTTTGCAACTGTAGGTACTATTTCAGCACTTATTTGTATCCCATTACATAAATTACGATCTGCTTCTCAAATGGCATAATCATTTACGTAAATGGTATGATCCTTTTAAAACATATCGCTTTCGACCCGAAAGCCGACCGCTACCGCATGTTTTGGTATGTTTGTACTGTCAGCAGCCGCGGCGTGTCATGGCGTGTTTGTTTACATATCTCTCGCGCCGCTCGTCACTATCGTCTGTCTATTCCGTCAACAAACATAATTCTCTTACGCTCTTTAATGGTAATGGCATACACAAATACCCACAGCTAGTTCAGGGATGTGGTTTTGGTTGCTTTTTAAGTTTACGTAGATTCATTTCGTCGCTCACTGGTGTTGCAAGCTCATGTCTTTTTAGTTTTAGTCGAAGATGACGCTGGCACTGCAATGCGTTTTCTCAGAATATGACCGTATATGTATTTATTAAATTCAAAGAAATCAACACAAATTAACTGAACGCCAAAAGATAAACACAACGCAACATCTAAAAGCTTTGAAAGTTCCAGAAACTTTCAAACCTCGCCAACCGAAATTGATTCACGTAAACCCATCACAAACACGAAACACCATAGCGAATTTTTGTAATATCAAAATGTCTCCTGCAGACTCGAGCATTTCGAGCAAGACGGTTCGTTTTACGATCGCCCGAGCTCGAGCTTGACGGGCCCCTGTTGAAATATCCACTTATTAAACTGCACTCTTTATTGCTCGTAAATTACGCCTTATGAGTTCAATGCTTCGTTTAATCCAACTGTTGTTAGGAATGGACAATACGTGCTGCTCTTAAGGCTTGGTGTCGGTTGAGGCGGTGAAAGGATGTCTGTAACTGAATTGTTCTTGTGTGATTTGGTGTTGAAACTGAAACTGAAGAAAATAGTTTAATACGGCTTCGAAAAACACCTAAGGCCAATAAGTATTTAAAATGAAAAAAGAATGGTCTTATTTGATACATTTAACACAAACTTAGAGGTAAAGATCAATCAGTCAACTTACCTTATCGCAGTCCACTGCTGAACATAGGCCTCTCCCAGGCTGCGCCGCAATACTCTGTCTTCCGCCTTCCGCATCCAATCTGTCCCAGCCACCTTCGTGGTCGGTCCGTCTAGCTGGGGGGACGCGGGGTAAAGATCGATGAGCTAAAATCCTATAAAATAAACCTACAGTTATAAAAACTACGCCTTTATCCAGTGTCTACTTATTTTAAGCTATATGTAAAACAAGCGGGGCAAGGGGATAATACTTATTCTCAATCCGTATAATAATATGCTACTATTTCTACAACTACCTGATAAAATAAACTAAAACTTTATCATACAATTATTTAAAGTCTTGCAATTCTCATGTTCCTCTGAAGCTTAACAGCCCGCATCGGCACCGAGCCCCTATAGCAAACTCCGAACTTTCGCGTGTAAAAGACGATAAGAATCGTGTCTCCAAAAATATATCCTCTCTCTAATATTGATGTTGTTACCTACCTACCTACTACTTATAATAAATATACATACTGACAGTACCTATGATGAAAATATTACACGGTTTAACCAAATTATTTATATTTCGAAGAAAATTTATAGAAAAGTGAAAAAATCTACACACCTATATTATAAAGAGGTAAATTTTGTAAGTTTGGATGTAGAAGGTAATCTCAGGAAGTACTGATCCGATTTCGAAAATTCACTGCCAGAAAGCTATAATATTGCAGGGTGCCATAGGATTTGTTTTCCAGTAAAGTTGATTACAACGTGGGCGAAACCGCGGGCAGTAGCTAGTCTATTATATTTATTGATCGCTTCTATGTTTTCAATAGTTCAATTCGGTTGCATCACACAAATTGAAAAACAAAAGTGAACCGTGTAATATTGCCATAATGTACATTAACGTGTCTACATCGTCCCTTGCCATCGACACCGCTTCAAAAATATAATTCATATTTTCTCACGTTCGTATTATAAATCATTCTGCTTTTAGATGTTCCACGAATAGTTTAATCCGTTTTACAAGCGAAAGGGGAATTAGTTGATTCTTAACTGAGCCGGCGCATTTCCGCATTATTTCAACACTTTGAACAGCGGTTATTTTAATTGATTTTATTAGAAATTGGGGAAAATAGATTTATGTCTTGTGTTCGAGGGAATGGTTGTGACATATTGACGAAGTTTGTGTGTGCGATTCGTTGGAGTTCGTTAGTGGGCCGCACTGCAGCAAATTCTTGTGATGCGGGGTGAAATGTGTCCCCGTTTACATTTTGTTTGCATTTTGCATGCTGCTCATAGTGCTCTTGCATAGAACGTTTAAAATTTAGAACGGTTCATGTGGCTTATGGTTACTGTTTTACTGTTCCTATTGATTTAAATAAGGATATAGATTCTATTCTCTCCATCACAGTCAGTTTATTCATTTCAATGCAGATTTCTGCGTCGTGAACGCATGATTTGTATTCCTGAGAACGAAGCTACTGATATAAATAGACACTGTTTATAATATGAGTGAAAGTTCAGTGCCTAATAAATAATACGAATTGTTTATAATGAAAATTATAGAAGTTCTTAGTACAGTAGAATATTGTTTAAGACTAAATGATGGAGCTACGGAAATTGTTTCTTTAAACTTTCCTGAATTAATTTCCATTCAAAATTTCTTTTGTTTCAAAATATGGGGTTTTCTATAACTTCGTAGCACAATGTAACATTGTACACAGTTTATTTTTCTTTATAGTGTTTGTTCTTTCAAACCGCCCTCGGCTCCGTCGCGAACACAACATGTAAACAGCGAAAACAATATGAGCGTTCATGTTTTTTCTTTTGTTTTATAACGTTATTTCCAAGTTTTATGAGTTTTTAACGTTTAGCATAATATTGACTTAGTTCAAACTGCGGTTATTAAAAGCGTTTTGAGTTTGAGTTACGAGTGTTTATGACCTTTAAAATAAACTATTATGAATAGGTAGAAAAGGGAAACCTCTCTTAGCTTTTCATATGCGCTTCATCATCATCAGCCTATAATGTTCCCACTGCTGGGACACAGGCCTCCTCTCTGTGAGAGGGAGTGGGCCGTAATCTACCACGCGGGCCCAGTGCAGTGCGCTTACTTTAGCTGAATCATGAGAAGTTTTCTTTACCTTTCATGGTCATAAGGCTTTTCTTTCTCTTTATTTTATGATCTCTTCTCTTTCCTTTATTATCTGTTTTTTTTTACATTAATAACATTAAGTCTGCAATAAACAGCTCGTGTGCTAGACGTTTATGTCATTATAATCGATATGTATGAATTCTAAGTGACGCAATAGCCATAGGGCCGCGTGTTCACCCTCCGATTATTACAATACGTTTAATAGCTATGCGAGATGTAGTCATGAGCTTAATAAATTATTACTTTCATCGACTCGGGAAATTAATATCGATTTTAATGCGTATTATCGTACAGTGGTACTTTATCATTCGCTCAAAGTAATTTCACTCATAAATTCGCTCAAACAAACGCTCGCAACAAATGTTTAAGGTGCCATTTGCGCACACATAAATTCCCCGATAAGAACACATGTACATATAAGTGTGTAAGGATCATTTCCTGTACCTACCTATCTCATATAAAATTCAATCCGTGGCAATAATTCTGGACCCTCCTCAGCAAATGTCGACAAGTAACGGGCATAACCGGCCGTAAAACCATGTCTGCCGAAAGGTAATCGTAGTTATCTCATAGGAAACTGTTTACCGCACACACCTCTGTAAATTATTTCGCAGCGGCCCGACTCGAGTGATTTAACGAGATAAGCCGCGAACCCTTCTGGGAGTGCATAACGTCATCCCGCTAATGCAAGGGTCCCCCTCCCTAGCGCAGATGGCACCCGTGCCGTCAGTTTTTCATACATCTTCTAGTCAGGGCTGTGCCTATAGAACTAGGAATGCTATACGCAACAATAAAACTTATGACCAGCACACACTTATCGACTAGGTCGTAATCAGTCGTGAATTGAACAGCTCAAAGCTCAATATTGCTTCAAGTAAACAAGAAACAAGTTTCGTCATTAGCACTTTAATGGTCAATACGACTGTAAATCAATGAGGATGGTGCAATTTAACTGCTTCCCGTAATCCGAACGAAGGAACGGATGAGCATGGCGTAAGTTGAGCTTAACGAGCGATGCGGGCTTGACGGACAGCCCTGTTTAGTATTAGCATTCGCTGCATCCCGCCGCGCGATCACGGATTCGGAAGGGGCGAAGGCCCTTGCGCTTTCGACGACTGTTTTGTCTGTCGTGTGGACGCTATGGCCGCGCGTGCACGCTCTCGCGCGCTGCCCGTCGCACGCGCCCGCGCCGCGCGCCGCTGAACCGTCGCGAGTGCGCCCCGACTGTGACAAATCGTGTTAAGGATTATTGTTTATGGTGTGCAAAGCTCGCTGCCATGTATTTATAGCCTGAGTAAAGCGGTGTTCTAATCGGAGTTGTTTAAGTGGACGCAATACGAGCAGAGATGATTTTCATGTTTACGTTTTATGCCGTATTTGTAGTTAATTCGAGCGGTTAGTCGTTTTGTTTACACGCGTGAATCACTTCTCCGTACTCTGACTTATCACGAGCTTAAGAAAATGAGAATGAGAATTTATCTCGAATGGCATGAGTTCACAAATTAGTCAAGCCCTAAAGAAGTTGAAATAAACTGAAGTGGCATTTCTATTGAGAAATCCACTGAATTAATGTCGCTCGAGTTGAACTCGGTTATGTAAACAATGTTTACTCCTGCTGCATACTTAAGACCGAATTATCCAAAAACAACAGTCTGAACATTTTGATGGTTAACTGGATTAAATCGTACTTCGAATAAGGAGGGTATAAACTTGAGGTATTATAAAGGTAAACATTCGACTTGTTATCTTTTATCATTGATCCTCTTCGTCGCTTCGTGTATCGCAGCGCTGTCTCATCGGTTGCGTTCAAACGTGAAGTGTAACAAGGTTCGCGTTTTAAGTTATTGCGATGTTGTGGAGGTTGCGCGCGAGTGTGCGGGCGAAGGACCGGGTTATCTCGCCTGGCTGATGCCGCCCACGGTCCGAGCCTGGCCGACTGGTCTCGAGCCAGCTAATAAAATTCCGAAATAAACTCCTCTGTAATTGATTCTCGATAATATAAAAGTCTGTTTGTTGTGGTCTGTCCTCTGTAATTAAGTGGACATCACATGACGTTCGAGAACTATGGCTGACAAGATAATTTCAGGCCCATCATTCATTGTACTGACAACTGTGGGACTTTAATTGAACGGTCTTTTGTCTAAGTTTTTTATTAGCTTTGTAATCTCAATAGGTTTTTTTTACAAAGATTGCGTGTTATAGGTTTGTGATGCTAAAATCTCTGTATAATTTCAATAACTACTTACTATATTATCTAGTCTAGGTACGGTTGCATTTGCTGCAATACACGATCTCTAGCTGATACTGTAAGTGTTGATCACTTTCTACTAGTTATCCGCCCACGCGTCGTTCAAAGGCTTGCCTAACTGACCGAGACTAAGATACAGCTCCGCTAGACAATAATTTTGTTCTAATATCATGCTTTCAGTATCTAGCTCTACCTTCATTCATTCAGATAATCGTTACAAAGGAATTTGTAAGAGATTTCTACCACCATAGCAAGCTTTACAACATAATAAACTCAAAGGGCCTGGCACACTTCGTTTGAAAACACAGTCTTTATGGCCAATGACGTTCCTTTTACGTATCAATAAAGTTGTTGGCAAATCTAGCTCGAACAAGCAATTATATACAATCTGTAGTATTGTGTAGAAAAACATAATATACCAATTGAACAGGTATCTATGCATAAAGCTGGTTCAGCTCCATTAAAGTCCAGTGCAAACGTGATTAATGTATCTGCAGCCAGCAGTTTTGAAATAGAATCGCAATACAAAAAGGTGCAGTTCTTAGTCCGAAGGCAGACTAATATGAAACGCGAAGATAAGTTACAAGTTACAACACTTTGAGTATTACTTACTTACTTAAAACTTGAATGTCTGAAAAGGAATCTTTTGCTTCTTTTGAGGTACCTAAGTGAAATATCTAATGAGATCGCTGAATTTTATATTTTTACCCATAAACAGTCGTTTTTTCTTACAAATCTTTTCTAAAGGTGTTACACCAACAGAATGGCTGGAAAATGAACAGCCGTGGCGAACATTGTTCACAAGAATAACGGGCCAAGATAGGTAAGGGTAGATCTAGATACCGTGGTTTCGGTGAAGGATGTTATAAAAATGGGAGCGGTACAAATGTTTCATAACACAGTCCAATTAGACACAGCTGTGAGTGACGACTTTAATAACAAAGTAGTAAATCTAGCTACAACAAGCAAGCTCGGGGTTATTCACAACAAACTTGAAGTGTTGGTGTTTGCGCCCGCGAATCGCCTCCGAGAACATTTGAATACAATCTAAGTAAATGTGTAGGTAAAATTGTGCTAAGCCAAGTCTAGTCTTAGTACCTGTACATACTTCAGGTACATGTTTACTAGAAGCTACAACTCCAGCCGCTGCAGCGCTTAATTCCTGTTTTACCACTCCTTGATTAGTTTTAGATAAAATAGCTTCGTTGGCAAACAGAAATATATTTCATAATTTTATTGACCCTAATTTGCATATTGTGGTTTCACAATGATGTGAATGATGATGAAAATGTGATGGTTTAAATATGCTCTTAGAAGAACTAATTTTGGCTTTTACTTTGAAAGTTATTAAGTAAGTAAGCGTGCTCGCCAAGAAAAGAATAAACAGAAACATTGATGGTTTAACGTTCCCAACTACTCGTAAGTAACATTCCGTGTTATATGAAAGACTGAATGATCATAAAAATGTTATTTCTGTGACATGGCTGCGGTTCACGCTATGTTTTTTGTAAACAACACCGACCTGTAGGCTGAATACACGTTTGCTCTCATGTACTTTGTGACTTGTGACTGCAACCTCGGTTTTCTATTACTGCGGACATTCATGCCTTACATTTGTCATCAACATTTTGGTGTAAATGAACTCCTCATGAAGGGAGAACATTACGTAAAGTGATACAACCGATTTTACTGTAAATTTTGTATATAAACTTACTTCATTAGCAAAGTAAATATCAAATGACACTTAGTTCAAACGATAAGAACATTTAATTACGTCAGACAGTTCGGGACGTTCGCTTATTCGAGAGGATAATGGCGTTGATTGGAATTTGTGATTTCTGTAGAAATTGTTCGCTCGTTTAATGTGTGTGTGTTTATCGCGAAACCAGTTCCACAGTCCGCGGGACGTCTGTGGGCGTGCATACTTGCTGCAGTTCACTGCAATGCAACACTGGAATAAATTTCAATACAAAAACCTTTGCACGAGAGAAGTAGGTGGGTACTGTCGGATATTTAGCACGTTTGAGGCTATTGTTATCGTGTTCCAGTCGTGATGTTTAACCGACTGATCGTTTGGATTCAGTTACTGTAATAATGCGAATACGAGCTATAAACGAGAACTCTTAAACTTTTATGATATCAAACAATTCTTGCGCTTCTTCCGTTGATAAAGTATTAAGTTTTATTTTGTGTGAGTGAGTTTTTTGTGCCATTTCTTCTCAGGGGTAGTAAGTTATGAAATGTCGAGTTGTCGACTCCATCTAGCATATTTTTTTTATTTGACTTGTAAACGTGATTCATATAAGTATCCTATTTACAAAATACACAATTTCATTTCGTTTCGAATTCCAGATTAACTCTCGTGCTTTATACATCAACTTGTATACATAAACGCCTACTTACAAACATTATCAGTCTTGCCTTGCGTTGATCAAACTTTAAGCCCGCGTTTATTAGTTTTCTTTCGCATAGTTCATTTAATTGGACACAAAGAATAATCCTAACGGTAGTGAATAGTAAACAAATGCCGTTTTGTCACGCTAAAAGGAATGACCCTCTAAATTCACCCGTAGTTTCTGCATCGAGAGGAACTAAAACCAAAATAGGGAGCAAACAATAAAAACGCTACGACACCCTAAAATCTCTGTGAGTTTAAATTGTATGACATCTGTGACGTGTTTCTAACTTCAAGTATTTCCATTCGTAATTATTATAAAAGTTTATTGTTCTAGTACAAATATTTAAGAGTTCTGATGTGTCGTTACCACAAACCTTGATTGTTTGTTAGAGTGTGGCGTGATAGTGTTGTTTCGAATATCACCGTGAGGGATGAAGGGGAGGTCTCCCCTAAAGATTCTGGGGCCCCCATCTGCACAACAATAGTTCACAGTCACACGAGCAGATCGATAAAGCGGGCCGTGAATCGAGCGCCCCTGTGAACGATCACATGCGCGTGCACTGTTTAAAAAAATCGAAGTTCGAACGCGTTCCGTTTACCCCAAACCATTGTTATCACTTTCATTATGTAATGTACAGCAAATATTATTAACTGATCGTTATTTGAGATTGTATTGTTTGGATACTTGCCATATTTTTGAACACGTGCTGGTTAGAGCTTTCAATAATAAACGATTTCGATGATAACCTTTTGAATGCAGTGCAGGCTTTACGATCTTGTTTGAATTTATTTATTATTAATTTGAACACTTTGCTGATTTCTTTAATGACAGCTATGTAGCTAGGTATTATCATCGATTTATGCTCTGTACGTAAACAAACAGCTTGTTTATAATTAAAATTAATTAATTAACTGACACATCGGGTGCAGATAGGCGACGAAACCACAGTATAATAAAGTAAGCAGCTGCAATTTCCTCTGTCGACAGCAAAATGCTGTCTGTGCTCGTCTGTACTCTGTCTTAATCATCTCGGCACATCAGCCGGAGTCATTCGGATATAATTAAATAAAAATGGATATTATTCATAAAATACATCTGTAGAAAAACTACCATAAAAAGGCATATAAAAAAAAGTTTGCGATGACATAATTATCTAAATGATCAGGTTAATTTACAAATTAATAAAATACAACACAGTTGTTTAAAAAAAAATGTTAATTTATCTATTGTAATTAAATAGGTAATGATAATTCCATGTTGGTACACTAGGATTAAAGTAGGTAATTTAATTCCAGGATTTTGAAACGCGTCGTTTCGGCCAATTTGTATGAAGACGTAATACTGCTTACTTTATTATACTGTGACACAACGTTATGCGCGAGAGCTTTGATAGTTGCTGTTACTTGTAATGAGGTCGTTGAGTTTGACAATCAGCTGGATGAAAGTCCTATCTGATTTTCAATATTAATTCTACACAGACTTTGTACTTACTTAAAGTCTTACGTAGTCTGGGAGCTTTTAAATTATTAGATTTATAATTAGATGAACGCCTAAATATGATTGCCCTCTCGGATTTTACTGTCTAGTGCTAATGAAAACAGACATTAAAGTCTTAGGCCCTTCGTACACGGCACGGTTTCTTTACGGTATGGCTTATAAACCGCGCCATAGAAAAAAGTGTCAACACGATTCCAAGGTGCTCCATACAACACTGACCAACCGTGTCTACACACGACGTCTAAACCGCGCCGTAGGAAAAACGTGTCTGTGAACAAGCTTCTTTAGTGAATATAGTGATGCATTTTATTTTTATTTAGAGAAATGTTATTTTTTGGCTGTAGGCATGGTGATATTTTTATGTTATGTAATACTAGCTGCGTCCCACGGTGTCACCCGCATAAGTTTCGATCCCGTGGGAATATCGGGATAAAACCTATCCTATGTCCTTTCCCGGGACTCAAACTATCTCTATACCAAATTTCATCTAAATCGGTTCAGTAGTTTAGGTGTGAAAAGGTAACATACAGACAGACAGAGTTATTTTCGAATTTATAATATTAGTATGGATGGGTCTTACCTGAATTAAATGATTTTTTTTTATTGTGATCCATAGAACACTGACGACCGTGCCTACATACGGCGAATAAACCGTATTAGTATTACACAGCAAGAAAAACGTGTATGTACAAAGGACCTAACGTAGTCTGCGTAAAAAAAGCTTACAAGTTATATGATTAAGAAACGACAATCATCTTGTAAGAAGGTGTAAAACAAATCGCTGAAAGTGAAAAGTACAACCTAACTTAGTATTCAAGTTGAGTACCTATCTACGTCAAAATCTTTCCATAAATTGTTTGAAATGACTTTCTTTTCCGGAAAACAATAATTTATCGAGAAAGTAAACGCTATTGAAGAAGTTTTGGAAAGTTTTCCGCCGCGTTGAATGACATTGAAAAAGGGCGGAGGGTGCCGCGTTATAAATCTAACTTAGTGTCGTGTGCAGGCAGCTCGAGCCCACAGGTACCGTGCTAATGAAAATATATGGTACCCCGCACTTCCTGCATTTCGTTAAAAGTTTTTTTCCAAAGTAATGAAAACATATTGCGTTTAAAGTATGTTCGGTTAATTATGGTAAAGAGTTTAAGACGCATCAAACGTGGTTCTTATTTGCAAATCTAATTATTAGTTTATCTTGGCTGTTGCTTACCAGTTGAATAGCATCTAAAGAAACTAATATTATATAGGTAAAAGTGGGAGGTAATCTTCGGAACTCCTGATCCGATACCGAAATTTTTTTCACTAATGGGATATTACAGTATTAACGTGTGTAATAATAGGATATATTTTATGTTGAATCAAGAAATTTCACGGCAACGAAATCGGGGACAGAAGCTATTTAGCTATATAGAAATGTTGACAAATAAAATCATCTACTGTTAGAATCTACCAATACGACGAGTAAGATCAGGGACAAAACAAGGCACATTTTTTTTCAGCAATAAAGGGCATCTGCAAAAGCGTCCGATCCAAGCATGCCATAAATTCAACCTTCCCTCCCCTTTGTTTAGAGACAAAATATGAAAGCTAACTTTAAATAAAATTGCGCTCATTTCTTTTACAGTGTCTGCGCTTGAATAAATAATGTAACCTTAAAGTAAATAATGGGAGAAATTCTATTGCAAAATGTGTTTGTACGTCTCAAATAGATTATAAAAATGTAGTAAGTAGATAATAATGCAGATTATTTTTTCAGCGTCCACTTGCAAAAAGCATCATTCAAAATCTAAGAACTATTTATTTTGACTGCATTATTTAATAAACATAAATTACGCAAGCATGGTGAATTTATTTACAAAACTAGGTGCCTATTTTCCTCGCAGTCGTAATAAACAGGCCCAATTCGTGATGGAAAACTCATAACGAAAATTAACTTTTTCCGTATCCAAGTAACGCGAGAAAAATCTGTCTATATGTAAAAAGATGGATAACAAAACGATTTTAATTCCGTGAATCGCTGAACAATAAATATTATAATATGTTTCATGAGGGCGCGCCGCGAACGTGTCTGCGGAGATTTTTCGCATCGGAATTTCACACAAAAGGCTTTACGTTATTAACGGCACTCAGATGATATTAAAAGCTGATTTTGCTGCGCAACGTTTGGTGTAGGATATAAGCTGAAGCGATTGTGTTCTTTTTCATCCGGTGATAAACCAACGAAGCCTAATGAATTGAATTTCATTAAAACCTGCACCCTAATTGCGTAACACGCTATCAATCGGAATCAAAATCATTTCGAAGACAATTGCTAATCCATTGCTTCATAAGTTCGAAAAATGTGTCTGCTCAACACGTAAATAACGGAATGAATGTTGTTGAACTGTCAAAATGAAACCAATTCCGATTGATAAAGTGTTACGCAATTGCCCCGCTGATCTAAAAATAATCAATTGTGGGCTTTAGGAAACCTTTACCTACCATCTATTCAAACTAATGTTCTTTCAAGTTAAACAACAATCAAATTTATTTTAATAATAATTAAAATTTCAGAATGACTAACACTATTGAAAAAGATATAAAATGTTTGAAGTTCTAGCGTAAACTGAACTGTATCGTCTAGGATTTAAAGTTGTTTTTCCATAAACTCATATTTGTTTACATTTTTGGAAAATAAATCGTGAATGCAGTTTAAGACTAAAGCACGCTACAATTAGGAAAAGTTACAGTTGATGATCTAACATCACGCCTGTATCCCCCGGTAGAGGTGTTTATCATCCACTTTTCGTCAGTTATGTATTTCTATGAATAATTTTGTACATTCCTGTTAAACCTTCAAACAAGAATGACGAAAATGAGACAAAACACTGAATATTCTTGTGTATTATGTCCTAGGTACAGATGCCAGCACATCAAGCTACTACAATCTGTCAAATTTCTTTAATAGATTTTCAACTTTATCGCTAGGAAACCATAAGGTTCCAAGTTGATCGTGAAAACTTGACAGTTTCGGGTAGCTTGATGTGCTGGCGTCTGTACGTTACATGTTTATGCACGGTGATGCCTGCAGATATAATTAGTTTTATGTTGTTTTATAGTATCTATTTATCTTCGGTCCATAGTACAATCTCTTGGGTTTTTCCATCTGGAGTTTCTCAGTAGCCACCTGGAGCCTGGATTTGTGCCCAGTTGATGGCAATAGGCTCGCCCCCTATTACATGGCACTTAAACATAACTGGCGAAATGTTGGTTGTATTGTTACATTATTGTTTATTTTATTTTACTCTATTACCTACCTAGTTCTTTAATCTGTACAAATCTTTAAACCTGACTTGGTTTCCCCATTCAAGGAATATAAAATGATTTGTTTATAGTTCTTAGTTCACGGGCCCCATACACAGCCATTCTCCTCTAACTTGCACCACGCACGAACCAGTGTGCCCTAACTCACGCCCTCATTGCACACAAACAAACACCCTGTTTATAGCAGCTATTGTATGGGCTTAATTAATTCGCTTTATGTGAGCAGTCTTTACGTTTTTGTTGAATCACCATCGCACAAATATTTCGCGACTTTTATTTTGTGCCTACAATGAATTTTGTGTCCTTTTATTGCGAGGTATTTTGGATCTAATTCCGAAACTCTGAAAGTTCTTTTTCCTTTCTCTCTGGAAGCTCTTTTATAAAATCGCAAAAGTGTCTGTGTTTGATGATAAATTAATGTAATTAAGGTTTGATAATATGTATACCTACTGCCTTTGATTATATGGTTTGTTTACTGTAAATGCGTTAACGCAATTTTTGTTTTGTTACAAATAATAATAATAGCAATAACAGCCCCTTAATGTCCCACTGCAGGTCAAAGGCCTCTTCTCAAAGAGAGAAGGCACTAGCATAATATTCATAATACCTATACAGGGTAAAGTTTTAATCATCGTTTTCCTCCTAAGGGGTATTGTACTCATCATTATGAACAACTTTTACTATGGGACCAAAAGTGAAATCGCGAAAAAAAATCTACTGTTCCCTACATTCTGACGAGTTATGCGAACATAAATGAAAGGAACAGCTGATTTTTTTCACGATTTAAGGTTTGGTCCCATCGTAAAAGTTGTTCATAATGATGAGTACAATGACCTTAAATGAATTAAGACGAAAACGGTGATTAAAATTTCACCCTGTATAATGTAAAATGATTCAGTGAATGCACTAGATTTGGTGCAGCTGATAGTATAATATGATTTATTACCAATATACATATACCTACTAGTTAGGGACAAGTAATTTATCACAAGCAACAGAGATTATGTACAATCATTTTAATAATTTATGAACATAAACATAAGTTATCAATGAGGGTGATCGCATAAAGTTCCTCAACTGCTGTGCATGAATGTAAATGAATGGCGCACTATCACGTCCACCGACCAATTTGTCACATATTGCCACTAAATTAGCATCTATATCTTAATTATGAAGGAAGTAATTAGAACTTTGCCCCACTGGCGTTATCTGCAATTATTTTTATTTCCCAAAGGTATTTTTGAAGACCCGTTGTCAATATTCACTTTGTCCACGCAGCCAGTTGACAGAACGAAAATAAATATTGGGTTTGTGAACGCCGAAATGCAGTAAATTTCAATTTGAACGCACTTCGTCATAAAAAATCAACATCCTGAAAGTTTAAATGGAATCCAAATATAAAAAATGCCATAAACGTTTTCCGTCCTTAATTTTGTAGAGCCATTAAAACCTGCCCTAGGGCAGAAAACATCCACCCTATTAATGCCCAGTACAAATTGTGACTATAAATGTCATATACCAGCTCACATACAACTTACAAGACTAATAGCTGGCATGTCCCACCAAATCACTTTTATGTTATTATCTCACGAAACAAGAGCTATTGGCGGCTGCAGGGAGATAAATCTGTCCTTACCAACATGCACTTACCTTGGACTTGACTTATTTATTGCCCTGAATATCTGAGCGACCAGAGAATAGTACCCAACGATCATTATTCTGGAGCGAATATGATTCATCCCGTCCTCTCGGAAACGATTGATAGATTCATCACTTCTATAAATAAATGAATGTTCCGTCTTCTTTTTTGATCGTTCTAAATGTGACAGAAATGTGTAGCATTAAAGTATGTCCGTTTCTATTTCCGTAGCAGTAGTAAAGCAGGCTACGAAAATCGTAAACTGCTGCTACGATTTTTGTAGACGAATCATCCATACTAATCCATACTTTCACACCTAGGGATCTGTCTGTCTGTCTTTCTTTCACGCCTTAACGCCTGAACGGATTTGGATAGACAAACGATAGATGGATAGACCATGATCTGGGTTAGGACATAGGATACTTTTTACGCACTGGGCCCGCGTGGTAGATTACGGCCCACTCCCTCTCACAGAGAGGAGGCCTGTGTCCCAGCAGTGGGAACATTATAGGCTGATGATGATGATACTTTTTACCCTAGTATTAGGTCCGATCCCACCGACCCGACCCCGACATTGGGAAAAGGCTAGGCAGATGATGATTAGGTACGATCCCGTAGGATAATTTCCGACCAACACACAGGCGTCGCCACGGGCAAAAGCTAGTCACATATTTCGGATGCTACAAATAAAGAAATCGTAATATTTCCTTCCTTATTATGTGGCTTGTAAAAGTACCACTAATACGTTGACAGAAACACGTTTATCAGATTTCTTGGAATTTATCACACATTCGAATATTTAGTAAGTAACTACCTACATCTATTAATTCACAGTAGTCACATAATTATGATACTTATAATATAAATCAACGAAACTTATTCGATTTATTCATTTCATTACCTCGTTTAGTTACTGGTGCTCAAGCAGTTAAATGCTCGGCTTCTACCTACTACCTACAGAATATAATGTTGCGTGTTGACATTAATTAGCCCGCGACGGTTTCTTGGAAAACTTCTTAGTCCTACAATGTTATGTTATAAGTATGTAAAAGGAGTAGTAAAAATAGCAAGTGCGTGTCAATCGTTAACTGTTTTGTTAAACATTCATCCTTGTTTGATATTCGTATAGTGCGTAAGACGATAACTTTACTGCAGTCACAGTTACCTGTCTACTCTTTCAGATTGCAAAAAAGTCGATTATAGAATGTACCACACCGGCTGATCTATTCTGTGTTTCCTTCAAAGCAAGAGTGAACAGGCATGTTGTGGGCACGCTCGTTCCATCATAGACCACATTTATCGCTTTCCATCAGGCGAGATAGAGATCAAGAGCAGGCTCATTGAGCAAATTAAAAAAAAAACTCTCTAACTTAGATGAAGTGAGCTGTCAATACTGTCAAACTCTAACATCGGTGGAATGACAGCTCACTTCAAGGCTAGGTGACCTTACCTAAGTTTTCACGGTGAGATTTTTACGGAAGAGATTGGGTGTAGTTAAAAATACCGCAATTAATAATCTCCTATCAGCAAACTAATCGCGTAACTAATTGAAAGGTGTTCACATCACCGTGAGAACGCTGACTGTGCCACGTACAATTTATATGGTTCAATTAAGCCACGTGAACTTAGCATTAATGGCCGATCGAATATGTACGTGCATAAATTTGCATAAAACTGTGTGCTGTACAAGCCCTGTTCATGTTCGCTTCTACGAAAAGCGATTCTCTGTTTGCTGGTTACACAGGGTTGGCAACTGAATCAATGAACCGAAATTAGAAATTTAAACTAAAATTGAAGGGAAAATTTGGCCATTTTGCTGGACGTATACAATTTAATCAACCCATATAGCGAGGTTTGTAGCTTTCAAGTTAGGAAAATACAAAGTTACGTTATCTTAAAGTTAAGTTAGAGTTAAGTTAAAGATAAGTTGATTTGCTGCCAACCCTAGTAACAAGACAGGCGCTAAGCTATCGCTATTAAGTTGCACCTACGTATAGCTAGTCTACTTCACAGATGTTACTTAGATGCATATTGCATAATGCATGTTACTTGCAGTTAAGGTTTTTTATCCTAAACTTATCTCTTGTAACTTTTGTGGTTGTGCTAGAATCGTAGTAATCTCATACTCTTTTGTAGAACAGAATGTTTCACATTGAAAAAACAATACAAAGTGAAAAATAACTTTCATTTCGGAAGTCAGTGTCTTCGGTTATATATTCTCGTTTTTTGCCACCGATTTCCGAAATGAAAGTTGTTTTTCACTTTGTAGTGTTTCTTTTGGAAGTCGGTAGTATTTTTTAAAGTTTTTTTTTATTTTTCACTTTTTAACTGTCGTACCTACCCCACACGAGTTGGTACACCACTACTTGCTATGTAAGTAACAGTGACGGGAAGTTTTATAACATCATCTACATAAATATAGTGGATAAATACGTACCTATTATCGAAGCAAAAACTACCAAAGCAAACTTAATAACATTCATATGGGACCACCGCGCGAGCTTCCCCTACCAAATGAAAAACAATTTTCAAAATCGGTCCACAGTTGATGAAAATATCGATGAAGATACATACAGACGAACATAGAACCTCCTCCTTTATTGAAGTCGGTTAAAAAGGAAAGGCTGCCGCTAAAATCCGAAGAATTTGTCATTGTCTAAACATTGGTCATGTAAGTTTCTTAGTCACAGTTCTTAATAGCCATTTAGCTTTCCTTGAAAACGTAAACCCATCTGCAGAAAGCACATGATTGATATAACCAACAAATGGAATGTTTTGTTCTCAAACAAACGCAGTTCACGCTCATTAACGGACGAAATAAACCAGTCGAGCAGTCACAGGGAATTCTTGGAACATCATGCGCATCGAAAATCACGAAAGATGTTTGAATTAAACCAAGTAAAGCCATGCATCACCCACCAATCTAGATTTATACCTCACGAAAGACATTTGACATCTCACGAGATTCCCCTCCCCCCTTTCCGCGATTTGTCCATTGTCATTATGTGAAGTGGGCGTTAGGCTTATAGGCGTGCGTCGGG
The DNA here is from genome assembly GCA_947508005.1 of Amphipoea lucens. Classification (NCBI taxonomy): domain Eukaryota; kingdom Metazoa; phylum Arthropoda; class Insecta; order Lepidoptera; family Noctuidae; genus Amphipoea; species Amphipoea lucens. The sequence goes on from OX382359.1 coordinate 14,366,974, forward strand.
TTTAAGTGAAGTGCTCATGAATTATTTACCTCTGTACCTTCGCGTATCACATCACAATATCGTCTAGATACCCTTGTGATGTTTCTTTGGTCGTCGTGTGCATGGATTTTCGTTTTTTGATGTAACTTGTTCAAATTCGTGGTTAAATTTATTTAAAAGAACTTAATTTCCATATTGATAGCCTCATCAAGAACGAAAGAAAGAGCCATTGAACGTGTCACGAAAACAATAAATTCAAAGCTCCGGGGTATCATAATAGCGTCATAACAATCGATGTATAAATTAGTAACAAAAGCTCGTTGGGTGCACAATGAATAAAGATCACGACTAAGCAACGTTAACTCGTTACACCGCTTATAAACCGCCGTAAAACTATTAAGTTTTGGTTTTGACCAAAGAATCAGCATCGCCATATACAACGGGGCAATTGGGCACTTTTCGTGTTGACAGAGATGCGGACAAATTTTTTAATGACCTCTGATTCTTTCTCCCTTATAGTTTTATATAACATGTTCATTATTATTATTTTAAGTCTGTCAGCTTATAAGCTGACAGACTTAAAATAATTATGTCATTCAGACGCCAAAAGACAGACGAAAAAAGGTAGCACCCAACATATCTAGGTAGGGGCCTAGAGAGCAACAAGGCACTCTTGGTCCCTACCTACACGTCATGTAGTTACCTTTTCTGAGCTTGTTTCCTTATAATAATATACAAATAATATATTATGTAAATATTACCTTGTTTGAAAATAAAAATACCTGATAAGTCTATTTTGTTAATTATCATTCGAAATAATACCAAAATAAACACAAGTACACTATAGTATTTTCCTTTATATAGAATCCACAATCTAATCAAAACTTTCTCGTTACTAGAGAATGGAAGTAGTGCAAGTTGTCGTACCTAATAGAGTAGGTGCATATTGCACGCGCCGGTGCTCGGTGCCACACTGCACCCGCTATGATAATTTCGATAATGCGCTCAAAACACCGCATTGGCGTTCAGTTCCAGTTACAACTCACAATAGACTATTTGCAGTGAAATTCGCTTGATGATTAGTCTATTCAACTTCGTCCATTATGCCCGCCGTTCTACTTCCATTTCTTAGGGCCATCTCTTGCCTGCCAGGGACTACATTAGATAATTTTTAACAAAAATTTTCAACGTCAAAGAAGGTTAATGTACCTTGAACTCTCTCGGAGCGACACTCGTAATTAGGCCCTTTTCACCATTGTCCTTAGTTCTCGGAACAAAGAGACAATAATAACTAATCGTTCGGTCCCCCTCTTTCTATCCCGCTATTAACTAAATTGATGATTGTTGAAGATCAATTTTGTTAAAAGTACCTAATCATACGAGCGCTACGTGTACATGTGTAGGTACAACGCTACAAGGTTTTTTCGGCGCGTGGCCAAAATCGGAACTAACGCCGCCATTTTGTTTTATCAATACAACTTTTGTGACAATGTCACAAATGTGTATCAACAACGCCCTGTCAATGTCATTCAGACGCCAAAAGACAGACGAAAAAAGGTAGCACCCAACATATCTAGGTAGGGGCCTAGAGAGCAACAAGGCACTCTTGGTCCCTACCTACACGTCATGTAGTTACCTTTTCTGAGCTTGTTTCCTCATAATAAAATGCAATTCAAAAATAGATTTTGCACATAATAAAGGGAACGTTAGTGGTCGTGCGCCGTGGTCAGTAAGTTATGGCTTGGCGGTTCAACCGACCTGACCTTTGAAATTCCAGCAATGCTCGGAGCGCCGCCGAACATTGGCATTTGTGGTGTTCAGCTCTCTGAATTATAGACAGGTATTGAGTCACGCCAAACCCATAACAGTGATCAGAATTTTGGTCTTAATGCTTGACAATAAAGCAAGGACATTCGAATATTATTTTATGCAGATTTTTTTTACGAACTATAAGTAGGGCGATTTTTTATTACTCTCGTATCCAAACACAGCACAAACAATAACATACATAGGAAATATTTTCCAGCGTGCGAGGGTAGACAATATAAAAGCTTTCCGCGTGACAACTCCGCTTGGGATACCTACCTACTATACTATAGAAAAACAATATAATGGGAACAGTGTCATCCGTGAAATGTGCAAAATGTGTGTCTATTGCAACTCGAGTGTATTGTGTTCTTTGTACTGCGACATGTCACGTTATTTGAAGAGCTGAGGGCAATAAACGAAACATGGGGAACACCAACTCGGGTCATGGCCACCACCGGCAGCACAGCAAGAACAGGAAATCTAGAAGCCTTCCAACGTCGCCCGAAGTCAGGAGGTATGTGTATCGCTGTGGAAATATTCCGTGGACTATAGAAATGTTTTCAATCAATATATAATTATAGTAGCTAGTACTGTTGCCGTGGAAACAGCTTAGAGGTGGTATTTGAAAGCCCCTTAGCAACAGGGATATAATTCTCCGAGATTTTAATTGCTGTAATTCTCGAGTAATGAAATGAAGAAATTATATTTCATACATATAATTTCTTCATTTCATACTCATAATACGATTCATGTAACATTACATTTATTAACTTGTTACCTATTTATTTTTTATGTTAGTGAAGAGACGTCCTAATGATGTCCTCTTTTTTACTTTTTGCGTAGCAAATTACGATATCCGTGGCGTTTCATTTCATATTCTAATATGAAGACAGAATCACTCTGTGCTTGTAACGAGCCCTATTTTCCCAAGGCGTCGTCTTTCCTCGGCTAGTACGAGAGCTCTTTGTTCAATATTTCTTCAGATCGATGTTTAAGAGCAGTTCACTTAGCAAACGTGTCTTAAAATACACATGAGCTTGAAGACTTTCAAGTCACGCGCAACATTTTACTGCAGTATTCCATCAATATCGTAAAAGTAAAATGTTGGATAATCTTTGATCTCTAGATCTCGTCTCTGTGAGTTGCGGAGGTGTGTAAACAATGAAGGGAGGTGCATCGCCCTCGACTCGCCCTTTGTAGGCGATATTAATCGCTATTATGAGACAGCTATGAGATTATATGGCCGTGTAAGTGTCCGTACGCAATTGACACTATTGAGTGTCTGCACTCTGCAGTATCTTTACTTAAAATGGAGTGTTTGTTTATTTCTTAATGTTTGTTCTAAGTTTTCCTGAAATAGTAAATAAGTTACGATAGTATACATGTGCGTTGGTGTTACTTTTTCTAAGCTATTTTTAACTTCGTCAAACTATCCAAATACCTAAACTCCAAAAGTAGGTCGACCAGCAGAAACTCAACTCCTTTGATATCTAATACTCGTAACCCAAATTCAAAATGAGCGTGACAGAAAAGAGCAGTAACTTTTCAAGAGGCACTCAATACACCGCGTTGTGTGAAATGGTAGAACGTGACGTCACGTGGTACGGGTCCCACGACAGTCTCTATTTCCGAAAGAGCCGCTTGCTCCGGAAGCCGTGTCACGCGCCACGCTCCTATTTCGGAAGTGTCACGCCCTACAACACTACACGTATCTACCCACCTGTCTGTGTAACAATATTCTCCTATAATATCGCCTATTCTTTGAATTATAGCCGGCCAGAGAGAGATAGAACGATAAACAATCTTAGGGTGTTCGAAGATTTTCTTGTTTGTTTTGTGGGTAGTTTGCAAGTATTGCGGTAACTAGAACAGAGTCAGTCATTTGGAAATGATAGTCACGCTTCCGTGGACAAAAGTTCTCTTCTCATGCGATGGGATATACTGACACGGTATAAAAAGATAGTATAGACTGTGATACTGACTTGTACTTTCAGATTTGACGAAACTGTCTCAGGAAAGGGAGGCGTGCATTACTTCAGGCTGTGCTTCAGGTCCCGCAGCGCTACGTTTTCTTTTAGTACCTAATAGTCATTTTTACTCTTAGACAAAATGGTTTAATTGGAATAAATGATTTCAGATGTAACGATATTGATATCATTCTATGTTAGGGTTGATTTCCACAACACCATAATATCACGCCTGTATTTCCCGAAGAGTTAGGCAGAGGTGCACCTATAGTTCTACTACTACTTTAGTTCAACTAATTGACTGAATTTTTAAACGTTGAACGAAAGACGTTATGTAACGTGTAACGTATTTTAACGCTACCTTGCCCTATTATAATATATACATACATACATATCAGGGTATAGCATATCCTAAACCAAAGATTGGAATATTGACAAAAAGTATATTGATATTATAGGAAGCAACCAAATGCCTCTCAGATTATTGGACTTTGCTCTTCAGCCCGTGACGGTTGACACAGTATAGGTATCGATAACAGAGCACCGAAAACATGCAAATATGTTTACCAAAGCGTATAAACATACAGTATGCTATTGCCACTCTATCTATCCGGCCACTCGTGTCAAATATCTGTTACGCAAAGCATAGCGGCGCATGTCAAATGACACGGAGTCGAGTTGCGCCGGCGCAGGCGACGCGCGACGCCACATGTTCATTGTTTGGATATCGCCCTCGTTATCGATCGGAGCTTTGATCGGACAAAGAGCCTGCACTTAGCTGCATTCTAAACAAGCCCTGCATTCTGTATGTTAGTAAACTGTAACAAATACATAATATTGATGTTGTTACTGATACCAGCATAACTAGGTACGTAAAATTATAATTATTAGTATCCAACTGTTTATTAATTTTATAAGTTTCTATCCTTTTTTTTATGGATTGCAATAACCCCTTTAATAAAAAAGAGCTTTCTAATAAATCTACGATCCAAGTCGTGCCTCTAGGAGTAGATATGGCTGGATCTGATTTGGTTGCAGCGGTCAGATAGCAGTTCTTTTTGTGTAAATGTTGATCAATGTACGAGGCGCATAATTCTGATTTGTTCGGTAGCTAAATTGTTTATTTTAGTTTAACTATATAGAAATGTGGGGAAAAGTTAGGATATGACTAAGTAGGTATGGGAGATTCTCAGTTCGATATAGTTACGAATAAAAATTAAGAAGTCTTTAAATGAGTTCGATGCAATTTTAACTTCAAACATAGATTTTATTGTAAGTAGTAGGTTCCTACCTACCTACCTATGTGAATGATAGCATAAAAATAAAAAGAGCAATTCTCGTCTAGACCGCAGACTATTGGATTAAGATATATCGTAGTGGAACTTCACACTACAATACAAAAGAAATCAGGAACTTGAAAGAGATTTAATGCATTTTCTATTGTAACATTGTTCGTTTGTCTTTTACGTGCAGAAATAAAGGAAAACATGAGCTTTTCAGTAGTCTCTCTGAGAACTTTAAAACTACCTTTTTTCTTTGAAAACATCAGTATCTAAAGTGTTCTTTTGACATAAACGAGATACGATTGTACTTTTGATACTAGCGACATCTAGTGGGGAGTAGCAGGAGCAAGCAGCATTATTTATTATTTATTTGCTTGTTAAAATCCACTGTATTGATTATGCGGTCTTGTAAATCATTTGTATCGTAGGTAATGTGCAATTATATATTGGAATATAATAATTTATTTGGTTACTGCTGAAATTATCATTTTTCAATAGGAAAATCAACGCAAGCTACCACTAGGTGCTCAGTTATGTCGCTAAATAGGTAGTTATTATTCAATATGATACCTATAATGGCACAGGCCCCCGAGAGCTTCTTAGCCGGTGGTTTATTATAAATTCGTGAGGCACGCTCGTGCCTAGGCGCAGTTCAAGCGGGCGTATCGTGTTTTCCTACACGGCCAGTCTAGTCTATCTAGCTGAGTAGTGAGTACTGACCCGGCCTTAGGTCCTTACTAATGTAGAATCATTTCCTTAAGGTGAATGCGCAGTGGTAGCCCGCGAAATTCAAATGTTCTTACGTTTTTTGCAATTTTCAGGTCAGTGTCAGGTTTTATCTTGATCAAAATTTGATTCGCGACTATAACCGGTACGTATTTACAGAATTATAATCATCAGAATCATTAATACATCTTTCTAAGTTAGATTTCTACCGTTAAGAACAAATCTCGTATGGGAAAGTGTTTATGGTAGAAATCTAACTTAAAGAGATATATTAATGATTCTAATGACTATAATTCTGTAAATACATGTCTATTATAGTCGCAAATCATATTTTGATCAAGATACAACCTGACACTGACCTACAAATTGCAAAAAACGTAAGAAAATTTAAATTTCGCGGTCTACCACTGCGCATTCACCTTAAAGAGCTTCTCTCCTATTTATGTTTGCTGATACAGATCGAAACACCGCACTGCTTCCAACTCTGAAATGTATAGTAGATAGGTAAGTATAGCAGATAGTAAAACCTATCGAGTTGGTCGTACTGAATTTAATGAGTAGTTTTGCAGCACTGGCTTATACATAGCATCCTCAAAATGAGCTATAGAACAAATTACTTGTGTCGATTTAAAAAAAAAACCACAGATGCATCAGATTCGTTATGGGAAAAGATGATTAAGAAAGCTGCCAAAGATTTTTATGAAACCATTTTTAAATCTTTTTTGATGTTATAAATACACACATTTTATGGCTTCTGTCATGGTATGGGTCATTACTTATGAAATAGTGCGACAATGTTAAATATCGCTGTGTGGCTCTAGTGATATCTGACTGCAGAACTTTTCTACATTCGCTTTGAACTGTTCACATAGTTGATAGGTTGACGAAACGTTCTATTACTAAGATGAATAGATTAATATATGGGATATTTATATAGCATGAAAACGTATTTCAAAATATTCTTGTTTCAGTTTAAGTATCAAAGTGCCTACATATTTTTAAAGCCCTAATGAATTTCTCTCTCAACGAATGAGAATAAAATAATGCATTTCAGATGTACTTTAATGGGACTACGGGTGTTAAAATCCGGAAACTCAGTAAAATATATCATCAGCTACCCTTCTACCGCTGCAAAGGGGACTAAATAATTACGGTTCATGAAAAAAAATTATAAGAAATCTGTGGCAAAAATTTTATGAAATGGAAAAGAAGAAAAATGGCGTGGCTCGTTTTCCTGTTTTAAGAGTACGATTTCCCGAAAGTGTAAGTGCCTAGCCAACACCTTGGGTTTTCTGTTGAAGACGTTTATTATTAAAAAGATTTTGAAAAAGGTGTGACATAGAAAATTAAGGTCTCATGTTTTGTAGCACAGATAATTTTTATTGCGTTAACTATTTTTTTTAGCAAATATTTAACAAAGCTATTTACTAATACTAAATAACACAATTATGGGAGGCAGTTTCGTCTAAGTGTTTTTGGATAACCAAAACTATCTAAATCTTTGTTCTGAGGCCCGAGCACGAACGCACGAATGCGGAACGCAAACTTAGTATGAACGATTTTTTAATAGAAAATATAGAATAGAATACTATTACTATTTTTTTTTTTTTAAATTAGTATAGGTAACGTAGACTTATTTAACCCTTTGAACGCCACGGTCGTGTATAGCCGACAAATGAAAACGTGCCCAACACGCCACCATCGTCTATAGACGACAAGAAAACGACATTTTTTTAAAACAAAATAAAATATACTAAATTAAGTTTTCTGTGTTTCTTTTTCCTATTATTTAAAACTACATTAAAGTTGCCTGGCGTCAGGGGTACGGCGGGCGATACGTTTATACTCTGGCGTTCAAAGGGTTAAATAAATGTGTACGAAACGAGTCATCATCATCATTTCAGCCGAAAAACGTCCATTGCTGGACATAGACCTCCCCCAAGCACCGCCACTTCGACGGGTTCTGTGCTTCTCGTATCCAGCGCATACCTGCGGCATTCACCAGTTCATCGGTCCACATTGTGGCCGGCCCTTTGATTTTAAAATCGTTCGAATTTACGTTACGTTTACTACGCGCGTTCGAGCTAGGCCTTACCCTCAGTAACAATATTGCTACGTCTAGTGATGTGATTCGTTCTATATACCAGTAACGTTGCGATGTAGCTTACAAAACTAGTACCTAGTATAGAAATGGTTATCCCCAAGAGTAGACCGCCGGCGGTCACCGAAACTTGTAAATACATATTAGTTTTTACTGCTGACCCGTATTGTATTGGACATGGACAATTCAATTGGTTTACAGTAAAGGCTCGTAAAGTATCGTTACTCAATGACCGGATCGCCTTACACTCATAAAATCATTGATTATTTTACGCTTGTACGCATGAATGAAATAAAACAATAATTAACGACTTTATATTAATTTATGTTAATCGATTGCCCATGTATGTATTTACTTGGTTGGATATTTGTATTGATTATGTTATTTCATGCATTATGCATGAAAGGTATGAGAGCTGTCTAGCTTGGAACGTGTAATACAAATTGCGACAATTCATTGAAGGGATTATGATCTTACTTCTCTGCTACGCAAACAAATGAAATAATTGAAACTGAAAATTCGTCTGATAGTTGACATTGTGGGCTTTTCTAATTTCTAACGTGACCTTTACGTCCACGTCCATAAAATTTAACTTCCGAGTTATCGTGATAACGTGACGTGGACGATAATATCGTCACGTTAGAATTTATAAAAGCGGCGCACATTGTGAAAATAATGAGTGCCCGATAAAAAAATGAAAATTATGAGTACGTGTATGTTGGTGTCAATGTTTGTTCAACAATGGATGTTTGTGCAGGCAAGTGTCGGTGCTGCAGACGTCGATTCCGCTGCCCGCTTCCGCCGCTGCCGCTCGCCGCGCCCCGCCCGACAAGCGACCACTGCCAGCTACGCCGTCGCATGCAGGTAAATACAACATCCTACTATTTATGATGTACTTGTGTCTTTGTATCTCTGTGCTGTCAAGCACGGTGCGTCTAATGGTCAAATGTTAATGAAAGTGATAAGGAACTGCACCCCTATTGCGTAACACATTTTCAATCACAATCTGAATAATTTTGATTTCATATGTTCGAATTTGTGTGCTCAAAAACGCAATGAAGGCTAATGTAAGTAGGTATGTTGCGCAATTACCCCGTGCGTTGGTTCTATGCACCTATAACGCCAAGGGTCTAACATTATTACTGTGCTAACATTATTTTGTTACAAAATTTTCTTTCGATTTTGTAGTCATTTCATATTCTTCATTGCTCAGCTTCATGCAATGGCAACAACGGCTAATATTTCTACTCCAGAGATAGCAATAGTAAGAACTGCGATTGTCTCAGTTCAAATCGTAAGCAAACAGAAGATAAACAAACAACATTGTTTAAACTTGATGTCATCAATACCTACGTCAAACTCAAATCATTTATTTCAAGTAGGCTATTAAAAGGCACTTTTGAACGTCAAAATTCACATGAAATTATAATTGATTCTAGGTGTCCCTTCTAAAAGGTTTCATAAGGAGAAGAATGGACAAGAAACGCCATAGTTAGTCTTTAAAAATATATAAAATAAAATAACAAAGTACCACAATTTATTTACGTAGTGTAAAAACGATATAGGACATCGATCGATTGTCTTAAATTAAACCAGCCCTATTAATGAAATTCTACAAGTAGCACAGGCCATCGACGAAAATCAATAACAAGCAACTCAGTAAATGTCGTGAGCGATACCAATTACTGTTGGATGTCAATTGTAAACTATCCTTAATATAGAAATTGAATTACGATAAATTAAAAGGCGTGCGATTTATTTAATTGTATCCTAATCTGTTAAGTACTATGCTAATTACACACCAAAATTGTTCGTCAAGTTGTTGAGCTCCTTAAGTTCTGAGTTCAGTTACATGATTAGTGATGAATGCGTGCACTGACTAGACAGGCAGGTCCATTCAAATCTGTATAGTTCTTTTCTCAAAAGACCAGAGACTAATCTGCATGGTCCTCATATTATGGCCTGACCAAGATTATGTCTGGACTTTTTTTAAAAGAGACTGTGACGTCTTGTCTTTTTTCTCAGAGTAGTCGGTTTTCTAAACCAATTTACAGAAATAAACATCATGTACTAGCTTTTGCCAGCGGCATCGCCCGCGTGGATTCCGGATATGATCCCACGTGATCGTACTGCTAGGACAAAAAATCCTATGGGTTAATCCAGGTTAGAAACTATCTGTGTGCCAAAATAATTTCATCCAAATCCGTTCAGCCATTTTTGCGTGATTAAGTAACAAACATACAAACTTTCACATCTATAGTCACACTAATATTATAAAGGCGAAACTTTGTGAGTGTGTGTGTTTATATGTTTGTTACTTCTTCACGGTCGCGCTGGACCAATTTTGATAAAGTTTTCTATGGAGGTAGCTGATACCCTGGATTAAGATATAGGCTACTTTTTATCCCGATATTCCCACGGGATCGACACTTATGCGGGTGAAACCGCGGGGCGCAGCTAGTTTATTAATAATGAGTAAGTAGGTACATGCACTAAAACAATATGGCCAGCAGCTGCTATCATCATGATTCAAGTAGCTAGTTAGTAGTTACAAGACGAGTCTTAGTAAACAGGTCAATGTATTATATTAACTACTTATTTGAATATCGCTTACAACTTCCTTTTCATAAAGGCAATTTAAATATAAAGTGGCTATTTAATTCGTGTATTGTCAACGTATGTGTAGGTTCTAGGTACTAAGCTATTAGTCAATCTTTCTATGAAAGGCGGTTGTCAGTAACTATTGTATGTAATTAAAAACTAGATACAGCATGTATTAGAAAGGTGTATACAGGGTGACAGGGACTTAGACGCACAACCTGTTATCAAGGATTCCGTACATAATTTTGAACGACCCTTTTTTTTGTGGATGGGAAATCATGAAATGACTCCTCCCGCTCTGGGTGGAGCGGAAGGGAGTGTCAGACTCTTACTGACTAAAACCCACCCGTGTTCCTTCCTTAGCCCTTTATGTTCCGGAGTAGCGGTAACAGCGCCGCGTTGAAATTTTTCCTCGATTGAAAAAAAAAATTGCTGTTCCTGTTCCATACATTTTGACAGCGTAGGTGTTTCACTTTTCTATGAAACAGCAGATTTTTTTTTTTTGATAACTAACAAAAGTTTCGACGCAGGGTGTTCAGAATCATCTACTCAATCCATGGTAAGAGGTTGCGCGTCGTCGATGTTCCAGCCAGCCTGTATATGAAGAGTAATGTAATGACTATGTAGGTGGAAGTTCTCGAAGGTTTCATAATACACTAGACGCTAGAATGGACCTGAATGGGCCTCTTGAGAGTCATGAAAGTGTAAGAAACATAGCGTGTAGATATGGCCACATTAACTGTAACTGGACTTAAGTCTATGCAAACTTAGTTTAATAAAAAACATGCTATAGTGTTGACGTTCTATGGTTGACGTAAAATTTGTGAGTTTGTGTTTAGGGGCTAATTTTCGAAAAAACTGATCAGATTCCGAAAATTATTTCTCTAATTGGAAGCTAAAGTAGTATTATGAAGTCGCGGGCAGAGGCTAGAATTTTATAAATGAGCTGTTTAGATTTCATGAAAAGTTCCTAGATGTAAGCACAACTTTCTTCTGTCCAATATTATTAAATAATATAAAGGGACTGTGACCTCTTAGTTTGTTTCGACCTTTCTTCTCAGAGTAGGCAGATGGAAAACGCCTACCTCATCTAGATGTTAAAATATGACTGACGCGTGAAAGTGTTTGTACAAACCTACTTACAGAAATACAATCATTTATCATAATAAAAGTATGTACCTGATAAAAAAAATTAATTAATTAATTTACAATAAATTCATATACACGTCTAAATTAGTCAAATAACCAGCCCCTAACTGTTCCCGGCGCAAAGGTGCCCAAAACACTTGCTTCATTGCCACGTTGAATGGCAATGGCTAACCTTTGCATCAAGAACGAGCCGGAGCGGGAGTCACCCGATATTCCCGAAACGAAAGTTTTACTCTAAACGAATTAGTAATTAACAAACACAGCTCTAGCTTCACTCCTACCATTTTAACGCCATAATTCATGAGCAGAATACTTCACAGCGACTCCAGACCAGACATTGGAATTAAGTGCAGCGTCTTGTGAGTGAGAAGTCTAATTAATTAAATCCAATTACTTATTTAGCTCCCGTCGATATCTAGCCTCAGCACTCAGTAGGAGGCGTCTGTTTGTCTGTTCGTATCGACGCCTCGACAATGGATAAATAGAGTAAATTGAGACTAATGATGTGAGGAACACGTAGACGTTTACTAAGGAAACGTTTCTTTTAGTTAAAGCTTTAAATAGAATCTTATCAGTCACTTGCCTAGCTGCCTACTATACAGGATGAAATTGAACAGGTGCGCCGAATTAAAATATCTAATTCAACGTGTTATAAAGTAAATTTAGAGGATGTCATTAAGGAAAGGGATGCACATCGTGCCCGTTGGCGAGCGATTTGGCAACGACGTCGCGCGCCTTTTTTTTTCGTAAGAACTGTCAAAATTAGGTAAATACCGCTCGTTCAACGCGTTGCCAACTCGCTTCATGTTGTGAACTCTGCGAAGAATGGATTGCTTATCGGGCGCGCGTTAAAATTGATATTTTAATTTACTTATTGGTTGTGATAATCTTGAAAAAAAAAATACTTGAACGACGATAATTCGTGTCTATTCGAAGGCAATAACTTAGTTTGATCTAAGACGATAATAACACGATTTTTTTTTCAAGATTTTAGATTTGAAAATGGCAACTTTTAAATTTCATCATGTAAGTATTTCTTGCTCTTCTGTGAAAACAATTTCAAAGGCAGCGATAAAGTTCTATAAAAATTCAACGCCAATCAAGTCTTGGAAATAAGATTGCTAACCTAAATTGCATTCATTCGCTTCAAAGCGTCTACAGTTGCTTCAGTTTCTTTAGTAACCCTTAAATATTTATCAGAATAAGGTCCAGCATTATGTACAACACGTACTTTCATCTCATCATCTCAAAAGTTCTCAGAATATGTGGAATATGAATTTGCAGGCGACCTTTAGCGTTCATTCCCAAAAACCGTCGCCGCAAGCCAATTTGTCGCTCGTAAACTCACCTGAGAGCTGAGAGGTCCCTAAAATAAAGCCGAGTACCATACCTAAGGGTTTACACGAAGTTTATTCACTTACTCTCACTGATAAGTACCCAACGTCATCGTCAGTGACAGAACATCATCATACGTGTAGTGAATCGTCCCCTTCCTTATCTTTAGATTTTTTGTTTCACTTTTCTTATCAACGTATGGTATTAGATCACTTTCTTCGTGTGTAGTTTGATGAGTAATGGGGATTAATTTCATTCTAAGAAATCCTTTGAACCATTTTGAGTAAAAAAATGTTTTGAAACTTTGTGGCATATTTTTTGACGTTTATGATGTTAACATTTTTTGAATAAGTAAACTAGGGATCTAGGGACTTCTGTATTGAATTTTTCTTTGAGTTATTTACATAAAACGTACTCGTATGCCCCTCCTCCTAATATTCAAGGGCATCTTAAGCGAGGTCGAGGGTTCAAAGGGTGCACAGCAGTGGGGCCTGGGGGCCGCCGCGCCGTGAGGTCTCGGTTGGTTGGATTATTGGATTTAGATGTTTTCATTATAAGATTTATCGTTGTTCGTCCGGAGAAAGATTGGTTTTACACTTCATTTACCCTTGAAATTAAATGTAACCCGGATGTATAAAAAGCGATGTTTCTTTTGACATCACATCGATATAATATTTAACATATTATCTTGAAAAAATTAGCCTACAGTTCAAATTATTTATCATTTCGGTTACAATAACTTAGTTGTATTGCCGATATCTTGAAATTGTGCGACACATATTCGTATGTCAACACGATTGTTATGATTCTCACGCGGGTCGAGTTATCTTGGAACTCGCCGTGGCCCGGTGATATCGTGTAGATGTCGCGCTTTGGTTGATGCAGATGCATCCTCAGTTGACGGCCGCGACTCACGCTGGCCGCTCATTGACGTTCTAATTTTAAAATTAATTCGGAAATAGACGTAATATTTGAATTAATTTTTATGAAAAGTTTGTTGTGTTGATGTGGTTATTTGTTGATATTTAAATGTTATGTTATCATCAGCCAGGATGATTTACTTATTTGTGTTTGTGCGTTTGTGTAATTAAGTGGGTAGACTGAAGTTTTCTGTAAGTTGTGTGAATATTTTCAATCTAGACCTGAATTGTAATAAAACCACGAGCAAACCAACGATTTATTACGAGAACTAATAATCATTAACAAAGGTGCTAGGTAGGTACTGCTAGATTATCAATTATTATGATTTATGAAAATTTTGATTAATGCTAGAAGTAAAAATACTTACCTATAAAATTTTCCAAATGGTTGGTACCTAGCAAAAAAAATGCACGTACTTAGTTGACTGTGTCATATTCGTCATTGCTAAAGTGATGGATAGTCTCGGCCTGGATAAAGAACGGATGTAGTCCACAGTTGATTGACAATGTTATTTGGCGCACCACAACGATCCGTTTCCTTCGAGCTATGCAATACCACCTGAATGTAGCCATTGTTACTGCTACATAATATGTACTATACAAAGTTTATTTAGTAGACTAAGTTGATTATTATGATTCATCTAGGCCTTTATGCCTTTATGATTAAAAATGAGGGCAAGACTTACACATAGTGTTTTAGGTAAACGATAATTACCCAACCTAATGCTTTTGTAACACGTTATGGAACTAAGCTTACAGTATCTAATAATTAGTAAACAAAACACAGGTGTCATTATATTAACAAAGGCATATATGAAAGTACGGAGGCATTTATTTACGTAATTATAGGACACATACGAGACATAATTATAGAGGCTATTCCCTCCTGAGTCAGTGTCCATATCGGGCTGTTGCTAAGTCGGTAATAAGTACCGTATTTGTTTACTTTCACCAATGAATAGGCCAAGTATCATAACACTATTACCTATTTGATGCCAAAACGAACTGAGCTCGCTGGGAACACATAATGTGGGCTATTTATGACCACCATTGACTCATTAATGTCCCTTGTTTAGGGTTACTTTACGCACACGCATACATTTGTAAAGTAATGTAATGACATCACGAATTATTATTTTGGTCGGTATGGTATCGATTTGTAGCGAACCAGTGTTAGGTGATCTGTTGCATTGAATCGAAGTTCCCTCGTGTGGGAGGACTGTATGAGGAGTAGAAGGGGTGTTAGGGTTCAATAATTTTTGGTTTGTACGGCACAGCGCATGCACTGTTTGCTGCAACTCTGTAGGCGAGTAGTCGCGCGCGCAGCACGGACGGACCACCCGTGCCTTTCGATAAAAAGCTCAGACTTATCTAGCGAATGTTAGCTCTTCATTGATAGTATTTTTATTTACTCAGCTTGATGTGCGAGATTATAGTTTGTTATTATATTCGATAAAAACTGACACAGTTTCCGTAGGTGAGTCGTGAGCGAGTGATTTAGTTTATAGGATGTGGCAGGAAATGCGGATGCCTAATGTAATCATTGACGGAATGCTATTGTTTTATTGCAGGTGGCAAGAGCGGTTTGTCGGCTAGCTCCAGTCGCTCGACTAGCCCGCTGGGACAGGGAGCTGTCAGCTTCATACCGCGAGCGCCAACTTCTTCATCCGGGTAACTTTGCTTGTTTATCTAATGCAGTGATTTAAGAGTTTAAGTGCTTTTTGTCTGCATTCTTCCGTTGTTTTCTTTTTAAAGGATGAAAGCTGAATTCCAATTGATATTTTGACTACAGCTTACTTATCTCGATTTAGATCTGAAGACGATTTCTCGTAATTTTTTTTTAACGTTTTAGTTCAAACTCTAGTCACAGTCTCGTTTCGGCGACAAACAAATGTCAAAATGTTGGGAAATTAGTCAAAAATACCTTTGATTTCCCTACATTTTGACAAGTTTTTGACATTTGTATGTCGCCGAGATGAGACTGCGACTAGATTTTTAATTGGCCTTCAGACTGTGAAAGTTCTTAAAATTACGAGAATTGTCCCTCAGATCTAATATTAAGGAGTGCTTCGCAACTGTTGAGCGTGGAGTTCAGGGTTCGAGTCCCGGGTCAAGCAAATACGATTTCATGACTTATGATGTTCGATCAGAGTAGGCCACCACCATACCTTTGCAAATGGGACTGTGTGTGTGATACTTAAGTACCTAATCATCAAGGCCATTACTGGCTTAATTTGTCATAGCATAATTATCACGAATTACCAATGTGCCACAATAATAAGCATGTGTCCCGATGTTCTATAGAACATTATGAAACGCCATTAAACATGTTCTTCTTGGTTACAGGTCACGACCCAACTCCTCGCTACTGGCACCCGGTAGTAAAATCCCGTCGACACTAATATCAACACAGCAACACCCACAGACACCGTCCAGTCAAAATGGAACACCTACAAAGCATTCCATGCTCGATAAGTTAAAGCTTTTCAATAAAGACAAAATAAGTAATGAGAAACAAAACAGCAAAAGCACTGCAGTCTCGAAACGCACCAGTTCATCCAGTGGCTTCTCATCAGCCAAAAGCGAAAGATCCGACTCCAGTTTAAGCCTCAATGAATCTTCCAACACACCCAACTCACATATCAAATCATCTAATTTAGTAGGACCCAAAAGTATAAGGCAACAAAGCGATACGTTATCAAAAGACAAGTCTGCTAAAAATGTAAAACCTAAGCTAGTTAGTTCTAAATCCCCTAAAGAATCTTCTACTAGTTTGAACAAAAGTAGTGGCAAAACGAGCAGTAGTGACAAATCGAGAAATAGCCCGAAGCTTCCCGCTCGTGACAAAGAATCCAAACTGGCTGCTCCGAAATCTATTAGCAACACTAAATTAAATCAGATCGATGACCATTCAAGAAACGCTAACTCGAAGATGGTGAAACTATCTGGAAGTCAAATGAGGCTTAGTGAAAAACGAAGTGATAGCAGAACAGACGTCAAAAATCACCAGAGTCACGAAAATGTATCATCACCGTCTAGCCAAGGAAACCAGAATCAAGCAGCATCAGGACAAAATTTTGGACCGCAAACTGGAATTCCAAAACCTACAGCCGCTGTGAAAGGAACATTCAAAATAGCAAAAGATGATAGACATATTATTCATAAAAGTACAAATAGTCAATTAAGTCCTATACAAAGCAATTCTAGTTTAAATTCTACAAATAACGTAAGTGCACTTCCATTCACTAGAGAACAGTCTAATTTAAGTAAAGATATAACACAAAAACAGACTTTGGCAGTATCCCCGATGCCTGTTATTAACGCAGGAAATCATACTCACACATCGCAAATGTCTGAAAGTTCACATTCGAATTCCACACATAGTACTACAGGGCAACATTCTAATTCCAGTGATAGTAGCGTTATATACCGTCCTTCCAGTGAATCTGGTTCTGAAATATCTAAAACTGCTACTAACACGGTAAATAGAAGACTAGACATGAATACTACTTACATTAACGAAGTTATAAACGAAGCTGAAATCTCTGAAAAAGAAGCAGCGCAGAGAAGACCCCTGGATAGATCTGTCCCAAAGCCTACCTTCGATCACAACAGAACATTGACGGAGTTAAATAAGAGGATGGAAAATGATAGCAGATCCAGTACACCATCCCACTGTCGTGACAACTCACTTGGTGACGATGAAAATCCAATGATGAATGTATTGCCTATGCGACCACTACTGCGAGGATATAACAGTCATCTGAC
This sequence comes from Amphipoea lucens, assembly GCA_947508005.1. Classification (NCBI taxonomy): domain Eukaryota; kingdom Metazoa; phylum Arthropoda; class Insecta; order Lepidoptera; family Noctuidae; genus Amphipoea; species Amphipoea lucens. Next base: position 14,384,612 of record OX382359.1, read on the forward strand.
TCTGCCTATGAGAACTTCAGGCTTGACGCAAAAAAACATTCCGGGTTATCCTCATCATGCTAATACGGTGAAAGCAAACTTTGGCAGGGAAAACATGGGATTGCGTGACCGTATAAATTACGGTCCAGGATTTTCTAATCCAGATTATTGTGATCTTGAAATAGCCTCGGGTTATATGTCTGACGGTGATTGCTTGCGACGTATAAATCTTGGGGAAATGGAGTGTGGCCGAAACAATGATATGATGGATGGATACATGTCGGAAGGCGGCGCGTCGCTGTATGGTCGCCGCATGAACTACCAACAGCCTTCCCAGCTGCAGCAACTTGATGAAAGGTGAGTTTAGTTTAGTGCCTTTGTTTTTTAATGTTATTTTCTTAACACCACTTTGAAATTCAGGGTCAAGTTGTGAATCAACGATGATTTACTTTATAAACATTTTAATTCGCTATCGAATTATGCGGTCTCTTGAATTCAGTTAATGCGTCTGCGAAGTGACCTTTACAGAAATGTTTAATATTTTTTTGTTATATTTGCCTATGATTCGCGACGACGCGACGATGTCTCTAGTCGAGGCACAATAAAGCACAAATGAAAAGGCTCCCTTAGGGCGTGAGATTCATTGCCGTGGTGGAATTGCGCCGGTAATGGCTGTGCTTTTTAGGGTTTTTAGGGGCGCCGAGTCAGTTACATACTAAATTATAGACAGTTTTATTACTCTTTTAAAGTCCTTAATTGAAAGCCTCGTAAGCAGCCCATTTCATCCGTTTATTGCCCGTGGTTCGACCGCGTAGTTCTACCAGTAGGACCAAGGGCATTTTTCTTTTCGGTGGTTCTATCAATCGGACCATGGGCAAATCAAGTTCTATCAGTAGTATTAAGGGCAACTTTGTTTACCCGTGGTTCTATTAAGTGAGTAAACTTAAAAAAAAAAACCAATATATAAATGGATCCACAGTGTGGCGGTGTTCTAATTATAAGAACCAAAAATGTACAGGTAGAAAGCTGCGATGATATATATTCGTCCACGTTTACTTACTCTTTGTCAAATTTTTTTTTTTTTGTTAAACCAGCTAACTCTTTTACTCTCACATTTTTAATCTCACATTTACACGTTCGTCCATCAATGCCTCTTTTGCTGGCTGCTGCAGTAATGTACTATTTTCTTTTTAGTGCAATAGGTAGCTACAAAAACATTTTTAATAACTATTATTTTTTAGTCTTTTGTTACCAAAAGGCTAAAAAATAAAAATAATAGTTATGGTAGTTATGTTAGTTAGTTAATATAATGTAACAGGTATAAGTACTACGTAAGTAGTTCCATGGGCAAAAATATTTATCTTAGTTCTACTCGACTAGTAGAACTACTGCCAATGAAATATGATAATTTTATAACGATGGTCCGATTGATAGAACCACCGAAAAGAAAAATGCCCTTGGTCCTACTAGTAGAACTACGCGGTCGAACCACGGGCAATAAACGATTTCATCACCGTTATCAACTAGGTAGCTTTAGAATCATGTTTCTGTTTTATATTAGGACTAGCTGCGCCCCGCGGTTTCACCCGCGTAAATTTCGATCCTGTGGGAATATCGGTATAAAAAGTAGCTTATACGAGTATGTTAATCCAGGAGTCAGCTACCATACAAAATTTTATCAAAATTGGTCCAGCCGTTTAAGCGTGAAGAAGTAACAAACATATAAACACACACTCACAAACTTTCGCCTTTATAATATTAGTGTGATTCGTAGCAATGTTTTTAATGTTTTCACTCTAAAAAATGTGTGATTGAATATTTACAACCAAACATTAGCTGACTTAAATGTTCCTAGCGTTTAATCTGCCTCATTCATGTAACAATGTTTATGTAACCACCCAGGTAGACTAGTTGTATCGATTCGACCTTTACAGATGTCTAGCAATGCAAATAGCCTTATAGGACATTCTTTACTTAACTTTGAAACTGAAGTAAAACAAATCCTTTCAAAAACTATATGTAAATTTCTAGATCCGGAATCCGGAAGTTTGAACTTCTTTGTTAGAGATTTTTCGTCTAAAATTATAAAGATTGATGTATGTAAGTATGGATTAATCCTTAGTTATGTATGTACCTACTTAAATAAAGTAACTGTTTAGGAAATTCATTTTCCAATAGCTTCGTCTGAGCCTCTCAACCCACAAGTGGTCGGCCCGCCTTCCGTCACTCTCCGACATAATGTGACGATGGTCTAACGTGTATGTCACTCAGGTTATTGCTTAAATTATTTGTTTCTCTAGGTTTCTATGTTAGCGGTAACTTGGTCTTCTAAGAAAATTTATTTGGCGGGCGTAGAAATAGTTTCAGAAAAGAATAGGACCATCAGAAATGTCTTTAGGTATTGTTTTATCTTTGTATTTAAAGTCCCTGCCGGAGAAACGTTTTCTTCTATGGCTTTAGTTTAATCAACTGCATATCTATTCAATGAAATAACCTATAATTTAAAGTAACGTAATATACCAAACATGGAATTCATATTCATCAGTTAACTATTAACCCAATACTTACTTTTCGAGTTGTGCCCTATTCAGCGCATGTGACTCACCAATCTAAAATCAAAGGCAAGTAAATGTTCTGGTTGCGACAGTTTGCGAAGTGTTAGTAGGTACTGTTAGTAGCCTGCTAGTGTGAACAAAGCGTTTTGTTAATATTTGGACGCTGCTCCCGCGGTGTGCAGCCGACGATCTCGCAGTCACGACATACAGTGTACGGCTCACCCACACTGTCGCAGCTTTAGGGGAGAGGGCGGGGTGACCAAAATCGATACTTCTACGTCTCACGCCGCCCCTGCCCCGCACGTCACCTCTGTGCCACCGCCTCGACCCTAACCACCCCCAACAGTACCGCACCATTCGGCACCTTAACGATCTCAAAATAAAACTGTACTTTCGACAGTGCGCTCAATGATATCCTACGTTCTTAGGCACAGATTCCTTCTGAATGCTATCATGTTTTTTCTGCGTTTTTCTATCATATTGTCAATCGATTTCACCCAAATGAGCTTCGTACCGAATTACTTACGCTCTATTCCTAATTTTGAGGACTAATCGCGCTTAAAATAATGGAGGTATTACCGTGCGGGGTATAAACTGTGAGGATAGAGGATTTCAATGTCATATAGTGAGTGTCGGTGTGTTGCCGGAGTTGTCGGTGTGTCTTGCGTGCGGGTTGGTGGCGCGGCGGCGGCGGCGGCGGCGGCAGGGCGGGCGGCACTCGGCGCCGCGCACTATCGGCGTGCGGGCGCGCCGTACTCGCCGCCCGCGCTCACACACGCACGTGACAAACTTTCCCGATTTCCTCGACGGAAAATGTAAATCTGTTGCCGGCATCGATCGTCCCGTCGCCAGACGCGCGCTCGTCGAACCGAGCACGCCGATCACAGCTGGCGCCATGGAGCTGGACCGCACTTAACAAAGGATCGCGGAACCAACGCGCCACACGCTAATCTCGTGGACTGTTATTATTCCATTTAAACATTGGTGTTAGTTAATAAGTGTATCTTAGACGATGTAGTGGACCATATGCGTCGTGCCTTCTGTCATTTGATCTCGCGAACCGGTCGCTTGACGGACAAAATTTGATTTGCTGTACTTTTATACGCCAACAATGATAATAATTTCGTGGACACTAATATAGGATCAGTGTTGCCTTGCTATGTGTCTTTGCTTTTCGCGTTAGACGTTGTTACTGTAAGCTTACGGTGCTTTATAGATAATAAAACATTTACAAGAGTAATAAGTTTTCAACAAATTGGAATCAACTGTGCTGAACATGGATAAAACTAATTTGGTGAGCTATTCTTAATTTTTTTATCATCTCTACTTTAGTATTAATCCAATTTAACTTATTATTATGATCAAGTTAATGGATAAAACTAATTTGCTAAGCCATTCTTAACTTTTTTATCATCTCTACTTTAGTACTAGCTCAATTTAACTTATTATTATGATCAAGTTAATTGTCGTGAAGGCAATAACCCTCCAAACATGTGGTGGTTGGCGAAGTCAATGTATCGCTAGTTTGTCACATGTGGCTACCATTCCGGGCACAATATCGCATATTTATCATTTATAGCTTGAACAAACAATGCATAAAGGACTCCATATTTAGTTTAGTAATGTTAATCAAAAATGTTACGTAAATATCCATAATGTGTGCAATGAGTACACGCTTAGTAACGCGAAGCGATTGATCCGTGTAAGGTTATTACTTCGGCATCTGCAGGGTTATGGGTCGGGGCGGGAATCCCTAAGCCTGATCCCCCGGACTGGGCTCCGCAATATCATTGAATTCCCAATGTTATTAGAGATTTTTGTGTACATGTATAGCATGTGTCTTCACACACATAATGTGTTTCGTTCCTCACAAAGCGCATAAAGACATGTAGTTAAGTGTAAGTACCCTATAATGGTCACGTTAAGTGGAAACGTTATTATCAGTAACCAAAAATAAAAGAGTACTAAAATATTTAAATGCTAAAGTCGTAAAACAGCGAGGAGTCTCCGTAAAAATGCTTACCCGCGTAGAAAGTTAAAGCGATCAGAGAAATTTAAATCCACTACATTAAATTCTGGTCCCCTACTTAAATGGGGGCTAACCAACCGAATCGGGACGTATGTTGACGATTTAGGTTTCCCATATAGACGGAGTCTTTTAAAACAAGTCGGGTATATTGTTTAGATTCACGTCCTCATGTTTAGACAGCGTTAATAAGGACTAAAATGCATTGCCGGCGTCGATATTTTAGAGGGGTTATGTTGGCCGTGAATCATAAACTGGGTATTTTTATTTGCTCGTTTTATTCGCAATACATTTTCAATAAATGCACATTGATTGCAGATCACTAAAGTTGATTGAGTCTATTAACGATATTGATTTTTCATTTGTGATTGAATGTCTGGTTGGCCATATTGTATTCTATTTTCAGCACAGCATTTAAATAAATAATACCTACTTTATAAGATCACAATGTAACAATAGTTCTGCAGCAGACATATTATGTACGTACGAGGAATACGAACATAAACTAAGAGAAGTTCATTTCACTAAACTTGGAAGTTACGTGGCTGAAATGTCATTGTTTTTTTTTCTCTCTTTTCCTTTTATAACAGCTAGAAAACGGCAAGCGGAAAATGAATGGAAATCTGAAAAAGGACCTAACAATATGGGAACTATTCTACGCTGCAAAACTTTTAAATTCCCCGTTCGGATATTGCTAAGCGAATGGCGTTCTGTTTGTTCCGCTCCTTGAAATTTTAATGAGACGAAGTCGAGCGTTGGAAATAACTTGTTATCTTCCTCGGCAGGTATTTCACAAGTACATAATTAACACGTTGCAATCGGCTTTACAGTTTTCTCATTGTTTATTCAATGATTCGGGGGTATTGGAAAATAACGAACTGCGATGCTGGAGGTCCTCAAGTTAAAAAAAAAGACGGTTTGCACTCCGGGAGTGCCGGCAGAAGTGAAAACTTGAATATTAACGTTGAAATAAATCAATTATTAATTGAATTAATATAACTCATTTTTTTTCACTATTTCTGCGTCACTTTTTTCATTAATAGATGCACTTTGTTCAGTTTCCATATTTTAAACACTTTATATACACGAATGTTACGAATACACAGCAGTGTGTCCACGTCCACTTCCACTTCGACTTTGACTTTGACTTCGACTTCGACTTTGACTTTGACTTCGACTTTGACTTCGACTTTGACTTTGACTTCGACTTTGACTTTGACTTCGACTTCTACTTTGACTTCGACTTCGACTTCTACTTTGACTTCGACTTTGACTTCGACTTTGACTTTGACTTCGACTTTGACTTTGACTTTGACTTCGACGTTGACTTCGACTCCGACTTCGACTCCGACTCCGACTTTGACTTTGACTTCGACTTTGACTTCGACTTCGACTTCCACTTCCGCTTCCACTTCCACTTCCACTCCATCCAATCCATCCATCCATCCATCCATCCATCCATTGTCGTGTGTCACTAAACTTGGTTCACTTCGGTTGGCGCCGCCGTAGAAAGAGAGGCGGGGGGGGGGGGGGAATCTCTCCTGACGGTCACGTGTCCTGACGCGATGCCCTGACGCGAGTTTAACATTTTTTACCCATTACAAAAAGTGTTCAACGCCGCTAAAGAAGTTTTCACTTCAAAAACAGACTCGCTTTATATTAAAATATTTGGGAAAGTTAAAATTTCCCGTTTGCAAATTATTTTTATTAAAAAGTTATAGTATGTAAAGTTATGTCTGCTTCATTTAAACAATGATTTCTATATATTATTTTATTCGGTTTCTACTTTACACTCATATTTAATGTATAAACTATAATATACATGCGTGGTTTATAGTATGCTTAGACTTGGACTTGAACATTATTTAGATAGGATGGCACTAGAATGTTATTCATGAATGTATGCCTTACTGTGGTGTGCTATGTGTACTAAGGTCCTAAATAAACACAACATCACTAAGTACCTACCTATACATTTCGTGTATAACATCATTTTATTTTTGCGTGTAAGGTTCACATGTGTTTCAGGGAAATTATAAGAGTAACAAGTCTAAACTTTGACAAGGGTAAGCCTCGAGGCAGGAACATATAGCCTCGCTCCGTTATACCGAACAAAATTAATGAAGCGAGACACTCGATACCGAAAGTCTTTTCAGCTGTGTAAAACAAAATATCAGGTAGATATATATGTATTCAAGTAGTTAAGTAGGTAGGTAGGCGTTCATTGTTGAAACTAGGTACATAGCTATAGCTACGTGTTCAGAATAAACGGTAAAAATTTAATTTTATGAGGAAAATTCGAGCGTAAACAGAAAAGCTGTGCTACATTACGTTTTTAAACAAATTTTCCCGTAAACAAAGGATTGTAGGTGCATTTTTGTTTGGAACTTTTTTATATTTTGCACTCGTAGCGCTAGTTCAAAAGAATTTGTAGGTTACGTACTACGTTAATGCTACGACGTAGTCGCTGCTACGACGGAAACTTTTTTTTTTTGTAAACGATATTTATATGAAGAACTCGGGTTGTCGGTTACTTGCTACGTAACTTTTACGTTCAACGAACTACGGGTAATGTAATCTGCATACGTTAAGTAAAAACTGCATCGACTACCTCGTTGGTTTATTAGTCGCAAGCGCTAATACTGAGCATGAGGTCCTAGTATTGATTATCGGGTCGAGCAAGTTTCCCATCTAGAATTTCTCAGTAGCAGTACGGAGTCTGGATTTGTGCCCGGTTGATGGCAATAGGCTCGCCCCCTATTACATGGGACTGAGGCTAAATGGGTGCACCTAACCCAACACCTTTGCCTAACCCCTTGGGAATACGAATGGGATGATCAAATTCAAACAGAAAACTATACTACAGAAACTCTAAAAGCTGAGTATCGGCTCTCGTGCAACTATTCCAACATAAAAGCATCCAAGAGCCTTACTTAGCTGATAACAAAGTGAATTCAAGTTGAAATAGGTACACCGAGGGAAATCCGGTTAGGTTTGAATAGCTTTCAGCGTTCGGCTCGGCGTCTGTTTGTGCAACTTTCGTTATCGACATTTCAATTTGTTGCCTTACAGCATTATTCAGTTTTGAAACACTAGTTTGAAACTGATCAGACTGCCGTATCAGTTTCAGAGTTAAAATATTGATAAACTGACATCAGAGGGGCTATTCTCGTAATTTTAAGAACGTTCACCAGTCTGATCTCAATCTCAATCTGTCAAAAATACTTCTAATTTCCCTACATTTTGACAAGTTTTTGACATTTGTTTGTTGCCGAGATGAGACTGCGACTAGATTTTGAACGTTTTAAATTACGAGAATTGGCCTTCTGGTTGTGTATCAAGCAATCTGCCTAGCCTTTTCCACACTTTAATGAAGTCAACTTCCATTCTAACTAGATGCAACTGAATACCAGTATTTTACATGGAGAGACTGCCTACATATAGCACAATCCACGAAGACGTTCCCACTCTTCTTCCTAATCGCTTACAGTACGTAGTGTGCAACATTTCGCTAGTGTTTTAGTTTTGTCGATACCCAGTAATTACTTATTAGTGTGTATCAAAAAACTCAGCGGAATGCTGCACACTTGTACTGTAAGCGATTAGGAAGAACAGTGGGGCGCGTCTTCGTGGATTGCGCTATATGTATCTGACCTCTACAGCCCAGGTTGTGTATCAATTTCAGTTAAAATATCGATAAAACAAGTAACGGTACCTACTAGATAAATAAGGCAAGTTTTCAATCGAAATATGCCAAGTTGCCCGTTGTCGTAGTTATAAAATATCCGATCTTATACGTCAGTAAGTTGTAGAGTATAGTGTCCCTCTTCGGTATCTCATTAAAATATGATTTTACTATTTTACAGCAACTCATAATGAGGTTGTTACTGTTAATGAGGTTCGGGGCTTTTACTTGTTTATTTATCAACATAATGTAGGCACATAGGTACGTATTGCGTAATGAACAAAATAGAACACCTCTGTTATCATTAACGCCACCACTCGAACCCGATAAGTACGTACTTCAATGCAGATTATGTGTTTAATTTAATTGTTAAAACAGTTCATTAACTTCGCTGTGAATTTGAGAGAAGTCTCTGTTTGGCTCATTGAAATATTTTAAAACATTCACTCGATTTAATGTTGATAAACGGTGGAACGTAGTGATGGATGAGTAGCAAACATAACACACTCGTAATCGGCACTTATAATTCAACAATTGCTACATAAATAAGTGTATTAAAATAATATACCTACTCATGCTACAATAGTCTCTGAAAAAATGTAAACACAGTGTTTACGATCCCAACAAAAACATACGGCGAACACATTCAAATAAAACAAAAGAGCATTCATCATTTCAGCGAAAATAATGATGAGATGAACGAGAGAATAATGAGAGAGAGCTGCTCGGCTCATAGATAATGAGAACGTAGGAGACTGTTCCTTTCAGGAGATCCGTCATCATTAGCGAGAGGCTTCGGGCGCTCAGTTTTCAATAAGACGCCAATGTTTCAAATGACAACAGCCAAAGGACTGTAGGGACGTATTGATGCACCTTACGGTTACTATAGGTACCTACAGATACCTACATATAGCGACGCATGTCTATCGGTACGGTACTAATTGTCGTGGAAGAAAGCGGCGTGTTCACAACGATGCCTGATTACAATTTTATCTCCCCCCTGCGTCGTATACCTACATGGCGTGCAGTGTATTTTCCCTCAGGTCTAATCAATGAAGTGTGGCTATTTAGATCTACGGAGTTGCTTTTATAGGTTGTATTTGTTTTAATAGAGTTGAGTTAAAACGGTTAGATACCTACCTATAGCGGTCTGCTTGTAAACGTGTCAATGCATTTTTCAGTTAGATTCTTCTCACCCGAATGCTGATAATGACCAGTAGGTACCTACGTAATTAGTCTTAGTTTATTGGAAGGAGACACAAAATTATTCTTTTATTATGGAACTTGTGGGAAACGTGTGACCGATTTAACGATTGTTGTTGTTTTGTTTTCTCATTAGAGCGTACAGTGAAAATGATTCACGAAAACACAGATTTGTGTCTAATGTTAAAGGTTTCAAACACCAATATCTCAATCTCAAGGCTTACGAAGACAGGCGCGATGTGATTCAGCGAGGTAATTGCGTAACACATTAACAGTAGCAATGGGTTTCATTTTGACACATCAACAACATTCATTGCGTTATCTACGTTGTTGAGCAGACACATTTTCGAACATACAAGGTAATGGATTAGCAATATCCTTCAAAATGATTCAGATTTCGATTGAAAGTGTGTTACGCAATTAGGGTGCTGGTAGAACAATTTCCATGAAGTTTTCATAGAAATTGTTCTACTAGAGTGACGACGAGTGAGAGGCGCGACCCAGCGCCTGTTTTCGGGAGCCTTCATTCTCAATCGTCTTAGTATACAATCACACTATCACAATAATATTATAAAGGCGAAAGCTTGTGTGTGTGTTTATATGTTTGTTACTTCTTAACGCTCAAACGGCTGGACCAATTTTGATAAAATTTTGTATGGAGGTAACTGACACCTAGGGTTAACATAGGCTACTTTTTATCCCGACATTCCCACGGGATCGACACTTATGCGGGTGAAACCGCGGGGCGCAGCTAGTATGTTCATACAGGACAGTTTTAAAATTTTCCAGCGATCTAGAACTCTTGTGTAGGCAATATTAAAAATGTTTCTTCTCAAGTAGCAAACAATGCTCCACTTTACGATCTTGAATTTTAAATCGCGTATGAAGAATACATGAAACGGAAATGCTTTTACTCAGCAAATTCGTTTAGTCTAAATATTTCAAAAGTTCTCTCTTACACGGTTTTCCCATTAAATATTTTAATGTGAAATTGTGGGACATACCTACTTACATTATCCGTTTGTTTACAGCCACTTTCTCTATAATGTTGAACGATGTTAAAATAGTTTTATAGGCACAGCCAACACGAGTTTCAATCCGCTCCAGATTAATTTAATGACTAATTAATGACAAAGTAAAGTGGCTCTTATTGTTAATTGGTTATTGTTGTTAATGTAAAGTAAAAGTTAATGTGTTATATATCATGGTTTTTAGGTTGGCAAGAGGAGATTACAAAAGGTAAACAAGGGAGGTAACAAGAATGGCTTAATGCCAGACAAGCTGGAGGTTTTAAAACTTGGCACATTACATTTTTCACTGCGGACTTTTAATAAATAAATGAAAGAAATATTCATTTTCATTACACGAGTGTACTTTCAATGGATAGGCAGAAGAATAGTCATAATTTGGGATCAGCAAGGCAATTGCGTAACACAGTTCCAATTGCAATGCCCTTCATTTTGACAATCCAACAACATTTATTGCGTTATTTCCATTGTCGTAGGAATTTTCCAACATAATGCAATTTCCTTCAAAATTCTTTGAATTGTGATAGAAAATGTGTTTCGCAACTGGCATGATACCTTTAGTAGCGTAAAAGTTACCTACTGCTCCTTCTAAAGGCTTATTTATTTTTGGCATACGTAAGGGTAGTAAGTACCTAATGTAGCCTTCATCGTTATAGACGAGAAAAAGGGTTTCCCTTTTAGGCAGCATGTTTAGACAGACTGCTGAATAGAATATTTTTTCCGCTGAAAATACAAAAATACGAAACAGGATCCTCTGTTTACGTACAGGAATTTAACTTTATAATAAGAGGTCCTTGATCGTTCAGTTCGCATTCCTTATTTCTCATCCAGCGCAAAAATACAAACGCCGTTTGTTTAAACGAAAATTAAATATAGCAAATAGCGCACGAAGGGCGCTGAAGTGAGCCGATACAACATTTTTTCCTAAAATAGAATGCAAAATGGATTACTGCATCTCGTTAGCAATAAACTAGGACACTGCGGCATTTGTAACCGCAAAGGCTTGGCTCTGACTGTAATAGATTACAGTTTGCTTAACCTGCCTTCAAGACGGACGGACAATTTTCTCGACACCATTTCCTTCTTTTCCGACGGCTGTATTTCTCACTCCATGTAATTGTGGTACTTACTGTAAGTGGAACACGGGAAAACTGGAAAGTTAAAAAGTTGACGTACTTTTTTCTTTTTATCGTAATCTTTATTGCTGGGTAAGGAATTTTTGTCCCCTTTTTAGTACGCGGGGATATCACTGAAGTTCAACTGAAACAAACTTATCGGAGTGAAGTCATTCATAAGGATTTGCTACGATTGGCAGCGTAAAACAATTATGACTTTTAATCAATTTTGTTGGAATTAATTAAATACATATACAGTGATTTAAACACTGGTGGGGTAAATAATAGCCCTCTATCAGTGTGATTTTTATTATCCTAATGCGAAAGTGGGTTTGTTTATTTGATACCTTTTTACGCCTAATCCACTGAACTGATCATCATGAAATTTTGCATATACGTTGCCAGGGGTATAGAAAAGGACATAGAAGACCTTTCATCCAGAAAAAAATAATGTTAATAAAAAATGTGAAATAATGTTAATGTGTACTGTCGACGGTCACAATTGCTTTAGGACGCTAGATGGCGCTACATGTCTTCCGAATCATGTTTGATATATGACCCGACTTTCTGAGCAGTATTCTAACAAAAAAGTACTAGGCTTGAAATTCACGATAGCATTTCATTCATTAGTATTATGCTTTTAATAGGATTATAGTTTGTTGTAACCTGTATTAACACAGGATACTTTTTATCCCGGTAATACATTTCCTTTGGATAATTTCCGACCTCCACGCGGGCAAAATGTGCCTAATTTCATCCAAATCCATTCAGCCGTTTTAGCTTTAAACCGTAACAAACAAACATACGAAAAATGAAGTATTTTCTTGTTATAATATGTATTTAGTTTAGATAATAATTGAGATATAACTTTCCTAGTGTTTAGGTACTTTCTTATATGGAAATGCATATCAACATTATTTTTTACATAAAACACGGCTTCTATTTACCACTGTTCCTCGATATTGCCCTTTCACTTATCAAAGTAAGTAGGTACTGCGGTATCGACCTCCTTACACGAGTTAAAAATAAACGAACTCTATTCTTCAGCATAAAGACTCCATTGATCCTAAATGAGTGCAATAAAGAGTGATTAATGATCATACTGAATACACCCGTTCTTTCGCAGTATTAAGTAGCTCACTCATCTTGTTATAATTAACACGCACTCATTATTTGTTTTTACGTTATTATCGAATACCAGCCGCATTGCGTACTAACTAAACCAAACTTATAAGTAGGTAGATGAGATAAGTATCGTAAACAAAGTTCACTGACGTTAGAAGTAAGATTGATTTTGTTTATGAATGATGGCTGGTTAGCCTAAAATGTAACAAAATTCGTTCCACGAAATTAGACTTTATTTTGCAAACATGATTTACAAATAAATTACGTTTCGTTCGTAATAATGAATTTAAATAAGGACTCCGAGAAAGCTATAAAGTTTAGGGTGTTAATATCTTTGTATCTGTCCCCACAAATCTTTAAAAGTAGGTCGCGGCGACATGTTGCTCGTCTCCATAAGAGAATAGAGTTCCCCTTTTATCAGTTGCCATCAATTTAATCCCTTTGTTCAGGCCAGCCCGGCCTGTATGGCACCCTGCGTTCAATCTACTTTGATCTTGTTGTACGTACATTGTATCACACATACCTACATACATAGCTACTAATAAGTCGTGCAAAATAAAGGCAAAAGTAGGTACTGGATAAGGCTCGAGCTTGGTAAAGATTAAACACCTATAATCCTGACTTATGTTGGATTATGGTGGAGGGGTCAAAGGCTTTGTAAGGTGGGGGTAAACAAAGTAGGGATGGGGCAGAAATGCACTGTAATAAGGGCTTTGTGTACAGCGGATGAAAAGAAAACAAGTGACTAATGAAGTGGAGGATATCTAATTAGACTGGCGACTAGCGCTGGAGAAAAATAAGACTGAACTCGAACGGTGAATGGTTGATTAAAAATAACGCTATTAGTAAGCGCTAATTCTCTTTGGTAAGCGCTGTAAACGCAAGCTTCACTAAGGAGGTTAAGTCGAGTTAAGTAGTAATAATGGGTGTTTTTCTTGATCAGTTAAGCCTATTATGCGATTTAAAAGTAGCTAAAGCAGGTTCTGTTTCATAAAGTCCCCTATTACGTTGTCAAGGCAAACTCTATCGTATTATCTTCTATGTGTAAATATATCGACGCGGTTTGTAATTCTGCGAATTACTCCTAGGTTCTTTTAAGGCTTTTAACCCTGACTCATGCGTAGGGGAAACCGGTGGCACCCTTTAATGCCATTTCTAAGCAGAGGGACTCGTTCCTACGTGAATATAATGGGACCCCTTTCAATGTATTATGTAGACTGGTACTCGGTACTCGCGACATCATTTATTGACATTGCTGTATCATTTGTGAGAGGAAGATTCTAGCGACTTCTTGTAATTACGCACTTTTTTACTTATGCTGTAGACTGTAAAATTACATCTAAAAAAATAAATTAAATCTAAAACTAATTAAAGACTGTGCCTTCTGAAAAAGCACAATCTACCTGACGCATACTGGTTTTTTCCTGAAGGCAAATGGATCATGAGGGTCAAACGTTTCATACCTACCTATCAGTGTTGCAGGTACCTAATTTACATCAACATTGGCAAAACGATGTAGCACTTCATCATTAACGCGGTCATTGCAAATCGTGCCTATTTTGGGAACCTACACTCATCATTTTCATGTCCAACCACTATTTCCCCAATTTTTTCAGTACGATACGGACGTAAGTTAACTGTAAAGTTTGACATTTATAATAAACACCTGTTTCCATCAATTCTCCAGACGCGGCGGTCGCAATAGAGGCATGGAAGGAGGCAGTGGCGTCGTGTACCGCGTGGTGGGTCGCACGCGCAGCAAGGCGGACTGCGGGCAACAGACCGAGCGGCAGCCGCCTGCGCCGCGTCAACAGGACACCACATGGAAGAAGTACACCGACTCGCCGGGAGTCGGGGCTCCGCCGCTGGTAACTATTAGAATTTATAATTTCCCAAGTAATGAAGTCGTGGATTTTACTATCTCTTTTATGTCCAAGGCTGGGACATCACTTGAAGGATGTAGGTAAGTATACAAATTTGCCTGTGGATAGATCCGCAATAACTAAAGATAATCACGCAAATAACTATAATAAACTACTTCAACCGGTTTTAGCATAAATTGAAACAAAACGGAATACTTGCACAAAATAATGAGAGGTAACATCCTAGAGTTAGGGAAGGCACTACGTTTAAAAAAGGGCACATTGACTTTTGGTCCCGTAGTTGTTGCACTTGTCAAGAGACATCCATTATTTATGTATAACAATGTGACCGGCGAAACCACGTGACGTTTACATTTAACTTGGCTGGAAGCCGTACCTACTTTCCTGCTTCTCTGATAGAATTGTGTACCTAAAAGAGTAACGGTGGAGTTTCTTGCCCATTCTTCTCCATACGAAAACTACCTTTTGGATGAGGCGACTAGAATCAATTCTATTTTAATGTAATTTTTGACGTTCAAAAGTGCCTTTTACGTGCCTATTTGAAATAAATGCTTTGACTTTATTCCGATGTCTCACGTGTTTCTTTCCACCATTCCAGAACCAACCAGCACAAGCGCCGCCAAGTCCTTCTCATGGACGGAAAGGAGAACGTCGCGCTGGTCATCACTCGCCACAGCATCACAAGCGGGAGAAGCTCACTGCAGCTCAGCAGCTCGGCATCGCGCCACATCCACAGGTAAAATGGAAATGTAAAAAAAAAACTCTAGTACCAACCAGGGTTTTTTTTAACCTACTTTCATTCATAAACAGCAGGTTTACGGGTAAAACAGCATATTAAGCATATTTTGCTTAATAGGAAGGGTTTTCTTACTAAGCCTAAGTACTATTAGATAGTTATTCTGTGACTAAGCTAAATATGCTTATGCACATGGAGTATGGACATTAATAGTGAATAATAATAACTTTTTAATTTGTGATAATAACGTTTAAGTATTTGGACTCAATACACTATAGCCTAATACTGTTATGCGTGTGCGTCGGGTTCGAATTCATGACCAGCCAGCCTTTTTTTGTCTAGTGCTGTAAACAATACAATCTTCAAATCTTTAAGTTTATCTCAGCCCATTGATTTCCATGGCTGACCTATGGGTAGGTAGGTACACTGCAGCTCATTGACGCTTGCAGTACCTAACCAGCCTGCATACCATAAGGGGGATAATGCGCATTGTTATCCGGAGTGCTGATAGCCGAATCTGTAATTAGAAAGACGTTGCAGCCCCGTGCCTGCTCCTTTGCAGTAATCCTTGAGTCGCCTTTTACGACACTTTTATTTGCTAGAAAATACGTCCAATACCTAAGACCTACTTCATCCTAAGATTTTTTGAAATGAAAACTTCTTTAGGCGCGTTGGGCATTTTTTGAGATGGGAAAAAGCCGTTGAATTTGCGCCACTGTTACCGTAACCGACACCGCTTCGGATGTGTTAGGCTGTCCTCGGGATGTACTCGGTTTTAATGTATATCCGATATGTCAGTGAGTGATGGCAAAGTATTCTGCTTGTGTTTTGTTTTCACTTCTGCCGGCACTCCCGAAGTGCCATTTTTTAATTCGGGAGGTCGAGAGCAGTGGTGGCCCAGCGGTAACGGCCTAGACTTACGAGTTGTAGGCCGTAAGTTCGAACACAGGTGCTTTACTTTGTGTAAATAATTTTATCACCACTGCTCTCAAAATAGTGAAGCAAATATCGTGAGGAAAATGGCATGTCCTGGAATCAAATAGTTTGAAGACGTAATATAACCAACCCGCACTTGGCTCGCGAGCTATGTAGATTACAGCCCATTCTCTCTCGAAGAGAGAAGGCCTGTGTCCCAGCAGTGGAAACATTTTAGGCTGATTATACTGGATAAGTCAGTTGGTTTCAGACCAGTAACTGTGTATTTGATCTATGGTTTTCTGCCCCCATGGTCCATGTTAAAGGGTCTAATGAGTCTTTTTATTTTATTTACAGTATGCTGCATCAAATTCATCTGGTCAACATCCATCTAGAAGTGGAGGATCACAGGTATTAGATATTCAACTATCATAATAACCTTACCTATGTAGATAATCAATGAATACGTGACAAATTAAGGTTTTATCTTTGGAAACCTGTGCCTTCGATTAGTAATTAGCATACTTACAAACTCAAATTTCACATCTGACTTAGTAGCTCAGAGCTTTGGAAATTCTTTCCTAATGCACGTCAACATCTAAGAGAAAGTAATTACAGAAAAAAAATCTTGAGAGGTTTAGTCAGGCTGTGTGTTGTCTGTGATACGGTACATGCCTGTATGATATAAGTACATATATAAAATATTTTAATTTAAAATAAAATTTTAGCAGCTCCAGTCACCCAGCGGAGGATCTCGTCCATCTAGCGTGTCAAGTGGAGGAAACGGCAGCACTTGTTCCTCCAGTAAGGCGAAGGTCCCACAGAGCTTCGGCTACGTGAAGAGACAAAATGGCGTCCCCCAACAGCCCGCACCGCAGTCGAATGGACCTCCACAGCATGGTAAACTTTACTTACATATTTGAATGAAGATTGAGTAAAATCACCGGCAATATTTTTGAAATTAGAATCAAAACAATAAAAATTAAATAATGTAAACTTTTTTAATGGAATGAGTTTTCATTCCATTATACTTCGTCCTGGCTGAATAGAATATCGTGGCTGATTTAGAAAAAAAAAGCATGATAATGACAGGAACGAGGGTGAGCGGGAAAAAAAATGATTTTCAACTTTTTGCACAAAATAGTATAATTTGGGATTTTTTTATTTATGATGGGTTCTGTTAAAGTTAGAAACTTTACTGTTTGTGATATTATTTTGTCATTAGTTTTATACTATTCATGCATTATAATCCAAATTATTTGTTTTAGGCGGAAGAACTGCTCAAGTTTCTGCTGTGCCAAGAACGAAAGTCAAAGTATCGGGTGGTACGCAGACATGTACACAAGATCTCCAAATACACAGTAAGATTATATCATTTTTTCATACCTACCTACAATATTATTTTCTTCATCTCATGCACGTAGCATTTTAGCATTAAGCAAACCGTACGCGTAGGTTCGAAGACAATTTGGAACACTCCTTACAACTTCTTACCTTAAAATTAATTTGTCTAAAATATATCCAATCACTGTTATTTGTATTCATATACTGCTAAAATGTGGGCAGCAGGGTAAATAATGTATTAGCGTCACTGTAAGTCATCATCTGCCTGGAGAGCCTGGCCTTTTTCCAACTGTGTTGGGGTCGGCTTCCAGTCTAACCGGATGCCACTGAATACCAGCATTTACATGGACCGACTGCCTATCTGACCTCCACAACCCAGTTAGTGGGTAATATGATACGTTTTGGTAAGACCCGTAACGACTGCCAATGTTCCACGAATGACAAACAGGACCAACGGCTCAGCGTGCTTTCCGAAGCAGGGAGAGGTCTTGGTATGTAAAGATGGTCACCCATCCACGAACCAATCGCGGCAAGCGTAGCTCGATCGTGCGGCTGTTATTACTTAGCCACAAGCCCCTCTTATCAGCGTCACTGTAGGCATACCTAATCATTTAGACCTTTCATCTAGAATTCCCAGAAGTGTTTTACAGACAATCTTGGTCAGTTGGTACCTACCGGACCTATGCATGCTTATCTTCGGAAAACAAATAAATTATGCTTTTCATTATCATTCATTCTTCATTTTCACGCCTACGCAGAAAATGGAATCGGTCCGAAATCATTTTCTTTGGGTGGCACAGCAGCGGCTCAGCTTTCGGCTTCGGTGCGGGAGAGGCTGCTGGGGTCACAGTCCCTGCCCAAGCCTGGGACACACGAGTTTGCTGCCCTCTTCCATCATCACAGGTAAATATCTTACATATACAACATGTATCAGTAAGGTGCGGTCATAGTCATCACGCACATCGTAATCGCGAAAAAAACATCAACTGTCCCATTCAAAACTTCAATAATACTCGACCCAAAAGCATGGGCCGGTGGATCATTTTTTTGCGATTATGATATTGGTCGGCACCACACCCTTGAATATGACCGTACCTTGCTGATACATCTATTCTTTATTTATAACGTTTGAGATGAATGTTGTTTTATGTCTGCACATTGGGGAAAGCTTTATGTAGTGTTGTTAGATAGACGTTTTGCTTTTCAATAAGATGCATGAGATCGTGATTCAATATTAGGCGTTGTGTTTGTGATTTTTAGTACTAAACACTAACTGTTTGATTCTGGGCCGAGTACATTTAGATTGCTA
The DNA here is from genome assembly GCA_947508005.1 of Amphipoea lucens. Classification (NCBI taxonomy): domain Eukaryota; kingdom Metazoa; phylum Arthropoda; class Insecta; order Lepidoptera; family Noctuidae; genus Amphipoea; species Amphipoea lucens. The sequence goes on from OX382359.1 coordinate 14,403,515, forward strand.
TCGACACGCTAAGAAGAAGAAGACTGTTTGATGTCTATTAAATATAGAAAATATTCGTTTAGATTAGGTAGGTTCATAATAGCAGACAATAAAAAAATTACCTACCTTAAGTGACTATAACTGGATAACCATAGGGTGAAAAAGAGCTGAAGCTGAAATCTATGCATAAAAACATTTAAGGGGGATGCGCTACTGCCAGGGTCGCGGGTTGCTCGAAAGAGTAGGTAACCGTGGTCCCTGGAACAGGCAACTGAAGGAACACGGGTGGGTGACGCGCACGGGGATGCGCTGAGGTAGCCCGGGAAATTCCAATTTACTTACGTTTTGCAATTTGCAGATCAGTGTCAGGTTTTATGTTGATTAAAATATGGTTCGCAAACGTAACAAATATGGCTTTACAGAATTAAAATCAGCAATACATCTCCATAAGTTAGAATTGGCCTCAAGTGTCATGATTTCATGAAATATTAATTCAATAGGGTGATATGAACTTGGAGAGGTGTATTGATGGTTTATCTAATTATAATTCTATAAGTAAATATTTGTTACGGCCGCAAATCATATTTAGATCAACATTACAACTCGATACTGACCTGCAAATTACAAAAAACGTAAGAAAATTTGAATTTCGCGGGCTACCTTGACGTTTTTGCCTTAATCTAGAAATATCTGGCCTTGCGTAGGTATAAATTACCTCACAGCTGACTTCCAACCCAAACAAATGAACGGTTTGTACAAGACAATTTGTTTCGTTGACATCAGCAATTAAACAGTTTAAACTAATAATCGGGATAGTCGATATAAGTAGAGTGAGTTGAATAGATCTCTTGCTCTCTCTTTACGGAGCTAGAGGATGACTATGATCTTAAAATTATGAATACAGGGCGGAACTGGAGCCTAAATAAAACTGGACAGGTTCTATGTAGGAATCCAGATAAGAAATATGTCCGGCTGAAATGCAACAAATCTATACTTCTATATTAATATTATAAAGAGAAAAAGTGAGTTTGTATGTAGGGGTAATCTTTAGAACCACTGATCCGATTCCGAAAATTCTGACACTTTCCGGGAGTTATATTGCCGATCATAGGATATATTTTATGAAAACAAGAAATTTCATGTTGACGAAGTCGCGGCCAGAAGATATTAATTAATAAGACTGTCTGTAAAGGTTTATTAGGTACCTAAACACTAATAATACCTACTTCAGCCTACGATATATTTTGTTGATTGGTAATTGAGTGCACTTTATTTCAACAACGGTTAATATAGTTAATAATTAGGTACTCCACATCATTATCTATTTCGAGACTTTTAATGAAAGGAAATATTGTCCAATAGATAAACTTACATGCTAACGAATTCCTTGTATTTTTATTAAGTAAGGTAGTTTATCAATATTTGACCTATGTGCTCCAATAATTCCGTTGATATCAAAATATTTAAATTGGAAAAGCAAACAAGGATTGAGTTATAATCCGGGAATGTGAAGATAACTTTCATTTGACTGTTTCAAGAATCAAAGGAAACTTGTTATGGTACAAAATGACGTGTTCTTTAATTGAACTGTGACTTAATTCGTCTCTGTACTGGCCACACATTATAATTGAGTAAATACACATTGCAAAGAAGAATTTCGTGATGTTCGGACGATTTACTAACAACTTTTGAACGTTCCTTTTTTTAAATAGTCAATTTTGCCTTCAAAGAGTTAGATACAAAAAAAGTTCAGTGACAAAAAATACCGGCCGTTACAATCATGAATGTTGACAAGTAAGCAAATAGTTCTTATCAATAACTGTTAACATCGTGGGAATTTTGAATCAGTGTTAAGTCTATCTCGATTCAAGAGACATGCTCTCTTAAGGTGTTCAAAGTGATCCTCACTTGTCTTGTGTTCTTCAGTGGTTGAAGTATGTTTATTGAAGAGTAGATATGACCGTTATATTCTTTCATACATTGTGTGTTTCTCGCCAAACGTTTGGCATTAGTTAATACATGCAATGGCTTCCAGGATCGCACCTAGAGGTGGCATAAAGATAAGTGACGGCAGTCTCTCTGATACTCAAACGTATTCTGAAGTCAAGTCTGACTACGGGATCCCGTATGCACCTTGGCTAAGACACAGGTAAATATTGTAAATACTAATTTAGTACTTATGTTGTATGTGGTTGGGTGTTTTTTTTGTATGGACATGAGTGATGAATCTTAACCAGCTGAATAATTTAGAATGTTATTTTTATGTTGTTGTGACTGTTAAGTGTGTAAATATTACTGTTTGTGTCATTATCATCAGTATCACCATATTCCCTCATCATTCTTGTTTGCTTATTTTTGTGTGTCATTATTTTTCTGTAATTTTTATTGTGTCATACAATGGGCCTTGGTCTACACAGTTCAAAGACGAACTAAAGACTACTGCCATTTAAGGGGGTGCTAAATGTTTGTGTTAGCAAAGAAATTGTGTTTTTAAATTCCGTTCCATTAATAATTTAAATAAATAATTCTTTGAAATTAAATACTATGACACGCAAAACCCTTCTATCATGATCACATGCTTATTTCAGCCCTATTTTCAATGGCCAGTTGTAGGACACGGCAGTGTTTTGTTTGAAGCGATTTTATTTTGTTTTAACTTGAGTTTTAATTAAAAAAAGAACATCTCATTTGAGATAAATACAGCTGGCCATTCGGTGCCGTCATCACTCTTCCCCTTTTCAGCAACACATATTCTGCGAGTGGTCGCCTGTCCGAGGGCGAGTCGATGGAGTCGCTCACGTCGCTGCACTCGGCGCAGGCGCACAACCACACCTCCTCCCCTAACTCACACCACCGCAGCTCACTCACACACAATAAGCTCATCATGCACCGAGACGCACAGGGCTCCAGGTTAAACAGGAGCAACAGTATTAGGTGGGTTCCCCATATCTATTGTCTTTTAGAGAGATTACAAAGTACTGTTTTACGCTCTGGGGTATCAAGTTTTGTATATTTTGTACCTAGGTCCTATTATAATTATTTTATGTAATTCTATAAACCCCAACTTGAAATTAAGGTCCACTTGCACAATATAACCACAAATCTCTAAATACATTTTGTGCTATCTCTAAACATATTATATGTAAATCATCGTTCTATTTCTACCAATCGTTTGAAAATGACAGATAGAATGATGCTTTAAATACGTTTAGCACTAAATATATATTTAGTGATTTACTGTGCAAGCGGACCTTAGAATACGGAATTCATTAAAAATAGATATGTTTTCTAAGACAATCTATCTCTACCTACTTGAAAAGGACTCTTGACTAGTTTCAATAACAAGTCAATGACCGATATCAATAGTTTTTTTATTTACTATAGTTTAACAGTATTTATTGGTGGTTTGTTTACATACCTAATTATAATAAACGTCCCAATCGACTTTACATCCTTATCCAAATATCGGCTTTATGTTCCATTCATAAAATTGAAAATGGGTTGACTAAATTAACACGACGTGCTAAAATCTAGCTTAAATCTTTCCTTCTCATTTATCATGCTTAAGTGTACTTACATACTATTTGTCCCTACTATTCATTAATGCTTATTTACATTCTTATGTTATGTATTTATATTTGTACGGTGGGTGGTTATTATGACAATGTCTTGACTTCTTGGTTAAATTTTTAGCTACCTCAGAGATAGGACGTTTCCAAGGTATGCCACACGGTTGGAAGTTTGTTCATGTTTTGGCTTCAAGGTGGCACGCTTCATTTAAACAATAAACAATTATGCATGACTTGAACAAGGCACGGCTTCTCTTTGTTATAATTTACACTTCATTTACGCCATTTTAAATGCTCATTTAAACATTATTTTTTAATTTAAATTTTCTCATTTAAAGGTGTAAACTAGGTATTTGACTAAGAAGTGTACATACTTCACTTATGCAATGTGCACCTTTGATTTTTTTCACTCATTTATACTAAATAGTTTCATTAAAATTGTCCACAACCTGTATAAACAATGCTTACACAAACCAAAATGAGAAAAAAAACCATTCAAATAAAAAATATGTAGTCTATTTTTTAAGCAAAGGAAGCAATTTATTTTCAACGGGCTTTTGTCTACCGCTAAACATACTGTACTGTGTCATGTTATATTGTGCGCTATACGCCAAGGGCTTTCACGACATACCTATTGAAGTACTGCGTAGCAAGCTTGGAATGACTGAGATACGATAAGACCTTAAGATATAACATACTCCTTACGCTATTGGTATTATGCCAATATTTCCCGAAGAGATTGACGCAGTATTAACACTCCAGATCGATGATGACTGTATTCTAACATTTCTGACGATAAAGAGCAGGACTGGCTAGTCTATGGTATTATTCACACCCAACATAATATTTCACTTACGAGTCAGGGAAGCAGTGAAGGTACCCATTCACGTTTCAAACTTACCCGTTAGACATTATTGTCTGTCGTCACTGTACCTCCATTCATTCCTAGCTTGAAAGCACCAAAATTACCAAGCAATGTCAAACACAAAATGTGCTTCATCGTAGATTGTGAAGGGATTTACTCCCTAACAAAAACTAAACAGCAAACGTTCTTACAGATCAACAAAATCAGAGAAGCTATACCCATCAATGCTGCAAAGATCTTCGGAGAGTGACTACGAGCCGTATTATTGTTTACCAGTGCAGTATGGACCATCTGGACAAGGTAAGATTTAATATCCATGTCCTATGTGTTTTATGATTCTTGAACAAAAACATTTTATGGGACATAAAATGATAAGTATATGTTTCACAGTCAATGTCCGTGACTAATGTTTTTATTGATTGTTTTGCTCCCATCGATTTTACTACTTCTAGTGCTGTTACATCATTCATCACACGAACATTTATGTCAGAGGAATGTTCTTACATATTCACTACTGCACGTGGCTTTGAGCGATGCCAATGCGTATCTTGTTCATAGTGTACATTCTTGCATAATTAATCTTAATCAGTGCAAATGGTACAATTAGTGCGTAAGTCTATTTTTTGTACTGTCTCATCTTCGGACAAATTGCTCTACGGCTTTCAAGGAATGATACACAATAGGCATAAATAATAACAGGCATAACAAAAAGATTGTTCGCAGCATCTTCTACCTTTATACTAATTATATCATACCTATTGTAAACTCAATTGATTGATTTTTCTAGCTATTGTAATTCTGTCTTTACTCGGAATCTACAGTTTAATTTGGACGTTAGAATAAAAAAGAAATATTTTTTTTTAATTATCTAGAATCTACGTCATGCCATTTAAATGGGGAAGAATCGGCAGGATTATCCCTGGTTAATAATTTATTTTGATGAACTCTAATTAACTTAATATAGTTGTACTTAACCGTTTGGGTGTCGTAGGTCTGAACTACGGCGTATCGGAGCCACCGTCGCCATCTCCGAGGTCAGCGCTGAGCCCGACGCACCAGCCCGGCAATGTAATGCATACACCACGGCACTCGCACCATTATCCTAAGAAAAACGATGAAGGTAAGTAAAATTTTATTTTCACTTCTCATGCTCTAAAAGTTCGTCTTTATGTTGTGCTTAGGCTTCGTGCTTAGGAGACGTAAAATCGCTTTTTATGTTCTAGTGCATAAAGTAATTTTTTTTCTAACACTGAGGTAATCAGGCCCAACAGCCACACGCACAATAAAACTTCGCAGATTAAAGTCGTGATTTATTTACTTTTCTTTCATTTATACCACTTCCGTGTTTCCTATCGTTAATTTAATAAAATCAAATAAAATAGTTGTCATTTATTATTTAAAAACGCAAAGAAACGTTTTATGACTTGGCAGTAGGTATGAAGTACCCCAAGTCGAATGACACATGTTGAATATTAAAAAAAAAAAACTTTGAACAAGTTTCGTGGCGGGAATTAGCTAGATATGCTTTGCAACATTTTTGATTAATTATGTACTGTATACGTTATGCCTGTTTCATTTTCTCGCAATCGAAGTGAAAAGCAGAGTGCTCAGGCATAAACGAGTCATTTTGCCCGTCGACTTAACTATCCACCCTCGCCTGCGGCTCGGGTATAAACGTCTCGGCGTAAAATAGCTTCTTTTATGCATTAGTTGTACAATAGCTAGGTACTATTATAAAACCTTTCATTCTTAGATTCTTTACGAAGTGGATCATCATTTTAATTTTTAAACGTTTATGAAAAAGTGCAGTTATACCTACTGCAAAAAATATTGAAACATATCTGTCAATCAACAGTTGACAGAATTCGACCCTATGAACGCAGTCTAATGTTGTCTAGGAATTTTCAAGATCGTAAATTGAATTATCTTACCCTTACCCAGTAGCTGAAGCTTTGAGTTCATTTTTATTAAATCTGTGGTCGGGAAAGTATATAAAATAAGAAAATCAATGTTGTGTAAAAAAAAGAATTCAAAAAGCGAAATCTGAAGAAAGAGTTTATGGAAAAAGTGTTTACGCAATAAGTGTCTTTCCCCAATACTTTAATTAGAGTGTTCCATATAACGGGTACTTTGGTATCGTCCGGTCATTGGTATCATTTATACGAAGCAGATGTCCGCGGCACGGCATAATGTCGCAACCGCAAACATGTGGCTTGCATCGGAGACAGAATTCGAACATAAAACATTTATTTACGGTAATGTTTGGGAAATTTTCTCTCGCTGATACGATGAGTGGAACATTAAGATACTCGTAGAAGTTAGCTTCTATAGGTAGATATATTGAATACTAAAGTCAGTGATAAAACTGTGGAACCAAAGGATTCAGTTAAATCAATCACAACTTGATCTAAAATGGGAGTAATGAATGCCACTGGTGCTGCCAAAGTAGCCATCTACTAGGCCCTAGTGTTAAATCACTTGAGTGTAGTAGATGACTACTTTAGCAGCACAATTCATATCACATTCAATTTAAAGTACCAAAAATTCAAAAAGAAGAAAGTCATTAACATTTACATACTACTACAAACTTTCGCGTTGGCTAATCTGGGGTTTTTGGAAAAACGTTAACATCGGCCACAGTATTAAACCCTTCGGAAACCACCAGCGAGCGGCTGCCATTTTCTAAGTTTTTGACTGTTAGATCAGTGCACTCAAAAGAATATTTCGTATCAACCTTGTCTATCGTAAATGTCTACCATAATAATTCAGGTGTTAATATTTCTGTTGTTGTCTATAGTGCACGGTTCAACAGCATCGTTGGTGTCGACAGCGTCATCATTGGCAGCTGGTGCGGGCTCGGAGGAGAGGCAGGCACACGAGGTACCTAATGTAAAGTTCAATCATCATTTTTCTTGCTTTATTATCTAACTATCCGTAATGAAAAAATCATAATCCATCTTTTGAAGTGTCCATTTACTTGTCTTCAAATTTGAGGGTCGAGGGGTCGAGAGTGGACTAAACGATACTGTCTCCCTTATGACATATTCTATAACAGTGTAGCTTTTACCTTGTTAATTAATCGTCCAGTTTCTAGAAAATGATGGAAAACTCATCAAATGCAAGCAAGCTTATTATGGCCTACTTTTGTGCAAAATTAAACTTGGAAATTTTCCTTTAGGTCCGGAAATTAAGGAGGGAACTTGCCGATGCTAAAGAAAAAGTGCACACGCTGACTACACAATTAACAACTAATGTAAGTACCAATTTTCTTACAATTAATTAAGGATTTACTTCATTGATGTTTTTACAGATGTTTAAATCGCATAAGACATTAAAATTACAAAGATATTAAAAATGATCAAATTAAAAAATGAGATACCTATCGTCGGGTGTGCTTCGAATTGTAATTAAAATGTAATTACGACGGTAAATTTATTGATTATCGTTGTTGTAGTTGAATTGAACCTCCTTTCAGAATGGAGAGCAATATTTACCTCTCTCCAATAGAAACTATTGTTTCGAACTTACCCATGCATGGAAGCCCTGATCAATAGGGTAATGTAAAATGATATTGTTTTGTAACTATTCTTTGAATGTCACCTTAAAACAGGCTGTCAGATTGCGTTTGCTACCACACCTACACCATTGTAACATGATATTATCTCCGTAGACAAAATAATGACTAGTCGCCACCTTGTAAAGCTATCTCAGTGATGATATGCTCACTGATGCTTAGCTGCCTTGCTGTTTTTGTTTAGTCATAATGTAATTCATACCGATCCAGTTTTGTTGTCATCATATTTCATAACACTGCGGTTGACTACAGATCTCCCTAAGTACAGAATCGTACTTTCACTCCATGGTCGTATTACCCTTTTCGAAACTTCGAGTTTTTGTTCCAACCATCACTTTTTTTATGGATATAGATAGTTACTTGATATCGCGTAACTTTTGGATATCTTTGCCGATAACCTATTGTAGCCCTTTAAGCTCCATTTCAAGAAAGTTGAGATGGAATGTCACAAGTTAGGGGTCAGTAAATAATATCAGAGGTCCGTGCGGCCGTGAGACGCCCGTTCGCCCGTTTCCTCCCATATCGGGCGTTAAGAATGTATGCCAAATGCCAACTGCCACCGCCGCTATCTACTGTAACATACGATGTCCAAGTCAAAGACGAATAGTTACATGGTCTTTTAATAATTAACCTTTGCAGAAATTTAAACATTTTTACCATTTTTATTTATTTACTAGCTGCGCCCCGCGGTCTCACCCGCATAAGACTCGATCCCGTGGGAATATCGGGATGAAAACTATCCTATGTCCTTTTCCGGGACTCAAACTATCACTATACCAAATTTCATCTAAATCGGTTCAGTGGTTTAGGCGTGAAGAAGTAACAAACATATAAACACACACACTCACAAACTTTCGCCTTTATAATATTAGTGTGATTTATTAAAACTTTATGCACAAGTAAAAACTGTACAAAGGCGGACTTAATGCCTTAGGCATTTTCTACCAGTCTACCTTAGGGTGATGCAGAGACAATACACAGTAGGTGCAATAACAGAAAGAAAAGATAAGAAAATATTTATAACTATTAAATATAATTAAATATTTTCAAGTTCGTTAGTAGATAAGTACCAGATATCTCAAGATGCAAGCTTAAGGACTTACTTATGCAGGTAGGCGCTCTTAAAATGTATCGCTTTTGTTTTACATCTTGACAACCACGTGACAAACCGCCTATAAATGTGAGCGAATATGGCAAGTGACAACTTTGAACTTGGTGCCGCCGACGATGTAGACCAGATAAAAGACATTCATATTATAATTAATTCTTGTATTCCTATTATCTAGTACCTTATAAGATATCATTCCATATTCGATAATAAATAAAAATCTGGAGCCGTCAACAAAGAGCCAAGCTAGCAAGCTAGGTTTACCTACAGATATTTTCATTTTCGTTCAATTAGCTCGATTTCCCTACTTTATTATTTATGACGGAAAGTCCATAGTTAGTTATCCTAATTGGTAATCAATCTGAACCATTAATGTATCATATCACAAGTCACCGAACTGAACAGAATAGTCCTTTTATTGGGTTGTCAGAGTTGTCACTCACATATTCACTAATTGTGCTTTCAATTCCGTAGCTATACATATTCAAGTATTAAGAAGTGCACTAATTAGCATGACATATTTATCAGTAAGCTTTATCTATAAAGCTGTCATAATAATCTTGACGATGATAGGAATGTAATTGACATATCAATTAGCTATTGCACTCTCTATTATTTTTATTAACTGGTAACTAAACTCGAGGGCATTACATATTATGTGATTATTCAATTATTTTCGACTACTTCTTTAATTACTGATTATCCTTGGTAGAACTAGTTATAATCAATCACATTTTAATTTTTATTGATTACTTTATTGCTTACTTTAAATTGTTAGCGTTGCACATGCAATGCGATTCCTAAATAAATTAAAATTTAAAACGCATCCTGTTATAAAATCTTTGATTATCATAAAAGGCCTTTAATTGAGAACAAGTAAGCAGACGCATCTGATATGAATTTTGTGATTGATTGATTCTTCAAAGAAATCTTGAAGGTACCAATACAAATACAAAAGCGAAAGGAGGACGAATAAATGAATTTTCTGGTTGAACATCAGACATGTAACGGTTATCAGACGACTCATTAATGTTCCTACAGTGTTCAGTTAATTCGTCTGGACCAAGAAAAAGTGGACTTTTCAATGAGTAGAGTAGATTTTTTGTATTTCTAATTTACTGGTCACTAAAGCATCGCCGACATGCATAATTCAACACGAAAGACGTCCACCAATGTTCTTGTGCCGCTATTGTTTAGTTTTGTACCAATTGTGTCGTATGAGACTTGGCCACAGTGGATGATGTGACGTCTCAATGCCATATTGGCTTTGAATTGTCTACTTATACAAATAAAAAAAATCATTTTAACGTGATGAAAGTGTCTTGTGTCATTGAGAACGCTATTTCCTTTAGTGCCTATTTCAGCATCCCAGCGACATTAATGCCTTCGCTATTGACATTAATTACTACACTTTATAGTTGAGCAACGAGATCTTTTCTTGATCGTTTTACATTAGAGTCAAAAGCGCGACAATGTGGATGGTTACACCCGAGATTCCAATTGTATTCAATGGCGATTTAATTTGATATATCGGTTGTTCTTGCCCTATCTTGCCTTTACGTATCACAATTCACAGTTCTTGTGATGTTAACAGCATTTTCTAATTTACTAAACATCGCGTTTTATTTTCTTTGTAGTTTAACAATTTATAATAATATTTTTCACTTCTCATGCTCTAAAAGTTCGTCTTTATGTTGTGCTTAGGCGACATAAAATCGCTTTTTATGTTCTAGTGCATAAAGTAATTTTTTTTCTGAGACTAAGGTAATCAGGCCCAACAGCCACACGCACAGTAAAACTTCGCAGATTAAAGTCGTGATTTATTTAATTTTCTTTAATTTATACCACTTCCGTGTTTTCTATAACGATAGAACGATAGAATTTAATAAAATCAGGTAAAATAGTTGTCATTTATTATTTAAAAACGCAAAGAAACTTTTTATGACTTGGCAGTATGAAGTACCCAAGTCGAATGACAAATGTTTAAATTAAAAAAAAAAACAACTTTTAAAAAGTTTCGTGGCGGTATTATCTGTGGTGGCGGGAATTAGCTATGCTTTGCAACATTTTTGATTAATTATGTACTGTATACTTTATGAATGTTTAATTTTCTCGCAATCGAAGTGAAAAGCAGAGTGTATAACTCAGGCATAAACGAGCCATTTTACCCCTCGACTCAACTATCCACCCTCGCCTGCGGCTCGCGTGGATATAAACGTCTCGGGGTAAAATAGCTTCTTTTATGCCTTTGTTGTACAATCTACTATTTTTCACTTCTCATGCTCTAAAAGTTCGTTTTTATGTTGTGCTTAGGCGACATAAAATCGCTTTTTATGTTCTAGTGCATAAAGTATTTTTTTTTTCTGAGACTAAGGTAATCAGGCCCAACAGCCACACGCACAATAAAACTTCGCAATTTATTTCATTTTCTTTAATTTATACCACTTCCGTGTTTTCTATCGTTAATTTAATAAAATCAGGTAAAATAGTTGTCATTTATTATTTAAAAACGCAAAGAAACGTTTTATGACTTGGCAGTATGAAGTACGCAAGTCGAATGAAAAATGTTGAAATTTAAAAAAAAAAACTCGTTTCGTGGCGGTATTATCTGTGGTGGCGGGAATTAGGTAGCTATGCTTTGCAACATTTTTGATTAATTATGTACTGTATACTTTATGGCTGTTTCATTTTCTCGCAATCGAAGTGAAAAGCAGAGTGTATAACTCAGGCATAAACGAGCCATTTTACCCCTCGACTCAACTATCCACCCTCGCCTGCGGCTCGCGTGGATATAAACGTCTCGGGGTAAAATAGCTTCTTTTATGCCTTAGTTGTACAATCTACTATAATCATAAGGCTTATATTGACGGACGCAACCAGTATAAGGTCCAATTATATTATTATTGTAAGAAAAACCGGCACATATCTTATCAACTTTATATCTTATTAAAAATGTCAAAGCCTGGTCGGAACTAGTGTTATTTGCCGAGTGACGTGTCCCTGTACCATGTCTTGTCCACCTTCGCTTAAACACGATTTTAATTTTTGTTTATACTTATCGGTTTTCTATTGACTTTACCCAAACTTGTCGCCTGTTGTTAAAACGAGTTCCAAAAGACTTAACAAACAATTTAATAATGAATATTAACTAATTTTTGGAGTGACAAACAGTAGTATTTGTTGGCACGTAGCCATTTTAGTCAAAGAACATCGTTATCCTCGATGAATATAGCTTGCCATATACAGCGGAATTGTTCACTTGAAAGCTAATTGTTCGCAATGAGTTGAAACATTTAAAACTTGTAAATATTTTATGTTCTTCTGTTATGATTCTAGATACAAAATTTATAAACTAGTGAAATTTTAACAGGTTCCATATTATTAAGTTTTACTTTTCTTTAGTTTTTCTTTATGATTTATAAGTATAGGTACATATTTTCTTTAAGGTCAATTTTTTATTCTTTTTCGTGTTTCAAGATAGTTCCAGTAGGTATTTGCCACACGTTAAATATGGTTGAAAATCTTATTCATTTGTCGTCCCTTGAGTTCTCTACTCTTTAGACTTCAAAACTTGTTGTTGCTTTGAGCCCGTAACAATTGTTAACAATTCTTTGTTAAACTTTCGGTACTTACCTTGTTCTTATTCTTTCACGTGGATTCCTGAATGTTGTATAAAGTTAACGGTTTGTGTATAATCCAGATTAGAGTCCGCTATTGTCATCTGTTTGCTTTTACTAAATTTAAACATGTTTGTGTCGTAGTCGCCTCGTGCGCAGAGACGTTATCAAGTGTAACTCGAGCCCGTGGCCCATAAATCCTCAGAAGTGCCTGCCGCACTTGCGCAACAAGTGCCTTGCATACTATAGATAGTGTGTGCGACCCGCCTTCTTTGCTGCTCTATCTTTTATATTGTTATCTTAATTCAATTTGTTTAAAAATCTGGCCTAACTTGAAAAAAATAAACAAGAATTTTCCCTGTAGGTAATATTTAAATATTTGTATATTGCTTTCGCCCCTATTGCTTTTATTGACACAATCGACAATTCATCTAACACCATCGTGGTTGTTTCTCCACACCCTAAATATCCCTCGTCCCCATCCTGTCTGTAATCAATAGACCGTGTGTTACTGGTTTGATCAGTGATCCGGGTTCCTTGAGTTCCGTGACTCAGTTAAATTCAATGCAGTCGGTCACAAACACGGTACCATCAGTCAAGCCACAGCCACAGCCAGTATAGACGGAGCCTCGTTAGAGTGCGGTCGCGCGCGTGTTGACTCCACGCCTATATGCACGTTACTTTTACTACGGACCTTATAAACAAACTGTTGGTTTTTGTTGTGAACTACTGTGTTATGAGTGAAAAGTGCTACATGTTTAATAGTTTCAGTGCGTTCTCTACTAGTTTTGGTACTTAACTACACTGGAGCATTGTACTTTCAGTCATCTTTTGAACTCCATATGAGCGAAACACGTTTGATTATCGTTTGTTGTTTTGTTACCAAGACATCCGGGTCTAACATTTGTATCAGTTGTCCATATTTGATGGTTCTAATGATGCATCATATTCTAATGATCATCATTATCTTACAACTTTATTAATGTAACGAAAATCATTGGCGGTTTTCTAATAGGTCTTCACTTGTGTATAAGACGTTAATCATCAATAAGGTTTCTATTAAAATTAAATAGTTAATTACAAACAGCGTGTATTATTAAAACTACAATATCTTGCAGAATATTTCGGTAGTTTTAACTTTTTCGTCTCTACCATCTTACTCCTCTATGGAGCAGGTAACTGCGTCCCTTTTTTACACTTGGTCTGTAAGAAAGCCCCTATTGAGAGATCCTGCTTCGCGTGAACAAATCCCTTTGATGATTTTGTTTATGTCCACTATTGTACTTGTCCTTGGGTCCTACTCACAAAGTAACAACAGACGTTTTACTATATTGGTCGAGTACGAATTGAGTTGGTTGGCTACTAGTTTTAACTGCTGAAACGTTAAACAAGCTTATGTAGCCATAAGTATAATAATTACTACAACAACTTGCATGGTTATGTTTCTCTGGAAATAGTTATAAACCGTGTAATGATGGCCATGAAACTTGTCAATTGGAAAGAGTTGCGTATGTCTCGAGACTAACGATAAAAGCTAACATCAAACGTGAGCCGAAATCTGTTTATAGACGATCTGGTTCTATTTGGGGTCAAACGTTTGATATCTACCTCGTTTGATGTGTTTTACGGGGATATTATAACATGCAGTTTTGTAGTACCGTTGACTGCACTCGTGAAATTGAAATAAACATACTTGTTTTATCTTTTTCCTGATTATACTTCTGGTGTTTTTATTGTTACGATCTGCTTTATAGCCGGTAAATTACCGACCATCCTTTGGTTTTCCTGCCTTGGAAAAAGTAATTGGTTCCTATTCCTAGTCGGTATGATAAAAACTATAGTTACTTCAATTCTAACTCAGTCTTAATATTGAGCAATGATTCTAATTTTAATCTAACATAGATAAAACTCTATCATGCTTGTGTCATACAATCGCACCTACTACAAAAGTTTAAGTACAAAACACATTAAATACTATAAATTATTACTTTATTGGTATTGCACGTGCGAGTGTCTTTGTTCATTACAAACGAGTATATGGAAGGCTTTAAAAGTTTTAAACTTATATTGTTATTTCTGTTTGTTCTTAGACTTTTTATGGGTATAATAAATCAATGTGGTATATTACACGCTGACTGCGGTGGGCCCGCGGCCCTGACGCACATATGTCACCGCAGGACAACGCTTCTCGTCCTATTTACGCAACTCCGCGGCTATCGCTTGCAGCATCCCTATGTAATCTAAACTAATCTATGCAAACATGTCTACCTCATTTACTTTGTTCCAGTTAGCATATCAAACTATATTGTACTGATAACAAGTAGTATGCTCTACTTCTAAGACTGGTACGGTATTTTCAAAAGAGTCTTCCTTATTACCAGCAATGTTCTAAGCGTTTACAACTACATTATGTTTACCTTTCGTGTTTAGATAGATACCATTTTTGGGTTTTGAGTATAAACTCTTGTGGGTATTTAAATTGTTTGAAGTTTTAGTCTATCTATCCATGTATGGTACCTAAAACAAACTAAGTAACTGCATTGTAAATATTTTGTTCTTTGACTTTGTAAAATTGACTGTTTTTAATAAAGAATATACTTTTGTAGATTACAATTGATAACGTAGTCTAAATATCGACACAAAAAGTTTTACTTATATCTTATCTCCTTGTAGTTTTATGTGACAAATGATTCGCCAAACACGATACCAATACAACATCTTATTTATTTCTACATTTAAAGACAAGGACTGATCTAATTTGAGTTGCAAATAGGTATAGCATTATTTATTCAAATATCCAATACAGAAAGCGGCCACTCACTGGTGGTTACAGTTCGCTGTCTTCAATCAGCGAAGCGCCTCCTCGACACTGTCAATTGAGGTTAATTCGTATGGAGACTGGCCAGGGATCTCTTGATAGTGCCCCTACATTATTTATTTGTTCAATAAGCTAAATGGCCTAGTAAATAATCTTCATTTTAATAAACAAATTGTTATTTGATTACTTAGAGACTTTCTTCCCATAACAAGCCTATTTATAGACAAGGAAATGTTATTTGCCATATCTATAAAGATGGCCATCATTCGCTAGTAGTTGCATATTATGTGTCTTTTACGAGCACCGATGTTAACATAATCTTTTATGTTTTATACAGTTTGGGCGCATCGCAACTTTACTGAAAATAGTGTTAACAAAGACAACGAACTCGTAAAATGTACGTAAAATAACATGAACTTGCAGGTGCCTGTGTTTTCAGCCACGGTTTTAGACACATGTCGATAAAACACAAATACAGTGTCAAATTAAATTAGCTAGCGAATCTCCTCAGACGTTATGAACTAGTATCGGTAGGTATCTAAACACGATAACATAAAAACAAAAAAAAAATGGATTTTTTTTGGGGTTTTACGACCGCTAGTTTTGTTGTTACTCACTTGAAGTATGGATTGAGAAAATCTGTTTTTTTGTATTCCTATCACGTCTGTGAAGTTTACACAATAAAAAGCTGATTTCAAACTGATATTTTAAGTGATTACACTAAATGCGGTAGATAACAACACAAAAAATCATCTATACTAATATTATAAAGAGGTAAAATTTGTAAGTTTGTAAGTTTGTATGTAGTGGGTAATCTCTGGAACTTATAATCCAATTCTAACATTTTTTTAACTGGCAGAAAGCTACATTATTCCTGAGTGCTATAGGCTATAAATTGTTTCTATAGCATGTCACAACTTTTGTCTAGCAAGTCGGAAAAAAATACCACATAAAACAGAATTATTTGCGTGCGCTGCCTAAACAGTTGCTTAAAATTAAAAACAATGTATGGCTACCTGGTTCGTCTTCATTATTTCTACAAAAAAGTCCGCGATACCATATCTCTATCTTTTATATTTTATCTTTTATACTTCTTTTATTGCATTAAAAAAATTTTTTTTGCCATACTTACGTTTGGTTGATTATTTGAGCAACAAAATATTAATTCTTATGACAATAAATTATTTCAGTATCACAAGAACATCATACAGATAAAATTTGCCATTTACAGTATATCAATTGGTCATACAGTTTCGGAGATAATATAAAATTACTAAAACGCAAAATGCCCCTAGCATAACTTTCATTGTGCAGACGTTTTACCTATTTGCCCATAGATGTATTAAATATTGCAAAATTGACTTGCTGCAGAGCTATGACCAATAACTCCTTAACTAAAGGGGTTTATTGGACCATATTTGTCGTATGCAAGGTACTCTTTAGGTAGTTTTTTTCGGGATATTGATTTATTAATAGTTCATTATAACCTATTTAATTTTAAGGTGGCGCGGCCAGAGAGCACTGCTTGGCGGCCGGACCACATAAATTGTTAATTAAAAAGATATCTCTTGAGGTACTAAAAATATTCATATATCCCGATAAAAGTAGACTTTAGGTAGGTATTATTTCGAACTATAGCATCTGAGTACTAAACTGTGGTCCGGCCACAGAGGAACACACAAATTATCCAGAAAGGAATCGGAGTTACCGACATAGCTTGCAGAGTAAGCAAACTGAAGAGGCAGTGGCCTGGCCATGTCTGTCGAAGGACCGGTGGCCGGTGGAGCAGACGAGTCCTGGAGTGGAGACCACGTATCGGCAAGCGTAGTGTGGGACGGCCCCCAGCTAGATGGGCGGACGGCCTAAAGAAGGTGGTTGGGGTAGACTGGATGCGGAAGGCGGAGGACAGGGTGCTGTGGCGCAGTCTGGGAGAGGCCTTTGTCCAACAGTGGACTACGATAGGCTAAGCTGATTGATTGTTGATTGGTCTATACTAATAATAGAGCTGAAGAGTTTGTTTCTTTTTGTGTTTGTATGTTTGAACGCGCTAATCTCTGGAACTTCTGGTCGGATTTGATAAATTCTTTTTGCTTTTGATAGCCCAATTCTTGAGGATATAGGTTATAGGACATGGCATCACGCTAGCACCCTTAGGAGCCGAGCAAAAAGAAAAAGGTCTAAACGAAAGTGAAAACGAAGTGATAGCGCGGGCATGCGATGTGATGCGACGGGGTGGTAAGGGCGACTAGAAAAAGAAACGTGACGCGGACGAGTCGCGGGCAGAAGCCAGTTGTTTATGATAATTAAATATAAAATTCAAAGTCCTGACTGACTGATTGATATATCAACGCACAGCCTAAACCGCTGGTCCTAGAGATATGAAATTTGGAGGGTGTGTTCTTTGTGAAGAGTAGGTATCCACTGAGAAAGGGTTTTTCGAAATTCCACCCCTAAGAGGGTGAATGGGGGAAGGTAAAATTTCACGCGGACGAAGTCGCGGGCAGAAGCTAGTCAAATTATAATTTGTATGTTTCATTGTGTTTAGATAGGATCGATACCATCACGTCCGCGGAGTTTCGTTAGCTAATTTAATTTGACCCTGTATTCTGCAAACGACACTATAAAAATAAAGAAAGTGAATAGAGAGAGATATTACGAACCACGTTAATTATTAATTTATTAATACCGACTGTAATCGAAAGTAAGAAATCCGCTGTTATGCCTGTCAACAAAGTGTATATCGGAAATATAAATCTGCTACAGCTTATCGGTAACAGGAAGAAACGCGTTATAAGAAATTTTAATTGTTGGCTATTTAATTAATATCATCCGCAATGGTTTAAGAAGTACCTACTCGCTTAGGTAATCACAGACTACGAGCCACAGGAACAGGAAAGAAATCGTGTTTTTTCAGACGCTCATGTATACCCTATATCCTTTTGAAATGCAGTGTTTATGTGTTTTCGACACGTAACATTTGGTGCCAATAGCTTCTTATCACGCATTTGTTCTTGTTATATTCGATTGCTTTATTTGCCCATTACAAACAGTAGTTATTTTTAAACATTAACACAGTTTGCGACTTGGATCATTAATTGATTTACTTTATTTGCATTTGCTTACTTGAATTCGTGACTGAATCGTTCCAACAAAAACAATAATTGAAAATCAGTTGCACAAAGTTTACAGTAGGCTGTCAAATAATAAGTTTCTATATACGTAACGCATTTTTAAGAAGTAATTAGTGTACCGAAATGGAACTGTCAATTTGCAGACTGTATTATATCCTATTTGTCCTTAATTGCTACTACATTGTCATGACTAGAGTATTTATTGAGCGTTTCTAACTAACATGCTGTTGTAATATGGCACGACAGACTGCGCAATATCTTTCGACCATTTAGAGATAATCGAAACTTGTTCTGAATACCATAATATATTATATCTCAAATACTAATACTTAGACCATTTTAAACCGATTTCAATACTATTAACAACTTAAGTGTTGTAATAATCATGATAGGCTAAACGTCATGAATACATTTGCAATCCCAAAAATACATACATAACAATCCTCAACTTGAAATAATCTTTAACGGATTGGGTTTAAAGATGTTAACGAATCGTTAATAAGTTTTGTACGTTCACACTTATGAATAAATATTAATAAGTATGAAGGCTTCGATCATTTCACCTCGGCAGGGATTTTATCAATGAATTACGCCTGTTAATACAAAACCCGTTCAGCTCAGGTTGCGTCACCTCCAACGGCTCCAACGGCCGCCGACCTTGACAGGAAGACGGCTACAATCTTCCAAAAAATATGTACCTACTCGTAGTGTGACTTATACGAGATCTTCAATCATCCTTGACTTGTAAAAAGTAACGTATGGTTCGATATTATCAAAAGCGGTTTGTGTAAACTTCTCATAGCCAAGTGTTGTACAACATGAGCTACTTCCCTAAGTGGTTTATCCGTTATCCTGTGTATAGAGTTCAATAGCAAGCGCGGAAGGAAGCTCTACAGGACAGGATTGTACCATATCTAGTCAGGAAATGCCGTAACAAGCACATCTACTCGAAAGTGGATTAGCTAGGGCTCAAGCTCAAGTTACAGTAAACTATAAACATCTTTGTGCTTAAACATACAGCATAATGTAAACATCTTTCTGCTTAGAGAACATTTAACGCAACTTGGTGGTCCTTTGACTCGACAAAAAGTCGAGATAATGTTGTCAACGAATGGCCAGTGACCATGAGTCAACTGTATGAGTGCCCCATTCGTTGCTTACCTTAATGACAGTAGTTTCGTTATCAGTCCCACAATAATGTAAAATAAGATAACATGTTCCATTCACCTAACAATAATGACAATACACAGTTGCTTTCTACATTGTTATCGTTTTCGCCTCATCGTTTTTGTCTGATTCTCGTCACAGTTGATTAATAACTGTAGTTATCATTAGCATGACAATAGCTGAGAATGGAGGCCGGAGGTCATGCCGGCGCCCTTAAAATCCAGTGCTGCGGCACCTAATGTGACATATACGTAGCTATGTATAGGCTTACAGGAGAGGCAAACAATGCGCCCAACCCACGCAGTATATTTGCTTGTTACGGCCGTCGTCTGTGAAATTTGCTCTTGTATTACCTACGTACCTACTTGTGCTCGCGGTTGGTAACCATTCGACCTATAGCTACACCTATTGGAATATATCGCATACTTTATTTAAAATCAAGTCCGTTACTTTTATTTGAATTTCAGCCAGATATAGCGCCGTTGTTACGTTTAGAAATCACATGTTTATGATAATAAGAACATTAGAACATAATAATATATTAGCTCTGTCCATGGAAATTTCGGAATCCACAATAAAATAAAACGAGCAGATATCTATTCCACGTTTCGGTATAATTTGCTCGTACCTTATCTTGAGTGTAACGTATAACAAAGTAATTTTGAAATGTTGTCACAACCTACTTTACTGACTAGATGCCTGCATTTTACAATGATAGATAGCCGTGTCGGCTTCTTTCAGGTCCTTGGCCGCGTTTTCAGAGCCTAATTAAAAAACTTACAGATGACTGGGTGATGTCGATGTTCATTCCATTCTTGTAGGTAGATATCGAATGTCTTCCCATCAAGTATGCTCTTATAACGGCTTGCTACTGAGCCATGTGCACGACAGATGCTTCCCTTGAGCCTTCAACTGTTGCTTTATCGTTGGATCATTCCGAACACTAGCGAACATAGCATTGTTTTTATTATTGTCTTTAAATTAGTTGTGATCATACTTAGTTAGTAATTTTACGTAATATCTAAGTATGTTATGCGTAATGTTATTCTGATTGAAGATTTTCCTTATATCTAAATGAATTACGTAGAGACACTAACATGTTTAGAGGTCAAGTCTGGCATAATGATTACTCCAGTCCGTTGAGATCATCACTATTATCATTATTGTCCTTTTTGCGCGTGATTTACTCTAAGATTGATGGTATAAATTTTAATGGCTATTGAGAACACGCGCTTAGAATGTGACATTTGAATATTTTTCCATTTATTCTTAAGCAAAACAATTTATATTCTTCTAATAGCTAAACATTTTTGTGATCACACCGTGTGATTTTAGTATTCGTTGATTGTTATTACATAAGACCGGATTTTAACACATGATTTCCATAAAAAACCTGTTAAACGTACTTTCTATGTAACGTTTTTGTATGTTCAAATGTTTAGTTCTGAGAGCTTCCTTAGTTTTCGATTTCAATTTATTTACTACATCGCCTGGGGTTATCTTACGTTTCGAAGTTAGTGTCAGTGTCAAAGATAATACTTCTACAACTTCCACGAGTACTTTTAACATCTGAAAAAATGAATGGCTTATAATGCTTTATCGAATAAAGTTTGTATGTGAAATTGCTTCAAATTACTGGTTGATTATCTTACGTAACTATTTGTGTCGACCCGAGGGGAATGGTACCTATTACTAAATAAGTAATGCTCTAGACAAAACGAGAAGTGCTTTATTTAGTATAGTTACTTGCCACATAATAACTTAAAGAGTGGGTATGGAAAAGTAGCTGACTCCTTACAAATAAAAAAGCAACATTATGTAAGTATTGACGTTAGAACTTCCGTCGACCTTTCCCCTACGTCTGTCTCTATCTCCAGTCTCCACTGGCAATTGCGTGAAAAATAGTTCGGTTAACGGCCAATTTCCACACAGCTCATTAGGGTCATACATTGCTATGTTTTCTTTGGATGCAATCACGGGTATCCAGTTCGAGTACTGTTAATAATCACGATATTATTGCTTTTCTAAACAATCGATTCTCATGTGTTCTGCCGGGGCGCCAACGAGACCCGCCATAGGAACCGTTAGGGCCATGATCTCATTGCCACACGTGTTTTTCTTACCTTCTCTGTGCTGTGTAGTTAGTTGAAGGGAAAGTAGTGAGTTTGGTGGGTAATTATAAAAGAGAATAAAATAACACAAATTAAAAAGTCATTAACAGACAGATGCTCACGTGTTCACGTGTGCACTATCGTTATTTAGGTAAGTAAAGAAGTTGTTGAGGGACGTTAACCTAAGTTTATAAAGAGTTTCTTAGTTAACCACTAGCTTCTGCCCGCGACTTCGTCCGCGTGAAATTCGTACTTTCCTCTAAAAGTTTCGAAAATGTATGTTGGTATGATCTTTATAATTAACTTAAATAAATAAGTATTCGGGCCAATTTTTAAGTTTATAGAACAAAGGAATCAGATTTTTCAAAGAAACTATCCCCGCTTTTCACCCCCACAGGGGTAGAATTTTGAAAAATCGTTTAAGATGTGTTCATAACTTGACTCAAAGTTTATTTATACCAATTTTCGAGCTAATCAAGCCACGCAGTAAAATCCTCCCCTTTAAAATTAACTACCTCTTTTCATACAGTTAGGGGTAGATTTTTGAAAAACCCTGATACATGTTATTAATTATTTTTAGTCCTTAGTATAAATACTGAGTGTCAAGTTAATCGGACAGGGCGTTAAAATTCTTCCATACAAATTTTAACACCATTACCTCTTTAGGGGGTATTTTAGAAAAACGAAAAATTTCATACTTCATAATTTACTTAGATAAGTATTCGTGCCAAGTTTCAAGGTTATTAACTCAATAAATAAGATTTTTCATACAAACAAAATCCCCCCTTTTCACCCTCTTAAAGGTTGAATTTCCAAAAACCCCTTCTTATTCGATACCTACTCTGCACAAAGAACACAACCTCCAATACTCATGTCCCTAGGACCGGCGGTTTAGACTGTGCGTTGATATTTCAGTCAGTTCGTTCATCCCCCTTTGGGGGAGAAATTATCAAAAACGCTGAGACACGTATAAATTAATTTTCAATCGTTAGCCTAAATACAAAATTTGAACACCCTAACTTTGAAACTGACGGACTTTCATACACAACTTCATCCCCCTTTTTAACCCTTTGGGGTTGGAATTATCAAAAACGCTGAGACACGTATATATAAATTTTTAGTCGTCAGCCTAAACACAAAATTTGAAGATCCTAACTTTAAAACTGACGGACTTTCATACAAACTTTCATCCCCTATTTAACTCCCTTAGGGGTTGAATTTAAAAAAATCCTTCCTAATTCCTTGTCTACATTAGAAAGGGAATAATTGTGTAAAATTTCAAAATAAATACCTATAACTACTTTAATTAATAAAAGTACCTACGCTTAATAATTTGTAATTTGAACGAATATTTAAACACTACCAAAACAACTAATACGTGGTCCTAACTTTAGCTACCTTACACTTAAAATCTAAGTGACTATTTAAACTAAAATATTCTTATAGAATTATAACCAGAAATATATAGGTACAACTCACAACAAAAAAGAAATGAAAATAAAGCTGAAACGCCTGTGCAATACTATCTACCTATACCTACTTCACTTAAAAATAAATACTTATAACTACTTTAATTAATAAAAGTACCTACGCTTAATAATTTTTAATTTGAACGAATATTTAAACACTACCAAAACAACTCATACCTATTTTACAAAATAACAACAAAAGAAATTCAAATAAACTATTTAAAGACTAAAAGTCGCGCTGATAAGCACGGTTTCTCAATATCAATTATTGTCTGTCAATAAGGTCGAACGCTTTGAACGCATCAACAGCCAAATATTGAATGAAGCTCGCTCTCGGACTCGGACCTCCCCCTGCCTTTTTATACCCTACCGGGCTACCGCCGCCGCGACCCGTGTCGAGCGCGGCAACCGTTACACAAAAATAATCCTTATAGCATGAATCAGTATTCACGATGGCGATGCGCGATGGCTTATTTCATGTATATGTTTGGTGTTTCTATACCGATTGCTATGATTCTTTTTTTATTGAATAGGTAATAATGTTATTTTTTTTAAATTAGGGATGAGTGAGAGTATTATAAACGTAAGAGTAAACAAATATAACCAGAATGCTCCGAACTGCCAAGCTATCAGGAGTTACACGTGTTATTGTGAGTCAACCATAAAAGATAGACATAATTATGCTGTTGCGGGATATTTTTTTAGACAATTTTATGTAGAATATTTCCGTCATACATGATTTCTATGTAACTTTAACCATTACGGTTGCACACGCGACGGAAGTTTAAAAATTGGAGTAACTTCTCCCGTTTTCCCAACATTTCCCTTCACTACTCTGCTCCTATTGATTGTAGCGTGATGAAAAGTATACTATAACCTGCCCAGGAGTATGAAGAATAATTGTACCAAGTTTCGTTAAAATCCGTCCAGTAGTTTTTGTTTCTATAAGGAACATACAGACCGACAGACAGACAGACAGACAGACAAAAATTTTACTGATTGCATTTTTGGCATCAGTATCGATCACTAATCACCCCCTGATAGTTATTTTGAAAATATATTTCATGTACAGAATTGACCTCTCTACAGATTTATTATAAGTATAGATAAAGAACATTAACATAACACCGGCTCTTTATGAGTACTCGGTAACTACACCAGTAAAAGTTGTTTCCACAAACAGCAAACAACATAATATACACTATTAAAGAATTCCCGTGTGACAGAACATGATACACATGAATAGATTAATGTCGATTCATTCTATGCCAAATCGAGCCGGGTTGTACCGTTATCAATATAAAAATGCTACAATCACGACTATTGTTATGCAGTTGCATAGTACCGAAGTTTATTTACAAACGTCAGTCAACGAGCACTGGGGCAGGGTTATTGAAATGTTACGAAATGACCATGAAATGAAAATAATTGTGCTGAGCGCTGTTACTACGGCGTGGTACGGCCACAGTAAGCAAAGGCTACACACCACAACAAACAGGTCGTTGATACGCGGACGAGAGGCGTGCAATGCATTAGTCGGAAAGAGAAAGATATATAAACATTATGTCGTCCTGCTTCCCAGTCTACCTGGCAACGATTCTCAAAATTTTGATAAAGAAAGGGTTAGCCCTTTCTTCCAGTGTAAGTTACATTCTAGTACGAGGTTAATGAGGTTTACTAATGACTAAGTGATAACTTAATGGGTCATAAATTGGATTTCTTCTTGCAAATGAAAGGCAAGCACTTTGTCTATATTTAGACAAATGTATTTGTTTACCCTAGCAGCAACTTAATACAACTGCACATAGGTACTTGCAAAAAGTTTTTTACAGCTCGTTTTTGCCCACGTTTGCTTAGACATGAAAAACATGCTGAACTTTGAGAACTTTGTAAAAAAACATTTGACGATGCAAAGCTGCAGGGACGGTTCCCGGTGCTCCCCTCCGTCTGAGACGACTGCTTGTTCGATTGGCGCCCGCGATCGCCCCCCACATAATTTATGACTTAACCCGTATAACGACATGACCTATCATTATTTATTTGAACACGGCTTATACAAGTAGCATAAGACCGGGCTCGACCAGCCTTTTTTGTAAGTTAAAAAATACGTAACACTTTGTAATGGGCGGGAAAGAAGACTGTAACAAATGGTTTCCGTAGCTTTTAAAGACATTTTTTATTGTCTGTTACCAAAACGGAACGTTTTATGCAAAATAACATTACAATATCCTTTTACTTTATCTTTCGCAAATCGCTGACGTCGCGTCGGAACTGTTTTCAGTTTACTGCAAACGTGTAAACGACTTGGGTGGCTCTTATCGGTAAAATGCAAGAATCAAAAATTATACTTTCTTGATACCGTAACCATTCGTTTTGAATGCGATTTCTACCTATAAAAGGAGTACAATGTGGCCCAAATATTTTGGGAAATATTACAGATTTCATTTCTAGATGGGGCGTTGTTACATTTCAGACCTCGCCATTTAATGACTCACGCGACAGAGGGATAGTCGGAAAATAAAATGACTTATTGGTAATAATTATTATGGTTTATTGCTACGGAGCCCCAATAATATGTGATTTATTGTTACTAATTACTAGCCAGCTATGGTTGTTGACCACGTCTGCTTAGTATGTGTAAGCATTACTCCGTATATAGGCAGCCGGTTACGCTATTGTGTTGTGATGCAGATGAATAATGCAGCACTCGTAACTCTGGCTTTTATGATCTAACTCATCGCCTATAAATCACACACAACACTGTCGGTAATAGATAAATATTTTACTTTGAGGTTCAAGTTCATTGAAACTTGTATACTTATCGTTAATGTTCACTTTAATCATTTCGCTCTAAAATTCATTACTTGCCATATATTATGGTTAATGACACTTACACAAGAATAACGTGTGAAATTAAATCGGTGCTGCGCAATGCAACTAGCAGCTCCATTACATTTGCATACGAGGAGATGTGTTATACAACTGCTTCAAAACGTTATTATAAGAAGCTAAGAACAAAGCGGTTGGAATTTCTAGAATCGTAAAATGAGTAATAACGTAAAACTATAAAATGATGTAACTGAAGATAAAACGATATTCGCACACTTAAATAGTTTTCGTAGTTACGATTTAGACCTCCCAGGTTCTATCGTTCCCTAACATAGGTCATAAGTACATAAAAGCGAGATAATGCTCATGAGAAAAACTTCAAATATCTCATAAATATAGTTGTTTTGAAATAGACATTATGCCTGCTAACTTATACATTGGATAAGTCCATAAATATTTGATATCAAGACAAGAACTCGATCAATATTTTTTGTTGCCGGCTGTATCTTATCAAGTGCGCGAGAGTACGTACGAGTGTGTCTGTGTACTATTGAGTTAGAAAGTTGATAGATATCATAAAAGGCATCTTGACTTTACAACTGATAAGTGCGTAGTACAACATGAACAGAAATCGTAAATACCGAATTACACAACGTCTTCTGCTAGTTTGACCAGTCTAATTGCAGTATGGCAGTAGTCATAAGTTCATAACTGTTAGGTAAGCCCTGTGCCACTCGTATTTTTAATATTCAACGTTACTGTACTTTGTTGAGTGGAAATCTACAAAGATTTTATTGAGCCGGACGTTGAAGCACTTTAATGGATTCCCAAAAATAAATCCCAGTCATATTTATTTCGGTTTCTTTACGGGTCAAGTGGATTAGATATGACAAGAATAGTCTTAACTGAAACACCAGTCTCTCTCTAACCATTTTGAAAAATATCCAGACACGATTAGGCTTACCCTTTAAAGTTTTCCGCCGCCAATGATTTCGATTACATACATTACAGCTATGAAAGTACCAAGACTCGATAGATGCCAGTTAGACGTGTATTTTGCAATTTTGCGCTTTCCAGGTAATAAGGAGGAAGAAGTGCAGTACTTACTATATTATCTCGCACTGTGTTGTTGTTTACCTTTGGGTTATTACTAGTGAATATGGACACTTTTAAAATACTATGGAAACAATTAAAATGTATATTGTAGAAACATGAGAAATATACCCGACATGGCAGTGACTACATCACCGACGTATCATGGCTCGCCAATACATGATGGATTTGCTACCATTAGAGCACCTAGAAGCAGGATAAAGATTAGAAATCTAGTTGAACCAAATCACAGCACCAATCTACCTCAAAGGCACTCCGAATACTTCACGTTAAACAGGACATCCAAAAGTAATTTCTTAGATAGCAGCTGTGGAGTTCAATATGTAAGCAATGGATCAACAAGCAATACATTTGTTGATAAACCATCGCGACTCAGCTTTACAGAACCTATTTATGCCAAAGTGACTCCACCTCATTCAAAAAGCAGTTCTCCAGTGAAATGTTTAAATGGCAAACAAGAAACTCATTACGATTCTATAGACACAAAGCCTCGTAGACGCTTAAAAAGCTTGGAGCTATCAACGGAGCAGGACGTTAGTGGCAGCGAAAAAATTGGAATCTCGAACTTGAGTAACGGCGAGCGCCAGTCGTATGAACAGCACGTAGCCAACCAGGATGGCGGCGAGCTGCATTCCGTACGCACGGACTTTACTGGTTCCTCCATCGACTGTAGAAGGAGTCACAGCGATCGAGATAATTGCTCGGAATCCTCCTCATACTTCACCGATAACGACAGGCCTATATCAAGTTACAGTGATAATTCCACGATACCATCTACAGACACCGAGGATGTATTGAAGGATTTACCAAATAAATCAAAATTCCATAGATCTCCACAGAAATATGCTACATTGAATTTACGGAGGCCAAAATTTATAGACCTAAAACCTGCTAATATGAAAGAAAACCCGTTGTACGGAAGCTTGCAACGAAATAGAATAGGTTATCACTCTGAACCAAATACACCGTTGAATGATGAACATACGGGTCTGCATAGTGAGCCTAGTATTCTCAGTGAAGTGCAACAGATACCTAGAATGGCGCTGCAAAGTAATAGAAACGGTTTCAAGAGATCTGTAAGCGAAACAAACGGGTTTTCGAAACGGCTTAACTATAGGCATTCCTTCAGTGCTGACTTTAGACCACAGAGAAGGCCTCATAAATGCTGCGAATGTATAACTGGAATTCCAGTGGAAGAAGATTCTGAACAATCGCGGCCATCATCAAGGACTTTGGGAACTTTGTATGAATCACAAGATCCAAAAGTTGGGTGCCAAACAATCCTACGATCTAAACCACCAGTGCCATGGTGGGAATTGGCTCTCAAAAAGTCCCGCTACAAAAGTTGTCCAATTTTAGAAGAGGTGAGTTTTTCTATTTTTATTTATTTATTGGTAAACCAATATTGCTACAAATTTAACTCTTTTAATCCGTCAAGCTCCGCTAATGAGACACAATTGATTTTCTATTGTTTCGTCGCCAATGGGCGACGCGCGGTCCTTGACTGTTCCTTATCTCATGAACGTTAACATACATATTATTTCAATTGTAACGTTTACAAAGAAACTTATTACCCATAGTAATTATTCTGTCTTATGGAAACTCTTACAACATAATCAATGTTTATACAATTGGTTTTACACTTTTCTCTCAGAGAAAGCAGAACGTAGAAGGTGCGGTTTTAATTCCCTGATGTTTAATGGAATGGTATAATAGACTGCAATGGAAGTACACGCGTATCAAATCGAAACATCAGCTAGGGGAGAATACTAATGAGTGACGTAGCGTGTTCACCTGACATCTCATGAGTAGGGTGTAACGTCCCCTTAAATAGATTACACAGGGAGTGTCATGCCGTGTTTCAATTCAAATTTTAAAAATTACGTCCTTTCGCCTTTCATTTCCTCAATCAATGCCAAAGCTATGACTATATAAATTATGACGTAGACACTTTTCTACAACTATAAATGAAATCAAGATAATCATACTTCGATTTGAATCGCTTTCCAATCCGAACTTTCTTAAAGGTTTACACTGTTAACAGGTGTTCGAAATAAAAAATCTCGTTCAGAATCGCTGAGAACCTTTTGCCATTATAAATTATAATCGTCCAAAAAAACCTTACCTGACTACCGAGGATTTATCAAAAAGGTCCTCTATTATACTGACTGACGGTCAGGTGCTGACTTAATCGTTCTCCAAACCCCATTCATTGGGTTTATAATAATATCCTTTCCCACGATCCCAAAATAATCGTATCATGTAAGGTCAGATTTTTTAGGATTTCTCTGTAACTTGCGAGATGTAAGTGATATGAGGAGTGGAGTATAAGAGAAAGACTCGGAAGAAAGCTTAGTAAAATATTAACTTATTTTACTTACAGTTTTCTTCCGGGTAGCATAGTGATTTTAGATGGTATTTACTTTTTTCTCTTTCAGTAAACGTAAGAGCGAAAGCAAAGTGGTGAAACCTACCAAGATTACTTGGCAATTTCCCCAATAGTGCAGTTGTTTTAGATCCTATTTTGTCTATACAATATTTTATATTTCTAAAGGGAGCGTGGGTGACAGGCCTCCAAAGGCAAACTATTGTTATCGCTTGAAGGGTCACCTTTGAACTTAAGCAATGATTACCATAAACGGAAAGCTAAAATACGAGGGTGGATTGAAAAGTTCGCGGCCTAACACATAAATACTTAAACTATTTTAATGTTACTGACCTCATTCGATTAGTTTACTCTCTGGTTGTCAAATTGTAAAATTCTATCGCAATAGCATTAACTGTATATAAATTAGACTGAATTTTGTGAGCCTTTGTGCAGCGTTTTTAAAGAATGGAGAAAATTGAGCAACGTGCGGTCATCAAATACCTGTTTAAAAAAAAACTAACTCCAAAAGAGATTCACGAAGATATGTCAACAACATTGGGGGAATCTGCTCCGTTGTATACGACTGTGAAAAAGTGGGTTGCTGAATTTAAACGCGGACGAGAGAGTATTGAAGATGACCCTTGCTCTGGCCGGCCTATGACGTCTACGACTGAAGAAAACATCGGGAAAATCTGTGATCTGATATTGACAGATCGGAGATTGACCATCAGGGAGATTGCAGACACTATTGGCATCTCGTATGAACGAACACAAAACATCATAGTCAATGAACTTGGATTTTCTAAGGTTTCTGCGCGGTGGGTACCCAGATTGCTTTCAGTCGAACAAAAACGAATACGCCTCACGATTTCTCGCGACTGTTTGGAAATGTTTGAGGATTTTTTGGCCAGATTTGTAACAATGGATGAAACTTGGGTACACCACTACACCCCAGAGTCAAAACAGCAATCCAAGCAGTGGAAAAAACCTGATGAACCGACTCTAAAAAAGCCAAAACAATTTTGTCAGCTGGCAAGGTGATGGCGTCAGTTTTTTGGGATGCTAAGGGTGTCATCATGGTGGACTACCTTGCAAAAGGTGAAACTATAAACTCGGCTTATTACTGCACCCTCTTACGTCGCTTGCGTGAAACAATCAAAGAGAAAAGGCCAGGATTACTCAGCAAGAAAGTGTTATTCCATCAGGATAATGCACGCGTTCACACGTCTGTTGAATCTATGGCTCAAATTCGTGATTGTGGCTTTGAATTACTGCCCCATCCCGCCTATTCCCCTGATTTGGCACCTTCAGACTTTAATTTATTCCCAAACCTAAAAAAACACCTTGGAGGTCAAAAATTTTCATCAAATGAGGAGGTCGAAGCTGCGGTGGGTGACTTTTTTGAAGGCCTTGAAGAAACTTTTTTTATGACCGGCATACAGGCGTTGGAAACCAGATGGAAGTAGTGCATAGAGTTAAGTGGAGATTACGTGGAAAAATAAAATTACTTTTGCTTATATTTTATATTGTTTTCTTGCTGAGGCCGCGAACTTTTCAATCCACCCTCGTATATAAGAAATCTATCTACAATAGGATTTATTTCTAATGATCTTTGAAGTTTTATGGAACTAACATGCCTTCACTTTAAACGATTTTTACCGCCCATGTCAGGTTGTTAAAAGGAGATTAATTTTGTTTTATCTGTTAGGTATTATAAAAAAGAGCCCAAATAAACTGCAACCGTTATGCTTGGATTTTAGGGAGAACTATCTGTGCCCACGACTTCGAACGCGTGCATGCGCGGTACCCTTGTTCATTTTCTAAAATAAACTACTCTTTATAACAATAGCAATTAGCCAGTACAAGTTCCGTCAAAATCGATGCAGCCGTTTTGGAGATTAGCCGGAACAAACAGACGGACAATTTTTTTTTATAAATCGGTACAGTACCTATATGTATATTTATTTTCGTATACATTTAGTGAAAAGCTGTTATTTTGATATTACAAACAGACAATTCAACTTTATTTACTTGTATGTATAAATAAGCAAAATAAAAAGTAATCATTATGTACTTATACCTTACTTAGGTTCTCTAATAATTTTAACCTTTGCTCACTGAAAAACGACAAAAAGTATGTCCAATACTTGGAAAATCAGTGTAACTGCCAATAAGGTCACGGCTTACACTCCTATTAATATTAACGACCATCGGTTCCAGTGGTTTGTAGGTACAGAACCACGTATAAGTGCATTGGGATCGAGCGTGAGATAACTATCGTTCCAAACGCCTGCGCGTCGCAACTTCAGATGTCCGCGAAGGTGGTGGCTACTGCGACCACGGCACACTTTCCTAACGCAACTGCATCCGCTTATACCATTTCTCTCAGGACTTGTTTTATGAGCTTATTGTTTAAAAACTTGCGCTGCTATCTTGAATCCTAGAATTTATGAAGTTACAATCTCTTACTATCAAGCAATTAACAATTCTATACAATCGACGACTGTATCTATTGTAGTCAATACTTCAATAGCACCAGGACACTTTAATCTACCTTCCAAACGTAGCAACTGTACAAACAAAACCTCCAATAAAGCCTTTTTAATTTTGACGGTGCGGTGGTTCTGTTCAGCCGTTGAAATAAATTGACCGCCGACATGCAGCCCAGATATGTCCAAACCGAATAAGGAAGAGTGCACTTGAACAAATAATATCTCCCCGTCTTGTACCAATCTCTCGTAAAACAAGGCAGTGGGACGTAGAGTGGGCCTTAAATGTTAACGGAGGGACGGGTAACACCTACTCGATTTGTATTTATTTTGTTATCGGTTGTATTGTCCCCGAGCACGTTTTTCCAAATTATGTTGTTATGCGATAGAATTATCTTTGCCATGTATCCACGTGTCTTAATATTGTGGTAAGAGCTATATTTTGGTTCGTTTATGATACAATAAAACCTCTTCGGTTTATATTTATATTGGGCATCGAAACCTGTTACGAAAGATGTTCCGTATTATTTATTAATAATAAATTCCCATACGCCTTCCGCTTTTGTATTGATATTGCTTTTTGATATTCGCGCGAATTATATCTGTTTGTATGAAATAAGGATTTTGATATGGTACGGACATTATTCGTAACGCTACAAAAGTCCGTATTTTTAACTAAAATTTAAAACAAACAAACTTTGTTTACGAACAAAGAGCCGGTGTAATGTAGGGGATATGCAATATGCATTGGTAGGTTTATGTTAATGAAGATGACACTTGTTCTAACTCTATATTTTTTCTAATAATGATCCAGCCATCTGCCTGTAAATTAGAATATTTGACTATATAAACCTCCTGTAACATACACCTGCGTCTATAAGAAGATAATTTCAATGTCCATTTGCGAAAGCTCCTGCAAGACCGACGGATGCATTAAATATTTCGCAGTAAAAACTCTCGCGGGCACACTCGACATAATTCTTTCCTTACAGAACACTAGCAACTATTTGATCGTGTCATTAAGTTCTTAAAGCGCGGCTGTTTCCGCAGCTGTTGATTAATAATTAGTTTCCACCTGTCTGATGTACTTTTATGGTACCATGATTGAGAAACTTATTGCTTTATTTGAACAAAGGATGTCAACGCATTTGAGCACGTCACTGCGACAAGAATTTCTAGATATTTATCAGGGCTAAAGCGATCGACGTTATATCGATTAAAATTTTATAAGAAGTAGGGTTCCCCAGTTCTTATACCGTTATCATTTTCGATCTACCTATATCTTCGTGTTTTATACTTTTAAGATTTCAGATAGGTAAGTCTCTTCATTTCCGCTCTGATAATACCAACATTTTAATATGCATACGAAAAATCAGATGGATGTTTCTATAAATAAGACTTAGCGTGTGACTTCTAATTAATGCGAACTCTTCGGTAATAGCCGGTAAATTGCAATGATGAATAGGAGCATTAGAAATGATCAGTAAAGGCCATGATGATCAGAGTTTCACGAACCGTAATTGCAGACGGTAATGCTAACTCGTTAACTTCGGCACGCGTACAAGGTGTCTCGTGGAGAGATCTATCAATAACGCTCGGCCATCGTAATTGGCTAAGCAACATGCGTCGAGGCAGGTGTATAGCCCTATTAAAAAGAAATAAGTATTTAAATTGAATTCAGTTTTATTCAAGTTAAACGATGGCACGAACGGAATAAACAAAAGGAAAACGTCTTCGAATTTAATTTCGGAACGATAAACGCATAAATTCATTTGAATTTATGCGTTTATCGTCGTAGGTGTGTTTACATTCATACTTTCGAAGGGACCGGGGACGTTACCCCTGTTTTAATTTCACTGAGTGCGTTCCCGGCAACGCAGCAAACAAAGGGTCCCGTGACCAACTACACCCACGTCCACTATTACTCTGTTACCGTCCTATAAAGCAATTTATAACGATGAGTCACTTTTACAGTTCATAAAATGTTTATATCCAATATTTACTACGACGTAACTAAGGTAGAATGTGACGTAAGTAATTATTTTGTCGTCAAGGTGGTACATTTAACCGGTTTCTTGTGACTCGAGAGCAATTGGTGTCATTATCGAGCTAAGGATGTCGAGCTGGATACATAATAATCTCACCCTGCAACTAAGCGAAGTTATGGAGAGATCTATGTCGGTACTCGGTAGGCGGCTGTGGTCGCCTCTGATTACAAACTAAACTGAATAGAAATTACAGTTATAATGTGGTTCAACTGGCTGGAGGAAGCTATATATAAGGTACCCGTTAATTAACTGTAATTAGGTATTTGTTTACTATTCACAATGTAACGTAAGCAATCAAGTAATGTTATTATAATTGAAATCAAAGATTAGGCGTGGATTTCACCATTACCTACTTATAATTTTCTGTCCAACCTTTACGAAATCCTTTTCGACATTTTTGATCTTTGGTATTTTATGCTGAGTGTTTTATAGCATAGTCTGACAACTAGTCTTACCAAGGGGTATCGTAGTACCCAGTAACTGGGTTGTGGAGGTCAGATAGGCAGTTGCTCCATGTAAAATACTGGTATTCAGCTGCATCCGGTTAGACTGGAAGCCGACCCCAACATAGTTGGGAAAAGGCTAGGCAGATGATGATTTTTTATAGCATAGCATAAAATTCACAGGATGCCTCAAACTAACCAATATGTTTTATGTTGTTGCAGGCTCACGTGGTGTCTGCTTTTGAGCAGAGTCTGTCCAACATGACGTCGCGACTGCAGCAGCTCACCGCGACCGCCGAGAGAAAGGTAATAAATATCAAGAATTTCCATCGTTAAATCACACATCCTTTATTTTCATTTTATTACTCATTAAAACATAACAACTGCTGTTAGATAATTTGAATATTCGTATACAAGATCTGGGAGTTAACGAAACAACGAATTGCCGTACTTAGCATCATAATGTATGTGAACGCCTCAAGCCACTAGCCGTTCTGCCGGCTCTCCAACCGGTTCGAACGGAAACAAATTACTTTCTTTTAATTATAAGTTTTATTGTTGTTATACTTCGGATGTGGTCTCATACGTTTTGTTTGCTTTAGGACTCTGAGTTAACGGAGTTGCGTCAAACGATCGAGCTGCTGAGGAAGCAATCAATCCAGGCGGGGCTTACGACTGCCCACATGCAGTCCATGGGTATCAGGGCGGATGGTGTTAATGTCACCGGGCCGGTAAATATGATACTCTAACTAACATTAACAACTACCTGACTAGATATTTTATAGGAAATACGCAGTACGATAGTCTCATGCACATTCTTCCGTATTTATAGGAATTCCAAATCAAAAGCCTTTGAAAATCAAGTATTCTGGTCATATGTTGCTTGTATCGTTCTTAACGATCTATTATCATGTCAAAGCCCCAAAAAAATAAACGATTGTTTGAATATGTGATTACGTTCTAATGTTGCAACGTCTTCATTTGCATTTGTATTCTAATGTTGAAACTTGGTACGGTGTCCAATGTCATCTATCAATCAATGTACATTAACTAGGCATGCATTGCAATAAGACTAACATCATTAGCATATAGTCAAACATACGGAACGCAGAGACTACGTAGAAATACACGTCTCTTTATCAGAATCAGGACGTTCGAGGTCCAATAAGCAGAAACAAATAAGGCAACGATAGCATTTGCATTAAATTGACCGTCAATAGATCCGTCCCTGTTCCACATTCGAGACGCGCCGAGAATAGACAAGTGACATGACTTACTACCTCCTTAATATCTGTAAGTACATCGTGAACTATTCAAATTGATACAAGCAGACACAACGATCGTGTTGTGAAACCTAATGATAATTAGAGAGAGTGATAAATATAGCATACAGCTTCTATATGTAAAAGGTTGCTGCAAATGTTTGGCGTTCGATTCATTTACCATAAGTGTTTGCATCAAATATTGCTTTAGCTGTTTTAATAATGTTTTGAAATATCCGTACCTATACACATTATTATTCATGCATTACATTTATAAATAAATGTAGTATTTGAGCAGGTTTCGTGACACCGCAGACCTATAAGGTTTCGTGCGTAGTCAATGCTATTTCTGTCGAAATCTCTAAAGTTCAGGGACGTAGATTAAAGTTTTAAGCGATATTAACTTAATCAATCCCGAAATTCTTACTTTTAAATGGGTAAGTAGAAGTACACTCGATGAATAGTTGAATATTGACGTGTAGGAGCCAGGCAGTCAAACGCAGTCATCTCCGCAGCGTCTGGCGCAGACGGGTAACGGAGCCATCACGCGGCATCTGTCCACCGACAGCGTGTCCAGCATCAACAGCCTCAGCAGTGGCTCGTCTGCACCGCACGACAAGAAGCACAAGAAGAAGGGATGGGTAAGTCACACTCGCCTACAAAAAAAAAAATTGTGATTCCAAAACGGAAATTTTCCTGACCCTAGCAGCTAATGCATATAGCAAGAGACATTTATATGAGAGTATATTCATTTAATTTAAAGGAAAGTATTTTCTGTACTTAGGTAAATTCCAGTTTAGCATTATCTATTCATACGAGTACAGCAAACTGAATAAACTTAAGTAAATATTAGCCTTCGTTTACCTAATATTGACAATGTAATAAATATGTACTTGTACGGTGTACAAGTAGCCTACATTGGACATGTTTAATTTATAGTAAACATTGATTTTCTAAGTAAGACTGAAGAAATTTTACATAGATAATCAGGACACAAGTGTTTCATTGGAATAGAGTATTTAATTTTCGTAATAGAAAGGTATCTTCATAACAAATCGTTTATGGTTATATTAATGTAACAAAACATTTGACTAGGTACTAATAAATATTCATATGAACATAATAATAGAAAAAAACGACTTGAAATATACGCCATATTCATACAATAGACTCTAGCTTGTTTTAAAGCACGTTTAATAACAGACACTGCATCAACATCTGACAAAGTTACAAACTCTTAAGTAAACAAAACACTAACAAAACAATCGTTACACAACAGCTCCGCTCATCCTTCACGAAAGCTTTCTCGCGGAACGCCAAGATTTCAAAGACAGCGAAGCACTCCTCCCTCGGGCAACTGTCATCGCAAGACAGCTCGTCGGGTTCCCATCACTACGACGACCCGCACACGATCCGTGAGGGAAGCAACGAGAACAGTCTAGAACATTCGCACGAGACACTCGACGTTAAAGACAAGCCCTGCCCCCCGGCTAAGACGGAAGACCAGACCAAAGGTGAGATATAAGGGGAAATTAGTTACTGCAAACAATGGATGGCGAATTAGGTTGAGAGAAAGTTAGAGGCTAAAAGTTAATGTAAGCTGAGGCACATGGGATAATGTAGTACCTACTAGTACCTATTGTTC
The DNA here is from genome assembly GCA_947508005.1 of Amphipoea lucens. NCBI lineage: Eukaryota > Metazoa > Arthropoda > Insecta > Lepidoptera > Noctuidae > Amphipoea > Amphipoea lucens. The sequence goes on from OX382359.1 coordinate 14,441,120, forward strand.
GGAAACTAAGAGATTAATGTAAGTTGGTACTAGTCGCCTTGCATTACGATGCTTCCTTCATTTAACTAGGTAATCAACTCTCTCTCATTGATGGGCAAAATCAGTGTCTAACTCTTATCTGTCTTTGATTATTTATATCGCTAGTAATGCAGTAATTAGTGACGATTAAATTAAACTTATGATTAAATCTTCTAGTTTAAACCAGGTATTCGGATTTCCTTTTGAAACCACTTCCAAGTTATTAACGCAGTGGCTTATTTTATAGCTTTAGATACATCGTAAGAACATTCCAATTAACGTTTACATCTTAATTAATAGAGTTATTACTGGATGTGGCTGAAGATCTTTATTTTATTTCCAGATAAACCAGATGATTCTGGATTAGTTGATGAGTTGAAGAGGCAATTACGAGAGAAGGATTTGGTGCTAACAGATATCCGATTAGAGGCTCTCAGCTCAGCGCATCAACTTGAAAGCCTTAAGGACACCGTCATCAAAATGAGGGTAAGAAAATTTTTAACAATTAATCCAATGAAATAGCTGTTTGCTTATAACAAGCCCACTTAATATAGCAATAATAGTCGTAAGATTCTTATCATTCATTGTGAAAACACCCCAAGGAATAGTCGGTATCCACTTACTTAATATTAAGGTAGTACAGTAAGTATTCATTAGGGGCTCGCTAGTAGCCCATTATACAAATTAAACGCGCTATTTGGTACTGATTATAGTCGGTGTCCTACAAAATGTTCATAAACGGCCCCTCGTATATAATTAAATTCTTCCTCGTCCGTACCGAGTAGTGAAGCATCAACCATGTTTTTAAGAACACTTATTGTACCTACGCAATTTCCGCTTATTTTACGGCACATATTATTATAACTTTTTGCCTCACCTACTTATACAATTTACCACTTAATAAAATTATCTATCCGCACTTAGATTTTTTAAACGAATACGTTGAAATGTCCTTCTCAAATCAAGGTACACTTCCAGAACGAGATGTTAAACCTCAAACAGAACAACGAGCGGTTACAGCGACTGGTGACGTCACGGTCGTTGGCTGGTAGTCAGAGCTCGTTGGGTACTGGTGGCTCTGCTGTGGAGGACCCAAGGAGGTTCAGTCTCGCTGACCAGGCTACTATGCATCAGGTGAGATAATTCATTAGTTTTATGAAGGACCGCGTATCCGCAATGGTATCGTAAGACAGCTAGTTGGATTGGACCTTAAAAAAGTGAGTGGATGTGAAACGTGGAAGACCAAGTATTGTAGTTGTGGCGCAGCATGGGGAAGCCTATGTCCAGCAGTAGTGGACTGTGATAGGCAGAGTTCATTGATGTATGTAGTTTAGATGTTACCGCAGGTAAAAATCTGTAAGTGTGTTGCACTCCACCTTTTTAACGTGTGGCAATGCAAATCTATCGTCCATTTGGGCAGAAGGTTATGGCCACCGTCCAAAATGACACGGTTCTCAAATAGAGGTATGTCCGGTGGTATGTACGCGGTGCACCTGTTCATATAATGGCACGTCACGGGAACGTTCCCCAACACCGCTATGCTCCCTTCAAATATTAGTAACGCGTGACGGTTTTACCATACAAAAAATAATCCTAATGACACCAATTTCATCGCTTCCATATTTTCACACGAGTGCACACGCAAATATGTGTCCATGACAATTTTGTAGAGAGCTGCAGACATAATTCAGCGTACCGTTTAAAATGAGTAGAAAACGTCAATTTGGTGGCGCATAGATGCACCTGTTACACGAACTTACTTGTCATAAAGCGCAAGTAAACCGCGGGTAATAAAACTCGCAAGCGAACGTTGCAGAAAATAACTAATTACTGAACAAACACTTTCAATTTGATAGCTTTAGAAACAAAGCTTAAAAGTTACGACTTAACAATTTTCGTCCTAAGCAACAACTGTATTCTCTTTTCAGGCGACACTAGACATGCACTCGCAACCTCTAGACCTAGACTTCAATTGCATGTCATCGACCCCTACCATGGATTTCTCCAAAAAAGGTTCGCCTAAATCGGGCATGGTCGAGCCCATATACGGCAATAAGGCCGCATGCGAACTAAATGAAAACAGCGAGACGCTATTAGCTGCACTGAATGGCAGCAGTGATTTATTCGCGAATGGAGGCGACCGACTGAGTGGCGACTACGACATAAACACTGTGCTCCCACCGCCGAAGACAAGGGAACTAGCGATAGGGGAGAGCTATTCAGATATCGGTAAGTCTAATTTTAAATAAAACAACGTTCAAGCTTTTGTTTATTTCAAGTTACAAAAGGATTAATTTAACGACTCATTGTGTTTGTTTAACAGGTGTTGCAGACAGCCAAGGAGATACAACCGATGGAAAAAAGATAGCTATAGCCGTATATTTAGGACAACCGGAGACATTCCAAAGATATTTCGAAGAAGTTCAAGACACGCTCACAGAATCTGAATGCAGATTCTACGCTAAACAATCAGCGAGCTCATACAACAACCATTTTGAGAAACAGTCCAGTTTCGACTCGCCGCGACTATCCCAAAACCGCAGCCCCGAAACAGAGACGCAAGACTACACACAAATAAATAAGTCTAACACAAATAGCCTTAAAAGCAATAAATCTACGCACAGTAGTTCGTATAAGAACGTTTATAATAGTGATTCGACAATAAACTGTAATGAATTCACCATAGCTTACACTTATATATCTGGCAAGACGACTTGGCAGAACTTAGATTATATAGTTAGGAAGACTTTTAAAGATTACTTGTCTAGAATAGACTTGGGAACGAATCTCGGTTTGAACACTGATTCGATAACATCGTATCACTTGGGCGAAGCGACGCGAGGCCCTGAAATAGGTTTCCCAGAGCTGTTGCCTTGTGGATATATTATTGGAACTGTCAATACGCTGTACATCTGCTTAGAGGGAGTTGGTAGCTTGGCGTTCGATAGTCTTATACCAAAAAATATTGTATATAGGTAAGTGTGATCCAGAAAGCATGGCATTTTTCGTATCCCAAACATTACAAGACCTGGCATCCGTAACCAATGACATATTTTTCCTAGATATGTTTCACTGCTATCGGAACACCGGCGAATAATTCTGTGCGGGCCAAGCGGCACAGGCAAGTCGTATCTAGCTGCAAAACTAGCAGAGTTCTACGTACAGAAGACGCAACGTAGAGGAAATCCCGCCGAAGCTGTGGCTACTTTTAAGTAAGTACATCCACTGTTTAAAATGTTAAAAGATTAACTTGTGCTTAGTAACAAAGATGAAAGATGAAGTTTAATTTGGTAATTAATTGAAACATTGCTTTGCAAATTTTTTAAATTCTGGTAAAAATTCCGGCCGGGATATTAGATATCCAACCATCCTTAACTTTCACTGTGTATTGAAAGTGAGCTTGTTCACACAATAGAATCTGGTCTTGATACATTCTGATTTTTACCTACTGCACTTATGGATTTTTGATCTGCCGATATCCCAAACAGAACATACCTAAAAGTTTCTACATCACCGTTTCTGGCAAAATTATGAAGACTTAGTTTAAAGATGTTCACTTTTGCAACACAAAAAATACTAATATTCATCTTACCTTTTCAGTGTGGACCGCAAATCCTGCAACGAATTGCGCGCCTACCTAGCCAACATTGCAGAACAGTGCGGTGCTGCAGCGGCCGGCGAAGAGGCTGCCTTACCTTCAGTAGTCATACTCGACAACCTTCAGCATGCTTCTGCGTTGGGAGACGCCTTCGCTGGGCTACTGCCTCCTGACAACAGAAATATGCCTGTTATTATTGGTAAGTACCTACCTACTAATAAATCGACTTAAGAATCTCTGTGCTAGGAAAGTTAAGACATATTTGAAGGACTATTTTATCATGTTGATATATAATTCTACTATATGAAATATCGTGTAGCTGAATATACCTAGGCCTCCCCCAAACATATTTACAAACTCACAACCACAGGTCTTGTGCACCGCCTTCAACTACCACTTTCGTTTGCAACCACCAAATTCCTGCTCCTTCCAAAATATCAATAGTCCACCTAGTAAGGGGAACCTACAAACGCTGCAACTGGACAGTTCTGCTACAAAAAAAAAAAACCATTACTGTCGGTATAACGCTTGTACACAAGCATCTTGTCATGTCTTTGTAGCTTTACCGGCAGCCGGTATTGGTATGACGGAACGCCTTTTTTGGACCTATATCAATAAAGATGACATAATTGTCTCATTAATAGTGAAACGATCGTGAGAGCATAGCAATGAATGAATAAACTCTGGTAGCTAGGCACGCTTTCCTCATATCTTTTCCTTTTAAGGGGCGTTTATTGTCGTTGGATCCCACTTTTGAATCCCATTTTTTAGGTATTAACGATGGATCCCGTTTGCTATTTCCGTTGAATCCCATATTATAACAACATGTGTACATTTCAGAAGAAAAGTGATTTACCTTTATCAAACAATAAAAATAGATTATTTTTAGTGGGGTACCCGGAACCGAACTAGTTAGATTAGGTTAATTATTTAAAAAAAAAACAATGTTAGGTTAGGTTAAAACTGTGACCCCTACGCACGAGCCGAGCGAGCGAAGCGAGCGGTGCCGCGGCAGCGGCCGGCGAGTGCCAGAAACGACTAGATTATATAGAAAATGAGTTGTTTGTGAAATAAATAGTATACGAAACGTTGGTTGTAAACTAATTGTCAATGGAGTTTTGGTGAAACATTAGTAAACCCCTCATTTTATTATAAACAATTTTGTTGTTGAAAGTACCCGCATTCAGATTTTTTTAAGCATTCGGGATCCAACGGAAATACTTTTCGGGATTCAACGACAATAAAACGTAATTACCTTGCATTTTTTAAATTCGGGATCCAACGGAAATACATAATAATGTTTTGCGGGATCCAACGCCAAAAATATTAAAATGGGATTCAAAAACGGGATCCAACGGAAATAAATCTTAAGGGGAGGCTTTGAATGCTTTGTACGGTATAATATTATGCTTGTTTTTAACTTGAATTACCTACTGAATAGTTTCTACATTTGTAATAAGTTATTACTAAAAAGGCACGTTAGGCAGCGTCGCATTTCTACTATCTAGACCTCTAAGCTGAGTTGGACCCAAATAAAATTCAGAAAACGATGATTCGGTGAATTTGTGAATGTAATTAATGTTTTGTTTCAGGAACCATGTCCCAAGCTACGTGCAACACAACAAACCTGCAGCTCCACCATAACTTCAGGTGGCTCCTCACAGCTAATCACATGGAACCTGTCAAAGGATTCTTAGCTAGGTAAGCATCTATGCGCCTACTTGCCAAACGTATCATGCAGAAACAAACCGAAAAGCCAAACCCAATCTGAAAATAACTTAGACGCTGAAAGAAAGAAAACCTGCTTTTAAAGTTGGAACTCTTTGATGCACTTTACAAAGCAACATTGTATCTTCTATCTGAGAGGCATAACGTGGAGTTGACTGAATGAGACTGATTTAGTTGTATGAAAAATGATCACTACCTAATATTCGCCGAAGATTTCTCAGGACTCCTGAAATAATCACTCTGAAAGTTTAAAGTAATTAAACATCTATGCAACAAGATGTAAGCAAGTTCAAAAAATATGGATTCACGTGATCAACTTTGAACGTTAATATATCGGAAACGTGACACTATGGGGTTTGTTCTTGTTATGTCTTCTGTTTGCATTGATGTCAGCTATCGATTTATACAGGGTGTTACGGAAAGGGTAGGTATATCAATACAAACGGGTTAAAGAGTGTATCTGGTCTAGAATCTCTGTACAAAATTTCAGCTCAAAAGCAGTAACTTTGAAAATGCTTAATATTTTTTTATTTCGATAGTTTATTAAATTGAAATCATAACAAACGTGTCACCGCACTACGAGAATCATTATCCATTATCTGTAGTGTGTCTGTGCGCCTAGTACACGCACATCACGCCGCCGCGCGCCAGTGCAGCGCTGTGATGTCGAAATAAAAAAATATTTAGCATTTTCAAAGTTAATGCTTTTGAGCTGAAATTTTGTACAGAGATTCTAGACCAGACAAACTCTTCAACCCGTTTGTATTGATATACCCTTTCCGTAACACCCTGTATAAGTTACATGCGTGGCCGCCATTTTGAAAAAAAAAAATGGCGGTCAGGTAGGTATGCCACGGACCTTCAAAGTCCTTTCTTGGCCTTGGTCTAATTTCAACCATCCATTCCCCAGGTACCTCCGTCGCAAGCTATTCACCCTAGAACTGCGACTGGGTCGTCGCGAGCCTGCACTGGCGGCCGTACTCGAATGGTTGCCAGGAGTGTGGTCTACGCTCAACGCCTTCTTAGAGGCACATTCGTCCAGTGACGTCACAGTGGGGCCGAGGTTATTCCTCGCATGTCCTATGGACTTGGAGGCTAGTCAAGTAAGGTCGAATGTTTATAATATTCTGTTTTGTATAGCTATGCCAGGACCACCTGGTGAAAAGAATTGATTTCTTGATTCTTGAAATCACCCTCGTTTTTACAAGTGTGCATAGACTGTAGGTAGATACTTCCGAATGAGAAACGAGTTATTGGAATTGGATGATCTCATTAGTCTACTTAGTGGTCGTTGGGTCTTGGGTTTCGATTCCTAGATAGGGCAAAGTGTTATTGGATTTTACAATTCGGTCTATCTCAGTAGCAACCAAGTTGGTGGCAATTGGTTATGGCATAAAGGGAGCCTTATAATTGGTGAAGTGTTCCATATACATCTCTGCCTACCTTATTAAAAACGTTACTTTATGCAATGTTATCATTACCTTTTCTCCTCAGGCGTGGTTCGCAGACGTGTGGAACTACAGCATAGTCCCGTACGCGTCAGAAGCAGTACGTGAGGGTATCGCGTTGTACGGCAGACGACGCCACGCCGCCGTCGACCCGCTGCAGCACATCAAGTCCTCATACCCCTGGAGAGAACCCAATCATTCACACGTGAGTGTTGAAGTTTCTTTCTGTGTTGCATAAAGCCCGGAATACACTTGCCTGTAACTCTTGCATGCCAGTATGATATTCACCAATTAGAAGTTTTTATGGCACACGGCATGCAAGTTACTTGCATACTTTTGTGTAAGTTACAGGCATATGTATTTCGTGCTTATTATAATGAAATTTTGAATCTACTTACATCAGGGAATCAGGAAAATATCATAATGATCACGCAGATCGCAGCAGATTTATCCAACAATTAATGAGAGATGAGAATTGATTGATGAGATGCGATAAAACTGTTTCTCGTATTCTTAGCTACCACATTAAACATTTGGCAATAGTCAAAGATCTGCCTATTCAAGGTCGGGCTAGTACGAAACGTTTTTATCCATAATGATAACTTTGTTGCCAAGTTGTTAGGTTTGGGCTTGAAGGTGCCAAACAAATTTAATATTACCCAAGTGTCCTAATAAAATAACATTTTATTTTACAGACTCTAAGAGCAATCACTGTAGAAGAGATTGGCATTGAAGAATCAAATCAAGATTCCAACACGAACAACAATCAAGACCCTTTGGTAAGAATATCTTCATTTAATTTCTGCTTTTTCAGTTTGGGTTCCTAGGGTAATTTTATTAATCTACCCTCCTTTTTGTGACAGTTAAACATGTTGATGCGGCTGCAAGAAGCGGCGAACTACAGCGGAAACCAAAGTCAGGACTCTGACAACGCGAGCATGGATTCGAATCTCACGCACGACAGCTCCATGGGCAACGAGCTATAATAGCAACGCCTCGTCTCGACTGTGTTGTGACGTCACTATCCTCTAAGATTTTATACTACCCGCTGGTATTCTGTGATATTGCTTCTCAACACTGCGTATTGTAGTCGAAACAAAGTAATACCAGCAGCAATTCCATGCAGTGTATGAACTAAACTGACGTTCCTTACATGTGGATTATAAATATGATATATAAAGCCAAATATTTGCCATATGTACATTATTGATATTTATTATTTACTTATTCTAAGTGTTAATTTAGTTGCGATTCTATTATTTCTAGTTGATTTTTTTTTTTAATTTTATCGCTAATTGTAATGGCGGTGTTTATTTTCATTTCGAAAGGTTTTACTCTGCAATATTTGTGAATACTAGCAAATATCGATAGCATGAGTATGCGAACCTTTCTATAAGACTGTTTTAGTTTCTTTTACATACGAGAAAAAAAAATCCACTCATAAGTGAATAAGAAATCAATAACAGTGCCTGGAGCGATAATTTTCCATTTTTTTACGACGTAATTACATGTTAGATCTATTACTGTTTATATGAAGCATTGTGGCTTTTACTATTGTTATATTTTTTCAAAGTTAGGATATAAACCGCATTTGTATTACTGAGACATGTATGTAACATATGAAAGTGTAATTTTTATACCATTTTCATATTAAATTTCATGTATCTAATATAAAAATATTTAAGTGTAAATATGTTTAATATATTTCTTTTTGTATGCGATTACACTAACCGCTATCTATCATAAACAGCGTTACTTTTGTATAGAAATGCGTAACAACTGTGTTACAGTGTTCGGTATGGATTGATTCGTGTGCATAAGTGAAACGTGATATCTACAATCTATGCTTTACAGAAAATGTGAAATAAAAATTGATTATAAAAATCTGGGTGTCTTTGATTTCATTAACTTGCGAATTCGCTCGGATGACGTAAGCGCGCGTTATCTAGCTGTAGCTACCTACTGGGGCGATCCATGGCGAGAGCGGTAAGACCTTGTCTAGAAAGGGCAAATTCGCTGCGAATCGTTTTGCGCGAATTCATACGCGCATTGGCAAGGTAAGTACTGGTCACGGTTTATTCCCGGTCGTCCCCACTGGGCACGAGTGGGAAAATAAGTTTCGTTCCTCCCCATGGAACTTTTTATTTCCCACTCCTTCCGCTAGACCGAGAGTCAAAATGCAACAATGGGAATTTCAATAAGAGATTTCACGGATTTTTCCCACTCGTGCCCAGTAGGGACGACGGGGTGGGGGCGACCGGGAATAAACCCTGGTCACCAATACACTGCGTTCACAAGCATCGCGCGAATTTAAAATATGCGCGTAAATCGCGTGCACTTCGCCAGACTCTCAACTCGCACGTGCGTGATACACGCGTATTGCTCCTTGTTGCGTCCAGTTTACGAGAGAACTTCATAGCGAGTGCACGTATCAAGGGAAATGGAGCAGCAAAATTCGTCCCCAAATGTTCGCACGTTGGTACGCTCCTTCTGAACGCAACGTACCTATGCGCGAGAGATTCGCGGCGAATTCGCCAATTCTGAACAAGAACTAACAGCGTGGGGGTCGAGAGGCGCCGCTCGGGTCTCAAGTTAAAACCTTGTCCAGAACGGGCGAATTCGCCGCGAAACGTTTCGCGCGATAACGAGATACTAGGCGCCAATACATCGCGTCCACAAGCATCGCGCGATTTCAAAATACGCGCGTAAATCGCGTACAGTTCGCAAGACTCGACTCGCGCTTGATTCACGCGAGTCGAGATACTAGAGACTCCTTGTTGCGTCCAGCTGACGCGCGAACTCCAGAGCGTTCAACTCCATGTTTTCTACTGACAAATAAAATTCGAACCCAAATGCTCTCGCGTTGGTACGCTCCTTCTGAACGCAACGGTCGCGCGGAATACGCAAGAGAGAATCGCGGCGAATTCGCCCTTTCTGGACAAGCTCTAACTCTTGCGGGCTGTACCCACAAACTTCAGTAATGATACAAATCTTCAAGATTACAAAAACATTTTGAATAATAACAACAGAATAACGTAGAGGCATTTTTATTGAAGTACTTAAGTTACAGCACACTTTCATCAAACCTTCGCCAGAAACAGATACGATAATGGAGCAATTTGGACGGAACCATTTTTATTTCATTTAGGACTAGAATCTTCATTTATTGATTACTAAAAGGAACAATCGCATGTTTTTGGTGAATCCAATATAAATAAGGCACAACCATTTCTACAAACCAGTATCTGTCACCGACGTTTCATAAATTGTAAACAGGATTGATTATTATTAATAATATCAGTAAGCATTGACAAGCAGTGGTAGGTACGCAAAATGCAGGTAAGTATATCAGAAAACAGGTAACTATATCAGTAATTATTAAATTGCGTCTGCGTCTACAGGGACACAATCAAGCAATGGATAATTATGTTGAACTACGTCCCCACATGTCACATGTTCGCTAACAAAGCTTCCAACATGTGAAATAGGAGTAGAAAAAAGTTACGTCATTCTAAACTCTCCCAGACAAAACTCAGAACGTTTTTCCGAACATACCAATATATTTACGACGACGATACTGCACAATTGGTTCTGACGAACCTGAAAACACCATTTGAAACTTGAAATTTCCTTATTGAGTTTTTCGTAAATATCTCGATAACTAAGCGTCAAAGGTAAAAAATAGCACAATTTTCGTCACCCCCTTGTATTTCGTTGCTCCGAGTTTTTGCTTACTGATTAATGAATGACCTTTAACTGACGTGGACCGTGACCTTTGTCAAGAAATTTAATTAGCATGGGTAAGTATTAGGTACCTACAAACGATGCACTAGCGATAGGTACTAGGCAGCACACGAACTCCTAATTTGCCTCGGAATAACGATTCGGCTATAAACACAATAATAATAATATGATCTCGAGTCTCGAACCGCGTTGTTTGGACTAGTTCGGTGGATCGCTGAGTGAAACGCTAATATCCCAGCGCACATTATGCGTAACATGTTGGTCACTTTGTTGAGAGAGTCGTTGGCGTGTTTGTTAAGAGTGGGGACGCAGCTCAAACGAACAAACAAGCACACACGCAAAGCAGAATACATTATCGCTCACGGTAACAAAAACTAAGGATGAGAAGCAAGGCTTCAGCTTAATTATTACTATGATATGTCACTTTAGACTAATCTAGTGTTCCAAGTGTCAGTAGGTACTCTAAAGTTTCACACATAGGATGACTTTACTAAACAGTTCATGCACAAAAAAAAATTATGCTATGTAGTAGGTAAGTACCTATATGTACATACAGACACAATACCAAAGCGTAGTATCAACCTACATATTATAATATAAACAGCCTACCTATAAGTACTTGAATTCAGAATTTTAGATTAGTATAAATTCATTGCCACTTGGTAATGAATTCAACATAGATTATTAAGTAAGTACTCAACAATCTATTTTAGTATTATGTAGACCAAGTTGATTTTTGAATGACCATTTGCAATAAAAAGGTCTATTAAATTTTAGGTGCTTTGTCTTGTATTGAGTTTGTTTCAGAAAGTTGATGTTATCAAAGATTCTGAATTCATGTTTAGTAAGACTTGTTAACAGTGGGAGAAATTTTGAACAATTGTCACAATGTAAAATCATCAAAGATGACACATAATAATTGTAAATACTTATATGTGTCTAAAGAGGAAAGATACATTATTCAATATTGTTTTAAATGCAACTGAGGTCTGATTTTTTCTTCTTATTAATTAATTTTTAACAAGTAATTATTTCACAAAATAGGTAAATTTTTAGGCATCATCAAATTGTACACAATAGTCCAACAGCATAATGAAACATTGAAAGCCTAAAATATCTACCAATAATTTTTTCAATATTTTAAGGAACTTATTTTGTATAAGACAGGAAATATTATTGCTATAATTCACTGAGTAATACTATACTTATTAAGACAAGACGGAGTATTTAGGTGATGAAGATTTCAATCACTGTGAATGTCAAGACTCAAATTGGACAAAGAAGGAACGGGAGACTCGGTGAAGTCTCCAGAGTCATCGCTATGAACTTTACTTTGTTTAACTTCCGTTTTCCCCTTTGAGTGAGTAGTTCCTGACTGCTTGGGCTTATTATTTGTGATACTTAAGGAACTTTTTTCACTAATCAAATCTGCAACATCCGACAGTGAAACTGAACTTTGTGAGCTCTGGGAAGTCTGATGCGGACTTTCAACTGAGACATTTTTGTTCAAACTTTTTTCTAATTCGCCTTGAGCGGAGCCTGAAGACTTTGATTGTTTATCTATATTCTCTTTAAATTTGGAGACTGATGATGATGAAAAGTCATCACCGTAACTGAACTCAGCAGTATCCCCCTCAGACTTGCCAGTTTCCGGTGATTTTTTCTCACTGATTTCTGCAACTTTATTCTCGCTTTCTTGTTTGAGAGATGCATTTACATCACCTGATGTATTACTCAAACTAGCAGATTTAGCAGACGTTAAATCATTCTGTACATTTGTCACTGGTAAAATATTAGTATTTGTTTGATCCTTAACATCTGTTTCCATAATGGGCAAGCCTGCTGTATTAAGCATTTTTTCATCTAATGAGTTAAAAGGTTTTAATTCTACATATGAGGTAGAGTCACTATTACTATTAGTTGTCAATTTTAATTCACTCATTAACAAATCATTCTCATTTCTTGGTCTGTTAAAAGTTATAAACTTTTGATCTCTTGCATCTACACAATCACTGGTTTTATTTGCAATGTAGTTATTAGAACTAACACCACTGTTATCCACTTGAAGTATGTGATCTCCAGGAATATACTCCGAACTTGTTTTGTCCCTTGCAGAGTCGCTAGAGGTGTCTGTATCTGAGTTATCAAGCTGTAGCCGAAGATGTAGTTTATTTTTTTCGTCAGACGAATTATCAGACTGTGAAGAACTTGTAGTACTACTCTGCGAGTCTTCATGAAGTATGTAAGTACAGTTTTGTTCGTCCCTGTAATTCTTATCTTCACTTTTTTCATGACTGTATTTAGAGTTAACATTTGAATCAAAATATTTCTTCTGATGTGGTTTTAACATATTTTTGAGAAGTGTCAACAGGAGGGGTTCCTTTATATTATCAGATTTAGGTAAATTCATCTTATCGGCCAATTTTTTCTTTCCTTCATATTTGTATTCAATACCTTGTCGCGACTCCGACATGTAAACGAATAATGTATTTTTCAAACAACAAAACTCTAAAAACTCATGGACCACTGATAGAGCTAGTAGGCCCTCCGGTAATTTAAGGATATTATCTAAATTCACATTCTGTTTTAAGTTTTCACATTCATCTTCAAAAGCTAAAAAAATATTAGCTCTTAGCAACGCGCGTATTTTGGCTAGCGATCCATTTCTTTCTAAAGCTTCTATAACTAGATCTCGAAGTTCAGTGTCTTCAGCTTGCGCCATTTTAAGAAAATAATTTTATGGTAAAGTTGTTACAAGATTTCATGTAAATAAAACACAAATTCAGCACTGGTTAACGTGTTTGACTCGCTTGTTTTGCTTGTTGAAAGAGGCAATTCTGTCAGTCAGTGAAAACGTCACCAGCCAGCACCATTAAAATTTTCGACATTAATGACAACAGGATAACAAGATTCACAACTATAGTGTCAAAGAAAGATAAAACATAGAGAATGCTTAAAATGTCTACTACAGCAACGAAATGGTACGCTCGCGCGTGACGTCATTCAGAAATTAGATGGTCTGTGCTGGATTGGCGCTAGCGTCGTTTTCGTTCGGAAATTAATTATTATTTAGAATGATGGATTTTTAACTGAGTTTTTATTTTATTTACGTTATCCCAGTGATTATTATTTTATAAATATTAAAAAAAACAGATATAAAACCAAAAATAGGTGTAATTAATTCTTGGGAATCAAGATAAAAGTTCAGTACAGACGCCAGCACATCAAGCTGCTACAATCTGTCAAATTTCTTTAATAGATTTTCAAATTTATCGCTAAATAATAAGGTTTAAAGTTGATTGCGAAACTAACCTGACCTAGAGCTACAAATATGAAATAATAATAGGTAGGTACTACGCTACGCGGCTTGTTATAATGGCTTTAAATTAAAATGTAAATTGTTTATGCAATTCACTGGACTATTTTTTTAAGGGCACACAAGGTACCTTTATTAAAGTCAGTATACCGATGGATTTACGTAAAATTACTTAGGACGGAATGAGAAACAATGAAAGAAAGCTTCATGATTTATTTACCTAAAATTAACCTATTTTAAAACATAGCAGAGGTCTTTACCTACCTACTAAAACTTCATAGGTAGGTACTCTTCGGTAATTAAACCAATTACAGCGGGAATATTTTCTATCCCTGTTTTTAAAAGTTACACCCAGACTGAAGAAAACTAGACGCATTCGTATAATTAAGTAGGTACCTACCTAGTCAGAAAATAAATATTTTTTTAATCAAAAGTAACTAGGTACATCTAGATATTCACCCTTATATCTTTGCGAACGTGCTCGATTACAAGGGGTGAAGGCTTGCGCCGGGAAATGTAGGAAATTCAGTCAGTCGGGTCGAGCGAGCGTAGGAGGTCGGTACGGTGTCCGCCTCGAAATTTAACGGCATAATGAAACTTTTAGTCCATTTTCCTATCATATCCTGAGTAAAACATTTATAAAAACTAAAAAAACAGTGTTGACTTTGTTATGTTCGCGCACCGTGGGTTAAAATTCCGACAATGGCTGTATAATGTGTTAAAATACTAGTGGCGGGAAACCGTTTTGATATCTCGCTTGACGTGTTGTGTCCTATGTGTACGTAGAGCGAGAGGAGCCGTCTGCCCTAGAGGGCGGCCGACATGCTGGATTCGTCGTGAATCGATATTTTTGGAACGTTGTAGAGCAGAAACCATGAGGTTCGAGGCTCAGTAAAGGTATGAGAGGTGATAATATTAATAGTTTCCGTTCACCCGACTACACCCAACTCATTTAGCAAAATATGTGCTGCGGTATACTGGATCCCACGTTGGGCTCCAGTACCCCCCCTCCAGCTGCAGCAGCTGCTCTCCGGATGTTTGTGCAGTTTTTTTTTAAACGGTTTAGTTTATATATTTTAGTATTCTACAAAATTAACATTTTTATAATTTTAAGAATTTTGATTTACCAACTTCGCTCGAGTTTTTGTTTTTACTTTGTACAGGAATAGGTAATATTTTAAGCATTGCTGAATTAAGTAATTATGTTGGAACGTAATAAATTCACTTGTTGTTTGCATTCACGTGTATATTAGCATTTCAAAACATGGTTTACCTACCTAGCGAACAATAATATTTTTCAGAGATGCTTATGTACCTACCTACCAAACAATAATTTTAAGGATTAAAAACAATTGCATAATTACCTACTTTGTAACTTGATGGTTACTAAATGAGTGGATAATTTAAAAAAAATGCTCGTACTACCTACATTATACCGACCTATCTATTAAGCACCAAGGTACTACTAAAAATTGATTGGCACTTGTTAACTTAATTGAATTTTCAAACGATAAAAAATGTCCTAGGTGAAAAAGGGGAGACTATTAAGAAATACCGCAGTCAATGTAAAAAATTAAGTTTATAAATAAGTAAGTAAACATCATGTGACAACCCACTCAACAAATCTAAGCAAGTGTTGAAGCAACACTGATTTAAAAACCAAAGCATACATTTTCTGTAAGTAAATATATTCAGTTTCAATTTTCAATAACCAGCAAAATGCATCGGTTGTCGGCTAAGTATCACGTGGTGGCCCGGGATGTCACCCGAAAATCCCGGGAATACCGAGCGTCGAATTTGGCGCCGTACTCACAAGGGCTCAGGGGGATTAGGTCGTGCACACCAGTCTCTAGTGGCAAATATCGAACTGACAGAACCAAACACACTTACGTTTGCGCATATTCATGTGTGTTGCAAGTGTGGCACCCGTCTTAGGTAAATTAAAATACAGAACTACACGACCTAAGTACGGTCAGCGGCAAAAGTCGATTAACGCTGCTACTCATCTAAATTCACAGAACATTATTCGATACATTGAACCTACTTCAGTATTTCTAATGTTTTAGCTAAGAATTAATATTCTTGTAATTTTTCTTCTGTTCCCATTGAACTAATAGTAAGCTCGCAATAACTAAGTAGATTAATTGTAGATTTAAAAACCAAGTGTTAATCGACTTTAATGACTATACATTGTACTTAGTTGTAATGGAGATATACCTAGTTCTATTTGAAATGGTTTTCTAAGAATACGAGTAGGTATGTTAGCGGGGAAATATCAAAGCCGAGTATCAAGTACACAATACACACAATTTGAGTTCGAATAAATGTGCTATTTCTTTTTCCTAAGAGAGAAAAAACCACATTTACATTTATATCAAAGTTTATTTTCCGAGTATTTTTTCTGGAACATGAGACTTGCCTAAGCTTTTGATTTTCTGTTAGAATTTATCAACATTAAAGGTCTTATGTACCTAGGTACCTGCCCACCTAGACAATTATTAATACCGAGTGTGAATTCTAGTTGTTGTCTACTTAACTCATTATAATGTGTGCTTTTTGCAACTACCAAACTTGCCCCGTTACCCACCATAGAAATGATAAAATTATTATTTTTTGTATTTATCAGAGGGATATATCTACCTAGTAGGCGGTAGGTACATAGGTACCTAAATGCCGCCCCGTGGGCCCCATGGCCTCTAGGATAGCCTAGAGGCCACGGGGCGGCATTTTAGAGCGTCGGTTAAGTTATGATATGGTATCGTGCTGAGTTGACGATAGCAATAAAAGCTCTGAGTGACAGTTAGTCACACTTTGGCGTAATAGGTAACCAAACACTGCACTGGTAACATAATAAGAATATGATTTTTCGGGCAAACCGGGAATAAAACGCGTGATCATTTGGAAACATGATTATTATCACAAAAGTAAATATAAAGCATTGTAGGATATTTATTTATGTATTTATTTATCCTCCTATTGGAACGCCATACAACGAAGATAGGACATCGAACGGCAGAGATGGAACACGCACGTTCATGAAAAAGAAAGGTCTATGTTTGGTGTTATTAAAATACCTATTTAGGTATCTACCTACACAACAAAAAAACGCAAAGCAAAACTACCTAAAATAACGTACTATAACGCATTCATCATTATCATCGCACCCTTTTCCCGAATTCCGCCGGGGTCGGCTTAGTCTAGATCCAGATGCGGCTTATTGATTTCCTCGGAGCGACTGCTTTCTGACCTCCGCAACCCAATTTCTGGGATATTATATTGATGTCCTTCTTTGAAAGAAGGACATCAATATTATTTACCTAGCTATTCATAAGATGAACCTGAGAAGAAGATATTTAAGTTTAGAGAAAAGGTAGGTAGGAAAATAGAAAAAATAGGCCCCACTGTCTGAAAATTAAACCCCTACGCCAAGACGCCTATCTTTAACCCAATACAATTTGAATGTCTATTTTGAGACTTGGCACCATGAAGTAAATAATATACAACTTGGCACTAAGAAAGGAATTTGGGAACACAACTTAGACGGATAAAGGGGGATTAAAACCACGAACTGCGCGAACAAAGTCGCAAGCCAAAGCTAGCCTGATTTCGAACGAAAACAACTTTCTTTTTAACCGACTTCTTTCAGAATAAGATTACTTACTTACGTGATAAATCGAACCACGATACGATATACACTGTAGGCACAAAAGAGTCTAAAACATGTATTGTTGAATGTTCCAGCCATCAGGTGTGTTGTAGGACTTAGGTATTCCTTACAAGGGTTTAGTTCTGATTTATTTCAATTGTTCAGCTGAAACGGTTCCCACATCGTGATTTACGAAACGTTTTAAATATAACAAATTCGTACTTACTGTCTTTGCCAGTTTACCATTCGCTGGCAATTTCAGTGCTTAGTCAAATTTATTTTATGCAGAGTAAAATTTTAAGACAAGACCGTTCTGTTAAAAGAAAAAAGTTATGGGTGTAAAACGTGAAAGAAATTAGGTATAACTAAATTCTTATAAAGGCTCTTGACCTTCAATTAAAATCTATCGGTAAGAGGTGACTTAAAACGCACAAGTTGGACTTTTGATAGGCAAGACTAGGGACTAGGACCAGGTATACATCAAGTCGCTATAAGGGGTGAAGGAAACTCCCAAAATAAGTATGAAAGCTTAACTATTGCAAATTACTTAATTAATATCTGCCTACCCTTTTCCCAACTATGTTGGGGTTGGTTTCCAGTCTAACCGGTTGCAGCTGAATTCCAGTATTTTACATGGAGCGATTGTCTATCTGATTGACCTTCACAACTAAGTTACTGGGTATAAAACGATACCCCTTAGATAAGACTGCATGGTTATCAGACTTTTGGGCTTCTGACTACTCGTAACAAAGATCCGTTAGGGACCTACGAATGACAGCAGGGACCAACGGCTGAACGTGCATACCGAGACACGGAGGGTGTTTCGATATGTAATGGATGGTTCCCCATCCACAACCCCACCGCGGCAAGCGTAGCTTGACTTTCGTTTGGCCCGTGCGGCTGTTATAATTAAGCCTTAACTATTGAAGATTAATCTACCTACCTATTAATATAATTATATCTACACCCTAGAGATCTCTGACCAGACAACTTACTAAGCCAGAGTTGAGAGTCCTTCGAGAATCCTTGAGTTTATCCTCCATCCAATAAAGCCAAGTCAGTCATGACGGACGCTAACCAAACTGGAGGGTCTGACTTACTGAGAAGAAGTTTTATTATTCGTGATACCTTTTTGCGTACCTAATTAGATCAGCAAAGTTCTAGTATCTTACTAGTATTTACTCGTATTACCTAGATGTTTCATGAAATTCTCGGAATCGTCGAGAGTAATAAAAACAAAACTCATCTTTATGAAATGGATCCGAAACCTTCTAAAATTCTTGTTCACCCGTCAGTGGGCACGGTTGGTCCGACTGATCAAGGGGGTAATTGCGTAACACACTATCAGTAACAATGGCTTTCATTTTAATAGTTCAACAACATCCATTGCGATATTTACGTTGTTGAGCTGACAAATTTTTCGAATATATGAAGCAATGGATTAGCTTAAATGATTCGTATTGTCATTGATAGTGTATTACGGAATTAGGGTGCTGAGCGCCGGACTTGCTTCAATACCTATCTTACATATACAGGGTGGATTTTTGGGACAGCTTAGGGCTTACAATTTAGGATACTTTTTTTTACAAAACTGTGATTGCATGGCAGTTAGTAATTACGACAGAAAGTTAAGGACATTCTCCTAATAATGTTTTTCTGTAACTATAACAATGAAGGTAGGTACTCTGCCCTTTCTGCTCCGTGTCAAAAATCCACCAAGTAAGACCTATAGGCACCACTTTTTATGCAAATATATAAGTATGTGTTTTAGAAGTAGGATAGACCCCTTTTCTACCTATTTTCATTTGCCCAAGGTAGTAAAAATAAATTTAATCCCAATTTAACTGCTGATACACTCGGCTTTTCTCCCATTTCGGGGGCATTAACATAGAAATAGTCCTTTATGTACGCCAATTAAGACATGGGAAGCTTGTCAGCGACTAATAAACATTTAGATAAGATCACTTCATTGTTAGCACTCCTACTTTAGCAAACAAAATGTACACGTAAATTTTTGTTTGTTTTGGATCATTCTTTTACATACAAACTTTCATAATCCGTTGCATAATTTTTAATACCTGCTTTAAGTGATTCCATTATTCTCCACATAGCTTTTATCAGAGGGCGTCTAACTTACAAGGCTCATAAAATTGAAGTATGATAAAGCAAAGTGAAATTTAAGTGCAGGAAAGTTTTAACTACTTAACTATAGTTCAGGAAGTAGGAAGGTAATAGATGTGACTATTAAGAGTCTTTCGCATGGCGCTTCTGAATTATTTTGGTTAGTAGGTAATAATTTTACTACGTAAATTCAATCTATGTTAGAGCCAGGAATCTATATACATAAAAATGAAACCCGTTTTCCGTTGTCACGACATAACATGAAAACGGCTGAACCGATTTCGATGAAATTTGGTATAGAGATAGTTTGAGTCCCGGGAAAGGATATAGGATAGTTTTTATCCCGATATTCCCACGGGATCGACATTTACGCGGGTGAAACCGCGGGGCGCAGCTAGTTTGAGATAATTTTCAACAACAAACTGAATGTCATAATTAAAAAAGTTCAAATTCCATTGCAACTTGCAACCAAAAACTTATTAGGACCTTTTTGTTACAAATGGTCACTCAAAAACCAACTTAAAATTCATTTCTCTAAAGTAGATAATAGATTAAATGACGATTGAATATAAATTATCTGAGATTATGAACACTGCTATAGATTTTTCCTAAAATTTTGACGACTTGAAATAGGTAGTAAACAATCGAGATAAGAGAACTAGTTTTTCCCAGTAGATAACATTTTAGGTCCGTTATTTACAGCTTTTTACATTGAAACCCAAATCGGAAAATATAAATAATTAGATCCGACAGGCACCGATGGAAACTCAATCAGAAATAAGATTACCTACATTTTTTTCATGGGTAGGCTTTTGTGTAGGATCCGTGGTTCCTACACAAACATGAGAGAAGCCAATTCATAAGCAAATTATTGATCGAAGATAAGCAAGGACAAAATAATGCTGGCTGGCCTATTTTTAGCCCAAAGAATCAGCATTGCCATTCAACGTGGCAATGCTGTCAGCCTTTCCATCCAATGTGTCAATGCTGCCAGCCTTTTGGGCACTTATCCCTTTGACAGCGATGCGGACGAATTGTTTGATGCCCAATGAGCTCTGCCCCGTTTTTATAATTTTTTATTATATACTTGTACATAATTGGTACATAGGACACCTACCTACTTTAATGTTAGGACAAAATAAAATTCTGTAAATTCTCCTTCTTATGGATGAGTAGGTGCACAAACATATTTCGGGCAACCTATCCGTTTTTTCCAATAGCCCTAACTAATAACTATATTTGGTATGAAGCAATTATTATGGTATCGTGTTGAAATTATATTTTATTTATCGTGATTGCTTACTCGTAATCATTCATAATAATAGTTACCAATCCATATTTTTCCATGTAATTTCCACGGCATGCACAAACATGAAACGTAACTTTAACATGCAAGTTATTGAAAAATAATATTATACATTTTTTTAACACAAGTTTTTACCTTTAGAAATCGACAGCAAGAATCAGTTAAACATTATACAGGGTGGCAGGTGACGCGCAACCTGTAAACCTGTTATAATGGATTCAGTAAATAATTCTGAACCATTTTGAAACATTTCGTCAGTTATTTAAAAAAAAAAATTGCTGTTCCATACATTTTGACCGCGTTTTCTATGAAACAGCAGAGTTTTTTTTTGATAACCGCGAATATTGCCTACTCTAGGCGGTCTATAATCATGTGCTGAATTAATGGTACCTTTGCGCGTCGATGTACCTGCCATTCTGTGGTAAATACAGGGTGTTACAGAAAGGGTATATCAATACAAACGGGTTGAAGAGTGTATCTGGTCTAGAATCTCTGTACAAAATTTCAGTTAAAAAGCAGTAACTTTGAAAATGCTTAATATTTTTTTATTTCGACAGTTTATTAAATTGAAATCATAACAAACGTGTCACCACACTACGAGGGTCATTATCCATTATCTGTAGTGTGTCTGTGCGCCTAGTACACGCACATCACGCCGCCGTGCGCCAGTGCAGCGCCGTGATGTCGAAATAAAAAAATATTAAGCATTTTCAAAGTTAATGCTTTTGAGCTGAAATTTTGTACAGAGATTCTAGACCAGATACACTCTTCAACCCGTTTGTATTGATATACCCTTTCTGTAACACCCTGTATACAGGATGAAATTAAATTCATGTGCATCCTTTTAAGGGGTCATTGTACTCATCATTATGAACAACTTTTACTATGGGACTAAACCTAAAATCGCGAAAAAAAATCAGCTGTTCCTTGCTTTTATGTTCACATAACTCGTCAAAATGTAGGGAAGAGCTGATTTTTTTTCGCGATATCAGGTTTGGTCCCATAGTAAAAGTTGTTCATAATGATGATTCGAATGACCCCTTAAAAGGAATCCCATGAATTAAATTTCACCCTGTATAAACTTATTGCCTGGCGTAAAAATATTACATCGGCTATCAAAAAAAATCTGCTGATTCATAAAAAAGTGCAATACCTACGCGCTCAAAATGTACTGATCAACAGCTAAAAAAAAAAACTGATGAAGTATTTCAGGGGGGTTCAGAATCATGTTTTGAATTTTCCTCCCTGTATATACCTAGTTAGTTTTCCTCCCTGATATATAGTTAATATTTCCTCGCAAGTGCATTGAAAAGCTGCAATTTAGCCTCGAGTGTAATGACAAACTTAGCTCACTTGTATCATAATGTATTATTATTATCCGCCTATCTCAAGATATCGTAAGACAAAATCGGTCTTGTATTGTGCTCTTTTAATTTCAAATCTGGGTCAATAGTTGAAAAGCTTTTTGCACCTCCGTGTTACGCAATATTCACTTCATTTGGGAACTTCTAAGTGCTTTCTCATTGATATTAAACAAATAACTTTACTTTCGAATCATCATTGCTTTTAAAACTTATTTTTATTCAACTTTTTAATGCTTGGCCGATATAGAGTGGATTGAGTTACCAACAAAGTTACTACGAAGGGAAATACTATACGTACAATATCTATTTCTCGGGTGTGTTTCTGGGTGTTTTAAATTTATTTTCATTTACACGTTATCTATGTAATTTTGATGTAAATTATGGATCGCTCAGACTACAAAATATCAGCACTAAATTTGTGGTAATGTTTTCCCATTTCACAATAATAGCCAACTCCATTAGCCCGGTCGTGTCCGGATGGTACCTATGCAAGTTATTTGTCGATTGTGACCTAATTTATTTAACTAAAGTTGTTGCTTTAGGAAGCTACATATAGCATATTGAGTTTCAGTTGTTTATTTCAGTTAATTATAATGACGTAACTATATTCTCGAGTAGATACATATGTGAAGATGTCACTCGCTGTATTATAGCATATGCTTACCAAACAAATTAAACACAAACTGCACCACGACCCACAACTGTTTATATAATACTTAACTGTAATTAAAAAGTTTCTAATGAAACCTAATATCAGATCGTTAGAACCTCTTCCAGTCAGTTTCAAAGTTTGTTTCAATATAAATGATCTTGTTAATAGCTTTCCCAACTGGCCCGTATTTCGGGCAGCACACTCGGCCCTTTTGCAAAACGACCTATTGTAACTGCTTCACGCAAAGTATTCGGATTTGCGTTAATTGACGCCGAACAATATACAGGTATTGTTGAAAGCCAGCCATCTAACTGAAAGTGTAGTTAGAGTGTAATGAATAGCTCGTTTTGCTCTAATTGTCCACTGATAGCTTCTGCTTAGGGGTGGTTTAGCCGAGTTAAGGGCCTTTTGGAGATTATAATTAAAAAAACGGATAAAAATACGTTGAGTATCGAGTGTTGGTGTGGCGCGGGCGGCGGTGCGCGGCCTGTTTCAGGGTTCCACGTCGGAAGGGGCGTTATTCTTGGAGACAATCAATACGAGCGTCTGCATATTTAAATCAGCGGCGAGGTGAACGGCTTCTGCGGCGAGTGTGCGATGACTGCGTACATCACGACAGTTGACATCGCTGATTGATTTTCGTCGCAGTGGAACAACACTTCAGATAGAATATTTAGCAGAACGATAGGCGTCCTTTCAGCTGTTGTAGACACAGCAATAAAAACGACAATATACACAAAGGAGTAGATTTACTACGTAGAGGCAACACCTGAGCATTCAGCGCATAAAAAGGAAGAAAACACGATATCTCGTTCACGAAAAAAGCACTTGTTCGTTTGAATTTATTGCTCGATATTCTACAAGAGTTCAGTAAGATTATGTCCTGACAGAAAAGTTATTGTCCAAGGTATTGACTTAGAAACTGATCAATATTGTGGCCGCTGACCATGAAATATAGGGGCTCTTTAGCGATAAATGTTGAAATCAATTAAGACGGTAGTGTCACTACGATTGGTGGCTTTTTGACGATATTACCTATGCATTTCTGTGTGGCGGCATATTCCTTGATTTTGTAAGATAGATTACGATTCGACGTCGTTGTCGTTAGGTATCTATAGCACTCACCCCTGTTAAGGCAAAATAATATGAATTCGCGTGGGGGCTTCAGGAACATAATCCTGAATAACATAACACGCGATAATGTAAATACGTCAAAAGGGTGAACGAAGGATGTAATGCGAGGTGTTTAGCAGGCTCTCGGGACCTACGGGGCTCCTTATGAATAAATATGGAGCGGACTACCTTGACACTCGCCGAGCACTTTTGAACATAAAAAAAACTGAGTAGCGGTTCACCTACTTGAAAGCGACGTCTTTCAAGTATTTAATCTAGTTTCCAGTCACGTGTGAATTGAAAAATGGTAGGGCACTAGTTTGTTGTTGTGTGCTGAATAGCAAAATATTGCGCAGTGTATACGGAGTCAGTGAGTGCACGATCGCATACACTCGGGCGAGTCGGTCCGTGTGGCTTTGTAATATCAAAGGTTATTTTATCAATAGTCCAGTACGCACGTGGAGATGACGGTAATCCATCACGTCTCAGTGTTTGATCGTATTTTTCATCATATGACTGCACGAGCGAATTATTGGGTTCCCGTTGAATCCAATCATCCTTGAGTTACAGCATACATAGATCTACCTTTCTTCTTGAATGCTAATACAAGTTGATGGGCTTACAAACTCAGAGCTTGGGATTCAAATGAGGTTAAATCGAGCTGGTTTTCATATCGAGATTCAATGCGGATCGAGATAAGCTTTTACGAGTGCAAGGATACCTAATTACATTTTCATCAGCACTTGTTTTAAAGTAAGTAAGTACACGAGATTAAACAGTTGACACAACAGAATCTTTAGAGTCCCTTGCTGACCTTTCTGTGTCGCTTAACTTTATTATGCTTACTTAACTATATTATGGTAGAGGTCGGCCCTATTTGTAGAAGAGCTATAGAATTTGTATATATGAGGATACGGTTATGGCCTTCATATATTTGTGATGTGGGTAATGAAAACAGTTTATGTCGGACGATAATGTAAGCCTTCAACATTGTTTCTGTGATATCTGAAGCTTTTAGGATGAATGTAACTGTGGATGCCTATAAATTTGCATTTACCTCGTTAGTCAAGTCAAAGTTAGAATCTCGGTTCGGGTAAATTGCGGTAGGGGACCAATTTATCACATTGGATCTAATATTGGTGAGTGTGGGCCAGTACCCATACCTCTGTTAAACCTTTTGTGGATAATAAGGTTGACAGCTGTTTTTGTACATATATTGATGTCCTGTGTCTTTAATTAAAAACCTTATTTATTTATTTATTTTAGTAGTATCTCAGTATATTTATAACACGATACGCAAAGAAAAAAAAATATAAAGATAAAGTTTTTTTTAGGGGTTGTCAGTGCTCCTCATCACTAAAAACCGCAAAAAAAATCTTTAAGCCCAGGTTCGCACGAGCGTGTGTTTCCCGCGAATGTTTTTTTGCGCACTGAATTTTCAATGCATTGCTGTAGAGCACAAATATAGATACATCTAGATAACGCAAGAGCAACTACTTCGCCTGCCATAAATCGCATCAGCTTACGTACAAAAATCGTAAGCCACCACTTTCGCGCTCAGTCCTGTGTACTGCTGGCTGGGTGAGCATGAGCGCTGGCGCTAGGCCCCCGGGGGTGGGGCGAGACCGGTGCCGCACGCGCGGCGTCTTTGAATCGATTTGATTTTCCTATCACTAAATAGTGCTTGTGACGTCATAGTAGGCAGTCAAAAAATGGCACGCTTTTTTTTTCATACAGATCGTGATACTTGCGTTATCTAGGTCTATCTATATCTGTGCTATAGAGCATTATTATACTGTTGAAAATCCAACAGTCTTTTTTTTTGACACGTTGGTATGTGCTCTGTAGGATTCTCAATGCTCGGCTCAATACCGACAGTTGAAAATCCAGTGCGCGATAAAAATCCCGCCGCGATATGTTTACGCCCGTGCGAATGTGGGCTAGCGCTGAAATCGGTTACCAAAACCAATTATAACTTAAGCAATACCCATATATATGTTTGTATTATGCTTACCTTGCATGTAGTACCTTTCAGAAAGCCCCTTCACTTACCTATAGCTCAGTTTTCTAATTCAGCCGGCCGAATTCTTTGAATTTTGTCGGTGGCTTTTCAAATGCGGCCTTAATGATAAAGTACCCACATTTTTCACTTTAAACACATTCCCTTTTCAAAGCAGTCGCTGGTATTCGTGTGATACCGATATACGTACCTCCCTTCTTATGTAGCCGAAAATCCAAGGGTTTTAGTGTAAACAAAAATTTCAAAAGCCCGTAGCATTACAAAAAGAGGTTTTGTATAACTGCAGAAAGTCATGTTATTTTTTTTTTTTTGTGTGAGAAATGTTTGTGTGTGCCTACTTAAAAATGTGCGGTTCATTTCAAACATATTGTATTGCGCTGGGTTGTGGTCAGATAGGCAGTCGTTCCATGTAAAATACGATTTATTTTCGTTGGATCCCATATTTGAATCCCAGTTTAATATTTTTGGCGTTGGATCCCGCAAAACATTATTAAGTATGTATTTCCGTTGGATACCAAATGCTTAAAAAAATCTGAATGCTGGTACTTTCAACAACAAAAAGTACTTAGCTACATCCAGTTAAACTGGAAGCCGACCCCAACATGGTTGGGAAAAGGCTAGGCAGAGGATGATGGCAGCCATTAATTACGCTTTCCTCGAATTAAATCGATTGTTTGTTTCATTCACTAAATTCACTTTAATTTCAGCCGTTGTTTTTTATTTCCTCTGCAGGACTTTCGTAGTTGTATTTTGTAACTCTTCATTTAGATAGTCTAGCTATCAATTGTTTAGACGCTGGAGTGTTATCAATTAAATAGTAATTGCTGTTGACTTGCCTTCAAGAAACAATATGTAATGGTGGTCTGTTCCCGTTGTCCTTTTCTTGTTACCCACAGCACTGTATGAATAAAAATATTTATATAGTAACTGTCTTTTTAATCTATTTACGAGTAGCTACCGTTCTTCATAAGTTCGTGTATCAAGTATTAAGATTAACTTGTATTTCTCATGAATTGTATTCTTTTTAAAAATAAATGCCTTAAACCGTACAATAAACAGAAAATGTCTGTTAAAGTTTACTAGAATTTAATTTCAATAACCTGCGTTGAAATCGTTATATCCGTGGTTGAAATTAAAACTTTACAAAAAAAAAAAAAACAACCGACTTCAAAAAAAAACACTATATAAAGTCATAAATAACTTTAATTTCGGAAGTCGGTGTCGTTGGTTCCGCATTTTCGTTTTTTGACACCGACTTCCGAAATTAAAGTTATTTATCACTTTGCAGTGTTTTTTTGAAGTCGGTTGTTTTTTTTTGTAAAAAAAAAATTATTTTTCACTTTTTATTTGTACGTACCCCACACAAATTCAATTAACACTAGTGCATTGAAGAATTGAAGACACCGACTAGGAGAATCATGAAAATTCGCATAGAAATATGCTGGAAATGCAATACATTTATGCATATAACTTCGTACGTAAGAATAATTACCTAATGTGTTATAAAGGTACTAAAACCTTCCAGAAAGTATGTAGATCATATTAATGAAAGAAATTAGTTTTTGAGAAAATAGCGGACATACCTACAAACATACATACGGGTTGAATACAGAACCTCCTTTTTTGAAGTCGGTTAATAATAGCTTCGCCGTACTTATTTCTCTCCACCATTTCTTTCTTATTTTTACGTGGAAACCTTGAATTTCAGTACTGCTAAGCTCTAATCGATATTTTTATTATATTGTAAATACGTAATGAGGTCGCCAGTCCACCTTATTATTTAGGACAACTTCTAAACGACAATCAAAACGTTTCTCTTCATAATTTGTACCCACAATTTTCATGTGCCGCGTCAGGAGATGTGATACAATAAACTGACTCTCACATAGACTTATTTATGTTTCAATCAATGTTGTAATCAATCAATCATTCGTTCGTTCGTGTTCCACATCCGTTCGTTAACTTCGCGTTAAAAGTTCATCGCCAAGTATTTTTGTTTGTGTATAAGTATATCGTTTAAACGCGAGGTTTGGGGATTCAATACGTGAATGTTCTTTGAACTTCTATTTATATGTGCTTTTATCGCGGATTATCTTCCCATGGCCGTTAGAAAACTGTTATACTTTGTAGCAGTGGGCGTTTCAATTCGCCTACCACCAGATTGAAAATTGGCCGTGATATTTGTCTTTATTATATATTATATATACCTTGCTGAAACAGCATATTTTAACACAACATCATGCTTGTTTCCTCAAAGAGTTTGGTAGAGGTGTACTTACACCTAAATTTTGCCAGTTATGTTTAAATACCATGTAATAGGGGCGAGCCTATTGCCACCAACCGGTCACAAATCCAGACTGGCCGGTGATCCGGGCCCTGGGCTGAAAAATTCCTGATAGAAGAATCCAATAAAAGTTTGGACGATCTGGAAATCGAACTCAGGACGTCATGCTCAGCAGTAGCGCTATTACTAGACCAACGAGGCAGTCTGGTGACCTGCCAGGGTCGCGGGTCCTCCCAGGGTCGCGGGTCCTGCCAGGGTCGCGGGTCCTGCCAGGGTCGTAGGTCCTGCCAGGGTCGTAGGTCCTGCCAGGGTCGCGGGTCCTGCCAGGGTCGCGGGTCCTGCCAGGGACGCAGGTCCTGCCAGGGTCGCTGGTCCTGCCAGGGTCGCGGGTCCTGCCAGGGTCGCGGGTCCTGCCAGGGTCGCGGATCCTGCCAGGGTCGCGTGTCCTGCCACGGTCGCGGATCTTGCCAGGGTCATGGGTTGTTCGAAAGAGTTACCGTGGCCCTGGCACAGGCAACTGAAGGAACACGGGTGGGTTTTAGTCAGTAAAAGTCTGACACGCCCTCCTGCTCCGCCCAGAGCGGGAGAAGTTATTTGATAATTTCCCACCCAAAAAAAAAAACAGTCTGGTGAAACAAGGACGAGCATAAGTATTACGATATTATTAAAATGAAATGGCGCACTGATGTTGCTATTTGGAAATATATAGGTACTTTTTTGTATGTGAGGAGATATGGGATATTGTTGGGCGTATGAAATGGGCCCATAAAAGCTATAGGTAACGCACGGATTTGGAGACTGTCTTATTGCTTCTGATGGTAGGTAGGTATGAAGTAAAACAAATAATATATTAATTATCGACATTTCATTTAACTGTAAATTAGGGGTGTTCAATAATATTTTTCGGTGCGCAAAATGGGAATAATTTGAGGCTCAATTACCAACCAAACCATTACAAACCATTTATATAGTTTTTTTTTTAATAATATACCTAGGTAAACCCATGTAATTCTTAATAGCTTATGATAGCTTCCTCCAATAAAGACCCATACATAACACACCGATATTACCGCATACATAGTAGGTAACAAACCATTGAGAACGTTCACTATTCAGCCATTACGATGGTCCATTAGGCTCTAATTTCCTCCGCTAAATAGCCTAGATCTTACCGGTTACTAAGTTACAAGAGACTATTACATCCACTCCAATTACAAAGATTTTAGGACATTTGATAAAATAATCGTATCTAATTTTGCTCAATCTGAAATAGGGCAGAGAGCCAATATAATGAAAGTATCTTGGACAGATTTAATCTCCTTAGTAAACTGGGATTGAATAATCTATCCATTGACGTTGACGTTTTTTTTTACTTACAATGATTGACCCAAACGATTTGTAAAACCATAAGGAAACCCCGGTTTTATTTATCGATGACTACATCCACGTACCCGCCTGCCATGGTCTCGGACGTGGAACCCTTATTCATGAACTCTTGATGCGTCGGTGTCGCGAACCTATCCTTTTCCTTTTTATACAAAAAAAATACTGTTTTGTCTGTGTTTGTAGCAGATAAGAACATGTTTATAATGGGATCCCTTCTTTTCGCATAATGTTCTTTGTCCTAATATACTTCGGCATAACGATTTTGGCACAATTTGTTTTGGCATAATAATACTTCGGCATAATTTTTTTAGGCATACATTTTATGTTGGCATAATCATCTTAAAGACTAATTTGTTTTGGCATAAATTTGATTCGCATAACGTTAGTAGGCCTAATGACTATTAGCATAACGTTAGTAGGCCTAATGACTATTAGCATAATAATATTTAGGCATACAATTAATATAATTTATACATAACATTATGTAACTTAAACGATTTTTCAATCGCGAGATAACTTTTATCTGAAGAATATATTAGATGTTTTGACAGTTTTTGTATAAAAAAATATGTCAATCAGTTAACTTCTATTATGAGAAATAAATATGGCGGTTATTCCTCAGATAGAAGTTAACTGATTGAAACGGGAACACCCAAATACTCCGAAATATTTTATTCCGAATTTCGATGTTCCGATTTTCAAAAGTCCGAATTTCATAATACCTAAGAATCATAATGTCTATTATTAAAAATCACGGAATTTATTTTACCGAAAGTCATAAATGCGACTTGTTTGTTTTCCGATTTTCATATATTCGAAGAATCAAATGCTCGATGGGTTCGCGGTCTGAAAAACGACATTCCGATTTTCAATACTCCGAATTATTTCCGTTACCGTTACCGCACCCGAACTCAACGAACGCAATAGACGACGCAGGATGCAAGAGCGAGCGAAGGGCACTCCGAGGTTCGGTTTGGTTAGGTTACTTTAAACCCTTTACACAGAAATAGGGGCCCCGCGAAGCGGGGCTCCGTCGACATAGGATGCAAGAGCGAGCGCTTGAATGCTGCATGCTTGCTTGCATGCTGCATGCTTGCTTGTTTGCTGCATGCTTGCTTGCATGCTGTATGCTTGCTTGCTTCATGCTTCCTACAGCGAAAAAATAAAAATATGTTTTAATATCATTATGCGTAAATAAATTTATGCTTTAGGATATTATGCTTAAAAAAGTTATGCTTTAGAACTTTATGCTTAATAAATTTATGCTTTACAATATTATGCTTAATCATTATTATGGTTAGAGAAATTATGCTTAAAAAAATTATGCGTAAGCTGTTATGCGTAATTATATTATGCGAAAATATAATTATGCCAAACAAAATTATGCTAAGTTATATTAGGTCTTAAAATTTTATGCAAATGGATAGGGAACCGTTTATAATACCGCAGGAACAACATGGTTAGAGAATTTCGCTGGTGTAACGTATAGATGCAGGTAGGTTGTGTTCAGTTTTTCATTGCACAAAAGAAAAATACAATAAATATGTTTTATAAATACGTTTATTTGCGGTAAACATGACGCAGTGAAAGAACAAACACAAAAAATAACAAGTTGGGCGAAAATAATTATGTACGTCAGGCTGGCCCGGCCCCATGGAATTTAATAATGAGATTGTTATCAATCCAATGTACCCGGGTATACTAATATATGTAACACCTTCATTTTCAATGTAACTCTTTTTAAAAGAAATTACGTGCACTTCTTAGTGGCCGGGCCAGCCTGACGTTTTCAGCCCGGCCACCTTGTTTCCCACTAATCTACAAAAAATACTGGCAATATTGTGCTACAGATGAAATATACCCTATAATTTATGCATATGTAACACAAAATCGAATCCTAAAATGCAATAGCATACGAAATATTAGCGGTTGCAGGTGGCCGGGCTGAAATTATTTCGTTACTATAAAACAGTAAAACTGCAACACCTACCAAAAAATAATACCAGTACATAATGAGATATAGAGATATAGAATACATGTAACGCTTTCATTTTAAATTATAATACATATTTAGAAAGAATAATCACTTGAAATTATATTTCAGCCCGGCCACCTAAAAGCGGTAATATTCCCTAAAATCTTATGCTAATTTGTACAGTAAAACCTGATACAGCTATGAAATGAAAGTTACATTCGTTTTGTTTTAGTCGTATACCTTTAAGCCTTCTGTTTGACTAGATTATCAAAATCTGAGAAACTTTCCGAAGAGTGACTATCATTTATTAACTAATTTCAGGACATTTGGTTTGTTGAGTGAAACAAAATTGGTAATTGTCATATTTTTTTAATAATCATTTTTGAAATTAGTTAGACAACATTTGTACTTATATTAATTAGGTACTATAACAATTGTTAATTATAAATAATGTAAAAAAAGGTTACACATTGATAATAACACAGTTATCAAAAAATTATAGTAATATCAATATTACCTTAACATCGAACATTCATTCATTCAGAATATTAGAAGATAATTTTTGGTTATACTTATTATACCTTGGTAAAAAATCACAGATTTTCATAATGATTTTTACATCAACTTTGAATTTAAAGTTTTGAAAACTTTCAATTAAAATTATGCTAATATAATTATTACAACAATTCTTAAATAAAGAGAGAACCATAGTTCTTTCAGTGGCAGCTAATGGAAATATAGCTATGTAGTATATATAATTTAACATAATATTAAAATCACAGCTAAAAATCACAATGTTAACTTGTATAATTAAACGTATGCTAATATAATAATCATTGCTAGCCTATATCTGGCATTTGTACTATAAGTATTTTGACTAATTCAAATTTAAATATATTGCTTATTAGAATCGATAAAAACGTACTAATCACTTGATTATGTTATTTAATCAAGCTAAAATGTACGTCAAGGAATGTAAAAATATTAAATCCAAATTACTTTTTTTAACACTAGACTGTAAATCGTCATAACACATCCACAGATCTTGATTAAATAAATGGCATTTATAATGTCCTAGATTTTCCCCCAATACTACATATTCAATAGCACCTACAATCACATAAATATTAGTTCTAACTTTGATAGATAAAGGTATATCGTTCAATATTATTTGATCTGTTCCATTTAAATCAAAAGATATAATATTCTTTACATTATAGCTGGACAAAACAGTGCCCGGGCAATCGTGTTCACAATCCTTCGAAATAACGTCTATACAAATTGAGTCTTCTAGGGCTGATATTCCAAATGTTTTAATTACGTTCATATTAATGGGTAAAAATGGTACTGTTCTTTGAAGTTGAAATGCACATTTTTCTTCGGTACATATTTTTGTAAATAGAGCGCTATAAAATAATTCTAAAATCATTTGTTCAAACAAATTTGCGACATTGCATTCACAATTTATATCTATTGTATTTTTCGAGGATAGTTTGTAGTACTTTTTACATATGGTATTTCTTAGTTCGTATACTGCGGCTTCAGATATGTTTTTGTTACCTATAAATTGTATATAATTACATAACATATTATTATTATTTTCAGTCTGATCTATTTCTAATTTAAAGTTATTAAATGCAATATAACCATAAGCTATTAAATATGTAACAGCATCAAAACCACATGTATTTGTTAAAGTGGAACCAGTTACAATATTTCCATTTTTTATAAATTTTAACATTTTATAAATCGGTACGGTAACTGGCTCTTCAGCTTGTCCTTTCCAATTTTCTACAAAACTTGGCATATCACTGAAAATAGAATCTTGAGGAAATAACCGTTTTTGGTGTGTTCTTTTTTGACGATTCTTTTTGATTTTAATCTTTCGCTCTTGAAGGGGCGGTGGCTCATTATTTTGTAGTTCACTAGCAGCGATATTAAGCTCTCCATTTAAATGATTAATATGTATGTTTAGAAATTCGTCAATCCTGTATTTTCTTACTTTAGTTTTGAGTAATAAATGTTTTATTGTTTTAAAATAATCCTCTGATGCACTAGACGATGGATTTTTGTTTTTTGAATTGTATAATGGAGCCATAACGTTTGACCACATGGGCAATTTTCCCAATAAACGTTTTAGAGTAGATATTAGAGGCGGATAATATAATTTGTTGGGGCGTTCACAAGATTCCTCTTCTTGTTTATTTTTACAAGCAACAATATTATCAAACCATACCATAAAATTGCTTACATCTAAAACATTCTCCTCATTTAGGAATCTTTCTTCATCTACGTAATTGTGTGCGTTGTTAGAATCTTTTTTATCAATTGTAATACCTTGAATTCTTCTTTTCAAATTACAGTGGGCATCAAAGCAAATTTTTGAATAAAATTTAGTTAAAATAACAGTTAACATATTTTCAATTATCTCTCTTATGACTACGATACACTCTGCTGTTTTAATGTAAAGAATACAACGAACAAAGAAAAATTTTACATTTTCTGTTGTATTATTGAAGCACGAAAGATTATGAATAGTTTTGACAAAGTGACTTATATCTATTCGCATATATACTACAGGCAAACTATTTGTATGTCCCTCCAATGCACTGTAAGAAGCTTCTAAGTAATCTTTTGTAGATTTATATGAAGTAAAGCATTGGATTGTAGCAGCAATCAAAGCTGAGGAATCGTCCGTGATTATTTCTGCAGGAGGGATAATTCCATTACTGGCCCATTTACCCAACCAATCCGCAATGCTATTTTTAGTGTGAGAATCACTAAGCATTTGTGAAATTGGAATAGATTTTAAAAAGCTATCAGCAGTTATTAATATAACATATAAGAATAATCTTTTAGTAAATTTAGTCCCATTAGGTAACACAATTGGTTTAATTATAGAGCCTGTGGCATCTAATGATATGGTTGGTCGACCATACTCTTGAACATATTGTTTGTAATATTTTATTTGTTCTTCTAACCAGTAGTAAATATGAAAAGTTGGTTTCATTAAAATTTCCTGAATTACGGAAGAGTATGTTGAAGTATTTGCCATAATGACAACAGATAATATTTAATTGGTATGGTACCATTTCTGCTTCCTTGTTTCATGACGTATTTGGCGTAATGCTCCGACTGATGGCAATACAGGTGGTTCCTTATCTTGAAATATCATATCATGACTCGCTATTTGTTTTCTAACTATTGTTGCTGAATCAAATTTTAATTTCTTAGATAATGTTCGTCTTGAGTACGGAGTGAGTCGTATTTTTTTTAAAGGATTATGCTTAAAATTTGGTTGAAGTTGATCAATTTCACATAAAAAATCAATAATATGATCAGTCTTATCTTTATTATGAATTTTCACTGTTGCTTGACACTGAGTGCAACGTCCGTAGAATGTAATGTTAGCGCCTTGAATAACATGTCTTTTAAATGCTACAGTACAAGGTAACTTATAAAACTCCCAGAGTTTTTTTCTTAAAAGACCGGACCACTTAAATTTGGGAATAGCTCTGTACGTCTGATATCTTGCACTAGGTTTATTTTTATCGTGTCGTTTATACGTATAACTTAAGGGTTCAATTTTCTTCCATTCATGAACATCAATTGGAAATTTAAAACTAATTTGATGAAGTAAGCTTGCTTGTTGAATAACTGGAGAAGACCCTGATGATGATGTTGACGAAATTATAATACTATTGGTATTATCTTCATTTCTTTTAATGAAGCACTCATCTTTTGCCCGAGGTGAGTTCTGGTTGTTTAAAAAGTTTCTTCTAAAGCTGAGATATAGTGCTTTTGGTGACATCACATAGTTTATATCTTTTGCTATGGTATTGTATATAATAGAACTATATCTTGTCGTGGTGATCAAGCGTTTATGTTTCTCAAATATTTGTTTTTGAGCCACAATATCTAACGCACTACGTTTTCCCATGGTGTAGGCACGCTCAACTGAAATAAAATATATTCATTTTAACTATGGTTTCGTAATAGGTATTCATGTAGGCTAAATAACTACATTAATATTTATTTAAATACAAATTCCCTAAAAAGATAAGTGTATGCAGTAACATTTGCATGCATTATCAAGTATATACATAAATCTATTAAAAAATATTTTAGCACCTAAGGAAAGAAAGAAAGAAAGAAAGCAAAGAATGTTCATAAGAATCAAATTTACTTTCACAAAACTTATAACTTTTGGGACATTAGAAATATATAAGATAGAATAGAGATGGGGAGAGGGGCGCGTGTCGCGGGACGAGGAAAAGAATGCGGTGAGCGAGGGACGTGGATCGCTGTGGCAGGCCGTACAAGGGGGAGTTACAAGAAGCGCGGGTACAGACGAACACCGTCGACGGTTGCCTGATTACAATGAATAATTCACTAAAATCCAATATATAAATCTTACAGTAATTAATAAGAAACTGATTAATTATTGATTTCACGAAATAAATAAGTACACAATAATAATAAGTAATTTATACATAGGGTAGGTACACAACAATAAGATTCACAAAAACTAAACACTTACTGTTAGTAAATCACCAAAATTATTACCTATTGACTATAAACGAAAGGATAAAATATATTTAGTTGATGGCATTGTATGGAGTTTTATTATTAAGTAAATGAGTGTTTAGATTTACTTTACTTTACCTGTATATTTTTTTAAATAATTACTTAGCTACCCATTAACATTGTTTGTCGATATATTTTAATTTATCAAAACTATGACTTACCTTAAAAACATCACATCACAAACAACTACACTGCAACAACTGATCAAATTTTACACTCACAGTAATATTAAAACGTAAAATATTATGTCAGAAGTGTTGATAACTACACGGCTCTTGCGCATCTATTCTGTCTACTCGGGGAAAATATCTTACGACTTAGGTTGGGACGCGACACAGGCGCCGTCTAAAAATCGGTGGTAGCGTCTGTGAACTATTATCTTTGTATGGTTATGTTGTGAAGCCAAAAACGGAGAAAATATATATAGGTTTAGGTATTATGTATCCAACAATTATTATGTGTGATTTATACTACTTAGTTTATTAATAAAAATATCATAGTAACGCATTTTGTTTCACTCAACAAACCAAATGTCCTGAAATTAGTTAATAAATGATAGTCACTCTTCGGCAAGTTTCTCAGATTTTGATAATCTAGTCAAACAGAAGGCTTAAAGGTATACGACTAAAACGAAACGAATGTAACTTTCATTTCATAGCTGTATCAGGTTTTACTGTACAAATTGGCATAAGATTTTAGGGAATATTACCGCTTTTAGGTGGCCGGGCTGAAATATAATTTCAAGTGATTATTCTTTCTAAATATGTATTATAATTTAAAATGAAAGCGTTACATGTATTCTATATCTCTATATCTCATTATGTACTGGTATTAGTTTTTGGTAGGTGTTGCAGTTTTACTGTTTTATATTAACGAAATAATTTCAGCCCGGCCACCTGCAACCGCTAATATTTCGTATGCTATTGCATTTTAGGATTCGATTTTGTGTTACATATGCATAAATTATAGGGTACATTTCATCTGTAGCACAATATTGCCAGTATTTTTTGTAGATTAGTGGGAAACAAGGTGGCCGGGCTGAAAACGTCAGGCTGGCCCGGCCACTAAGAAGTGCACGTAATTTCTTTTAAAAAGAGTTACATTGAAAATGAAGGTGTTACATATATTAGTATACCCGGGTACATTGGATTGATAACAATCTCATTATTAAATTCCATGGGGCCGGGCCAGCCTGACGTACATAAATAATTATGCGTCACATCCACGCAAATGCCATATAGAGCCCCCGCGCTGGTAGCGCTGGTCAGTCGCAGCCTGACTAAAGCTTAGAAAGCAGTGAACGATTGCACAACAACGGCTGTCCAAATACAGAACGTTTTTGACCCCTTAAAGTGCCACTAGTCGATATTTTTTTCCATACAAATTTCAGGACGGTATTAATCCACTCTTTGACATTTTACATCCAAAGTTAAACATGATATCGTTTTTTTTTAATATAGAATAGTAAAATAAAAAGCCATTAAAAAGTTACGAGCCCTCAAAGATTCGTTTTTCTTTCTAATTTTATTGTAACTTTGGGTGTAAATAAGTAATAAAAGAAGTATAAAATCTTCAAAACAAAGTCGGTACCGACAAAGCTCAATTATCGAAGTGTTCAATAGACTTTATTTTTATTTGATTTATGCAGTTGTTTTTTCATAAAACTCGATCTTCCAAAGGACTTTTCGTATTTTTTACGCGCATTTTAGTTCGGAACGGTGTTAGTGTGCGTGCGAAGTAGACGTTGTGTGTGTAAACTAGCGTCTAACTGCTCATCACTGATACTATCTCTGTCAGACACGATGCCAGGTGAGACAGCGTGCTTTTTGGCCATCCAGTGAGATCGAGCTCGCTACTAGTTCTACCTTAATGTCAAATACTGGTGAAAGTTACAGATTTTCATGATGCCGTTTTAATATGACGGAATCTTCCTAGGAAACTCAAGTTTTATGGTACTTGGACAAAGAAGTGGGTTTTCCAACCCGACTCTCGGTACACATTACTGCAGGTTGATCTTCGCAAAGATGTTTTTTTTTTCAGTTTCTGTATGAAAGAGCGCATAAGTTAATACGGGACTGTTTCACCCGTACCGATCGCTACCGACTTGTATTTACCAGGGACCCGGCTTCTATATGCGAAGACATTCTCTACTGACGGGTGTTCTTCCAGCTATCATGAATCAAGAGCACAGGACTCGCATGTCCCGCCACTCCGCGCCCCCGCGGTGTTGCAGTACTTGCCACCCACCCTATGTCGACCTCCGCCTGCATTATCATGAATCATACGAAGCCGTCGTGTCACTTTTGCCGCCTAAGTTTAATAAAATGAAATTGCTTTTTGAGGATATGGGGAGAAATATTAATTTTGAGATGAATCTTTTCATGTTAAATAAGAACGTAAGGAAACCTGAAAACTGATTCGAAATAAGGTAGGTAATAAGGGATTCTCTACCAGTTCATGTGAACCCCATTTGTTTGAGAACATAACTATAGGTGTTGTTTCAAGTAACCTTAAAATGTCGCACCGTTAATAGAGCAACTCTACTAGTTGCTCCATAGCTTAGCCCACTCAGCAAGCAAAAAGAGTACCTATGCATAAAGTAATAAGTGAATAGCAAGGTACCTCATCATCATTAACCTTTTCTACGTTGTATAACGTGGTTGGTAGTTTACCAAGGCGCGCCACTCTGCTAAATGGATAGGCTGCAGTGGAGGGTTGCCGCGGTTTCCATGCGACGGGTTCTAATCCGGCCCGCGCTGCACCGCAACGCTTAACGTACATACACCTTAAATTAATTCCAGTTTCTACCTAATTATACTACCCTACACGGAATTTTAATCCGGATTAGTGTACAAATTGTTTTGTTCAACGTTACCTGACGTTATCCGAGCTTTGTTGTACTTTGCTACGAAATGTAGCTATGAAATATTGCGTTATACTTACTGGTGTTGTTACAACGGCACTGAAGTAGAATTAGCTCTAATGTTCTAACATGTAGGTATCTTTTTCTTTACCATTTGGTCGTTTTTTTGTTTTTAGGGTTCCATACCCTAAGTGTGTCAACGGGACTCTATTACTAAGCCTCCGCTGTCCGTCCGTCAATCCGTTTGTCAGCGGGCTGTATCTCATGAACCGTACGCGTTTTTTATCGGCGTTTTTTGCCTTGAGGATCGAAACCCTTCGTGTTCGGGTCTGACTCGCACTTGGCAGCTTTTTTAATTTAGGTTTAACGCGAAAGTGTAGTCCTCCTGACCTCTATTTCTACGCTCTATTTACAAAGCGGTTCATTTAATAAAGGTCGGTATTTTATGCCAAACAAAACTAATAACGTCTACAGCAAAGCCTAAAATTAATTTCAAAACTAACTTCACCCCTTTTTCAATAACAGCATTTATGTGCGTCATCTGTATTCATGCCCACTGGGACTACACGTGTTGGCACTACGGACCCAATAAAGTGGAATTACCAAAGTCTACGTGTGGCACCCGTTGAGTGGACACTCGACACTCGAAACCCGACACCCGAATATAACAAGAAACTTACCGCTTATGAATATTCTCTACTGACTGACTGCCTCGTTGGTTCAGTGGTCACATTCGCAAGCGCCTACTGAGCAATGGGGTCCTTGATTCCTAGTTCGGGCAAAGCAGTGCAGGTTTATCCAACTCGAATTTCTCAGTAACAGCCCGGAATCTGGATTTGTGCCCGGTTAATGCCGTTAATGGTAACTCACGATCATAATCAGCCTAATAATTTTTCATTTCTCATACTCGGAAAGTAGTGTTTGTTTGATCCAAATAGCGGGTGGAAGACGCTGCTTCCCACCACAGGGCGGGAAAGACTCATAGTAATTACTTCCCTCTTTAGGGTGGGAATGAATTTTAAAAATAGAACTGTAGTCAGCTACGTTTTTTACTTAAATTAAGAAAAATGCTGCAGTCTTGTGAGTGTATAAACAGCCAGTGTGAATTTAAAAAAATAAAACCTATTAAGCGGGACAGCCCGAATATTTAAAATAATAAAAGTCAATAGTATTATTTGGCGGGATACTAACCCTGTACGCTGTACCGAAATTCAAAAACTTTGCATGTTATTGTTAGCAATAAATATTTTAGAAAAACTACTACTTTTTACTTTCCTTGTATTCGAAATGAAAAGTAGAGTGTTTAACACGGGTGAAAGTCATCAATTCCTACTCGGGCTATAGTCTAAATGCCTCGTATAGGAATTGATTCCTTTCGACCCTTGCATAACAATCTACTATTCCCACTGCTGGGACACAGGCCCGCTCTCTTTGAGAGGGAGTGAGTTGTAACCTACCACACGGGACCTGTGCGTGTTGGTAGATTCAAATCTCTTTGAATTTAGAACATGGTTTTTCTCCACCGATGAAATTATTAACACGAAGTAAACCGCCTCACTGGATTCGAAACTCGTAAGTCGGGGCTAATACCACTGGGCCACCACTGCTCCTATGGCATGGCAACCCAGTCACTCCCTGTTATATACATGAGATTATGGAACTTAAACGTAATGGTCGAAATATGATTTTACTATACCTCTGCTTAATCGTTCGGGGAATACAGGTAAGTTGTTTACGATGTTATGAATATTCTCTGTCAAGGCAGACAACGTTCCCCGTAACATCAATATTATAACACTAAGAATTATTTTCACATGTCGACTTCAAACGACTCCAAGCGAGACGTGTTTTCATTAACTTGCATGAACATCAAACAGGAATTCCTAATTACTT
This sequence comes from Amphipoea lucens, assembly GCA_947508005.1. Lineage (NCBI taxonomy): Eukaryota > Metazoa > Arthropoda > Insecta > Lepidoptera > Noctuidae > Amphipoea > Amphipoea lucens. The sequence goes on from OX382359.1 coordinate 14,482,182, forward strand.
AGAATTCGTTAGCTCGTTCCTCCCAAAGTATGGTTTGATTATGACACTCTCTAATTGAGATCATGAGCCGGTTAATTCTGCTTCATAAACAAATATGCTAGGGTAATTTTGTACATTTCACCGCTCATTTTAATGTTTTCAGTCCATATTGTTAATATTTTATGTCGTTTAGATTGACAATTTTGTTGGGAAAATGTGGCGGTAAAAGGATAAATAAAACCAGTTTTTAAAGGGCTTATGTTTAACTTATCACCAGATGAAGTAAAATATAACATCAAAAAAAAACCTTTTTACTGCCAAAAATAGTAAATGATCACCAAAATTAAAACTCCATTTTATTTTAAAATACCTAGGTAAAGGTATTCTCATTTGCTCGCTCTTGCATCCTATGTCGACGGAAAAAAAAAGAAAAAGAGAAAAAGAAAGAGTTTAAAGTAAAGTCATTTAACCAAACCTAACCTCGGGGTGCCCAGCTAGAACTATTGTAATTTTAGACTTAATTTTTTGGTGGTTATTATATGTATTTCACCCCTTTTTACAAGGAGGACTTTTTATTCGATGATTCGACAATTGGATGAGAATAGAGAGTGAAATTTCAAGGACGCGTCACGTTTAGGCACATTTCGTTACATGAGAGAGAAGAAAGATATCTCTCTCTCTGTCTCTCACTCTAAATCTCTTTCACACTAAATCTCTTTTTTTCTATATTTTTAAGAAGATACACTTTTATCACGTATGCGCAATTTTTTTATTTAAGTTAGATAATATTTTTAGCCTAAAACCACGTAAGTCACACAGACTCGCTGTTTTGTAATTAGGTATGTCGGTACACAAAATGTTGACATCTAAATTGAAACAGATATTTTGTTTCTAATATTAGAAATCACAAAGTCTAGACTAAGACTGATATGGCAGGCGAATCGTTTTCAAATCAATTGCTCTGTGACTGATCAAACTTAATTATATTGGCACGTGTATTGATTGCCTGTCTTGATTAAGATCATAGCTCTGTCTTCGAAACTCAAAAGTCCTAATAACCTTTTTTATGGTAATAAATGAATTTGAATTAGATAATTTATTTAGTGACCAAAAATGTACACATAATCAGCCTATAATACTCCCACTACTGGGACACAGGACTCCTCTCTGTCAGAGGAAATGGGCCGTAATCCACCACGCGGGCCCAGTGCGGGTTGATAAAAAATGTATTGTACTTACAAATTCAATGGTTAAGAACGTTCGAATTTCGAATAAAGTGCAGTACCTTTATTTGAAATTCGAACATTCTTGGCCATAAAATTGTACAGAAACATAAATGGCCAGTACGAACGACACGTAGAAAAACACATAAAACCTCCATGTACCCTTCCTAGGAAAAGACACAGAGTATTTTTATACAGGGTGTCCGGTAAATAGTACGACATATTGCAGGGGGTGATAGCTTGGGTCAATACCTACCAAAACAACACAATGTATGTTCCGCAAAATGTTACAGATTTACAGTTATAAATTTTTTTCCGATATATCGAAAAATCTCTACCTTGAAACAGATTTTTAAGCATCTCGTAATGAAAAATTCCTTTTCTAGTATTTGTTTTACATCAAATTATTCGTGAATAGTTTTTCTACTCATTGACAAGTCTTGTTTCTATCAAAAACCAGAATGTTTCAAGAAATACTATTTTTGTTTAAATTTTCGCAGAACGATTTTCTTATCGCCTTTAACCTAGTGGTGAAAAAAAAAGTTACATTTTGCGGAACATTATTATGTTGTTTTGGTAGGTATTGGCCCAAGCTATCACCCCCTGCAATATGTCGTACTATTTACTGGACACCCTGTATATAGAAGAGAGTTACAAAAATGGAATAAATAAACATATACTGGGCCGCAAAGAAAGCGAGTCGGTAAAAAAAACCTCAATAACTTCAAAAATATTGGAGCTAGCTTTATGAAATAAAGACTGTATTATAGACAATGGTATAGTGCCTAAAATAAATATTTATTTTTTATTTTAAAAGGATTGCTCAAATATTTTAAAATTTTTCGCATTTTTTATAATCAAGTCGCTTTCATTGCGGCCCAGTGTATTATAATAAAGCTGGTAGCAGTATGTTACAATTCTATATTAAATGATTGGCCTCCTAACGAGAACTCTCTAACTAGAATTGAACTTACCGATTTGAGCTCTGCCATTGGACTGCGAACAACGTTTCCCACTCTAATTAAATGCCACTCAATGAAAGAGCTGATCGACAGAGCTACTTTCGTTAGTTTTCATAGTTTAAAATGAATTTCAGGATTTAACCATGAACATTATTGAGGTTCACAAATTAAAACTCATTATTTTGCATCAACGACAACCCCATCTTTATGTCCACGCAATCACTGTCCATCCCAAGGTAGCTTTCTGCGATCTCTTTCAGACAACCTATGAGGCCACCCATTGTATTTTATGTAAGTAGTGTAATTTTTGAAGTGAAAACTTCTTTAGCGGCGTTGAACACTTTTTGTAATGGGTAAAAAATGTTAAACTCGCGTCAGGACATCGCGTCAGGACACGTGACCGTCAGGAGAGATTCCCCCCCCCCCCCATCTCTTTCTACGGCGGCGCCAACCGAAGTGAACCAAGTGAGACACGATAATGGATGGATGGATGGATGGATGGATAGTGATGGTGATGGCGATGGCGATGGTGACGGTGATGGCGATGACGATGGCGATGGTGATGGTGATGGTGATGGCGATGGCGATGGTGATGGTGATGGCGATGGTGATGGCGATGGTGATGGTGATGTGATGTGATGTGATGGTGATGGTGGACGCGGACGCGGACGTGGATGGACAGCTGATGGCTCGACCGTCACGCGTAAGTGTAGTAGCCACACTGCTGTGTATTCGTAAAATTCGTGTATATAAAGTGTTTAAAAAAATGGGAATTGAACAAAGTGCATCGATTAATGAAAAAAGTGACGCAGAAATAGTGAAAAAAACTTAGTTATATTAAATCAATTAATAATTGATTTATTTCAACGTTAATATTCAAGTTTTCACTTCTGCCGGCACTCCCGGAGTGCAACCCGTCTTTTTTTTTTATTGAGTATTTTCTGGTATAATGTAACAATAGTCCTCTAGTTCGTATTTGAAAGAAAAGAAAAATATAAAATATATTTCGGCAATAGTGGCCAATCTCAACCAAGAGCAACCTTCAGTGTAGGAGATGTTGTACACAGACACAGGTGCACTCCCTCTTCAGTCTTCCCTCACTCTCATAGTCCGATGGGACGGCACGCAATCCGACACGACCGGAGAGAGACGAAGTATATCTATATCACAAAAATATTATAAAGGCGAAAGTTTGTGAGTGTGTGTGTTTATATGTTTGTTACTTATTCACACTCAAACGGCTGGACCAGTTTGGATAAAATTTTGTACGGAGGTAGCTGACACCCTGGATTAACATAAAGGTTACTTTTTATCCCGATATTCCCACGTGATCGACATTTACGCGGTTGAAACCGCGGGGCGCAGCTAGTAATTAAATAAATCCACTAAATAATAATTAAGGAGGTTCTAAGCTCCATATACTTACCTACTTCTCACTTTTACGATGGTAGGTAAACTTCATAAGAATCTCAAATCCTCAATTTAAGTTCTAGATCGGAAAACATAAGTATTACGAAGTTACACATTCGTGAAACTTAGTTTATTGCAGAAATCGGTAAAAGGGTTCAACTTTTCATTAATTCAAATCATCGAGTAAGGGGAGAGTGGAAAATTTCTTGTTTTTTGAGGGTAGGGAAGCACGCCTAAACGCTTAATCATTGTTATTAAACATTGTTTATGAAAAGGGTTTATTTAGGCTGGCTTTTGTAATTATGTAGGCACTCGAGTAATTTGCTAAGTATAATGACAACTTGCTAGCCATTTATTAATTTAACTAGCTGCGGCCCGCGGTTTTACCTATATGAGTCTCGATCTCGTAAGAATATCGGCAAAAAAAGTACCTATCCTAGCCATATTTCATCCTAATTCGTTCAGACGTTATAGCGAGAAAACGTAACAAACAAACATATAAAAAAAAACAAATATTTTCTCTTAATTTCGACTTTCATGCCATTATGAGGAAGACAACAGCATCAATAACGGGAAGGAAGCTCCAACAGCATCCTAAAAACATTATTAGACAAAGTGGACAGTCCCTTTATGAGGCACTGGGTACGGAGACACGTGCCATTGTGTGTTGGACCACGTCTTTTTAGTTGTATTAGTTTACTAACATAGTTTTTAAGTCATTGTTACTAACATTATTATGGATTATGTGTACTTGTAGTGTAGTCCGAAATAAAGAATATCCCCCTTACTAATAAACGTTGTATAGCGTTTGTATAGTTACACAACGTTTTGTCTTCTTCTTTCGAAAGTCAAATTACTGACGACTGAAAGAGAGAAATCGGCGTGTAACTACTCATGTGATATAATTCGTTTATTATAAGGGTATATGTAATTATATTAATTGTAATAATAATTTGTTTAGATTACTTGAGAAAGCAATTTATCTAGTTGTTAGTAAGGGAACACGAAGATGATTGAACATTTTTAATAAAAACTTGATAGTTTACTCACATATTTTTAATGAAACTTCAGCTATTTTCCTTCATCTGCCAGACAGGATGCGGTTCGTTAACTTGCTTCTAAGTTTTCCGAATTCAAAACTTCATATATACTTAGATACATGAAAATTCATGCAAGCACTACTTGCAACGTCTTCGCTGAACATGATGTAAAGTCTGTTTTTATATTTAAATTAAGTCATGAATTTTGTGGGTAAAATGCTCGGTGAATGGCTTTTAATTCCGTTCAAAAAGCTCCTGTCTTAAAATCCTCCATTGTTCCATCAGCAAGAAAATCTACCAATCAGCGTTCTTCATACGATTCGCTGATTCTGCCCCGGCTTCATTAGCATAATTTTGAAGTTATGATAAAATTATTATATCGACGAAATTGTCTGTCGAGCCATAAAGGAATAACAACCAAAGATAATATTTTATTACTTATCTCAGGGGAAGCTGCCATTGAATCTGGATAAAAGAAGTCTTTGCACGTTTCCGTGACGTAAGCTTCCTCAGATCAAAGTTTCATTGTCATCCGTCGTTCTGAAGAAACGTGATTGAGCGCAGAATAAACATGCGAACAGATTTTATCATTTATGACGTATCTAATATTAGCATTGGTTATGGGGATTCATATTTGCCAACTTGATATTAGTTATCAGCGAAACTCCGTCTTTTTTACGCACAAAATGTCATTAGTTTACCTAGTATAGGCGATTGGGTAAAGTACGTCGAACCAAAATCAATTGAAATCAAAGGTCGTCGGAGTTTTTGCAAAGTTCAGCAAGAGTCGGCAAGTTCATTAGCGAAATCAGAGGTTTAATTGAAATGTCACGTAAACTCCGCCGGACTCGGGTTTGTATAGGTGCCTTAGTCACCTTGGAAATTCTCAAATCAGTTTTATAACTTCCTAGATTACTTCCTCACTTAGCTCGTAACCCGCGCTTAGCGATAAACTTAAAATTATGACGGATTTTTTATGCTTTCATACATAAGAGTCAGAAATCCAGCTTGCAAAAGTAGGCTGTCCATAAAATACAGTAAAGTATATTGAATTCACAAAATGTTCTGTTTTATTTTACGTTTTTATGTTGGGTCTGGTTTTTTAACCTCGAAATATGGTAGGCTTAAGGCCGAAGCAATACCACGAGTCCGCTGATCTGATACAAGTTTATAACATTTTAATTAAAATTTGGGGGAATTTGAAAGGGTCGCTTAGCGTTGTGACTGGATCACTGGGTGCCCTGAGAGCATCCATTTGGTAATACGGGGTGCAGGGGGGGGATGTGGGGAACACGTTAAATTACAATCATTTGTTTAATCGTGGCGCGTTTCAGGACCGCACGTATGTTTATGGCAGCATGATACTCATCTACATTTTTGCTTCGTCGGTCAATATGACCTAATTCATCTTAGCTGTCTCACAAATCTTCACAATTTTTATGTGAAGCTAATAATTTATCTGGAATTGTTTGTTTTGATACTTAGTACGGTCAGCATCAAAAGTTGATTAATACTTCAGTTTTTTTTAATCTTAGTTATTGTGCAAAATATTTGTTCGAAATTGCAGCAGAAGATTTTTTTTTAGAATATATACTCTTGTCTATTATGCGAAAAGCTGAAAATCAGTTTATTGAAAAAAGTTGTTGTAAATTTAACAACATGTAAAAATGATAATGTTAATCGACTTTTGATGCTGACTGTACAATGCCCATTCAATCAATCTTGACCAACTCTAACACTCTTATTTACTCAACAGTATTACGTTCGACCTGAAACAAAACGTGGTACTATCCTAAGTCCTGCTGGAATAACAAATATTTCCAAATGCAGCTTCTGGAGTTTGTTTGTTTTAAAACTTAGTTAATTAAAACGAGTTTATGTTACCGCTGACAATAACACTGGGGTCCGCAGAGGGATCTTGTATTTTAGAAGAAAAACTTTGTATTTCAAGTGTTGACTTTCACCACTCCAGTATCCAGCGTGGTGAAGGTACTTAGAAGTACTTTAGACTATTCCCTTAAGGGATTGCGGTTTCGTACCTAAAGGAACACGACCCGGTTTTATGTTGTAAAAGCCTCGTGTAATGCCAGTAATTTACGCCGCTATCAACGATAATTATGCGTAATCAAATACACAGAATGATTCTCGAGAAATATAATGACAGTAGCATGTCAGTTTCTAGTACCTACTACAAAATTACATGATAATTCGGGATTGAGTCGATTGATATCAAAATTGGTCAAATCCATAATAAATTAGCAGCTCTATTTTTCATTATTAATAGGTGTTGCCATATATTAAAAATGAATAATAGAGTATGCTATGCTAATTTATCTTAAATGGACTTGAGCAATTTTGATACCAATCGACTCAAGTGTGAACCTAATGTTGGCTACCTAATACAAAATTTCCGATACATTTGCACAGTGAAATCACAACAGTTTAAACAAGTTCAAATCCTGGAACTGTAGATCAAATTTTCCGCACCTCCCGCTTTGTAACTCGGAGTCACATCAAAATAAAGCCAGCGATTATCCAGAAACAGGCTCAACATCCCGCACAGTTTACCGGGATGTATTAGTCACCGGAACGCTTACAAGCAAACATCTACCACTTTATAACGGTCTTCCGCGTAATCGAGTGTCATACAACATCATAAGGTTTCCTTACAACGTAAATACAACGTACGCTTAGTTTTAGCGTAGCGGAACGTGTACCCCGTGTAGCCTGTATTTTTTCAGATTTCGTGCTTTCCTCGGGACAAGGCGAGTCGGACCCACTATAATTCACGAGGAGGCTGACTGATGCGTTTACCCGCACATAAACTAAATTCTTTCAGTTTCCCTCAACGTTAAAGGCTGAGTTATTTTTAAGGTTGTGTGCGAACCCCAAATAAATACACAATAGATGTACGAGTACCTACTGAATATTTGTAATGTGCGGGACGTGATATATACATGCAATAACCTAAGGTTGTTTGTTGGTAGAAAAGAAATAGAATTATTGTTGTATCATTTTTCTAACCTTCGCTTCTGTAGGGCGCACAGAAGTCAACGTTTCTATTCATATATTCCTGTCATGTACAGATATAAATCATGACACTAGAGGTTTTTTACTTGATATCAAATTGGGAGAACGGTACGCCAAGTGTAGACTAGTATATCTTTCGATCTACGCATTTAAGTTTTTCTCGAACATTCTATTACTATTCGTATGTTTCCATAATTGTTATAATTGAAAACAGTAATATAATTATTACAGAAAATACATTCTGACTCGTAGCAATTCTATAAATAAATCTACGCACAAATTCAATAAAAAATACCAAATAAAACTTGGCAGATTTAAAAGCAAAGTTCTCAGAAGGTACAGTCAACAAAAGAGATAAGTATGCAGGATCGTTGGATATACTTGAAGTTTAGTAAGAAACCCATGGATGTTCTCGAATAAACTTTAATTTTATTAATAGAAAACAAACGCCTCATTTATCAAATTAAATTTCAGTCGACAACATCCATCGGTTTCTTACTAAACTTCTACTATATCCGACGATCCTGCATACTTATCTCTTTTGTTGACTGTACCAACCTATTTACAAAGTATATTCGGTTACAACTGTAGGTAATTCACTCATCGTCTGCTAACTTTACCATCAGCGAGCTTATCAAAGGAACACACTGTTAACCCGATCTTACATATTAGTACGAAAAGCCACAAACTTACCTATAAGAGAGTTGTTGAACACAGTGACGGCATCCGACGCACCTAGTCCACATGATAAATTGGCAAAGGGCTGATTGCGTGACTGACTCCTAACTACGATAATTTGTTAGCTAACTAGCTGTCTTTACCGACTACTGTAGCATTCCCTTCGCTCCCTTCGCGTTGTTTGCCTCACATGATTTCAACTTTCACCCTTCGCTATGACGTCACTCTATGCCGTCATATAGTGTGACGAAAATACTTTTAGTGGGAAAGCGGTGATATTCATGTATTCGGACAGTAATTTTCGATAAATCCTTTCTATTTTTGAACAACACTATCAAACTCGTTATTACTTTAATTATTGAAATTAAATAACTAGATCGGTTGGGAAGTAAATAATAATACGGAGTGTTTTTTTAACTTAATGAGTGAAGTAACTATTTTTACAAACACCGCACGACTATGAATAAGGGGAACATTTACGTTGACGATACGATGGTAGTGATGGTACGGTCAGCATCAAAAGTTGATTAACACTTCAGTTTTTTTAATCTTAGTTATTGAGCAAAATATTTGTTAAAAATTGCAGGAGAAGAATTTTTTTTAGAATATATACTCTTGTCTATTATGTGAAAAGCTAAAAATCAGTTTATTGAAAAAAGTTGTTGTCAATTTAATAACATGTAAAAATGATAGTGTTAATCGACTTTTGATGCTGACTGTACCTACTTAGGTACTTAGTTTCGGTCGTAAAATCGACAGAGGGAAGTGGATAGTAAATACATCAGCTAAATAACACTAACTCCGCGCGTTATTCACTTAGCACTACTTTGAGTTTATGTGACACTTGGTTTGTTATGTGAGTTGTGACTGCTCTCTCAGTAATCAGCCCTTTCTTGATTTACTGTTTGTAGCTCCTCTATGCGAATAACAGACATGAATAACAAGGTTATAGTTGTGCAAATGTGTCTTTGTGGCGTAAACTTACACAACGCGTCAAACAATAACTTAGGTAGGTATTGATGTAGTTATCTTACTTATTTACTTAATTAAACATTGTTTGCACAAGATTACGACGTCTTTCAATCTAAGTTAGTCGCAATAAAATTATTATATATCTATACTAATATTATAAAGAGGTAAAATTTGTTTGTAAGTTTGTATGTAGGGGGTAATCTCTGGAACCACCAGTCGGATTTGAAAAATTCTTCTTGCATTTGATAGCCCAATTCTTGAGGAAGGCTATAGGCTATTTAACGTCACGCTATGACCCTTGGGAGCCGAGCAAAAGCGCTATGGGGAAACGAAGTGATAGAGCAGGAGACGCGGGCAAGTGATGCAATACGACGAGATGGGTCGAGGGAATAAGAAATTTCACGCGAACGAAGTCGCGGGCAGAAGCTAGTATAATATGTACAGGAAAATAGAATATCCAGTGCGTAAACTGTAACCATGAATTCAGCATATGATTCTAGAGCTAGCGTAGAAGTTTTTCGTCAGTTATCAAAAAATATACATTAAAACCGAGTACATTCATCCCGAGGAGAGCCGAACACATCCGAAGCGGTGTCGGTTACTGTAACAGTGGCTGGCGCGAATTCAATGGTTTTTTTCCATTTAAAAAAATGCCCAACGCGCCTAAAGAAGATTTCACTTCAAAAAAAAAAAAACAGTCAGACCGGAAAGTGCAATACCTACGCGGTCAAAATGTATGGAACAACATTTTTTTTTTGATAACCGACGAAAAATTTCTACGCTCAGGGGTCTAGAAACATATGCTGAATTCATGGTTACATTTTGCGCACTAGTTAAAAAAATCCTGTTTAGTAAACTAGACCCTAGTACCACCCACACCACACTTTTTAAACGCGCCGTTGACGCGTGTTTGTAGCGATACAGACGCGATACGCACGCGAGTCAGACGCAGCCTGTAGACCTTTGCACCTGCTCTGTAGGATAAAAGCGCGCCGTCGACGCACGTTTCTAAAACGCGCGTCAATGGCGCGTTTAAAAAACGTGGTGTGCACAGGCCCTAAGACTTCAATTTTATTAAGTGTATGCAATTACACAGATGAGCCGGGATAGTCACATCGTCGGTGCCTGAAGACGGGCGTCGTCACCGAGCCTGGCCTAAAAAACGCTAGCGTGACGGTTTGGAGTCGTTCCTGAATGATTGGCCGGAGAAGGCACAACATAAGGAAAATCAGAAAAGTATCAGAGAGACCTTTTTCCAGCAATGGGGCAACATATGATAGCAAAACAAAACCTGTGCCCACGAGCATTACGTATTTTCACTTGAAATGCATCCATATGCATTTCATGTAAAAAAAAACATGAATTTCCATAAATTCATGTTTATTATTGCTGCACGATATCACAAAGAAAAATCTTCAATTATTTACAAACAAAGCTTTGTGCATTTGTTCTAAGAAAAACTTGATTGAACATTCGCATTATATTTCTTCAGAGCTATTTTCTACACGCTGACGTCATCAAAATGAGTGGCATACAGAGCAAAATACAACACAACACTATGTACTTTAACCTCACACAAATGACGTCCCTTTTATGTTAAAGAAAGAATGCGTTTATAAATTGACACGTTATAAAAGTATTATTAGACATTACATTATTAGACAACCCATTTAGGTGTCGGTTAGTGTTGGTGAAAACGGGCACACGTTTTATTCCTAAATTCGTTCACTTACTGACAGGCTGGGTAAACCGGTCTATAATCATTTTTGCACAAGAGTTCCTTATATTAAGAAAGTGAGCACTAAGGAAGGATTTTTGTAAATTCAATCCCCAAAGGACTTAAATAGGGGATAAAAGCTTGTATTTTTGTCGAAGTTCATCATTTCGCTCATTTGGAGAAACATCGACGTAACTGCTACTTTTTTTTTTAGTCTTTACTTTCCTAACGTAAATACGCTTTCTAAGTGCTTTGGCATATTTAACTCATTTTTGGGAAAAAATACATTTACGTCGATGTTTCTCTAAAAATGAGCGATTTGTGTCGATGGGAAATCCCATACATTTTCAGACACCTTTCCTCCAATTTTCCCAATTTGGTATCCAATCTGAAAGGCGATTAATCGAGTAACGAGTCCGTCCTTATTTCCCAATACTTGTATGAAGACGAACGTTCGATTTGAAACTCAGCCCCTTTCTTTTTTAAACGTTTTTCTTTCTTTCTTTTTTTTCCTTACCTGTCCCACCTCTTTTTCTTTCGATTCGCTGCGGGTTTCGAGATAGTTCTCTGATAAATGTTTTCCTAGAACCGAGCTACGATGGCCGCCATTTTTCGTTAGTGACTTTTCCAGATCTTGGCTACCAGTTACAGAGGTTGAAATATGGGGAGACTGGATCCTAAATAGTATTCACGTATTTTTGCAAAGTCTATAAATCCACCGTACAGATTGAGGGTCAATTCGTTATGTTTATCGGATCTCCAAGTTACAAGCCAGTACGAAAGTGAAAGAAAAACATAGTTTATCGCTAAGTGTAAGTTGTTACAGCAAAGCGAGCAGCCTGCCACTAACTTATTGATGTATGAGCGTGGCTCCAAACGGCACCAACTTAGAGACACACTGCAATTATTCTGTACAAGCTGCGCCCCGCGGTTTCACCCAAATAAGTCTTGATCCCGTGGGAATATCGGCATAAAAAGGAGCCTATATGTTAATCCAGGGTGTCAGCTACCTCCATACAAAATTTTATCAAAATTGGTCCTGCCGTTTGAGCGTGAAGAAGCAACGAACATATAAACACTCACACACACTCTCAAACTTTCGCCTTTATAAAATTAGCGTAACCACAATTTTTTCTTGCATAACATCACGCTTGTATTCCCTAAAGGAGCAGGCAGGGGTGAATAATACTCCCCCATTTCATCAGCTATGTTTCAAGTTTCGTATAATAGGGGGCGAGTCTATTGCTATTAACCCAATCTTGTTTTGCATAATTGTTTCAAAACTTGGCAGTCATGCTTTGATAGAGTTTTGAGATAGGAGTCCATTCCACAGGTAGAAACTGATTAATGGGTTACATTATAATTTTAGAAATTTACTAGCTGCGCCCCGCGGTTTCACCGTCGTCAGTATCGATCCCGTGGGAATGTCGGGATAAAAAGTAGCCTATATGTTAATCCAGGGTGTCAGCTACCTGCATACAAAATGTTATCAAAATTGCTCCAGCCGTTTGAGCGTGAAGAAGTAACAAACATATAAACATACACACTCACAAACTTTCGCCTTTATAATATTAGTGTGATTTGTTACTAGCAGCGCCCCGCGGTTTCACCCGCGTAAATGTCGATCCCGTGGGAATATCGGGATAAAAAGTAGCCCATATGTTAAACCAGGGTTTCAGCTACCTCCATACTAAATTTTATCAAAATTGGTCCAGCCATTTGTGCGTGAAGAAGTAACAAACATATAATCACACACACACACACACACACCCTCACACACTCACTCACAAACTTTCGCCTTTATAATATTAGTGTGATGTGAATGTGAATTACAAGAGATCTCATGTACAGACAAGTCTTTAAGCCTTCGTTAGTGTTCAAATTCTTTTTTTCATTTATCAAGTCAGCGGGGTAATTGCGTAACATACTAGCAGTAGCAATGGCTTTAATTTTGACAGTTCAACAATATTCATTGCGTCATTTAAGTTGTTGAGCAGACAAATTTTTCGAACATATGAAGCAATGGATTAGCAATAGCCATCAAAATGATTCGGATTGATATTGATAGTGTGTTACGTAATTAGGATGCAGGACACATACCTTACACCTTTTTAAGCTACGGCACTCAGCAGACTATTGCACAGAAAACTATATGCGAATACTTCTTAATAAAGTTTAAAATATCATACACCTTTGACCAATGTCCAGATGAAATCAACCTTTATGTAACCTTTTTAATGGCCTAGCCTTTTTGTGAAATATAAGTTGATATTTTTTATTTAATTGTCAGAGTCTATCTTTGTTACAATTTAAGATCAAGATGATTTAAGATGGCTAAATGTCATTCTGCGGTATTAATATTATTAAAATATTTATAATACGTAGTCGGTAAAGCAATTCTATCGTGCAAAGAGCAGGCAAAAATTACCCTTAAGGTGACTGTACAAGGGTAGAAAACTTATGTATGTACAGACCGCTTCAAAGAAAAGGAACCCCTTTTGGTAATGACATTAAACCCATTTAAGTTTTTTGTAACGTATTGTATATGGCGTGTTGGTCTAGTGGTTAAGACAGCGGCTTAACAATTCGATGGTCTCGAGTTCAAATCCTCGGACGAGAAGTTCTTTTTTTGTTTTTTTTTTTGTTTCTTTTATAGGTTATTATGTGATTTTTGTTAATTATTATTTAAGAAATCAAATGTTGAAGTAGGTATGAGGTTTGTAAGAAAATCTAGGCATGTTGCATAAACAATATTCATTTATTTCTCTAATTACATTTCTAGGACTTCATGGAATCCACTTCACGGTTGAATATACAGTTTTCTATGTGTGTTAAATTGGGGTTATTTACTTAGAATATTAACTAAACACAAAATAGATACCCTGGGTGAGGTTTAGAATGTTTAACATTAGATAACGGTTCATTTATAGATTTTTCTAGAAACAACTACAATAATATTTATTCATTTAAAGTTGTGAAAACATTAATTTTTTATACTTTGTATGATCTTATCGGAAAAAAAGATTAAAAAATTAAATGTTGTCATTTATGCCTGTGAATTACAGAGGAAGAACCAACATGCTAAACTATAAAAGTATAGCAATATACATCTTTCTCTTTTATCACATTTTCTGATAACCCTTATTTAACACAACATTAGAAATTATAAAAATATGTGAGGTCAGATGGTGCATCACACATTACAAGACTACTTGTAAACAAAAGCATCTGGATTGATAATAATAAAGGTTGTTTATTTTTGATTAACTACGAATTAATGATTCCACAAATATTGGGAATTATTAACACTTGCTCATACGTTCCAATGTAATTTTATCAGATCAGTTACACAATAAATCTGCCGAGTAAATTGCTTATTAATAACGGAGAGGATGGCCGTCACTGTCTATCACTTCTTGAAGTCACACTTGAACGCGTAGTTTTGAAGGGTGTCACTGAGTGAACTTCCACAATATTACGGTGTCGCCCCGATTCATTAGTGTAAACAATTATTGAGCGAGGGCCTTGGCGATCACATTTCACATCACCAGTTGCATGATACCTTTGTATCCATCTACGAACTGTTTTTCTCTGGAACGAAAATAATAATATTAGGAATACATAAAAAAATCCAACTTGTCAGTAATAATGCAACATGATTGCAACAATAAATACATATATGTGTATAACGTAAATCTTACCGTTATGGCCATATCTCGTTCTTTATGCTTTGTTCCTGTTCCCAGAGAACAACAATTTTAGAGTCCGCGTATCACTGGTCAGTTTCCCTCAGTCGTCAGTTTATTTAATTCTAGCCTTCAAAAAGTTATTAATCGAACAATACTATCGGTTAATATAATCAACTGTTCAAAAACTTAATAAATTGGAGAATATTTCGACGAAGATAATTACGCACAAGCGGATCGACACGAAAACGAAACGATTTGAAAAGTAATTATACCCTCAATCACAGTTTAGTAAATAAGGCGAAGAAGTATTCTAAATTCAACCTTAACTCGCAGTTCATACAGCTAGTTAAGTTTCTGAAGTAAAATTACGGTAGGTAGTGCAACAATCGGAATCAGGCACATTCTATTCAACCAAACAAGAAATCTATGCAAATTTCAACCTTATCTTTTAGTAAATTGAGGAGTTACGAATTGCATTTTGTAAAACAAGACGGTAAGGTGTTAGTATTTATAATACGTGGTGGAAGTTGAAATTTAAACCTTAAAATCTAGAAGATTAGACCGTTATCAACCTTGTTCGATAAAAGGAGTAAAGCTATTCAAATTTTCGTTAAGATGGCTAACTGATTCAATAGTCTAGTGGTATAAGGCGCGGTCTATGTGATCAGCTGGCGCCTGGTGATGCGGGTTCGTATCCTCAATCGCACGGAAAGTGTCTTTTTGTAAGTTAAGTTATTCTTGGGATACGGTTCGGGCAACAAGCCGAAAAAATACCATATTATAATTATTTAAAAACTTGCAAATAATATTTGAGTGGGATCGGTGGATGCTCGGGCAGAGATGGATGCGCCGCGCCGCGCGGCAGCGGGGGAGAGAGCTGCTTGAGGCCAGAGCCACGTGACGCGCCCGAGCGCGCGCGCTCGAGCCCGCCATCGCTCGAGCGACGAGCGACGGCGGGCTCGAGCGCGCTCGGGCGATAATCTTTAAAGTCTTGGGGGGTTCCTTTTCTCTGAAGCTGTTCGTACCTGCTAAAAAGCGTTCATCGAAAAAAAACGCTTTATTATATAGCAGGCAACAAAATAAATGTGTAACACCCCTGCCGAAAGGAAATAGTTACATTACAGAAATAAATAAAAATTGTGATTGTTATGATATAAAAACTGAATAGCTACGCCACAGTAACGTATTACATACGAATTCACCTATAAAGGAAAAATTGTTCAAACGTACCTCTGACGGAAAACTCATAAAAATACTGGAACTTCGAGTATAAAAACTTTCCGCCAATATTTTTGAAACGAAAATATTATTATAGTGTACCAAAGTTAGGCCGTGTTAGGTGGAATGATAATATATTATGTAATGTACTGCTTAGGCAAAGCAAACGTTGGATAAAAACACTGTCATTAATTTTCCTAAGTAGTCAGGTAGATATTGCAGAGGTTCCTATATCCCATTTTCCGCTCACATTACTACGTTTTTCCCGCTGAACACTTAACCGACTTGGGTATCTACGTTCATAGCTATGCTTTTTATCCTGATATGGTAGTCGGAAAAGATTGAAAGACTGTGCCAGATATTGTCGACTTAAAGACGAAACTATATTCGTGGATATTGGCAAAGTTTTATTCATTTTTATTGTTTATGTCCAAGTGTCAAAACAGAAATAGCTTTGCGCTGAAAGATGAGTCATGTGAAAGCCGTTTTTCATATATAGAATTGTTAAAGCGTCATATATTGGAATAAAATATGCATTGATTTATATATTATACAATCTGTTACACCGACAAACTTATTAATATTTATAAAACATCTGAATTTGCATCCATCTACCATGCATATAATATGATGCATGCTGAAAGGTCAGCTTTTATTTTAGTATGAGTTAGAGCTTCTATCCATCGATCAATCCAATTATTATAAATTAGAGTAAGATCCTTGACCATCAGTTTGGTCTCAGAGAGAAATACTCCACAGTATACCAAGTACATAGAATTACCAACATCATTGAGAGAATGCTTGAAGATAAAAAAGTCTGCTCCACTGTATTTTTAGATGTGGCACAAGCTTTTGATAGAGTTTGGCATAAAGGTTTGATATACTAGCACACCCCGGACACTCCATACAACGCAAATAATTACCTACTAAAACTACATTAAAAAAAAATGACGTTTGTATCTATACGTATGAATGTGTGCGTGAGGTACTTGTGTTTGCGAGCGCTCTTTGTTAAAGAACTGCGACGGTAACCTCGAAGTGCGGGGTGAGGTGCGGTAACTGATGTTAGTGCGGGGAAGGGAGTGGCCTTTCTGTACGTAGTACTTTAAGTATTCTGTGATACAAGCTAAGACTGATGCTGCACAAAGATTTTGCCGATATCTTGGAATCATACATTGCAGATAGAATGTTTCGAGTAAGGCGCAAGGGTGCCTAATCCGAGTTAAAAATATTAAAGCTGGCGTGCCTCAAGGTAGTGTGCTGGGTCCAGTCCTCTACCTGTTGTACACGTAGGATATACCAGAGCTGGAAAATAATACTATTGCAACCTTTGCGGATGACACTACTGTTATGTCTACAGAGTCATACCATACGTAAGCAATTAAAAAGGTACAAATCGTTGTAAATGAAGTTTATGAGTGGGCACAAAAATAGAGAATCAAATTGAATGAATTGAAGTCACTTCACATTGATTTCATCAAAAAGAATTGTGATTATTACTCAATGTTCATAGATGACCTACAAGTTTACTCATACTCAAACACGTCCCACACAAAACAATCTCATTTTTACCATTAATTTATAGTTTTTTACTTTATTATTTTTTGTTTTTTTTTTCTTTCCTCCGAATCTGTAACCAACTAAAGTATTAATTTTTGTATAGATTTATTCCATTAAACAACGTAGATAATAATGTATGAAAGTTAACTAACGACTTGTTTTGGGAGACAACACGTAGCACTATGCTCAATTTATTTTGTAATATCATTATAGGGAGGCAAACTGTTTCTCCTTAATACAGGTTGCACAGCTACCTAGCTAGGAGAACAGTAGTTCACCCATACATATATTTGTTAGTATAAGTTCTACGCATGCTTAATTATTTAACTTTAATATGTACATACCACAAATACCCTTTATGCAATAAAAATATTTATTATTATTATTTTTGTTTGATTTTACATATCTCGGGACCATGGGGTCTCGGTCCTTTGGAAGGCGTACGAGGGGCCGAAGCCAACCCGCAGAGGCCCCTTAGGAAATTTTAATGAAATGTGGCACCAACCGACGATTATCCCTGTATGCACTATGCAAGTGCACCCAATTATTATTATTATTATTAAGTGCCATACGCAAATACAGCCAAATATCTTGGCATAACGCTTGATACGAAACTGCGCTGGAAAGCGCACGTCAAAAAGAACTAAACATGCGTTTAGAAACATGTATTGGTTGATTAGAGTTTGGACTGTCTATCGATACATATTTATATAAATTATATAAGCATATTCTTATGCACATGGACATATGGCATCCAACTGTGGGGTTGTACTAAACTGGCCAACAAAAAAATTATATCAACATTCCAGAATAAGGTACTCAGGAGTATTGTTAATGCGCCCTGGATATAAGAAGTGACGATGTCCATCGTGACCCTTCTGACCTTTGCTGAGGCTCATGAACATTGAGGTAATTCAGCTGTTAGACCAAACAAATATAGTGCGAAGAGTAAAACGAACAAGTTTGAGTTAGTGTAGTGTAAAAGTGTAGAAAAATAGTGACAGTGACACACATTAGGTAGCTCATGAAAGATAACATATGACTCGAAGAAAGTGGTACGAATTTGTCAGAGTAGGTACAATGAACACTATTCATAGTTTTAAAATAATTATCACGTAAAAAGTTAGGTTAGATTATTCTGATTAGTCTTATAGTCTAGATTAATTATTAGGAACCTGGTTCTTTTTAATAGAGGACAAAAGAAAAAAAAACAGAATCTCTTTGTTACTGATTTTATCTTTAACGGGAAATTTTAAAACAAAACTTAGAAAATTCAATTTACTCAGACCAAACGTCATATCCTAAATATGACTATTAAAGGTTCGTATAGACTCATAAAAAAACCTACAGTTAAAAGTCGCGTGTGTTATAATTGTTAAAAAGGAAACGTTCAAGGAATGTAGAAGAAATGCAAATAATCATGGCGGCGGGTGGGTACAGTGGGCACAATACAAACACACAAAACAAAAGCTTAGGGGAGATGGGGAAACGAGTTAACAATCACATTGTTTGCCCACTTACCCGCTGGGTGGCGGAATAAACGTACCTAAATGTTCACCGAATTGACGATGAAACTTCCATTTTTATACTGAAATCGTTGAATACTGACATTCTTTGTTTGCAAGAGCTATTAACATGGATTTCGTCACTTAGTATTTTTACTTAACGTTTGAATTACGTACTGAGTTTTATAAAACTGTTGCTGAAACTATCGAATAATCATGTAGCTGTTGAAAAATGAAAAGAATTTGTTGAGTTGTGTTGAATTGGCAGTTCAAAAAGGGCGCTCATTTCAGATATAATAGTTTCAATTACTATTCATAAAAAGATACCTTAATTGAATTAGTAATTGGATCTGCCTATAATAGGTACGTACTGATTAAAATTACGATCAACAAATAAAAGCGCAAAAATAGGCTCTAGATTGAATCAAAGCGCCTAAATAAAACTTTTTTATTAAAACATCTCTACATCAAGCTGTAAGTACTCGTGTCAATTAAAATACTATAATCAATCATTTATTAATTTATGTAGTGGTAAATATTTGATGGAATTTACGTCGCTAATTTTACGTCGCGTAACGTCAGTAAGTAGGTTCACTTAATTTCACACTTCTTCTTTTAATGTCGATAGTACTCTGCCCCTTATTTTTTTTTAAATATAGTTTTAACCCAGTAGGTGGCCAGGTTGATTGCGGCATCACAGTGTGGCATTCTTTAGGTAATCTAAGGTGCAGGTGAACTGGAATAATAATTCATAATATAATTATTATATATATTATGATAATTTTAGGGGCTTCACTCATTCATTCATTTTCATTTGTAACAGCCGCATGGGTCGATCGACCAGGTTAAGCTACGCTTGCTGCGGTTGGTCCGTGGATGGTTGACCATTTTTACATACCGAGACCTCTCTGTGCCTCAGAAAACACGCTAAGCTGCTGGTCCCGGCTGTCATACTTGAATCTTTTACTGTCGTTACGGGTCGTCAGAAGCCCGAAAGTCTGACAACCAGTCTTACCAAGGGGTATCGTATTACCCAGTTACTGGGTTGTGGAGGTTAGATAGGCTGTCGCTTCATGTAAAATATTGGTATTTAGCTGCATCCGGGGAGACTGGAAGCCGATCCCGACATAGTTGGGAAAAGGCTAGGCAGATGATGATATAATCATTTTACACTAGGTACAGAAATACATTCGACTGAAAATTATTATTCATTATCTAAATTATGTACGCCATGGAAACAGACGGAAGATTGGAGACGTCAGATTTGTTTAGCCCCTTACATATTTCTTGGAGAGCAGTAGTCTAAACCCGGACAGGCGCTTTACTTTGTGTTAATTATTTCATCACCACTGTTCTCAAAACGGTGAAAGAAAAACATCGTGAGGAAACCGGCATGTCCTAGAAACAAAATTTCAAAGACATGTGACATCTACCAACCCGCACTGAGTCCGCGAAGTGGATTACTTTTCACTGAGAGGAGGCTTGTGTGCCAGTAGTGGGAACATTATAGGCTGATTATACCGTTTATTTCTTGTACCTACAATGTATGTGAATGGAGACATATATTAGGTCCTTACATATGAAATTGGCGTTTTTCGTACTGGCCACTTTAATCACGAATTTCTCCTCTTTGGTAAGGAATTCCAAATTTAAATTTGTACAGCTATTTACTCATGTATTTGTGCTTCGATGACCGTCATTCATTTGTTTTTTTTCTTCTGTTTTTTCTGTTTGCGTCACTCATTTTACAAAATGGAAAATTTAAAATATCGCATTATTTACGAGTACGAGTTCCGCCGTGGCACTAGTGCTGCGGAAACGACTCGAAGGGTGAATGATGTGTATGGCGGTCATGTTGCAAAAGAAAACACAGTTCGTTTTTGGTTCCAACGTTTTCGTTCTGGAAATTTCGACCTGCAGAACAAGCCCCGTGGACGGCCTGAGACCCAAGTTGATAATGGAGAATTGAAGGCTATTGTGGAAGCGGACCCATCGCAAACCACGTCCGAGTTAGCTGCAGGCTTCGATGTTAGTGATAAAACTGTTTTAATTCACTTGAAGCAAATTGGGAAGATTAAAAAGCTTGAAAGGTGGGTACCTCACGAATTGACTGAAGCAAACCGGCAAACGCGCGTCGACTGCTGCGTTACATTACTGAACCGGCACAACAATGAAGGTATTTTAAACCGAATCATTACCTGTGATGAAAAATGGATTCTTTACGATAATCGGAAGCGCTCAGCGCAATGGTTGGATCCTGGCCAGCCAGCCAAATCCTGCCCCAAGCGAAAATTAACCCCAAAAAAGTTACTTGTAAGCGTTTGGTGGACTAGCGCCGGTATTGTTCATTACAGTTTTCTCAAATCTGGCCAGACTATTACAGCTGATGTCTATTGTCAGCAATTACAAACCATGATGGAAAAGCTAGCGGCTAAACAACCAAGGCTGGTCAATCGCTCCACGCCACTGCTGCTTCACGACAACGCCAGACCACACACTGCGCAACAGACGGCTACCAAATTAGAAGAGCTTGAATTGGAATGTCTTAGACATCCTCCGTACTCCCCGGACCTTGCTCCAACAGATTACCATTTTTTTCGCAATTTGGATAACTTTTTGCAAGGGAAAAAATTCAACTCCGATGGGGCAGTCCAAATCGCCTTCAAAGATTTTATTGATTCCCGTCCGACTGGTTTTTTTAGTAAAGGGATCAATGAACTACCTATAAGATGGCAAAAGTGCATTGAAAACAATGGTTCATACTTTGATTAATTAAATATATTATATTAAAAAATATTCGACTTTTTGTTCCTTCCATACAAAACGCCAATTTCATATGTAAGGACCATATTACTTTATCCACTCTTAACTCATGTATTTTTATCAAAGATCGATTGATCCCGAGCTTTTCAGCAAACCTTTGAAAAGTTGTGACGTCAACGCAAAAGTTTCGAAGAAAACGTTGACGTAAATGACTGGTTTTTATTCAGAATTAATGCTGACCATTCAAACTTGAATTAAATGAAGAATCAAAACTAACTTTTGCTTGCTCGAGTTTTACTTTAAATTCCTTTGAATACCAAATATATTTCTTTAGGCAACATCAAAGTTCAAGTAAAACTGAAATTATTCCTAGAATATTATTCTGTGAAGTCGGACGTAAATGAATTATGGTATTTAAACCATTTAACATAGCGCTAAGTTATATCCTAAGGGTTTGTTTTAGTACATACCTAAAATTGTTAAGAAGAACGAAAACGAACGAACGAAGTCTTAGATAGAAGAAATGTCTCAAGATGGCTTTAGGCATAGAAAAAGAGCGAGAGTCATTATTTTCTTGATGTTCTAGTTATTTTAATGTAGGTAGAACAACTAATGAATTTGATAGAGTGGGGATAAACCTAATGAGCATTCGCTCGTTTGGTCTAAACCCGCCTTTATCCGTGGTATATACCTAAACAAATGGCGACCGCTATTATGACTGTTGTTATAACTAATCAGCGGGGTAATTCCGTAACACACTATCAGTAGCAATGATTTTCATTTTGATAGTTCAACAACATTAAAAGCGATATTTACGTTGTTGACCCAAATTTTTCGAATATATGTATATAAAGCAATGGATTAGCAGTATATCCTTCAAAATTATTCAAATTGAGATTGATAGTATGTTACGCAATTAGGATGCTGTTTATTATTATTACTACAACATAATTTCACTTCATTTAAATAAAGCCACAGAAGACATGAAACCTCAAAGCTGACGTGCATTTGAAACCGAAACTAAAACATTTAACAACCGCGTCCTTGAAAAAGCGGGCACACGTGAATAGGCCGGGGTAGACGGTAGCATTGGACTACAGAACGAGGTCAAGGCGAATAAAGCCTTCGATTAACGTTTCCTTATTCAAACACGATTTCTTTTACAACCCCGTGGCTTGTATTTATTTTTAGTGTTGGTGACTTGGGTGACGTCACTCGGGTTTCCCTTGGAGCTTTGGACGATATGAGGTTGCGTGCGTAGATGTGCATTATGATTTGAGGGTTGGAGCATAAACAACGTACTGGTATATAATATTATAGTTACCATAAGTACTTATTATCGTTTGAAAAAAGGTTAATTTATTCAAGTCGTTTTTGTGACGTTTCATTTAAATCTACCATCAGTTAATTAATCTACAAAGTCGTCAATGACGAGATACCTATATCAAAATATGTCTGGTTCATCCACAAGGGTAACTTTTCATCTATTCTCGATATCGCCATCTATCCATCGCAGTATTGTCATCTTAAATCGGCTCATAACCGATTACAGCCTACGGATCAGCTTCCGATTGCGTTTTTTCCTGTAGGTCCTTTTATGTCCTGTGGTAATTATTGGCATGTGTCCTTGCTGCACAAAGCCCGTTAAGCCGTTAGTCCCGGCTGTCATTCGAATATCTTTGACAGTCGCTACGGGTAGTCAGAAGCCCAAAAGTCTAACAACCAGTCTTACCAAGGGGTATCGTGTTACCCTGTAACTTGGTTGTGGAGGTCAGATAGGCAGTCACTCCATGTAAAGTACCTGCTGATATTCAGTTGGAAGCCGACCCCAACATAGTCGGGAAAAGGCTAGGCAGAATAATCTTTTTGTACGCAGGAGAGCAACCCAGTAAACAAGTTTGGAAGTCAAACCTACGCTAACTGAAATCTGACTCAAAGAAAAAGCGGGTAGTTAAGTGCACTGCGCGTTGTGTGATTAGTGTTACAAATGCAACTGTCAGTTCTAGCTCTACTGGATGCCAATTAAGAATGTAAAGCTAGGTACGTTTTGATGCCAGCTTTGTTGAATTTCTGGCTCATGTAGGATTTCAGTACGTATTTGTTTATGTTAGTCAGTTGAAAGGCCTTCAGTTCTGTTTACCGAAGCAGGAAGAAATGAAAAAAGGTTTGTTATTTTAACAAGTAAACATTAACCCCCTTATTCATAAAACTTATCAAACCTATTTTAGTTAAAATGGGGTTTGTCTCTTTCTTACACACAGAAATGACAACGTGACAGATAAAGACAAACGTTCTATAAACCTATTTTAGCTAAAATAGAGATAAAATAGGATTATGAATAAGGGGGTAGATGCAAATAGTGATTGGAGCCTCTTTTTAAGCAAATTAACCTGTGTTAGGAGACTTCGCTCTTCCATAACTTAAATCATCATCTGCCTAGCTTTTTCCCAACTATATTGGAGTCGGCCTCCAGTCCAAACGGATGCCGCTGTATACCAGTATGGAGCGACTGCCTATCTGACCTCCACAACCCAGTTACTGGGTAATACGATATCCCTTGGAAAGACTGGTTGTCAGACTTTCGGGCTTCTGAAAACCTGTAACGACAGTCAAAGATCCACGAATGAGAGCCGGGACCAACGGCTCTTCTATAACTTAAATAAGTATAATTTACTTGTATTATACAAATGTAGGTACTAAAGGAAATAAGAATGTAAAAAAGAGAATTAAAACTAAACGTGCAGGATTTACAGATAACATCAAAAAGAAACAACGATTTGTTTCAAGTTGACTCAACAGTGTTTTGCCTAGGTTTATTGTAAAAAATAAAATTTTATTGATCGGTTGAAGGACTGAACGAGACACTGTAGAAGTTTTATTATTATTACGTCTAGGGGCGTTAAAATATGTTAAGTAGGTATACACGAGACCACTTTTTGCTGTCCCAATCAAGGCATCTACTTACTTATTTTAAATAGGTACTTTATATTTCAATCAACTTTTGACACAGACTACGTTCGTATTTTACTACGTTCGTAAAAAATATCCTTATATTTCCTTATAATATCCTCTCTCGTAACGTTTATAATTTGGCGTACACTTCCTGCAACAAAATTTCAAGTTGCCACGACAATGCCTCGGGATAAAAGGGTGTGACAGAAAGACAGTTTCCGAAAGAGTTCGGTTTTAACAATTCTTTACAAAACACTTAAAATAACCGAGCGAAAGAAAGGAAGGAAATGCCACAAAAGAAATGTTAGCTTTCTTACCATGGAGAGGTCGTGTTCGAAAAGAGCACTTTGACGGCAAAATACTCCTCCATATCGCTGTCATTTGGTAACGTGCTCGGACATCGAATGAGGGTTAAGTTAAAAAATAAATACGGATTACGGGATTAGGTACCTGTTCTTTGAAATTTTTGTGTCATTACGAATGTATTATGGAGGTGTGGAACAAATGCCGTCAAGCCGTGTTTATAGTCCCTACGTTTTCATAACACGACAATACCAGTGCACACATGACTGCTGATGTACTTCCACCTGATTAATTCCTTAATCGCTCACACCCACAGGAATACTGGGTACGGCTAATTTTAGCCAAATGTTATTAATAACCCATTTACCTACTCTCATAGATCGTGATTGAAAAGGTCCGAAATTGTAAAATGGCGCAATAAAAAACAGCCATAAACAAATGTAGGTTAAATAGATATAACATAACATTACTTTGTATCGCCCGTAATTACTTCGATACATGAATCAATATGCAAAGATGGGTGGATAGCGAAAAATCAATATCCGCTTTCGTTCCAAGGTGACAGTGGAACGTTCATCGATTCTCATGTAATATTTCATTACGTAAAAAATGTCGTATTAATAAGGTCTGTAATGAAAATTAATGGCCGTATAGCACGCACAATTACACACTGGCCAAGGTAAATGAAAATAGGCTAGAGAATTCTCAAGTCTACTCGAGTGGGACTTATTATGTAAGTGCGTGTGTTTCGTCACACTATGCAAAGGGAATTTCAAAGGATCTCAAATCTCCCGCATAATTAGGTGAATTAATATACACGGTATATGCCTCAAACAGTATAATTTTGCACCCGCCAAATGTACGTATTAGGTTCTTCCGCGCGTCATGTGTCTTGCTCCTTTTCTTAATGATGCGTGTAATATGCCCATCGAAACCGACACTATGTGCGTAGCCATCCGTGTAATCACAAGTCTTTACTTGATTAGTTACTTGATTAATGTTTGGAAATGACATAAAAACTTTACTTGAATAGTGTAGAAATATTAGTCTTTGTTGAGCGAGTTTCCTAAAGCTTTTGATGTGAAAACCCTTGTTAACTAAAGATAGGTATGGAGGGTTTCCTGTACAGCAACGTACTGACGTAAAGGGATCGGTCAGAGATAAAGGCAATACCAAGCGCCATCTATCACGTTGAGCGTGAAATTCCGACACAACGTAAAGGTATGGAGAGCGAGCTTTATCCACGATGATTGATATCCGATGAAGTGTACGTATCTCTGATCAGCCCTTAAGGGACAGATACAGTACTTTTACCCGTACCAGAAACTTGCTGGGCCGGCCTTGGCTCATTTCCCCAATCCTTACAGGCAGATATGTGCTTTAATCGAGATACATGTGAATGTTGATGCCGCTCCATGACACATGCAGCGGTGTGCTGAATTTAAAAGGTGCAACGGTGCATAAGCTGTATATAGCAGCTCATCGGCTCCGGACCGTGCAGCGACAGCGGCGACACATTTCTCTCAGTTAGCTTCTACAATATGTATTATACAATGTTATGCGGCAAAACAGCTGGCACAGACTACGATTTAAATTCTAGATTCGGTCATATTTCTTGTCTTTGTGAAAATAAAATACTCAAAGCAGCTTACAATATATCATTTTTCAGAATACATTGTTGTAAAATATGAACCCGTAATATTAAGTAAAAAATATAACGTCAGGCAAAAATATAACTGAAATATAATCCGCGAAAAAATTTTAGGGACTTTAATAATGTTCGGGATTATGACAAACAACCCTATTATCATTTCCGGTACCTCTGTCCGTAGTTCCTATATTACCGAAAAGTCCCCTAAAGCCAAGGCTTTGTGGGATTTTATACTCTTTCATTATCTACAACCATGATTTGGCTAAGATACGTTATTGAAAAAACTTTAAATCGATACTGTTTTCCCCCATCCTGACCCTTTTACCCTTTCTTATAAAAAGGTCAAATGTGGTTTTATCATCACGCTTTATCCCGGCCTGGCGGGTTTGTGGTGTCAGGAGAGTTATCCCGGCATCAAATTGCTCGTGGAGATTTGTTTACAGTATACCCTCGTAGGTCAAAATACGTGAGATTTGTAATTAGACGCCTGAACTCACAGGCACTCATTCCCGAGATACTCAATTTAACTTTATGCTATAAAATAAATTTCGTATTCGTAGCATGATGTGCTGATTCATCGTATATTCTTATTGCGAATATTCGAAGGAACTTAGCATAGGTCCCGTCCCTGGCCAGCATTAAATTTGCAGGATGACCCACTATCAATTCCCCTGTCTCGACGGATATTTGAATTTATATGTTCATGATGTTTGAGTAAGCGGTTGTTGTGGTTGTTAAGGGGTGTTTGTGGTTCGTTGAGTGAGTGGAAAAGCCCCGTACCTATTAACACGTCCACTTAATTATATTATCTGCTTTATGTTTGCAGAATCACGCTTCCGACACGAATGTGAGGGGAAAGCAAAACCTCATTAGGAAGGCTTTTTGCTAATGTGACAAAACTCTAATTAAAAAAGTTGCAGTCACGAAAAGTCGCGTGCTAACGGTTTTTATAAGTAGACAGTGCCGCTGGGTGAGTAATAAGTATGTTGTTACACGTTACGCCGCTCAAACGTAAATGTATGAGAATCAAATGGGACACGTAAATATACACCTTGTTGGAAATAAATCTTTTTCTTTTTAACATCTAACAATTTAATTGCATTTTGCTAAAGAAAAGAAAATCCAGTTACAGTGGAAACCACTTTCGAAATTAGGTATGAATCTGTAAATTAAAATAATAAGGAAGAAAATAACAACTATATACCATTGACACTTCCCATGACCCAAGGGCTGGCTTTTACCTTGGCCAGAGGCTAAGCATTGCCATACAACGTGGTAATGCCGCCAGTCTCTTGGGTAAATTACCAGTCGAAAGCGACGCGGTTAAATTTGTCGCCGCTATATTTTAGTTTGTGTACAGTTTTAGTTAAGTTTGGATTTAATTTTGTTATTTTTATTAATTAATTAGGTTACTAACTTTGAACACCATATTAAACCAAATTAATCGACAGCGAGTGTTACTTTATCTAAAAGTAGCTTTATATCTGTATTCAGCTATAACATTATTCTTAATTTTAATCCAAAACACGAGACACGTTCACCTTTATAATAAAAACCTGATCTCCCAAACTCCCAATATTATCTCCAAGGTGTTAATCCATTAATCCTCTTACGTCATGGGAGATAGAGGTGCCTAATACGGCCATTTTTCTCCACGAGTCGACGTAATGCCAAAATACGTACATAATAAGATTGATCGATACATATTTAAGGAGAAGCAATCCAATTATGTCCACTATAGCAGATTCTCGTAACCTTCAGCGATAAGTTCATTACGCAGTAGATACTCCTTGGTTCCGTACTTTCTGTTATCAGAAAAGTTTTGCTCTCTTAAGGGGAGGGCTTCGTTTGCTCCTTGGATACTAAGTAGACATATACCCCTTTATTTATATACGTTGCTTAAAGTTAACTAATGATTAGCGACTGTTTAACCATACATTTTTGACGTTTAAACGTCTCTTAAATGTTAGCAACGTATATGAATAAACCCAATACTTGTGTATTTCTTGGAATTTATCCCTGCTGGTGTAGGAAAGTTTATACGTAAAGTCGACGTATTATTGTACTGTGAACATATTTCTGTGAACACTCAAAGACTTTACACGTGTCTAGTCCACAGACTTGACACGTGTAAATACAATTTCAAAGATATCTTAAGAACATATTCAGTAATACGTTAATTAGGTTAGTATTTTCTCTTGTAATACAATGTTATTATTCAATTATTGTAGAAAAACAAAGGTAAGAAAAACTTGGTCGCCGCGGGCGTAAAAATGCTGGTACACGCTTTTCCATTGTGTTCCTACCTACGTCCAATGTTTTCGTAATCTTTTATATAAACATTAATATTGGAAGGCTTAGTTGAAGAAGCTGTGCAGAAGCTCGGGACGCACTGAAATTTGGTGTTTTTTTGTATACATAGTTTAAATAAAATCAATCCTGTTTTCTCCGAGGAGGTAGGCACGGGTGTACATTACACATATGTCGCCAGTTTTATAAACCAACTAGCTGCGCCCCGCGGTTCACCCGCGTAAATGTCGATCCCGTGAAAATATTGGGATAAAAATGTGTTATTCTGATGTATAAGCTATATTACTGTAAAGTTTCATCAAAATCCGTTTATTAGTTTTTGCGTGAAAGAGTAACAAACATCCTCACAAACATTCGCATTTATAATATTAGTAGGATAGTAGGAAGTAGGATGTTGTAAGATGCTATCGGGTTTTATCATCTCGAATTTTTCAGTAGCAGCCCGGAGTCCGGATTTGTTGCGGGGTGATGGCAATAGACTCGCCCCCCGTTACATGGGACTAAAACATTATTAGTAAAAGTGGGTCAACTTTAGATACACCCCTGACTAACCCTACGGGGAATACAAACGGGATGTTATGTTATAAAATAAAATGAAACTTTAACATTTTTGTAAACCTTTGGATGTGCGAAACGGAGTGCAACTCCGTTTCACCGAAACGGCTTTACACGTATCCACTCGCGTGCCAACCAAGTAAATAATGCAATTCAGCACATAAGTCAAGATCAAGACCACATAACGTTGCAAGTAGAAGTTAGTTCCTAATAGACCTTAGTACAAGTTTGAATTAGTTGCCTTTCTAGTAGCCGTAGCGGCTACGGCTACGGCGTAGCGGGCGGCTACGGCGTAGCGAGCGTAGCCAGTAATACTAGCAACATCTATTACAGGCACACTGTAAAACACTGTATTCTTAGGTGCTCATACATCTCCGGAACAGCACTTGGTTCTTGAATAGTGTATGTAGTTTCATACTATCCGCCATTTCGTGTTGAAGCGTCAATTGCTTATTCGTTTACGTTGATAGCTACTGCATCGCTCTTCAGCCAACTCGTCCTCTTCACTTTTAATATAAAGCATTGTGAAAACCATATTTATACTTCCATTTCGATAACGTCGTGCCCTTAATAACTTCATTTATATTATCGGCCTTTATAAGTACCTACCTTTGAATAATAATTTAAAATAGCGAAACATTTAAATCCACTAGACGAAATTTAATTACGCGAACCGTGTGCATAATTACATTTACTTGTGTACTTTTCAACGTTTTATTTTCATTTAAGCGGTTTTCAACATTGTACTTATTTAATTACAATGCTTTATTTTTTAAGCTTAATTTTTTTATGCTAAAATTAGTAAGTGGAGAGGTACGAGTATTATGACCTCTGCTCTCCAGATAAAGAACATTTGAACATTGATATTGATCTGCTAAGCACTAAGTCATCTCCATATTTTTACTTGAAATTACTTACTTTTGGGTTAGTCAATAACTCCTATAATTGCCAAAAATGCATGAGCAAACAGTCGCTAATCATTACTTAACTTTCAGCAACGTTTATAAAGAAACCCCTTAAGCTAGGCTTTCCTAAGACTTTGGTGGCCGCACTAAGTGTTTCCAAATGTCCTTTATAATGCGCACAGCAAAAGAGTGGAACTTTCTATCTGCGTCTGTGTTTCCGAACGCATCCAACCCGAATCTCTTCAAAGTGAGAGTGAACAGGCTTCTTCTGGGTAAGCTCACTCCATCGTCGACTTTTTCTCTGTCTCCTTTGACCTAGACTAGAGTCAAGACCACACCCATTTCAAATAAAAAAAGTAACGTTATTTATGAAAATAAGTTGGGTTTTTTCTAAAGAGCGTTTTTTGTTACCATGAAGTCAAACCCCGGTACCATAATTTTCGTCTCGGCGGTCACTGCGGTCTTTATATGGCGGATGTGGTGACCTTCTAGGAATTGGTCTTCTAGGAAACCGTAGCTATAGAGCATAGATGTTAGCTCTAAACATACCACCTCTTCTTTACAATGGTATTACAAGTTTACATAATACCAAATTCTATGTTTTTATTTTTCAGTTTTTTTCTTATCATCTCATCATCTATTGATGCATCTTTTTGCATGTCTTTTGGACTAATTGTCTGTTTTGAAGGGACTGGCGCTGTATGCCAAGATACAGGACTCGTCCTAGTTCGGCTACAGATGTTCCCGTGTTATATACTCCCAAGTATTAAGCCTATAAGTATGTGTAACACGTTGTATTATTTTTGGTGAAATAAATAAATAATCATTATGTGGAAGTCCGAATTCGACGGTAGTCTTTAACAAAACTTCTCAAGGACTGTTGTTTGGTTGATTTTCACGAACATTAACCGGTTGAATGCCATAATTACAGACACAATTAAAAAGCCATTGTGTCTCGCGTGGATCCACGTTTAAGCATACGAAGGGTTAAGTCAGTTTCGTAGATACAACTTGTTCAAATTTCCGACAGTTTTGTTAAGTCTCTATATTTGATCTAAGTAATAATATTGGAAAAGAAATTATGAAAGTTGGAGCCGAAACTGGAACACTTGAAGTCTTGATAGACTGAATCGTATATCCAGTCGTTATGTAATAAATTGTCCATTGTGAGGAAACCGGCACCTCGAACCAAAAATTCAAAGACATGTGACATCTACCAACCCGCACTGGGCTCGCGTGGAGGATTATGGCCCACTCCCTCTCACAAAGAGGAGGCCTGTGTCCCAGTAGGTGTAACATTATAGACCGATTGTGTGATGTAACAAATCATATAAAGACAAAGTTAAAGCATTCATTTCAAATAGGCACGTTTTCTTCGAGGCTTAGAGACTTGGGAAGGGTGAATGCTTGTGCGAATGCCGCACCCCCGGCCATAGGTAGAGGTGGAACACCGCGGTGGTTTTAGCCGGTAAGAGTCCGGCATGCCCCTCTGTCACCCCCACGATAGGGGAAGTCCATGAGGATTTCCACCGCGAAAAAAAAAATAGCTTAGAGGCTTCGTCTCTAACACCCGGTTTCTGATTTGAGAATTTGAAGTTGAGAACGTCTTAATCTGTACTTAAGTATAACTTAAACATTTTTTCGTTTCTGAATTAAGTTTTTTTAAACTCTAATCAAGATTTGAGTAATTTAACATCATTTACTCAAATTTGACAGAAAGTATGCTTAACTCATGCTTAAGGTCGTCTGTTGCGTTTCAGAACTAAGAAAAACGTGTTTGACAATACTCAAAGCATTATCAACGTCAAGTTAAGCAGTTGAAAGTTGACACACCAATATCGGCTACTCAAACTGTAATCAGTATAGTAACTAGCATCGTAACTAGTATCTTGTAAGTGGTTTTTCTTCAATTCTTCATAATGGGGGACGACGATACTTCCCTGTCGTCTTTGGAGATGCCTCAAAGCAGACAACCACGCAGAAGAATAGCAGGACATGGACATCGGCCTAACTTATTTATCACGCTAAGCGATGAACAATTTAAGAGTCGGTTTCGCTTTACGAAGGAGTCGGTTAGGTTTATTTTTAACAAAATAAAGCCTAAACTGACCTGTCGTATTCAACGGCGGGACTGCATTTCTCCCATGTTGCAGCTACTAATAGCTCTTAGGTTTTACGTGACTGGTAGCTTTCAAGCTGTTGTGGCGGATACTGTGAATGTGAGCAAGGCGACGGTGTGCCGCGTGGTAGAGAGGGTGACTGGTGCGATAGCATTATTGCGACGGCAATATATGTTCATATGCCCACTGCACAGGAGAGACCATGAGTGGCGGCACGATTTTTTGATATAGCTGGATTCCCTAGCGTCATAGGTGCTGTAGACTGCACACATATAAAAATAAATTCACCAGGAGGGAGCAGAGCTGAGCTGTATATGTTTTGATCTGGTCTCTTACGACATTCTTTGAAAGAAGTTGAAGGAGATTAACTTTCCCAAAGAACTTATAAACTTATTTAAATGTTGGTATGGAGGCCAGGTAAATAGGTAGTGTTAAGTGGGCCGGTAACATGATAGCTCACAGGTTTGCGCATTGTTCAGGGTCGGTCAAGCAGACCCTTTTCAGGGCTTATTGTACCTCTCTGTACACGTGCAGCCTGTGGGTAAATCACACTCAAAAAGCATACGAAGCCTTCCGCATCCAATATAACAACGCATTCAGAGCGCTGATGGGGCTGCCGCGACATTGTAGTGCCTCGGGCATGTTCGCCGTCGCTAGCGTCGACTGCTTCTATGCAACGATGCGTAAGCGAAGCGCGTCTCTGGTACGTAGGTAGAGTTCGCGGCAGCTCCAACAGCATGCTGGTGATGATAGCCGGCAGGCTTGACTGTCCATATATCAGACGCTGCAGTGACTTGCACGTCACCTACAGTCGTCGGCTGTCAATATGAAAATGTTTTGTGTGGTTATTGTTTTGTGTTGTACCTATTGTAATGTAATATATAATGTATTCAGTGTGTTCTAGTGTAAGATTTGTGCTATATTTAATTTCTGTGTATTAATGAATCCTTGTTACTTGATAAATAAATGAATTATTATTATTATAGGAACAGAAAAGGTTTATTCTATAAATGTTCAAGCCATCTTTGATGCCAATTTACAAATAATTAGTGTCATTGCACGTTGGCCAGGTTCCGTACACGACACTACTATTTGGAATGACTCACAACTTGCAGCTCAATTTGAAGCTGGCAGATTTGGGTCATACCTTATTCTTGGAGATAGTGGTTACCCATGCCTTAGGTATCTCATGACAACCTTTTTAAACCCTGCCTCTCCATCCCAAGAAGTCTATAACAAAGCCCAGATATCATCACGAAACACAATTGAAAGGTGTTTTGGTGTTCTCAAAAGAAGATTTATTGTAAAAATGTTTTAGCATTAATTCATCCCTAGGCCCAGTCGTGCATAGGCTATTGTATTCTTTAGTAATGCGCTTCCAGGCTTCCTGTTTCTTTTGAATATAGTAAGCCCCTGTCCTTTTGCACTCTATTACACTGAAATAATCACAAACATCTAAATAACAAACTTGGTGAAACGTAAAATTATATTATGGTAAACATTATAGGTTTTTATATACTTACTTTGTTATTATTGAAAGAAGATGTTCTTTCTCCTCTAGAGTATAGTTAGGCGATCTCTTTTTCTTATCTTTATTCATTTTAATTGGTACAATAAATTGGTAGTTTATATAAAAATACAGAATTCCAATAAAATTTGTGTTTATTTACTTACAGTTTGATTGACATTCACGTCACGATTCGGTTCATACAAACACGTCAAATATTAAATTGCTAAAATATGCTTTAGCAAATCTAATAGCATTTTTTTTTTTTTTAATTAATGCCGTTATTTAAAATTAACTAACGTTTTAAATCTGTTTTTAAATTTATAAGAATAAAATTATTTAATATTATGAGTTTTTGAAAAGTACCGGTTTTTTAATGCAAATTGGAACGTGTTAGCTTTGATCAAAAATACTTAAGTAAATGATCAGTTGGTTATGGTTTTTCGAAATTCGATTTTAACTTGCGAAACGCAAAAAACTTAAGCACATACTTATGTATTTGAGAATAATCAGTTGAGATTTGCTACTTTGCTCAAATCAGAAACCGGGTGTAAGTTATTGATAATCTCCAGATAAGTATTATTGTACTAGAAATAAAACACATTTATTGGAAAACAAAAACTTTTAAACGTCAAAATTGACAATAAAATAGAGTAGATTCTAGTCGCCCCTTCCAAAAGGTAGTTTCGTATGGAAACGAATAAGCAAGAAACTTCACCGTATAAAAGTATTTAACGTCGACCTCGTAATGGCTTTACCACCCTAAGTGCCTTTATCCACCGCAGCCGTCACCGACACGTCACCGAGAACGAGTTGACGGCGCCGAAGTAGCGATACATAGATTTATTATGACCGCGTATCCACCTCACGTCACCCGAGCGCCGTCATCCCGCCGCAGTTTCGAGTAGTTCGGCGCTACCTCCAAAACTCGGCCCGAGATTGTGATTGTGACGAGCCGATCTTCTCCACCGAGTTCGGTCGCGGTGGACCAACGATCGTCGTCACCGGGACGTCAAGTTTGGCTCTAAGCGCACGTCATACAAATACAAGGTATAAATTGTCTATGGGACAGTTAGATAGCTTCGTCTTTAGTGAAGTTTCAATTTACTGCGACTTTTTCACAACAGTATTAAAGCAATTACGAGGTCAACTATACACACTTGTTAAGAACCTCTTCCTTCTTTTGGTGAAGTCGGTTAGTAGAAATACAAACCAAGTCGGTACACAGGATGCTAATTAATAAACTCGCCCTCTTACCTTTCCCGACTCCTTTGATCCAACAAACTAAAAAAGGAGTTATCTTTAATCTTGATAGAGTATTTTTCTGACTCTAAACCAACATGAAAAGATTTTTCAGAGCCTATTGATGAAAAGATAAAAGATAGGAGAAGTTTTTTTTTAACTGAAATGTTTTATTGCTTCATAATAAGTAACTAACTATATACACTAGATACTAAAATAAATGACTAACTTACAATACAAATATATAAAAATAAAACAAAGGACACTTAGGCGTCGAAGTATTCGTCCGCATCGCTGTCATCCGGAAACGTGCCCAGAAGACTGGCAGCATTACCCCGTTGAATGACAATGCTAATTCTTTGGCCAAAGAACAAGCCAGCCCTCTGGTCACGTGAAGTATCGACCAGCCGACGAGAAATTTCCTTAAAAAGGAGACGCGCGCTCGGGCTTCATGACCCGAGCGTTTCGACCCCAAACGGCTCAAAGCTGTAGTTGCCCATAAGGTTACAGTTAGGGCTTTCAATACCGGTATTAGCCAATACGGGGATACCGGTATTGGAAGCCCTAGTTACAGTATTTGCGCCGCTTGAGGGTCTCAGCAGCCGCAGCAGTGGCGCCAGCACAGCCCGCCGTGC
Organism: Amphipoea lucens; assembly: GCA_947508005.1. Lineage (NCBI taxonomy): Eukaryota > Metazoa > Arthropoda > Insecta > Lepidoptera > Noctuidae > Amphipoea > Amphipoea lucens. Next base: position 14,518,108 of record OX382359.1, read on the forward strand.
TAGGAACATGAGATGGTGCAAGGGTATCGACACATGTTGCGTCCCTCACCAGAGATAAGAGAAGACAAAAATACTTTGAAGATGACACTGAGCTAAACTTTCTTACAAGTACTACTCTATGTCCGAACTCAGAAAACAGTAAAATAACCTCTTTAAAAATCTAACTACAGTACGACACGTCAGTAAAACCAGTAGCACCTATAAACCCCAAATTTGTTTTATAGTAACCATTTAAAATCCATATAATACGCTCGTAGCATACCTAGCTATTGTAAAAGACACAAAGAAACAGCGTACAGACAGAGCAGTAACTTTAAACGCCACTCTAGACTGTGTGACCTAAGTATTGTATTAGTTGCAGACGTTCCACTTTATGTTGTGTAACGCAAAGCAATTTCGAAAACTATAAAACTTCGTGTAACTTTGAAACTGTTGTATTTTTGATAACCCTTAAGAGCGAGGGTGGGGTGAGTAGCGATGTCTCGTCTCTAATACATTTCGATTTCAGTTTGTAGGGCGGGCTGTATCGAATGTTGCCGCATTTCATGGAGGGTACTTGGTGAAGTTTCCCGTCGTACTTCTGCCGCTACGCACTTGCGAGAAATATTGACTTTATCGTTAGTGTAGCACTTAACAGGTTACCAACACTTATAATATGCTGAAGAACCCCCGGACGGCGGTATTTTGCCGAGCTTGATGCTTAATTTACTCTCTCATAAGACACGAGGTCGGAGGTATATTGGAGTTCCGGCTTTAATATTGAATATTTACCTCATACACCGTTATTAGTAGAACGTCAAACTGCTGATGAAATAAGTGAAAGAACACAATTTCTAAGACTATTCCTTTGTTCGTAAAGGCGATGAGCCAGCAACTCAAATGTGCTCACATTTTTGTTAAGAAACAATATACTCAAGTTATTTATTTATTTGGTTCCAGTTGGCAATAGAACGTAGTGTATGATCTAAGCCGAACTTTACATGCTAATGTAATTGCTTCACGAAACTACATATATTGCGAAACTGAAAAGAGGCTATATTTTTGTGGATCAACTAAAACGTCAAGTAAAATAACGACCTTGACAAAAAATATAGGCAGTTAAAAAGTCTACAATCGATGTATAGACGCCAACACATCAAGCTACTACAATGTGTCAAATTTATTTAATAGATTTTCAACTTTATTGCAAAAGCATAAGGTTCAAAGTTGATTGGGAAAATTTGACAGTTTTGGGTAGCTTGATGTGCTGGCGTCTGTGCACAATAATCTATACAACAAATCTATTCAAGAATATTACTCGTTTACTACTTCCATAAAGTTAATTTTAAAACAATTCGCTTCTCGAATTACCATAAGTTTTAGTGCGGTAACCTACAGAGGCCCATGAAAACCAACCTTCGTGATAAGACGGCCGGAATGACTTTCGCTTTCCGCGACCTATTATTATATGTAATATCGCTTTCTTCTTCGAGCGAACACACAAAAAGTTCGCAACAAAAACTGAACGAAAACAGCCGCTCAGGGATTACGAACAAAACAGCTTTCAGATTAATACCAGTTGTGCTTTTTCACGATATCTTTAAGTTAAGGCTATGGTAGCCGCATTTTTTTAGTTTGCCCATTATCGACCAGCACAGTAGCTAATTAGTGAGTAGTGGTGGCTCAATGGTAACTGTCGCGACTTAGGAGTTGTAGATCGTAGGTTCGAACCCAGACAGGCGCTTTACTTTGTGTAAATACGAGTAATTTAATCACCACTGTTCTCAAAATTATGAAAGAAAACATCGTGAGTAAACCGGCATATCGTAGAACCAAAAATTCGAAGTCATGTGGCATCTACCAATCCGCACTGGGCCCACATGGTGGATTATGGCCCACTTCCTCTCACCGAGAGGAGGCCTATGTCCCAGCAGCAGGAATATTATAGACTGATTATGACAGTAACCAATAGTTATTGGCTTCAGAAGAAATAATATCTTCTACATCATTAATTTTAAACATAAATAAGGTAGGTTTGGTATTGATATTCAAAGTCGGAATATCCAATTTCCTTTTTAATATAAATATATTGTTATGAACCCGCAACTCGGATAATAAAGAAAGCCACATGAAAATTATATACCTCTTACTATATTAAAATTGGTCGGATGGATCCATCGGCCACATACACTTATACAGTTGTACCTAAGTAGACTCATTTAAATAATGACCTTCCTTTTTGTAGTAGAGGCTCTATTTTAAGTAGATTAAATTCGGGTTCTCTTTTTGCCGAGAAGAATGTATTCTTCTACGCACAAATATTTCTGATCTCATTATTGCTTTTGCGAAGCAAAATGACATGTTATACCTCAGGCCCTTTGCACACGGCACGGTTTCATTACGGTACGGCAAATCAACCGCGTCGTAGAAAAAACCGTGTCCGTGTACAAGCTTCCACAGTGTTCCATACAACACTCACGAATCGTGCCTACACACCGCGAATAAACCGTAGTTTTTCACGGCAAGAAAAAAAGTGTGAGTACAAAGGGCCTTATAGTGGGGTTTACTTCTTGCTTCTCACGGCAAAATATGGAAAGGGACTCGGGGACCTCCGGTGACACGCACCAGTGCCCTCTGCAACGCCTTTGGCACGTCTCCGGAGAAACAAAGTCATTTTCCACAACATCCTCGCGGTACACGGCAGCACATGACCAGTGCGTGACATAATACTAAAACTAACAAACTGAGGATAGACAACATTTCGTTATAATACACATTTGCTTACCCATCGGACCTTTAAGCAAGTGAATCGTTTTGTATTTCATTATTAGGTACGTAAAAACGTGTCTGGCAAATCCATCTTAGTACATATTTAAGTTCAGCTTTCATTGGGAACGTAATATTATGCTAGTCAAGATAGAAAGGCCTCGTAAAATTTTGTAGGAGACATTGTAAGTAATGAGAAGTTCAAAGTAACGAAAACAAATTGCTTACTCAAAATGAAAAAGTCTTTGCTGAAATAGTTAATACTTTAAGCCTTTACACCGAGCTAAAGATTTGCCTGGAGCTAAAAGCTGACAGCGTATAAATATTAACTTTTAATTAAAACACATGCCATTTTTGAATACGATATTACGTGCGTGAGCCAGACCATTCAATATTGATTTTACTTCAGCTTGTTACTTTGAAGGCGAAGATTCTTAACTATGTAAAGTATAATTTATGACTCTGTGTTACCGAACTTATGATAAGAAAAGATAGGTATGTAATTTTGAAACTCATTAGGAAATTACACAAAACATTCTTGCAGCTCCGCGCTGCAAACTTGGTGCGTTAGGAGCTGCGGCAAAAAGTTTCGAGGGTGTCTTTACTCAAAATAAAGTTATCTTTAGAGTTCCCGGCTCGGGGATGCCGTCTGACGTTTAAATGGGCAACTAATATCATGCTCTTCGTAAATGTGGACTCAAAAATCCTATTTGAATGCTCGGCGTGAAGTTTTAGCGCAAAGCGCCTGAGCAATACTGCAGAGCTGCACCAACTCTACGAAAATCTCTTTTATATGCTATCCTAACTTAATTTGAATACAGTGGAAGCTATTCCAGTTTCGTGGTCGGGATTTAAAAACGTGTGAAGCTGGATCCTAGAGAAGGTGAGGAAATAAACGTGCAGATCTAAATAAATTACAGAAGCAATCATAAGTTAGATACTTGTGTGTGTCGCTTAGATACGGTAACATAATACATTATTGTTTGGTGAGTTGTAACTTGCTTAGGTATTGTAACAATGAATGAATACCTAGCGCCGCGAGATTCGCGAGATAGTAGCATTGTTCTAATGTGTTTTGGACAACATGAAGCGTATAAAGCAACGCGACGCCATGTTTTACATTTACTTTAACAGTAGGATTTTAACGACGGATCGTTTTCCGATATAAAAAATACGAAAAATCAGAAACTAGTCGTAAACATTGAGTTCGGAGCGTAATAAACAGAAATAGAACCTCGTGAACCGCGTCCTACATTCAGCGGGATCATAACTTCTTTCATTTAACTGGTCGCTACAAAAACAGTTGGATCAGTTTTTACTGAGCCATCAATCAAGCCAACGATTACCACGCGGCGAGCAGACATCAAATACTTATACACAATTCATTGGCCCTGTTTAATCCGATACCTGTTTGAGATCCAAATAGATTTCAAAGAGATAATTCTCTTTGAAATCATAAACCATTTTCTACCTACTTCTTCTTATGAATTGGCTTTGATATAACACCTGTGTAGGTGAACTTCAAGTTACAACAACTAACTTTAGAGTGTTGGATACAACTAATGACAGGACCCATTACATGCTGCCAGGTATAGCTCACACTTAGCGGTATACTGTCGTCAAGTATACCCTAACTTTAGCTAAGTACAGTTAAAGTGTGTTTGAGTTAGGCTATGTGCAGACTGTGTCAAGGCTTGACTGTGAAAACTATGATGGCGTGAACACTCACAACAAAACGTTCTCATAGCCAAAGTTTTCAAAATTAGTTACTAAAAAAACTTGTTTTTACACAAACCAAACCAGCACCCTAATTGCGTTACACACTTTCAATCAAAATCTGAATCTTTTCAAGGATATTGCTAATCCATTACTTCATATATTCGAACAATTTGTGTGCTCAACAGCGTAAATAATGCAATGAATGTTGTTGAACTGTCAAAATGAATGCCATTGCTAATATTAGTGTGTTACGCAATAACCCCGTTGTCATGTCCATTAAACAACATGGTTTTATAGCGTTCGCATCAGCATCAGCCCTTCAGATGGACTATAACTTATACATTCACTATACAGGGTAGCATTGACATTGACACGCAACTTGTAACCATAGATTTAGTACATGATTCTGAACCCCTACGCAAAAAAATTTCGTAGGTTATTAAAAAAAAATTCTGTTCCATAAATTCTGACCGCGTAGATATTGCACTTTTGTATGTAACAGCAGATTTTTTTTTTATATCCGACGTAAATTTTCCTACCATCGTCTAGAACCATATGCTGAATGTCATGGTTAAAGTTTGTGCGACGGTGTCCCTGCAACCTTGTATAGCCATCGCACTGCACAGTTAATATAAATAGAATTCTCTCGGCGACAACTTAGTTGAAATGCGAAGTTGTTAATCAATGTCTTGGCAGACAGTGAGACGGTCAGACATCGCTCGGGTACGACATGGAATCGTAGTAGAGTTCTTTGTTGAAGTTTGTCTGGGAATGCGCTTTGTTATGTTCCTTTTGAAGGGTGCTGGACAAATTACAGATGTATGAGACTTTCAGAATTTCTTTTAGGGTGGCGTTGTAGATACATCAAAAATCACACTAATATTATAAAGGCGAAAGTTTGTGAGTGTGTGTGTGTGTGTTTATATGTTTGTAACTTCTTCACGCACAAACGGCTGGACCAATTTTGATAAAATTTAGTATGGAAGTAGCTGACACCCTGGATTAACATATAGGCTACATTTATCCCGATATTCCCACGGGATCGAGTCTCATGCGGGTGAAACCGCGGGGCGCAGAGCTAGTTAAAAATAATAATAATAAGCTCATCCTGCCCCACTGCACGGAAAAGGCCTCCCCTCCCTTTTTCCATTCAATTCGATCCTGAGCTAATATGGACCAATCGCTTATATAGGCCTCAAGTTCATCCCGCCATCCACGCCTGCGTCTTCCGCAATGCCATTGGACGTTTTCACGAACCCATGATGAGCCTGCCCGTAAAACGTGTCCGGCCCAGTCTCATTTGAGCTTGGCTGCTTTATGGGTAACGTTTCCGTTTAATAACAGCCGCACAGGTCGATCGATCAGGTTAAGCTACGCTTGCCGCGGTTGGTCTGTGGATGAGTAACCATCTTTAAATACCGAGACCCCTCCGTGCCTCGGAAAGCACGTGAAACCCTTGGTCCCGGCTGTCATTCATGGGTCTTTGACAGTCGTTACGGGTCGTCAGAAGCCCGAAAGTCTGACAACCAGTCTAACCAAGGGGTATCGTATTACCCAGTAACTGGGTTATGGAGGTCAGATAAGCAGTCACTCCATGTAAAATACTGGTATTCAGCTATATCGGGTTAGACTGTAAGCTAACCCCAACATAGTTGGGAAAAGGCTAGGCAGATGATGATGTTTCCGTATGGTTGCGTAAAAAATTAAAGCGGCAAAATATACAAATATCGTGAACCCTCTACAATCACTAAATTAGCATTCCATTCACTCACCCCTCAGAATTCGAGTGTAATTATAAAAGACAACAGATACCCTCTGTCATTCGTTCATTGTGACATGAACAATAACACAGGAAGAATTCGTTCTTCATATTCCGAAGGGAATTCAAAATGGCATGAACATGTTTCTAAGACAAAGATCCGTGATCCGTAGGTACTTATTGGAGATGTAGTACCATTGTATTTTTGGGGCAACAGGATAATTTTTCTTATGTGATTCTATCGGGAGATACCCGTTCCGTTATATACGAGGTAATTATTTACCTTCTGTAGATATTACTCTTGGAGCCCAATTCCGAGATGTTGTTGGTTCATAATTTATCTTTTTTTTCGGGAGTCTCTGGCAGTTTTTTTATGGCTTTGATTTTATTTGAGTATATTTTAACGAATCAAAACTGATTTTGGTCAAACAGTTTGTTGGCTTTTAATTCTAACCTAAGAAATGGGAAAGTTAAAAGAAATCACAAGCAAAAACGACCAGTACACGACGTTTATGTAGGTGCAATTCACAGCATAAAAGTCCTACCGCTGCTGAAAAACCTGTCGACAAGACAAAAAATTCTCAATCGACAGACTACCATACGATTTATTTAGTCTTCCTGCGCAGCTAGCCTAAAATTTACACCCAGCCTGCATTCGAGAGCTGAACCGAACGTGTGACACCCGTTACACGCTGCTGACGTCATAACACACCGCACGGCTTTATTCTTTTATTTATCAGACGCTCTTTATTTGAACTTTCGAACGTTTCCTTTTCTCTTTACGGATATTCCACTTTTAAAGCGTTTATTAAAGTTTTAATATTCTTTTACAGTGGATGAAGAAGGGTTGAGAGGAAAAAGATAATTATACTCTACTATTTATGGTTCCGAGAAATATAATGTATTTATTGTCTGAGTTTGCTCGTACTGTGGTTTTTATTTATCCCTCATTAATTTTCAATCAAATTGTGCCGGTTAGACTTATTAAAAATAATCCATTGGTATAAAAAGTGCACGTGAGTATGAAAGAAAAAATCTCGGGCAATTTGTACTTCAATTACTTGAAGAGATTCATATTAAAATGTAATATCAAAGGAAAAATTGTTTCAGCATAGTTTACCTATTCATAAACTAAAAAACAGTTGCTAACTTATGAGTACATTTTAAACAATTTCAAACAAGTCTTGTGAAGAGATTCACTTTTATTCATTCATGTAGGTATGCAAATGTTTTAGCAAAAGGTACTCGATTTCAGAATCATCTACGTCGATGAATACTATTACATTTGAAAAATAGAACCGAATCAATTTATGGTTTTATAACCTTTTTCTGTGATTTTGTACGATCTTTTACAATATAGGTACACATAGAAATAACATGAGAGAATTTGCTAAAAAACCCTTTTAGGTTATTGCCAATATGAAGAGCGGGCTAGTGAGTACCTACCTACTCTATCATTTTTATTTTCTATTTTCGAACAGAATCCTATTTGTGTTGAAACCAGAGACAATTTAATTGAGGAAAAACAGACAACGAAGTTTTTAGATTCTGCGAAACTTGGTTCTGAAGACAATAATTAAAAATGGTAGGTTTGTAGGTAAGTACCAACTGCTGGGAACTCTACTAACATTCAGACTGATTTTATAATGAAGTTTACTTGGATATTTTATAATCAAGAGCGGAAAAACTATTATAAATTTTCGTAATTGAAAAAAAAAGAGGACACGTTCGCGTTCACTTGAAACAGAAACTGTGACTGATGATACGCTATGTGGGGGGAATTCATAATTCATCTCAGAGCCGTCTGTTCTCTTTGATGACGTCGACAGAACGCGTCATAAGCTCTTCCTAGCAGGTGAATAACATGTTTCACCCCGTTTTGATATTTAATTTCACCATCTACAGGGTGTTACAGAAAGGGTATATCAATACAAACGGGTTGAAGAGTGTATCTGGTCTAGAATCTCTGTACAAAATTTCAGCTCAAAAGCAGTAACTTTGAAAATGCTTAATATTTTTTTATTTCGACATCACGGCGCTGCACTGGCGCGCGGCGGCGTAATGTGCGTGTACTAGGCGCACAGACACACTACAGATAATGGATAATGACCCTCGTAGTGCGGTGACACGTTTGTTATGATTTCAATTTAATAAACTATCGAAATAAAAATATATTAAGCATTTTCAAAGTTACTGCTTTTGAGCTGAAATTTTGTACAGATATTCTAGACCAGATACACTCTTCAACCCATTTGTATTGTACCCCTCTCTGTAACACCCTGTATATGTCAATTAGTTTTGATATTTAATTTCACCACAGGGTACCTATGTCAATTCCTTTTGACCACGATACTGAAGAAAAACCAAAATACTTGCACACCTCCACTTTTTGGGAAAATTGCGGTCAATTGTATCCAGACCGGGGCTCCCTTATAATATCGACGGAACTCTCGAAAAGTTTAAGAAACGCAAGAGCCTCTGAATAAATAATGGTGCGGCGCGCCAAAACTTTTACAGATATTGGCTTTGTTTCGCAGCGGACAAATATTAACGCTAGCAGCTGCGACACACGTATTTACCGTGGGACAGAGCACCGCGGCGCCGCCGCCTGAGCGCCCCTAGATATCACGGTGTGAAGGAAATTGTAACAATTGTGTTGCGACACGCCGTTCACTATACATGACACAATATTATTTTAGTTCCTACCTCCATAATTATTCCGCTTCCACAACAACAGGCATCAATGTTTAACGCACCTGTTATTACGTCGGTTCACAATAATAAAGTAACAAAATGTCCCTCGATAATAATATCTTCCAACAAAATACCCCTTTCTCCGTGATAATAAGACGGTAAAAACAGCAAATTTTACAAAACGGGAAGCTGTAAGTTAATTCTCATATCGATTTCCTATTTCCCTCGACGCTGCGGCTACGTTTGCTTGTGTTACTCTATAATTTACTTTCTAGAAAACCTTTCCGTATTGGCTATGGTTTCGAGCGAAGTGGACATTATTGATGTAGTAGCAACGAATGCGGTGGTACGTTGCATTCCGCAGGCGATTTAGTTCTGTCGATCCGCTGGCCGACACTACTTTAATTTCGTTGCAGGACTCCGCAATACGTACAAGCCGATAAATTGAACATGCAGGATCGCGTTAAGTCGATTTCAGGATTAATGTTCTGTGCAGCAGGAAAAGAGTTTTATTCACCTTGTAATTAAGTTTACAGTAACTACGGGATTTTACGACATTATAGATTTATAGCGCTATAAAAATTCGAGCATTGCAGTTCTGCGATAACGACAAATTGAAGTTTTCAGTCAATGGAATTGCTTCTCTTGTATGTATAAAATAAATGGTACCACACTTCTTTTAAAATGCAATCGAGTACGGAATCGAACACTTCTTCCTTCTTTTTATATACCGTAACGACTATTAGATGTTAGGAGTAGTACCTACGATGCAAAGAATAACGTTTTCTTTCTTCTTTTCTTTAACCCAGCGTAAATGTGTTTCTCCATCCCGCCTTTATACACTTACGTGCAAAAAAATCGACCCACCCCGTGCTCTTTGATTTGAAACGAATCTATTTCATCAAGTTTTACTAACAATAACCTAATATATTGTTTACTAAACCTTCCTGAAAGTATGTACCTAGATTACGTTACTGAAAGAATTATCAAAACTGATTCATTCGTTTTTGTGAAAATCGCGAACTCCTTTGTCTCTTCCAAGTCCGATAAAAAATCAAGTCACGCAATTTTTCCGAGCAATAGTGAGTGATGAGAACATCTGAAGAATCGAGTCGATCTTGTCAAGAATATTGCTTTTATCTAAATATTGTGTATGTGCGAATAAACCGTACTTTACCTACTTTCAGACGATATAAAATAATAAATTATATTCATTAAGATTTTTGAGATATCATCTCTCAAATGGAAAGCATGGGGTAGGCCATTTTTTTGCACGCCAGTGTATTTCAGTTATCGAGTTTCCTTGCGGCTCTGTAACGGCCAGCTGTGACTAATTAAGCAAACGCTATCCACAATGGTGTACATCGATTATTATCACAGTTGAATTGTCATTAATAGAATCAGGAACCTAATCGAACGTTGCGTATACAGTTTACTTCACTCAAGTGCCTGTTGACCCCAAGTGGGCTGCGGTTCCAATTAATTATTACGTCTATGGCGTAACCTTGCACGGGTACAAGTGACAATATTAATGTGACGTTATTGTGTTACAATGTAGCATGCATTTCGCGGTGATCGTGTCGTAAGCCACGGTAGCCATCTTACACGCCTCGCAAGCCACTGCTCTTGTTGGGGCCAACCCAACAAGCTAGTATTAATTGAGTGACTGTTTATTATCCATGGCTTAATTTAATCACAAGACTAACATACTCCATGTGCCAATATCTATGACTTGGTCCCAGAGCGGGAACATTAAACTAATCCATCCCTAACATAACATAGAGATACAAGATAATATCTTCTTGTAATCCACAATAAGACTGCCGACGTAGATTCATGTCGCAAATTGGGTTCGGATACACAATATAGTTAATGGTGGTTTTATTACTGAAGTTATAAATGGATCAGATCATAACTCACCAAAGCCTGATTAGTTTTGCCATTAGGTATACATATTATATACCTGCTGGCAAAACTCATTTACGTTTTGGTGAAATAACTAGGCAGTCATTCGAATAGCAAACAAGTAAATAGTTAGCATACAAAGTGTGTTTAAACCTTAAGACACGAATGAATATACAACCTACACATCTTGCCGATTGCAATCAAGCTTTATACAACAATATTTTAGTACTTCCGTTTCTTTTGTAGTAATAACTGCAATTTGCTGTAAGCACGACCATTCCGCATTCAGCGAGATCGCTATTCAAGACTTCTTCAACCTCGCGCCTTGCTTGAACAAACTAGACGAGCGCAATTAACTAAAAAAGCACGACCAATTTCTTCATCCATGAAATGACAAGTTTTAGATTTATCACAAGTGACTTGGATAGTCCTTTAAGGCATTTGAAAATAAGTAAAGAAACAAAAATGACAGACAAGTACGTACTTGATGACGACGGATAACAAAGCGAGTGGGCGTGAGAGACTGTCGAGAATATCTCTGACAGCTGAACGTTACATTTCCTGACAGAAAACACCTCCAAGGCGTGTGCGCGAAGATCTGTTGTAACTAAATCTACTAACAAACCGTCTAGGAACGCTTTCAGGCTAGCATTTGACCCGAGGTGGTGCAAACCTGTGTATAATCACATTATGATTTCACTTTGTCGTTTCGTCAGACTTGCGGTAACTTTGAAGACCTCTGAATCTCTCGTTTGTGTGTAATCTGAGGATTCACTTGCGCCATAACAATTAATTTTGCCGTAACTCGGGATTTTGCTTGTGGTTGTTGTAATTTATATTTTGTTTAATTAAAGCTTATTTGAACACCTGTACCGTCTTGAACAGAAGTACGTAGATCATTTCGTTATTATTATTCGTTTGACAAATCAGTTCAGCCGTTCTCAAGTGATGCGCTTACTGACGTGAACAGCATTTCATTTTATAGATGTAAGCATTCATTAGTTGTCGGAGGAAGAATCGTATTTGATTTGTGCAAATGGGAAAAAAATCACAACGGTTAGGTACATAAAAAACTTAGTAAATCCCAAGGCGAAAAATGAGTTTCAGAATAACGTTGGTAAAAAACAAAACACACCAATCCCATTAGTTTTTTCGGAATGCAGATCAATCCTCATCCATCTCTAATATGTCCAGAACTGTCGCATCTTTTATTTATATCTTTCCGTGGTTTGTTTACTGAATATATTGCGCTCGATAGTATAAATATTACACTGATCCTACGAGGACGTGGCTTTGTTTGAAAATTTATTTCAATTTGTCAATTTCTTTACGTAGACAATGAAAGGACATGTAAAACATTTTCGTCACTTTATTTATTTAAGCTTGATTAATATCAAAATCATCGTACGAAAACACAAATATAATTAAACTAACACCTGCCAATAAATTGCTTTGTGGCTTTAAAATCTATATCAACATATCGTATTAACAACCAGTGCGGTGTCGAATTTTATAATTATCGGGTGTTCGCAGTCCGGTACGGCCGTACAGGTAACATCGCTAATTGGATCCCACGTCGTTATGACTTGATAGCTTCGTATATCACCCACTATATACCGACAAATTGCAGTCTTCTCGTGACGTACTGACGAGATAAAATCGTAATTCGATTCGTCATCGCGAAATATAAACAGTAATTAGTCGAAATTGTATTGTCGAGCCCTACCCGGCCCACGCTATTCGTTTAAATTGAGAATTATAGGGATCATGCATTCGATTAAATATGCCAATTGTACTGCAGTCGTGTTTTTAATCACGGCACTGCGTAGAATGTAAGTATATCTATACAACGTACTATTGTTTCCGCTATTTTTTTCCCGTTGTACCGTATGCACCATTGACCTGCACCATCAATGGTGCAGAGGAGACTAATTAGTTTCGTTTGCACCAAGACTTTTTGGGTTTGCACAGCAAGGTTCGTTAGATTTTCATGCAGGTGCGTCTAAATGAATTATTCTATTAAAAACAAAACTTTTAAAAACAGTTATACTCTTCCTTTTATCATGAAATATATTTAAAGGGAAGAATGTGTTGCTTTTGATAAATTCGCTAGAAGGAACTTGAAGCATAAATCTTAATCCAAATTCCTTTTCTACAACTCTGACGTAACTTAAAATTAGTTTTAGTTACCAATTTCCGTCTCAAAAGTCAATTCCGTCGAATGATTTGAGTTTAAATTTACAAACTTTATACAATTTTACACAAAAGGATCAAGACAATATCCGACAAGCAGCGAGTTTTAGAGAGGAGAGGAAAGCAATTTAAAGTGCAACCGTTCGGTTTACACAAGTTGATTGCAATCGGGGCAAGTCACATCCCATAGGAAGGAGTGATATGATGTCTTAACGATAATCGCTGTGAACAAAGCCGCCAAATGGATAATCGATGGAGCCTTTCACGTATCTCTACTTTTAAATAATGAGGGGCGAGCCTTGCCCGGGAGAAAAATACGCCGGAGAATAAAAGAGATTAAAGTTATTTATCAGGGTTCACATGCCCCATACCTATATCTGCGTTGTTATACCTACCTCGGTGACGTTAACACAAGAATTATTAGTAGAATCATGAATTGTGGTAAACTGTTTCCATAATTGTGTTCAAACGGAGCGTGTAATCAGAATTCTGTCCAAAACATAATAACCTCGAGGTTATAAGCAGTAAGAGAAACAGACAGAAATAATTAGCGAACTAATAAAACAGATTATGTTGTTAGGTTTACCTACCTATATGAACTGAGTTTATACAGCATGTATCAGAAAGGTGAGGTCATATTTAAGGGCACACCCTTAAATATGACCACAGTCTGTACCACAGTACAGACGCCAGCATTTCAAGCTACCCGAAACTGTCAAATTTCCCCAATCAATATTGAACCTTATGCTGCAGCGATAAAGTTGAAAATCTATTAAAGAAATTGGACAGATTGTAGTAGCTTGATGTGCTGGCGTCTGTACAGACCATCAAACTGAACAATTTTCTCGATGGGACCAGCATCGTAGTCGTGAACAAAGTAATCAGCCGTCTCATATATTTGGGTCGAATAGGTAGGTATAGAAGTTTTGTATGGGACAGTTTTTTTTTATTTGTTGTCGTTCTGATAGATACTGTATAATAAGTATACCTATCTACCTTACCTGGCGAGAGCAGTGGTGGCCCAGTGGTAACTGCCGCGACTTACGAGTTGTACAGGTCGTAGATTCGAACGCAGGGAGGCGCTTTACTTTGTGTAAATTAAATCATCACCTCTGTTCTCAAACCGGTAAAAGAAAACATTGTGAGTAAACCGGCATGTCCTAAAATCAAAAATTCGAAGACATGTGACCGCACTGGGCCCGCGTGGTGGATTACGACCCACTCCCTCACACCGAGAGGAGACCTACATATGTCCCAGCAGTGGAAACATTATAGGCTGATTATATATTACCTGGTAACACATTTATACGGTCAAATTATTACCAATGCTGCTTTTCCAGTCTAATCATCATCTGCCTAGCCTTTTCCCAACTATGTTGGGGTTGGCTTCCAGTCTAACCGGATGCAGCTGAATACCAGAATTCCAGTCTAGTGCTTTTCCAGTCTAATATTAGATAAAATTCAAATTCTAAAACGGTCGGATTCCATACTAATATTATAAATGCGAAAGTGTCTGTCTGTTACCTCTTCACGCTTAAACCGCTGAACCGATTTAGATAATATAGAGATAGTTTGAGTCCCGGGAAAGGACATATCGTCGGTTCAAAGGTAAAACACACTAAGTGACATTATGACCCAAAATGAGATTTTACTACTTTTGCTTCTATCTGCTCTGTATAGAAGCTCTGTATAGTTTCTATCCCAATATCCCCACAGGAAACTTATGCGGGTGAAACCGCGGGGCACTGCTAGTTAATAAATAAGTCCTAAAATCGTGAGATTCCATAATGGGAGTATAATTACGGTTCTTGATTCGGAAACTTCACGAGTGGCCGAGGAGATTTTCTTTGGACTCTATCACAGGGGACTTAAAAGCTTCTTACGCGTGCTGAGCCTTTGTAATCTTGATTAAAATTGAATGTAATTGATATAATAATATTCAAAACTCGAAATAGAAAGTCCTTAACCCTCACTTATTTATGAATATTGCAGTTATATCAGGATTTTTCATAAACTATACAGGATACATTTTTAAGCAGTTCGTAAATTGTAACCAAGAATTCAGCATGTGATTCTAGACCCCCTTTTTTTTGGATGGGAAATCATCAAATGAACCCTCCCGCTCTGGGTGGAGCGGAAGGGAGTGTCAGACTTTTACTGACTAAAACCCACCCGTGTTCCTTTCTTAGCCCTTTATGTTCCGGGGTAGCGGTAACCCTTTCGGACAATCCCGCAACCAGCGCGAAAACTGTAACCACTAATTCAGCATATGATTCTAGACCCCCTAGCGTAGAAATTTTTCGTCGGTTATCAAAAAAAAATCTGCTGTTTCATAGAAAAGTGCAATACCTACGTGGTCCAAATGGAACAGCTCATATAAATTTCTACTCTAGGGGCACTAGAATCATATGCTGAATTAGTGGTTACAGTTTTCGCGCTGGTTAAAAAAAAAATCCTGTAGAGGTATTAAATATGCCTATGTAGGTATGTATTTCATTTGTTAGTAGGATGGGTCTTGGAAAATTTCCCTTAAATTGTTAGGTATAGACTAGACAAACAGTCGGGTAAGGGTGATTAGCAAACAAATAAGCCCGATGAATCCTTTTTATCGTTTTAGTTCCAGGAATCACCTCCTTCAAGCTTAGTTGGGTTTAATTATTCGTTTTGAAAATAAATAGGACGCGGGCAGGAGATAAATGGGTGGAACGCCAATTAACCCTTAATTTATTAGTAAAACAACTTTCACAAACTTCCTTATTACCTTATAGAGGGCCTCTTAGTTGGAGCCTCTTTAAATAAATTACTCGGTGAAGTAACATCAGCGGTTAGTGTCAGGTCGCATGTCCATAGAGACATTGCTACCCATAACCATGGCCCCATCATGCATACATTGTAAAACCCGCTAAACCTCCATTTTATGGTAGGTATGCGTCAACAAAGTACCTATCCCTTTACATATTGTATGAATCTTCTTACGAAAACTTTCCGGGCCTATGTAAGGCAATGATTTATAAGTATTTACATGGACACAATGAGCAAGGACACAACCTTTCCTTTAAAGTAAGTTATCGATTTCGATATATGTGAGTATAAAAAGGTTCCTTTTCTAGTGCCCGGAGGGCGCGAACAATGCGGTGACATAAAATAAAGCATCGTCACCACTCCACGACGCGATATTGGTAAAAAGGCCCGAATCTTTATGATAATAAGTCACGAACGATCGCACGCGGAACGTTCATAAATAAAATAAGATGACTGACCCTCGAAAATCTTAAGCAGATTATGAATAAATAAAAAATTCAAATTTCCAATTTCGTCGGATCTTCTACTGTATCTTTCTGCTCTCAAAACGGTGAAGGAAAATATCATAATCGCTGCTGCGACCCCCTCTCTTCAAGAGGGAGTGGGCTGTAATCTACCACGCGGACCCAGTGCGGGTTGGAAGATGTCATGTCTTCGAATTTTTTGTTTTAGGACATGCCGGTCTCCTCATGATGTTTTCCTTCACCTTTTCGAGAGCAGTGGTGATGAAATTATTTACACAAATTAAAGCGCCTGCCTGGGTTAGAATCCACGACCTACGATTTTTAAGTCGGGGCCGTTACTACTGCTCTAAGAAAAATATCGTGAAGTAACTATCTAGTAGTTACTTAGAACCAAAAAATCAAAGGCATGTGACATCTACCAACCCGCACTGGGCCCACGTGGTAGATTACAGCCCACTCTCACTCTAAGAGAGGACACCTGTGTCCCAGCAGTGGGAACATTATATGCTGATTATGCAATTTCGTGGGATGGTTTTCTGTTCGCAATAATCAAAACGGATCAATAACTCAGGACAAAGGAAGTGACACTACCAGTTCAGAGGTGTTTGAGGCTGTTTAATCTTATATCGCTCCGATACTGGGCCTAAACATGCGACTTAGTTCGCCTCCAGCCCCGCCAGTGCTCCAACCGAGCAAATAATAGCCAGCTCTTAAACAACCACTTTGTTAACCCTGACGTCCCACCAATTTCTTACACTCTCTGCGCACGCAATTTCCTACTTAAGTACGTGTTTACCTACAATAAAAACAACAGATAGAAAATGACATCGTCATGCAAATACAGAGAATTACTGCTGAAGCGTCATGGTAAAAATTAACAGACTCAAACGTTTAAAAAGTTAGGTTTTAATTTTGTTATTTTTGTTAATTAAAGTAAATGGTTTAATTGAAATACTCATATTATTTTTATTTTCTACCTAAGTCTTATCAATTTCATGATAAATTAAATTAAAGGCAGGCCATTTTGGTTACTCCCTCTTAAGTATCAACATAATTATGTACATTGAGACCAATCAACGTTACCGGTAATAGAACAATATAATTATTTAATAAAAGTGAATTTATTAATAATGAAATTTCTGTGGGCCATTTTTTGGAAAAAATGAGTTAAAATAAATTCTATGACTGACTTGCACACTCAATAATGGGCCCCCGAAAATGGTCGCAAGCACAAGTCAATAAATGAATAACTAACATTTTTGATCTTTTCCCGGCAGGTACTTTTTTGACAGAGTAGTATATTATTAAATTATGTATTTTTCTTAATTACTTGACTGTACTTGATCATCAGTTGGAGCACGGGACCCGACCAAGAATCAGTAGACCCCGTGCTTCACCCAGGTGGAGAAAATAGGTGAAGCACGGGTCCGTCCCCAATTTATGCACCTCTTAATTTAATACAAACCTATAAGATACCTCCACCACAAGAGTCTGAATAATGAGATTCCCGTCGTCTTTGTTTTATATTCAAATACAATTTCCTTAATTAGACGCGAAGTATCTCTTGAAAGAATAATGCGCGTTGCCCGAAGCAAGATAAGCTTGAGGCGATGAGGAGTCGTGCTACAAGGGGAAGCAACATTTTAATAAATATCATGTAAGAGACTGGCTTAACGGTAAAACTTTTACCAAAGTTGTGCATAGAACGTGAATACTGTAAGACTAGGGAATATTTAAGCGTCGTATTTCAGCCTTGAATTCTGTCAGCCATATTAGATACTAGCTGCGCCCCGCGATTTCATCCGCATAAGTCTCGATCCCGTGGGAATATCGGGATAAAAGTAGCCTATGCCAAATTTCATTCAAATACATCCAGACTTCTTAGCGTGAAAGCGTAACAAACAAACACAAAAATCAAACCCTTTCTCCTTATAATATTATTTTAGATCTTAAGGTGACTTCAGACAGTGTGAGGCATACGTCCCAAAAGCAAGTTTTTATGTTAGTTGCCTCAGCCTGACACATGCGTGATTACCATACGAAGCATATGCCTCGCTCTGACTGGAGGCACCCACGGCCGTAGCTAGGGGGGGGCATTGTGGGGCAATGCCCTACCTTGAAATCACAATGCCCTACCTTAAAAATACCAAAAACTAAGATAAATTCTAGACTCGGAGGCCATAAGCACTTAAGTCAAATATTTTTGGCATCCAAAAAGATTTCACTTAAGTGCAAGCCATTCGCATACAAAAAGATTTGACTTAAGTGCTTAAGGCTTCCGAGTCTAGAATTATTACAATTAAATTGTTTGTTCATAGTTTGAGATAAAAAAATTGTAGCGATAGGTAGATATAGGATAGGATAGCACTGCAGTTTGCGAATCTACGTCTTCAACTTTAACTGCAATCAATAGCCCTCAAAGGCTGTCAATGGGTCACGAGAGAATGGCTGGTATGGTATTTCTGGCCTTTGAAAAACAAAATCATTTGATTTGAACGAAGTTCTTCGCCTTTTTAATAACATGGCGAATCGTAGATTTCAGCTGCTTTAAATATTTTTTATTATTATGTATAATTATTATAATAAGTTCCCGATACCGGTGGGCTACTATTTTTAAATGTTTTTATATATTTTTCTATATCCTAATATTTAAAAATATAATTTATATGTAAATAATGAAATAAAGGAAATAAGAAGTTTGCAGAAACAATAGGATCTAAATGGTATTTTTGGTCGTATCTATTTACTCGTATCACCCCACCCAACAATTAATTATTACCTCACTCTCAGACGTGGATCTCTACATCCAAATCTGGAAGTTCAACCATCTTGTTCGCTTGTTCTTCATCATTGAGGATTTAGTTTAATAGTTATTAGATCCATGCTCAGGTTCTGCCACAGAAATTATTTGTCTACGAATAGCTATTGAATGACTGACCTAGAGGTCAATGATACACATGGTGATTGATTTAGGAGCCCGTGCTTCGAGGGCAGATGATAATTTTTTTACTTTCGCCCTACCTATAACCAATGCTGCCCTACCTCAAATTCGACTCTAGCTACAGCCCTGGAGGCACCTCAAGTAGCGTTCGTGGTGACGAGTCGCGACAGCTGTCTAGCAAGTTACACCACAAACCCTAACATCTGAACCTAAATGTAATTGGAGCTGTAGTTCAATTAAAGGTTGACAAAGGAACAATGTACTCGCACTTACTAGGGTATAAAATTTTCATTTGATGAATCTTGTTTGTTCACGAGTCGAAGGGCAAGATGTCAAGAATATCGGCCACAAGGTCGTATGTTGACATCAGAATAATATCTCACTTGTAGGTAGGCATTACAAATCTTTACTTCGGACTGAAAATAAAAGAAAAGCTTGAAGTTTATTAGGCTGTAAACTGACCGTAAATTAAGCGAAACATTTAGGTCAATAGCTGCTAAGCGCGAAATCCAAGGTACAGACGCCAGCACATCAAGCTACCCGAAACTGTCAAATTTTCCCAATCAACTTTGAACTTTATGCTTTAGCGATAAAGTTAAAAATCTATTAAAGACATTTGACAGATTGTAGTAGCTTGATGTGCAGGCGTCTGTACAAAATACTTTAGGTACTTTAGAAGTATATGATGGCTGTAAATGTTTTTCCCATTTTCTCCGTACATTTTGAACGACACCCACACCTCTGCTTGATCCTCGAGGGATTACTGGCGCCACTATTATGTGTTATTTTGAACGACTAAAAAAGTACCTATTTAATAGGCTAATAGCATGTCTAGATCGGAAACTACTAGGATCTTAATAACAAAGTGGCACTCGAAATGTTTTGTTACCGTCTACGTTTTTTTTTTGGGGTTTATCGTGTGGATATCCCCGAAGAGCTATATTCAGTGAAAATATCTTCATTACTCACTTTGTGGTGAATTAAACAATAATACATACCACAAATTGCTCGATAAAGCTGATGTATGTCCCAATACTAATATGAAACCCCACATCACACAAATAAATAAACAAAATGAAAGCGATACCGTCTTTATTTATAGTAAGATTTTTAAAGGTCAGCTTCTGCTTTGTGTTAACGGAAAAAATACAAAACTTTTACTTGTGGTTAGATTTTCTAAAGGT
Source organism: Amphipoea lucens (assembly GCA_947508005.1). Taxonomy (NCBI): domain Eukaryota; kingdom Metazoa; phylum Arthropoda; class Insecta; order Lepidoptera; family Noctuidae; genus Amphipoea; species Amphipoea lucens. The sequence goes on from OX382359.1 coordinate 14,538,514, forward strand.
CAGCTGGTACCTGCGTTGTGAAAGTTATACAAACGAGTATCCTACACTTCAATGTAATAGAATACGAAAACCTCTTCGAAATAGAGTACCATTTCATTTTACCCTCGTGGAAAATGGTCTAGTTAGATATCTTAGCATCACTGCGTGGGCAGACTACATAGGTACTGGCTTTATATTATTTGATTTACCTACATATTACTTAAATAAATAAAAGACAGATTGATTATTTATTTTTCTTCCAGCCTTTTTGACCGGATTTATATGAAGGTCTCTGTTTGTTTCCCTTATTAATTATATATCGTATAAGCGCGTACCAATCATAATATGATTAGTATCGATTTGTTTTAATTGAGCGCCGTTATTAAGTAGTTAATATTAAACACACATTATTGTGGGTCAACATTATTTTCACTTTTTTATTTTGTGTTTCACCTGTTTCAAATAAACGTTATTATTTCTTTATTAAAGAAGAAAATGAAGGTGTCATTCGAAATAGGTTCTCGCCCTACCTAGATTTATTTCAGTCTGTCTGGGACCGTTTTCTAATGAAAATGTCCTACAATTTAAAGTTGAACAAAGCTCAAGAGGTTCTGTCGCTGTAACGAGTGGAGTTTAAGATGTTAACTTCACAAAGTAATGACAGATTACTTTGTCCTTTAGTTACAGTTGTTTTCAGTACAGTAATCAGAAATTTTCCCTTGGATAATTTCTACAGCGTATGTGTGTGACAAGTTTCTTGATTTATTCAAATTTTATGCACAAGTTAAAAAATACGGTACAAAGGCGGACTTAATGCCTGAGACATTTCCTACCAGTCAACCTTAGGGTGATGCAGAGACAAAACATGGCAGGTGCACCATAGAATAGAATAGAATACTCTTTATTATGTAAGTACACCATATAAATGACAGACATTAAATATAGAAACTTTACAATGGGTGACACAATGGGCGGTCTTATCTCTAAGAGCGATCTTTTAAAGACAACCTTTGGATGGATTAAAAAGGGGAAGGACATACAAATACCGGATCAATAACTCGGAAATGACAAGAATAAATAGTAATATATAGACACACTATCTGCGCCCCGTGGTTTCACCCGCGTAAATGTCGATCCCGTGGGGATATCGGGATAAAAAGTAGCCTTTATGTTAATCCAGGGTGTCTGCTACCTCCATACAAAATTTTATCAAAATTGGTCCAGCCGTTTGAGCGTCAAGAAGTAACAAACATATAAACGCACACACACACACACTCACAAAGTTTCGCCTTTATAATATTAGTGTGATATTAGTGTGATACATTAATCAAAATGAACTTTCAAGAGAAATAACGATCGGAGAAAACGAATCGATGTTTCGGCCAACTTCTGACGGATATGTTCACATGCCTTCACTTTAAGGTGCCACTATTCGCTATTTTTTCCATACAAATTTCGGGAGAGTATTACTCCACTGTTTGACATTGTACATCCAAAGTTAAACATTGTATCGTTTTGTCTAATTATTAATTGTGTCTGTACGGAAGCAGAATTGTAAAATAACAAGCCATTAAAAAGTTATGAGCCAACAATTCGTTTTTCTTGCTATTTTTAACGTAACTTTGGGTGTAAATAAGTAACAAAAGAACTGAAAAATCTTAAAAACCAAATCCGTGCCGACAAAGCTCAGTTATCGAAGAGTTCAAAAAACTTTATTTGTGATTGATTTATGTTGTAGTGGATTTTTCATAGAACTCGATTTTCCAAAGCACTTTTCAAATATTTTTATGCGCCTATCAGTTCGGAACGGTGTTTCTGTGCGTGAGAACTAGATGTTGTGCGTGTAGATTAGCGTCTAACTGCTCATCACTGATACTAGCTCCGTCAGACATGAAGCCAAGTTAGACAGCGTGATTTTGACCATGACCACCAGAGAGTTCGAGCTCGCGACTAGTTTACTCTTAAAAGATAACAAGTTACCTACATTAATTCTTTAGTAAATACTGAAAGTGAAACATTACACATTCATGCATTTTCATTCAGCCTGTAAGCGCATACTGCTTGGCGTAGGCGGCCCTTTATACCGACTGGTCCTAAGGGGATTACAGGTATTGCTACAACTACCGCGCCCATACAAAGGCCCGTTTTCAGTTCCTAGTAACGCATACCTACACTACGACCACAACGATTAATATGAACGTAAAGCCGACGACCCACCAAATACTTAATTTCAATAACTCACTTCTTATATCTACAGCATATATCAAAAAAACCGGCCAAGTACGTGTTGGACCACGCACAATGAAGGGTTCCGTAGTTGGAATGAATTTATCCCAAAAACAAACGTAACATTGTAAAAAATTGCGAAAAAAAACATCAACTGTCTCATACATTTGACGTATTGTATGGGACAGTTGACATTTTGGAAGTGAAAACTTCTTTAAGCGCGTTGGGCATTTTTGAGATGGGAAAAAACCATTGAACTCGCGACACTGTTACCGACACCGCGCTACATTCAGATGTGTTCGGCTGTCCTCGGTTTTAATGTATTTCCGATATGTCAGCCAGTGATGGCAAAGTATTCTGTTTGTGTTTTGTTTATTTATGACGATTAAAAAATACTCACGTAATTGTTCAAGTTTTCACTTCTGTCAGGACTCTCGGAGTGCGACTTTTTTTGGCAATTATGATGTTAGTCCCATGGAGAACGTTGTTCAGTTTGATGGACTGGACCATATCTTTTTGATACATGTTGTATAAATTCATCTTCATCCGTAAGTAGGTACCTACCTTTCAAACTAAAATACCAAAATACTTAAAGGAAGAAACAGGTACACCTCTTTATTCATCTCGATTCCTGTGATATATCGTAGTAGCGTATATTGGTGTATTTTCTGGCATTAATCTACGTTCGTAAACGTATAGTAACTACTCAACCGGAACATCCCAGACGCTCGTGATGGATGTGAAACGAATAGGCTCTTGACTACTCATCGCTCTATCAAAATATCTCAAGGGAGGCTGTTCAATAGCCTAGAAATATTGCTGAACATCCAACCGTTATATCTCGCTGAGGTCCTTAATTTTTTGCGGCCAATACTTGCGTACATCGTTGCCTTCTGTGGGTCAATATCGAATACATAATCGAATTTTCCTTTTCAATTTTATGTCTTCTTTACAACCTATAACATAGGGGCTTGTGGCTAAGTAATAACAGCCGCATGGGTCAATCGATCAGGTTAAACTACGCTTGCCGCGATTGCTCCGTGGATGGGGTCTCGGAAAGCACGTTAAGCCGTTGGTCCCGGCTGTTTCGCGTATTCGCTTATCTTTGACTGTCGTAACTGGTCATCAGAAGCCTCAAAGTCTGACAACCAGTCTTACCAAAGGGTATCGTATTGCCTAGTAATTGAGTTGTAGAGGTCAGATAGGCAGTCGCTCCATGAAAAATACTGATACTCAACTGCATCCAGTTAGACTAAAAGCCGACCCCAACATAGTTGGGAATAGGCTAGGCAGATGATGTCTTCTTTAAAACATATATCACTATTTTCACTGTTGCTTCCAGTTTAGTATAAGAAGTAGAAAAATAAAGAGCTACACGTTTCTTTCAAACACGGAATATATAAAACATCTGCAGTGATGTGTTAGATAAATAACTGGGTATGTGAACAGCACTTGAACATCGTGCAACATGAGGTTAAAAATTGCAAGTAGAGACTCAACAAGTAGCGACAGATGCTAGCGTTTCTACTGCAAACATCTACACATATAATGTATCTGCTAACCTTTACTTTATAACCCACACACGAACCACAACTTAGAGAAAACTACGGTTAACCGACCAACCACTAATCAGCCAACGAGACTGAAATAAAGTTATATTTTCACTCCATATAACAAAGTGTTATAGTAGTATAGTCAGCTGCCGGCGGCGTCTGTCACGCGCTGGTAAACATTTAACGTTTAGTTGAATCTTATAACTGTCGAGTGACGAGGCGTCAATGCATGACGACGGCCCTTTGAGGCGAGATCAGCCCTGACACAGGAGGGCTACCGCTTAATCGATCCCAGTGCCGGCTATAAAATCATGGATTAAGGGCTGCTAACTTTGCAGAGTCTCGTTAAATGGGGTTTAGCGAATAAATAGGACAACGCTGAGATAAAGTTTGAGTAAACAAACAAGAGGTCCGAGCAACATCCGTAATCGCCGACGCTGTCCGTTGACACTTTCATTATAATAACATATTAACGATGCCTTAGAGGATTATCAAAACTCCCGAACTCTCACATTAACAGGTATTAAACGTAAGGTTTATATTGAACTATGGACGCTAAAACTATGAAACTGTAATAATTTCTTCAATTTACTGTCGAACTTGGCTCGACTTTGTACAGTACAATACCGAATTCTCAGTTTGGAAACATTGTTACGATATAACGTTAGGCTTATATGCCGGGCACGCGAGGTCCCTGTGTTTCATCTACGCAATATAATGTCCGAAGTTGAAATATTTCGTGTGATTAAACGTTGGCCTCCACTCCACACCGCACTAAATGGAAAAAGTTTCAACGATCGTGTCAACTTTAATACATTAAAGTGTTAAATGTCGACCACGAAAAATTGACATTCGTCCATTTCATCTACAGTTCACCGATTAAATAGGTTTTGATGGCTTAACCATTATTTTTAAGTACATAATGGATATCTAAAGTAGTCACGTTGAAGCTAGATGTTATAATCATTGACGTCACGAACCGAGAACAAATTCTTTACTGTTCAGTGTAACGATGAAATCGTTCCAACATTTTCGCCGAGCGGCAAAATATTGGAGCACGGAATGTTCTAAACCGCATTAGCGTGAGTCCAGTAGCTCCTGTTTCCTAATGCAGGTGGTAACGCAATCAGTGGCGCCGACACCTCACGGTGTGGGCCGGGGCTCGCCATGCATACTGATGCTCCATGTATCCGCCGAACACTACCAGCTAATTTAACTCCACAATTTCCCTAATGAGAACCCCGAATGCCGTCTATACACAGTTTGCTGGCACCCTTGTGGAAACTACAAATTCGCTAACCATCAATAAAATTAAATTCAATATTATGTTTCAATTTGAATAGCGTTTAATTTTGAAGCCAATTTATGCATCGACAATGTTATGTTATTAAAGTATGGTTGCTGAAACGTGAGGTTTAATTAACATTTTACTAAATTAATTTGTTTATAAAATAAATAAAACAAAGTTGAACAGCAACGATTTTAGACGAAAATATAGGAGGAATACCTTTTGTTTTTGTGTATGTAGGTCCAATATAGAATGTTATTAGATCACCGTCAAATATACTCCTTAATAAAGAGTAATCGGTCCTTAACAAATAATTGGAATAAAAGCGAGGGTTGCCCAACACCTGCTGCCGGCTAATTCGTGTTTCCGCAAATAATTTCGTGTTGATTTTACCTCGCAAATCCCATGGGAATAAGTATTAACGGGAACACAAATGCCATTACAACCCTTTCACCTAAGAGGCTAACAACCTTGTAACTCATCTGATTGTGTTGTTTGCACTTAATTCACAATTCATCGTCCTTAAATATTAATATGTCTGAATCAAAGATGAATAAATATAATATTAACATAGAGTAGTTATAATACGCAAGCCAATTTAATAAATATTAAATGAGCTGGGGCGCTGTTAAAATTCTTTCAGGCTTTCAAAAGTTTTTTATTGCATGCATGCGAAGCGCACACCGAGTACTTTATTATTGTGAACGTTCACAATGTACTACGTAAAACCCACTAATATTTACAGGTGGGAACAGCTTAACGCTTTAATAATTTATCTGTAGGCGCTTGAACACGATAAAAGTAAATTGACTGCCAACCTGCCTGATAGTAAACATCCATCCTCCACTGTATAATCCATTTACGCCACTTGGAAATTTTGATTCATCGTTATCTTAAATGAAATTCAGTTTTCATTAATAATCATTTTAATTAGCATGCAATGTTTCTAGTAATATCGATTAGTTTATTACATTGGCACAAGTATGAGTATGATTCAAAACACGCACAAGTGACGCAATTGCCACATGTTTACATAACAAATTAATTAAATGTATCCCCAAGGGGTGTATTATTTTATTCGGAGTGAAAGCTCGTTACGTCTGTTAACTGGGAACTCCTCCATTTTAATTATACTTGAACTTAAGCCTTATTAACAATGGAACATCGAATTTGACAGTTGAATGCGAAGTGTTGCGGCAAGACAAATGGTCGTGGCGCGGAGGGTCGATGCTTACGGATAAGGGCTTGTGTACATTAAACTTCAGGTAAAATGTGACCCGTTTTAATAGCTTTATAATAAAATTGTTATGACAGACCCTCACAAAATATTACGCGTTACGATCTTTGTTGATGATGCCGGTCATGCCTAGCCGGAACTCCATAAAGCGCATATATCTAGATATTTGTTGCCCCTAATTCTGGATGATGAGAAATGACATCTGCCTGTCATGGCCTCCATGCAGCTTTGTTGTCGAGAGAATATACAAGACTTAACTGTGACATTGGCTTAACAAGGACGGAGGTAAGTAAGCGTAATGTATGTGCGCAAGGAGCAGACGATGATAAATGTACGCAGTCCATTGCGCAAACGACGTTATTATACAATAAATGCGACACTCTCAAAAATGTATCTTCTCTCCTAAACCGCGGCAAACACCCCTTTCCCTCAACCCTAAATATAAATGGGTGCTTGATGATATTCCAAAACTCATTACGATAAATTTCGTTGCTTTAGACATCTTGCGTTGTTGTTCCCCTTTAGCTATTTTCAGACCAGCACACGTTTTGTTTTACATAATTATGTTACTTCGTTCATTCACGCTTATGACCCCGTAATAGAGTGCTTTTGTAAGTTATCTTTACTGTACATACATTTTTAAGTTAGCGATGCTTGTTAGGAGTCCCTAGGTACCCTCGGCACCAGAGATAGTAAAGCAGCGCACACAAGTAGATAAAACTAACTACGTAGGTACAGGTGTGAGCTCGAGATGTGTTCCACACTAAGAGTTACCCGCACATGTAGAGGTGAAGGAGGTTACCCCACTCTAATGTAAAGTACACAGACTAGAGTAGGTTATACAAATATGCGCAAAGGATAAAATTTCCCAGGTTGTGTTTTTCTGTGTAAGGGAAAAATGTAAAGGTTAATTCGTGCTTTAGGAAAAAATATTTGATCGTTAGAAATGGTAAATATTGACGGGTTCCTAATTGGAAAGCAATAATGATTCACTCGAGTTCGCGCGTTATCGATGGTCTATTATTTTTCATATTATCGTCACGTTTAACGAACCGAATAAAAAGGTTTTATGTAAAAAGATGTTTCTCGAAACATTATTGATCAGAGCAGCGCCCTAATTGCGTAACACACTTTCAATCTCAATTTGAATAATTTTGAAGGAAAGTCTGCTCAACAACGTAAATAACGCAATGAATGTAGTTGAACTGCCAAAATGAAAGCCATTCTTACTGATAGTGTGGTACGCAATTACCTTGTGGGTCGTGACGTTTGTTGATGAAAACAACATAATGCAGCTCAGGTACTAGGTGTTGGTACACAAGTGACTCGTAAGCAGGTGAAACACAGCTCAGAGATACGGTTGGCAAACAATGGTAGGTAAATGCAGCATGCGTCCACTCCAAAAACAAGGTAAATGGCGTCGGATCCATTTTGTATGAGCTGTCTCACCACATCTCAAGAGGGCATCCGGATTTAGTAAAAATATATAACGTACGCTTTCATGAAAATTGACATAAGCGTTCCGAATGTTAGGCGAATACAAACATTTGTGTAAATGGTTAATTACCTGTAAGTGTTCCCAGTATCCATATCATCTGAAACAATGTTTTGTTTTGTGGTTGTTTATTTAATTGCACGAGAATCGCTCAGTCGCTTTTGTTTATAACTTTGCTCGAAGTTTGTCAAACTACGCATAGGTAGGTAGCGCGCGCTAATGTGTTCGCGGTTCACCCGAGTGAGTTGGGATCTTTATTTAATTAAATTATGCTACAGATGTTAATTTGGTGTTACTTGAAGAAAGTCAGTTTAATATTATGGAAAGCTTATCATAATACAGTTTTAATGAACTAAGTAAGTACATGACCCCGGAGTCTAAGTAACAACATTATAGAACATAATTTCCTACTTCACACACAACGTATACATACATATACCGGAAGGCTAATTTTCGTAATTTAAAACGTTCAAAATGTAATCGCAATCTCATCTCGGCGACAAAAAAAATTCCAAAACTTGTCAAAAATGTAGGGAAAGGGCATTTTTTACAGATTGAGACTGAGATCAGACTGTGAATGTTCTTAAAATTACAACAACTGCCCCTCAGGTGTGCATGTACATAGCTACAGAATATGTCATAAATAATGTCTGGTCCTCGTGTCCTGAGAATGTTTGAGAGATGGTCCTCACAAGAACGGCCTAGCTTCGGCATCCCTTTGAGCCCAGCGAGTGTCTTTGTCACAAGTTTGCCACTTAACATCACACACTCCGTCCGTTAACATCCTTAATAATTTAAATATGGATGACGCTTTTAGAGCAATTTAAATATTGAGTTGATTTGACACGCCAACTGGTTCGGGCGGCACCCGGAGGTCTACCCAAGACCTATCTTAATCTCATTAATAATAAATTACTTACGGATCCGCTTACCGTCTAGTTTACAAAGAGCGTTTAATAATAAAATACCTTGTCCTTTAAGCGATAAGAGGTGTGAGCTCTCCACGAACACGACATTCCGGATATTGTTTGGTGCCAAACTTTGAAATGAGTTGTCAAAAGCCCTTGACCACACATTTATATACCCTTCTTAAGACTACGCTTATAAACTATTAAACAATACTAGCTGTCGCATTATGGTCTTGAGCGTTCATAAGCATACTTTAATGTCCACTGCTAAGTCAAAGTCAAATCACAGAAAAGGCACCTTTGAACGTCAAAATTTACAAAAAATTTAAATGATTCTAGTCACCCCTTCCAAAAGGTAGTTTCGTATGGAGAAGAATGGACAAGAAACTCCAACGTTACTCTTTTAAAATATTTTGTATACATTAATTATTGAATTATTGTGAAGACGATTACTGCTGTGTGTAGGTATAATATGCATGTGTGAACGTGTTTAACATTTATGTATAGCATACAGAATAAAATTACTGCATAATAGGTAAAAAAAATGTAAATTAATTTATTATGTGTTATAGATACCGGGTGGTGCTCACATGTTTACAAATATTTTAAAAATAGATTGTTTCCCTAATTTTTTTACACTATACGTGTGACCTGAAAGCCAAGAGCAACTGAATGAAAGAGACATATTTTTAGGTTGATTTTACACCACCTACGGGAGTCGATATTTTTTGGCAAGAATAACTCGTCTCACCATTAATCCAGGTTAGAGATCAGAAGGCTGATTCCCGTAATTAAAAACGTTCAAAATCTAGTCGCAATCTCATCTCAGCGACAATCAATGTCAAAAACTTGTCAAAAATGTAGGCAAATTAGAGGTATATTTGACAGATTGAGACTGAGATCAGACTGTGAACGTTATTAAAGTTACGAGAATTGTCCCCTCTGTTGGATTTACTTAAAAAGATATCGTGAATTCAAAGCATTCAGGTTACTCTAAATATAGTAATTTTTGGCTGTTGAAGGTTATCACAACAAAAGCCCAACATTGCTATAAAAAGCCCGACATTGGTTACATATAGATATTGTATACATAGGTATGTAGGACCACGTGTTCCGAACTGCGAACTAAGGCGGGGAGCGCCAAAGACTACTGATCGCCGGATCTCTACACAAAACCCTCGTTTATTGAATTTTCGTGATACTTTTTCATGCAAGTTCGACGATTTCGTGGAATCTCGGATCGCCTGCTTTTACTTAAGTGAACCTGCTTTTTCTATTTTAGGAAATTAGATTAAAGTCAGGTCAGATCTTCTAGCCTTTTGAAATGTTTTTAATTTAGGTACTTATGTAATTAAAATGTATTAAAAAGCGGCATTCGTCGTCAGATTACAGGCTTAAAGATAAATATGGTAAAGATATTTTTTTTTAATTAAATGAAATAGTTAATTATTCTATATTTCTTTAAGCGGCATTTCCATACTTCGTTTTCAACAACGAGTGTGACCTATCAACTGAAACTGAAACGAAATAGGTACTAGTTGTGTCTTTGGAAATTCCACCGTGGAATCCCACATTGCGACATAGACTAGTAATTTTGCATATAGAGAAAAAGTAGATGCATCAACTCAGCTCTGACTTGTGCTCTTTTAAAAAGTCGGATATAAAAGACGAAAAAGGTTTTAACTTTTTTTTTTCATCAACCTCTATTAAATCCCACTGCTGAGCAAAGGTCTCTTCTCTCTCTCTCTCTCTCTCTCTAACATTACCAACCTATATTTAAATTAGACTTAGATTACAAGTTTATGGTAATTTTTTTATCATACTTCTATTTACCAAAAATACCTAAAGAAAATTAGCAAATCACGTTCACACTATTTTCTAACAAAAAGCGAGATCGGTAACAAAAAAGTTCAAAAGGTTACTAAGTCATTAAGATTGATGTCCAAGATTGGTCCTCAGTAAAAAACTTTTGAGCGTTCCATCTCACTAATATCCACCCATATATGAAGATAAATCTATGCCCTGAAGGAGAAAGCGTTTCTAATCTTCCAGAAAGCCTTGACATTGTTTCTAAAAATAGAAAAAAGAAGGGCGCTGTGTGAGGTCCAAAGATTTGGTAAACAACTACAGTTCGTCACTTGCAAACTAACATGAGGGGCATGAGGGCATGATTTGGGTACGTTCCACGTGCTATCTACAAAGAAAAACAGTATGCAAACAACGAATAAAATCTTTTTACTTTTAAACTCGTTTTGTCCGTAAACTGAGTATATACCATGGTATATACAGTCAGTTCACAGTTATGCTACCTCTGAGTTTGCATCACTATCAAAACCACAGTGATCTTTATAGTCGTTGCACTAAGGTTGCTGTTTTCTTGCTGCCATTGATAAGTTTGTCAAATTCACACAGATCTTTATTATCGTTACAATAAGGTTGCTATTAGGTTGCTGCTGTCAGAGGTAAAATCACTATGAAAGAACTGTATTCGAGTTTGACAGCGCTTGTCAAACTCGAATACAGTCGTTGTCGAGGCGTGAAATGATTAAAAAAAAAAAAGAAAATAGAACTATCCTACCTAGCATTTTATTTAGAAAATTTGCGACAAGCCAAATTAGTAGTTAGGTACCCAAAGATAATATAATTGTCCTCCAGGCCGTATTTTGGCGCCATGGCAGCCAATCTCAACAGAGACTAGCCTTCGTCGCGGGAGATATTATAATCCATAAGTGTGTGCGCAGATACAGGTGCACTCTTTCTTCCTTCACTCACATAGTCCGATGGGATGGCAATCCGACGCTACCGGCAAGAGACCAGCGCAGAACCAATGGCTTAACCAAAGATATTAATAAAGTCTTAACTAAATACTTAATACTAGTACTAGGTACCTAAATATTATGTGCAAAACGAGTATTTTCAATTTCATAATCCACCCACGCCCACTGGTTGTCTTATATTTAAAAAGCTATAAGCACGCAATTGCACTTGCATTTATTTTATTCTGCATATAACTAAACTCCTTTGTCGACTGTACACATGTTACATAGCAAGGTGTTGTTCGAAACAGTCCCTGAAGAGTTCTTCCGTTTGCGGCGCCAAATTGAATTCCCGTTTCGATATATTTAGATAAGTGCTGGTTATTTTGCATTCCGTACTTAAACTTTGAAATAGAGTTCTATTTTGGTTGTGGTTGTCGCTAATTCCTGTTTTGAATTCTATTCAAATAGCAACATGTTTTGAGTATCACGTTTTGCTAAAGGCAGAAAAGTATACGTTGTAACATGACATAAATATTTACTTTGTAAATATATTTTTAAAATTATTGTGAATGTGTGGACTATGACTAAGAAAAATAAAAGCTTGTAAAAAAGTAATGACCCATCATTACTTTTTTACAAGCTTTTATTTTTCTGTTTTCCTTCTTAGTTAGTTTTAACTTGATCTGGCAGTTTGAGTAATTTATGCGGCCAACCCAAATTTCCTTTCTTTGGTAGGTACTTACTTATTGTTCGCCGAATCGTTTCATGAACTCCTTAAGTTCTGAGTTGAGCTGCATGATTACTAACAAATGCATGCACTGACAGGACACATCCACTCAATCTGTTCTTTATCTTCGCAAGTCACCAAAACCAATGAGCACAATTGGGCATCAACTCGAGAAGTGGCCATTTGAACGATATATTTTTTACCAATTCGGTAATTTCATCAATTTTACACTTTCAAATAAACTTTTCATGAAAACAGAATCTAATTTTTTCATTTCAAAAAAATGGCAGCCAATTCAAATTATGACATTACTTTTGCACCACCCTGTATCATTACAGAACAAAATATGAACAGTGGTAAAGTATCGGATATATCGTCGGTTGTTACCTCCTCTATAAGTGGTCCTTGTTTATCCCAGCTGACCCTTATAACTTTCACGCCAAGATGGCCACCTAATAATATAGTCGGTTTACTTTCTTGGACCAAATGAAGGTTAATAATCCGGACACAGTTCCATTTTCAGCAATAGGTATGTGTTGCTGACATCTAATTAGGATCTATTTACTTTGGTAGACAACATAACAAGTTTGGGCTTTCTATGTTGGCGGCTATACATAGTTCTTTCTCTCTCTCTGTCTTCCTGCCTACTTGCTTATTTCTAGTGATTTTGACTTTAATAGCAAGACGAGTATTAATTAAGGGACTTTAGATCTAGGTGTGCAATATGTTGAATAAAACCGTAATGGTAAGGATTCACTCATCATTTGCCTAGGCTTTTCCCAACTATGTTGGGGTCAGCTTCCAGTCTAACTGGATGCAGCTGAATACTTGTATTTTACATGGAGCGACTGCCTCTCTGACCTCCACAGCCCAGTTATTGGGTAATACAATGATACCCCTTGGTAAGACCGGTTGTCAGACTTTCGGGCTTCTGACGATCCGTTACGACTGTCAAAGATCCACGAATGACAGCCGGGACCAACGGCTTAACGTGCTTTCCGAGGCGTGGTCTTGGTATGTAAAGATGGTCACCCGTCCACAGACCAACCGCAGCAAAGCAATCATAGCGTAACCTGATCGACTGAACCGTGCGGCTAGTATTACTTAGCCACAAACCTCAAGGATTCTTTCATCATCTATGGCTATTTATGACGGGTTTTTTTTTCGGCACAGCTAACTAGTTTCTGCAGTCGCAAACTCAAAAGATCTATCACAATAAGTTCATAATATTTATCATGATAACTTCATTCGTCCATTAGTTTTGTGTAGCGAATCAGCTGTCAGAAGTGACTCGAAGCAATTAGGGGCGGTACTGCAAGAGTGATTTAAGTAAAACTTTGTTTGTTTACGTTCCTGCCTTCCTGGCGGACTCGGTGAATGTCATTCTGTCGGCGATTAATCATAAAGCTTTCTCTGAAGATGCAAACAGCTCATAAATAGTTCGATAGGGGGATGTCTGAAGGAATTTACGTTGTGTTTATAAACAACTTTAAAATTACGATGAGATTCGGAGAGGTGTTTTGAAGTTACATTCACGGTCTTATTACAAAATTAGGTATATCATTTGCCATTGTTAAAACAATCGAGCCTGTTTTTGAAATAAGAACGTAACTGTGATGGAAATACAGTTCTATTAGGTCCTTACATATCGTCCACTACGACGACAGTGTGACATCTCGTCATATCATACGATATATCTCATCATATTATACGATTTTTTGTAGTACTGATAATTGTGTTTTTTTTTCTTTTTGATATTTCATTTCAGTATTAGTTATACTCTAATCACCTCATACATAAAAAAGCTATCTTGGCAACAATTAAAGAGTTATGCTCATTTTAAAGTTCAAAATTCGTTTTCTGGAAAATTACGGTTTTTGAGATGTCACACTGTCGTCGCAAATGGACGATATGAAGTTGGCCGTTGGCGTTTTGTCGAACTGGCCACTTTGATAAATATGCATAGGGGCAATTCCCGTAATTTTAAGAGCGTTTACAGTCTGATCTCAGTCTCAATCTGTCAAAAATACCTCTAATTCCCTACATTTTTTACAAGTTTTTGACATTGATGAGATTGCGACTTGAATTTGAACGTTTTATAAGTATGAAGTGTTTGGTTAGGAATTCCAAATTCTTTTAGGCTTGTGTATTTATGTTTCGAATTTAGAGATCCATATTTGTTTTCGCCGTTTGATTTTTCTTTAACATCGTTCTGTTCACAATGTGCAAAACTTAAGATATCGCGTTATTTACGAAAACGAATTCCACCGTGGCACCAGCTATGCAGAAACAGCTCAAAGAATTGATGATGTGTATGGGGTAGCTACTGTAAAAGAAAGCACGGTACGTTTTTGATTCCAACATTTTTGTTCTGGAATTTTTGACCTTCACAACAAACCCCATGGATGGCCGGAGACCCTAGTTCACAATGGAAAATTAAAATTAAGAAGTGGATTCATCGCAAACCACGTGAGACTTAGCGGCAAGCGTCGGTGTTAGTTATAAACTTATAAAACAATTTTTACAATTTAAGTAAGTACTTGAAACAAATTGGAAAGTGAGAAAACTCGAAAAATGGGTACCGCATGGATTGAGTGAAGCACACATGTCATACAAATACCCATCGAGTGCTACGTTACATTACTCAATCGTCACAATAATGAGGGAATTTTGAATGGTTTCATTACCTGTGATGAAAAATGGATCTTGTACGATAATCGGAAACGCTATCACAATGGTTGAACCCAGGAGAACCTCCCCAAGCAAAAGTTGACTCAGAAAAAGGTACTTACTTGTAAATGTCTGGTGGACCAGTGCCTGCTTCATCCACTACAGCTTCCTAAGATCTCGCCGCCACGCCTTCTCGTGACGATTACGGCAGATATGTATTGTCGACAGTTGCAAACCATGATGGAAAAACTAGCCGTTAAACAACCGAGACTGATGGTCCATTGCCAGCCCACTGCTAATATAAAATAAACTGACATCATAGTATCAGACTAAGTTATTAGTATTGTATTAAAAACTAAACCTCAGTAATAATAAAGATCAAAATACAAACACTGACTCGTAGCTTTAAGATCGGGCGAGGATCTCGTTTTGCAATAATACGGTGACAATTTGATACAGATTGAGGATATAAAACCATGTTACCTATATACAGACTGTCGCCCTATTTTCCCGTCTTTAATGAACACCCATTTATTTTAGTGTCCCTTGAAAAATAAAGCGCTTATCCTCAACATTGTCCAACGTCAGGCAATATAGGTAGGTAATACGTTCCCATCACCCCTTCGACCGCCCAAAGTGTTGTTACGCGTGTCTCTGCAGCTATCCCCATCTATCGTCAAGGGTAACCACTTAAGAATGGACAGGACAAAGAGCTGGTCATTACGATGAGCCTTGAAATTGCAACTTGCTCGACAAAGGACTTTGCTGTCTCATGTCTATTCAATTACTGTAGAGGTCAACAGACGAGACTATCTATATCTATCTGTTTCTTAGAAGCTGTTTGGAAAACACAACAGCTTCTAAGAGACAATATTACTCAAATTGCTACAGAAATGTAACTTCTGCTGTGAAGGTTTAAGCCTACACAATTCTAAAAGCCTCAAAACTGAATTTTAATTAAGAAGATTAATGAAATTCGATACCCCGAATATCGATTGACACGATATTGTCTATGAAGAGCCCATTCAAAGTGAATAGAGCCTCGAATACTGAATGACGTTTCCGTGGGCGAGTGCTCGCTGTGAACACGATATGTATGGCTTTCGGAAGTCTTTCAGTTTTAAATAAAGCCCATCAGTTGTACACCAGAAAGGGTATTTGTTGAAATCTTTGGAAGTCGAAAGGCAAACATTGCAAAAAGCTTTTTTGACGGACGCTCGCTCGGGTCGTGACATCCGGTGCTCTCACGGACGCGATTGATTCGGCGGAGGATGGTTCAATAATTCAGCAGCATGACCGGCATGTCGCTGTACCACACGGGAACTGGCCGTGATATTGACAGGGCTGTCAGCCAACTTGGCCGAAATAACAGATAAATAATATAGAAGGGTTGTAAAATGTCGGCGTGTTCGACGGTAAAACTCCGTGGGCCAGAAATAAAGGTCTACATGTTTTAAAAAGTTAACATTTTCATCCATTTTATTTGTATATTTTATGATGTGTCTTAAAGCAAATACAATTTCAATAGTGACAACATGAGTATAACCAATAACATTCTCATTTTCCGAAGAGCATAGAAAATGGCGGCGCGGTTGCATCGCCGAGGCCCACAACCCCGCGAGCTATTTCCAATCACACGTTCCGGCATCACTTCCCAAACATTATACGGTTCTATTAAAACCTATTTCTCAGTTATTAATGTCATAATATTTTAAATCTGTCATCTAGAACGTAAGTAGGTATTTATTTTATACGTCAGTGATTTACATAGTGTAGTGTTAGTACCTACTTACTAAATGTTATATTTTTTGAATACCGTATTGATTAGATATTCTTTTGAGTTGTTTATTAAAGAAGTAATAGGAGAATGGGCAGAAGCTTTTTTTTTCTTTCGTCTTCACAATTTTTGTGCATTTTCTCAATTCAATTCTCAATTCTTTATTGCCTACCATAATATATATAGTCGGTAGAGAAATAATTATACTAGTCACAATTATGGACCCTGTCGGGCACAGCATAGTTAATAGGAGAGAGAAGGAAGAACACAGGGCGTTTTCCTAATGTCACATTTAGTTCTAAAAAATATATATATAATTTAGTACAATGACATTTAGTTGTAAAAACGTCACATCAAGTTTCGAAAATTTTATACCCAAAAATTACAGTAAAAGGCCAGTAAAAAAATAGTTTCCTTTTCCGTTTGCGTTTGCCATTTTGCGTGAATGTGACACATATTTTCCCCATTTGTTCTTTTTTTGTGTTTGTGTACTTTCTCTGCGTCACGTTTACGGCAAAAAACGTATTTTCCTTCTTTTCTTTCTCATGGGAAATAACATTCTCAACATTCTTTACTATTACAACGAGAGTATACAGTTAACCCTTTCGCTGCTATTTAACCGGTCAAGCGGCGCGGTTCGCCGATCGGCGACGAAACAATAGAAAATCAATTGTGTCTCATTAGCGGAGCTTGACAGATTAAGTTTGAAAATACTAAAAAATCATATTTTGACTTAAAATGTTTCAAGCTTTACATCAATGTTTGGACTGACAGTAGCGTTTTCCAACAGACACATCAGCACTTCGATTTACCAGTATCCAATGTGGCACCGTTGAAGAGATTGCAGCCCAAGTCTCGAATCGAAGGCTTCCTCTCGTAGTCCACAAACGCTAAGCAGAGAAGCAGGTCATGACTCTTCGGTCTTCTGTATAACCTGCCGCAGCGTATATATGTAGTCTTTAACGGTGCTAAAGTCTTTACAGAATCTGGCTTTTTCGGAATGCTGGAAGTCGTTAAGCTTGCGCGCGTGACGGTTCGTTATTACTCTTAAAAACAGCTTGTAGACATGTCTCCGACGTGAGATGGGCCTATAATTCTTAAGCAACTAACATTAACATAACATTTTCGCCCTTTTTAACCTTTTTCGGTTCAATGCCTGCGGCGTTTACCCTCGAGTATGATGGAATTAAACAGTTGCTGGAGAGTCTTAAGAACGGGTTTTCCACTGGCCTAGTTACCTGCTATTGTATAATAAAAAACATTTCCCTTAATCTTTTTGTTGTTATTTTTTAATAACTGTTTGCATCTTTAAACGAATGTCCATAATATTGTTGGCCCAAACATAAATTTTGCTACTTTTAGAGAAAATAAAGAGAAGAGTTAGAAAAGTACCAAAAAAGAGGAACCCCTAATTGTAGACTTTCGCTATAGTATTAAAAAATATTCAAGATCTTATTTTCCATAAGAAAGCAGCATTTTTTTTTCTGGGTAGTTACGAAAAGAAATGACGAATGCTTTAATGTGTCTTAGATTATTAAACTAACATAGTTTAAGTAATACTAACAAAATTATGGGTAATGTGCCTGAATTAAAAATAAGATTTTTTTTTTCAAAATGTTGTGTCAAGTTTCATTTAAAATGGTTCAAAATCGTAATCTCATGTCATTGTCCAAAATGTTGGCAGGTAAACGTATTTTAAACGAAGAGTTTATTTTGACTAATGATGGTAGTACCGATTTGCGACAGAGCTGTAATTAGGCAGCCGGTAACCATGCCGTAGAATACTTCTACTGCCACGTTGTCGTCGCCAAGATATCATCATTTATTTGTAAGAAAAACGTTCTCAGGACATTTTCGTCAGTGACCCGCTTTTTTATGAGTATGTATACAGGCGTAGTCGGACTCAGAGACAAGCATATTTTAAAAATAACGTGGTAATGCTGCCAGCCTTTTGGGCACTTATCCCATTGACAGCGATGCGGACGAATTTTTTGATGCCCAATGAGCTCCTGTCTTTTTTTTATTTTTATCATACATTTGTATACTCGTGTAATATATGTATATATATATTTCAGTTTGTGTGTACATAAATGGTAAACTAAAATAAATATAATTTTAAAAATAATTTTTTGATTCAACGTCTATTTTAACAAATCTAAAATTAGAAGTGCAGTTACGTCAAATATTATTTACGTATATAATTTTGTTTCTTTTTTTAAATAAAAATTACAAAATTATATCCAAACTTATTTCAAACTTTACGTATAAATATGTGTTTAATAACAAAAAAAACGCCATTTTCTTGCTAATACTTTTTAATCGCACAAACTGTACTCTTTCACAATTCAACATCGACTGGCTCTGCACTACAGTTTAACATTTATGACTTTTGCCCAACCCAGAAAAACGATAATTTCAAAACCATAACCGTTATTTTCTAAGTGTTGCGCCAAAGTACCCATATAATTATACATTCAGTTGCTATGGTGAAAATACATTTAAAATATTGTTACAATATTAGTAATTTGTACTTTGACAGTGTTGCCGCAGTGGATATTATAATTCGCTATTAAAATAATACATTTTAATTAAATCCAAGAAATCACAACATTACTAATAACCGAAAGACCTTGCAAAACGACCACATTCATCGAACACCGATCTGCAATTCTTATTTTCTTACCAACTATACAACGTTTTATTTTATTTTAAACTTCAACATATAGTATATTTTCCATCCACACTCCGATTGCAAAATCCATTCGCTGGCCGTGGCTTATCATCGAATTTATGCTTTTTCACTTCAATAAAAACGCTCTAAAACGCCATATCGAGTGAAATATGAAATTCTTCTTCTAAAGTGGAACGTTTGAGAAATATGTTGCGGTCCGTGCTACTCTTCAGTTTAATATTATGTCCGTTGGTGATATGTAAACGAAGACAGCATTTAAACAAAGATTCATCTGACAGCGCCGATGACTTGGGCGGGAAGTTGATTTCTGACTTGAGGGATGACGCTAACATAGACCTCTCGGCTGACGAGGAGTATGAGGACCTCCGAGCCGAGCTCCTCGCCTACCATACAGCACTTGCTTCCCTCACTTCCGGTCGTAGTGAGTTTATACATTTAATTATTTATTAGTTATTTATTTAACCTCGCACTGGAATGCCATGCAGCAATTAGGTACACCGACGGAGCCAAAATTTACTTCATCTACTGCTTTATGGCTGTACTCATAATTTACTTTTAGCTTTAGACAGATTTAAAGTTACCGTTACATCGGCAACAAAGTCCAATTTACGAGTGCTATATTGATGAACGCGCGTCTTATTAATACTTTGAGAAGCCTTACTTATTAGACCGTAATCAATTTACATAAATAAATAGGTTAGTAAGTTACTGATATTGCTTCCGGGGAAGATTTATGTACCAAACAATAATTAAGAAGTCGACAGATTCGCTGCGCTTCGTTATAACCCGGGGCGATATATCTCGGGTAATAATGAACTTTATAACTCTTACACTTTAGCGTTGATTGTTATAAACTTGATGCTATTTTATTATGTAAACACGAACAAGCCGTACATCAATACCGGTTCGATACTTTCGAAGCAAACTCATTGTATATGAAGGTAATGCGAAATCTATGATTATTTACGAAAAATACTCCGACACGAACTCCAAGCACGCTCGTAAAAAATGTTATATCAAGACTTTTACCTAATGAACGTTTTCCTCAGGATCGATGAAAACGACGCCGTGTTGGCAACTCGGTGGTATTTGCATCGACCGCAAGATGTGTGAGGGACACCGCTCCTTGACTGAAGTCGCCGGCTGCAGAGACAAGCTAGAAGTCTGCTGCTTCAACTGGAACAACTACCAAGTCAGAGACATGACGGACAAAGGCATACCTATGCCGATGCCGTGGTCTCAGTCTAAAGATTTTGGTGGTAAAGGCGTTTTAGACCCACCCAGCTCTGATGAAAATCTGAAAAAGAAAAAATCAAAGGTGATAATGATTGATGAAGATGAAGACATGTACGCAGACAAAGAAAAAGAACAGCGTGACAAGTCACAGGAGAATCCACCTTTGTTGGTGATATTACGGCACAAGAAGAAAACATAATTGTTAAGTTACTAGTAAATACTGCTTATGGAATCCCTACTGAATGTCTAATTTATTTGATTCAACATTACATGGCTCGTCTGCGTCAAAACAATGTAGTTAAATACTTCAACCAAAACATTAGGTGCCTTATCAATTGTCGTTCCTTTCGTTAATTAAAAAGTCGATTGTACATGATTCCATTTTCATTTGTTTCTTGTTAAATTTTGCCATAAGCATGTAAACAAAAAAATCATGTTTCTATTGGTTGGAGGCGTTATAATGCTAGTTGTTTCAAATGTACTGTGCCAAGGAGGAAGGAACAGAGAAGGAAACGGCAACAGGAGGTTTCCGTATTCTGGCCAAGAGTTGCCAGATACTTTCGTGGACGTATTCAAACCTGGAATGAGCAAAAACCCTACTCTTGGTTAGTTTACAGACTGCGTTCTTAATTCTGCCATAAGGAATTGCCAATACCTGTAATAATGGTAATTGCGTAACACACTAACAGTATCAATGGCTTTCATTTTGACAGTTCAACAACATTCATTGCGTTATTTACGTTGATGAGCAGAGAAATTTTGCGAACATATGAAGCAATGGATAAGCAATATCCTTCAAAACGATTCAGATTGTGATTAAAAGTGTGTCAAGCAATTAGAGTGCTGGTTAACAAAACGAAAGTATAGATACGTACATGCTATTGTTTAATCCCCTTACTAATAAACGTATTATATCAAATAAATAGTTACACACCGATTTCTCTCTTTCAATCGTCAGTAATTTGACTTTCGAAAGAAGAAGACAAAGCGTTGTGTAACTATACAGTCGCTATACAGCATTTATTAGTAAGGGGGTTACTCAACTGCGATAATTATTAATATTAAATAACTTGACTGACTGATTGGTACTGTACAGGGTGTCCCTGGAATTATGGATCAAATCGAATAGGGGCGTGGGCAAGGTCATTTCCAAACTTTTTAACCCTGAGAATGTCGGTGGATTTTTTTACGGTTCAAAAGTTATAACCAATTTTATTTTCAATCACTTCGCATCGTGCTCAAATAAAATAATCATAAAAAAATACTATATAGCCCTGGCTATCTAAAAAAATTAAATTGATAGCCCTGATAATTTTTAATTAAGATTTTTTTAAAACGATTCGATTTCTCTTCTCTTTTTTTTTTTGTTAAATACGTTTTGAAATGAACTTGCCCACGCCCCTATTCTATTTGATCCATACTTCCAGGGACACCCTGTATTTAATAATAGGTACAGTTTCTAACTTTTAACTACGTAATAAGAATGTCCGCAGATATTTTCATCAGCTATACCTCTTACGTCATACAGGCACTACTATTTCTACCTGCTGGGTGCGCGGCGGCGTCTGTGTGCCTATCAATGAGTGTCGCTCACTCAACATGGACGTGGGTGTGCCTGGCTGCACGTGGGGCTACATGGTCTGCTGCAGGATACACGCGCAAGGCTCCCCCACTGTGGGCTCCACGCGGAGACACAACATACCTCTCATAAACAATCTAGACGAACTAGGAACACCCTTGGAAATTATTGCGCTAAGGAATTTTATGCTATTGTCCAACTGGCAATCTCAAAAATCTAAGAGCGATGATAATGTTAATATATACTTAGGTGACTTATTGAATTGAATAAATATAATATATTACACTAAGTGTTTGATATTTGGAGGGGTTTTTTGGAAACACGAGCGTTACCTCATCCGCCGTCACTTACTGACTACTGTGATGACTAAGTTTGTAAACACACGAGCGGCACGCGTCAACTGCAGCCGTCGACAACGCGCCGCTCTTGTATCTGAGTACGGCCACAGAATAAATAGTACAAGGTACGGCGCTCAAATACACAAGCGACACGTTGTCGACGGCAGCTGCAGACGTATCGACGGCTGCAGTTGCCTCTACTGTTCGACGTGTGCCAGTTGTGTGTGTGCACACTAAGCTGTTATTGTATGTCTAAACAATTAAATGCAATCAACACCTATTTACATACAAATAAGCATCCCAGAACAATATGCCAGGTCACCAGGTGTACTTCACTAAGATGATTTTATTTATTTTATAACTTGAGAAAATGTAACTAACTGTTTACACTAGATACTAAAATAAATGACTAACTATCTTACTATACAAATAAATACAAAAACAAAGGACACTAGAGGTCGAAGTACTCGACCGCATCGCTGTCATCCGGAAACGTGCCCAGAAGACTGTCAGCATTGTCACGTTGAATGGCAATGCTAATTCTTTGACCAAAGAACGATCCAGTCCTCTGGTCACGTGAAGTGTTGACCAGCCGGCGAGAAATTTCCTTAAAAAGGAGACGCGCACTCGGACCCCATGACCCGAGCGTTTCGACCCCAAATGGCTCAAAGCTGTAGTTGTACTTAATAATAATGGTCAATTACATAGCCTATCCTAAATCCTTATTTTCCCTAAATGCAATCAACACATATCTTAATACAAGTTCATCAATCAAGAAACTAGTCCTGACGTGACTACTGAACCTCAAAGCATAATTTGAGCAATACATCACAGAGGAGCTTAAGTGTTACCAATTCATTAACCATGAAGTGCCTATATTAAGCCCACCATTGTTGTATAATAAAGTGCCTCATTCATGCTCCACCACCGTGCTTGCTAGCAATTAGAATATATATTGCATAACATTTAAAAGCCTGTTACAGCATTGACTCGTGAATTAATATAAAAGTAGTTGCTCCTTTATAGTCGCTTCGTGGTTTAGCTGTAATGTATTATCTCTGGATCAGGATAAGTGTTGATGCTGTTGAGTAAAGAAAGAGAGGTGAAGAAAAAGTTCTAATTATTATTAACCTCAATTAGTATTAGCAGAAACACGTCTACGCAACGCAAGCTTCGCATCGCGTAGATACGATCGTTGCGTAAGCGCAGCGTATACGTTCGACGAATGCTTAGTCCGCAACGATTAAATTTCTGATGCGCGCTCACGCATCAGAAATTTAATCGTTGCGGAAAATAATCACCAATCTGTGAACAATACCATTATACCTATAGATTCCGCGCATTGCGATAAATAATCACTTGAAAAATTATATTAGCGAAGGCGAAGAGTGCCTTTTAATACCTTTCATTAAGCATTGTTTTTTAACATCAACACCTACAATAAAGTACGACTAGATGTCTGATGTTCACAGAATTTTTATTGACAAAAGCGCGAATTTAATAAAAACTTCGTCCAAATAACCACGCCTGAGTTCCCTTCGGAATACCACCGTTCCAATTAGCACCAACACTCTGTATATAAACAACGCAATAAAAAACAACCAACGCAAATAAAACTTCCAATCTCACCCGGACCGTTTACCCAAATCTACAAAAGGTGCAAAAATCCTCAATTGTACATACATAATAGGTTAACATTAGGGGGAAGTAAGCAAAGCCGAGCTCTCGACGTACTCGTAATAAGGACTCTTGGTTCAAAGATGGGCCGTTAGTTTAAATGCGTTCCAAATTAGTTTACCTCGACCGGGCTGCCTTCAACATTCGTAATGAACACAACTAAGTTTATGTATTCGTACGTAAGGCCGGCCACAAATTACACTTTGTCGTGAAATTGTATGTACTTAGAGTCAGATCATAACGCTTAAGTAAGCAGTAAGTTATACGTAAACCACTGTGTTCTTTAACGTGCTCTACATAACATAGACCCAAGTGCGCGGTAATGAAGCAGATTCTGGCGTAATGCGTCGATTCATGCCACATACCTAGTAGATACCCTTTATGGAACATTTGGAGCACTTCGGGTTTGAACTAATAGGATAATAATGTTTGCTTAACTTGGTACCTTCAAGCTCATTTAACCATAAGAATTAGAAGAGGACATTTGGTTTGTCATTTTATAAATAATACAGGCATTCGGCAAGTTTTTATTTATAATAATATAACATACTCTATGAGTATATTATGTCAAATCTGAAATAAAAGTTCACACCTAAACTTAAAAACTCAAAATTACGAAGAAACAGAGCATATTCTAGTCAGACTTACATGAATACTTCTCTTCTTTATCATACATTGTGATCACCTACTTAATTGTGTCTTTAACTTCGATTTATAATGGCACTATCAGCTAACACGTAAACTCATACATAAACACACACTAACACACACACATACACACACAAACAAACCCACGATCACACACTACTACAGTCACACAATCACATACTTACAATTGCACAATACACGGTGCTGCTAATTACTTTTTATGTCATTGTTTTCTCTTTGTTTCTAAATTAGTTCAATTAGTTTTATGAGTTTAATTTTTATTATTACAGAGTCTCAATAGTGTATAAGCTATCAATTAAGGAAAAGAGCGAGACAACCCCAACACAAGTATTATTAATTAATTACTTACTGGGGCTGTCTAAATGCCACCTGCAAATGTAACTGTTTGAGACCCAATAAACAATTTTATTTTATTTATTTACACCTATCCTTCATACTACGTATATAACAAATTCAATTAAGTATGCAGGGTGGCAGTAACGTCGACACGCAAACTGAAACCATGAATTCAGCAGTCTTGATTCTAGACCCCATAGCGTTGACATTTTTGGTCTTTTATAAAAAAAAAAAAGCTGTTCCTTAGAAAAATGCAGTCAAAATAAATGAAACAGCATTTTTTTTTTTAAATAAACGATGAAGAATTTCAACGCCCTGGTTTCAGAATCATTTACTGAATCCACGGTAAAAGGTTGCACGTCGATGTCCCAAAGCTGCCACCCTGTATGTCAAATATGAAATAAAATTTCACATCTTTCCTTCACACTGCATAGCAAATTCAATTAGGTGCATATCTAGCAAAAATCCTTTCGGTTTCCTACAAGTTATCAAAAATTAACGTAACGATCTCCGCGAGCTTGAATTGAATTAAGTTTTTTACGAGCGAGAATATGAATAAGGTTCACTCGAGTGAAGGAGTAAAATTTTCATCTGTGGAAACTCCGTTGTTTTCTATATTTTATGTGGTACTTAATGTACAGTCAACAAAAGAGTTAAGTATGCAGGATAGTCGGATATAGTTGAAGTTTAGTAAGAATCCGATGGATGTTCTCGAATAAAATTTAATTTTATTAATAGAAAACAAACAGCTCTTTTATCAAATTAAATTTCAATCGACAACATCCATCGGTTTCTTACTAAACTTCAACTATATCTGACGATCCTGCATACTTATCTCTTTTGTTGACTGTACTTAAATGAAGACGTCATTTTACAGGAAGGTTACATATATTTTATTACTTAAGAGTGTATAAGTCTAATCACGGCACGGTTTCTTTAAGGTACGGCGTGTTAACCGCGTCATAAAAAAACGTGTGTTCTTGTATATGACACGGTTCTATGGTAGGTGACGCCGCCGTGCCGTAGTGCCGCCGTGTCGTTAACAAGCTTCCATAGTGATCCATACAACACTAACGACCGTGCCTACACACGGGCGGCTCGAAAAATGAGTGTCTACAAAGGGCCTAAGAGTTCATGGCTCAACTTGTATGCCGTTACCGACTATGCTCCTGCCTTACTCCTAGGTCATCTGACGATCAAGTCACAAAAGTAGCCAAATAAATGACAAATAATTTTATTTCTGTTAGTAGGTTTGTTATGTAGAAACACTTTTACACGTCAATCGTATTTTTAAAAACTACATGAGTTCGGCGTTTCTTATCTGACAAAAAATGCGCACAGGCACCTACGATATTCACACAAGCACGAATTATCCATTTTTAATCAAGGAACTATTCAAAATATTTCCCTCCCTACCATTTTATTCCGGAATATTAAACTTCGTCGATTTATTGAATTCTTCATAACCACTTTTTGTTCGATGTCGAATAAAAGAACCTCAGTAATGTTGGGAATAAATTGAGGGTCGGGATGTTAATTAGCGAAGCATTTAGCTTCAGAAGAAGCTTTCGGTCCGCGCGTGACCGTGGCACTGAAGGTACGATCACGTGCGAAATTTATAGCTTTCAAAAATCGTTCCATTTCCAAACTGCTCGCCATACCTCTGGATAAGTACCTACTCCCCTTGAATGTTTTAGTATCCATGATAGAAGGAATTCAAACAATCATGCTGAAATTCTTAAAGAAAATTCAAAGAATGAATAATTAACGGATTTCATTCCAGTCTGTTTCCAGTGGTTGCCATCATTAATTACCGGTAAAGAGAATCGTTAAATACCTTGAGTCAAGTTGATTTTACTTGCGTACTGAAATAATTTGATGACTATTTTTGACGTACTTGTGATGTTTATTGAAATGATAGCTCTGTCAATCAATTCCATATCGTCAGACACTAAGTAAACCACCATTGTTATTTTATCTTAGAAACTGGTCATTATTTTTAACAAAGGACCGAACTACTCTGCTTTAAAATCATTGTATCATACGTCCAGCCGTAAAATATTAATGGTCGTAACAAACGGCCGTAAAATAAATGTCCGCACGTGAATTTGGACCTCGGCCATAGAAGCGCCACAGCGAACAATCCTCGGGGATATTACCATAACCATCGCGATCGGTAAGCGGATTCGCGATCACAGCATCATGTTGTTTGTGTACAGGTAACACGGGTAATGGGGCTACCTGTTCATCTGACAGAATGTTTATTAGGTTTACTTTGCTATAACAAGGTTTGGGTGTGAGCTAGAAATCACCTGCCAACCGCTTGCTTTTTTTGGAACGAAGTTCTTTAAAACGCGAATTGCGGTAGGAGTTAACTGGTAGAAATCGTCACTTAGCAAAAAAGCGTTATATCTTATATGCCCCCTCCATGCGACTTTCTCTCTATCTCTCTCTCTCTCTGTCTCTTTCTATTATATGTAAGTGTGTTTGTGCGAGTAACGCGTAAGGCGTAAGGCCAAACGTAAACGTTTTTTTATTCATGCCAATCTATGGTATGAAAAAAATACATAAGTATATAAAAAACCAACAGGCAACATTTTTTTTTTCTGTAAAAATGCGTAAATCTTTTTTAAAAAAAGGCCTTGACACCGTTTATCAAAACCAGACGTGCATACCTACATAAAGGGGATCCTGGAAAACATTTTGGGGGCCATTCTCACATGATAGCCTCCATACGGTGACGCACCCCCAAAGTAATTGAAATATGCCACGATTTTGGGGGCTTTGTTATCTTCCTCAAATATTTCAAAAGATTTTTTACTTCCAACATTCCCCCATATTTGTAATGGAGGTTATTCGTAATATAAAATCGCCTTAGGGCTATTAACATTTCAATGCTCGGGTCATGAAAGAAAATTGTGGAGTATATCAGCTTATTCCGCCCAATTCTTGAGGAAATTGAATGAAAAGGGTTACATTTGTTGTATTAAAGGCACTGAAAGCAATAGGTCGTATAAAAGTGGACCTTGTTGCGAGGTATCGGGCAATACAGCGTAATGAGGGCGGTAATAAAGCCTGTATTATGCATGCTCTTGTTTATCGACGACTTAATTGCTACAAAAACAAAGAACCATCGCTATCAATTAAACTGAACGAATTTTACAAAAGAAATCCAACATGTAGGTAGTTTCTTATTGATCAGTTAAAATTAACCTGAATATTATTGACTAGCTTCTGCCCGCGACTTCGTCCGCGTGAAATTTCACCCTCCCTCCATTCACCCTATTAGGGTTGAAATTTCGAAAAACACTTTCTTAGTGGATACCTACTCTTCACAAAGAACACACTCTCCACGTAACCTACGACAAACTTATTATTTGCGGTTGGTACAGTAATCGGGTCTAGGGATCGAACCGCAAAATTAAGTTTGTTTTTTATTGTATATACTTTTCCGGGATAAAAAGTACCCAGTGTGGTGCCCAGGATATTAAAAAATAATTATACCAAGTTTCATCGTAATCGAACCGGTAGTTTCCACTTTGCCCCACCAGTGGGGCGGCTGGTGGGGCAAAGTGGAATAATCCGTTTTTACGTGATGCCTGAAGAAACAGACAGACAGACAGACAGACCGACAGACAGAAAAACATTTTTTTAATCACATTTTTGGGTTCGGTGTCGGTCTAGTAACACCCCCTGCCATTTATTTTTTTGATATTTTCAATGTACAAAATTTTCACTTCTACAGATTTATTATAAGTATAGATAAATGATTTTATTTCTGTAAGTATGTTTGTACAAACACTTTTACACGTCATATCATATTTAAAAAACTAGATGATGTCCGCATTTTCTATCTGACTACTCTGAGAAGAAAAGCCGAAACAAACTCAGAGGTCACAGTCTCTTTTAAAGTCCAAACATAATCTTGGTCAGATCATGTGAAGACCATGCAGCAATCTACATGGTCTGTTTCATGGTGGTCATGGTTTCTATTTCCTCAAAATACCATTTCAGATACAAATTTAGTAAATAAAATTTGAAAATGAAAATAAATAAAGGACATGGCCAGTTTTTGTAAGGACGTCGGCATAGTTATCGAATTTATTGTACACCTATGATTTTTGGTGTTTTATATTCGTGAATATTTGCTCATTAAATTGCTACAAATAAAAAACTCAAAGAACTTGTCAGTATCTACAACAAACTAGACAAAAAACAGTTTCATTTAACCTTTTAATCAGATCGCTAGCAATAAGGTGCATAGATTATAATTTTGCTATTAAAACACTTAAAGGCGCTTTAAAATAGCGAACAGTTGTGAATTATATTATTACGTATAACTGATATGGTTTTAATATTATTAAGCATTTAAACAAAGTGATGGCCACCTAAATGAAGGATTTTAAACTGCATATTGATTAACATTTTTATGAAACTGGGTGATAGTCTCAAAAAATGTGACAATAATAACAAACATAACATAACATCGCGCCTATATATTCCTCGAAGGGTTGGTCAGAGGTGTAGTACAACCACATTTCACCAGTTATTTTGAGTCCCATGGGCGAGCTGATTGCCATTAAGCGCACAAGTCCAGACTCCGGGCTACTACTGAGAAATTCCTGATGAAAAAATTAAGCGAGAGATATGGGGTTTATATCTCTTTGTTCGACCTGGGAATCGAACTCAGGACCTCATGCTCAGCAGTAGCGTTTGCGACCACTAGACCAACGAGGCAGTCATAATAACAATTAACAAAGTATATTCGAAATCGAAATTAATGGTTTTCTTTAAAGTACATTTTTACAGATTACCCTTATATTTTTTTAAATAGGTAGTTCAATATACTATAAAAAAGAGAAGCACAAAATAAAGCAAAAGAGTAAAAATAATTATTTATTTATTAGAGAAAATAATAAAAATATTTTGCTACCTATATTATAATTATTATATCTTAAATGTCTACCTAAATAACATAAATTGCAGCGATAGTATTAATGAAGATCCCGAGTGAGGTCAATCAACCAGCTTGTATAAAATAGAGAATTTTTATTTCACAAATACAGTAACCTGGATTAAGTGTAAGTATAGGCTTTAGTAATTACATAAATAGCTGCTTTAAACATAACCAGACATGTTAAAAAATACAAGCATATTTATATATTATTGTTTTACAATTGTAATTATGGTTTTCAAGAAAGATTAGCCTTTTGTTAGATTGTTTTAATATTCTTGAATTGTTAATAATATGTTGTCTAAAAATGCAGCTGGAACTTGGATATTGTTTTGGTGTCTTGCCCAACCAAGGTACCAGATAATTGTCAGAACGTGACAACAACAACTAACGGTCCTGTTTCCTACAAGGCAACTACAATAGTACCCTAAAATAGCTTCCAACAGACAGCTTCCTCGGTTTGAGCATTGGTTATCCAACGCGAAACTCTTGTTTGATGGTGTGCAGAAAGCGAGGATATGAGATGCCTCTGCAACCTTTGCATGGCTATTCCGCAGTTGATGCACCTCATATTGATCCACAAAACAAATCCGAAACGCAATGCAAATCAGAGTCCAGTGTTAATAGCAAGGTAATTGAGTGGTAGAAGGTATCAGTCCGTAGGAATAAGCAGGGGACAAATAGGTATATTCGCAAAAACATAAACACAGTAGGTACGTAATGAAGAATATGCAATAACATTAATTCCAATCAAAAAGTACTTTGTGATTATTTCATTATTTTCATTACATTGACATTCGACATAGACAACGCACATTGTCATTGTCAAATAAGTAAACGCGTTCCGTTTTATGATTTTTTTTTGTGTGTGTAATATAAAAAAAAACTATCTTACGCATCAATATTATGAAAAGATAATTTTATTAAATGCAACAAATACCAATGAAGATAGTTTCGTAAGAATAAAATGTTCCTAATATGAGCATTTTGTCGTCCACGTCACATGTCTACAAGTAGTATGCATGGTATGGAACGCCCATTAATATATTTATCTTTCTCTATGGTCCACTCAAGAAGTTTATAGATAAAAGTGGAGGCAACACTCTGAATACCTACGTGAAACCGACTGTGGTCGGACACTCTCTTTCTAAATACATACATAAGAACGAGACAGTGATATGTGTTTTCTTTCTCATATGTATGTATTTAGAAAGAGAGCGTCCGACCACAGTCGGCTTCACTTAGGTATTTAGAGTGTTGTCTCCATTTTTTACCTATAAGCACAGCTATAAGCTTCTTGGGTCCACTATGGCGGAAGTTGACAAACGGTACTTTGAATTCATCATGCATTCTAAATATTTTGAAATAAACACTGACGAGTTCAGAGAGGTTAAAAACAACGTATTAATTCATTTTTCTATTTTTAATATACAATATTATTTACTATGTATGTGTACTTGGAATGTACTTTTTTGTCCATGTCTTTTATGTTAATAAATAGAATTTAATAACGTGAATCAGTGTTGAATTAAGTTATTAATATTGGGCAAATAAATGAAGGAAAATCCTTATTAATCTTGCAACGTGTATTATATTCAAATTTGCGGGAAAAAACAGCAGGTATACGTATATTATAATGAATATTAAATGCTTGTAATATAGGCGGCCGAAACCAAATTACAGTGTCAGTGATTTATTCGTAATACCACAGTCAATAAGGTTGAGCCTAAATTACGCAGAAACATCGAGGGTTGTGTAATAAATTGTTCAATAGGCAGGTTAATTAGACAATTCCTCCAAATGGCACCACGTAAATCGGAATGGCCCAACGTAAATGCTTCGCAGAAAACACTTTTCTGGAAAACAAATGAATTCTTAACCGGCTCGAAGCTACAGTGATCGTTAAGCACGGTAATGCGGTGAATGGCAATTAAAAACGTAACCTTCCAACAACAATAACGCGAATTTTAGTTTCTCAGAAGTTACTTTTTGTATAGAGGCAATTTTCGTTACAAATTACGCAAACTTGGAATGGCGTTCTGTTCTCGCCAAACGAAATTACAGTGAGCGGAGCATTGGTTTTTTAGCTTTACGATGGAAGTTTTGAACGGAAGCTTATACAGGCAATGGGTGCGCCAGGCCCTCGGAATTCCGTCCGCTCGTCGCTTCGTATGCAAATGTGTTCAACACTACAATACATTTTGCTATTTGCATTCTAGCTAATTGCTTTTCCTTTCGACGCCGCCCGAACAAACGACCGTTTATTTCTTTGTGCACCAGACACCTTATCGACATTGTTAACTGCGCTACAATTAACTGACACACTGATTTACTTTGATACAAACTAATTATTACAGGCGAAGCGGTGCGTAAGGAAATAATGTTGGATTTAATATACTTTTTTTTTTCGTTAGCCTTTATTGTGTCCCAGTACTGGGCAAAGGCCTCCCCTTTTTCCTTCCAAACCTCCCTGTCTTGAGCGATCTCTGGCCATATTGGCCCTGCAAACCTCGTTAGATCGTCACACAACCTTCGCCGTGGTCTACCTCGACGACGATGTCCTCCTTCGGACGTCCAGTGAGGGACAATCTTGGCCCATTTCTCCGAGTGCATTCGCGTTACATTATACATGTTACGTAACATAATGAGGTTTATTTATAAACGATAATTAAAGTTAAGAGACGTTTAAACGTAAAAACAGTCGCTATATACTCATTACTTTAAGCAAAGTTTATTAATAAAGAGGTCAATGTTTTAATTTTAGACACTGATTTAGAGTTAGCATAATCAGCCTATAATGTTCCCACTGCTGGGACACAGGCCTCCCCCTCTCTCTGACAGGGAGTGGGCCATAATCGGTGGTCTGGGCCCAGTTGGTGGATGTCACATGTCTTCGATTTTTTTTTTGTTCTAAGACATGCCGCTTTCCTTACGATGTCGGCATTCACCGTTTTAGAGCAGTAGTAATGAAATAAAATAGACAAAGTAAAGTGCCTGCCTGGGTTCGAACTCAGGACTACTCGTAAGTCGCGGCCGATACCACTGGGCCACCACTGCACTCTGATTTACAGTGATTAAACCTAAATCAAGTTAATTGTTAGATATATCTTAGTCCATGCAAGTTTACCGAGAAGTAATTACAGAATACTTGGTTCCCTGATTGTCTCTAATTACATTCTGAAGCGACAATACACCTCGCTGCGACATGTACACTAAATATTTAACGGTGTTAAGCTCTCAAGTTAAATAGATACAATCAAACTTGTGACATAGCGCGAGACGTTCTGTGATGGGTCTTTTCAAACACCATTTGTTATTTATGTCGCAGATGACTGTTTTCGAAGAGGGGTGGCGACCCGGCTGGGAGCCACTGCGGACCGTGTACCGCTCATTATTACCTTCGCTTGACAGAGACAGCAATAAAACACCAGCCAGCACCCGCATTGTTCCTATGTCACACTCTAAGAATAATTCAGCACCGAACTGTCAAAATAAAAACGCGAAAAGCATAATCCTAAAAGTGAAATGGCGAAAAGTCATAGTATAAACCGTTATAGGTGCTGCGATTTGCTCGTTAGCCTCATTACGTCGACTCGTTTAACGCTCATTTCCATTCACGATTTACCTTATAAAAGAATAAATTCCCAATTTTTTTATTAAATTTGCGCTACTCAGACCTACGTGGTCGAAAAAAAAGCAGAAAGCTGCCATCCAATATTCTGAAACCGCTTTCATTCAATCCCAATTTTCCTGTTATGAAAAGAATAACAAACGACAGTTGGGATTTGAACACGAACTCAATAAAGGCGCGTATCTCGTCCTTGGGTGTGTGGATGTCAAACGAGGTTAGTTCCTTCGTCAAAGAAACCAAGATTGCTTGCACCTGTAGGTGTGGTATGGTAAATTTAATTATGTCGCTGTTGCCGGGCCGGCCGCCGCGCCCCTGGTACAACCGCAATTTTGCGGCGCGCGCCTTACGCAGCTAAAGAGCTCGCAGCAACATCAGTTAATGTTCCAAACCCCCGTCGGACGTAATCGAATCGTAAATTGAACATTTTTACGACGACATCGTTCATATTACATCGTCTCGCAACGTGTCACGAACGGTTTAAACAAGTAAATGATAACATACTGTGTTATTGATGCATTATGTGCTCCACAAATACCAAGTGCCTGGATTAATAAGATTCTTACCAATAAGTATGTAGATTCATGCCATGTATGCTGTTGCTGCTGAACTAAAAATTGCAGACTATACTTAATTTAATAATACAAAAGTCTTCGTTTTAATCATTCAAGCTCGGTATGATTTCAGAATTGTTAGATAACTATTTGGAATATTCTCCTCGGTGGAGTAACAGACAAATCTGGTTAGTTAACGAGCATGAAATCGGTTATATTAGATCGATCTTATTGGCGGAGTCCCACGAAGCGCCTATTTAGGTAAAGATAAGATAGGTTTAAGATAGAGTTGGCTAAAATTAATTTAAACAATATTGTTGAGTTTCACGGAGAGATGCTATCTCCTTTCTGCACAATGATCCTCTGCTGTAGTAGTCACTTATTTGTAAACTATTTTCATTACGCTTTTCTAGATCTAGATTCTCCGAAGGCTTTCAATAACACGTAACACAACATAATTTTCCCCAAAGGGTTAGACAGAGGTGTACCATATTTCGCCAATTATAAGTCCCATGTAAAAGAGGGCGACCCTATTGCCGTCAACCGGGCATAACCGAGCAATACTTTGCTCGACCTGAGAGTTGAACCCAAGACTTCAAGCTCAGCAGTAGCGTTTGCGGCCGGTAGACCAACGAGAAAGTAGCTTTGAATAGTGATATAAGTAATAACAGTAATAAAATAGCTCTTACTGACTTCAATTCAATTCTGAATCGATTGTTCATTCACTCTCCAAAACTGTTTTCCAATATAAATTTCGAGCTGGTATTTCTATAGAGGCGAAACTACCAAATTTTACAGGCATCACTTATTTCGAAGGTTCAATACGAAAATGTATCTGCATATCTTCCCAAATATTTGGGCCCATGATTTAATTTGATTGCATGTCTGTCTGCTGTAAACACTAGTTGCGGGTCTGAATTATGCGACCTCATCAACTCCTGAATACAAAGCTGTTCAAGTAAGAATTCAAAATTGAAATGCTCGGGATGTTCACCCTTTGTAGGGACAGCGACGAGCCTTATTTACAGTGATATAAATTCTTTAAAAATTGCAAATGGTGAAACGGAGTGAAAAAATTCACCGGCAATTTCACCAAACAGTATGCTTTGCAAGAAAAAGTTAAAGTTTGCTGGCGCAACTCAGACAAAAGAATCCCGCTTTTTAATTTAAAAAGTTTAGATAAAAGATTTTTCGAGTTTCTAAATTCTGTTTAGACGTAAATAGGTTTTAAACAAGCAAAGGGATTACATTGTGTGTGGCGTTGCATATTTTTGCAGTACTAAATAGATTCAATTAATCTCAGTCGAGATAAATTAAAATACATTAGGGGCGACAGCTGGCGCCATTGACAGCCGTCGTTACGGTTGACAAAAGAGAAAAAGACGTAATTTAACTACGCTCACAAATCACTAAAATTCTTTTTGTTTTCGTTTGAGCACTGAATACCTAATATCTTTCCAGAGTATTGTTTCATATCTGTACTAGCAGCGCCCCGCGGTTTCACCCGCATACGTTTCCCGTGGGAATATCGGGATAAATTCTATCCTATGTCCTTTCCCGGGACTCAAACTATCTCTATAACAAATTTCATCTAAATCAGTTTAGCGGTTTAAGCGTGAAGGGGTAACAGACAGACAGACACACTTTCGCATTTATAATATAACTAGCTGCGCCCCGCGGTTTTACCCGCGTAAATGTCGATCCCGTGGGAATATCGGGATAAAAAGTAGCCTATATGTTAATCCAGGGTGTCAGCTACCTCCATACAAAATTTTATCAAAATTGATCCAGCCGCTTGAGCGTGAAGAAGTAACGAACATATAAACACACACACACTCACAATCTTTCGCCTTTATAATATTAGTTTAGTGTGATTAGTATTAGTATATTAGTATGGATTGCGAGATCGAAGTCAGCACATCATCATCTGCCTAGCCTTTTCCCTACTATGTTGGGGTCAACTTCCAGACTAACCGGATGCAGCTGAACACCAGTATTTTACATGGAGCGACTGCCTATCTGACCTCCACAACCCAGTTAATGGGTAATACGATACCCCTTGGTAAGACTGGTTGTCAGACTTTCGAGCTTCTAACGACCCGTAACGACTGTGAAAGATCCACGAATGAGTTAACCTGCTTTCCGAGAAACGGACGAGTCTTGGTATGTAAAGATGGTTACTCATCGACCGACCAACCGCATCAAGCGTAGCTTAATCTTACCGATCAACCCGTCCGGCTGTTATCAGTTAGCCACAAGTCCCTCCAGATCGAAGTCAGCTATTTACATGAAAGGAGCGATAAACCTTACAATCCAGTACAATAGCACACTGATTGCGTTAGGTGTTTATTTTTCTCTTGATGCGTCTATTCAAGATAATAATTATATTTAGTGAGCAGCAGTGAGCAGTGACTTTCGAGTTGTAGGTCGTAGGTTCGAACCCAGACAGGCGCTTTACCTTGTCTAAATTATTCCATCACCACTGCTCTCAAAACAGTGAAGGAAAACATCGTGAAGAAACCAGCATATCCTAGAACCAAAAATTCGAAGACATGTGACATCTACCAACCCGCACTGGGCCCGCGTGGTAAATGGTAAATGATTTATTTCTATAAATAGGTTTGTACAAACACTTTTATACGTCAATCTTATTATTTTAAAATAAACTAGATGAGGTCGGCGTTTCCTATCTGACTACCTGAGAAGAAAGGCCGAAACAAACTCAGAGGTCAGTCTATTTTAAAGTCCTGACAAAAGCTTGGTCAGATCCTGTGAAGACCATGTAGATTGGAGGATTATGGCCCACTCCCTGTCACAGAGAAGGCCTGTGTCCCAGCAGTGGGAACATTATAGGCCGATTATGCTATACGAACGTGTGGGTATTTTAATATGAAAGCCTCTCAGCCTTTTCTCAGGCATGAATCGTATGATCCTGTTGGTACTTCACCTGTTCAACCTTGTAAGGATTACGCTACACAGGTACGAGTAGATAAATCCCGTCTCAAGGTTATTCACGTAAGTAGGTATGTCGGGCACGCGTGGAAAGTGCTCCGTAATATAAAAGTTCGTAGCATAAAAATACATACAAAAATGGTGTAAATGTTTGATTTTTAGGGTTCCGTACCTAAAGGGTGCCAACGGGATTCTATTAGTAAGGCTCCGCTGTCCATCCGACCGTCCGTCCGTCGGTCCGTCCGTCCGCCCATCTGTCTGTCACAGGGCTGTATTTTTTTAACCGTACTAGGTAGACACTTGAATTTTTTACAGAATGTATACCACTATGGCCGCTCTACCATCAAATAATAAAAATAAAATAAAGTTAAAATATTAAGGGATTTTGACTAAAGTATTAAAAAAAATGTACCGTTATATACAAAGTGTAAAAAAATTAACCTTAAAAACTTTAAGAGGTGCTTTAGACCATCGAACTGAACAACTTTCACTATGGGACCAACTCCGAAATCACGAAAAAAAAATCAGCTGTTTCATACAAAAGTTCAATACCTACTCGGCCAAAATGTATGAAACAGCTCATTTTTTTTTTCGTGATTTCAGAGTTGGTCCCATAGTAAAAGTGGTTCAGTTCGATGGTTAAAGCACCTCTTAAAGTTTTTAAGGTTAATTTTTTTACACCTTATATATTGTGCTGTGGTACGGAACCCTTCGTGTGCGAATCCGACTCGCACTTGGCCGCTTTTTTATATTAACATTTTAGCTTTTACTTATCTTATGAAGCATTTCAATCGTGACTACTGGTCTAGCTTGCTCCTAAACAGCAATTTTGTACCACGAAATACATTGAAATCGAGATCGCGGAGCTTTAGAAATTCTGCCTCTCGTATTTCAGTACCGGGTATTCGAAAACTCGCCGATTTACATAGTTTATGTAGAGGTATATACGTGGCCTTATCACGTACCCATTCCTAGACAGAAAATCAGCTCGGTTACGAAACGAGCCCCGAAATGTAAATGAACCGAGACGAATGCTGTATGTACTCTATAAAAGTAAATGGTTGATTTCGAGGTTCACTCTACCCCCGACCGTTTTTTTTCTTTACATTTCCAACCTTTTATTACATTTATGTCCTCGTGTCAGCAAAATGTCAATACAAACAGAAAAACGTTGGTACATGAAGCCTGGATGTTGTTACGTCGCAAAAGAACCCAGCTTGCAAAAACGTGCCAGCGTAATGATCATCGTTATCAAAAATGGTGTCTGTATCCAATTACCGACAGCGCGGGTATATTTTATTTGCGAATATGAATAAGTGTTACTACGGGTGTAGATAAAAATAATAAGCAAGTTTTGTTTTCCGGTCACTAATGCTAAGAGGAAAGGGAAAGCCGATCTTAACAGTAATCTATACTTTAATTATAAAGAGATAAAATTTGTTTGTTTTTATGTGGGGGGTTACCAGTCTTACCAAGGGGTATCGTGTTACCCAGTAACTGGGTTGTGGAGGTCAGGTAGGCAGTCGCTCCATGTAAAACACTGGTATTCAGCTGCATCCGGTGAGACTGGAAGCCGACCCCAACATAGTTGGGAAAAGGCTAGGCAGATGATGATGTATGTGGGGGTTATCTTTGGACCTGCCAGTCGGATTTGAAAAAAACTTTTTCTATTTGATAGCCCAATTCTTGAGGAATGGATTTATTTTCGTTGGATCCCCACTTTTGAATCCCAGTTTAATATTTTTGGCGTTGGATCCCACAAAACATTATTATGTATTTATAGGCCAGGGATAGCGAACCTCTATGCACCTACGTCCCATTTTTTCCAAATAAATATTTCATGCGGCCATGACGTGCCAACAAACAATCTTGGCTTAGTGACTATTGGCAAAAAACTATATACTTTTTTATTATTATTATAATTTTGAATCTCTCTTGACATTTGTCGGGACCCTGGGGTCCCGGACCTTTGGAAAGCGTACGAGGGGAAGAAACCAACTCGCAGAGGCCCGTTAGACGTTTTTAATTAAATGAAACACCAACCAACGCTGTTCGTCTGTTATTGCACTATGCAAGTGCACCCAAGGACTACCTCCGGGCGGTGAAGGACTAATGTTGAACAGTTTTATATTTATTTAAATGAAATGACAAATTAGTGCGACTTCTGCTGTTGCAAACTACATAGGTGACTTATAAGTTCCTGAAATGATGCCGTGCCTTAATTATTTTGTTACGTGGCACCAATAGCACGCGTGCCTTTGGTTCGCCATCCCTAACATCACGCTATAACCCTTAAGAGCCGAGCAAAAAGAAAAAAGTCAGAAAGAACGCTAAGCGAAAACCAAGCGATCGCGCGGCATGATGCGATGCGACGGGACGAGTCGGGGGAACAAGAAATTTCACGAGGACGAAGTCGCGGGCAGAAACTAGTATTATAATAATTCAGGAAAAACGAAAATATTATCAGCCGAGAGTAATTTAAGAACATTCACATTATTTTATGAAAATAGACAAACTAATGAATGAGTCACCCCGTTTTATCATCAAGGTAAACCGGGCAAAATAATAATAAAAATAAACAGACAATAGTAATGATAAGCGGGAATGGAACGGTCGAATGGTTCCTTTATGTGATTCTCTCGTAAATTGCCGCAATGACGACCTGATTGCGCTAGCCTTTTGCCAACCACTCGAACAGCTCTTCAGGCTCAATGTGATTGCTTACTGCCTTTCATTAAGTACTTTATCTATAAGTAATTCTATTAAGATGCCCCAAGGAACATAATAATGGGATCAGCAAGCTTAGCTATTTATTATTCATCATGCCTTCTAATATGAAACGTTATGAGACGTTATCGTAGGGCCTGTATTGCAGGTCTGTAGAACTAAAGCATCACTGAAAACTGAAAGGGACGAACTATGTGCCATTTACTATTCTAAGCTACTCCTGGAAACTTATTTAATAATACTGCCCAAACTGGGAACCATATTCAGAAACTTAAGTTGGCAACACTTCGGATTAGTAAAGGTTGCCAATTAAAAATAAACAGGCAATGTTTTGAAGTCACAATGTTTAACTTCGTTAAGCCAAAGTGCTCTTAGAGATTAACATCTTAAATGTAAACAAATAAAAACATTCAGCCTTTTTATTTTCATTTTTTTATCGTCATCTCACCCATTATTTTTAAAAGCCTTAATCTTTATACCTAACTTTATCCGCTTTTATTTACCGTGAAATGGGAACGTTTTACGCATAACAATTTTTCTTTTTAAACACGAGAGGAAGGTAGCTTTGAATTAAAGCTAATAGTGTCCATTAGATTACATCCAAATAAAAATAAACTCTAATTCAGGCGAATAAAGATCAAATTAGCTAGAGTTCTACTAAAAGCTCTTGTGTTGTATTCGAAAAAACGTTTCATTCGGAAATGACGAATAGTTTGTCTAGTAAGAACTATTTATCACTCTAGCTGTAATTTTTAGCATGACCCCTACTCACTCTACCTACGGTATATTGAAACCTTTTGGCCTCAATTGAAATATTGCTTACAGAAGGAACAAATCTGGAAATACGATTTGAAAAATGATTGCGGAGGCGGACAGTCGACTTGCTAGAGAATGTCGAATTTAACGTCGCTCTGTTGTGAAACTTTCATTTGCTCCCTAACCGTCGTATCTGGGCTAAAATGCACCGAAAATACTATTTGTGAGATGGGCAAAGTTTGTAATAGGGTATTGTTTTATTCTGTTTACATCCGCGATGAGAGTTGCAACTTTACGTAGGGGAAGTGATATATCATTTGGGTGGATGCGGGCACTCGGCCAGTGAGCTGGGCTGAGGTGGCTGGGTAAATATCTAAATTACAAACTCGACATATCACCCCCGCGCACTCGATACGGTTCTGATTGATCACCGCGTACCTAACTACGTTAACCTCGCCCCTTAACTAAACTGTATACAATAAGTATATACAGGGTGAAATTGTAAACATGTGACAAATCGAAATGATTGTACTCGTCATTATAAACAACTTTTACTATGGGACCAAACCTGAAATCGCGAAAAAAAAATCAGCTATTCTCTACATTTATGTTCGCATAACTCTAACAGCTGATTTTTTTTTTCACGATTTCAGGTTTGGTCCCATAGTACTCGTAAAAGTTGTTCATAATGATGAGTATAATCTCCCATTTCGATTGGTCGCATGTTTTCAATTTCAACCTGTATAAACGCCTCGCCTCGCGTCGTTGACTGCCACGTTGATCTAGTGGTCGCAAACGCTGCTGCTGACCATGGGGTCCTGGGTTCGATTCCCGGGTCGGGCATAGTGTTATTGGGTTATTCCATCTGGAATTTCTCAGTAGCCCGGAGTCTGGATTTATACCCGGTTAATTGGCGAGAAATGGGTGTTTTCTAGGCACAGCTCTGCCAAACTCTTCGGAGATTACTGGTTAGATGTTATCGTATGTGTTATAGAAACGCGATTTGTCGCCAGAGGTCGCTACTTGTTATTACTCAGCGGGTTCACACTGTCGCTGTTTATTGCTCATCATCTGCCTAGCCTTTTCCCAACTATGTTGGGGTCGGCTTCCAGTCTAACCGAATGCAGTTGATTACCAGTATTTTACATGGAGCGACTGCCTATCCGACCTCCACAACCCAGTTATTGGGTAATACGAAACCCCTTGGTAAGACTGGTTATCAGACTTTCGGGCTTCTGACGACCCGTGACTACTGTCAAAGATCCACGAATGACAACTAGCACCAACGGCTTAACGTGCTTTGCGAGGCACGGCGGGGTCTTAGTATGTAAAGATGGTCACCCATCCACAGAC
Organism: Amphipoea lucens; assembly: GCA_947508005.1. Taxonomy (NCBI): domain Eukaryota; kingdom Metazoa; phylum Arthropoda; class Insecta; order Lepidoptera; family Noctuidae; genus Amphipoea; species Amphipoea lucens. Next base: position 14,580,584 of record OX382359.1, read on the forward strand.
CAACCGCGGCAAACATAGCTTAACCTGATCGATCGACCCGTGCGGCTGTTATTACTAATCTACAAGCCGCTGTTTATTGCCAATATTCGTAATGAAATTCCAATTTTATTGAATATTCATAACGGCTCCATCATATTGACGAACCTCTTAATAAAGAGACAAGTACCTACTAACAGAATTATCACCTTAACGTCTGCTTACCTTGTTAACCCAGTTCTAAAATAATAAACTGAAATTAACTTCTCTCGTACGCCGCCACAAATGACGTTCAGTTTTGATTAAATTCACATTGTTAAAGATACTTCTTTCGTTTGTTGGGAAAATGGTTCAAGTTAAGACATTTAATTCCATAGGTAAACTGCTTCAGTTGAATTCATGATGTTTCCTGTGCAGGATATCTTGGGATAGGGTCATTGATGAGGGCAGTAAACTAGTCAAAGCACCACCTAAACTAAAGAATAAGAATAGAATAGAATAAGAATAGTACGTTTATTTATTTACATACAATTTTGAGTAAACAATTATAATAATAATATTTTAAGAAATATTTAAAAAAACACACAAGAAGAAAGAAACACGCAAGAAATCTAACTTAACAACAACGCACGCAACGCACGTAAGAATACACGCAAGTCCTAATTACCCCAGAGCGAGTCAGTGGAATCGTTCAGTGCCTGCTTGTATCTTGGTTTTTGCTAAATAGGCAGTCATTTTAATTTATAAGAATAATAAGATTTAGATTAAAAAAAGGTCGAAAGTATTAATTTCTCATACAACCAATTTAATAAGCGATTTCCCAATGTTATAAATGGAAGGTTGATAAATAAAAGACTCAATTAAGCCTCGTGGTTAGCAAAATTGTCATTTTAATTGAACACCATTTTCTTCCAATGATTAGCACCGGTATTACAAAGGAATAAGCCACGAATCATTAACTTCTCATTTCATTGCGGCACGATTACAGAGAGTCGATTATTATCAGGCTTTCTGTATCCGCCAGCAATTCTTACTGAATAGCTATTTCTGTATTTCACTGGTCGCTATATTAGCTATGGATAACCGTTATAACTTGTTCGTGAGTCTTTAGCAGTATCTAGCCGATTATTCTCGAAGTCTTTACTAACTTGATTCTTACAAAACGCATTTTGTTGAACTGAATATATTTCGTCTATCTAAGCACTCATTTAAGAAAATGTACAAATAAAACCAAAACTCCAGAGTAAGAGAATTTATTACAAAAGGTACCGATGAGGTCATGTTTCGCAGGAGAATCTTAACACCGCGATGTAAATTAGAGACGTTTCAGCACAATGCCATCTGTTATCAAAAAAGCGGTACCAAGCTAATGACAAACGTTGACAGGTTTGTCTGTAATACTTATTTAAAGATTAGACAGCTCTGGATATTTTGTTTAGCGAATATTTTAAATTAAGCTAAGCTAAGTATTACAGCAATATTATTGTAGCAGCGACTATTGTTTTATTTTTCTTTTTTATGTGTTTAGCACTTCTAACCTTTAGTTAAAACGTGGACAATGGTGTGGGTTACGTGCTTGTTAAATCTTAGTTTAAGTATTTTTCTGTATTTTGTAGCATGTAACTGTTATTTGTCCCTAATCACACTTCACACTAATATTATAAATGCGAAAGTTTGTGAGTGTGTGTGTGTGTTTATATGTTTGTTACTTCTTCACGCTCAAACGGCTGGACCAATTTTGATGAAATTTGGTACAGAGATAGCTTGAGTCCTGGAAAAGGACATAGGATACTTTTTATCCCGATATTCCCACGGGATCGAGACTTATGCGGGTAAAACCGCGGGGCGCAGCTAGTAAATAAATAAATTGACTATTATCTATGTAGTAGTAATATTGTATTTATTTATATACTTTATTGTACACCACAAAAATACATAACAAAAAATATATAGAACACTGCAAGTTATACAAAGGGCTGCCTTATCGCTACAAAGCAAAAAAAAAAATCCAAAGTATGTAGGTACTAGTGATGAATGCGTAATAATTAGTAACCGCGTTACCCAGTAACTGGGTTGTGGATATTAGAGCCCTATACCACAAAATTTCACAATTACAATTTACAAGTTACAAATTTGTAAATCTCACAAGTGCGTGTATCACAAAGATCTAAGCCAGACAATTGTAAGCCGACGTGCCACGGACGTAAAAATATCGCGGCGGGCAAACGTCCGTGCGCACGTTGCCTAACGAAAAACCCTTAGAGCGGTTTCGCACTACATCCGATCCGAATCCGAGAAATGCCGGTCCGAAGTGACCATTGTCCTATTTGTATGAGGGGTTGCGCACTAGATTCGAACAAATATGACGATGGAATATTTCTCGGATTCGGATCGGACGAAGTGCGTAACCGCCCTTACAAATACGTAAATTGTAGTGAGGCTCTACAATATTGTAACTCATACATTTTTCTAATTCTGTGTTACGCAATTTTTTTTTACAATTCAAAAATTTTGTATAATTGTAGACTTGTAAAGTTTTGTAGAGGGCCCAAGACGCTCCATGTAAAATACTGTTATTCAGCTGCATTTGGTAAGACTGGAAGCCGACTCCAAGTACTCCAACATAGGAAAGGGCTAGGCTGATGACGATTTAGGACTGGGCTCTTTATCTTATCGATCGGTGCTGGACTGCCTACCAAGACCCAATGCACAATGCAATATTTTTAAATGAAACTTTTTTTAAATAAAATTTTTCGTTTACAAAAATCGGGAAAAAGTAATTCCCTACTACGACATTTCGAGAGAATGGAACTCTGTTTGAAAGTAGCAGCGTCGAAGTCTGCCATTGTGATCTATAGCTATCGACTAAGTGGTTCTAAAGCCGCGCCAGACGTCAGTATTAAACTGAATCTCGCGTTATTGCCGACATCACTCCGATATCGACGAATAGCTACATTTGCACAATAGAGATATGAAAATGTTCAACTTATACAATTTAGACAAAGATGGAGAATTTCCAGATTCCAGAATATCAGACATCGAAGATAAATTTAATGTTATGCTGTAATCAAAGTTCCGTAGTTATTTTATTGATTGGTTTATTATATTCTCACGGGAAATGAAGACGTCTCAAACCTTACGTAAAATCAAATATTGAATGTGTACGAATAAATTGGTGCGTGGTTATTGACATATTATTACGTCGTAGCTTTCACAGTAGTATTTTTTTCTCCAACTACCATCCAATGTAAGCGGATCGTGACGCAACACTGAACAGTTAAGAAAATTATAACATGTACTGCAGTGGCAGGCCACTGGCCAAACAGTCCTAAATAAATGTAAATTAAACATTGCCCTCATTTAGGTTAACATGTCCGGTTTATTTGGTTTTTAATGCTCATTTGGATAGAGTTTAAAACATTTCTACAAGTTAATTAGCTGCTAGCGGTCTGTTGAATTAAGCTCCCGAATACGATTCTAACATCTCATTTAACCAAATTGTTTGAAGCGTTTGAGCTGCACGTAGTATCTTCTATATAATTATATAAAATTCAAAGTCCTGACTGACTGATATATCAACGCTCAGCCTAAACCGCTGGTCCTATAAATTTGGAGGGTGTGTTCTTTGTGAAAAGTTGGTATTTATTAAGACAGGGTTTTTCGAAATTCTACCCCTAAGAGGGTGAAAGGGGGGAGGGTGAAACTAGTCTACATATCTAAGTACTGACTACATACAGTCAAACAGGTACCTACACCTTCTGTTAGCTTTTACTGTAGTCGGGTAAACTGAACGGAAATTATTCCACATTGGAATTTACAAATAACAAGCTTTTCAAGATCTCACAAAGTTGCAATCCAAATGAAAACGAGAATGTTTGTTTGTTTCAGGTGAGAGCATGGAAAATGCTCGGAGAGGTGAACAATGACAGCATGTCCCCGCCGCGAGCGATGACCCTGCAGGGCGCCGAGGGTCGCGCAGTGTCCGCGGCGGGGCGCGCCCCCCCGGGCCCCCGTGCACACTCGATGCCATATTTTATAGAAAAAATAACGCTTATTAGGCTATGTCTACAATATCTACGGGTGATATCACGTTTATATCAAAACGCCGTCGCCTCCCTGCCGCGGGTGCGAGTAAACTTTAATTTTTCAAAGCGTCCGCTAGTCAAATTAAAAAGTGATGTGAATAATATGTTTAGTTTTCGAACTAGAACAGTGTATTGTGATATTAAAGCATTGTTAGTGAAGACGTTAGTGCAATTATTCGTTGTTGCCAAGTGTGTTGTGTGGCGGCGGCGGTGTCGAGGCGGCGGGCGGGCGCGGACGCTGCTGGTGCTGTGGCTGAGTGGGTGCGGCGGCGGCGGCTACAGCGAGGGCCGGCGCGACGGGGACCTCCATATTGGCGGCATCTTCCCCATGGAAGGCGAAGGCGGCTGGCAAGGCGGGCAGGCCTGCAAGCCTGCCGCCGAGCTCGCACTCGCCGATGTCAACGCGCGCTCTGATTTATTGTCCGGCTTCAAATTATACATTCACAGCAACGATAGCAAGGTATATTTGATTCATTAATCATCCATTTACCAAGGGAGTCGATAAATTACTTTCATGTGCCAATACGTGTGTACTGTGTGCGACAATTTATGGGTTTTTTTCAGTTTTCGTTCGTGTCCGAAGGTACACATTATAAGCTCTGCAAATTCATATTTAATCTACTGCTGAAATTGGGTCTTATAATGTAAATTCACTTGGTAACATGAAACTTAATTAGACGTAGACAATTTAAGTTCGTCAGCGACAAAGTTACGAAAATGCCAATTATAATTCCAATCAACTTAATGTGCATAACGTGTCGTCACCTCTCGCTCCTCATTCAGAATGACAAGTACCAACTTAATGGATTACCAAGTTGAAACGCCCAGCTGACTGCGGTCCTCTAATTAACAAAAAGGGATCGTATTTCTATCGAAGTGGACTGCTCCCATAAATCCGAATGAACTAAAATCATAAGCTTATGATATTGCAACCGAGAGGGTGAAGCTGACGTTCGATTCAATTATTGAGAATTTATGAATGGTTCAGGAAGAAAATTTTATTGGATAGAATTTCCGCGCCGGTTGAAGGTAATTTCCCGTTTTATCAATCCATACCTATTCACGACCAAACTGACGATTCCGATCAGTTCGATGTTGATAACGTGGCGATTTCTGGCGAAATTTGCCGAGGGGAAGTGATAACATAATAGGGAGGAATTATTGAGGATAACCTCAAGAGCCATTATGGTAGCAAGTGAAGAAGCTTTATAGCGGTCGGATGTTACAGGGTGTCGAATAAATTAATATACTTACCTACGTAGGGTATCATTAGGGCACAAAATTTCTCATTATAACACCTTGATGAGAAAATAATTTAAGTAGGTAGGTACTGAGCGCAAAATTTGACATTATTACCTACACCCGAAATCAGGCATCTTTGAAATAATGTGATAACTTTCGGGTCGTGTTACACAGAAGTTTAATTAACCCCATCCCTTGTGATTAAACTATATAATTATGATAAAGTAAGTAGGTAGGTACACAGGATTGAGAGATTTTTTTTAAACAAGATATACGAGTATGTACCTAGATTAATAGAATATAAAACATAGGTTCTTTTAACAGCGCGGATTAAAACTCAAAATAACAATTTCAGTTAAGTATTTATTCCGTGTTTACCTAATAACTATCGCAAGTAGGTAAATATGTTTGTTTTCAAATTCGAAGTAAACTGTTGCTACTGGTTGACCAAATACCAACAATAACCAAAGGATTCAATTCACTTTTAGAAGCTGAATGTATTTTTTTTTTTCATTGACTTGACCACCTAGAATACTGACCACCCACAACACTGACCTTGTATTAAATATCTACATATTTTGTATTTAGAACAGAGTTACAGAAATATTTAAATGAAGAAGGATTTAAATTACATTCAACAAATTAAAGAGGTCACTCTCACTCGGTATATTTAATACAAGGCTGATACAAAACTTATGAGGTAAACCTGGGTAAACCGAAAACAAAAAAAAGAACGTGGACGCCATATTTTAAAAATTGACAGATAAATTACGTAACCAATTTAAAAAATATTTCTTTGTTAATTAGCTAGAGGTGGTTTACGGTAAGTTTATCAATAATTTTTTTCTAACAATTTACAAACGTAGTTTAATCTTACGGATTGGTAAAAGGTAAATAATTCCTACCTAAGAAAGATGCAACATAAAATAGATTTAAATTCTACAAGTAAGGTACTAACAACGTCAAATTCATTCATTGAATGATAAATTAATAAAGCAAAGTTATTAATTTAAAATATTATTCGTACAATCAAATTATGCATTTCAAAATAATTTTCATTGTGTGGTTTTGTCATTCATAATTTTAATTTAATTATGCCTAGGTACTCATATTTAATATTAAACAAATTAAATTCGTTTCATAAATTCTGGTATTTACATATTAATGTTTGTAAAATGACCTATCGTTTACCAAATAATTATAAATTATTTTAAAATGAAAATTATAAGTACTTAATTTTAATTAATGTTCATAGTAAACTTTTAAACAAATAATCATATATCTTAATAACCTAAAAATCCATTGTATTAAGACAATGATTAAATTGTAAAGAGTTAACCAACCAATTTCATAAAACACTACCCTTGAAAGCTGTTTTGCATATCCACAAACTAGCGTTAACTGTAGTTTTTAAACTACGTGCTCACCACACTAGTTTTCCATCAACTATTAATTTACCTGGCTTTTATGTAAAACTCCGGGCTAGCAGAACATTGGCCATCGAAAATTAAATAAAAAACACGGGCTCCGATACAGGGTAAAGCTTTTTACTGGCTACCTAATTACTTTCCTCTGACGAGAAGTTCAACATCGCCGCATAAACTCAATATATCACGGATGTAGGTTCTTCTTACTAAGGGATATCGAATGAGACTAAATGGGCTGCCGTAATTATATTTAAGTAGACCTTTCCCTTATCTCGTAATGTGGTCAAGCTCACTAATTAATTTAAAAGTCTTCGCTCTGATTCGCGGACTACATGCGCCCCCTTGATTACGACCAATCAGGGACCTCTTTGGAATCCAATTAACTAATCGTAACACGTTAAACAATTGCGTCATTCATGAATATGAATGTACATTTTCGAATTTCGTAGTCTATTTATTTTATGTTTTGAGTAGCTACTTTAGAGGGAGAGAAGACTCAGTAGGGCGTAACATTGAATTCTGATGATATTGTTTTCAAGTTTGAAATAACTTCACTCCTAGAGGAAATAAGGACCTACATTTAGTTACTTAGATAATTCAATACCTTTTTATACTTAATAAAGCAAGCCAATTAGAAGTTTCAAAGTCAAATTCTTCTAATACTTACATATATTTTTGTCATAGTTGTTCGCACCTATCTAAATCTGAATTTCTTTGGAAATTAAAAAGACGTTATTCGGTCTAATAATACTTTAATAACAACAGCAGCTGTTGGATCAGTTTGGTTTCAGGCCATAAGTACCTAACACACCAAATATACACCAATATACAGTAAACCATAATGTGTAAACCATAACAATCACATTTCACATTCAAAATGTAGAAACAGTTAAATGTAAGTACATACCTATTTCTCGTGTTTGTTCATTAACTTAGTTAACGAACGTCGACCAACAAATCATTTGCGCGCTTCACACCCACTTCTAACTGAGCTGGATACTGTTGTACTGTTTACTAAACAAGGTCCAATTAAACTCATATGTCAACTATGATCGGCAGTGCGAGCCGGGCCTGGGGGCGAGCGTGATGTACAACCTACTGTACAACCCACCACAGAAGTTGTTGCTCCTAGCCGGCTGCTCCACAGTATGCACCACAGTCGCCGAAGCCGCCAAGATGTGGAACCTCATGGTTGTAAGTATATTTACTTATCATACTTTTAACACTCTCATACAACTCAATTCCCTATTGGGTCTACCCAAATCTTCTAACATTTCGAGTTTCCAAACTCAATTTAAGGCTATATAAGTTTAAACAAGTCATAATTTAGGGATTCTTAAATATTTATCACTAACAATCTTTTATTCAAACAATTTTATCTTTTTCGAAACTCGATCTTTGGGCTTGAACTTTTCAGAATGGTTATATTTTTGACACATGTCCACATTACAGGGATTTCTCGAAGTTTGTTCTCCGAGGAGCGAGGGATAAAGTTTTCTTGTGCCAAATCACAAGATTATCGACTAACATTTCTAGTAAATACCTGTACGAGTAGGACATTTTGAGATCTAGAGTTAACAAGTTCGCTGAAACAATAAGTACAAAACAGTTTTTTGTTTGCCTTGAACTTCACGTAGACGTTAAATGTCACAACTTATCGAGCTTTGGTTAGGTTACACGTGATTCATGATTACTACGAGAGCCGACTATTTCTGATGAAGACAAAGCCTTTGGAAAAATGCCAAAACATTTGCCTACAATATTCTTATATGAAAGCTCTAGGCTCAATGCTTTATTTTTTTCAGCAAACTGTAAATCCGGGCTTTGAATCAAAACAGTCCAAAATTCGCTCGAATTCCGATAAAAGAAAAACAGCTGAAAGATATATAAAAAACTTCCTGCACATAAACGAGGGTCAGCTTTGGGAACATTGCCATAACGTGTTTTGATTGGTTAATGGTGTTCAAGTGAATTCGAAGGGCCCTTTATGAATATTAGGGTTGGATAGGCCAAGAGCGTTTTTATAGTAATGAGTTCAGTCACGCTTGTTTTTGGGTATCTGTTTCACTGAAGTATTAATTAATTATATTGTTCAGCGTTTAAGAAGTTACTGAACAAATAAATGATGTTAGCGAGCCGTTCTTCTAAACGAAATTTCCACGTAAATGAATTGTGTTAACTTTTATTCGGACTATAAAGTTACTTATTTCTTACTTTGAGACGTAAATAACAGGTTCTCCAAACAGAATCATATTTCAAACTGAATTGGAGAATGTATATACCGTTATATTATTTTGTCACTCCCATGAGATCCAGAGCGACGCGGTTCCTACGAATATGCTCAAAGCAATTTAGGATGTGTTATGAAATCGCCACATTTATGTTCGACGGTGACATAAATTCTGTCAAGTGCAAAATGAATTCCCATAAAGAGGGCGGCGGAGCAATTAATTTTTATTATCTTTGCTTGGACATTACTGTGTAATGACTAATGTACTTTGACCAAATGAGGGAAATTCCTTTGGATCCATGGTTTTCATAGTATAAGTAACGCTATTATCATGAATTTAGTAGGTACTTTAGGCAAACAATACCAAAACCATAATCGAACTATTTTTAATGTAAAAGTCATGTTTCCTTTAAGATTTCTTCTTTGTTTTAGCTGTGCTACGGTGCTTCATCGCCGGCGCTGTCAGACCGCGCGCGCTTTCCTACGCTATTTCGGACGCATCCTTCAGCCACAGTCCACAACCCAACGCGGATCAAGCTCATGCAGAAGTTTGGCTGGTCGAGGATAGCCATCTTGCAGCAGGCAGAGGAAGTATTTATATCTGTAAGTGGAAAACACGTTATATTTTACGTCCCCAAAACCACCTAAAATCTTGAAGAACTTCAAGATCTGAATATTCATAATCAATAAAAATCTCAGTCCTGGCTTTGGTCTCGTGCAACCAAACAAGCGTAAGAAGATAGAATGAAGGTTTACATAAGAAATAGAAATGTAATTGTGGCCGCAGCGAACCGGGCCGAGTTTGCGTCTCCACAGCCATGTCTCCCTTGATAAAACGTTTCCATTTTATGGGCAAACTTAAATTTATTCTCCCGGTTCGAACCATTTCAACCGCCATAATAGATTTCGATGCTTGGGGTATTGTAAAACGAGATAGATGGCACAAAGGGAAAACACATTCATCTGTTATTCAGTGTTGTTACAAACTAACACCGTCTTCGTTTGCTACATGTGTTATCTTTACATTACATTAGCTTTCGATAATTCAACCTGTGGAGCAGTGAACACGCCGATAATACGGAGTGATGGCGGCGAGTGATTACGTAGGGGTACCATATCGTGTCGGCTGTTTCCACTGCTTGCGTGACTAAAATTGTTCGATCGGCAGTTGTTCGTATCGACATCGAGTGGAGTATGACACGCTAAGCGCTTTGTTGCCGATTGACAAACGATCTTCGTGATTGGCCTTCAGCGGATCGACGGCTTCGACTTCACCGCGTATTGGAAACCACTGAGCCGATTTTCTGAACTGCACATACGTCTGCACTTCGGCTGAGTCAAAGAATAAATGAGACAAAGCACTACGATTCAACTATCGATAACCAGTAAACGGAGTATTTGATACCCAGTTGATATAACTTGCGGCAATAAGAAAGGCAGTATTCGCTGTAACGATCTACGAGGGCCAAGGGAAGGAAATATTGGAAATATTTTTGATACGTCGCGAGTTCGCGATCTAGCTATAAAATACTCCAGATAATATTGGCTATTGGATATCTACACATTGTTAGCAAATAAAATACGAGGGAAGTTTATATCTATCAATCTTACTGAAATATAATATCAATGGCAGAAGTATCGAAATGAAAGTGTAAGTACCTAAGCACATATATATATATAAAGAAAAGAAAAAGTATTATTATCTACTGACTTTGACCTTTTATAGACCATTATTATACCAAAGAACTGAAAGTGCGTTCAAAAGCTCACTAAATACTAGTCTAATTAGCTTTATTAAAATTATAACAACATCACGCTATTACACCAAGTATTTTACACTTAGCTAAAAATAAAACCACATTTTAAAACGTTATAACTTTGCTACTTTAATAAACGTTTTCCTACAACACACATTACAAGCTCGCGTTACGACTTAACAATCCATAGTAATAAACAGGCCTTTAGGATTGCCGGACGTATTAAACCCCCACGTAACATATAACGTAACAATGGTTATAAAGGGAAAATAATCGCCCCCGAGTGAGCCGGGACTACAATGCGTCTTGCATGATAAATGGACATAACTGGACATTTTTTACCTCTATGCGACATCCGCTAGCGACCTATCTCGCCGTAGGCCAATTTTAGCCACAATATAAAATTCAAAGGGTGAAAATATACGGTACAAACAAGTACTAGTACCTATCTACTGAATCCGACTTCGTCGTATCTTCTCAAATACTTTCATAGATGGAACGGTATTTATTCAGGCAGCGCGGCCGTAGCAGGAATAAACGAATCCAAGTGAAGTCAACTGAAAGTGTTTTCTGTAACAGATATATTTATACTGAGAATATTTATGAGTAGCTCTCTGCGCCGTACGTGTTTATTTTTATCTGTTTATCGTGTCTCCGAGCCTTTGTTTGTGTAATAAAACTGAGATATTAATATTGTGGCGTCATGTTATTACGTGGTATTATAAAAATGTCGTTAGAATCTTGTCACCATGCGAACCAACGATTTGGCGATTACTTTTTTTATTTTCATACTTGTCCTAAAAATTTGTGTTAAAAGCACACTTTTTTAACGATATAAAATTATGATGAGCCAGTAAGAACTCTACAACTTTGTTACAATTATTATGAAGTGTGAAGTGCTTAAAAGCTTAATAAATGTGCGAACATTCAGACTTGATTAATATAGATGTAATATCGTCGCGAACATGGGCCTAATCTAAATAAAATTCACGAAATGTCCACCTTTTCTCTTAAGAGGCACTTAGCGTTAATTTCGCTTAAGAGAAAGTGGTGGACATTTAATAAAATACTTACATAACTTTCGTCTTGAGGGGCTTGTGGCTAAGAAATAACAGCCGCACGGTTCGATCGATCAGGTTAAGCTACGCTTGCCGCGGTTGGTCCGTGGATGGGTGACCATCTTTAGACCAAGACAAGACTCAAGACCCCCCCGTACCTCGGAAAGCACGTTAAGCCGTTGGTCCCGGCTGTCATTCATGGAACTTTGACAGTCGTTACGGGGCGTCAGAAGCCCGGAAGTCTGACAGCCAGTCTTACCAAAGGGATCGTATTATCCAATAGGTAACTGGTTTGTGGAGGTCAGATAGGCAGCCGCTCCATATAAAATACTGGTATTCAGCTGCATCCGGTTAGACTGGAAGCCGACCCCAACATAATTGGGAAAAGGCCAGGCAGATGATAGCTTTCGTCTGACAATAAATCTTTATAGATTCGTTCAGTTCACGGAGAGTTAAAATTTTAACGACCCAGTTCTCTATGAGAATGTGAAAATGAAATATTATGATGTAGCCGTAGATTTATGCATTGAGACTGTAGGCGTTTTTGTCAGGTAAGAGCACGTATTTATATAGCGCACGCGAGCATAACGAAGGGTGTGTATAGTGTATAGTTACCCGCAATGAATGGAGCGAGGCCTTTCACGCTGGTTTCAATGTAATTAGAGCGGCCCCGGTTTTTTCTGCATAAGTGGGTTTGAAGCGTTCTTGCGCTCCTGTTTTGCTTTTACCGCCACGAAGAAATATTTTTGCTAGAGTTCACGTACATAAAAACAACTGACGCCCCAAATATATGTATAATAAAGGTTTTTCATTTTCGTTCTTATTGACGGGGATCGGAGCAAAAACCCTCAACGATCCAATTTACATACAAACACTTATTCCGCAGCCACTTTAGTACTCAGGATTTGAGGAGTTAAGAAAATTCAGTTCGACTCGAATTTCCTTTGGAATGAGGCTATTGAGTCGATCTTGGTACGAGTACATGTGATTTTTGAACTGGTGATTTATTTACTTTGACTTTCAATTTAGGCGGAATGGAACCCAGTGACACGTGAGCTTACACTGAAACATTAATATCCGTAATACCAATACTGACTTGATAAACATTCGATTTTGATACTGACATTTTTAGTATTGGTTATTTTAACTGGTTTTTTTTTTCATCAGACCGTGGAAGACTTGGAGGCGCACTGTAAGAAGGCGGGCATCGAGATCGTGACGCGGCAGTCATTTCTGTCCGACCCTGCTGATGCGGTGCGGAATCTGCGGCGGCAGGATGCACGCGTTATCGTGGGACTGTTCTACGTGGTCGCAGCCAGGCGCGTGCTGTGCGAGGTCTACAAACATCGCTTGTATGGGAAGTCCTACGTCTGGTTTTTTATTGGTAAGTCGAAGTAACTACTAACTACGGTACCTGTTAATAAAGTGCAGTCGCACACTAAGCAGTCAGCATCATCTAATAGCAATTTGGCTTGCCCTTCAAACTCATTCCACAAATTAACGCGATATCATGAGTCAATGATTAGCTAGGTGCGAATGGAATGCGATTTCGTGTACTTACTGGTATTCCATAGGAGCTAAATGTATGCATCCAAAAACAATGTTATGTAAATTGTATAAAATTTGCTTTCTGACTTGGGGGATTCCAGTTATTTGGAGGTAAACCCGTAAATAACATTCTCCAAAAAACCCGGGCTCCGTACACTGACACATAAGCGGAAGATCATCCTTTTTCATGGAAGCACCAACACGGCTCGACATTATTATAATTTCATAAAATGCCTCACAAACAGGTACACTTTGCTGTGTTGTGAGCGACGTAATGTTCAATTACGTTCAAACGCCACTCAATATTTGCAGGATGTCGTATCAAGCGTAACTCCAATCTACCAACTTCAATATGGTAGAGATAAATTTTAAATGAACCTGTACCTCAAGTGTCACATTTGGTGTTTATGAGGCAGTCCAGTATCTTATTAAGTTGGGTGACATAATATCATCAAATAGATATTTCAGAGGCTTATTCCCAGGCGCTCCATAATTTTATTCCCGGCGGCTCCAAATTAAAAAAGTAATGGAAACAATTTTAGTAGGTATTATAATAAAATTATGGAGCTTTTGGGAATCAATCTATGGAGTGCAATTGTTTGAAGAACAATAGATTTGGAGCTCCTGGGAATAAGCCATTTCAGATAATCAAAATGACTGGGTATTTCCACAAAAATTTAAACTCCATACTACACTGGGAGGTTCCCACTATGAGTATGGTTCTAAACTTTATGGCTCTTTTAAAATTTACCGATAAAGTATCTAGCACGCTCAAAGCTAAAATATATTCGACTCTAAGAACTGCAATTTATCAAAACACACTCTTCCAACTCTGTTTAAAATACTGATTCAGAAAAAACTTAAAGGATTTCTTTAGGTTTGCACATTGTTAGAGGTTCTAGAACCGCCATAATTCTTATCCCCAGAAATGGCTTATGGTGGCCTTCGCAAAAAATATTTTTGCATTCGGCGAGAAATAAGTGCGACGTAACCGTATATTTTGTTCAGATCATATATTTTACCTTTTCTCACTTTGTTTCTTTTATGTTCCAATTGTAATTTTGAACGTGAAATATTAAACTCAGTTGCCAACCGTTTCAGAGGGTGACGTAACTGTCACGAATGCGGTACCAGACCAGAGTTAGTAGGAATGTGTTTTATTGTCATCGGGTTTAACATTCGCGGTTTTATGTGATTTGGGAGAAATGTAAATGACAAACACACTTCAACCCAGAAGCAGCAAATGGCTTAGTTTTTTTGGCAAGAGCAGCCGACCTTTTTTGTGGCCTCTGTCGGCATTTAAAGAATTAAATTACGAAACATAAAAATAGTTTCATAATTCCTACCATTTCATTCAAGTGACTTCATTTAGCTATGGTCTCATTCCGCTCATACTGAAAATATCACATTATTCTAATTTAAATAAAACAGCACGTCATTAAAACGAGCAATGGCCGCGTAAGTCATAAGCGTTATAAATTGTGAGCAATATTATGAAAGGAATAATATGAGAGTGGCAACATTCGTTGTCGTGGCTCACAAGGTCGCGGATACAACTCATTTAGACGTTGTTTATGAAGAAGGATAAAATGAAATACGACGCTTTACCGAAAACGTAATAATGGAAATTTAGCTAAGTATACAGTTCTTGTAATATTATTATGCCCGTTTAAAAATTACAAGATCTCTAGCTACGTCTAGGAAAATTGCTGTGTATCAGCGGAGGTTTAGCTTGTTCTAATTAAGTAGGTAGGTATTATAAATTCGACTCCGCATGAATTCTGTCAGTCTGCTCCACTGTTTTTATAAATGTGGCACAAGCTTTTGATAGAGTTTGGCATAAAGGTTTGATATACAGGCTAAGACTAATGCTGCTCAATGATTTTTCCAATATCCAGCAATCATATATTACATATAGAATGTTTCGAGTAAGACACGAGGATGCCTTTTCTGAGTTAAAAGCTATTAAAGCTGGCGTGCTTCCAGCCACGTGGCGTGCTGGGTCCAGTCCTCTACCTGTTGTGCACGCATGATATACCAGAGCTGGAAAATAATAATACTATTGCAACCTGTGCGGACGACACTGCCATTAAGGCTACAGGGTCATGCCATACGGAAGCAATCAAAAAGATAAAAATCGCTGAAAATAAAGTTCATGACTAGACACAAAAATGGAGAATCAAATTAAATTAATCGAAGTCACTTCACATTGACTTCACCAACAGGTATTGTGATTACTCTTCATAAATGGCCAACAAGTGCCATACGCAAATACAGCCAAATACCTTGGCATAACGCTTGACGCGAAACTGCGCTGGAAAGCGCACATCAAAAAGAAAAAAGAGGAACTAGACATGAGTTTTAAAAACATGTATTGGTTAATTGGACGGAATTCTTGCCTATCGATACATAACAAAATTTTATTATATAAGTATATCCTTAAGCTAATATGGACATTATAGAGCTATACTAAGCCGACCAACATACAACCATATAGTTCGCTATATGGTTGTATTTTTGAATTTTTAGCTGATTTTTATTCCCAGTTTAGATAAGCTTGTCGAGAAACCTGGAAATACAGTTTCGTTTCTTTTTTTAAATAAAGGAACGTATCCTTTAAGTAAAATAATCTATCTTGAGGTTTTAAAGTAATTTCCCTTCAGGGGCCCATTGATTTATTCCACCCTGTATATATATATAAAATGTGTGAAACTCGATTTATATACTATTTTCGCATTTCGTCAACGTAGCACAATAACTTTTCACTTTGCGTAGTAGTTCTTTCTATTTTATAAATGACTCCTTGTGTCTAACTGAGATATTTATTAATGAATTTCCCGGATGAATCCCCGGGGGATAAGCCACAGGCTGCGACAGTAATGGAAGTGAGAAAAAATCTTAGATAAAGTGAAGAACAGAGGAGAGCGGTCGTTAACGACACTCGAGACTCTCATAAAATAAGAAAATGGATATTTTTAAGGAAAGACTCCCTCTCCGAAGGTAGCTTGAAACAGTAGGTTTGTGTGAGCACAGCACATAGGTCAGTGCCCAGTTAATGAGACTAGTAAACAACATGTCCCCTAGGCATTTAATTTAGGTAATGAAATATTAATTTAGGTAAACGTTAAAAAAACATACGGCCCAAAGAGTAACGAGAATGTAATTACAATTTCAATGGATAATTTCACAATGTTTTGCTGTAACATGTAAACAAACCCATTTTAATGGGCCTGTAGTCGTTTACATGCTAATATAGCAAAAACAGAAAGTGGTAGTTAGATATTAGTTGTATGTTTGTAGCAATAACAACTTAAAAATAAATTATAAACTAAGCCGTCTACCTAGTAGAACTTTTATCATTGCTTTTTAATATGGATTGTATAATTACAAAGCGAAAAGTTCCCAAATAAAGTTCAGACTCGTTGAATTTGCAACAACAGCTATGTTTTAAACAAAAATCTAAAAGTGGCTATGTACAATCAACAAAAAAGATAAGTATGCAGGATTGTCGGATATAGTTGAAGTTTAGTAAGAAACCAATGGATTTTCTCGAATAAACTTTAATTTTATTAATAGAAAACAAAGTTAAAGTCAAAGCATTTATTTCAAATAGGCACATTTGAACGTCAAAAACAAACAACTCATTTATCAAATTAAATTTCAGTCGACAACATCCATCGGTTTCTTACTAAATTTCAACTATATCCGACGATCCTGCATAATTATCTCTTTTGTTGACCGTAGGTACATAACCAAAAATTCTGCGAGCGCAGTCGGTCTAATATGTCAATTCGATTTAAATGTTTATTTAACAGCTTCCCAAGTTCTTTCCCCGGTAAGGGAGTTTCTGGTCAATTTATGTGTTTTATTTAAATGATTCATATGGCCCTCGTCCTAAGGGACGACTGGAGGTAAGCATAAGGCTGGCGGCAGAGTAAAATGTTTTGTTTTGACCTGGTTTAAACATTTAGTCTAAAATTCTTATAATGGAAACAGAGTCGCAATAAACCCCCATTTGTGTATTCATGACTCCGAGCCCGCCGCAGCACCACCGCGCACCGTGACGGTTGTTTGGGATGGTGATTGTCTTTTGAATCGATTCTCATTAATGTATCCAATTTAGGTACATTTACATTCCTCTCCTGTGCCCACATTGATTTAGTACTATGAGATATATTCACTCCTACATTGGCAGCGCTGTAGGTACTCACAATAATGAGTGGGGCGTGCCTCGGTATGATAATTCGACTCAGTTTCAAGTCACCATATTTATGTACATTTGCCGTGAACAGTGGTCCAAATTAGTTCAAGGTGGGAGTCTCGAGGCTCGGTAGATAAGTGTACACACTTGTGCGGCTGGGCTACTGGCGTCCTGCCAAAGGTACGTCAGCCCAAGTTCGGCAGGTTATCAACGTCCGGTTGGCCTTAATATAGGCTTCGAGAATCTTTTCTCTTCCGTAATAAAAGTTTATTACGGCATAAAATAGCCCACTAAGAGATCACTTCATATAAAAATAATCGACACGTTCGCCAACTTGAGCGAGATGTGAGTTTCGTGCTTGCAAATTTTTTTATGACAAACATATTTCCCCCCATAAATCTCTAGATATTTTTCTGATAAAACTGAAACGTGACAAGTCGATTAATTTTAATTGAATCTCAGCAAGAGAAGTAAGAGAAGTATCTATGGGCCTGCGTCGCCTGAAATAAATGAATAAATAATAAATAAATAAAAAAAAAACAATTTAATATAGGTAAGTATCTAATAGAAAATCAGATTCTTATTGGCATGTGTGTGCATCGATGAATCTAGGAACACGTACAAGTTACTATAAGAGATAAAGTGATCTGCGACAGCTGCTTAGACAAAGCAAAAAGAAAGAAAAAAATACTTTTTACAAAATAACATAGGTACCTAGAATAAATCATGAATTTAAACTTCTTTTGAGATAAAAAAGAACACTCATAAACCCAAACACAGAAGAAAAATGACAAAAAAAATGTTGTTAAGAACCTTATTTGCCACAAACAAATAAAAATGCCGTCGGGTCAAAACTTTGAGCAAGTATAAAAATTTAGAACTGTCAGAACTCCTTTATGACGCAATTTGAAATGTTAGAAAAAGTATAAAAAGTTACTTATTGCCACTCAAAAACATTTATCTAGACTTTCATGAAAATATCGCTTCAAGCAAAGCGGAGATGACACAGCAAACACACATTTGTTCGCATCAGGTTGTACCAACAAACAGGACAAAGGAAATGGATAGAGAAAGGGGATAAATAATGGTCGAGGGCGAACCTCGACGTAAACGCAACATAAAGGGAAATAATTTCCCGCTTATTCTTGAATGAATAATTGGCATTATGATAATTTGGTCATTCATGTTATACACACTTGGGGTTACGGTAATAAATAAGAGCTTTATGTAAAATTGCATTTCAGCATGATACGCCAGTTTATACTTTCTCGCTTGGGTAGGTACTTATTTTAACATTTTAACTTGTTTAAAATGAGTAGGTAATTATAATAGCTTGCCTCATAATGGAAGACCCGCCTCCTTATTTTTCCCTCATCTTCAAAAAGACGTCGCATTATTGATCACCGCAATAATCGAGTTTCACCCTGCCATGTTTTTTCAACATTTCCGTATCTTTGTGAAGTTTTCGCGTTAGCTTCGGGGCGAAAAAGATTGAAAACACTGACTCGATTGCTTCATAGTTCCGTGCAAGTCATAAAGGTCAACTTAGTGAAAAGGCCGCCGGTCCGTCTGCGGTGGTCGGGAAGTTACAGAATGTATGGACATACATAACTACCCATTCGCATGGTTGTTACAATAATCACATTATCACACTAATATTATAAAGGCGAAAGATTTTGAGTGTGTTTGTATGTTTCTTAATTTTTCACGCAAAAACGGCTGGACCAATTTTGATAAAATTTGGTATGGAGGTAGCTGACACCCTGCATTAACACATAGGATACTTTTTATCCCGATAATCCCACGGGATCAAAACTTATGCGGGTGAAACCGCGGGGCGCTGCTAGTTACAAATAAACCCAATTAATACGTTTCATCTATAGAGCTTTACTTAATTAAATTCACCAACTTAAGTAGGTACCTAATGATTTCTGTTGGATTAAGAGCTTCTTTGGGCACTAAGTAATTACAGAAATTAATGAATTTTGCCAATGCGACTATAAGAACTGTGGCTACGTTCTTAATGGACGAAGTTTAAACCATGAGATGGTAAAAAATTAAATAAAAGTAGTTTAATTTTTCTTTAGGTAATTAGTTTAACTTTTTAAATTCGCGCTTCTTATCTACCTGCGCTCTTAAAACAATTTTTTTTTAATGTTCTTAGTTAATCGCTGCATACTTTCAGTACTTACCTGTAAAATAATACAGACAAATCAATAACCTCTTCCATTTTCGAGTTACTAAATAATGGTACCTGACCCATCACGTATATTTTGGCAGGTTGGTACGAAGATAACTGGTTCGAGACTAACTTGGAGAAGGAAGGAATCGACTGCACACCAGAACAGATGCGGGAGGCAGCTGAGGGGCACTTGACCACGGAAGCTCTCATGTGGAACCAGAACTCCAACCAGACAACCATCTCCGGAATGACATCAGAAGACTTTCGGTAAGTTACGTGAATGTATGTCAGTACTATGCACATCAATGTAGATCAGCTCTAATAAAAATAGCTTTTGAAACATTACTGCGACAGAATAAATAAAATATTCAATGTATTTATTCAGACCGTCAGAATACTCTTAAAAGAAAGAAAACAAATCCATTTTCATCTAAAATATTCCGGCAATCTTGTTATTTTTGTAGACGTTCAGCCATCATGTCCGTCATCATTTCCTTTGAACTTTTCTAAATATAGGCAAAGACACGTTTTCGCGATGCAATGTAAATAAAAGTTTTATGCGATTAATCGCATAAAACTCGCAACATACAACACAAACAACATAATATTCTATTCTTTCGTCGTCGAGGCGACATCGACACTTCAAGTTCAAAATGCCTAGAGATATGCGATATCGCGAATCGCGTCAGGCCTTTATTGTTATATCTGCGTTAACTTGACTGTTTTTGGGATACCCTTTGTAGTCCTTAAAGATAATAAAATATGCTTCAGTGAACATTAGCATAGTAATTGCGCGAAATGGTGGAAAAAATATAAAGTGGGGAGGCTGCACATTGTTCTCATACGTCGAGGTGCTCCTTTGTGATGGAATAGAAAAGAGTTCTAATACCAGGACGGCGTGAAAGTCGACCCTTGCACGTAATGAGGTACCCGGTGAACCGAGTGCAAATCTTTTTTTACAAAACGTTGCTACTAAACTATCAAGTTATCATAACGCTCACATATGTCTATTTTTCCCTCTTACTGAATTTTTAAGAACCTAATACACAACGTGGGCACAAAAATACGACAATAAATTATGTATTCGTACTAATGGTGTTCCCAGTTTGCACACAAAAATTCAATCAAATATGTCCAATAGCTATAGTAACTAAACAGTCACTATAGCTAGTCAAAGATTGGCAAAGCCGGTTCATCACTGTTAAATATTAGGTCCTTACATATGAAATTGGCGTTTTTCGTACTGGCCACTTTAATCACGAATTTCTCCTCTTTGGTAAGGAATTCCAAATTCAAATTTGTACAGCTATTTACTCATGTATTTGTGCTTCGATGACCGTCATTCATTTGTTTTTTTTCTTCTGTTTTTTCTGTTTGCGTCACTCATTTTACAAAATGGAAAATTTAAAATATCGCATTATTTACGAGTACGAGTTCCGCCGTGGCACTAGTGCTGCGGAAACGACTCGAAGGGTGAATGATGTGTATGGCGGTCATGTTGCAAAAGAAAACACAGTTCGTTTTTGGTTCCAACGTTTTCGTTCTGGAAATTTCGACCTGCAGAACAAGCCCCGTGGACGGCCTGAGACCCAAGTTGATAATGGAGAATTGAAGGCTATTGTGGAAGCGGACCCATCGCAAACCACGTCCGAGTTAGCTGCAGGCTTCGATGTTAGTGATAAAACTGTTTTAATTCACTTGAAGCAAATTGGGAAGATTAAAAAGCTTGAAAGGTGGGTACCTCACGAATTGACTGAAGCAAACCGGCAAACGCGCGTCGACTGCTGCGTTACATTACTGAACCGGCACAACAATGAAGGTATTTTAAACCGAATCATTACCTGTGATGAAAAATGGATTCTTTACGATAATCGGAAGCGCTCAGCGCAATGGTTGGATCCTGGCCAGCCAGCCAAATCCTGCCCCAAGCGAAAATTAACCCCAAAAAAGTTACTTGTAAGCGTTTGGTGGACTAGTGCCGGTATTGTTCATTACAGTTTTCTCAAATCTGGCCAGACTATTACAGCTGATGTCTATTGTCAGCAATTACAAACCATGATGGAAAAGCTAGCGGCTAAACAACCAAGGCTGGTCAATCGCTCCACGCCACTGCTGCTTCACGACAACGCCAGACCACACACTGCGCAACAGACGGCTACCAAATTAGAAGAGCTTGAATTGGAATGTCTTAGACATCCTCCGTACTCCCCGGACCTTGCTCCAACAGATTACCATTTTTTTCGCAATTTGGATAACTTTTTGCAAGGGAAAAAATTCAACTCCGATGGGGCAGTCCAAATCGCCTTCAAAGATTTTATTGATTCCCGTCCGACTGGTTTTTTTAGTAAAGGGATCAATGAACTACCTATAAGATGGCAAAAGTGCATTGAAAACAATGGTTCATACTTTGATTAATTAAATATATTATATTAAAAAATATTCGACTTTTTGTTCCTTCCATACAAAACGCCAATTTCATATGTAAGGACCTAATAGTTTGTTTGAAAAAAAAAAACAATTTTTTAATTTCGATGTTAGGATTTATTCGATAGTTCCAAAATCCTCTTATGCATGTATTGCCAGTGTTTTCATATAATGTCTTCTTCACATTGTATAATGCTATAAGGAGTATTATATTATCTGTGCTATAAGTAAAGAGTTAAAAACAAACACTTTGATCTGAAATTCCTTTTAAACACTCACACAACACGCAAGCTGTTTGCAGTATTATCAGTTTCTGTGTGGCTAAGAGCTTTAAGCTCGGGGTCGCTAGCTGGTCTAGGATAAGAATAATCCGTTCGGAATTCCCCACTAAATCCTCTTATATAGGCTTTCCTGTGTGGTAAGAATTAATGGGCTGAAACACAAAATAATTCGAAACATTATATTCCTCAGGGATTTGTGCAATATATGCTGTGTTACAACTTTCATTTGCCACACTTAATATTTCATAGTTGCAGCGGTCCCAATCCTCTCATATCCTTTGCTACACACTTCTTAGAAATAGTAAAAGAAAGAGCCGCCGTACATCTCCTGAACAAAGCTAAGTACTGGCGGGCTCTCTCCGGAGGTTCCACAGCAATAAGCTTTCCATCGTAGTTACTAAGCGAACAAAATACATGTCGGTACACTACGTCAATGCAACTGTAATATCTTAGTATTGTGGCACCACTCATATTCTTGCGACCTTACAGAGCTGAACGATGTTATTTATTTTCCTTATTATGAAACATGAACTCAACCATTAGTAGAAATACAAAATGTATCATCCGCTCATTTACATGCCATTAATATTGATGCAAAAAAGCTTTCTAACTCCATCCAAATAATATAAAGCAGCCTGGTTTATGGAGTGGAAATATTTTTGCGTGTTCAATAGGTAGATCCAGATCTTTAAGAGACCTTTTTGAAGCAGTTGAAGCACATTTTATTCAATTCACAGCACAGCTAAAATACTTTTTCATAACTTAATGTGAGTTAGAACGTGAATTACAACGAATTAATAGAATTCCTAGGCTATTTTAGGTCAATGGAACATGCATTTTGTGCCATTCCAATGACATTTGAAACGGCAGGCAGTTGTTTTTGTCGCCATTGACACACGTCGAATAGTTTTGTGTTTATTTAAAAACAATTGACGACTACAAAGAAATGAAGCTCGATTTTTATTACAAACAAAGGAACATGTTTTTAGTAACACGCCAGCATACTAATGATAACGTAGAAAAAAAAACACTACGTAATCAAAGAAGGATCCGAAATCCTTGCTTTATATCCCTTAAGAAGTAGGCTGTCTGATTTGGTACAACAAAAACAATGGTTTATCTAAACAGATCGCGCCTGAACGAGGCTTTGCGCGAGGCTGGCTACGACATCGACGGCGAGAGATATCCGGAGGGCTATCAAGAGGCACCGCTGGCCTACGACGCAGTTTGGGCCGTTGCCCTGGGTACGTACTCCTGTTTTATGTAGAAATAAATTATTAGACAAACTTTTGGTCTTCGTTTTGTGTGACTGTTTCGTTTAAGGTTCATTGTTAGTGTCTTTTATTTTGGGACTTGTCTTCGTGGTCTATTCTTCTAACAGCAAATCTATGCGGAAAATAATCAATGAATAATGTAATGAAAAAGAAATAGATTGGCTCATTGCTGATGTAGATTTTGCTATTAATCGCAATAACGTAATCTCTACTTTTCTAAATATATAAAAGAAGAAAGTAACTAACTGACATATCAACGCACAGCCCAAACCGCTGAGTCTAGAGATTCCAAATTTGGCACGTAGGTTCCTTATGAGGTCTAGGGGAGCAGGGAAAGGATTTTTGAAAAGAATTAAGAATAAAATTTTAAGAACTTTTAAGAATTTTTCCTAAGGGGGTGAATGGGAGAGGGTTTAATTTCACGCGGGCGAAGTCGCGGGAAGAAGCTAGTAATATTATAAATCTGAAGAGCTTGTTGGTTTGGTTGGTTGAACGCGCTAATCTCAGGACCTACTGGTTCGAATTGAAAAATTATATTTGTGTTGGATAGTCCATTTATCGAGGAAATCTATAGGCATCATCAACATCACGCTACAACCAATAGGAACCGAGCATCAATGAAAAATGTTGCAAATACGAGATTTCTTTTACTTTTGTGAACTTCCGTTGCGTACACTGCGTAAACGGTTAAATTTACGCAAATATCATGTATGTATCTAAAAAAATGTCCGCGAGAGCATATATGTATATCTTTTAAGGTTGACTCACTATAACCTTTTTTTATTGTAATCAAAGTCCTAAAATTAAGCATTATTTGCGAAGGTGTTTTTATAAACATGATATTAATCCTTCTCCAAATAAATACGTTATTCATCACAAGTATTTAATTTTGAACAAAATTGCCCTTGACATCATTTGATTTCAATGAATATCTTAGGAGATAGGGGGTGAATATTTTAGTAGGTTTTACCTCAAATTAACGCTGGTGAAACCGCGGGGCACAGCTAGTAATACTCTATAAAGATAACCATCCAAAAAAAATTTTGAAGAGCTTAATTTGAAAAATAATAATGAAATTGAAAGCCTCAGAATTACTTAACGTAGCGGTTTAGCCATCAATATTCTAATGATATTAAAGCGGGTTACAGACCAAGAGCAAGCTAAGTTACTCTAGCTTAGCTTTGAGCTGATGTAGTTTTTCGTACTTGTGCACAGACCGCAAACTATGAACAGAAGTATGAAAAATTACCTCAGTTATGCGAACTAAGCTGGACTAACTAAGCTTAGCTCTTGGTCTGCAACCCGCTTTACTTCTTCAACAGCTTTGCCTCGACTTACCATTTTTATTTTATAGATGAAAAAATCCGCGATCTGAAAAGTTTTACCTTGGGCATTTCATTTCTCTTGGAAAAATAGCCCGTATTCTTTCGATTAACAAAATAATTCGCTGAAGTACCTCCATAAACGAGTATAGTAGTATGTTCCAAGCAGAATGAGACAGCCCTAATGTGCGTAATAAAATTTAACAAGTGTAGTGCTCGAGGCGCACAATAGGTGGCGCCACACGTCACGTGCCATATTACGTGCCAACACAAGGTACCTACGTGAAGCCACGCGAGGAGCACACCATAACAATTGACAACACAGTACACTCCTTCTTTGCTTATGTAGGTCAAAACTGCTGTGAAATAACTAGAAATGACTTCGAAGTTACAATAGATTTTGAACACATTGAACTGAAAGTCATAAGTAACGTTTTGTCACTAATGGAGCAGATTATGCTAAACCTAATATAATGTAGAATTAAAAAATTGTAAGAAAGTAATGAACTCCGTCAAGTCTTCTCGTCGCCTATCCCGCAGTGTTTGAAGACTAAGGTCTTCAACCAGTGCGTCCTGCCCGTCATGACATACGGTGCTGAAACGTGGACACTGACGGTCGGGCTGGTCCACAAATTCAAGGTCGCTCAGCGCGCTATGGAGCGAGCTATGCTCGGAGTCTCTTTGAAGGATAAAATCAGGAATGAAATTATCCGGAAAAGAACCGGAGTTACCGACATAGCTTGCAGAGTAAGCAAACTGAAGTGGCAGTGGGCTGGCCATGTCTGTCGAAGGACTGATGGCCGGTGGAGCAGGCGAGTCCTGGAGTGGAGACCGCGTACCGGCAAGCGCAGTGTAGGACGCCCCCCCGCTAGATGGACAGACGACCTAAAGAAGGTTGCTGGGGTCGACTGGATGCGGAAAGCGGAGGACAGGGTGCTGTGGCGCAGTCTGGGAGAGGCCTATGTCCAGCAGTGGACTGCGATAGGCTGAGTTGATTGAAGAAAGTAATGACTTTTCTTTACTTATAGCGGCGACAAGTGAATCAGTACTACTTATTCAGAGGTTTAAAAATTATCGTTTCCATGGGTCAAAGGGGAATTGTTGGACAAAAACTGGCTAAACGAAGAAGGTTTTATTTATTTTTAAGCACACTTTAGCTGTGTGCCTAAAAATAAATAAAAGCTTGTGATGGTTAAAGAACAAGACACCCAATTTCAGTTTCCTTTTCCCTTTCCCTGAACAATTTGGTTCTTTGAACATTTTCCCGGTCCATATTAATTTACCGATTCGCGGTATCCCACACTTGAATGGTTTTGTTTTTTTTTTTTCATCTTCCGTTTCACGAATCAGAGTTATGACCGTGAACAAAGGGCCTTTGAAAAGGATGGGATGTACAGTAATACCGTTTCAAAAATATATCATATGTTGCCCCGGAAATAATTACTTTTTATTACTTACCATTGCAAATCAACCCTTTTTCGACCATATTGCTTGTGGACAGGTGGAACCTTTTCATAATGATGTGAAATGTTTTTTGGCAATCCTTTATTACTTTTGAAAGTGAACAGTTTGGCCTAGGTTGCGAATATAACGGGTATTAGAACAAAACGCGCGATCACGGAATGAACTGTACAAGATACTAAAGATGTTTGCCAGTTTAAAACACTGTGAGCAATAAATTAAGTATAATGTTTTCATTCTGCGATCAATTATTGCCCAGATGTTTCCGCCTAAAATGTCAGCGTGAACACTCGCGTAGGCGATCGCCTACGCGCTACGTGCTACGGTGCTACGAGCGTAGCAGTGCCTGGCGTATATCGGATACATAACCTTAGCGACAACGACAATGCACATAGTCTAAAATACAGCGTAGGAATACGAAACGCGCCTCGTAAACCACCCCAGTGTTGTCTCAAGCTTTGTAAAACTAAGTCAAAGCCACTATTCACACAACTGTCACCAAGACTCTTTGAGATAATTCCAAATTTATGCGCGTTATCTTCCCGAACAGTTACACACAGAAGGTCGACACTTAAGTATACTGACAATAAAATAATCCTCGTGTCCTTGGATGAAGAGATTAACCTATTTGTATTTCCTTAGCCTTCAATAAAACTATGGAGAAACTGGAGAAAAGCGGACTTAGTTTGAAGAACTTCACATACACGAACAAGAAGATTGCCGATGACATTTACGAGGCAATAAACTCCACTTCATTCCTCGGTGTATCAGTAAGTATTTCTCTATCTACTGCACTATATTTTAAGTACCCTATCGCTTGTTAACTCGATATAAATCACGAGATTTTACACTCCATAATATATTTGCTCAAATCTAAATTTTATTACGAGTAGAATACAGTATAAAATCCGGACAAAGTTTCTCCGGCATAGATTTATATACAAGGTGTCCGGTAATTAATGGATAACCTCTTCAGGAGTAATTGTACTTATCATTATGAACAACTATTACCTACTATGGGACCAAACCTGAAATCGCGAAAAAAGTACCAGCTGTTTCCTACATTTTGACATGTTATGCGAACATAAATGTAGGGAGCATCTGATTTTTTTTCATGATTTCATATTTGGTCCCGTAGTAAAAGTTGTTCATAATAATAAGTGCAATGACCCCTTAAGAGGTTATCCATTAATTACCGGACATCCTGTATATAAAATTCAAAGTACTGACTGACTGATATATCAACACATAGCCTAAACCGCTAGTCCTAAAGACATGTTTGGAGGGTGTGTTCTTTGTGAACAGTAGGTATCCACTAAGAAAGGGTTTTTCGAACATAGTAAAGTAATTTGTTGTGTGTTTGTATAAAACACTATTTTATAGACATAACTTGCTAGCTTTGTGAAAGTGTGGCATACATTAATTATATAAAATACATGGCAGTGTTTGGAGGTTTAAACTTTTTTCCCGCTTTGAGTTTCATAGCCCAATGTAAAATTACGTTTTTATGATAAACACAAAAGGAAAGATCAAAAGCAGACCAACTTATTTAATGTAGTATGTATTCTATTTTAAATAACTGAGTTAGTAAAGCAAAAGTATTTCATTAATTTTTCAGTGAAACAAAAATATTCCGTTTATTTTTTCAATTCTGCGCTTGTTTCTATGCCATAAAAATATATATAGGTCGACCGCTTAACTGAGACGTTGCCTGAGGTAGCGGTGCGGTGCGGGACGGGTGATAGTTGTCACAAGTTGACGATTCACTGAGCTCCCGCATCACGTCACCACACCTCCCGCACCGCGCTACTACCTCTGGCAACGTCTCAGTTAAGCGGTCGGCCTACAGTAGTAATATAATTTTACTAAGATGTAGTTGTTATACTCTACAGACTAATTCGTTATTAACATCATCATCATCATTTGCCTAGCTTTTTCCAAACTATGTTGTGGTCGGCTTTCAGTCTAACCGAATGCAGCTGAATACCAGTATTTTACATGAAACGACTGTCTATCTGGCCTCCACTACTCAGTATCTGGGTAATACGATACCCAGGGACTGGGTATCAGTACATAATTCGTTATTACCATATTTGTTGAAAAATCTAGAAAGAAAGAAAGAAAAACATATTACTCTGCACAAAAAGGTACCTATACCTATTTACCTGCAACCTAGCAGGTAGATACATATCACATCGTTTCAGTAACACATTATTGCAATAACATCTGAAAATGATACTAACATTAGTCGCCGTAACGTCAATAGCATAAAACGGCTGCAATTAAAGCTATAAAATTTATTTATGACTACTTTTTGCTCCCAGCTTGACTCGTGTAGCCTTCGGAGCTTCGGATCAAGATATATGTTTATTGCTTGCTCGCAGTGGTCAGGCTCATGAATACAACAGAACTAAGTACTATAAAATACTCAACTCTTGAATAAAAAAAACAACCGACTTCAAAAAAAAACACTGCAAAGTGAAAAATAACTTTAATTTCGGAAGTTGGTGTCGTTGATTCCGCATTTTCGTTTTTTGACACCGACTTCCGAAATTAAAGTTATTTTTCACTTTGCAGTGTTTTTTTTTAAGTCGGTTGTTTTTTTTTTTGTAAAAAAGTTTTTATTTTTCACTTTTTAATTGTACCTACCCCACACAAATTCAATTAACATTGGTCTCGAAGAATCATCAAAATTCGCATAGAAATGTCGGAGATGCAGTACATTTATGCATATAACTTCGTACATAAGAATAATTACCTAATGTATTATATACTAAAACCTTCCCGAAAGTATGTAGATCGCACTAATGAAAGAATTATCAAAATCGGTTTTGTAGTTTTTGAGATAATCGCGGACATACAAACATACATACATACATACATACGGGTCGAATACAGAACCTCCTTTTTTAAAGTCGGTTAAAAAGTAAAAAAATATCTATACTAGCTGAAGAGTTTGTTTGTTTGAACGCGCTAATCTACGGAACTACCAGTCGGATTTGAAAAAATATTTTTGCATTTGTTAGCCTTATTCTTAAGGAAGGCTATCACCTTCACGCTGGAACCGTTTAGGAGCCGAGCAAAAAGAAAATAAGTCAGAAAGAACGCTAAGCGAAAACGAAGTAATAACGTGGACGGGCGATGCGGTACGACGGGGTGGGTCCGGATAAGAAATTTCACTCGGACGAAGTCGCGGGCAGAAGTTAGTATTAAATAAGCCATAACCATGAACTGTATAGATAAAAAGTACTGACCAGCCTCAAAATATCGTGCCTTAGTTAATGAATTAAATGAATGACGTGCCGCCGGTGTAAGATTTATAAAAGTAATAAACATTCCAGACTTTTTTTTTCTATTATTAGATATTTGGCATAGAAACAAGAATAAAATGAAATTACTTCGCCTTTGTGACAATTTAAGCTTCAGTTTCAATGGAGACGTAACTCGAAGTTATTTTCGAAGAATTTTATGGAACAATAGAATACGGATAAGTTATTTCCTCTGGAGTTATTAAACTCCAACCGGTTTTCAAATGATTTCACAATAAAAATGTTTCTTATTGCACAACATTCAAAGTCAAAGTCAAAGCATTTATTTCAAATAGGCACATAAAAGGCACTTTTGAACGTCAAAAATTATCTTAAATATAATTCATTGTTCATGGAAGCTTGAGTTAAATGAACGCGACGATGTTACTAATTCGTCCTAGGAAAACTCAACAGTTATAGATAGATATGTGATCTATAGTCTGTTCCAAAAGTGCCTGATAAAAATATAAGCAAATAAATCAGAAATTTGTAGTTGTTGTACAAAAATAAAAACACTCAGTTTGTAGTGTCACTCAAAATTTTTTTGCATTGATTTGATTATTTGAACTCGAAATGATGAATCACCTTAAAAAATCATTTGGCAATATTGAGGTTAATTTTATAACCTCAATTTTCATCGATGATTTTTCAATTACAATTTAATAATATTAATCAAACAATAATTGCTGGAAAAAGTGATGAGAAGATGTTGAAACCTTCTAAATACGGTGTATATGTCGCTTATTCCCTTATGTGAGTAATGGCATAAGAATTTAACCTAAACAGGGTTTGCAGGGTTTACACTTTCATCAGAGGAGCAATTCTCGTACTTAATTTTAAGAACGTTCACAGTCTGATCCATAGAAATGTAATATATCTATGGTCTGATCTCAGTCTCAATCTGTCAAAAATACCTCTAATTTTCCTACATGTTTGATAAGTTTTTGACTGTCGCTGAGATGAGATTGCGACTAGATTTTGAAGAACGTTTTGGCTTTCAGGTTCAGCATAACTGCACTACACATTTTACTGCAATTTTTTCATGATAATGCCCCACCCCAGTAACAAATCCCCCATACTGAAAGTAATTTCATCGCAGTAACGGGATATAAAAGCCAAAACGTCATGCATTTATCATCGATTCATCGCTAGAGTCGAATTGTTCTAGTGGATTTATTATAAATACAGCTGTGCCGCAGGCCCTGCTCTCGTGGTATGCTATTATTTATTTACTAACCTATGAAATAAAACAGAAATATGGTAAATTAGAAAAGCAAGGGGTCAAGAGTGCGCCCATTTAGCAATAAAAAAAAAAAAAATTCTCGAGTTACAAATGCACTAATGAACAAACAGACAGAAGGCCATTCTCGTAATTAAAAACGTTCAAAATCTAGTCACAATATCATCTCAACGACAATAAATGTCAAAAATGTAGGAAAAATAGAGGTATTTTTGACAGATTGAAACTGAGTTCTTAAAATTACGAGAATTGTCCCTCAAATGTTAAGATTACATGTGGAAATAATTAATCAACTATTCAGTAAAGTTACGTTGCTAAATTTAACGAGATTGTCATCTACTCCATACTTGCGATCTTATAATCTACCTTCAATATACGTTGAAATAGTAAATGTTTCACATGGTTTCATTCAAAGTTTAAAACTTTGTAAGTGAAGATGTTAAAGTTAAATGAGCAACAAAACAATTTGTGAATCTAATAAGTTTCACGAAAACTTGAAATTGTGCTTATTATCATAATTTGAACAAATACGAATAAATCCTTTAATGTTTTTGTAATTTACCTTCCTATATAAAAAATTAAGCTCTTTCAGCTGTTTTAAATCAAAACTATCAAAATACATAATTGAAACCACTCACTAACAAACCCAACCAATTTAAAAACAAAATAATTGTAGTTGTTGCATTGTATCGGTGACCCTTACCTAGAATAAGTTTATTACATAATGTTCTCTTTTATTCTCATGTAAGTAACTCTTTTAGTCTTTTTGAGAATAAAGTATTTAAATCTAATGGCAATATAGTCACCCCCTATTACATGCTAGGACTTAAACAAAAGTGTCAAAAATCTAAGGGGTAGGCAGGAACCCTTGGGAAAAACGAACATTATACAGTGACGGAAGCGCATGATTGGTTAACCGACATTCGAGCTATGTTCTGACTAACCAACCAGAATAAAGATGTTATAAATTGACATTTCGATTATAGTCAATCAGTAAGCAAGTTTACAATCTTCCCAAACAGACTGGGTTTTCTACTAAAATCCTGATAGTATCATAATTATGATTGGTTAAACTATGAAACTGAACTGATACAAACAACATCTTTAATCTTCAATATGCTCGCCCCGTATCACATAACTGTCGAAAGTTCAGGAAACGGGCGTAATGTTACTTACATAAACAGAATGGTCAAAAAGTCGTGGATCAAACGAAATAGGGATATAAAGGAGGTCATTTGCAACAAAAAATCATTCAGCAGCATGGCCATAATTCAATTGCCCTAAAAGTTATGAATATTTTTGTATAAGGAGTTCTTTTACAATTAGACTAATATAAAAAAAAATGTGATATAAAAACAAACGGTGTTGTATTATTACTAGATAATGTATCAGCACTACGAAAGTTCTATTGCAGCTCTGAGTACCAAATTTCAAGACCAATTAATTTTTCCAAAAATTTTGAAGCGTGATTATTTCTCACTATAAAAGCGTTGGAAATGACCTCCTTTATCTCACTATTTCGTTTGATCCACGATTTTTTGACCACCCTGTATACTTACTGTGTTAATTTCCCAGGGTCTGGTGGCATTCTCTTCCCAAGGCGACCGCATAGCGTTGACTCAGATCGAGCAGCTGACTGACAACCACTACGTGAAGCTCGGCTACTACGACACGCAGGCCGACAACTTAACGTGGCTGGAACGAGAGCGGTGGGTCGGTACGTACGACATTCAAATGAAGCTGACAAAACCATGTTTGGTATAAGAGATAACCACAGATAGAGATAGACCTAGATAACGCAAGTATCACGAACTGTATGAAAACTAAGCGTGCCACTTTTTGACTACCTACTATGACGTCACAAGCTCGCGCTCTCTCGCTCACGCTCACCCAGCCAGCAGTACGCAGGACTGAGCGCGAAAGTGGCGGCTTATGATTTTCGAACGTAAGCTGGTGCGATTTTTGGCACGCGAAGTAGTTGCCCTTGCGTTATCTAGGTGTATCTATATCTGTGAAGATAACACTTCTAAATAACTAAGTAGGTAGTTTAGTTTAATTTAGGACGATTATTTCTTACAACTTTTGAGCAGTGATGAAACATTTTGACCAAGAAATAAGTATTTTTTGAGTAAATACAGATTACGGTCTACCATTAACGTATGTTAACTTTCCATTTATGACCCTAGTTTTGGGTTTTTTAAAGAATCTATATTTTAAAAAGTAGGTACGTGCAAAAAACTATCTAGAAAAGCATAAATTTTCAGTGCTGTCACGTTTATTGCCAAAACTGTACGTATCCGTATCTCAAAACGAGAATTTTTTGTTACTGTCATATAAAACCTTTGCAACAATTTAACTTAAAATACAGGCACATAAAAACGAGGGTCTGAAACATTTCAGCGGGAAAACCGTGCACAAAACAACAAAGCAAAAAAATAAATTGTTATTAATTCTTTTACTTAAATGAATATTGCCTCAAGGCAACGACTGGGAGCGCGTAGTTCTTAGTATTTATAACAGTCGAATTACTGGTATCGTAAAGTCAAAGCAGCAAAAATTCTTTCGTTAGCTGAACGAGAGAAAAATTACCAGTAAAAGGAAAAATACCAGCAATTATATCGTGTAGGTACAGTTTCTTTCGTATCCCGTATACCTAATAGTTTTATGTCTGTTTTACGAGCCTCACACACGTTTTACTGAAGCATGAAATGGGTTTGGATTTGGGCAGGTGGGAAGGTGCCCCCCGACCGTACGGTGGTAGTTAACGAGTTACGGACGGTCTCTCTGCCGCTTTTTGCGTGCATGACCGCGCTCTGCATCGCCGGGATCCTCGCCGCCATTGCACTAATTATCTTCAACATCTTGCACAGACACCGGAGGTAAGAAACCCTATACATCTTGTTTAAAGAACCTTTGTCAATGTCAGCCCACACCCTCAACTTACTGCTGAAATCGGGTAGTGCATGATATTGACAAGGGTCTTGTTAAGACAATCCACTTAATTTACTTGATGCTCGGAACGTGTCCAACTGAAATGATCGTTGCTTGATTTTTAGGATTCCATACCTCAAAAGAAAAAACGGAACCCTTATAAGATCACTTCGTTGACCGTCTGTCTGTCCGTCCGCGTTTTTCTCAGAAATGCGTGGAGTTATCAAATTGAAATTAATATCAAATACTCAGGGCTGCAATTCCTTGAAGCAGTGAAAAAATCAAACTTCCATGTTAACACGATCAAAAGATACGGGCGTTTATGTTCCGAAATCAAAACCTATAGGATACTTCCCGTTGACCTATACTCCATTTGTTATAACATTAGAAAAAAAGAGGCTCGCAGAAGCAGGAGTACGAAACCTTTTATTTTCAAGTTAAGTTCAAACAATTTTAATAAATAATGTATGTGCTTTTTTTTTGTAAGTTACAATGTATGGCATACAATAAAGCATATTCTATCTAGTATCTACTCGTCACGATTCTTGGGCAGGTACATGAAATGAAACAATTTTTAGTAACAATCAGTTTATTAAAAACAAGTTTATATAAACCGACAAAATTAAGAAAACACGTGCTGCCACAACTTAAGTAGGCAATAGGTAACATTTTAGATTTGGTAGAGTTATAGTGAATGAAAAACGTTCCCGGTACTGTCCGCCCCTGCTTCTTTTAGATTTTAAACATTGACACGACAATATTTTAAATAATATTAAATGAAAGCCTTGTAATTTCAGAAGGTAGATAGGTTAAATAATTACAATTAAGTGTGACTGTTGTTATTTAAATTGATTATATTTAAATCCACATCAATCTTGACTGTAATAATGTTTGTTGTACTTTTATTACAAAGTGTGCCCCTAAAAGAGCCTTTTTTAACTTCTGTCTAATGCTATAGTAAATGGACTATAGAATCGTGAAATTTGGTAAGAAGCAATGTCATGTAGCACAAGTAAAGGACAAAATCCGAAAACCGTAAATGTAGTTACATAACATTAAAAAAAACACACACATACCTGCGTACGGAACCCTCGGTGCATGAGTCCAACTCACACATGACCGGTTTTTTTTTTTTTTTACTTAAATGTAATGAATACTACTATTTTTTCTGGTGTTTGTTGTCACTTGTTATTTTTAAAAATACTGTTCACTTCCCATATCGTGTACAAAGTTGACTTAGAACCAACTCAATCTTATCTATTCAGCTATTTTCTGCGCTGAAAACTGGAAATCTAATCTCGATGTTATATTTATCGAAAACAAATGTAGCTAAAATAAAACCGTGCTTCTCGCTGCGTCGCTCGCCGGTCGTTGTTTTATCCCGGCGGCGGAGTTTTATATGCCAAACGAGCAATTTGCGATGAGATGAATGTAAATGATCTGAAGCAGTGAACAGTCAAAGGGGAACTCCGATAGTGTTGAGGACCGCCATCTTTATTTATTTTTATTTATATTTTATTCCTGTCTGAATTATTCCACTCCTCTTCGATGGAAATGAAAATAGAACAAGATTTTAGCGAGAGTATAAAATGACACAAGGAAAAGTAATAAGAGTATCATACTATTTTAACGTCAAAGTCGATATCTCGTATCCGTTGTGCGCTTACTTTGTTTTGATTTTTATTACGTGAAACCAATGCTGCACAGCCTGCACATTGGGTCGTAATTTTTGTTATATTTAGGTATACTGCAGTACCTGTAACATAGAGTATTGTGTGCAGGGTGATTCAGTGGTCGCACCCGGCGTGTAACACGGTGATGCTATGCGGCTGCTGCATATGCCTGAGCGCGGCCATCGCGCTGGGCGTGGACGGGCGCTGGGTGATGCCGCAACACTTCTCCGGGCTGTGCGCCGCGCGCGCCTGGCTACTCGCCACCGGCTTCTCTATGGCATACGGCGCTATGTTCACTAAAGTATGGCGAGTGCATCGGCACACCACTAAACCTAAAGTGGAAACAAAGGTAATCAACTCGGTAATTGGAATTTCCGTGCAATCCCCCACGTAGATTTTGAGAAGAATTTTAAGTGGCTGTTTTTACGGAGCGTGCAAACGTTTACGACTACAGTAAATAGGTACTATAATTTATATAAACTGAGTGGGAAAGAATTGTATTATATTATTTTATTGTCTTTATCCTGTCTAGTTTATGTCACTTGTCACATTACTTATGTGTACTACACCTGTCACATTTCCCTCCACACTTAACCCGAAAAAAAATCTTTATTTATTTATTACATTAGAATGAATTTGAAATAGACGTCCGTAACGCTCATTCAATATGAACGTTCACATAAATTACACGTAATGTGACATAATCCTTGTCGAATCAGATTCATCTAACTCATAGATTCTTACCCTTATCGCCGACTTTGAGATTTTTTTTTTCTAGGGCCCCCAATTTTTTTTACTTACCATTTGTCGCGAATCTGAAACAGGTATTGCCACGATTATATTTGAACGTGTAATATTATACAGTCGTAAGATAGGATACACAACTTTCTCTGGGTCTTCTACTGCCCCCCTGAAAGTCTCGTTGAGAACATATAATCTAACTGAAGACAGATCCAGTACCGACAGACATGAGTGTACTCCTTTCAACCCCAGTATAGAGAACAAAGGAAATTAGATCGTCGCGTGTCACTTTACATATCGAATGTTTGCGTTTTTTGTTTCCGCACTTCATTGCGTCCTCTGAAGTTTTCCTATAGGACTTATTGAGATCACATCCGACAAGGCCCTTGTAAGCAAATACGGAGCAAAAGCTTTTTGAGATATCGGGATTTTTTATTTTCTTGAACCTGATACTACGCCCACCCGTTGCGTCCTTTAAATATTGTTGACTTCTGATTTTACTTTATTCAGAATAGACGTGATTTATTTATCCTTTTCGGAATACGGTGTTGCTATCATTTGAGTGGGATGATAAAGTTAAAATACGTAGTATTTAAGTATGTGACTATGCAGAATTCTAAATATATCTAGATATACATATATGTAGGTAGGTATGTACTATTAACTAAACATGATTAATTTAGTTTAACGGAATGCAATTGACTTAATTGTATTATTACAATGACGAGTTTACATAGTGTGTACATAGTTCTTGCAAGCCTGATTTGTGATCAAGACCGGAATTTAATTAATTACATCACAAGTATTAATTAATTATGCTGACTGTTACACAACTTATTTATAAGTACTAATAATAAAACTGAAGAGTTTTTTTTTTGTTTTTGTTCGCGCTAATCTCTGGGACTATCCGCGTCGGATTTGAAACTTTTTACATTTGATAGCCCAATTATTGAGGAGAGCTATAGGCTATTTAACATCACGCTAGGACCCGTAGGAGCAGTGATGGCCCAGTGGTAACGGCCGCGACTTACGAGTTGTAGGTCGTGGGTTCGTACCCAGCCTGGCGCTTTACTTTGTGTAAATTATTTCATCACCACTGCTCTCAAAACGGTGAAGGAAAACATCATGTGGAAACCGGCATGTCCTAGAACCAAAAATTTAAAGACATGTGACATCTACCAACCCGCACTGGGCCCGCGTGGTGGATTACAGCCCTCTCCCTCTCCAAGAGAGGAGTCCTGTGTCCCAGAAGTGGGAACATTAAAGGCTGATTATGTTATGTAGGACCCGTAGGAGCCAAGAAAAAATAAAAAAAAAAAAACGAAAAGAACGCTAAACGAAAACGAAGTAATAGCAGGCGATGTGATTCCCGTCTTTGCAAGCGTGGTGATCAATGCTCGTGCATCTCCGTATGAGAAGAGGCCTTTGCCTTTGTATTATTCATTATTTATGCTACACTTAATACTAAACTGCGATTACTACATACTGAACTTCCTTCAATATCTCCTAACAGAAAAAACGCATCCACGGCTGGAAGCTCTACACAATGGTAGGAGGCCTCCTAGTGGTGGACGTAGCACTCCTCACGGCGTGGCAGCTGCGGGACCCGCTAGAGCGACGCGTGGAGATCTTCCCGCTGGAGGCCCCGCGGCACCACGATGACGACGTGCACATACGACCCGAGCTTGAACATTGCGAGAGTAAACACAATACTGTATGGCTTGGTAAGTGTCTTTACGTTGACAACTATTCGTCGTTTTGGGAATTGCTTTTGCGAAAAAATAAAACTAATCAGGAAAATTACTTATTCTCTCTGGCTCTGGAACTTATTAGGAAAATTACTTATATTTTAGTCTATTTTTACGATACCTCTACAGCAAGAATAATAATAATTTCTGTTTTATTACGAAAAGCAAGAGCTTTTGTGGCATTCGAGCACACGTGCACTCATTTTAATAAAATGCTATATCATTCGTCCACTTTGACGTTGTCTGAATGGGACATATACGAAAATGCAATGAAAAAATATGGTGGATTAAAATGGTGCATTTTTTTCAATCATTGCGCGCGCAATCTTCAATATAATTATTAACCATTGACGGTCAAAAACATTGCGCAATTCGTGATATTGAGCCATAATCGTCTAGGTCCCGCCTAAGAACACAGCTGACGTCAATCACAGACTCAAAAAAAGAACACAATTTAAAACAAATCCTGAACAGAATGAACGATCACATGAAACAGATGAAAATCTACTCGCAGGCGCCATGTTGAGCTAGCTTTATTACTAACAGCCATATACTCCAAGCTCTAGAATCTAGATTGTATGTTCCTTACATAACTACTCGTATGTCGTAGACTTCCTACGCGTAGTTGTACGTCCGGTGGCGTCTCGTACTACGAAACGTGGACATACGCCAAAAACTGTTACAACTGGAAATATAATCTGTATCAGAAACGAGACAAGCTTTTATAAAAATATTATGGCATACAGCTGGATACTGCTGCCGCCTTATGATAATATGTAGCCTAAAATAATATGAAAATGCGAGATATCTTGAAAGTTTTCATTTGCGTAACGGGCAAGTGGCATAATTTTCGTTGAATACATTTTAGAGTAGGTACTTAGATATCTAATTTATAAGAGAAAGTGCTAGACTTTGTAGCTAGAATAGACATGGCTCTACGTGAGCTCTCTCAAAACTTTAAATTGTGGGATAGTCTTGTTGGGTTATTTGCACTTCGTGTCGCGTTCGCAGTTGGTTCCATTCGTTGAGCAAGCTCTTTAAATATTAATTTTTTGAAGTAGTAGGTGAGTTGCTAGACGTAGGCCTACCTAAGTACTTCTCAGTACATCTTAACATAATGATGGTAGTAATCTTGCTTTGGGTAAAAAAAAACGAATTTGTAGGTACAATACAAGTAACACTGCTGATCTATGATAATTGAACAAGTTATATAGTTCCTCGTTGGTCTAGTGGTCGCTAGGGTTACTGCTCAGTATGAGTTCTGGGGTTCGATTCCCAGGTCGGGCAAAGTGTTATATGGTTTTTCCATTAGATTTTTTTCAGTAGCAGCCCGGAGTATCGATTTGTGCCAGGTTGATGGCAATAGGCTCGCCCTCTATTAAATACTTGAGACTTAAACATAATTTATTTCATCATGACTTCTTTTAAAACGGTAAAGGAAAACATCGTGCGGAAACTGGCATGTCCTACAACCGAAAATTCTAAGACCTCTGACGTCCACCAACCTGCACTGGACCCGCGAGACGGATTACAGCCCGCTCCCTCTCACAAAAAGAAGGCCTGTGTCCCAGCAGTGAGAACATTATAGGCTGATTCATTTTCAAGTTTTAAGAAAAATAAGCTACTTACTTGGTTATAGTAATAGCCTGTCAAAGGAGTCGTAAATCCCACGAAATGTATTTATTATTCAGGACAGGACGGGATTATTAAATAGCAATAACTACGTAGTTCTAAAAGCGAAGCTTATTAAACCATCTCAATCAAGAGAGTACCCTTTGATGTCCGGTTCCGAGGAAATATGATCAAACGGTTCAGTTCTTGATACCATTATATGAAACTAGAACAAAGCATTGTGATGCGGCATCGCAACGCATAATTTACTAGTTAGTTCCTGCGTTAAATGCACATGGCGCTAGGTTGCGGTGCATCGCAGACTTTTGTGATTCAGGGTTGAAACGGCACTGTCATGTGTGTTCCTCACTAATGGAGATATATTATACATAATGAGGATGACAGCAGCTTCCCCGTTTGTAAGCACTAATATTATTAACTAGTCTCTCAATCTACCAAGGTGTCTAATCTCGTAATCTGTTTGCTAAGCTTAATGATAATAATATGAATGCTCATGCTACGTTAATACGTACTAAATGTTAATACTGTGATGACCTAATGGGCCATTAAAGCATGACTTTTAGGCTTACATCTCACTGGGAGACCATACACACAGCACAAATATACACAGCTTTATTGTGGGTATCTCACCAGACGTCCAATCGAATGCGCAAACAACCATACATTTTTTGGCAGTGCGACCATGGTACCATGGTTGCTAGTGTCTGGTGTCCTGGCCAGATAGGGTTCTTAACGAGTAAATATAATGCAAACGTTTTTGACCCTTTTTGCATCACCAATTTTATTTACCAACATGTAAATACAACGTTGACAAACGTTTTAAAATGGATCCAAATATTTTAAATATAAAGTGAAAAGCTTGTGAAACATGTTAGTATTGGCGTAGAACGTGTCCTCTCTGCCTTCAACAACGAATACGTTACATTTTCACGCACCACTTACTCCAGAATATTCCAATGCGCACTGCACAAACAAAAATATTGTTTCCCGTAAACTTTACAGGAACCTCCTTAAAAATAAAACGCCCCTAGTTGCTGGCTCCATTTCGTATCTCAAAGAATACCTTAGACAGCCGTTTAATTTGATACCAAGTTTTAATTACAAAATGAACCAACTGAATTGTGTGCCCGCCCTTAAAATACAAACAACAATAATTATAAAAGATGAGCTCTAATACGAAGTGATTTAAAGAACCGTAAACAGTAAATTACATTAAATAAATCTCCTTCCAAGTCCACTGCGACTCATTTGCGACGGTAACTTGGGGATTTTAAAAGTTTTTCTTGAGTCGTTAATAACAGCTGTTCTCTTTGTTATGATGTTTAGTGTCCTTTTCTTAAAGGTGTGCGTGTTACTCCTCCATTGCTCCAGAAGTCGCAAATGCAGGTTTCAGGAGAAAATAACTGTTTTTAATTCTCAGGCCGGGGAGGGTTTTTAGATTCAAAGAATTTTCTCAGTAGCAACCAGAGCTTTCGAAGTTGTCTACTAGATCCGTTTCGCTGGGTTATATCAAAATAAAAAAATAAAATAAAGAAGAGTACAGACTTATAATTCAAACATTATTCTGAATATGGTGCTTTAATAGCCTTTTAAAAGTCGAAAGTGATTTGGATTCCTTAATTACTTTAATATAATTATACAGATCGGACTAACTTACCTAGTGACGTCCGATCCTTAATTATGTGAAGTAATCCAATCCTCATTGTATACTATGTAGTCGCACCATTTCGTGCGCACACGTCACAATATTTAAAGATGAAATTCAAATTTTTTCATCCTAAAGAAAAACAAATGTTGTCTGTGGTCCAGTCGTTGGCGCGGTCTCCTGACATCTGTCAATCATTCTTTCAAAGCATAAGAACGGGACTTCACGATGACCTACATGGGCATCGTATAGTCCCGGCATACAGCACAACACAACTTCTAGAAGGGGTTTAATAAGGCAATCCAATATACCTAAAGTATAGGATGATTATCTGGGAAGGGTTGGGATACAATGAGGATTGGATTACTTCACATAATTAAGGATCGGACGTCACTAGGTAAGTTAGTCCGATCTGTATAATTATGCTTCGTAATCCAATCCTCATTGTATACTATGTAGATGTTCAAAGAATAAAGTTGTGTTGGTCATCATAGGTACATAAAATGAGCATTGTTCAATAATTGAACATTGTAACTTAACATGCTATTCTATGTTTGTTAGGTACTTACTAATTGTAATGCATTTCTATTAAGAATCAGTGTACCATTAAGGTAAATAGTTACCTAACTTAATTTATAATTCTCTAATTACTATTAGATTCTGGAAATATAATCAGTTTTGAATCAACTAGTTTAATTAATAATCCCATATGGCACACATCAATTTCTTATAATCAGACAATTAACATTGACATGTAATAAGTTCTATGTACAACCACTCTATAGAGCACACAGCTGGTGCAAAAGCATTAGAATCACTAATAAAAAGGTCTCTTATAAAACCGAGTAAGGGTTGAGAAATTTGTGGTCCAACCAGCATAATGAC
Source organism: Amphipoea lucens (assembly GCA_947508005.1). NCBI lineage: Eukaryota > Metazoa > Arthropoda > Insecta > Lepidoptera > Noctuidae > Amphipoea > Amphipoea lucens. Next base: position 14,622,855 of record OX382359.1, read on the forward strand.
ACCTTCTTCAGAGCCCTTTGAAGTAGAGGCATGTCTGTATATGTGAATTTAGAAATAATAATATCTATTCCACTCTTACTTGAAATTTGTTTTATCCATCTATTATTGGTTACAGTAGAGGTTGCATCATAAGGCTTTCTTATAGTTATAATTAATGATTTACAATTTTGTCTTATACTCTTACCTAGTAAAATCTAGATAGGACAATTTAGGGGTTGTGGCAGTACAGAAAGATAAATTATCTTTAAAAAATGGTAGAATCAAGTTGAGTTCGGATCTACCAGGTTTTAATTATATCTGGATTTTTATGTTAATATTGTCCTCATTATAAGAAGTGTACTAATGAGTGACCAGGTTTGAATTTTGTGTGCAGTTACAAGAGCTATTATCGTTACTAATTGTTTGGTTAGAAATTCTAAACCAAGGGTTTGATTGGGAAATAAATTAATCTGTCGAACTCCGCTAATGAGACACAATTGATTTTCCATTGTCTCGTCGCCAACAGGCGACGCGCGGTGCTTGGCCGGTTAAATAATGCAAAACGATACTAGGGTCCCACTAACTTCATATTTGGGATTCTTTGGTCTTAATATAAATATATCCGTGAGAAACCTTGTCGCTCTGTCATTTTTGTGTCAATGTGGCGGCCAAAAAACTACAGAATTTGCTGATTATTATATAGCTCACTCAATACCATTAGGATATCATACATCATTAAACTTAGTGGTAAAAATTATATGACTATCATGACTGAGCCTAGGGGTCAATGTCTTGTGTCTAACAGAAGAGAGTCTACTGATCTAGAGCAAAGCTAACACTATATTAATTGAGGGATCAGTCTTTCTCCTATCAGGAAAGCGTCCCTGATAATATGGCAGCAAACAGTGACTCCTGTGCATTGGGTGTCGAGATCCCATTTGACAGTGAATAGATCTACAGAACATACTTGGATCAGGGAGCCATGATATGTTGATACATTTAATTTCTATGTTAGGAAGCCTAGATTCAATTTCCCATACTGTTTTCTTTGGAACTAATATAAAATGCATAAACCCGTATTTGTCATTCCTTGCACCGTTGCCAAGATTGTTAAGCCAAGCTATTCAGATGAGTAAAATGAGTACCACCCATCTTACTGACACAGGATATGGCCGTTGTGATATCTTTTCTAAGTCCTCACAGTAACTGAGTTTGCTTGCAAATGTTTTGAGCCCCATAAATGCTGCTAATAGTTCAAGGTAAGGTAAGGAACTTTTCAACATTAACTGTCCAGTGCCTGTGGATGTTGATATCATTACATACCAGACCCCAGTCAGTTTGGGACAATATTTCGAGAACAAAATCAAAGTGTTTAATTCTATTGTGGTTTGTTGAAATGTAAGGTAACCAACAATCTCTGCAAATAAATGATTTTTAATTTGTTTCTAGTTCTGTTGTATTTGTAAATCAGTGATTTTTAACCTAGTTTGGTATAAAGCTAACCATATTCATATACAGATGCAGCTACTAGAATACCTAGTAATTAGACACACTCTATTATTTATATCTCATTTCAGACTTAATATTCTTTATGGACTACAGGGTAAAGTCTATATTTTCCTGAAAAAGTGAAATGGCAAACTGGACTGAACCCAACTAATATCCTAGACATTGGCAGCACTGTCTGGGCACTCTTTTCAGTTTTAATAATAAATCCTAGATATTTAACACAGTTTGAGTATCAGACATATTTTCTAAACACTGCATATGGATCGGCAGGGCACAGAATATAATTGTCAAGATGTATGACAAAAAGCAACCCTAGTGACCTCCGGTGACAGACAACTGGCTTTATGATGTTTGTGAATACATATGGAGCGGTGCTAAGTCCAAATACGAGGCATGTAAACTGTTATAACTTATAACATATCTTGAAATAGGAACTGGGGATATCTCCTGACATATTTTCATATAGATAATTGATATGAATTTTTTAAATCAATGTAATATTGTAGGCAAAAAACTTATATACCTAGTAACATACTACATATTAAGTTTTTATTTAATATGTATCTCCAAGCACCATGCGATTTTGGTACAATTATACCAGATAAAATTACTTATTTGACAGGAGCACATGTTTCTATAGCACCTAATGTAAGAGATTATTCCATGGGGATAGATTGCTTTCTTTCTGAATGAAGTTGTTATTCAGAGGTTTGAATTGGAAACTCAGTAAAAGGTAGTTTATAACCCTTGATCCACTCAGGTATGGTTGGATTAGTAGTAATACCATACTTCAGAGAAATATTGCAGTCTACCAGTCTGTACCTGAGCTAGTGATGATGCTGGTTCTGGCAACGGTTATGAACTTTTCCCAATGAATGTAATAGTGCGGCCACTGTAGTTCGCTGCCCCCTGATTGTGTGGTCCCATTTGATTCCACTTCCATTTACTGCTGTCACCCTTCCTTTTTAAATTTTGGTGGGTTCAATAGGCTACAAATTATGAATGTTTCATACTTCTTTTAAATGTTTAACTTCATCTCCACATTTAGTCCATTATCATAATTGACCACCGTGTGGCCAGACTGCCGTGCAGTTCTACAGGTAAAGTAGCTAACTGTACCCCAGCATCTCACAAGTAGATTTTCAATACTTGAACTTAGGACTTCACGTTGGGTATGTATATCGTTCCACTCTCAGCCTCCTCTCGGCTGTATTTTAGTAGAATTGAAGTACTAACATAGCTTAGTTAAATTGTATATTAACACCCTCACTGAGAGGAGGCCTGTGTCCCAGCAGTGGGAACATTATAGGCCGATTATGTGTTATGTATGTATATTAACATCTAGAATATAAAGTATTTTGGAATTAGATTATAATTAACGGCATTGAGTATGGGTATTCCCAATCCGGCTGCGTTGGCTTCGGTCACATAACACACAGTCCAATTGTAGTCTTCCATGGAAGAGGGCTCCGTACTCATCTACGAAGACTAATTAGAGTTAGGTCCCAGACTGCTTAGATCTAAATCCATGGCTAACCTCACGTGATAGCTCTAGGAATGCAGGAGGGATGTGTTTTTAACACTGGACGTATAGACTGGTTTATATCTGATTTTATTTGATTTAACCTGAAATAAATGGATTATTATTATAGAACATTGACTAACCTCTCGTGAGTCTGTGTGGAGTTGATGGCACAGTTGAATGTTCTCATGGTTCACCTCGCGTGAGAACACTTAGAGACGGCCAAAGATCCTCAGAAAACTGAACGTATATACCATCGGCTAGTATCGCGTGATAGCTCATGTGGTGTCGTTCTTATGTAAGTATACAGCACAGTTACGTTCTCATGGTTGACCTCACAGTGAAAACTAGAGACTGCTGTGTGTATTACGGCATCCTATGTCGGCCAAAGATCCTCCGAACACTGAACGTATATACCATCGGCTAGCATCGCGTGGTAGCTCATGTGGTATCGTTCTTGTGTAAGTATACGGCACAGTTACGTTCTCATGGTTGACCTCACAGTGAAAACTCTAGAGACTGCTGTGCGTATAACGGCATCCCTTTAATAGGGAGCATGATTTCAATAGTCTTTGATTTCAATTGCCGACAACTGAGTTTCGATGACGGCTCCGCTTTGCTTTTTCAAGCGATTTTCCAGCTCTCGCAGGCGTACGGTCAGCTCCTACATTTATTTATTTATTTATTAAAACTTTATGCACAAGTAAAAAACTGTACAGGCGGACTTAATGCCTTGGGCATTTTCTACCAGTCTACCTTAGGGTGATGCAGAGACAATACACAGTAGGTGCAATAACAGAAAAAAAAAGAAAATATTTATAACTAAGGTATAAGAATAAATACATATATACATACATAGGTACAACAATATATATACATATATATAAATATAAAACAAATAGTTATGAGACATAGATAAGAATCCCTACAACAACTTAATTTTGAGACGAATCTGCCAACTTCTTGTGTATGTGTTCTCGAGCTTTCACTTTAAATGTGAACATACATTTTACATTCCATCGTCTCGTTTTCTTCTGTTTTCCCATCTTGTTAAAACTTTTCTGAACTTTTATATACGAAAACGTGATCAGTGCGCGGCACAAAAAAGTACAATGATTGACAGATGTCAGGAGACCGCGCCAACGACTGGACCACAGACAACATTTGTTTTTCTTTAGGATGAAAAAATTTGAATTTCATCTTTAAATATTGTGACGTGTGCGCACGAAATGGTGCGACTACATAGTATACAATGAGGATTGGATTACGAAGCATAATTATTGAATAGTTAGTGAACATTTAACTTTCTAATACGTCTCATACTGGACACGAAACCATGGCTTACAGGCGCTTCATCTTTTAATTCTTCGATACATTGTATCTTGTTCTTTGCATTGTTCGATTTTACTTGGAGCAATGATAGGTAGGCTTGCCTTTACAGCCACATCTTTGTTCCAGGTGTAATGTACGGCTACAAAGGCCTAGTCCTTGTATTTGGCCTGTTTCTGGCCTACGAGACGCGCTCAGTAAAGGTTCGACAGATCAACGACTCGCGTTACGTCGGCATGAGCATCTACAACGTGGTGGTGCTATGCCTCATCACGGCGCCCGTGACCCTCGTCATCGCCAGCCAGCAGGACGCAGCCTTCGCCTTCGTCTCCCTGGCCATCGTTTTCTGCTGCTTCCTCAGCATGGCACTGATTTTTATTCCTAAGGTGAGTAAGGTGAGAAAAAACTACGAAGATTTACTTACTTTTGTTTATGTGTAGGTGATTTGAAATGTATCTTACATGTAGTTGTAGATAGTATCATGTTATTTCTGTGTACGGTCAGGGAACTTGAGTGTAGAGCAGATTTACACACTACACTACGTCAATTTACCGTTTTGTACGATCGACAGTGAACGACAGATTTGATTGATAGTCAATTCGCTTGTCAATCAAGTTCCCTGATTTTACAATTTAGTTAAAGGTTCATTTGGTGGTATCAAAATCACAGTTTAGACTTCATAGTAGACGAAGTATTCTTATCCATCACTTGCATGAAACACATAAACTAAAATGATAAACCTATGATGTTAAAATACAGAGTAGGTATTCAGGCATACAAACACCATAACGGTCATACCTGAAATCGAAATAAACACGCGAGTAACATAAACTTAGTCTATGGTCACCTTGAAGGCCATAAAGTTAATTGAATAGTCACGAACAAACACACTGAACACTTTGCTATTAAAATAAACGTCTACGTATAACGTTACAACAAATATTATCTTCCTCAGGACCTTGCTAGAGAAAATTGGCTATTCAATATTACATCTGACCTAATTTACAGTGACCTATTTAATTATAAAGATCCCAGCTTCCAAGATGTACTTACTGTCGGCTGCCAGCTATTGATAAAGCGTATCGCACAACGAATACAATTGGAAAAACTATACACAATAAAAATGTTAAGCCTCTACTGAATAAGCCTACCTTCAACAGATTAAAAAGAAATTTTTTCCCACCCGTTTCGTGGATAACCCGGAAGGACTTAAAAACCCGAAAACTAAATGAGTCTTCAGGACTTTTAGGAGGGAGATAATGATGCTTATTTATTACATAAACGAACGTTTTGTCTTAGCCTCTAGAAATTGAGAGCGCAGATTACGACTATAAAGGCCGAATTGATTCAGTCGTTAAAATATAAACCAAAATGTAATTTACGGCCGAAGTTCGGCTCCCTTACTGAAATTAATGCCAGCCTACCTCTGAGATACTTTCACACGATTTAACATGATAATCGGTATTGTTAAGCGGCAGTTTAAATAGAAAAATATCTTTGTGGGATATTAACGTTGCCTTTAACGGCACTATATCCACATTACCCACCAAACCAGCGCTGGGGCTCTGTCTTGCATAGAGTCGCAGCATAATGCTGAGCGATAGCCGTTTTGCGTGGATGTGATGCATGTTTCCCCCTACCTTTTTGCATTTTATTTTTTGTGTTTATGTTCTTTTTTGAGTCATGTACACCGCAAATAAACGGATTTTCTTTCTTTCTTTCTATTACGGCCGATAGAGTTCAGCAGAATTTGAAAATGATTACTTTGTATAAGTACAGGGTAATTTTTCAATGACCAGTTAATATTTTTCTGAACCCTCTATTTTTTTTTAATCTCGGGTCAGTGATACAAATATGTAATAAGTTATAAGCGTTATTTGGCGAGTCTTTTATAATGTACCTGTATTTAAAGCTTGATAAGTGTTCAGTACACAGATAAAAACCGATTAAAAGGACAATGCCATTTTAATCAGTCTACGTTCATACTTATCCATTCAATCAGAAATAATGTATGATATCTTATTATTATCTGAACCATCTGGTTCGATGCACATTATTCGTAGTATTTATTTGATAGTAATAATATTGCGGTGTAGGGAAAAACTAAATTATCTTGTTTATCCTTTTATCACAGATTGCAAACTTGATTTATGATTAACCAGCTGCGCCCCGCGGTTTCACCCGCGTAAATGTCGATCCCCGAGGAATATCGGGATAAAGTAGCCTATATGTTAATTCAGGGTGTCAGCTACCTCCATACAAAATTTTATCAAAATTGATCCAGCCGTTTTAGCGTGAAGAAGTAACAAACATATAAACACACACTCACAAACTTTCGCCTTTATAATATTAGTGTGATTTTTACAACACTTCATATGCTTATAGTTTTAAAAATTAAGTCCTAATTACCTACTATATTAATCCTTAATCAACCTAAATGTATAGGTAGATAAAAAATATATTTTTCGTAGCATGTGGTATAAAAAACACACATTGGTTTTTCGTTTTACCATAAAATATATTGTGGTATTTACAACTCACCATCTGCATAGATGAAATTATTAAATCCACTGTATAAAGTGTAGTACTACCACGTACTGTTTCGTAATTAAATTAACGCTTAAACGACCCCTAATTTGCGAAAAATTTACTCTACCACAAACTCGTAGCATTTATTTAAATTAAACCATTTACAGGCACTTTTGAATTATCAATGAGTCGGTCAGTCAGAAAAATTAAGTTAGTTGTCCATTCCAAAGCGTAGTAGGTACAGTCAACAAAAGAGATAAGTATGCATTCTATACAAATAAAGAAATTATTATTATTATTATTATGCAGGATCGTCGGATATAGTTGAAGTTTAGTGAGAAACCGATGGATGTTCTCGAAAAAAATTAATTTTATTAATAGAAAAGAAACAGCTCTTTTATTACATTAAATTTCAGTCATCAAGATCCATCGGTTTCTTACTAAACTTCAACTATATCCGACGATCCTGCATATTTATCTCTTTTGCTGACTGTACATATGGAGATGAACGGGTAAAAAACTTCATGGACACTCTTTAAAAAACAAAATATTAGTTACATCATCCATTTCATCTGCATTTAATCTAACAGTATGTAGGTAGGTACTCAATGTCGCTTTAGATTAGCGTTGAAAATGCCGAAAATAACAATTTGTTTTTTTTTCACGAAAAAAAACAAATTGTGGTTTTTTTCCGTTTTTTTCGCATGTTACATAGAAAAATTAACGGAAGGTATCCTTTGGAAAGAAACAGGATTCTTTCAAATGTTTCGCTTGATGTTTTGAAAAGTTGAAAAAAACAAGTTTTATTGACATTTTTTTCATTCTACCCTCCATTTTATTACTAGGTACGTATATGGAAAGAGATAAAGCATAGAATATCTTAAGTTAAATATAGTAGGAACGGATTTGAATAAAAAAAACATGAAAGTTTCCCGTTTCTTTCATATTTTTCGGTTATTTTCGGTTTTATTGAAAAAAAAAAACATGAAATATAATTATACTGACAAATTTTCTTGAAACTTTCGAATGAAACATTGAAAAAAACAACGGAATTTGAAAGAAACGGGAATTTTTCCTGCTTTTTTCAACGCTACTTTAGATGCACTTACGATCGCATGGCGTGATAACGCAAGCGTAAAATAATAATTTATATGGTAATACAGGTGATCGAAGTGATCCGTCACCCGACGGAGCGTGCAGAGAGCGGCCGGGGCTCGGGCTCGGGCTCTGCCCCCGCCGACGAAGAGCGCTACCGGGAACTCGTCAAAGAAAACGAAGAATTGCAGAAGCTCATCGCGCAGGTATAAATGTTACACTTCTTCTCTCAAGTAGGCACGCCGCACGAGCAGCTATACAGGGTTATATTAGATTAACTGGCGAGACATTACAGACGTGATCGATAATTCGTACCTAACTGTTTTATCACTTCTGAAAACAATTCCCAGTAAATTGAAATTTGACTAAGATTGAAAGTATGTAACTGTAACATAGGTAAGTAGAACTTGTCGTTTGTGACGTGCAGGAGACGTGCAACCCTAAGGTGTAAAGAAATACACGATATCGACTATCAGTACCTATCATCATCATCATCATCATTTCAGCCGAAAGACGTCCACTGCTGGACATAGGCCTCAGTACCTATATCATCTTAAAAAAAAAACGATTTCCTGATTTTAAGCAAGTACCTACAGCTGATCACAGGTACTAGCTCAAACTCAACTCAAACTCAAAGCATTTATTTCAAATAAACCAGTAACAGCCACTTTTGAATTGTCAAGGGATCGGTCAGTCAGTAAGATGAAGCTAGTTGCCCATTCCAAAGCATAGTAGGTACTTTTTTTTTTTTTTTTTTTTTTTTTTTTTGAGGCGCACTCTTGACCCCGTTCACGCCTGATGGAAAGCGATAGATGAGGTCTATGATGGATCGAGCGTGCCCAGAAGATGCCTGTTCACTCTTGATTTGAAGGCAGACGGGTTAAATGTGGGAGGGAACACAGATGCCGGCAGAGAGTTCCACACTTTGGCTGTGCGCATAATAAAAGTGGAGGACACTCTTTTAAATCATAAAATTGTTACAAAATATTGGTTACGTCATTCATGTTGAAATTGTACTGACAACACTACCTACAGAACAATACTGACATCAAGTGCGGGTAGTTGAAAATTATCTGTATGAGTTTAGAAAAACATTTAATAGATCTATTTCTTTTTTTAATAGATATCGATACCCATCACGTTTGTACAGTTTCGCCAGATAATTTAATTTCTCCATGTATAATTTTGATAACAGCACTTATTCCAGTGAAATGATTAGCCAGTCTACAAGTTCGGTAGCGGAGCTAACTGCCCAAGCACTCGTGAAGGTTCTTATAATTCATAATGCACTAGGCATAAAACATTTATTCTAATTTAAACCTTATTCCGAAAATGTAGGATGTGTTTCCAATTACCTTTCTATTCGTTTATTACCGTTGGATCCCGTTTTTTGATCCCGTTTTTAGGTATTACCGATGGATCCCGTTTGCTATTTCCGTTGAATCCCATATTATAACAACATGTGTACATTTCAGAAGAAAAGTGATTTACCTTTATCAAACACTAAAAAGAGATTATTTTTAGTGGGTTACCCGGAACCGAACTAGTTAGATTAGGTTAATTATTAAAAAAAAAAACAATGTTAGGTTAGGTTAGGTTAAAACTGTGACCCCTACGCACGAGCCGAGCGAGCGAAGCGAGCGGTGCCGCGGCAGCGGCCGGCGAGTGCCAGAAACGACTAGATTATATAGAAAATGAGTTGTTTGTGAAATAAATAGTATACGAAACGTTGGTTGTAAACTAAAAATTTGTCAATGGAGTTTTGGTGAAACATTAGTGAACCCCTCATTTTATTATAAACAATTTTGTTGTTGAAAGTACCCGCATTCATATTTTTTTAAGCATTCGGGATCCAACGGAAATACTTTTCGGGATTCAACGACAATAAACGTAATTATCTTGCATTTTTTAAATTCGGGATCCAACGGAAATACATAATAATGTTTTGCGGGATCCAACGCCAAAAATATTAAAATGGGATTCAAAAACGGGATCCAACGGTAATAAATCTTTCTATTTTGCTATGGAAATTGAAAGAAAAATAGTCTCGCATCAGATACACATTAAATAGGTTGGTTCTAAGCGAGAAATAATATTTCAATTAGATATTTAAAGTTCACCAGCCACAGTTGAGTTCAAGCAACAAGATGTTTTTGAACCGAAAACCTATAATCCTGGCTATGTAGAATGTAGTTTTGAAGCAAAAATATACAAAAATATGAATATTTTTTCACCAAAAACAAATCAGATTTCTACATCAAATATTAGTCGATGCTTTTGGTTAAACCGAAGCATAACATTCCGTCTCTCGTTACCCTTCCAACATTTATATCCCAAAAATATTCAAGTTTCCAAACCGTTTTGGTCGGAGTGCATTTGCAAACATACATTTATGCATAATGCAGGTAAATACTAGCTACATAGATATACCTGTTATGTATGACTCGCGTGCAATCACGGAATGGAGTCTTCACAATGTCGTACATAAATAATGCGGGTCTCACCTTGACAGGTACGGGAAATAAAATCCTTCGTAAGTAGGAAACCCTGTCAATCGGCTTTACTGGAAAGGGGCTCATGTCCATTACAAACTATTGGCAGAATTTTATATAAGGTAAATGGAATTATAACACTAACAGTGCCTCGTGGGTTCACCCGCACAAATGTCGATCCCGTGGGAATATTGGGATAAAAAGTATCCTTTGTGTTATTCTGATGTATAAGCTATATTACTGTAAAGCTTCAACAGAATCCGCTCAGTAGTTTTTGCGTGAAAGAGTAACAAACATCCATCCATACTCACAAACTTTCGCCTTTATAATATTAGTGTTAAAATAATTAATAGTAGGAAGTAGGATAGAAAGATGGATTTTACCAATTTATTATGTTTGTCTTTAAAAGTAGGCTTGCTATAAGAGTAGGGGAAGACCAAAGAAACGATGGATGGACTCTGTTAAAGATGATATGGTTAGAAACGGGTTACTTAACTACCGAGATGACGACTAATAGAGTAGTATGGAAGAAAAAAACATGTATCTAGAACCCTGTGACCTTGTGACCCTGAATAAATTCGAATATGGGCAGGAGAATGATGATTTTTATCTATATAAATAAAAACAAAAGGCCTGACTGACTGACTGACTGACTCATCAACGCCCAGCCCAAACCCTTGGACCTAGAAAGCTGAAATTTTACACGATGGTTTTTTTTATGATGTAGACCAGGAATAAGAAAGGATTTTTTGAAATTCAACCCCTAAGGGAGTTAAATAGGGGATGAAAGTTTGTATGAAAGTCTGTCAGTTTTAAAGTTAGGATCTTCAAGTTTTGTGTTTAGGCTGACGATTGAAAATTAATTTATACGTGTCTCAGCGTTTTTGATAATTCCACCCCCAAAGTGTTAAAAAGGGGGGATGAAGTTGTGTATGAAAGTCCGTCAGTTTAAAAGTTAGGATCTTCAAATTTTGTGTTTAGGCTGACGATTGAAAATTAATTTATACGTGTTTCAGCGTTTTTGATAATTTCACCCCTAACGGGGGATGAACGACCTGACTGAGATATCAACGCACAGCCTAAACCGCTGGTCCTAGGGAATTAAATTTTGGAGGGTGTGTTCTTTGTAAAGAGTAGATATCCAATAAGAAAGGGTTTTTGGAAATTCAACCTGAAAGGGGGTGAAAAGGGGGGATTTTGTTTGTATGAAAAATCTTATTCCTTGAGTTAATAACCTTGAAACTTGGCACGAATATTTATCTAAATAAATTATGAACTTTGGCATTTTTTGTTTCTATAAACTAACCCCTAAAGGAGGATTGGGGAGGGGGGTGTCAAAATTTGTATAGAAGAATTTTAACGCGTGGTCCGATTACCTCGAAACTCGGTATTTATACTTAAGACCAAAAATATAGAATAACGTGTATCAGGGTTTTCCGAAAATCTACCCCTAATGAGGTGAAAAGTGGTAGTTAATTATACAGGGGAAGATTTTATGCGTGGCTTGATTAACTCAACAATTCGTATAAATAATCTTTAAGTCAAGTAATGAACACACCCCAAACAATTTTTCGAATTTCTACCCCTATGGGGGTGAAAAGCGGGAATACAGTGTATATGAAAAATCTTATGGCACGAATACTTATACAGGGTGTCCCAAAACTCAACGTCAAGCCGAAACGGGGTGACAGGATTGATCATAACCATCACGAGAAAAATCTGAAAAAAAAATCTATCCCATGCAGTTTGAAAATTATGGGCATTTTAAGAAAAACCTAGAAATTTGATCAAACTGTACCATTTTTCGGTTATTGTGGTTATTATTTTTTATTTTTGTTCATTTGAACTTTAGAAACGTAATCCTAAATAACATTTCTAGAATCCCAATAAAAAATAATGACACAATTGCCTTAAGTTCCCGAGAATTGAGACTATTTGTTAAACTACGAATTTAAAATTTTCAAGATTCGTCGACTTTGACAGGCCCTCCTATAAAAAAAATGTACTAGAGTGCCTTGGCAAGTAGCATTAAAAGTTGGCGCATTTAATCAGAATTCTAAAATGGTACAATACTTGTTAGTTCCATACAATAGAAAAGAGTAAAAAAATTAAAACCTCAAGTAACCCGATTTTTGCTATCAGATTTTACTCAGTTAAAATGTTTTTAATTCGCACAAGCTCTAGGTAGGTTCTTAATTTTAAGGCAAAATGATGAGAGAGATGGATAATGGGTATGTTTGCCATGAGTGAGCGAGACAGATAGTGACGCCACGCATTGAGACGGAGATGCGTCGTTTAAACGAGTGCGAATGAAACAGATAGATGCTATGGCATCTATCTGTTTCATTCGCACTAGTTTCAGCCAAGCAAATGGCTACGCTACCAGTCCGACACCAACCAGTTAGTACGTTTCGCTCATTCGTCTACTGCGCACGTTCGTATTCGCTTGTGTTGATTTAGTACTGACAACTTTGGCTTCTCTTTTTGGACTTGAATCTTTGTGAATTGGACTTGTTGATAACATACCGGCAACTTTGGCTTCTCTCTGGACTTTTGTGTTGGCATCCTTTTTATCTACCATGCCTACGCGCTACACTTCACAAGAATATGCGAACATGCACCTCATTTATGGGGAATGCAGATGCAACGCAAGTGCTGCCGCTAGACTTTATCGTGAAAGATATCCAAATTTAGAGCGCTACCCGGATCACCGCGTGTTTGTTAATGTGCACCGTTCACTCACAGAGGGCGGCCATTTCCCGAATCAAATACAGGCTGGAGGTAGACCTGTGTTTCCTTTCCAGGAAGAAGTATTGCAAGAGGTCGCACGTGACCGAAGTATTTCCGTACGTGGAATTGAAGAAAGAACGGGAATACCGAAAAGCACTGCTCATCGTATTTTACAAAGAGCCGAAATGCATCCGTTTCACGTACAACGAGTTCAAAGTCTTCTACCTCGAGATTATCAGGAAAGGATTTCTTTTTGTAGAACAATGCTACAGAGGCATAATGAGAATCCCCAATTCATCCAAAAAATTCTCTGGTCAGATGAATCGACATTGAAAAAAGATGGTTACATGAACTTGCACAATTATCACGAGTGGCATGTGGAGAATCCACATTTAATGCGAGAAGATAGATCCCAGTATCGTTTTAAAGTAAACCTGTGGACCGGAATTTTAAACGGTAAAATTATTGGGCGTATTGAACTGCCTGAGAACTTGAATGGAACTAATTACCTACATTTTTTAAGAGAAGATTTACCAACCCTGTTAGAGGACGTACCACTAGCAGATCTTCGCGACATGTGGTTTCAACAAGATGGCTGCCCAGCGCATTTCGCAGTGCAAGTAAGAGATTTCCTTGACCAGGAATATCCGGGAAGGTGGATTGGACGTTCGGGCACTATCTCGTGGCCCGCCCGTTCACCAGATTTAAATCCCCTGGATTTTTTCTATTGGGGAGTTCTCAAAGAAAAAGTTTACTCAAAGCCCATTGAGAACGTAGCCGACCTGCGTGAACGCATTTCTCAAGCAGCTGAGGCGATCAACTCTCGAAGATATGCCCGACTAATAAGTAGATCTTTTTTAAGAAGATGTAGGGCTTGTATTGAGGCTGATGGTAAACAATTTGAACATTTATTGTAATAAAAAACGTTATTTCTCTATCATCAGACTTTTATTCCAACAAACCTAATTATTTTACTAATTTTACTAACTTTTTTTCACTTTGGTAAAAGTGGCGTCACTATCTGTCTCGCTCACTCATGGCGAACATACCCATTATCCATCTCTCTCATCATTTTGTCTTAAAATTAAGAACCTACCTAGAGTTTGTGTGAATTAAAAACATTTTAACTGAGTAAAATGAGATAGCAAAAATCGGGTTACTTGAGGTTTTAATTTTTTTACTCTTTTCTATTTTATGGAACTAACAAGTATTGTACCATTTTAGAATTCTGATTAAATGCGCCAACTTTTAATGCCACTTGCCAAGGCACTCTAGTACATTTTTTTTATAGGAGGGCCTGTCAAAGTCGACGAATCTTGAAAATTTTAAATTCGTAGTTTAACAAATAGTCTCAATTCTCGGAAACTTGAGGCAATTGTGTCATTATTTTTTATTGGGATTCTAGAAATGTTATTTAGGATTACGTTTCCAAAGTTCAAATGAACAAAAATAAAAAAGAATAACCACAATAACCGAAAAATGGTACAGTTTGATCAAATTTCTAGGTTTTTCTTAAAATGCCCATAATTTTTAAACTGCATGGGATAGATTTTTTTTCAGATTTTTCTCGTGATGGTTATGATCAATCCTGTCACCCCGTTTCGGCTTGACGTTGAGTTTTGGGACACCCTGTATAAGTAAGTTATGAAATTTGGCATTTTTTGTTTTTCTAAACTACCCCTCATCCACTGAACTTGAACAGATGCTCCAAGAACTTAGCAATGCAAGCCTTGAGGTTGGACTGAAGATGAATATGTCTAAGACCAAAGTCATGTGCAATGAAACACCTAGAAGCATAAAAGTAGACGGGGAGATAATACAACATGTCCAGGAATACCTTTACTTGGGTCAAGTAGTCTCTTTCCAGGCGAGGCAAGATAAAGAAATCTCAAGACGAACGGAAAACGCCTGGAAGAGCTACTGGTCCTTGAAGGAACTATTTAAGGGTGAGTTGCCTATGGAACTGAAACGCAGGCTCATGGACATGTGTATTCTTCCCGTCTTAACCTATGGTGCACAAACTTGGTCTTTGACTAACATCCAGAAGTCCAAACTCAAGGTCTGCCAACGAGCAATGGAGCGCAGTATACTAGGCGTTAAATTAACGGATCGTGTTCGAAACACAATGCTGCGCTCCAAAACGAAGGTAGTTGACGTGGCTGAAAAGGCTGCTCAACTTAAATGGGACTGGACAGGACACGTCTGCCGCATGCCGGACTAACTGTGGGTCCAAATAGTGCAGAATTGGTGCCCTAAGACAGTGAGGCGGGGTCGCGGCAAGCCACGTATAAGATGGCGGGACGAGCTGGATAGGTTCCGTTAAAATTGGAGGGAGGACGCGCGGGCACACGAAAAATGGAAGGAGTGGAGGGAGGCCTTTGCCCAGGAGTGGGACAGTGCAGGCTAGACAAAAAAAAAAAACTACCCCCTAACGGGGGATTGGGGGCGTCAGAATTTCTATGGAAGAATTTTAACGCGCGGTTAGATTAACTCGAAATTCTGAATTTATACTTAAGAGCAAAAATAAAGAATAACGTGTATCAGGGTTTTTCGAAAATCTACCCTTAACCGGGTGAAAAGGGGTAATTAATTTTACAGGGGAGGATTTTACTGCGTGGTTTGATTAACTCGAAAATTGGTATAAATATCTTTGAGTCACGTTATGAACACATCACGAACGATTTTTCAAAATTCCATACCTGTGGGGGTGAAAAGCGGGAATGCAGTTTATTTGAAAAATCTGATTCCTTTGATCTATAAACTTAAAAATTGGCCCGAATACTTATTTATCTAAATAAATGATAAAGATCATACCTACATATATTTTCGAAATTTTTAGAGGACAGTACGAATTTCACGCGGACGAAGTCGCGGGCAGAAGCTAGTCTTTACTAAATTCCAGGAGTTGTTCCAAAAATCCTAATTATCTATACGTATGTACCTAGTAAATCCATACGAATAACGTCGACGTCGTTTCCGCATCATACACCCCTCCCGTGCATCCCACGTTTATCTTATCTGTCCCTACATATTTCTGTCGCATGCTACGTTAGGCCAGCTTATTTGTGCTACTATCTTTGATTTACCTGCAATGTCTGATTACAAGCAGACGTTTGAGAGTTATTTGTAGGTGTGTTATTAACAATTAATACTTCAATAACAAGATTTATGCTCCAACTTTGCAATTTAGTTAAACGATGAACAACTTCTTCCAGTAGTCAACTCTCCGTTTAACACCCTTCCTATCCATAATGGATTACTTTCGCAAACTCATTATTCAAAACGAGAGATTCCTGTCTGAGGAAAAGGCTTAATCTTGACACTTCCTCCAAAAAAAAAGTATTTACTCGCTTTATCTCTGGCACCTAAAGGTGTTTACTGTCATGTTTAATTCATGTCTTTTGAAGGCACTACGACACATCCTCCGTTAAATAAAGCACCCTTCCACTAACTGTATAAATATTCGTATAGTTTTTATAAGCCACAGAGGCGCCTAAAGCTCACAATTCATGTTGTTTTCCAAGTCTACGTGTGTCTGTGTGTGTACTGCCTCTGTTTGTTGCTTATACTATACCAAACATCACGTTCGTGAAACAGAGAACAAAAAGTGATGCGTATTAATGAATGTACGAAAGGAAAACATGACTGATTGGCAACCACACAATACCTCATCCAATACGAACAAATATCGGATTTTTACGATATACAGTTTTGGTTATAAATGGAGGTTTTATAACTCCTTTGTAGTGTGCTCGTAAACGCATGGGATGATTGTATCTATTAAGTAATTGCGGATTAGAACTATTAATAAATTGGCAATATACCTTTAATCAATTTATCTATAGCGTCACTCGACAGTTACAACAGCTGCGACAGCAGCAACAAACAAACCCATTGAAAACTAATTAGTGCGATTATTATCAAATAAATCTTTGATAGTGCCAATTAGTTTAAATTGACTGTATACCTATCTATATTAATCGAGTTTACAAAGTCAGTTCGAAAATCGTTTGTTCGAATTTCATTTCATCGATAACTGTTTGTCGATATATATATATTTCGATTCCTTGTTTTAAGAACTGTCTTTCCACCCTATATTATAATCATTAAGTTTAATAAATTGTAGTGGATCTAAACTTTTTTTTTCGCGTGAAACGTTCAAAAGGCTCCGGGGAGAGAGGTCGGGGAGTGTGGGATTTTTATCTCACTAAAACCACCCCGGTGATCACCATCAAAAGAGTGAGAACCTAGGGTGAGGACAATAATGATTTAAGTAAAATACATTTTTGACTTCTTCTTCTTCATGTAACTGGCACGACTGTATTTTAAATATTGCTGAATAAGCTCTAATTACTGCAACATGTTGATTAAAAATCTGTTTTCAGAATTAGGTATTATTTAATTATTCCTACCAAAAAACTGAGTCATTAAAATTAGTGATTAGGAACTTCAAATTCTAACCATGTTTATCAATTAACTTCTAATCTCGAGGCATAATTATGATTAAATTGATTTATTGTTAATGACTCGCTCGTTATTTGCGTAAACAGAAGCTAAATAATTAATTATTCACCTATTTACTAATTTAGAGGAAACAAAGGAAATAATCTACTATTTCGATTAAATGGTTATCGTACGATGACCTTTAAATGCTCAAATTATGTTGTGGTGGTTAAACTTCTGATTAAAAATCTCACCAATAGCTTTAATCACTTTGAACAAAATATTTACCGGTGTTTTTTTTCCTACCAATAGATTGGATAAATGTCTTGATTCTATTGATATAAAAACCTTTGAAAAGATGTCTTGGGTTATGGCGCTGCACGCTGCCCAAACGTAGGACACCCTTAAACGCTCAGTTATTTGTCGTACAGTTAAGTCAGAAAATTGAAAGTATTGTTAAATTTCAAAGAAAAGACTTATTCTAAAATATTTCATAAAAATAAAAATGGATCATGATAAAGCAATCCTAAAACAGAGCTCAAAAAATATTTATCGTCGCATAATTCTGAACATTTTGAACGTAAACTATCATATTTTATGTAATGATGATGAGGGGAATTCATTTCACCAAAGAATTACCTAAAAAACATTCCACTGAGCCGTGCCTTTATTTTTTATTTAATTAAAACTGCAAAATGATTTTTATTATAGTGGTCATTCGATTCAACTAACATCAAACGCGTATTCCACTTTGCCCCACCAGTGGCGCATCCGGTGGGACAAAATGGAATAATCCTATTTTTTACCGCGATGCGATACTGTGAATTACCTAAAACATTACTTCTTACCGCGCCTTAAATGAAGGCAAACTTAAAGAAGAACAAAATTAAATGTCAACTGTTTTAGGTAATCAGATTGCCATGCGAACCAAAAGACGCACAGCATCTGCTGTTGTTCCGAATTACGAACTTAAAGTCAAAGTTGTACTATAGCATTTAATTCGCTCCAATAAACTTAAACGTTTTCCAGCAGAATTGCTTACCGTGTTGCACAATTACAGCTCTTGCATAATAAGATAAGTTTTAGCGAGCTTCAACATAAAACAAAGGATAAAGAGAGAGAGAGAGAGAGTAAAAACGATTCTATGTCTCTACCTAAAAGTGTAATTACAGAAGGAGGAGCGGATCCGCGTGCTGAAACAGAAGCTGGCGGAGCGCGAGGCGGCGGCGGCCGGCGTGACGCAAGGTACGGGCGGCGTGCTGGCCGACCTCGCCACCGCCACCTCCGACTACGGCACCTCCACCAACTACACGCGCTCCTCGCGCGCCTCCGTCTCTGACCTTGACTTCTCTGAGAGCTACCTCTAACTGACCCCCTGACACCCACCTCACCACGACTTTAACTCAAAGCTCTCTCAACTACACCACTCTGTTCTAATGATTTCAAATCTTACATATGTTTCAGCCCTCTTAATATAACAGAAAAAAACACGATGTTAATAAAAACTTATACCTGTACCTACCTATTTTCTAGTGTTCTTATTTTTGATAAACTAGAACTATTATAAGGTTTACCCTGAATATTCAATTAAAATAAACTAAAGCACACCCTTCGTCCCGATCCCGTAACGTTTCATACACCCTTAGACCTTGATATTCACTAATGAACTATTCGTTTTTTAACGGCCTATAAAGTCGGTCTATTAAACTGCACATCTGTTGGAAGTAATAATTTGAATCGATATTTCATTTGAAATGGCTCTCTTTAGTGAAGGGAATACAATCGAATAGCGGTGAGATTAGTCTATCACCGATGGAATCACACTCGACCCTCATTACCCACGTCTAGGCTGGTCATTACGCGAGCTGGCTCGAGCCAGTGACTCTCCCGTACCGCTCGACTCGTGTTTAATTAATATGCTTCGGTAACACGAGTTGAGCCTCTGTTAGCTCCCGACAATTCTCCTGCACTACCTAATAATGCTCACCACTGAAATGACAGTCTGTGAATCCCAAAATCCTTCCTTTGATATTCTCGTTACCTTTGTAATCTTTGTGTCCGATTGGAATATGTTGATTGCGATCTTGTTGTATACCTAGCTCCTGTGAGACTAATTAAGTAATTACATATCTTACGATTACCTATTTTAATCCCTTATCAGACTGACAAATAACCGTGCCCATACCTCCACTTAGTCTCACACCGCTAACAATCGATTATGAATAAAGTAATTTGTAGTAAAATATTACTTTCAAGTAAATTGTGAGCGTCATTAAATCTGAACGGGTCCATTAATAACGGATATGACGTCAGCTCGTGTCAGTGATTGAGCATTCTAACGTAATGTGCGAGTATTGATGCATTGTTTTTGCAATTTAATGTTTATCTCACTACGGATGCTGTTTCCAAAATTATGCCTAACATTATGTCCAATCACTAATATTGCAAATATGTTCGCATCAGTAAGTTTAATTTATTTCATTGACAACTGAAAACCGCTTGGCTTCTTAGTTTCATTCACGTATGCGAACATATTTGAAACGTGGAATACTTGCCCCTGAATCAGGCCGCGGTCTGTGTGAAAAAAAAAAATCAAGTCTAAACAATTTTTAATAAATGTAAAACATATCTTTACAAAATATGATCATGATATTATAAATACTAAACATTTAGACTTTGTAGAAGTTTATGCTGCGTTCCCCGCTCTCAGTCAGACCGCGGCCTGACCTACTCTACCTCACACGTACTGTTACGATTGCACGTGTCTTTACGTCTAAGCAACCTATTTACTATTCCTACTAGACTGATTTAGTGGTACTCTTAGCATTATGAGATCTACTCATAAATTGTTTCTACATACTCAATTGTAAGTTACGATTTGTAGATGTTACTCTCTGAAATCCATTAGGCTATTAGTTCCTAGTGTTAATTTGTGTCTCTACAGACTACAACCTATAGCATTAAGTATCGCTACAACGATTGTTCTTTATGCATTTTTTAAATATAAAAAAAACATGATAATTAACACGAATTTCTTCAAATTGACACGTTTCTATTTTATTGGCACAAATATCTAGATAGCTTTAGCCTCATATTAACGTTGACAGATTACATTTCTTTATGTAAAATTTATGGTTGGTTTCATAGAGAATAAGTATTAATAATGTCCATTTTACATTCTGTTCTCATATTCAAATTTTATTGCGTATCTTTAACGCGTAGCTTTTGGAATTCATGCAGTCAAATCTCGTTATGATGCACTTGTTAATTTTATTTAATGTTTAAAATAGCACTGTTCGTTTGAAATGTAAAGAAGAAACGGTTAGGACACACTATAGTCTGTAATGGGGAGAAAAAGACCATTTGAAGGAAGAGTAAGAGAGGAGCTCGATGTATACATAGGTATGTTGAGCCACGTGTGACCCCAGCTCCTAGTAGTTACGTAAGTAGTTTGAAGATGTTGTCCGAGCCCGTAGTTCCCCTATTGTCACCCCAGAGATGCATGTCACCCACACTACACCGCACTCCGGTCCTCCGGCCCTCTATACTTGGTGCTTGTTTCTGCTTTACTAAGGAGGATGCGCTAAGGTAGCCCGTGAAATTCAAGTTTTCTTAATTTTTTTAGCAATTTGCAGGTCAGTGTCAAGTTGCATGTTGATTAAAATATGATACCCGACCGTAACAAATATGGCTTTACTGAATTACAATCATTAGAATCAGTAATACAACTCCTTGAGTTAGAATTGGCCTAAAATGTCACGATTAGAATAGGGTTCAGAGAGTTCTATTGATAATTTTTATTTTTATTATTTTATATACAGGCTGAAATTAAATTCATGGGCATCCTTTTAAGGGGTCATTGTACTCATCATTATGAACAACATTTACTATGGGACTAAACCTAAAGTCGCGAAAAAAAATCAGCTGTTCCCTTGCATTTATGTTCACATAACTCGTCAAAATGTAGGGAAGAGCTGATTTTTCTTCGCGATTTCAGGTTTGGTCCCATAGTAAAAGTTGTCCATAATGATGATTACAATGACCCCTTAAAAGGATGCCCATGAATTCAATTTCACCCTGTATAAACATTTGTTACGGCCGTGAATCATATTTAGATCAACATACAACTCGATACTGACCTGCAAATTGCAAAAAAACGTATGAAAATTTTAATTTCGCCGGCTACCGTGACGCTTTCTCCTTAAAGTCCAGTTCCTAGTGGCAATATTGAGCACTAACCGAATCTAATAACAAATTATACTTTCACGAATATTTTATATCCTTCTAACCTTCTGGAGTACACCTCTATTCAACACATAATGATTTAAACACAGCACTCCATTGATTTATATTGCCGTACCTGAGTTTAATGTGTAACATTAGGTATTAAATATGTATATAGTAGGTAAATAATGGTAGGTGTTGGTAAAGGCTGACTAACGAGATTTCCTTGCATGAATGTTTGATATGATTGTTTTATTTTACGTAAATTGCGCTTATATTTGTGTTTATCTGAATATATTGCGGTAAAAAGTGTCTGGGAAAAAGTAAGCTGAAAATGTATTCAAATAGCATCATTGAATCAAAAAAGGGAAATTTTAGTTTATCCGTGATCGTCCTATCTCCATTTCTTTTCTTTTAGTTGTGGTAAGATAATGAAATCTTCAGGACATTTCCAACTCACCTTGAACAATCTTTTCTTCCGTCATCAACTTCTTGAGCTCACCAAAGTTGTTTCCGATATTCTGACTCCTTGAAAACTTATTGCTACAATGAAAATATATTCTAATATCGCTTTGATGTTTCTTTTGTTTGCTTTTCTTTACAAGCTTTTATATGTACCTGCTAGGTAATGTGTAGATTTGAACATTTATGGGTAATGGATATTTGTATATGATCAGTCTATATGTGTGATTTCGTAAATGCAGTATAGCACGTATTGCGTACGCAGTAAAGGATATATTTCAGGGGTTGGCTTTCAGCGAATACACTTTTAAATAACTATAAATATTTGGTGCTGTGGTTACGAAATAATACATATAGAGGGAAGATATATACGTTGTTAACTAAATGATCTTTTTCTCTCTCGGCAGATGTACAGGACGAACACATCTGATCGCAAGGCAATCTCCGATAGAAATATTAGATTAATAGCTGAATTTCATGTTGAATAGAACTCTCATCGCGCCGTAGTGAATTTCTTTTATATTGATAAGAAATAAAAGTGTTCTTATATTGTTAGTTAACTGGACTAAGTGCGTGCGTTCGCGTCGGAGGGACGTTCTGCGCAGAACTTACCTAGCTAATCAATTACTATTATATATTGTACCTCACGGTGCGCATTGTTTCGTTTTAAGTTATGTGTAGGAGTCTACATAGTGTGCACGGTTTACGAGACACAACATAGATGTGAATAAACTTGTTATTAAATAGTTGAATGTAATTGATCGTTGCTCAGTGTATAATAAAATGAAGGTAATGTTAAAAATGAAATTTTAAGATCACAGTAATATCCTCGAAATCGAAGACTTTGATGTACCGTCTGTCTATGATTTGATATAGAATGTTAAAGGATAATATAAAATTTAAAAAAGAAACCTTAAAAACTTTCATGTTTCCCTTTAAAATATACTTCTTTATACGTCTGGATCTAATACCTCTAAAATGTACCTTGTAAATTTTATAAATACATGTTTCAGTCTACAATTCCAATAAAATGTAGCATTATGTTTTACATATCACAATAAAACGTACTTAATGATGAAATCTGAATAGAAAACATTTTTGAAATTATAAATAAGATATTTGATCAATGTAATATTAATCGAGCGGCTCAACTCCAGTGATAATGGATGCCAAAGTCATGTTAGGAACAACACATACATTATATATTTACAACATATGCATTATAAGTTTGTTAATTTCACCGCCTTTAGCAACTTGACAAACACGACAGAAACACGCAGAAGCTGTGATTATTTAATTATAATCATTACGAGAGCTAGTCGAGCAAACACTAGAATATAAGTAAAATATCCAAATATTATTTATCTAGTCAAATCGATAAAATTAATTCAAAAACAATCCGTCGTGTTACCATACAGACAATTAGACTTACGATACAGTTGTTACAGCACTGCCAAGTCATTTATATTTATAAGTAGATTAAATGGAGACAAGTCTAGAACTCTAGGAGTAAACCTTTTATGGTATCGAGTTTTGTTTTATTTTGAGTATTTGGTCCGGTAAGTGCAATAGAGGTGAATGTAAAGGCAAAATGTTATGAGATTAATAACGATATTACAGGTTTTCCGTTGGTACATAGGTATGTACGTTGTCCACAATGCAAGCCGAGCTCGTGTAGAATGGCTGTTCCCGAATGTCTTTTTGGCGTGTGTTCAAAAACCAGTCCAGTTTTATTTCCGCAACTTTAAAAGAAAGATCCATCCAAATAGCGTTGCTGCGTCTGAAGTTCGCTATTACTGTGGAATGATGTTACGTAAGAGAAATGTTACTTTATTTATTATTACCGAGATGTACCTACTACTTACCTATATTTTATGTACGCACACTTAACAAATAATTATATAACTGTTTGTTTTGAACACAAAATAGTCTCAAAATTAGATGTCAAATTAGGTGTTATTATATTACTTTGATCGTTATAATGAATGCGTTATCAATTGGTTGTTAAAGAATGTAATTATGTTTTATTTATCTTTCTCTATAAGTCACAACTTTGTTGATTATTATAATAATAATACTAACATCACGCATTCGGCCTTAGAAAGATTTGACTGCATAGAATTAAAGATTTTTGTTACGGGTGTCACCAAATTGTTGTCTGACGTTGTACATATTGTTTCTTAAATTTTAAATACATTTAGGAAATCGTTGGTATTCTAAATTTTATTACATTTTGAAATGGTTGCGATACATTATTGTGACCCCGTCAGTGACAGGCTCCGCTTGGCGTGGAGCGTCTCACGGCGTCTGCGGTGACGGGCCGAGATCGTACAAGTTTATCTAGAATGTTAGTCATAATGTCAAGTTTATTATAAGCTTCGTAATAATTAGTACATTACTTTCCTGTGATCTGTACGTTTGGTTGTATTGAACGTTTCACCCAAATCATCACTGTGTAAATAAAGAGTCATCGAATGATCTGAATGTAAAAACACGTTTTATTTCTATAAACCCTTATCGCGGCGGTCGACAGCGCCAAAAAAACATTTAATTTTACACTCTACCTTTTCGATCACAGTAAAATGGAAACAGAGTGATTCTGCGAAATGCTCGAACGTTTTACTATTTTAGTAGCCTTTATAAACGAAATCAATAATGTATCCATGGGCGGAGTGAGCTTCTCTACATGTTGTAATAAAGTATTCGATCTATCACGCGTCATGTGTGCGCAACTTTCTGATGATATTGAGTCCAGTCAATAATCAATTACTCATTTCTTAAAATAAGTAAGTTACAGTGCAGTTGTTAGGTTGCTACTACCGACGAATGACAAACTACTGTAATAAGAAGAAGCTCCTTAAAAGAAGATCAGTCAAGAAGTTGAATAATCATATCCTTAGTAAAGTTAAAATAATGATAACAGTTACCTACTAAAAGCAATCAGATGAGACGTACCGGGGCGCTGGACAAGGATTTATTTTTTCACAAAGGTAAGTACTCCCAAAGCCACAAAGGAATTTAAAAGAATCTCCGTCAGAACAATAAACATTTTGTAAAACTGAACAAATTAGTTTCACGTTTTTATTAACGGAGATGGTTATTTCTAAGCGTACCGGGAACGAAGCAATTTGTTCTAGCTTGTAAGAGCTGGATTAAACGATGACTGACGACAAAGTCGGCGTGAAGTCGGCAGACTTCTGACTAAAGTTTTCGACCGTGTTATTAGATTTCCGGACGGAACTAGCCAAACTATGTGTATACTCGTCCGTGCTGATCCTACGACGAACTCACTAAAAGAAAAACTGAGCTGAAAAGTAAAACTAAAGTCATTAAAACGGCTGAAACATTACAAGAAACCTTCATATCTAAATATAATCGAATCAATACTTCCAGTCATGAATTAGTAATGGGTTCATACGAATGCTGCAAGGGCAAATTAGAATGGTGACGTCACATTTCCAATTTAACCACAAAGTAATATACATAATCAACCCATAACGCTGCTGGGACAATAGGCCTCCTCTCAGTGAGAGGGAGTGGGCCATAATCCACCACGCGGGCCCAGTGCGGGTTGGTAGAGACATCTAACCCGGCATCAAAAATTCGAAGACATGTGACAACATGTCTTCGAATTTTTGGTTCTAGGAGGTGCCGGTTTCTTCCGGTTTCCTACAATAAAATACATATAATTGTATTGTTATTGCATTATCAACTAAATCAACCAACCACTTCTAAACTCATCGTTCTGTAGACGTAGATTTTCATGAACCTCGTTATTTTGCAATTCAATTTTCTTTTCATTCGCCTAATGGACTGATATAACCCAATTATAATGGTATTTAATGGAATAGATTTTTATTATACTATAACATTTCATTTGTCAAGTTACCATCGCTATAGAAATGAACATCTTTGTATCTACCTACGTATCGTAATCACTTCGCTTTTTTTAACATCCGACCAAAAGAACCGCTTTGGAGTTAACCCTGCCAGCGTTCTGAGAAAATAACAGAGTGTGTTGGATGATTTGAATGGAAACTCTATAAAGTGGGACAAAGAAGCAATTGCTGTCTGGAGGAAAACACAAAGTGTACCCACACAGCACTCACATGTTTTAGCAAATATGTGTTTTATGTGAAGAAGTATTTTCACGAAACTTTCTCGTATGCTTCATTTGACACATAAGTGTCTACGTGTCTACGTAGGTATGTCGAGTTTCGTCACCAACGTTATGTATTTTAAGAGTAAGTGTTTTTTTGAAAAGGTCATTGAGTTCAGGATTCGCTCGATGTGTGCCTAAAAACATGTTGATATTAAATATCTTTATCAAATTAATTCAATTGTATAGTATGTGTTGTATAGTGAACTTTAAGGTCAGAGAGGTAAAACCTAAACCCATCAAACCTACAACTTTGTCTGCAAAATAGCCCAGAATCCCTCTAATTGGTGCTACAAAGTATGAAACATTTTGTAGGTAGGTATGTATTTAATAAACCGTGACATCGACAACCTACCAGTGGCCAAATCAATTACATGTGATTTCACAGATTGCTTTGAACTCATTCATAATAAAGAAAGTCGGCTCATAATTCTAAATCGTAATATGCCTGGCTTTAATATTCTATTGGCTCAATCGAGAACTACAAAGGGATATAATTTATTCTTACGGAATGCTGGTTACTTTGTACATCAAATCTCCCGGTATTAGATGACTATAGCTGTTACTCAACTATCAGAAACAATACACAAAACGAGGGTGTAGTTATTTACATCAAAAATAGTTTGCAAGCAAATGTTACACACTTACAGAACCCATCTTTCAAGATGCCAATTGTTTGGTAATACTAATCTATACAATGTGTTGTTTTGCATCCTCGTCAAATTTCAGGTGGTTGTCATAAAAGACATAAATAATCAATTGAAAGTACGGTACCGGGCAATAACTAATAAGCGATGCTTTTTTTTGTTGTTGAAATTTAACAGTATTTCAGAATTAAACCCTTAATTCAATACAAATAAAAGAGAATCACCCGACTACGCAGTCTACGCACACAGCGACAAACAGCTGTGTGCGTGAATTTCGACGTCTTACTCGTGCGCGACGACCGAGTTAATGACCTTAGCGACCGGTAGTAATAATTTTACCTAATTTTATTTCGCAAATCACCTACATTATTGTCAAAGATTTCGTTTGATAATTAACTCATTTTAAGCATCAGTATAATACGGAATCTTACTAATGACAGTAATACTAGACGCCATAAAAAGTTAACTGACCTGCTATCAGATGATTAATAAAATTTAAGTTTTGCTTTATTGCTATCGTTCAGCCTAAACTTTTCGTAGTGATTTTGTTTTTATTTGTGGATTAAATTGGTTGATTTGAAATTTTCCTTCCTACTTCACGGGCTTAGGACCGTCAATAATACCTACCCCGATATACTAAGTATAAAAATGTTTTTTAAAGATTTGCTAGTTAAATGTAAGTAAGTGGTGATACTTTCGACTTTTAGGTATTATTGGCGTGGTTAAAAATTTTAAATCAACTTATTTACACAAATAAAATTGATTAAGCTAACAACGTATTTACAAAATGTACAAATAAATAAATTACCTATTTATGTTACCCGGAGGTATTGTTCAAAGTTGCCACCAACCATCACACTCTTGGCACAATCGAGCACGACGTAGCTGGTTTTCCTTCAGCTTACGTAAAACTAACACATTCGTTTTTAAAGTGTCGAAAGCACTAATGATCCTTGCACATAATTCTGTTACACTTGTCACTTCCTCCGTGTAAACTAATCTTTTAACGTCTCCCCACAAATAAAAGTCTAGAGGCGTCAGGTCCGGAGAACGCGGAGGCCAGGCCACAGGGCCTCCGCGACCGATCCAGTGGTCACCAAACTTTTCGGTCAAGTACTCGCGTACTTGCCGACCATAGTGAGGGGGAGCACCGTCCTGCTGGTAGAAGAGGTTGCGATGTAGTGCCAGAGGAATATCTTCCAACATCTTGGTCTTCTGTCTTGGTGTTCCAGCAACCAGCGACAAAATGTAATCCGCACGGAATTATCAGCCGAGTGAATGTCTTGTGCCTTGCGGTAGTGGAACGGGTGCTGCAGTTTACGCTTCAGTAGGCGCCACACTGTGGTGTGGTGCACTCCAAAGCGTTGACCAGCCTCCCGCATGCTTGCCCGTGGTTCTCGCTGGAAGTATTCCAGGATGTCTTCCTGCAAGGCGACAGGCAGGCCTACGCTGCCGCGAGCTTGAGCATGCCGGGGAACGTCAAACTGCCGATGATCCCGCAGTCTCTGTGTTGCAGCCAGCATGACGCTCTGTGATGGGGGTTCTCGATTGGGAAACATTTCCGTGAACATCCGGATGGCTCCACGTAGGCTGTCTCCACTGATGGCATACAGGCGGACCATCTCCACCAACTCGACATTAGAATAATTGTCCGTCATCTTGCACTTTGTATCGAATGACGTCTTAACAATGCACCTACCGAGAAGCGGAATTCGCAAAGCGCACACACGCTGCGGCGACATCAAACACACTGTTGGTTCGGGGGCGGGGGGCCGCCCGCGGGAGCGTGGCAAGCCACGTGCGCCGGGGAGTACCCGCGCCGTGGTTGGTTGGGGTGGGATTGATTACCTACGAATTTATTGAATGATCGTTGCGTATGCGTTGTGTATGAATGTTTGCGTTTGTTTGTGTGTGAAAGCGCGGTTATAGGGCTAGTAACAGACGCGCCGCCTTTAAATACGGCTGGTTCACACTTACGGATTTCAGTAAACAAGAAAAAAATAAAAAAAAAAAACCTACCCATTTTATTATTGATTTGGGTCGAGAATCATTAGCATAATTACGTCCTTGAATTTGACTAGGATGCAAATCAACACCTTGTATATAAATAAAAACAAAAGGCCTGACTGACTGACTGACTGACTCATCAACGCCCAGCCCAAACCCTTAGACCTAGAAAGCTGAAATTTTACACAGTGGTTCCTTTTGTAATGTAGACCAGGAATAAGGAAGGATTTTTCAAAATTCAACCCCTAAGGGAGTCAAATAGGGGATGAAAGTTTGTATGAAAGTCCCTCAGTTTTAAAGTTAGGATCTTCAAATTTTGTGTTTAGGCTGATAATTGAAAATAAATTTATACATGTCTCAGCGTTTTCGATAATTCCACCCTCAAAGGGCTAAAAAGGGGGATGAAGTTGTGTATGAAAGTCCGTCAGTTTAAAAGTAAGGATCTTCAAATTTTGTATTTAGGCTGATCATTGAAAATTAATTTATACGTGTCTCAGCGTTTTTGATAATTTCACCCCCAAAGGGGGATGAAGGAACTGACTGACACATCAACGCACAGCCTAAACCGCTGGTCCTAGGGACATGAATTTTGGAGGGTGTGTTCTTTGTGAAGAGTAGGTATCCAGTAGGAAGGGGTTTTTGGGAATTCAACCTTTATGGGGGTGAAAAGGGGGGATTTTGTTTGTATGAAAAATCTTATTCCTTGAGTTAATAACCTTGAAACTTTGCAAGAATACCTATCTAAGTAATAAACGAAGTTTGTCATTTTTCGTTTTTCTAAACTACCCCCTAAAGAGGTATTGGGGGTGTCAAAATTTTTATGGAAGAATTTTAACGCGCTATCTGAGTAACTCGAAACTCAGTATTTATACTAGGGACTAAAAATAAAGAATAACGTGTGTCAGGGTTTTTCGAAAATCTAACCCTAACTGTGTGAAAAGGGGTAGTTAATTTTACAGGGGAGGATTTTACTGCGTGACTTGATTAGCTCGCAAATTGGCATAAATAATCTTTGAGTCAAGTAATGAACACATCCCAAACGATTTTACGAAATTCCACCCCCGTGGGGGTGAAAAGCGGTGATACAGTTTATATGAAAAATCTTATTTATTTGTTTAATAAACATGATACTTGGCAATATTTGGGTCAGTAAATAAGAAAGATTGTCACTTTTAGTTTAAAAAAACCCCTGACAGATGATTTAGGGGGTGACAAAGTTGATAGGTTAGAAAAATGTGTAACCCGCTGTTGGATTAACTCGATACTCGGTACTACTAAAACAAAAAATAAAACAAGTATGAGTTTTAGGGTTTTTCAAAAATCGACTCCTACCAAGGTGGGAAATGGCAAGTAATAAAGTTTAAGGGAAGGATATTACTGCTTGCATCCATTAACTCGAAAATGGGTATGGTCTTTGAGTCAAGTTATGAACAAATCACGAACGATTTTTCAAAATATCACCCCTGTGGGGGTGAAAAGCGGGGATACAGTTTATTTGAAAAATTTGATTCCTTTGATCTATAAACTAAAAAATTGGCCCGAATACTTATTTATCTAAATAAATGATAAAGATGCATTACATACATTTTCGAAATTTTTAGAGGATAGTACGAATTTTACGCAGACGAAGTCGCGGGCAGAAGCTAGTTATACATATAATAATGAAACCGTTGCTTTGGCTATATATCGTCCGCCATCCTATAAAAACATAACCAACTTCCTTCAATCTCTTAATGAAATCTTGACCAACTATTCCTCCTGTAGAAACATATTTCTCACCGGTGACATTAACATAGATTCTAATCATGATCAAAATGCTCCATCTTACCTCAACATAACCTGTTTTCATGGATTGTTCCAACACATGATAAAACATGCTAGGCCATTTCATTCTTAAAACCAAATTACCGGCAAATGTTTTTGTGGCTCAAACAACTCTCACAGATCATTATACTGTTATCCTAACACTAAATCTTTGTATTCCTCTGCACTTCAAAAGAACGGATAAATTCAGATGGATTACTTTCCGACTTAAAAAAGGAACATTTTCATTCTGTTCTCGATTCTCATGATGCTGACGTACCTTCTGACAATTTGGTCCACATACTAAAAACTGTAATTGAGTCAAATACTAAAATCATTATTGACTCTTAGCGAAAAACAATCATAACACCCATGACCCCAGGTCTCTTGAGGTGTATAAGGAACAGAGACAATCTGCACAAGAAAAAAAAAACATCCGAGTTTAGGTTTCTATTCAGAAGGTGGATAAAGAGGTGATTAGAGGGTTGCGCGATGTTGTGGTGGGACGCAGATGAGCCTATTCGCCTAAAAGTCGACGACAGGCATACGATAGCGCGCTTTCAACTGCCGCATCTGAATTACAAATAAGGGCACTCGAGTCTGCCTCGGCACCCACCATTTCAGGGGCGGCGAGCTCTTTATAATTTTTTCGTAGCTAAATGCTTAGTTTAGGAGATATTTCGAAATTGAATTACCCGACCGAGAGAGAGTGAAAACATGTCTTTATGTATAAACTTTGTCGAAAAAACGTGTACTTTTGTCGTTGGGAATAATTAAATACGCTGAAAAGTATTTTATTAGGCCCCTCGGAGTTGTTACCTTAACTTTTGGGAAATTTTATGAAAGCAAATTAAGAAGCTTTATAACAAGGCTGCGCGTTGAGAGGTCCATTGTTAGGAAAGTTTTCAGGGAGACGTATGTAGAAATAATTATGCAATATATTGTAGGTAGGTTCCTACCAGTAACGGACGTACACATCCCATTGTAGGTAGGTACCTATTATAAACCTGACCATGCACCTCATGACCTGAATAATCAATAATATCGTCGCTGTAGGGTGATAGTATAGGAAGTATTAACCATACAACATAGATAATGTGCAAATTGTAAACATTGTCAAGTGTAGAAACCATAAAGCAGATAAAGTACCTATGTAAAGTATCCGCTGCCAACTTTGTCCATCATCCAATATTTACAGAAAACTGGGAACCAGGCCAATTTTGCATATTTGAAATTGCAGTTAAGATTTAATGTTACGAAAAACTTTAAGGTGTTTCCAGGAGCGACAGCTTGTAATAATAATTAGGACGATTTACATTTAATTTGTGAATCTGAAGCAGGTTCTTTCGTATTTTGAAATGAAATGCAGCGTCTTATTTTTCTTACAAAATACAGTGTTCTAATCCCATTAATGGAAAGCCAGCATGTTGTTTTCTATTTCCCATTGCGGAAGCGTAGAAAATAAACCCGATAAGCAAATATCTACTACGTAGAACAGATTAAACTTGCATATACTTTAACAAGAAATGAAAACGTGGCTTAGTCCTTTTATGAAACAGTTTCCGTAGAAGAAAAAATAACAAAACAAATAAAAAGTAAACCAACTACGACGTTGGACATATTTTCAATAGTTACAGATGATTTTTATCAATACGACCTGATTCTCATATCACGAATGGCGGTGAATAGATCCATTTCGATAACTATTAGGTTGAATTGAACGCTGAACAAGTAAAATAACTTTCTTTACAAAACATTACCTGCCTAAATTATTGCCAACTCTGCCTGTTGTGTATTTGAATGTAAATAATGAAAATGACTTTGATATCAATGTTTTGTTGCGTCGATTTTCTTACTAATGGGTACTTCAGAATACTTATTTATGAAGAATCTACCTACACTACCTAAATAATAAAGGTACTTACGTGCCAGAATACAAAACAATTAGAATCGAATGATGAATCATCATTATCTGGCCTTTATCCAAATAATTGAATTTCAGTAATTATAATAACGTACCAACCACATGCCCAACACTAATGATTACCTACACAAATTTCAACATTTTGTGGTGAACATAAGTATCAATTATTTAAAATTGATCTCATAACTCATTATTTTAGCAAATCAATAACATTCCAGGCGCAGCCACTCATCTCTTTCATATTATAAAAACGCGGCGTTACATAAGTCTGAAGTTTTTGCAATTATGTATGTTGTACACGACTTCTTAGATTTCCAAGTTGGTGGCGCACGAGCGAAATGGGTAAGTGGGTCACATCCCAAAAGAAATAAGTGTAACATTCTAATTTAAACCGAATCTGTTCAAATATGTATAAGTTTGGATAGTGCAAACACTTGCAGGTGACCCTTCAGAAAGGGCTGCCCTTGTCAATCGGCCCCAGAATTGTAGGGCCCCGGAATTGTAGGGCACCGTAACTCCAAACATCGCATAGGGACACGTTTGCTTTACCATCCAATAAAAAACTGTAAACAACATTGTAGGTAGGTAAGTAGAGACCGTACTTCACGTAACCACTAGCTGATGACCTCGAGTATCGATCTTAGTAGACAGTAATTTTAATTGCCCTTGGGAGCCTTAGCTAGAGAATTCTCCAGGCTAATAAAGTACTTCTACTTTATCTAAATGTTAGTTTGGTAGCTTCAGAAACTTCTTTCTGAAGCTACCAAACTAACATTTCTCGGAGAATTCAGTCATACCTAATATTATAGGGTAATATAAGTTAAGCGACTGTGAACTGTAGGTCAAAGAAATTTAAGGGTACCAACTGGAGCAGACATAATGACGAATCGACGTACATCGATATTAAATTTTGTAAGAAAATGGGAGATATTTGGCACATGACCTCTCGCTATCAGCGTCAGACGATAAACAGAAGCTGAGCACGGAATTCAATTTCCAAAGTATAAGCCTACCGTGACGGACACGAAATTTTCGGCCATGTTTATTTGGGTCAAGCGCTCAACAACGACATATAAGTTCTTGTCGTCAATACCGCAGCCCTCCGACTATTAACGAATATCTTCCCGATGTTCTCCCCCAGTTTATTAATACTTAATACTTGTAATAAATCTTTAATTAAAGCATAAAAGGGAAGTCACAGAAATGTATTTTCCGCAGTAAAAGCGTTTTCGAAAGTGCTGGATGTCATGCGGAGAGGCCTTTGCCCAGCAGTGGGATGATGCAGGCTAACAGTAAGCGTTTTTGGGCACCAAACCAAAGATTACATTACAACAAAAAAAAAACTAAGTATTTACATTGGTACCTACTTTGCACTTGACCGGTTTTTTTATTTAAATGTTGGAATGTATTTGATACTTCCCAGAATTCGATCCTTATTAGCGACTAGTAATAAATAATACAGTGTTTTTTGAAAAATCAACGGCAGTAATATTGATTTTCGAGACTCCTTTGAGTACTTTTCGCTATTCCTCTAATTCTGTTTTTCCAACATTCGCAACCATCGCAATGAAACTAAGTAACATTACAATTTATTTACTGTTGGAATCTATCTTTCTACAAATTGAATTGATTGTTTTCAGGCTGAGGCTATCCGCAAATAGCGTCGGACAGGTAGCACGTTCCTAGTCCGGTTTCTCTAAATACGATGTTCGTATCCCGACCGTTTTCCCGGCCCGGCCCGGCAGCGGTAAGTTAACTCGTCCGGTTGAGTAGCGAGCCGCATATTTTTGCACCACTCTATTATTACATAGGATGGACTTTGGCCGGTTTGTGCTCGGCGAATTTAATATGAGAGTCTGTGCATTGTTTTAGTGGCTTTGCGCTGCTTATTGCAACTATATTTTGCTACTTAACTTGGTACCTCCATTTTTACCTGACAACGGCGAAGCAAAAAAGAGGGTTATGATAAATCTCTGAGCACTAAGTGAAAGCACTAGGAAGTGGTGAAGGGCGGGCCTTTAGGGGACTGTCTTATGTAATTTTGACGTTCGAAAAGTGCTGATTCTCAGCCTAATTTGAATAAATGACTTATGATTTTGATTTCAGCTTTGAAATAATGAGTATGTATGTAATTTAAATATGCAAAAACCGCATGAATAATAACAGTCAGCTTAATTTAATTATGGTCAAATTATACTTGCCGCTGTATTTTCTTATTTGTATAAAAAAACTCAGATCATTTCCCTCGTCGCAATCTTTTCTTCATCCGACAAAAATTCATGAATCTTCATATTTATTCATCGCGGTAGTCGCAATACGGTGTGGAAATGCTGTCATTGTCATGCTCAATTCATTAACATACGCAATGACTTGCGTATTCATTGACCAGATACTGGGTAATCTTCCTATATTTGATATAAGTAGCGATGTAAGATTCTGAGATGTACATTCACACGCACACACACACCCCCACACACGCGCGCACACCCTCATTAATATTAACCCTAGAATAAATAATAATCAATAGTGTAATCTGTATTTTTTCTGCTTTTATAACATACCGCATTTGTGTACAAGTGCATAAATGTAACTGCTTCTGAAGGGGAGGAGACCTAAAGGCCAATTCTCGTTATTTAAAACGTTGAAAATCTAGTCGCCGTCTAATCGCGGCGACAATCAAATGTCAAAAACTTGAAAAAAATGTCCCTAAATTTTTTTCAAGCTTAGCCTATACCACCAGCCCATTCCTCTAATTTCCCTAAATTAGAGGTATTATTGACAGTTTGAGACTGAGATCAGACTGTGAACGTTCTTAAAATTACGAGAATTGCCTCAGGTGTCCTGAAATACAGGCCTTACGCCTTGCTTAGGCACAAGTCTCCCACAGTATGTATTCGCTCTTGATCTTAAATTGTACTTAGGTATATATTGCGGTGAGAAATAAATCATTATCTTATCTTGGATGTGTAAATATTGAAAATCGAATGAATAGCAGTGGCTCAGATTTTTCAAACTCCGACTTAACGAACCATCGACCAACCGGTTTATTCTGTAAAAATAGCACCGTGAAAGCTTAGGTGAAGTGAGTTGTCATTCCACTAAAGCAGAGGGGCAATTCCCCTAATTTTAAGAACACTCACAGCCTGATCTCAGTCTCAATCTTTAAAAAATACGTCCAGTTTCCGTACATTATTGACGAGTTTTTGACATTGATGGTCGCTGAGATGATATTATGACTTGAATTTAACGTTTTTTAAGTGTAAGAATTGGCTTTTAGATGCTCAAGATTGACACTATTGACAAACTCACTTTACTTAAGTTTTCACGGTCAGATTTTTACAGAAGAGATCGGTTGTTATTCGAATGATTCGAATTATGCTGAACACAGAGAGATCGATTTGCTCAATTAGATTCAGTCTACCTAATTGTCTTTAACATTTAGTGATTTACTGATCTCGCTAATACCCTATTGAGAGTGAATCGTAATGTACATGTGTCAATAGGCATTTGGTCTACTTTACTACAATAAAGACAGTGACTCTGCATAGATCAGTGGTGGCCTTGTGGTAACGGCGCCGACATACCGAGTTGTAGATCGTGGGTTCGAACCCAAGCAGGCGCTCTACTTTGTGCATATCATTTCATCACCACTGCTCTCAAAACGATGAAGGAAAACATAGTGAGGAAACCAGCATGTCCTAGAAACAATAACTCAAAGATGTGTCATCTACCAACCTGCATTGGGCCCGCGAGTTAGGTTACAGCCCACTCCCTCGAAGAGAGGAGGCCTGTGTCCTAGCAGTAGGAACATTAAAGGCTGATTATGACTACAATAAATACAATCGCATTATTTGAATATAATCGGTGTATCTTAATCCTAATCTCTAATTAGTCTCCCCCGTTGTACCGTATGTCTGCACCATTGATGGTGCAGGTCAATGGTGCAAACGGTACAACGGGTCCTCAAGACGTTCACATATAGGTATACACAAACTGCGTTGAATATTCTGCAGTAACGAAATGCACTGTAGCCTTCGGCAAGAGGCTAACAGCCAGTACTACTACAGCCCACTTCGAATTCGAAGGCTTACCTACCACGTAACACGATTACT
Organism: Amphipoea lucens; assembly: GCA_947508005.1. Classification (NCBI taxonomy): domain Eukaryota; kingdom Metazoa; phylum Arthropoda; class Insecta; order Lepidoptera; family Noctuidae; genus Amphipoea; species Amphipoea lucens. Next base: position 14,659,821 of record OX382359.1, read on the forward strand.
CCACGTTCGGGGTGACGCAATTCAAGCAATATTCCGAGTATCGGCTCGTGGTCCTTCCTTATTCCGGTTGACCACGGAACGGCAAATACTCGTAGATTTTTCTCAAACATGCTTGGAAATTTGAGCATTATTTTGACAGCCTTCTTCGAGATAAATCGCCATTGCTGTACTGGCCAAATACATGCGAGCAGCGGCCGGCAAAAGTTGTATGAAATCCATATCTGACGTGGTTTAGCGGCCAAATAAATTACATAGTAAACTCATATCCATCGTGTAATTTAAAAATGAAACAATCTTTTACTCCGAAACATCAAGGAGGTAACTTATCAAAGGTTTTATTTAAATTTCGAACTGGCTTGCAAATAGAAAGCTGTTTATTGAAAAAAAAAAAATGAACACTTTAACTCGGGAAAAATTATTGTTGTTCGTTGTTCATCATTGATTTTGAAAAGTAATTGTATTTTATTTGACAAAAAAGTTTTGCCTAGGTACTACTTAGTTTTACTTTCCGCGCATTAAGGCGAATGGTTACGCCAAACTTCAAATTAGACCTCTCTTTGAAGGCCTACTTCTCCCAAATGGATAGCCCAAATATATTAAAAAAAATATATGATATGTGACATATGTTTACAAATATAATTTAAGTTTGATTTTTTTAATATTACTGTTAGTTTTAACAATAAAAAATCATATCCATCCTCTTATTTTACGCAAGAATTTTCTTTCTACTTCCAAACGCCTGAAGCGATTTTGATGATTCTTTCACCAAATTATAGCAAATTTAATGGTTTATAAAAATTAAGTTTGTTTTTTTTAATAATTATTATTTAAGTGGGAAAAAATCAGTAACACCATGGTTTTACCTATACGGGCGCGGGCAGCAGCCGCCCGGTCAGTCTCGCTGTATCGTTCGCACGGGGAGGTTGTGTCGCATGTCGGCTCGCTCCGATCTGCATTTTTGTAGCAAAGACTAAATAGCGCAGATAGTACACTCGGACTGTTCGTTTACGTTTGGACGTTGATAGTATTAGTAGTAGTGATAGTTTGTTTGCGAGTGGACGCTATATTATTGTCTATTGAATACTAATATAATAATAATATCAATAAAACACGTTTATTCAGTATACAGATCGTTTATTCACGTATACAATTTATAAAAAAATATAATTACAAAAAAAAAATTAAAACTAACTTATGACTAATACCGCTCTTAACAGTGGTAGTTTTTCGGGTTCCGTACCCAAAGGGTAAAAACGGGACCTTATTACTAAGAGTCCTCTCTCCGTCTGTCTGTCTGTCACCAGGCTGTATCTCACGAAACGTGATAGCCAGAAGAGGGGTTATGTTTTTCGAGAGTATATAATATACAGGTTGAATTTTTCAAGTGGGCGTGGATGGCCAAATTCTATACTATGAGGAATAGCGAAAAATACTCAAAGGAGTCGCGGGCTCGATTTTGATGAAAACTAAAACTGAATCATTGGATTTTTGAAAAATCAATATTTCTAGCCAGGAATCGAACCTGTTGATTTTGAAAAAAAAAACACACACTGTATTATTACACCATTCGATAGTGTCCCTAATAAGGATCAAATTCTGGGAAGTAATGACATACGGCAAACTTAAGGAAAATGTTCAATCTTAATAAACTGCTTCTTATTTTAAAGTATTCATACCTAGATTATGTACCTTGTTCGAAATGATGCTCAATATTTTTATTTTACTAACACACCCGCAGCGCAGTCACCTTCACAACATTATGTTCCAAATTCAAATTTCTATTACGATCTTTGGAAAATATTCTAATGGAATCACTAATATTGTAATGCTCAATGGCAGTACAATCCTTGAGACGTCGAATCCAGCTATGTATTGAAAACAATGGTCGCGTCAGGACACGTGACCGTCAGGAGAGATTTCACAGGGGAGAACTACTACTCCTAACTACTAAGTATCCCCCTCTCTTTCTACGGCGGTGCCAACCGAAGTGAACCAAGTGACACACGACAATGGATGGATGGATGGATGGATGGATGGATGGATGGATGGATGGATGGATGGATGGGTGTGGGTGTGAGTGTGGGTGTGGGTGTGGGGTGTGTGTGTGGATGTGGGTGTGGGTATGGGTGTGGGTATGGGTGTGGGTGTGGGTATGGGTGTGGGTGTGGGTGTGTGTGTGGCTGTGGGTGTGGGTGTGTGGGTGTGGGCGTGTGTGTGGGTGTGGGTGTGGGGGTGTGTGTGGGTGTGTGTGTGGGTGTGGGTGTGGATGTACGGATGGATGGATGGACAGCTGATGGCTCGACCGTCTGTGTAGTACCTACACTGCTGTGTATTCGTAAAATTCGTGTATACTCGTATAGTGTTTAAAATATGGAAATTGAACAAAGTGCATCTATTAATGAAAAAAGTGACGCAGAAATAGTGAAAAAAATGAGTTATATTAATTCAATTAATAATTGATTTATTTCAACGTTAATATTCAAGTTTTCACTTCTGCCGGCACTCCCGGAGTGCAACCCGTCTTTTTTTTTCTCATAACCTATCGAGTGGGGGGTATCAAAATAAAAGGTTTTAAAAGGTGATTACAAAAATATATACAATTTATAATATGGTAAAAACTAATTCAAAGTGACAAATCGTAAAAAACACCTACCAAGAACTAAATCGTCTGCGAAATCTTTCACATTTGTAAACTAAAAAGCAGGAAATAAAAAAATTAAAAAACCCGACTGCAACCTTATACTAAAACTAACTGAAAAGCTAAAAACAAGCCCATTTTAAATTAAATAAAAGTTGGAAGCAGGCGGGACCCATTTGAGTTTGTAACTATAATAATGGTATTCTTCTGGCAATCACGGTTCGTGAGATACAGCCCGGTGACAGACAGACAGACGGACAGAGGAGTCTTAGTAATAAGGTCCCGTTTTTACCCTTTGGGTACGGAACCCTAAAAACTACCACTGTTAAAAGCGGTATTAGTCATAAGTAAGTTTTTTTTTTCATAATTGTATTTTTTTATAATCTGTATACGTGAAAAAACGAACTGTATACTGAATAAACGTTTTTTATTGATATTATTATTATTTTTTATTTGTCTCTAAGAAAGCAGTATTTTTACTGTAAGTACAATAGCATTCATACTCACAACATAAATATTGTACGTATTCTCGATCCATCTACACTCAGTAAGTAGGTAGCATCATAAAACTGCCTAAGACAAAATGCATCCCACGCCGCATCTGCATGCGCTACGTACGAGTACGACACTCTTTGACATTGGGGAGGTAAGCGGGCGCGCGGGGTGAGGCACTGGGTTCGCCTATGCTCCGCCCAAACGCTCAAGGACATTCGAGGCTATAATCGCCTTAATGGACTTACGTGTGTGTGCCTCGGCTTAGCCTTGGCCCACATTTACATGTTCGTCCATCAATGCCGCTTTTGCTGGCCGCTGCAGTAATGTACTATTATGTATTGTACCGATGCTAGGTGAAAAACCCTAACTAATAACGAAAGTGAGTTTGTTTGTTTGCTTTCACGCTAAAACGGCTGAACGGATTCAGATGACATTTGGCACACAGAAAGACCATGAACTGGACAAGGACATAGGCTATCTCTCATCCTGGATTGCAGACGAAGTCGCGTGCATCAGCTATATATATTGATTATATAAAATAAAGTGCTAAACCTTGTTTTTCCCAGTATTTACAAATAAAAATACCCATTAAAATATTCATTGGTTGTATAAAATTTCAATCATATTTAGCATTTTAGTATTAGCTTTTTCTCAATAGTTTACATACTAAACCCCTTACTAATAAACGTAGTATAGCGTCTGTATAGTTACACAACGCTCTTCTTGTTTCGAACGTCAAATCACTGACGACTGAAAGAGAGAAATCGGTGTGTAACAATTCTCCTAATATAATACGTTTATTAGTAAGGGGTTAGTATCTAAAACCAATATGTAATGAATATTATTGTACTTATACTTACAATAATTTCTCGCCGACTGGTCAAAACTTCAGGTGACCAGAGGGCTGGCTCGTTCTTTGGCCAAAAAATTTGCATTGCCATTTAACGTGGCAATGCTGCCAGTCTTCTGGGCACGTTTCCGGATGACAAGCCATGCGGACGAGTACTTCGACGCCTAAATGACCGAAAAACAAAAGGACTTTTTTTATTAATTTGTATATTCAGTTTTTTAGTCATTCATTAAGTACTTAGTGTACATAGTTAGTTATGTATTGTATATGTATACATATGTATAATCATTTTAATGTACCTAAATTAGTTTAATTAAGTCGTGTTATTGCTCTTGGCTTATTGTTTGTTGAGAACAACACTGTTAATATTACATACTTACCAGTATTTCGAGGAAAACCTTATAAGTACGCAGGTACTACTTATAAGATTTTCATAGAATTACATTCAAAATTATGTGAGTTATACGTGGATTTCACGTAATTTTGAGTGGCGTGCCCTCTCTCGTACCCGTGCGGAGCTTTTGTTCACTCCTAAACGCTGTCTACGTCACCTGTCCAGTTTCAAACTACTTAGCATGCCAATAAACTGTGATATTCATAGCATTGCCAAACACTCGGCTAACCAAAGTGTAGGTTTACTTGAGAAACTAAACTTAGTCATGCTCAATACAGCCCACATTTCAATATTGCGTTTCAAGTATCGCGAAACGCGAAATTTCGAGCGAATGTAGACCGTATTTACTTTCTCCGTATCATTATTGAAGATATGTTCGCAAACTCCAGCACTACAGGTGAAAGTGTACCGGAATGTAATAAAAAATGATTCACAACCCCATCTTTTACCTTGGTTGGAAGATACTAGGGCACGCGTGGCTTGTAATGTACCATCGACATATTGGTATATAGCGAGATCTTGTGGGAAATACGGTAGGTAAGTTTTATAGGCTCGAAAAGATACCAAATCAACCCGTAAAAGAACAATCTGGAACGAATCACTCATAAATATTGGGTAACCTTGCATATAGGTACGACGAATAGTAAATACTATTCTTAATAGTTATAAAATATTTGTACCGATTCGAGAATTGATAAGGATTGAGTTCATTGAAAAAACTCATTTAAGTGGTTATTACAACTGTAAGCACATTTCACTCTATTTCATGTTCTTCAAACATTCCAAGTATCACTTTAGACTAAAAGTATTGAAATTAAACAAATACTTCATAGAATTTGTAGATCGTTAGCTTCGGAACGAGGGGAGAGGACCTCCATTTCGGATTCGAATCAACATTCCACGAAAAATATGGTTCTGAAAGACGCTTTCCGATCATGAAAGGGCAAATAAAGCGGCTCGGTGTCCAAATCCGTTTTTTAACCGACGAAAAAACGGAGGAGGTTCTCAATTCGACGCGTATATCTGTATATTTTTTTTTTATGTATGGTCAGGTATAACTTTTTACAGAGCAGTCCGATTTTGAATAATTCTTTTTTTATTGGGAAGAGTATACCCCTAAGTTGGTCCCATATAAATTTGGGAAAAAATCCAACCCTAAGGGTAGGAAAACAGGGGATGATTGATTGTTCACTCACTGATTGTAATGTATGACCACGCATAACATTTTACAGAGTAGTCCGATTTTGATAATTCTTTTTTTTTATTGGATAGGGGGCATACCTTGAAGTTGGTCCCATATAAATTTGGAACAAAATCACTAAATTACCTTAAATTTAAAGAAATAACCAAATCAAATTAACAATGCAACGTGAAATCTCCAGCGATAAACATTAACATTCCAAACAAAAAATGCGCTCTCCGCACGACCACTCACAACGATATTAATTTGCTTGTTTGGCGCCGACTCAAAATTACTTAGGTATACTTACATTAGTTTAAGAACTTATTTACTAAGGTTAAATAAAAAAGGTTTATTATTTTTTGCTTTTCAGTTTTTTCGGAGGTTTAATTTTTTTGTTAAAAAGATTTTATTGTGAGAGATTTTCATCAAAATAATGTCTTTGTTTTCTCACTTAGGTTGTGTAACTGAATAAACCTAAAAATCAAACTATAGTGAAATTCATCAGTGTTCGTACCTACCTAATTGAAATTAATTAATTTCGCAATGGCAATTAACGGAGTGAAAAATTATGGGAGAGACTTTTGCATTGCAATTGGAATTTTTCCAGGGTAATCGAATGGCAAAAATAAACTTTTTACAGAATACTTTCAGCAAATTACTGTGCTGTCACCGTGCCCACAATCTGCGAGCATTTCACGAACGATTGCATTTGCCGCGCAATAATACAATTGAGCAATCAAACCGATTTAGTCGATTAACTTCGTTCATAAAATCATAACAAATTGTAGATGGTGGTCGTTATGTGGGCGATAAAAACATCATGCGAGCCTAGTATTAGGGTTTCCTAAGACTGTGGTGGCCGCCACATAGCGTCCGCAATTTACCGTCGAATGACCTCACTGAAACCTTATTTATGAAAGCAAGTTGGTGTGTTAGAGCGTTTTTGACACCGTAAATTTTATATTTACGTGTCAAAAAACGCTTTCGACGCCACGGCTGTCACTGCGGTTATGTGGCAGCCATCGCTGTCATAGGAAACTGTAGCTTTAACCAATAAATAAGTGTCCTCTAAAAGTCTCGTCTAGTCAGTATAGACAGATACCTAAGTATGGCGCAGCTGTGATAACACAACAGTACTAAAATAATCAGTTTTTAAAACATTTGCTCCCAGTTTCCTCACGTACGAAACTTTAGATACGGTTAGATTATTTCAACTAGAGTTTTCCTGACGCTGCGAGAAGCAAAGTAACTGTATACACCTGCCTCTGGCGTTATCTTGTTAACATCATAAGCATTGCATGGTTTGGAATAAGTTAGTTTAGTAACTTAACGGGCATAAATAACGAGTACCTCTACTCGTTACATACCTACCATAATTTGAGTCTGAATTTCAGTAATTACGTGCCATATTTTTGGCTCCACTGAAGTTCATGAAGTAGGTACCTACATGTTCAAGTTAAACTTGCTATACAGGGTAGACCTTACTCATTGCAGTTACCTAATAAAAAAACTTTTTTTTTTTTACTTTTTGCGAATCCATTTTTCACTTAATGCATCTTATTAATAGTACAATTAGATCTACTTCTTGTAAGTACTAAGAACCATACCCAATATTTAGAGCAGCCTCCTCACTGTACCCGCTAAATAAACCTGTAAATGCCTAAACGAGTGAAAATAGCTTTACTTACTTTCCCTTTATCAGCGGCCACCACCCGCCCTAAACAAATTTGTGCACAATTGGAAAATTTATTCAGCTAAATTAAAGTCAGGGATTATGTTTAAATACGTACACTTAAAAATATAATAGTATGAAAGGAAGTTATTGCTTCTTGGTAACCGATAAATTTTAGTTCATGGTATTAGGGGATTATTTGTTTCAATTAGTAAACGTTAATGTCGCTGCTGCTCCTAATAGACCGCTACTATAATCACATTTTGAGGAAAAATTACCCTAGTTCCGCGCATGACTTTTGGACTGGTGATTATGCGATTTTGTTGATAGGTATGCAAAAAAAAGTCATAGTTCAGCAGCCACAGAACTTAAAGGGCTTAAAAATATGCTCTGAATTTTATAACTTTAGAGCGTTAGACTCTGAAAATTCAAAGCACATTTCTAATACGTGCGTATTATCGTTCCGTATAATTACGTAAACTTTGACCCTCGTAAAAAAACCGAATTGTAATGACATTGAACATTGCCCGGTCGGTGTCACTCAACCTGGCCACATCAAAGCTGATGCATTATTAAATACATGTTTTAAATTGGGTTTAAAAATAAAGCTTGTTAGTGAACGGGCAAAAAATCTTTGTAAGCCTTTGTATTTCGTGTTTTCTTCACAATTATTTATGAAATGGTTCAGTGTAATATTATAAAGTGCCTCAGTTACCAAAATGTTCGGAGAAAAACTGTAGCTAAAGTTCCAAGCATAACCTCCAGCGCATAAAGGATACTCAAAAATGTTTAAGCCCAAAAATTCATTTTAAAGTTGCCTCTCGGGTGTGTAGTTGGACAAACTTTTTCTTTTTTTTATATAAACTCTATTTAAAACCTGCATTAGTCTGTAGGCCACACACGTTGCCCGAGGTGGCCTGAATCAGTTATTTAGTATCGCTGTCCAGTCGAAACATTTGAAATATTCAAAGTAACAGCTCGGTGAAACGGTGAAAGCATGTCGGCGCTCAAATGCTACGACCAACGACCAGCGCTTTTTATAGAAGTTCGTTTCATTATAAATGTAAGGTAGAAAATCAAGGAGACCTAGACGTGTATGCAAACCTCATTACTTAGCTCCGTCAGGTTTCCGTACTACATCTACATCAGGTACCGTTTTCCTTTTTATATTGAACTTCAAGGCTAAAAGGCATACCTTGCAATCGCTTAAAGTACCGATTTTTAATCCATTATTCAATGAAAGTTTATTTTTTTTAAATCGGCTCTAAATACTCGAAAACGTTTGTTATTTATAGCTGAAGTACTATTTACAGTCAGTCTCTTCTATTTACCTTAATGAAATGAGAACAAATACGAATACCAAATGTGTCTTTGGGCATAATTTAAGTAAAACATATGTATCAAGCACAAACAAATAAATTATTTGATCCTGTTTATACGTAAACCAACGAACGTGGGTACAGGCAGTCCCGCGAGAATGTAAACAGGTTATAAATACATGTAAAGAGGACTCGATCAATCACACGGAGAGCTAAAGTCCACTTTCATAAAAATATGAAGAAGATACCTTCGGCATGATATTGCAATATCACAAAAGATCCTGGCGTTGATGGGAAAGCAGAGCAAAAGTGACGGTAATATAACTAGCCAACGTAAGATATTATATTGGAATAGATCTATTTTAACATAATAGTTCATTTTTAAGATGTCAACTTATACAGCGGGTATCAGATATGTGGGGTCATGTTTAAGAGGCTTACAGGACCTAAACACAAAAAACGCAAGTTTTAGAAACAATATAAGTATAATTATGATCCACTACAGTAAACAATGTCAAAAAAATATATGATATTCTTCAGGATATACGCTAGGTAGATAGTGTGTTGAAAATATAATACAACTTATTTGGTACGATAGAAAAAAATCATGAAGATACCTCTAAAAACTTTATTTTTACAATAAAAACCATACGTAATATACATACAATAATTATGATTTTTTGTCAGATTATTCTACAAGCAACATACTAAAACTCTAGTGTTTTAATTTTTTAGTCCAAACAATAGATTTTTCATAAATAAATAATTGCTTCATATTTTGCAATAAATTACCAGCATTGTGTCATCGCGCTTCTCTTTCTTTTCTATGCAGTCCGACATTGACCGCGTTTTAGGTCATGGTCTTAAGGGTGTTGTACAACTAGTACAGAGCATCAAACTGAAGGATTTTCTCCATGGGGCCAACAACGTAATCGAGAAAATAATATCAGCCGGGTCGAGTAGGTATTGAAGTTTGGTATGAGACAGCTATAAAACCACCACTACACAGATGTAACAGCTAAACAACTACCACTTAAGGTGAATGGGTAGTTGTAGCCCGCGAAATTCAATTTTTCTTACGTTTTTTGCAATTTTCAGGTCAGTGTCAGGTTGTATCTTGATCAAAATATGATTCGCGACTATAACCGGTACGTATTTACAGAATTATAATAATTACAATCATTAATACATCTTTCTATGTTAGATTTCTACCGTTAAGAACAAATCTCGTATGGAAAAGTGTTTATGGTAGAAATCTAACTTAAAGAGATATATTAATGATTCTAATGACTATGATTCTGTAAATACATGTCTATTATAGTCGCGAATCATATTTGCATCAAGATACAACCTGACACTGATCTGCAAATTGCAAAAAACGTAAGAAAATTTAAATTTCGCGGTCTACCATGGCACATTCACCTTAACAGATGGTGCATATTTAGTGCAGACAAATAAAATTAATAATAAACGGCTCAGTTACGTCTAAACCGCCTAGCTCTAGGTATCTTTACCTTTTCTTAAAGATGTAATTAGCGTAATTGCCACATTTGTGATCACACACCCGAGACGAATTAAGACAATGTGTTTCTCCCTCACTGGGGAATACTATCCCGAAACTGCGATCCTGGCCGCACAGCGAAGCACGTAGAAATAGTTAGTGTATATGTTACCGTTAAAATACGGAATACGTTAATATGCGCAATAACTAGGTAATCTGCAAATTACCGGGTACAATCCGTTCAAGTTTGAAATATGTTATCGGCCCAACCCTATTTTAGGATGAACTAGTTTCGCCTAGGCCAACACAGTTCTTATTCGCTCGCTCTTGCATCCTATGTCGATGGAGCCCTATTTCTGTGTAAAGAGTTTAAAGTAACCTAACCTCTGGGTGCCCTTCGCTCGCTCTTGAATCCTACGTCGCCTATCGACCGACCACAACCATGCAACCCGTGTAGGGAGAACTGGTTTGGCCTAGGCGAAACTAGTTCATCCTAAAACCGGGTTTGGCCGGTAACAAACATTTTTTCCACTTTAACGGACTCAACCAGATAATCTGTAGATTAACAAGTTAATCTGCACTCTAACTGATTTACGCACATTAGCGGTAACATATACATTAGGCTTAAAAGAGGTTACAAGTAGACGCATTCAGAGGCCCCTTTTGGTGGCAAAATCCGACACCAATATGGCTGAAATTGAAAGAATAAGCCGCGTGTTAGAATCCGATATTACCAAATAAAATAAATACAAATAGCCTATATTTCCTTCTTCTTACATAAACGAGTTCTTAATACTGATAACATTTTGTCTTCTTGTTAAACCTACATTATCAATTGCTACCAGGTCAGGCTGTCGTGCGACATAGTACTCTTCTTTTTCCCTCCACTTATTCCTGTCTATAGCTGTTCTTCGCTAATCTTTTGGCAGATCATCCTCCCACCTTTACACCTGGAAGAATAAAAGGAAAAAGAAAGAAAGAAAACACGTTTATTTGCGGTAAACATGGCGCAAAAAAAGAATATAAACACAAAAAAAAATAAGAAAGGTTGGAGGAAACATGCGTCACATCCACGCAAAACGGCTATCGCTCAGCATTATGCTGCAACTCTATGCAAGACCCAGCGCTGGTTTTCAGCGACAGCCGGCGCTGACGTAATGACGTCGTCCGGTGCAGCAAACAATTATTAGGACGCTGTACCAGTGCAGCGTACTCATATAATTTAATTTAAATGTGATAGAATATACTACACAGGAATATAAGAAAAGAAATAGACATACATGCTATGAGAATATCATCTTCAATAAATGTTTTACGCTTTTGTAGTGGCAACATTTCGAAACGTCAAGACAGGTGGACAGGTCTACTTATTTTCGATTCTCGGGTATCGATCTGTGACTTTTTTTGTCCACTTCCATGTTAGTGTTACCAAGTACTTACGACTCAATTATTTACGTCTATTCGCGATGAAACGCAAAACATATTTCCGATATATCCGCTTTCACATTTCCGCGCATCGGATGTATTGAATAACATCAAAACATCGGGCCGAGGGATTACCTGCAGTTGTGTAGATATCGTAGATCCCTACTACGCACAAAGCTGATGGACTATTTTACGTTATCATGTTTGTATGTTCGCGATTTATGCTTCCATGTATGAAACATGTAATAAACGAAAGATTTAAAATGTTTATCGTATCGTTTATTTTTAACAAAAAATCAAACTTTTCCTAGTTATGCTACGAATCTGCTCCAAATCCAGATAGATACGGCTGAAAAAGCCATTTATACAGAGCAACTGCCATCTGATCATCGCATCCCAATTACTAGGGAATTAATACAGCCAAGGATTGAAGCGGTTGTCAGACTTACCTACCGGTGAATTCGATCATAGGCCTTCGAATGCCATAGGTATAAAAACAAGAACCGGGACCGGATTTACGTGCTCTCTGACTGAGGTACAAGATGTGTGGTAAAATAGTTACCCTACTGGAGGATTGACGACAAGTATACCTACATATGTATTATTTTCTATTCGAAAATGTTTTAAAACCTAATATAGGTAGCCCTGACTTATACTCTTTCTTTTGTGGTACTCCTTTGACCTGTTGAGGATCTAGACATTGTTTTTTACACTTTCCACCACAAAACTCACAAACCCTGATCACAACAGCAACGCTAAAAAATTTATTTGTTCATAGAAAATCCATAGCGTAATTTGCGCAACACTGCAAGATAGGTAATAACTATATTACAGTTACCAACAATTTATTAGGTCTCTTAATTATATATTTGTTTATCAAGGTTTGATCTCACTATCATATATATTATGCTGACTTATGGCCGTTTTGTGCGGATATGACGCATATTTTCCCTACTTATTTTATTTTTACTTTATATTTAATTGTACGCATAATGATAAGCGCAAATACTTAATGTTATTTTCATATAACGAATCGATGGACCCAAGCAATAGCCACGAACCCTTACAAAGTTTCAAGGTAATAATAATGTAAAAGAAATGCCTGATTACTAAGCTACTTCTTGACAATTCTAATAATATACTTAGCCCATTAATTAGGAACCGGTTACACACAATTATGAACATTGAACCCCCAGCTCGTTATTACTATAACAATTGAGCTCCGACACGCCGATTGTATCGCGTGAGCGTCTGATATAATCACTATATACTTAGCTACAACATCTACTTCACCTCCGTACCTTTCTGTATAAATAATTCTATTTAAAACTACTCCACAGACCGGCTCACGAAGTGCACTTAAAAGCTAAAAGCACAATGAAAAAACACAGCACAAAATAATTCGATATACAGTGATGAAGCGAACCTAACTTGTAATGAGACTATTGTGTTAGAAAAAAAAACACTGTTCTACTTGAAAAATACACAACTAAAAGTTAAAGAACTTCCTTTTTTTGAAGTCGGCTAAAAGGCAATTAAAAGTTGTTTCTATTGTACCTACCAAGTTTGGAACTCTCTCTCTACGTTTTTTTAGTGGAGAAATAGAACTAAAAATAATAGACCTAGATTTAATTGAATTACTTTTTCGCTGTTTTACTTAATTTGATTATAGTGTACACTATATTATTAGATTACTTTTTTATTATCTCTACCACAGCTGCGAATTTCATTTACTTTGTGGATAGAGATGGCTTCAGCAATCAGCTGCGATCTCACGTCATTTGTTTATCTTTAATCCTGGACATTTCTCCGTGACAGTACTAAAGATAAAAGATCTTGGAACCTCCTTTGTTCTTATACTCGTAAAAGGGTTTAATCATAGTACAGGGTGCGGTTGAAAGGGGCACGCACAATTATAATAACGTGGGCCATGTGATGTGGACTGTCGAGATAATACCGAGAGAGTGAGGTCTGAATTAGCAAAGCCACGTTATACTCACGGTACAACTATAACTTTGACCTTAGCATTTTTTGTATAGAAATAGGATCTATAGAAATAAACAATATGTTATGTAGATACTCAACTATCGTTAGTCTGCTCGCCTAATGGCTAGTTTACACAGTGCGAGCTGCTGCCTAGCCAGTAGACAGCTACTCGGCTTGTCTACTTGTACGCCAGTAGCTCGGCTCGCCTTTGCTATCTACATGACACATAGTAGTTGCTGTCCAGCCTTGCGTGTTGTCGCGATGTCGAGTGAACCTGTTTTAATTAAAAAAACGGCAATAAGGTCTATGACAACAATATTATGTCAAGAATTGGAAAATGCCTATAAAAACTTAAAAAGAAAGAGCGAAAGCGAAACAACTGTCCGGCTGGTACGCGTCCAAACGATGCGAGTGATGATCGAGCTGCTGCCATGTGCGAGTTGCTGCCGAGCGAACAACTTTTCCACTGACATAAGCTCTACGCCACCATTTACCAATTATTATTATTTCATTTCAACGGGGAAATTAATCCAAAGCTAGCAGTAATAAAATAACGTCAACAACTTGTCTTAAGCCATAGGGAATAGCCGCAAAGGCTTGCAGAATTAAATTAAGACCACAACGTATGTTTCACCAGCTGTGTAATTGAAAAAAAAAAACAAGCCAGCGAAAAAGGTGAAATTACTTTCCAATACTACGTTACTGTATTCCCATATGGAAACTGGCTGAATATTTCCTTGCCATGCTTTTCATGAAATAAATTCCGCGTTCATGAATAAAAGAATAACATTGTCTGTGATTTCGAAAATCATAAATATCTATGTTCTTGAAAGCTTATATTAACATTTTTTAAATGTTACAGAGTATGAAACTATTTTGTAATTATAGACGAATCTCTTTTTGTCGTAACCTAAAAGCGAGTCTGTTTGTTAACTGACTATTTATTTTCGAATATTTTAAACCCGTATTTAAATCACTTCGGGTTTTCAAAGCAATCAAGGCTTAATAAATATCGTTTTAAATAAAGCTTCATAATAAAGTTGGCAAGTACATCAATACGGTCGTAAAGGTGATATAACTTTTATCCACAACTCAATTTACCGTAGGTACAAAAGAAAGGCAAAAAAAGAAAAGAAGCACTCAACTGAATAATGTATATTAGAGGTAGAAGCAAAACAAAGGCTAACATGTTCTATTGGCACACTAAAGCACAATTCAATTTTATTCTTGTTACGAGAGCAGCGTGTAAAAGCTATCAAGGAAAAGAGAAAATTTCATTTGACGATAGTCTACGTGGACAAAGCCGCGGACCGTCTCTAACGTGAAAAAGCGTAGGTACTTCGTATAAAAGCTAAGTCGCGAGTCTGGGGAAGTCGTCGTTTTTGCATACACCAAAGGAAACACTACATTATTTTTGTACAAAACTGTCTCCACGGTTCCCACAGGAAGCAAAAGCATTCTTTGATGTAATTCTCTAGAATGTGAAAGTTCTTTGTGAAAAATTTTCAAGTTCAATAGTCGTATCTACTTAGCTGTTTAAAAGTTTAACATCTGTCAGTTTAAATAAGCCATAACGAAAAGAAATTATGAGTCATGATCCTAACTATAAAACAGTGGAGTTTCATCTCGGTTCAAGACTAAATAAATTTTATGTACTTTATAAATTTGTATGTGTCTAGCTTTTTGCGGTTTTGTGATAAGCCCCTCAAACGACGTTTATTCATATGTTTTCTTCTTGATGTTATTAGCAAGTTTATTACGTGATATAACTAAACTACTTACTGTGACATTCAGTATGTACCGATCGAATGTATAGATAAACGTAAACAACGTAATAAACGTATTTTCTTTCTTTCTTTCTATTTCTTTATAAATGTAGCAATGAAAACAAAAGTGTTTATTACCATTTTATTTATAGGCACGTTTGAGTTTATTTTGAATAGGATACACTCAAAACGTGTTAATAATAATAATTTCTATTTAATTTTCATTGTTTCCTCACCTTATAACATCTACCTACATATCATCCGGAAGTTAGATCTTCAAGTACCGACGTCGCTATAGCAGAGACAAGCCCGGATGCAGACAGATGAGTATTGAGCCCTGTTCAGTGCAGCTTCCGACAGGCAATGCTTCCCGGTAACAGACGTAACGGCTCAGATGTATTGCCTAAAGGATTCCTTTCACTCAATTGGAGGTCCTGAAATTGCTCCAGCTTTGACATTTCCGATTTCATTTAACGGATGGGACGTGCTATGTGGCGTGCTATAGGTACAATCAAGGCTATAAAACCTTCGTCAGTTTTCAAATTGTTTTCTTTATCAAATCAGGACTCATCAAAATCAAAAGTCATTTATTCAAATCAGGCTGAGAATCAGCACTTTTCGAAATTCAAAATTACACAATACAGTCCCCCAAAACGCCCGCCCTTCCCTGGGGAAGGGCGGGCGTTTTGGGGGACACAGGACTAATTTCAACCTTTGGAAACTCCGTCACTGCTGAGCAGACTATTGCATAGATAACTATGTAATAACTACTTGATAAAAAATATCAAAATATCCCAGACCTTAGACCACTGTCGAGTTGACATCAACCTAAAACCTTTTTAATAGCCTAGCCATTTTTTTTTATACTGTCCCACTGCTGGGCAAAGGCCTCACCCAAATCCTTCCAGGAACTCTTTTCCCGCGCCACCTCGAACCAGCCCTCGTGGTACGCGTCCAGGTCATCTCGCCATCTCTTTCTGGGCCGGTCTGGCCATTAAGGGATTTGAATATGCACATTGGAAAGGTGCACAGACCACCAAATGCACTCATCTAGACCCTGTCTCAACAGCTACACCCACAACTCTAGCTACATCCACATTTGACCTGTTTTGGGAAACCCTGGCCATTATATATGAAATATAACTGGTATTCAGCTGGTGAAAAGGCTTGGCAGATGATGATGATTATAAAGCATGCCATGAGTAGGTATGAGTAGTTAAAGCAGATTATATCGTGCAATGTGCAGACAAAACTAGCCCTCAAGGTGTCAAACATACATATTTTAGCTGTGACTGACATTACATGATTCTTTGTGATATATCAATACTAGCTGCGCCCCGCGGTTTCACCCGCATAAGTTTCGATCCCGTGGAAATATCGGGATAAAAAATAGCCTATATGTTAATCCAGGGTGTCAGCTACCCTCATAGAAAATCTTATCAAAACTGGTCCAGCCGGTTGAGCGTGAAAAAGTAACAAACATATAAACACACACACACACAAACTTTCGCCTTTATAATATTAGTGTGATGGATTAATTCACGATAGTATTATATTAGTTTTTCAGGAAATAAAATTAAATAATATTAAAAATAAGATAATATATTATCTATCCGATAACTCCTATAATCTATACATATTATGTTAGCATTTAATATATATCACTAGTGCATTACTATTACGTTCCGTAATAACATTAATCACTGGCTCCATGATTATGATTATTTGTATGTCTTACGTCTGTGATCGTTATGATAAAAATACCTAAGCTCTTTATTTCCTTATATTAACTTCCTGGCGGTTAGAAATACTGCTAAATGTAAAACACCACTTTATTGTGTAGCGCGGTAGATAAACGACACAAATAGAGACGCGTTTCGTTTTAGAGGCGTTTAGGTATAAGGAAAATGAAGAAGCTTTTCCTTCCCCTTTTCCTAATAAACTTCTCTTAATAAATTCGAGATATTTCGTATCCTAATTTTGAACTCGCAATACTCCAAATAAAAATATATATGTGTCACCGTATGATTGTGAACACAATTTATTTATAATCTACCTCGCGAGATTGTAAACTGTCGATTTTTGAACTGATGTAAATGGATCAAAATGGCTAAGCAGTTTTGTTTTAAAGTTAAGGCCTGGTTCTTTCTGACTGGAATTTTATAATGCATTGATGATCTTAGGATTACCATACTGCTTACAATATAACGTATTAATTTTCGATAGTTCATAATCTATCCATCTCAAACCGTCAAATTCTGAACGAGCCTGCACTTACCGACAGGGTTCATAATCTATCCGATTTTATTACCCGTAAAATGGTTAACCGTCCCTAATTTATTGTTCTTGAAGGTAGCCGAATTGGTCGCAGTAACTAAACCAGGGCACCACGACCAACCGCTACTTCCAAGTTAGTCACAGTTGCTTGGCTATTTAGTACCTATTAGCGAAAGGTGCGATCCGTCGCATGCAAGTTTGAAACCAGTAACCACAATCTGTCGGTTTGCCATGGCCATAAACTATCGAAACATAATGCGTAAAATTGTAAATGGTTTGTTGCAATTAAATTTTTTTTGATATTTTATAATCTCGTGCAAGATTGATTACAAATATAAACTAACGATGTTCATAATTATATGACATATATGCATCATGCACCTTGTATTACTCTGTAAAGAAAAATCAACTCTCTTTGAGCTAAGGCTGTCTGTCGTAAAAGGTGGTTAACTAGGATCGTTCGGCACCAAAGTGTTTCCTGTATACCTATTGACGATGGCTGATAATCGTAGTATCAACCATCGCCAAGTTAGCAAGTAAGTTATAACATGCCTAGCCTACATACATACGTAAGGGACATGCCACAAAATAATAACGCATGTCATAATCGCTGCACGACAGTGATAATTATCAAGCTGATTTGATAAGTAGACTACGACGCAATAACCTTAGTCCTGCCTATAATCCTCCCGACCGAATTTCAGTCACGGCGGCCAATCTACTACGCAGTGCATATTTATATTTGTTAGCTATTTATATAAATGTTTAGGTAGTTTTAAGATATTTACAGTATTTTTTAACCTTTTAAGCGGTTGGCTAAATATCAATTGCCGTGCCCCTAGCGCGCGGCTTCAAATTGATAAAATAATACCTACAATAAATAACCAGTAACTGGGTTGTGGAGGTCAGATAGGCAGTCACTCCATGTAAAATGCTGGTATTCAGCTTCATCCGGTTATACTGGAAGCCAACCCCAACATAGTTGGGTAAAGGCTAGGCAGATTATTGCCGTAATATTTGTGCTTTTATTTTACCCAGTGTTTGAATCCACTAACAAAATCATGCTTAATTGTTCAAATGAATGCTTTTTATTTTCCTTTTGCTCTGGGTTGTCCTACATATTATACTATTAGTGCAAAAGTGTGTGAAAAAAAAAAAAACACAGGTGCACTCTCTGTTTCATCACACTGACACGACCGGGTTGGGATCAGGCGCTGGACCTATGGCTTTACGTGCTTTTCGAGACATTAGTGTCACTACCGCACAATCTGCTTCCAAAGTAAAGTTGGAAGTAGATTGTGCGGTAGTGCTTCTACGGAGAAATTCCTAATGAAAAAACCTAATAATATTTACTAAACCTACTTACAAACCTTATACCTACTCACCGCGGAAAGCATGTCAGCCGCGGGCGTCCTTCCCCGCAGCTAGTGCGTGCAACGCCGCTTCCTTGCCGAGGACCCCGACAGTGACAACCACCTCGCATGCCGCGTATTTGCATTGCCCTGCTTATAAATACTTCACCCACAGTCCCTCTAGCTGATCCACACCTGCTTGAAATGAATTATTCAAACTTAATGTAGATTTTAAAGTTATTTACACATTTCACGACTGGAAAATTCATATTTAAATTTCAATTTTATCGTCCATGAAATACTTATATTATTGTGTTTTCTAAGCGTAACTCGATGAGTTTGAAAGACATTAAAATTATAATAAGTATTTACAGCAAAGGTAAATGCTATTGGTCTGCTAATAAAGCAACGGAAGGTACAATGGCTTGTTAATAAATGTTATATTACCACCTAACAAATTACTTCTACATGAGGTTTCATGCACGGATGAATTGATGAGCGAAAGATTAAATCGCGAAGTCTACACGAGCACTGCTCAGTTACTCACCTCGTCACGAAAAGAGGATAAAGTCGAAATAAACCCCTCGAAATACGAGAGCACCTAAATAAAATAGAATACCTCTCGTTATTATACTTCATATAAAGCGGGGTACATACAAGGGTGTTATAACGCGGCATCGTTCACACAAAATAAAATCATGCACGTTACGTGCGAGTACTTTATTTGCTGCTTATATCATTATAAACATAAACAGCTGCATCCGGTTAGACTGGAAGCCGACCCTAACAAAGTTGGGAAAACGCTAGGCAGATGATGACGATCATTATAAACATAAACCACGCCCAAATTGATTTTATTCGCAGAATCGTAGCCACAGTATATCGTAGCTTTCCACGCGATCTTTGTTGATATTTTGCTGCCCGGATACCCTATGGCATGATGATATACGAAAGAGTAGATATGTAATATATAACGTTATTCATCACGGCCATTTATTTTAACTAATATAGAATGTCCTGCAGCTAGATGGACCGACGATCTCAAAAAGGTGGCCGGGACAGACTGGGTGCGGAAGGCGGAGGACAGGGTGTTGTGGCGCAGCATAGGAGAGGCCCATGTCTAGCAGTGAACTGCGATAGTCTGAGTTGATTGAGAATGTCTAATCTACTGCATTATTAACGATTGGAGATCTTCTATAACAGCAGCAGTACTAATCACATTCCAGCCAGATGATACTTTTAATGTTAACTGTGTTGAGTAGGTAAGTATCTAATCGTAAGCTTTATACATTTAAACTTGTAACAATGTATTCAACTATTCACCCATCCTCTCCCGAAATAGATCCGTAGGTGGGTCTATTTTGGTATCATTCAAATCACATTTATTAACATACTAGCTGCGCCCCGCGGTTTCACCCGCATAAGTGTCGATCCTGTGAGAATATCGGGATAAAAAGTAGCCTATATGTTAATCCTGGGTGTCAGCTACCTCCATACAAAATTTTATCAAAATTAGTCCAGCCGTTTGAGCGTGAAGAAGTAACAAACACATAAACACACACACACGCACATACTCACAAACATTCGCCTTTATAATATTAGTGTGATAGTGTGACTAGCTTCTGCCCGCGGCTACGTCTGCGTGAATTTTCTTGTTCCCCGACCCACCCCGTCACATCCTATCGCCTGCCCGCGCTATTATGTACTTACTTCGTTTTCGCTTAGCGTTATTTCTGAATTCTTTTTTTTTTTTGCTCGGCTCCTAAGGGTCGTAGCGTGATGTTGAATAGCCTATAGCCTTCCTCAAGAATTGGGCTATCAACAGCAAAAATAAGTAGTCAAATCCGACTGGTAGGTACAGACGTCAGCACATCAAGCTACCCGAAACTGTGAAATTTTTCCAATCAACTTGGAACCTTATGCTTTAACGATAAAGTTGAAAATCTGTTAAAGAAATTTGACAGATTGTAGTAGCTTGATGTGCTGGCGCCTGTACTTCCAGAGATTAGCACGGTCAAACAAACAAACTCTTCAGCTTTAGTATAGATGTAGGTAAGTGTATAGATTTTGCCACCCACGGACACCCACGTTAGAAGTCACATGAGAACATACATACATAATCAGCCTATAATGTTCCCACTGCTGGGACACAGGCCTCCTCTCTGTGAGAGGGAGCGGGCCGTAATCTACCACGCGGGCCCAGTGCGGGTTGGTAGATGTCACATGTCTTCGAATTTTTGGTTCCAGGACATGCCGGTTTCCTCACGATGTTTTCCTTCACCGTATTGAGAGCAGTGGTGATGAAATAATTTACACAAAGTAAAGCGCCTGTCTGGGTTCGAACCTACGACCTACAATTCGTAAGTCGCGACCGTTACCACTTGGCCACCACTGCTCTCATATGAGAACATAATGAAAGGTATATCCAAAGTTTCTTAAATTCCAAATGCAAATACGAAATGGTTAGAAAACACGAATAGGACGGTAGTTGGATACCACCTGTCAAGAACAGGACTACCCAACGCAACATAGGTAAGTATGTACGTATTAACCTATGCCACATCGTAACTGACATTCGATTAGGTTTGACGTATCCACTTTCTATTTACCTCGGGGAATATACGAATGATAACATAATCACTTTGTTACAACTAATCGCAGCGAGTATTGAATGTATGTTTATTAGTTTTACCCCTTGTGTATTGCCAATGGGGAATATCTGAAAGAAACTTTGCTAACTATATCTATACAAGATGTAATAGAATAAATGCAATTCCTGAAAGTTGTTTGTTCATAGTTGACTCCTGAATCGATTTCGGTAACATTTTTTCAAAAATTATGTATGTATTTTGCCATACTGAACGCCCCGATTGAAGAAAATTAAATCTTATTTCAAGGCAATAGGACTCAATTGTAAATGCATAAAGTAATGCTGGGATCAACATGATTTTCTTTATAATATCTAATAAGTTTTGGTCATTGTATTATGCTTTTTTATTTTAACTCTAATTGGGGTGTATGAGGTCTTAAGTACGTTAATTATGTTACATAATATTGTATAAATAAAAATGAAATGCCGTTCGTTGGTAAGCGCATCACTTGAGAATGGCTAGACCGACTTGGCTATTTTTTGTTTTAAAATGTTCATAAAAGCCCGAATCAGGTTTTTATGGAAAGATTATAGAAAGGTTGCCCGGAAAATTCGGGAAAAACTGAAAGTGCTTTTTTCTTTGGGGTTTTTGTACGAAACTAAAGACCAGTTTTGACATTTTGACAGGACAACATCTGTCTTGAATAAAGTTTAGTGGTACTATTGCGTAACGCCAGCCTTCCATAAAGGCAAATGAAAATATCCCTAATATTTTTTCAGCGAAACGATGTCGTTAGCACAACTTTACCTAGCCTTTCAGGAATTCCGCCGTGACGAAACTTCAATTCTCAATATACCTTCTCATGCCAAATAAGATCTATAGAGGCTAGTTAACGGCTCGGGCAGCGAGGCTTTATTTTTGGCCTGTCTGACGTCAGACCCGCGCCGACCGCGACATTTAACCACAGACAGACGCTACGTTCCACACTAGCTAGTTCTAATGGATTTTATTTTTACTTATTCAACGAATCACTGCGATTATGGAATTATGTAAATTTCCTACGAATTACGAAAAGAAAAATTACGGAATTACGCAAAGTCCTTCGCTTTGGTTATGTCTATGACGTCTCTAACCAACATGTTGGTACTTAACAATTTGTTGGAGTTGTATTGATTAAAGTCAGAATTTTCATTCTGAAAATCCAAGTTCCCCAGTATGTAAAGGCTTGGAAAACTCTAAATGAATTTCTAACAACAAATTCTTCTGTCAAACGGTTGGCACAGCCGCTACTGCCCCTGGTAAAGAAGGTAGGCCGTCTAATTTAAATAACTTTTTTTTGCTTTTTCTAGCATCCTAGGTGACTTCGAACAAATATCACGAGTCAACTACAGATGTAATTAATTTACACATTTAAAACTGTTTAAAACATGCAGTGCGCACCTTAATTTCCTTAGCTTGTCAATTAATCTTGGGGAGTTAGGGGTAAATTGACTGCAAATATATCTCCGAAAATAATATAATATTCTCCCGTGTTCCCCGCTTTAACCGTGTTACCGGAGCGGGCCCGGCCGCCGCGCTCCAATTGCAATTAGTACCGATTCAATTAGTTATCCACTGTTTCTCATTTTACTTTAGCCTGGATAATGAGGGTTTTAGGTAAGGGCTCTCCGCTTAACCCTGTGGGCTGCGACTGAGTCCTGTTCCCCTGATCCGCCTTTACATTTTACCGTCCGTGTTTATTCCGCGTCATAAAATTTACTGCCTATTGTTGAACATTCGTAGTGGAGTTTGTACGAGTTGTCGGTAAAGAAAAATATAAATATGATGCATGTATCAATCACTGTAAGTAGGTAACCTACTGAGTCATGTCAGGAAAAACCTGTTCGTAGGCTCAGTATAAGTATAGCGAGGCGGGTATTAACTATGTCGGTAACTCGATCAAGTCGAGGGCTTATTTTAAATTAAGGTGAATGGGTAGTTGTAGCCCGCGAAATTCAATTTTTCATACGTTTTTTGCAATTTTCAGGTCAGTGTCAGGTTGTATCATGATCAAAATATGATTCGCGACTATAACCGGTACGTATTTACAGAATTATAATAATTAGAATCATTAATACATCTTTCTAAGTTAGATTTCTACCGTTAAGAACAAATCTCGTAAGGAAAAGTGTTTGTGGTAGTAATCTAACTTAAAGAGATTTATTAATGATTCTAATGACTATGATTCTGTAAACACATGTCTATTATAGTCGCGAATCATATTTGGATCAAGATACAACCTGACACTGATCTGCAAATTGCAAAAAACTTAAGAAAATTTAAATTTTCTTAAGTTTCGTAATTTTCTTAAGTTTAAGTGAATGTGACATGGTAATGTCACATTCGCCTTAAGACAGAGAAAGGAATCCGAACCCTGAGCTCAATACCTAAACTGGTACACTTAAAAGTTTTTGGCATAGAATTGCGACAATTGCTTGATAATATAACTATTTATACCCAGTTCGAATAAACATGCGACTTCCCAGCCAAATGCTTACTTTGCCAATCTGTTTTTTATAAAAACTTTTCCAGTAAGAGTCTCGAATGCTCTTTGTGGTTAAGTCGAAGCCATTTGCAAAATTTGTTTTTACTTATCAAATCCGTGATGCAAATGCAGTGAAACAAACTTAGTGATGGCAGCACGAAGTTTGTTGTCCCGGCCGAGATAACTCTGTGCCAACTTATTTATCTGCACCAACGTTTGATAAAGATATCTCCTAACAAACAGATTTGTCGCTCTCTGTACCGTACCAAATCGACATTAAAATTAACGTTAAATTAACTCATTTTTATTCATTTCTAGCAGCTTCTTCATCTCATCATCTGCCTAGCCTTTTTTCAACTATATTATGGTTGGCTTCCAGTCTAACCGCATGCAGCTGAATACCAGTATTTTACATGGAGTGACTGCCTATCTGACCTCCTAAACCCAGTTTTTGGGTCATACGATACCCCTCGGTAAGACTGGTTGTCAGACTTTCGGGCTTCTAACTACCCTTAACGACTGTCAAAGATCTAGAAATGACTGCCGGGACCAACGGTTTAACGTGCTTTCCGAGGCATGGAGTGGTCTAGATATATAATTAATGGTCACCCATCCACGGACCGACATTGGCATGCGTAGCTTAACCTTCGATTGACCCGTGTGGATGTGATTATTTAGCCACGAGCCCCTCCTAGCAGCTTCTTTATCTCTGCTCCAAAGATAAGTGGTTTTATTAACAGTAGGTAAGTATGTGCACATTTAAAATAGCACAATTTAATGTTTTTTATAAGAATAATAATAATACTTAATTTTTTATAATACCACGTAACCACATTGTTGAAAAGACAAAAACAAAGTTTTTACGTTCACACATAACATTAAAAACTAGAACCTACAATAAAAGCTAAGAAGCCTAAAATAAAACGAACTACTCGTAATTAATTATTTTTATCTCTTCATCTACCTACACGAATGGACGTATTTTTGGAAAATTTTAATGCGTACCTAAACTAAAAATACAATAGCTTGATATTATTTATATTTAGTTGAAAAACTCAACAAATATATTACTTATTTTAAACATACTTACAAACATTCATAACATGTACCTATTTATTGTTGACTGACTATTTCAAATGAAACCTCCCAATTTCACGATCCTTTCCTATTCGAAGATTAAAAGACGGAATTTCTCTAGGTGCTAATAAATTGTAATAATATTAATAGATGCCCGCCCACTTTCAACCAGAATTCCCTTGAAAGCATTCTCGTTTAAAAAGCAGATGTGGCGAATACCAGCTGGAGCCAAGAGCGCTTTTAACGTAAGTGACGCGAATCTACTTATTCATGTGTTTACTCAAGACGGGCAGGAGATTTTTAATTTTTGATTTTGTAATCAGTACACACAGCGTTCATTTTTCATTCCAAGTTTTAATTAGGTAGAGACAATGAAAAACCCTCACGTACTGACCGCGCCCCTCGAGATCACTTTGCATATAATTTAGGAACAAATTCTTTTTAAAACCATTTTTGATGCGCTGCGATGTTTACATGAAATACGGTTGGACGGAAAAATAATTTATTCTGGAAGATTTGATAATGTGATTTCAATAATGTAGGTACCTACTATTGAAATAAATTAACTACTATGAGTTGTTTTAAATACCTTTTCCATAAATATAACAATGCCGAATTTTATACCCAGAACTGGTCAATATTGTGTTACTACATCATTTTATAAATTTCATTGCAGATATTTTATTGTAGATACCTACAAAAGGTGGTGTTGTTTTTTGTTGAGAATTTTGACAACCACAAACTCCAGCGGGGTAATTGCGTAACACACTATCAGTAGGAATGGTTTTCATTTTGACAGTTCAACAACATTAATTGCGTTATTTACGTTGTTGAGCAGACAAATTTTTCGAACATATGAAGCAATGGAGTAGCAATATCCTTCAAAATTATTGAGATTGATAGTGTAGTGTGTGTGTGTGTATGTTTACACAGTTAGGGTGTAGAATGAACACGTTATGCTTGTTACGTATTAGTTCATTTATATCGATAGGTCAAGGAGATCGACGGTACACTTGTAGTTTATTTGCAACTGTATTTTGCATAATTTAACATGGCTAAAACCAAACTGCATTACGGTTCCGAAAACTAAATGAGTTTTAGTCAAAATTGACAGTTTATACAAACGTCTAATAATAATTTTCTAGAAATAAATTATACTGATAAATACCCTGTTTAAGGCGTTCTGTCAATCGTTTTACACGAGTGGCCCGTGGGTGTCATACACGCGCCGAGCCTACAGGCGTCCAGCTAGTTCAATTTAATCTTGCTTTTAGGATGCTGTTGGGGCTGTCATGGCGCTGTAGCGCTTCGGGAATGGAATTCAGGGAGGCCCGCACAGATGGTTTCCATGCCATCATGCGAAAGAAAGCAGCCTCCATACTACAGCGCTTGCCACGCATTGTAGTGACAACGGCATTCTGAAAATGATCGCTGCCAGACACTCATAGGACTGAATAAATAATTAAATTGCGAAAGTTAACAATACTAACCTATTTACCCAAGCACTATTGTTACTTACATCAAAATACTAACAAAATAAGAACTTTAGTCTGAATATAATATTAAGTTTCAGAATAATAATTATAAAGTTTTATTTATAGGCACAGCTGCCACAGCCTACATAAATGTGCCTATGTGTGGTACTTTACGATGTCAATGGGCGGACTTCCATTTGGCTAGGCTGGGGCGCTTCAATACTCGTAAATTCTTGGTAATGAAGCTGACTCTAAGGTCAGCGGGTTAATACAATAGGCGACTAATGTACACAGACGTAATGAGAACCTATTTTACATACGTTTAAATTGCGTGTAATATACAGTCTAAATTAACTTTATAGTACAAGGGTGACGTTTATAGACGGTACTTATACTTTATTGTATCGCTTTCAGAACGAATTGCTTTTTGGAAGTACCGGAATTATATATGTATACCTAATAATACTAACTTCTACCCGCGACTTCGCCCATGTGTAATTTCATGTTACTCCGACCCACCCGGTCGCATCACCTGCCCGCGCTTTTACTTCGTTTTCGTTATTTCTGGCTTTTTTTTTCTTTTTGATAGGCTCCTTAGAGTTCTAGCGTGATGTCAAATAGCCTATTAGCCTTCCTCAAGAATTGGACTAACAAATGCAAAAATAATTTTTCAAATCCGACCGATATTTATAGAGATTAGCGAGATCAAACAAACTCCTCAGCTTCATTATTAGTATAGATATAATATACAGGATGAAATTAAATTCATGGGCATCATTTTAAGGGGTCATTGTACTCATCAGTATGAACAACTTTTACTATGGGACTAAACCTAAAATCGCAAAAAAAAATCAGCTGTTCCTTACATTTACGTATGTTCACATAACTCGTCAGAATGTAGGGAAGATTTTAGGTTTAGTCCCATAGTAAAAGTTGTTCATAATGAGGATTACAATGACCCCTTAAAAGGATGCCTATGAATTCAATTTCACCCTGTAGATTAAGTAAAGTTTAACATTTTGATTTAAATGAAGTCGTTCAAGTAGGTACCTACGTAATGTAAAAGTACAAAGACGTAAAAAAATAATTTCACAGCTGAATTGGCCTTTAGGTGCCACGCACACACACACACTAGAAGCCACCTAGATTCAAGGAAAATTAGGAAAATATCATGTACTTAATCAGTATTTTGCCTAAGGTTGCTGCTTGAGAACATAGAGGCCAATTCGGCAGTGAAATTAATTTCTTGCTTCTTTCTTTAAAATTACGACTATTATGACTCCTACATAGAGACAGATTGATTATAATCCTGTGATGCTGCGTGGGTCAATGGTTTAACGCGATGAAGTCATGGTCCATAGGATCATTTTACCTGAGGGGGCCAAAAGAGGCTCCTGTGGGGATAACCTGCGGGGTAATTGCGTAAGACATTAACTATTACAATGCAAAGGCATTGTAATAGTTAATGTCTTACGCAATTGCAAATGAAAGCATTTTGACAATACAACGGCATTCATTGCGTTATTTAATTTTTTAACAGACGAATTTTTAAAACAAATGAAGCAATGGTTTAAAGACTTCCTTCAAAGTCCTTATGATTGTGTTACGCAATTGAGGTGTAGGTCAGATACCCCGCAATCAACCTTGATTACTAAATCATCTTTTTACCCGACATGGCCTTTTCCCAAATGCCGACACC
The DNA here is from genome assembly GCA_947508005.1 of Amphipoea lucens. Classification (NCBI taxonomy): domain Eukaryota; kingdom Metazoa; phylum Arthropoda; class Insecta; order Lepidoptera; family Noctuidae; genus Amphipoea; species Amphipoea lucens. The sequence goes on from OX382359.1 coordinate 14,688,045, forward strand.
AGTGATCAATAGGTAAGAATCAATATGTATCAATAGGTAGTAAAACAGTAACGAAGTCAAAACTGTACGAAGAATATTAAACAAAATGTAAGTAATTGTTACAAGGTTTTTGAACGAGACTGATGCCGAAAATATAGTTTTTAGAATTTTTGTCAGTTTGCCTGGTTGTCGGCTGAACGAATATACAGTTTTTAGAATTTATGTCAGTTTGCCTGGTTGTCGGCTGAACAAAAATATAGTTTTTAGAATTTATGTCAGTTTGCCTGGTTGTCGGCTGAATAGATTTGGATGAAATTTGACACACAGATAGTTTATTACCTGAATTAACACATAGGGTACTTTTAATCCCAGTAGTACGTTCCCGTGAGATGTATTCCGAAACCCAAGCGGGCGAAAAAATCATATTTTCCGTGACGGTAGCAAACCGTGTCTTTTGTATACGCTCATAATTATGAATATGTGACGTGTACCTAAACGATTTAAATTATGTAATGGCAGGAAACCAAAAATTCTATTTTATCAACATCATATTTTGAATTAAACGAGATGTGAGGTAAGCGTTATACGCTCCACAGATTTCAGCTGAAAGCTCGAGCCGGATTTACAGGATAAATATAGTGGTTTGTGGTCTGTGCTTACGTACTTTTCACGTTATTCGTTGACATTTCAGTGGTGTTACAAAAAGCATACACTACTCTGCGGTTTCATGTAAGCCCTCGAAACAATACAACGTTGAATCAATAGCCAATACCTACTGCACAACGGGAGCTCCTTGGTGACAAAACCATCAAAAACAAACCTATATAAACATATATTTTAGTTTAAGACGTCACAAATCATATTCATCTTTTCTTGTTCTCACACACTATCTATTGTCTACATTTCTTTTTCATTTCTCCTTTCGCAGGTCTGCTGGAAAAAAATTGTTAAGAAATCGGTACTTTTGTACTCAATACTTATACAATGTGTAACTGAATTAATTCACATTATGAAAGTACATACATAGTTTGTTCAGAATCGTTTACTGTATCGATTTCAGTCAGTTTGAATACCTACCTATAGGTAATTTTTTATTCCAAAAAAAGATTATAACTACATACGTAAATTACTGTCACACTTCCGCTGTACAGTCAAAAAAAACAAAATGGATAAAGAACCTACTACGCTAGACCCTTCTTGCTTCTTGTGCGACTGTGACCACTATTTTCCCCCACAATCAGTATAAGTGACTGTATACCACAACAGTATGTTTAATATACAACATGTTTTTTTGATATCCCATAACTCTAGGGGGTCATTGTACTCACCATTATGAACAACTTTTGCGATGGGACCAAACCCGAAGTCGCGAAAAAAAAATCTGGTGTTCCCTACATTTTGACGAGTTATACAAACATATATGTAGGGGACAGCTGTTTTTTTTTCGTGATTTCTGGTCGCGGATGCAGCTGAATACCAGTATTTTACATGGAGCGACTACCTATCTGACCTCCACAACCCAGTTACTGGGTAATACGAAACCCCTCGGTAAGACTGACTTTCGGACTTATGATGACCCATAACGACTGTCAAAGATCCACGATTGACAGCCGGGACCAACGGCTTAACGTGCTTTCCGAGGCACGTAGGGGTATGTAAAGATCACCCATCCAAGGACCAACCGCGGCAAGCGTAGCTTAACCTGATCGATCGACCCGTGCGGTTGTTACTTAATTAGCCACAAGCTAATCTCCTTCTACTTATACCATTAAATTGAGATGTACCAAAAGCCGTCTGCCATCTGTGCGCAATGATTCGAGAGCATTAACTTGTATAATATTATATATTCGGGAACGACTTAGTAATACTTACACGGGTAACAGGTACATAGGTTACAATATTGTTGTTCCGAATGGCTTCGCAGTCGTTCGCTTTATTACTTTACGGCTTGACGTTAGTTCGGAATTAATGTAACCGAGCCAAATAGACGTTGCGTTGGGTTAATTTACGTTTATCTTAAATTAGGCTTTCGCGTTAATTTGGCGCATTTGGCACTCGTGAGTCATGCAGTCGAAAAACAAATGTGATTTTTGTAATTTCTCGTTAGCTTGTCCATATGCAGCTATAAATACTAGAGCACGAATGCTTGCTATGTTCAAAAAAAAAAAACTGAATGTTTAAGCACTTATTTACACCTAACATATCAATATCACTCACGTCTGAGGTATGCAGCTTATAATAACGTCCTCCAGACCGAATTTCGGCCATGGCAACTAATCTCAGCGGAGACCAGCCTTCGGCGTGGGAAATATTAAAGTGCACAAGTGTGTGCGCAGACACATTTGCACTCTCTCTTCCCTTACCCTCATTGTCTGATGGGACGGCAATCCGGCACGACCGGAGAGAGATCAGGCGCAGGACCCACAGCTTAACGACTTGACGTGCTTTCCGAAGCACGGGGGTATCACACCTCCGACTTCCAAACTTCGGGCTGTTACTAAGAAATTCCCAATGGTGAAACCCAAAAACACTTTTGCCCAACCCAGGAATCGAACCCAGGACCCCACCACGCTTATAATACTCAAGCAACAAAGTTAGCTTTGTCAAAAATAATAAATACTTATTTACTCCTACGTATTAACTATATATGTTTGAAGTTCAAATCAAATTGTATTTCACCTCGCCGATGCGACCTAACACCAAAACTGCACTTACTAAAACAAATTCTCTTCACACCGCCGATATGAAAAAACAAGGACAGGTCTACCACTCCGCCCGTTTCCGATCCGGTAATAAATTGGAAAAGTGCTGCACATGTCGCTAAAACAATACGTAGGCGTTACTGGGAAGTTACAGCGAAAATAAACATCGAGCCTCTTGTATGCTAATACTTGAAGGCCGTCAGTCGCTCTTTTTTGCAACCAGAAGGGACCATTTTTGTTGACTTCTTTTTCTTTCTGGCTGTCCGTTTTATAAGGGATATAGCTGGAAAAGTGGGCTTCCTTTACACCTTGTCTACCCTTTCGGAGAATAGAGTCGTAAGGTCAAGTTTGTCTAACAAAAACGGTTTAAAAAAATCCAAAAGAAGGGAATTCATGGAATTGTTTTTATACCTATGTTAGATTGACTAAACAACAATATCCCTATCTATATTATTGGTGTTAATGTGAATCAATGTTTCTTTTTTACACGCTACATCTACGACAAAAATATATTTATTATCTACAAACATAAATTAAACAAGCACACCACGCCCTCGCCCACTATCGCTAGAATACGTGACAATATAAAATTGTTTTTAACATTGTACGTTGGTCCAGATAAATGTCATGAACGAGGAAGCAAAGGGGAGAACTGCTCTCCAAGTTATATTTAATATTGCCCTTATTATTGACCCCGAACCGATATGTAGGTAGTCTAGAACGCGAGCAAGCACTTTCACTACTTCTCGCTCGAGTAATTCATTACTAAGTTTGAATACACGAAAATATACTCCGTTGCCGTCTCCTCACTCAGATAACACAAATATATCTCATAACTTCAGCGGCCGCGCGTTGCCCTCAAAGCGTGAAATTAGCATTTGTTTGGGGTGGCCCGGTTTGCGCGCACCTATAAACTTTTGCAATGTAGACAAATTCCCAGCTACAGGGCTGTCAACATTAATTACCGTCGGTTTACATTCCAAAGGTCAAAACATTAGTAATTCCTGTCTAGTACTAACCCACGTCCACTGGAACATGTTCTAGGGTCTTTCTAGTGGAAAGGTAGCAGTAGACCAATGAAATGTCTTCTATTTATCTTCTTCTAAAACGTAATTTGTGCCGATAACTTAATTTCACTTGACCTTTTGTTGGATAACAGTTTCCTATTAGAGCATTCGAGTAAGGGTCCCGAGCGTGACCAAAATTTAGGCGCGAGAAAAAATTTCGCAACGCCGCGCCGCCGTGCTCGTCGCAACAATACCATAAATATCAACCATGAGTTGTTTACATCGGCTGCGACTGTTTCATAGTCCCGCTCTGTCGTGCTTCATGGGACTTAATGTTGTTTTTTCTAAACTTTATTTTGTCTCATTGTCTAGTTTTGCCACTAAACCAACACGATTGGATTCAGCATTAAAACTATCTACTTCTTTTCATCACACAGATTGATAGATAGAACTTATCATATTTTGCATCATTAGAAGTAAAAATATATTAAATATTTTCGACTGGATCGTTTGTTTACTGTTCATCAATTTTGGCAAATGGATGGGAGGTCCCCGAGGCGGAAGCTTGCTATAATGTACGCACACATAATTAGTATTACAAACACAGAGTTAAATATATAAAAACGTGGAATTTTTAGATACAGTTTTTTTCCTAAAGACTTATTATGTTTCTAAATACAGTGAAAATATTAGGGGGTTAAATATTTGGTATAGAATTTTAAAAATCAAGGAGTTCGAAGATGTTAATTGTTTTTTTTTTTTTTTCAAGGATATAAGAATTTATTCTGGCTATCAGAATGCGGAAGGATCTCTGAGCTTCAATCAAGATTTGGAGGAACTTGAGGGTACTTTGTGCTGCGCTCGACGAAGGGGTACATCTCCAACTCCGTGTAACAGCAAACCAAATCGCGGAAATAACAACCACGCGAAATGTACAACATTTTCTTTTCTATGCATTTCCCTCTTCTGATACATTGACCTCTTTTTGCGACACACGACGGATCTAAAAATATAAGAAGGATAATGTATATTGAGATGTACGAGTGTATGAAAGAAATAAATGTTTTTGCTTGAGATCTTCATTCATCATGAAAAACTGTCAGCTCTCCAAAACTGGCTGTCGTCTAGCGGTAGTGAGTTAGATACTTAGTATTAAATATAAGTTTTCTTAGAATTATGATTCTACAAAATTTGGTACTTTTCAACACACTTGCTCGTAAAATGGCTCTTAATGCACAGCTTTTAGATCCATAATGCAGTGTATTACAAACGCGTGCTTTTTCTTTACGTTACGGTACTTGTGCTTTATTTCCACAGATAACTATTTAATTTACTAGTCGGAGGTCGGAGAAGTGCGTTTTTTTTTTTAATCTCTTCAAAGAGACTTCATGCCAAAAAGAATCCGCGAGCCATATTTTACTTTTTTTTTAAATAGTCAGAATTGTCCTTGGTCCCAAGATGAACTAAAATTTATTTACCTTAAGATGAATGCGCAGTTGTAGCCCACGAAATTAAATTTTTCTAACGTTTTTTGCAATTTTCAGGTCATGTCAGGTTGTATCTTGATCAAAATATGATTCGCGACTATAACAGATACGTATTTACAGAATTATAATCATTAGAATCATTAAATACATCTTTCTAAGTTAGATTTGTTCCATAAGAACAATTGTTCTTAGGGAACAAATCTAACTTAAATAGATATATTAATGATTCTAATGACTATAATTCTTTAAATACATATCTATTATATAAATATACATTTTGATCAAGATACAACCTGATACTGACCTGCGAATTGTAAAAAACTTTAAAAAAATTAAATTTCGCGATCTACCACTGCGCATTCACCTAAGGGTGCATCCACACATAGCGAGGCATGTGCCGCAAATGATTTTTTTATATGTATGGTTGCCTCAGGCTGAGGCATCTAACATACAAAAAAAAAACACTTGCGGCGCATGGCTCGCTCTGTCTGGATGCACCTTATAATTTTCCGTCATCCCTCCCGTAACCAAACGGAAAAGACCACTGGCGTTCTATTATTGCGGATTCTCACTGAATTAATGTAATTTCTCTATGCAAATAGTACTTTCTAATTTCATACTAACTAAACTACAATTTGACATACGACAACACTACGATCAGTCTTAACATTATTTTGTGTTTATTATATTTTTTCTATAGGCTGTATATCGATTCTGTCTTTGCCTTTAAGTAAATAAACGCGCGCCGCGCTAGCAATGCGCGCGCAGGTGTAGGAATGACCATTACTTACTCTATGGGTAAACCTGTGCGCGCACGTCAGCGCGGCGCGCGGAATGACAAACCAAGCCCGCCATTATCCATACAAGTTAATATTTAACAATACAAGTCTGTTTTTTTCCTCACAAGTGTGTTGAAAAACGTCGTATGATACGCGTGTGCATTGATAATTAAACTCTCGGCTACCTTATCGCGCTCGCCTACGGCTCGCGCGAATAATACCGCCTCGTGTTTAATGATCAACATAGCACACATGTATCATAATGTACTATTAAAATACAGGGTGGAATCGACGCGCAAACTGTAACAATGAATTCAGCACATGATTCTAGTTACCTTAGCGTAGAAATTTTTGATCAGTTATCAAAAAAAAACAGCTGTTTCATAGAAAAGTGCGATATGTACGCGGTTTAAATGTTGGGGACAGCTAATTTGTTTTTTAACAATCGGCGAAAAATTTCAACGCAGAGGGGTTCAGAATCATAATATAATAAATGATTTATTCTTCGTTCGTCCCGAAGTTTTGTCCCACATTCCGTAAAATTCTTAGTTTGTCCCATATCACTATTAAAGTTGTGTTTCGTCCCAAATTACAAGTACTTTAACGGTACAGTCAACAAAAAAAATGTGCTTATTTGGTGGTAACGGTAACAGGCTGCACGTCATAATATGTAATAATATTATTATACTGATCCTGTCATCCTATACAGGTATAATAATATTATCTAGTAATCGGTACATCGGTATAATAATATTATCTAGTAATAATGAATTAACTTCAGTATTTATTTTATAAAAAAAGGCACATACGTATATTTGCAGGGAAAAATAATTTCTGACCGTTTTCAGTCAAGGAGGTGTAGACATGGTCTCTATACAATGTAGGATATTGGTAATCAGGATCCAACAGCTTGAATAATGACGATGCACCACAAAGAGACATAGATAGAGCTATCACACAGAATAATATTATCCATTTGTTACGCGACATGGTCATTACGAGAGCCACAGAAACAAGTAAAATGGTAATCATAATTGAAATAAGGTACTTTAATTGTTTTTTTCCCATTAAAGTGCTAATTAGTCAATTAATTCGCTTCTTAATCTAAGAACGCCGTAACCAGAAAAGTTGATTTTTTTTTTTTGTCATAATTTTGACAAAAATACTCACGGTCATAAAAAACTTGTCAAAAACCGGTCAAGTGCGAGTCGGACTCGCGCACCGAGGGTTCCGTACCTATTTGTAGGTATGTAAATAGTTTATCACGGGATTTTTTTTATGTAACTACTTTACGATTTTCGGATTTTTTCGCTTAGGTACTTGTGCTATATGAACTTGCCAAATTTCATGATTAAGTCAACGGGAAGTACCCTATAAATTTTTATTCCCTTGAGAGCATAGATATAGAATTCCGTAGATTGGGCATGAGAGTGAATGAGAGCTCCCGCTTTAACGGAACTTTGCTGTGTTAGAAAGAGAGAGAAAGTGACACTGTTAACAGGGCCAAACACGTATTTGCTACCGGCCCATACCGGCCCCGGTGACTGTTTACGTGAGCGTTTCGGCAATTATTTAAGCGAACTAGAGTGATAACCTGTGATTAAATAACCATAATACGATGGTTTCTTGTGCAGTACCAGGATGTGAATCTTCCAAAAAGAAAAACCCCCAGGATTACTCGTTTCACCAGTATGTTTACAATGTGTTTTAATCGTTATTTCTGCATTAACAATGCACTAATAAGCCGGCTATAAGCAAAATATGATGAGAACATTATTATACTTACGATTTAGATGAATTAGCATGCCTAAAACCACCGTATTTAAGAAATAACAAATAGAGAAATACGAAGGAGTTATAACCTCACTTTTTAGTGTTGCGTAGCCTAATTTTTGTTGATATCGACAGCTAAGATAGGTAGCTTCATACAAATGCATAATCTTAGAAAAATTGATTATATTTAAGTACTTATTGTAACAAACAAAATAAAATATAGATATATGTATTACGCACACACTTACATTTTACGCACACTTAGATCAATGGTTTTTGGTCTCGTTTGATTGTTGACATTACCAATCTACGGAATTCTATATCTATGCTTGAGAGTGTCGAAATCATAGTCTAAATATACGTTTTTTATGGCATAAACAGCCGTATCTTTTTTTTACGTCAAGGGACTGTAAACTTGAGCATATGATTTTAATTTCAACTTGATACCACCACGCGTTCCCGAGATAAAGGGTCTTGACAGACAGACAGACAGGCGGACAACAAAGTGAACCTATAAGGGTTCCGTTTTTTCCTTTTGTGGTACGGAACCCTAAAAAGAGAGATAGGTACTTATTGTGAACCTCAAAATGTGTGCTTTTCGCGCCTCGAAAGTAGGTTACTTTACCGTAACGTCTGGTTTACGACTAGGCGACGCAATACATAAAACTTTTATGCCCACACTTTGTGACATTAGCCAGGCTTAGAACTAAACATTGTGTTATTCACTATCAAATTGTAGGTCACGCTAACCTTCGAATTTAAATATCACATCAAATGATGTAATAATTTAGGATTATGTTGTAGTAGATTTTGTAAATGACATAACACAAGCAATAACATTGAATAGTAAAATTATTGTTTCGCATGTTTTTTAGATATTTCCTTACTTCCTACCTAATCAAGTCATCATCTGCTTAGCCTTTTCCCAACTATGTCGGCGTCGACTTCTAGTCTAACCAGATGCAGCTGAATACCAGTATTTTACATGGAGCGACTGCTTATCTGAGCTCCACAACCGAGTTACAGGGCAATACGATATCCCTTAGTAAGACCGATTGTCAGACTTTCGGGCTTCTGACGACCCATCCACAGACCAACCGCGGCAAGCGTAGCGGCAAGATTAGCTGACCGATCGACCCGTGCGGCTGTTATTACTTACCTACCTAATGAAGTATTGTGACGATTTGTTTTTTTTTTCCTCTCATCCATTACTAAGGAACATCTATGGTGTTACAGATTCGGAAATTATCATAACTTGCATTCTTCTATTTATAACCTCACTAGCCAATTGGGCTTATAATCGAAAGAATGTTGAGTTAACTAATCTGGCCTATTATTTACGTCTTTAGCTGAAAGATATAAGCCTAATAAGTAGATGTCAATATTGTATAAGTACTTACTCTCATCACTTATACAAACCTAAATAGGTACTACTTGACGTTGACGCCGCGTAGACCCTGCGTAGCAGCGCTCGAGGTAGCGCATGCGTAACAGCGGTGTTGAACCAGCGTATCCACGGAATAGAGACCGCCTAGCAGCGACAAAGGGCCAGCGTAGTAATAGCGTTGGGCCTGCGTATCAGCGGTGTCATGCCAGCGCGGCAGCGTAGCAACGGAGTAGAACCCATGTAGCAGCGACAAAGAACCTGCGTAACATCCACGAAGCGCCGGCGTAGCAGTGGCGTAGGGACTTCGTAGCAGTAGTGTACGGACTGCGAAGCAACGGCGTAAGGCCTGTCTAGCAGTGGTTTAGAACCTGGGTAGCAGTGGCGTAAGGTCTTCGTAACCATGGCATAGGGCCTGCGTAGCGGCTACGTAAAACCTGCGTAGTAACGGTGTGGACTCTGCTTAGCAGCTGCTTTGCCTCCACACGGTTGACGCGGACTCTGTTTATACACCACGTAGATGCTACGTAGATGTTGCAAAGATGACACGTGAACAGAATATAGGCAGATTTATCCAATCATTAATAGAAGGAATTTTACCGAGGATACACCGCTAGTTTATAGCGATTTCAGGGTTAGTCTTATAGAAAAAGTTTTGTATAATTATAAGAAAAATAACCCTTTTACTTGAAAAGTAAACAAAAACTAAGTCTTATTCCAAACACAACAGAGGTAAACCCCTCAAAAAATAGTAATAAAAAAAACATGTAAGTAGTTAAATTCTCGTCAATAAAGGTGGATGCTATCTCTAATCAGCTTTGTATCGCCGCGTAGGTGAGCTGCACGATAACGTAGATAACGCAGTTATCTAGCGATGAGGATATAACGTTGTAAACTTGATTTGGTATAAGGGCGGTTGCATACTGCGATCATCTTTTGTTAGCTTTCTTTTTATTTTCATGGAATAACCGTGCCTGTTTATACTATATATTGAGTAATATATAGTATCTGTATTGCAGGTAGAGGAATTAATTAACGCGTCATTAATATAAACAGACAAGAAAAAACCCGAACATTCGTCACATCCATCCAAAATGGTAATTACTGAGAATAATTCTGTGACCCTAAACGAGACAGCCACAGCGCTGGTTTTCAGCGACACCCGACGTTAACGTGATGACGTCAACCGGTGCAGCATAAATTGAGATACAATAAGCTCAAGAGTTTGTTTTTTTTGTTTGCTTATTTTTAACGTGGTAATCTCTGGAAACACCAGTCGGATTTGAAAAATTGTTTTTGCATTTAATAGCCAAATTCTTGAGGAAGGCGACTTAACATTAGACTAGAACCCTTAGAAACCGAGCAAAAATAAAAGAAACAGACATAATGCTAAACGAAAACGTAGTAATAATGCGGACAGGGGATGCAATGCAAAGGGGTGGGTCGCGGGAACAAGAAATTTCACGCGGACGAAGTCGCGGGCAGAAGCTAGTAAGAAATAGTAAATAAAACAAATACACAATGCAAGTTTTAAATCTAGAGAGTTCGTATTCGTTTTTCGAGAGACCGGCTTAATACGCTAAGACAGTCCTGGTACAAATCTTATGGGGTCTTCCTTAACTTCTTTGATGCTATACACAAATATATTTTAAAAAAACTAGCAGCTTATGTTTTTGCCCGGTGTAGGTACAGGTGTAAGGTGCTGTACTGAAGCAATGTCGTGGTGTACAACTGCCCTTACGTGACGTCAGGGCTGGTAGATATCGAGCCGGGCCCGGGGGCGCGATTCGCATCAACCTTTCAACAGTTCCGTACGTTTCCGTAGCGAGCGTTTTCAGCACTTTTTGTGGGAAACGGAAGCTAAATTGACAGTTCGATTTAAAAAATATATATATCAAATATTCATGTGCTTACTAAATATATTGTACTCTTCCGTTTACGGCAGAAGCTATAATATTCCCAACTCCCATATAATGGAATCTATTTTTATAAAAGTAAAAAAACTAAAATTAATTAAATTATTAAGGCGTTTCTCGACCACTCTACTCCGACCCCGATACCGGGCCGATGCAATAGTTGAGAGAATACGTGAAGGTTTTCGTATTTATTTATTAAACTCAACTATGAATTTCTGCCTAACATCAAAAAAGAATCGAGTGCTAGATTGGGAGAAATTCCATTTCCGCAGAAGAATAAAGGTCTTTCTTTGTAACATCTGTATTCTTTTGAGTGTTCCCCTCCCTTCGCGACGATCGCGTAAGTGAGAGGCCTTCTTTATCCTTCTTCACCACTTCAAGACTAAGTATGTCCGGAGATTAGTGTAGGAATTATTGCATATCGCCATATCTTTATACATTACCTTAACTTATCCGTGATTCTACTAATGAATAAGGGTGATTTTGGGCTGACCAGCCGCTCCATTAGGTAAAAATCTCAACGTGAAAACTTAAGCTTGAAGAGAGCGATCATTCCACCTAATGCTGTGAATGTAAGGGATTGATATTATTGACAGCTCGTTTTCACAATGCGATTTTTACAGAATAGATCCGCAGGTCGTGACTTATTTTCGTTTTAAAATTATATTTTGGAAACTCCATGAGTAAAGACGGTTAACGGTTGTTATATGCGGTGTTACACAGAATAGAACGCATCATAGAAAACTTGGTATCATATAGGTAATACCGTACGGTCAGCATCGGCGTCGGTAAATAAATGACGACGATCTTTGAGAAAGAAATTGTATTTCTTACTATGGCAGTAAGAAATGCAATTTCTTTCTTTGTTGCTGAAATAAAAACCGAGTACTTCTGCGTCTCGGCAAAATTTTTGTAACGCAAACCCTGCATGGTATATATTAGACATAGTACAGAATAAATTCTATATTATATACCTATCTATTTCGTGGCCATCATATGCGTTTTGAGAATTTAAACACTTTTTAACCCTAAATGAAAGTCTCACTCACAGAACTGTTCATTGCTCAATACTTTTGTAAATAAGTATTCGTGATTCCACTCAATGCGGTCAAATAGCATTCTTCTCTTAGTGAGCTACACAAGAGTAGCAAATTGGCTGATTGCCCAGGCTGAGCCAAAAGTACTAATGTGAAATCCAGGAAGTTTAAATAGTGCACTATAATATATGACAAAACATCGCAATATTTGTTATACGGTTTACACATATATAACATACACATATATGTTCACCTTAAAATAATAATATGTACGAGTATATAAAAAGGGAGGGAAAATAATCAAAGGGCATCATCAGCTTTTTAAATTATGTAAATATGTAAAGAAGACCGAATAAGAAATAAAATAAACTTTGTTCACCTTTAGGTATAAGTATAATAGTAGTAGGTACTTCGATAAGTTTGTTGACACCTAAACTATAAATGCTGCATTGTAGGTACCTAACTGTATTGTGGGTAAATACTTGATCAATCGTTTAAATAGTATCAGCTTTATTGGCAATCCCATTCATAAAATCTATCGCGGTTTTTTCTTGCTTCCGCAGAATCCTAGAGATATATAAAACATAAATAGCAAGATAAAGTAATTGTTTCAGTATGAACATAAACATATCACGGTGCGATTGTGTGGTTGGTGCCGACAGGGGCGATCACGATGTGGTACAAAATATTTATATTTACAGTAGTATGTGTGATGACGTATATTCTCAAGAAGTTACACGACACGGGTCCTAATAAAGTCAAGTTTTATTTTAATTTCTGCATATTCTATTTCTTAACTTCGGTCTTAGCTGCTGTGATTTGGCCCTTCTTTCTTCTGAGTCCCAAAAATGTGAGAAATGCCAAGTAAGTGCAACTAATATTAACTGTTTTTATCAGATTTTATTTTTAAACACAGTTTAAATTTATGCATTTTTTTGCTTTTCTGCAATGTAAATAATTACCTACCTAATTCCAAACTATGTTGGGGTCGGTTTCCAGTCTAACCGGATGCAACTGAATACCAGTATTTACATGGAGCGACTACCTATCTGAACTCCACAACCCAGTTACTGGGTAATACGATACCCCTTGGTAAGACTGGTTGTCAGATTTTCGGGCTTCTGACGACCCGTAACGACTGTCAAAGATCCACGAATGACCAACGGCTTAACATGCTTTCCGAGGCACGGAGGGCTCTTGGTATGTAAAGATGGTCACCCATCCTCGGACCAACCGCGGCAAGCGTAGCTTAACCTGATCGATCAACCCGTGCGGCTGTTATTATTTAGCCACAAGCCCCTCTTCATTCATTTTTTTTAACGAACTGTCGAACAAAAATTAAATATAAAAGGTACATAATTAGTGCATGAAACGGAATTGAGAGTAAAACTGAAACTATGAGAAATAAGAGAAAATCATGAAATGGCCACGCTATCAGAGAAAACTTGTATTTTTTTTACTATTACTCTGACCGATAATATTTCCGATAGTGATCAAAGGCAAAGGACAAAGGCAAACTGTAAAATAAAAGAGAAAAGCAAAATAAAGTAATGAGGAAGTGGCGAAGCAAAGAAAATGCAATATTGCATTTTTCTTGATTTTTCAAATGAAAGTGGTAAAGCAATCTTACTTCTACCACTTTTATTTAGAACTCACTGCACTCTCACTAAACTCAGTCTTTATTTTTTTTTTTTGCTTCCATTCAAATTCAAGTAACACCTGAACATAGGAGCCAGGTTTATGAATCTTAAAAAATAAAGATAAGCAGATATCACCATTAACATTTTATCAACCACATTACAATCGAAAATATTATAACCATGCGTATAATTTTTATTATATTTGTAACGCGATTAAATATTGGCAATGTCGGCCTTTAACGATAATAATTTATATTATCAATATAAGATCTTCTCAAAAACCTACTTCGACACACTTTTGACTTTACATATTTTGCATTAATTCTATATTAATAAATTCTGACAGCTGACTCGTTCGGATCCGTTTTCTTGACATTGAAACTCTAAAATCGTGTACCAGCATAATTTTCTTCTTATATACCGCGCCTTAATGGATAAAGGCTTGGTAAGAAGCTGTTAGGTAAACGACAATAGCGCATCACGGCAACAAAAAAGGTTGAAAACAGCGATGCGTTTGATGTTAGTTGAATAGAATGTCCACCCAAAATAAAAGTAAATTTGCAGTTTTAATTAAATTAAATACATGGCTCAGTGAAATATGTAGGTATTTCTTTAGTTGATTGAATTCCCTTTATTATAATTACATATAATTCGTAATTATGCGACGGAAAACATTTTTTGAGCTTTGTTTTACGATTTTCGAATAAGCCTTTTTTTTGCACATTTGAAAATACAAACAATTTTTTTCTGGCTTGTAATATGTACCAATTATACGCCTAAATGTGCGACAAAAACTTGAGTATTTTACGGTGTCCTACGTTTGGGCAGCGCCTTAAGAACCTACTTCCTTATAAATAAAAGGTAAAACAAATAAAAAGGAAAATTATTTGCTTTTTAATTACAAATACCTATTACTGGGTTTCTCTGCAATGGAGTGACTCAGCTTACCTTATAAAAGAATTCATACCTACGCATTCTACAAATGTTAATCATGTTATCCTCTATAGATAACTAGGTACACTTATACCTTCGAGTAGGTATACATAACAAGACATAACAAACAGGTAAAATAATGATTTAATTGGATTTTGTTCTACATGTTACGATGTGTGGGAATAATGAAATTAATGACTAATATCCGTCTGTTGTATGTTGCTTTTTTTTTGTTAATACCATTCATCGACCCCAAAATAAATTGGCATAAGGACAGGAGAATGAACATGAAACTGTAACCATCTTAGTTTTTAAGTGGTTTTGAAGGCGTTATCGGAAATATCATCCTGCCCTATTGGCCACAATCCAGAAGACATGGGACTCATTAAAATTAATTTCGATAAGATTAATAATAAGGTTAATCTTTCATATTTTTAAACATTTTTTTTTATATTTTTTGTGTATAAAATTAAAAATGTAATATATAAGTATCCATTTCAAGGAAATAATAAGGTCTTATTGAATTTCGCAGCACTTTTAATTTTTCAGAATTGACATCTAATTATAATCAAGATGATAAAAACAACAAAAATTATACTCATTGTTTTTAACAAAATAATCAGGTAGCATTTAACTGTTTGTTTATGAATTAAAAAAAAAAACAAAAGCATTATAAAAGTTTGCAGTCAGGCTTGAGCGACTTTGTAACAATTCCACATTCGTAATTTGTATGTAGGTATCTAAGTCACGATCAATCCAAGTCGCAGATATACAGGGTGTTACGGAAAGGGTATATCAATACAAACGGGTTGAAGAGTGTATCTGGTCTAGAATCACTGTACAAAAGAAGAAGGGTCACGTCCCATAGAAAATTTACCCAGGCCCGACACAAAAGGAACGCATTGCAGTTATATTGTTATATTAAATATAACAGAAATAATTTATCACTATTCTGAATATCAGTGGCTATCACCCATATATTGCCATTTGATTTTGGTAAGGCAAAATATTTTAAAATATTTTTTTTTGATGAATAGCAATTATATCTATTTAAAATGACGCCAATTTAGATAAAAATTCAAAATAGACAGCTGGAGGCCTTAATTTATTGAGGCATCCACAGGCAAGCCCGGTTAAGCAGACGATAACCTCAAAGTTGAACTGCGAGATATAATTAAAAAAATACAAAATAAAATTGGCTTTCTGTGTTGAGATCTGTGCGTTTTTTAACCGGCTTCAAAAAAGGAGGTTCTGTATTCGACCCGTATGTATGTATGTATGTTTGTATGTCCGCGATTTTCTCAAAAACTAATTAATCAATTTTGATAATTCTTTCACAAATGTGATCTACATACTTTCAGGAAGGTTTTAGTATATAATGCATTAGGTAATTATTCTTATGTACGAAGTTATACGCATAAATGTACTGCATCTCCGGCATTTCTATGCGAATTTTGACGATTAGTCAGTGTCTTCAATTCTTCAATGTACTAGTGTTAATTGGATTTGTGTGGGGTAGGTACAACTAAAAAGTAAAAAAAAATAAAAACTATTTTACAAAAAAACAACCAACTTCAAAAAAAAAAAACAACCAACTTCAAAAAAAAAAAACACTACAAAGTGATAATAAATAACTTTAATTTCGGAAGTCGGTGTCTAAAAACGAAAATTAAAGTTATTTATTACTTTGTAGGGTTTTTTTTAAGTCGGTTGTTTATTTTTGTTATTTTCTAAATTCTATCAAAGGGTATAATAAATATAGATAAATATTATATTTTACGACGATTTTTGGCTTTGTCTTTACCGGACTTGATTATTTGCTTTGTGAGTGGTTCGTTGTTATGGCTGACGATAATTGTGCTGCGTGTGAACGTTTGATGAAAATATAAAGGAATAAATGCAATAACAGAACATTACTGCACGTGCTACCACGGTAAAAGGATGCTCGGAAGTTGCGCACACGTTATTAGTGTCGTGTATTACTTGGGGTGGGCTAGACATCAGGATCACTTTGACCATCCCACACTGGGTATGAATTATGTTTTAAGAGACTTTGACATTGAATAAAACAAACCATGATTTCCAAATATTGGTTATACTTTTATTTCACAAACGGCACTGAAAAAGCTCAAACTCGGTGTGTTTAGTACCAAACTACCAAAATATTCCACTGTCTATACAGCTTCTTAATGATACCCTAATCTCTAATCTGCATTAAATCACCGATTAAGACGATTTTAATTAACCCTAACTCGATTGTTATACTAAAAGTTTATAAAATATATAATCCAGTTCCATCACCAAGTCACCTCGATAATTCCATAATTATTGTGTCGTCATTGAATTACATACAATTACGAATTTTTTTAGGTAAATACTTAGGTATTAAAAGAAAATTGTATATCGCCTGAACAAAAACATAAGGCAATATTTTGGTGTTAGCCATTGATTTCGAATATAAAAAATATATATTTTAGCTATATTTAAAATAACAAAAAAACTGAGATATGTCTCTTTCCTGTCGGGTCTGAGTCGCAAATGACCGTTCTTCTTTCAGCTCAAAAGCAGTAACTTTGAAAATGCTTAATATTTTTTTATTTCGATAGTTTATTAAATTAAAATCATAACAAACGTGTCACCGCACTACGAGGGTCATTATCCATTATCTGTAGTCTGTCTGTGCGCCTAGTACACGCACATCACGCCGCCGCGCGCCAGTGCAGCGCCGTGATGTCGAAATAAAAAAATATTAAGCATTTTCAAAGTTAATGCTTTTGAGCTGAAATTTTGTACAGAGATTCTAGACCAGATACACTCTTCAACCCGTTTGTATTGATATACCCTTTCCGGAACATCCTGTATTATGTTGCAGATGCACAAAATCTGTAGGTACCTATATTATTGATCACAATGCGCAGCAATGTTGCAATGTGCAATGCAGGAGGAAGGTTTCCATGAGTTTGCCACAAAAATAGCAAATTGTTCACCCTGATTACATCATCTTGAATCATTATAAACTTAAATTCTTGATTTGTGGCATAAACATACTACAACTTCACATTGAGAAAATAAATTCGGTTGCTAATGTGACCATCTCGATGTCATTCACGATCTTCGATGAGTCCTCGTGAGCATTATTTATTTTTGACCATTACCAGATCTTCCTAAAATACTTTTGTAGAACACGACGACTAGAGATAGACAGAAGTTTACAATTACTAACTACCTAAAAGTTCCTATCTAACAAAAATATCCCAAATAAAGGTCCCTCGTTCAGCTGGGGAGTGTACTCAAACTTGCTTTAATACACACAAATGAACTTTTCTAAAGAACTTTAGTTCGATAAATAAACCCAAGTTAAATGTGTCCCCACATAAATGAAGCTAAAGTTTTGGAGTAAAAGCCACTTAGGGAAAGCGAGAGTAGTTCAGTGAGTTCCCTCATCAGTCCGAACCAATCAATGCCTTAGGTCACTGCGTAGAAAATACGGAATGCAAACATTGGACGGACGTTTGATGTTATCGTTTGGGTAAATAAACACAAACAGGTCATGGCACGATGTTCTACCAATATTATCAATATAGACGACCTGTCAGTTAATAACAAACAACAATAATAACATTTACGGCTGGTTTTTCAATCGACATCGAATTTTTATTCGTAGAATAAAATTGACATCTGATAGATTTTGTATGGAAGAACTGTCAAAAATTCAAGGCTATTCCTCGGACAAAATGATCTGGCGTTGGAAAACCAGCCCTTAGTTCGAAGAGCAGAGTAAATAGAAAGAGAAAGCTATAACAGAAGAAGTTTATAACAAAACATTGAAAGTACAACAGACATAAAAATAAAATGCAACGTAATTGGATGGCTTGATACGGAAACGGTAAAAAACATTGTGTTACACTTTGTTGATCTTCCCTTTAACTGCGGAGCCATTAGTAAATTAAAAATACATACGGGTGCACGTAGGTAGTTTCTGTTCGTGGTCATATAGAACCTAGCTCTAGATGATTGTGCAGCACGTGTAGGAAAATTCAGTTTAGAATTAGGGATAGTGAAAAAGTGAAGATTTAAAAGTGAAAGGTGGTAGCTAGTAGGTTCGGCCGGCAACAATTTTATAAATATCTAAATCGACACAAAAAGGTTTGATAATCTGTTTTTTAGCATTTAATATAGCAACTAAGAGTAGGTATTCTGTAAATTTTACTTTTGCTCCGTTTTAGTTAAATCTTTTGCTCAATAGCTAAGAATTTGAAAGCTCTATGAGCACTACGTTCATAGAATTTTGTTGCTGACACAGACCTACATAACGAAACGATCGGACTTGTCTCCCGTCCAATATTAAATTTTCTAGATATTCAATAAGAAAAGTGATTTATTACATATCTATACTATACTATATAATCTATACAAATAAATAAAATTAAAGTGTGTTTGTAATGTCAAAATAACAGTTGTTTTGTCTGTCTGTCTGTTTGTTCCGAATCAGCGGGTGCTGGGCTGTCCAGCTTTCACTGGCAGTTATGTTATAATTTTGTTGCTGACACAGACCTACTAAGTAGCCTAAGTACCCTATGTTATAAGAAATAGCGTGGAATAATTCCCTACATTCACGGGGCGAAGCTGCAGACAGAAGCTAGTTAAAAATAAACAATAAACAGTGCAGTGGCTCTCCGGGAGTATCGACAGAAGTGAAAACAAAACACAAACAGAATACTTTCCAATCACTCACTGACATATCGGATATACATTAAAACCGAATACATCCCGAGGACAGCCGAACACATCCGAAGCGGTGTCGGTTACGGTAACAGTGGCGCGAACTCAATGGTTTTTTCCCATTTAAAAAAATGCCCAACGCGCCTAAAGAAGTTTTCACTTCAAAAACTTTCTCGGCAATTCTAGAATGTACAGACGCCAGCAAATCAAGCTAGCTGAAACTGCCAAATTTTCCCAATCAACATTAAACCTAATGCTTTAGCGATAAAGTTGAAAATCTATTTAAGAAAATTTTACAGATTGTAGTAACTTGATGTGCTGGCGTCTGTACGTACGTTTCCAATAATCGATAGTTTTAAAGACATCTTTATTAGGTCGTAGTTTTAAAGACATCTTTATTAGGTTTAATCGATCAATTTGGTTGGGGCTTATATTATGCGATTATATCTTTATGTTTTATTGAGACGTCTCGCATGTTCCGGCATGGTGTGAAACGACAGCTGTTGATCATACCCGTCTCACTGTCACACGGAGCTGCCCTCATCGGACTATCGGATAGAATACAGACGCCGCTCACGCACAAAAAGGGCCAATAAAAACAACGTCATCCGATATTAGAAGATTTTTGAAGGATGACAATACGAAATGGATTTTTTTCTCAACGATTTAGGTATTTTTGAATGGAGTATGATTTGTTAGCGTCAATACTTATTTATTTATTTATTTAAAATAGGTACACCAACAGCATATAGCATAACATTGTACATTAAATTATTTTCTGTAAGTAGGTTTGTACAAACACTACACGTATAGGTAATTATAGGTTCTTATAAACCGGCTGACTTTTTTTTACCGTCTGGACAAAAACAGGGTATAAAAGGTGAACGGAGTCTAGCTAGCTAGACACAGAAAATTCTTCTTTTTTTACAATAAAAACGAATAAATCGGCAAATACTTAATATAAAAATTCAACATAAAGGCACGCTTCTCTACGCCCGGAAATTGTTAATGAATTCGTAGCGACAACCTATCCTTTGATTGAAGTCAGCCGATGAGCTTCAATCAAAGGAAAGAATGTAAAAAAATATTGAAATTTCATTTTAAAAAAAGTGAAAAAAAAAAAAGACTTCTGTGCCATAGGCATCTACTCCGTTCACCTTTTACACCCCGTTTTTTCCTGACGGTAAAAAAGTCAGCCGGTATATAGGTAGGTATGTACCAATTACAGGTGACCTACTCGACATTCACACATAACAAAACAACATCTTCGTGTCATCATCATCATCATCATCAGCCTATAATGTTCCCACTGCTGGGACACAGGCCTCCTCTCTCTCCATCTTCGTGTATTTAAACATTTTACAAAAATATCCATAAAGGTCTTAAAGGTACAAAATAACTAAAATAAGCATAATTAACAACGTATCGTATGACATTGGCCATTTAAATGTTTATTTAAATAACTGCACAAGGTTTTGATTTGAACAAAACACTTGGTCTTAATTAAATTATTTATACGTAGGTACTAAATTGTATCAAATTAGATAATCGTCTATCGTTTTGACCCTATTTCCTAGTTTTTTTTTAATCATCAATGCCACAACTTTATAACATCAATTAATATGATTATATGATGATTTCCATTGATATCATTTTGTTATCAGATAATTTAAATACCTATTCAATAGATAAACGCGTAATAAATTCCTTAATAGCCATCCTTCCATCAAAAACTATATAACCAACATAGCTACTGTAGCGTGTGTGTGTGTGTGCAGTTTTGTTCAGGAAGTCCAGAAAAATAACTGCAGACATAACACACACGAACTCTTTTTATTTTTGCGATTAGTTTAATTGTAGTCTAAATAGGGCAAAAGCTGTAATAAGTCAAAATAACAAGACAATTTATCCAATAAGACAGACTTTGGTTGCAGAAGACACGTAACATGAATATTATAAATATTTATTATTTATTTATTAAAACTTTATGCACTAGTAAAAAAATACTGTACAAGAAGCATTTTCTACACCAGTCAACCATTCAGCTGCATTCGTTTAGACTGGAAGCAGACCACAAAATAGTTGGGAAGAGGCTAGGCACATGATGGGTTATTTTCCCAGTGATACGCAGACTCCTTAAAATATGTACCTACCTAGTCATTCTGATAATTAATCAAAAATCTAATGCCGTTTTCAGAATAGCAGTTCGAATGCTGAAGCATGTAACTAAGTTATATGACTTGGAATGGCATCTGCGAGGCGGGAAGATCCTAGCCGAGGATCGAGGAGCCGTCATCATCTCGAATCATCAGAACTCGCTCGATATCTTAGGTAAAGTATTAAATAATAATATTTATAATATTTAATATTGATACAATAAATAACACAACGTTGCTGTGATTGGTTAGCGAAACTTACAAACGAGATGGTAATTAATTTGTGTAGTTGTTTAGTAGTTTTTTCTTTGTATTTTTAATTCTTCTAAGTCTACACTTCTTCAGTAATATTTTAAAGAGATCAAGTTTGCAAGTTTGGAAGTATTGATCCAATTTCGAAAATGCTTTCTCTGGCAGAAAGCTACACTATTGCAAACTACCATAGAGTATGTTTTACATTATTGTCTATTTATGTGCTTTTATAATTTTCTGAGATGTTCGAAATTATTAAACAAAAAACTTATTTGTTCAGCCAAGTTTTATTATGTTTAAACATCGATACTAATCATGTCTGTGAAGGTTCGCTAACTATTGACGTTGTATTAATCTGAGAAGGTAGTGGAGTGGTGGTTTTGAGTGGCGAGTGTTACGATTAGGTGAACTCAGCTTGGGTTAAGTTCCACCTGATGATAGGGATTGACATTATTAATAGCTCACTCCAAGCTCACTTCACTTCACCCATGTTTTCACGCTGAAAATTTTATTGAATTAGGCTGGCCGCATACGTCCGGTTTTCTAATTCGGAATTCAGATTCGGAAACCCTGAATGCACGCAATTGCGTGCATTCGGGGTCTCCGAATCTAAATTCTTGATTCGGAAACCGAATCAGGAAACCGGACGTATGCTGCCGGCCTAAACCGGCTGGTCTGTTGAAGAATCTAAATTCTGAAACATCTATCTTAAAGTCCCGTAATTACAATCGTAACGTTAACTCTTTTAAGGAACAAAAGTAACGGTGCTACTTCTAGACCTTGATATCAATGAAGTCAAGTTGCAAAATAAAACAAACAATGATTTCAATGCTATTATGTATTAACTGTAGTAAATAAGTAAAATAAACAAAATAATTATTATTGAAGTAAATCATATCAACACAATTAATTAAATAAATATTATTTCTTTTAATCCCAGTGCAAACCAATTCCAAAAAGCCATTAACATTCAATACAAATATGTAGGTACTCGTGGGTAGGTGCCACAAGTTCGTTCACCTTTGACGTTTTATTGATTGCCAATACGTTTAAGAGGAAATGCGGTCGGAGAGACTATTGAAAAAGCCTAAGTAAAAAGTCATAATTCGAGGTTTGGATCTCGCCTATTTCCTATTCCAATATTGGACCAATTTAAAAGATATTTCACAAACTGAATAAGAAGGATATATACTGTGTCCCTATGTTTTTTTTTATTAATAGTTGTCGTACACTAGGCCTCTGTTAACAGCGGTTTAAATCGGCTGTTTTTGAGGGTTCTAGTGCTTATAAAAATAATGTATCATCAAAAAGGAAAACATAGTACAAGTAGTTAATATTTATTACTCTGTAAAAAATCATTAACCAAAAAGAAATGATACAGGCGAGAGCGTTTCTATGGAGAAACGACCACCCGCATTTCCTCTTAAGTATATTAATATCTGCAACTGTTATTTACCGTTTGTGTTTATTCATTCTTGATCGTTTATTTTTCCAGGAATGTTCAATATATGGGAGGTGATTGATAAACTGGCGGCCATTGCGAAGAAAGAATTGTTCTACATATGGCCGTTTGGTCTGTCGGCCTACCTGGCTGGCGTCGTGTTTATAGACCGAAGCAACGCGAAGGGAGCTTACAAACAACTCCAGCTGACCTCTGAGGTCATGGTAAAAAATAAGGTTAGTATCATAATATATTATCTACACGGGTACTTCCCTGTGGCTACGATAACGCAGACTCGGGGATTGGGCAATAAAATTTATCGTCCGGCCTCCCTTAAGAATAACACGATAATATACAGCTTTTTCGGTCTCCAAAGAAAAACAACATCGAAAATCCCATTAAAATCTGTTCTTTCGCACGCATTAAGAAAAACGCAAGTATTTTATTATGTTTGTGTAGGTATCACCTACTCGTATTTATCTATTTTATCATTTTCCTGTTTCTGGCAACTTAATAGGAAAAAGATAAAATTGACGTTGAAGTGTTGACGGCATGATACAGTTCCTATCGCATATAAAATATTTTCCACAGTTAATTTTCCCTAACAGACAGGAAAAAATACATGTTTTTTAACAGACTTAATAATGTGATGGAACCGATCCATGAAACATCAATAACAATTACTATACCACAAAACATATAGCTTGACAGACACTAGTAATGTACACCACCAAACAGTCACGATTTCACAAATAATGAAATAACAATCCATACTATATCACACTAATCACACTAATTATTAATATTATTAATCACACTAATATTATAAAGGCGAAAGTTTGTGAGTGTGTGTGTGTGTGTGTTTATATGTTTATATGTTTGTTACTTCTTCACGCCTAAACCACTGAACCGATTTAGATGAAATTTGGTTTAGAAATAGTTTGAGTCCCGGAAAAGGACATAGGATAGTTTTTATCCCGATATTCCCACGGGATCGAGTCTTATGCGGGTGAAACCGCGGGGCACAGCTAGTAATATTATAAATTCGAAAGTAACTCTGTCTGTCTATCTGTCTGTCTGTCTGTATATTACCTTTTCACGCCTAAACCACTGAACGGATTTAGATGAAATTTGCTATAGAGATAGTTTGAGTCCCGGGAAAGGACATAGGATACTTTTTATCCCGATATTCTCACGGGATCGAAACTTATGCGGGTGAAACCGCGGGGCGCAGCTAGTTATCCATAAGCAGGTAGGTACAATAAGTACTCAAAAAAATAAGATGCTCATCTAATCAAGCTTTGCAACAAGAGTAGAGTGTTGTTTAAATCGGCCGATCTATTCTGACGATGACTTGAAGCGAGCTGTCATTCTACCTGACGCTATAGATTGACTGTATTGCCAGATCACTTCACCTAAGTTTAAACGGTGATATTTTTACAGAATAGACCGTCTGGTACCAAAAGAAAGATTTAACTTGTGTTATAAGTACCAGCACTTTTGAATCAGAATTCCACACAAAAAAAAGGGAGGATTAATAGTACATTATCTCTCTCCCTTTATCCCGGCATAGTGGCGCGAACATTATAACCTCGTACATCGTACTTACTACTCTCATTTATTAAATAGAGGAAGCTTCCAGGCTTGGATAATATTAAACTTATAAATTCAGCTTAATGCGCCAGTAACGAACTAGGATATAACGCAGATATAAAATTGCCTTTTTGCAAGATATAGTGCTTTGTTTCCATTGCCCGTTTTTTGAACGTTTTATTATTTGCACGTACACTACGAGCAAATAAAAAATCTTTTGGAAAACAACCTACTTCAACAATGTATGTAAAACATAAACTTCATTGTCGCTTTTAATTCTCAGACTTTTTGTATGCTTATGCCATCAGCTAAGGTAAATGTACCAATAGTCGTCGGGTTTTGATATTCACTGACTTTGAAGAACTGCTGCGTGAGAAGTATTTCATTTATAATGAAACTTTTTGCATAACGAAATAGAAAAATTATCCGTTATTCTAAATAAGTTGTTAACTTTTGTAATTTTTAGTGATAATTAATACTTATTTAAGCAAATGTGAAAAAAGGGCGATTTGTACCAGTACTCGCCAGATTTGTACTATTACTCATCAAACGGACCCAGTAGTCGTCAATTTTAAATGCTAATATGAACTTTCAGGCCTTGAACATAGAGTTCAAGATGATTACACATTAAAACATATTGGGATTGTCTTTCATATGAGTGGCAAGTCTAAGAAACAAAAGGTAGGTAGAAAACCAAATCGCAAGAAATTACTAAAGGTTGTGAGCTGTTAGCAGACTACGTAGGTCAATTCTAATATATTTTAGCTTAAAAATTAAGATTTTCGAATCACAGAATCAGTTTTTATCAGAATATAGGAGATCAGCCCATTGTATATTGTCTAATGTGTTTTTTATGTTGTGTATTTTTGTGGTGTACAATACAGTATATAAATAAATCAGCCATATTAGGCCCAAAACCCAAAATGGCCAGCCAACGAAAAAATGTTATTACCCTGGTGGGGAAGACCTCCCATTTTTTACTATTGCGCCGAATCTCTACAACCGTTCCTTCAGCTGTTTTTTTAAGTTGAAAAATAAAGTTTTATACATTAACCGGTCAAGCACCGAGCGTCGCCTATGGCGACGAAACAATAGAAAATCAATTGTGTCTCATTAGCGGAGCTCGACAGATTAAAAAAACCTGATTTTAGAACTATATATTTTAAATAAAAGTAGAAATTTTAAATAATAATAAGTTTTAAAGTTATGTTAAGTTATACAATTCGCACGTCTTGCCGAGTCCAATCCACATCGAAGGGTCGCAACTCGAAGTTGTGAAGGATTATGTCTACCTAGGGCAAGTCATCCAGCTCGGTAGACACAACTTTGAGAAGGAAGCTGACAGAAAGATCCAGTTGGGTTGGGCAGCATTTAGAAAACTCCGTCAAGTCTTCTCGTCGCCTATCCCGCAGTGTTTGAAGACTAAGATCTTCAACCAGTGCGTCCTGCCCATCATGACATACGGTGCTGAAATGTGGACACTGACGGTCGGGCTGGTCCACAAATTCAAGGTCGCTCAGCGCGCTATGGAGCGAGCTATGCTCGGAGTCTCTTTGAAGGATAAAATCAGGAATGAAATTATCCGGAAAAGAACCGGAGTTACCTACATACTTGCAGAGTAAGCAAACTGAAGTGGCAGTGGGCTGGCCATGTCTGTCGAAGGACTGATGGCCAGTGGAGCAGACGAGTCCTGGAGTGGAGACCGCGTACCGGCAAGCGTCGTGTGGGACGCCCCCCAGCTAGATGGACGGACGACCTAAAGAAGGTGGCTGGGGTAGACTGGATGCGGAAGGCGGAGGACAGGGTGCTGTGGCGCAGTCTGGGAGAGGCCTACGTCCAGCAGTGGACTGCGATAGGCTGAGTTGATTGATAAATTTTATTTCGCTGTCACTTTGTGTTTTGGGCTCTAATCTGTATGAAACGTGACTGGTTTCCTGTAGACGTGAAAACGTCGTTGCACTTTGTGGTAAATTCAATATGTCTGACCGACAATAACATGTAATATTTCAGCCGCTTATAACTACGAGAATGCTTGGGTAATAATTGAGCATAAAATATATAGGTAATAATTGTACCAAATTTGAAGCAGGATCTAATTTGTGTTTGACGTTACATCGCAAGTGCAGTGCGCCCGACCCTCCTTTTTTTTACTATGCGTCGAAATTTCAAAAAAAAAATGTTAAGCTACTAGGTGCCATTTTCAAGAATTGACAAGGCACTACTAGGGCCTAAAGATAATCAACAGAAATATTGGCCGAGTTAAAAATGCATTTGAAGTTGACGATAGCAAAATAATTTCAAATGTCGTCTCATATCGACCGTAAGTCTGGCCAAAAATAAAAAAATCTCAATAAAAGTAAGCTTGCATCATAAGGAATTTAATGAGCCTCAAAAGCCTAGTACCGAGCAAATACAATAGCTACGGCAGTATCAGAAAACGATAGAAAATCTGTAGCAAGTAGAATAAAAGTAAAAGATGTCGTCTATCTGTTTAGAACTGAAAAATATCACATACGGTGAAAGGTTGCTTTATGCGCGGCGGAGGACAGGGTGCTGTGGTGCAGTCTGGGAGAGGCCTATGTCCAGCAGTGGACTACGATAGGCTGAGTTGATTGTTGATTGCTTTATATGAAATGCAATGAGCCTTCTTTTTTCGTGGGGAAATCCTCATGAATACCCTCCGTGTGGGAAGAACTGAGGGTAATGTCGGACTCCTACCGACTAAAACCCCACTATTCCTTCTAGTACCATGAGTCCGGGGCCCGGGAGATACTTGTACATTTGCCGCACCTCCGACTAGCTTACAAAATCTACTTATGAGCGAATTAAAAAGCTAGGGTAATACATCCATGTTATTAATGGACGGCGCCCCGGCCTGTCATCGTGCAAGTATGTGTGAAGATTACGAGAACATTAGGAAGATTCAACGGCAGAAGACTTAGTAAGAAGACACCTCTATATATGTGAGGATTTGATTGGAACTGTAATATCCACACTCGATCTGAGTGAGGTACTGTTGTAAACCTAGCATCAATTAGCCAAACTTATTACAAGCCAAGCCTAAGCCAAGCTTATTACAGCTCATTATTATACCTTTCCCAGTAAGGCAGTTTCGGTTAGAACTGAGAATACTTTTTACGGGCCGAGCGAGTGGAGCGCGTTTGCGATACAGCGTGCGAAGCGAGCCCTTCCTAGATACAAATAAGCAAAGGCACGCTTAATCGCACGATGAGCGCGCTTAATCAAAAGATGGGCTTACTTCTCATGCTGGTCTTAACAGCTTCTTAAACCAGCAAGCGAAGCGAGCCCATCTTCAACACGAGTGAGCTGAACGCACTTACACAAGACAAGAGCGAGCGAAGCGAGCTCTATCACGAGTGAAGCGCGAGCACAGTTTCGTGCCGAGCTAGCGAAGTGAACCCAATGACGCGACGACTAAGCAAAGTACGCTTAAGTACTCAAGAAATGAGTGAGCGAAGCGAAAACAGCTTAAGAGAAACCCAGTCTTATCGTCAAATGTAGCCCAAACCTTATTACATGTTTGTAAATACGCCATCACATCAAGCTACCCGAAACTGACAAATTTTCCCAATCAACTTTGAACCTTATACCTTAGAGATAAAGTTGAAAATATTTACAATATGACGAGTTTAGGGGCAAGTATTAATCGGGACCCAGTAATCGTCAAAAAAGTACTTAAAATGACGAGATTTGGGTTAATTAGGAATTTTTAGGTAAAAATAGATGTCACGTTAAAAAATAAATACTTTTATGATAAAAGTGTTCTAAACTTCAAGTTATATCGTTAGTAAATTAACTTAACTAATTCATCAAACAATCAGACTTAACACATACCCCACTGAAGGTTCGTAAATCAAAACACAAAACTACGTGCTGAGTTTGACATTTAGTAGCTAAACTTGCAAAAAAATGAAAAAAATGTGGGACACACTTTTTAAGTGAGATATCTCAGCTACCATTACAGTTAAAACTCAGTGTTTTGTTTTAATTTTGCAGTATGTTACCAAAAATATGTTGCCATAAAAATGGGCCAGTTAAATGTTTAGTAGAAACAAATATTGATGTTTTTAGACAATTTGACGACTTCTGGGTCACTGTCGACTTCACCCGCGTTTACCTTACTTCAGATATGGGTAATTTGTTTTATAA
The DNA here is from genome assembly GCA_947508005.1 of Amphipoea lucens. NCBI lineage: Eukaryota > Metazoa > Arthropoda > Insecta > Lepidoptera > Noctuidae > Amphipoea > Amphipoea lucens. Next base: position 14,717,016 of record OX382359.1, read on the forward strand.
TAAAAACATGGAATGAGGTAAACAGGTAGGTAGGTACTGACACTACTAACCACGGTCATATTCAAAAAACCAGACCGAGAAAATAAAAGAATTATTCCATTGATTCATAATTAATGTCAAAGAGGCCGAAGAGTATTCAAGAACCCTTATATATAATCAGATTAGCTTTGATCAAGGCGAACACAAAGATCACAACTGTGAAAATATATCCTAAGGGAATTCAAACAGACATTTCGCTGAAAAATATTTTTTTTTAAATGTTCGAGCAGCGTTTATAAAAATTGTTTGTAAAGTAAATAATTTATTTTTCAGACGAAGATTTGGTTGTTCCCTGAAGGAACAAGAAACAAAGATTATACAAAGCTACAGCCTTTCAAGAAGGGCGCCTTCAACATAGCAGTGGCCGCGCAGGTGCCCATCATACCCGTTGTGTTCTCACCCTACTATTTCATAAATAAGGAAAAATACATTTTCAATAAAGGTAAGCACCTTACCCACTATTTATTTCCCACTGATCTGGAAATATTTATATTGACATTTATATATTATTATTTCCTATGGTTTATTTATTATTATGGAAGCTTTACATAACTGTGCGCGTAAATGAGTACTTATATTTTTTCTCGAAGTAAGAGCGAGAGCATTGGCGTATATAGGGGGGGGGCCGGGTGGGCACGGCCCACCCTAGACTGGTCTCAGGCCCACCCTAGGATGTTTGGGGACCTATTCGAAATTTTAAGCTGGATACTTACATAATATAACTTCACACAAAAGCAATCAAATAAATAATCTACCACCAAGACTTACACAATCTTATTAGAACATAATACATTACATTTAGTTACTTTTGTTATCATGAAAATAATTAAATCTTCTAGATAATAAGCAACGAAATAAGCTGGAGTATTATTATGATTAGACGGCCCGGGGGCAAACGCATTAGCAATCGGCCATACAGGCCACGGCAGGGGTTGCGCAGGTCTCGAGGTGCCTTTGCACAAATCTGAGGCCCTTTGATGCATGGGCCTCGGAACAAGCCACCACGCGATTTACACATAGTGGTAGGAGGCGTCCGCATCGGACTTGTCCTCGACAGCCGGTGAGACTTCATGCCGCACATTCAGCGGCTGGTCCCCAGGCTGATGAGCGTCGCAGCTGCTCTTGCGCGACTGCTACCCAATTTGGGGGGGGGGGGGGGGGCAACGCCTCCTGCCGGAGACTGTACGTGGGGATTGTGCGGTTCATGGCTCTGTATGGGTCGCCCGTATGGGCGGACACTGACACTCTCCTTTCCTGGCTGGATCAACGCCCTGGGATCTGGACGCAAAAATCCTTGCTTCCCTACATCGCTGCGGAAGGAGCTTTGTGCGTGGTCAGCCTCCGGTTCCTCGGGAATTCGAGCCACGAAGGACTGAGCTCCGTCAGATCCTAGTATCTGAATGGAAGGGAGCGACTTGCGCAACCCAGGTGGGGGTTCGCCACAAGGACGGGAGCGGACACCTGCTTGTCATCACTATGTGGACTGCCACGAGGACACGGCGCAACATACGTTGGAGGAGTACAGCTTGGGCCCAACAGCGCTGTGCCCTTGTCACGACACTTGGTGTGGGTGATCTGCCATTTTCGGCGGTGGTTCAGTCCATGGTCGGAAGCTAAAACGTGTGGGATGCTGTGGTCTCTTTTTGCGAGGAGGTGATGCATGCAAAGGAAGCGGCGGAGAGGTAGAGAGAGCATACCTCTCATTCCACTCGCACCAGAAGAGCAGCCGGGCGTCGAAGGGCGCTTAACGATTTCCGGCCACCATAAGAACCTGCAGGCGGCGAAATTGGGGCCGTGTCATCGCTCGAGCAGTCGGGCTCAAAGAAGTGGCACGCAATATGCGCGCCTTATGTAATGGAAGGACGTGTGGTCGTGGGATCGCCTGCACTTGGGGATGGGGCCCGCTAGGCATGGCGGGCTGATACCAGTCGGGGGTGCGGCGAATGTACAAGTACTCCCGGGCCACCAACTTATGGTAGTAAAAGGAACAGTGGGGTTTTAGTTGATAGGAGTCCGATATAACCCTCCGTTCTTCCCAGACGGAGGGTATCCATGAGGATGTCCCCGCAAAAAAAAAAGGTTAGGTAGGGGCCAGGCCCCCCCTAGAAAAAATCCCTAGATACGCCAATGAGCGAGAGTAGCCGCTCAAAATTCTGAAAGAGTCGTCCTTATTATTGTCACTTACTTTTCAAACTCTAGTGAACATTTTGTCCACGCATATAACATTCCTAAGGCCTAATAACAAAAAAGGATTTTGCAGCCTATCTTGCTTTGTAACTTCAATCTGAAAGGTTAAAATTTCCGTGACCCTTCCTCTCCGGGCAAAAAGTAGACTATCTATATTCTAATTTGGACTTTAATCTTCTTGCCAGTGGAAGCTCCATCACAATCCACACAAAACTTCCCCTGTGTAACTGAAAACATTCAGAGAAACGAATTCATGGAAATATTTTTTGAATTCTCTCACGAAGGTTTCTTTTCTTGCAAGAACTTTACACCACACAAGCCTACAACATTTCCTTATCTCAGTACGGACTACTGCTGTTATGGTTACCACTTTCCTTATTTCTTTTAATGTTATCCCAATTTAGAGTTGAAACTCGGAACACAAAATATGTGCTATGTGCTAAAATAGCATCGTCATTTCTGCCTTCTACGGTATCCGTATGGATACCGTAATAATATTATTATGACGATTAAGGGTGCGTGATACTCTTGACCATGACATCTTTTTACTACTGTTAACGCTAACGGTATTAAAAACATTAACAATGAACTACGATCTCAATAGAGATGACGCCTACCAAATTCTTACAGCAATATACTAACCCCCTTATTCATAATCCTATTTTATCTCTATTTTAGCTAAAATAGGTTTATAGAACGTTTGTCTTTATCTGTCACGTTGTCATTTCTGTGTGTAAGAAAGAGACAAATCCCAATTTAACTAAAATAGGTTTGATAAGTTTTATGAATAAGGGGGTAAGTATATCAATTTCAAAGATTACGATTCCAAAACGACCTAACAAGACATTTTCGGAAAATCAACCAAGATTCTTAGGCTGCCTTTCCACCAGAGATGAGCGAGGATGCGTAGCGAGGGATATGTGTAAAACTAAGGGCCTGCACACACCACGTTTTTTAAACGCGCCGTTGTCGCGCGTTTGTAGCGATACAGACGCGATACGCACGCGAGTCAGACGCAGCCTGTAGACTTTTAATAGGATAAAAGCGCGCCGGCGACGCGCGTTTCGAAAACGCGCGTCGACGGCGCGTTTAAAAAACGTGGTGTGCACAGGCCCTAACCAATAACAACACTAACTTAGTTCAAGCTATAAAAACGAAGCGATGTTATTGGTTCGTTTCACACACATCCCTCACTACGCATACTCGCTCATCTCTGGTGAAAAGGCAGCCTTACGGGGATATGACTATTAATTACCACTGTTTTCTGTGCTACAGGTCACGTTGTCATACAGTGCCTGGAGCCGGTGCCTACGACAGGTCTTACTGTGGAAGACGTGCCAGAGCTGATCAATAAGGTCCACCAACAAATGACTGCAGCTTATAAGGAATTGACCAAGGAGGTCGTCAATGCTTTGCCAGCAGACTACCCCTTCACTCTATTAGGATAGAAACCATATAATAGTCGCATAGAATAATTATAAACTCGTGTTACCCAGTAACTGGGTTGTGGAGGTCGGATAGGCAGTCGCTCCATGTAAAATACTGGTATTCAGCTGCATCCGGTTAGACTGGAAGCCGACCCCAACATAGGTGGGAAAAGGCTAGGCAGAGGACGATGAAGTTAAGTATTAAAATGTAAGTGTTTTGGTCATAGGTAAGAGGTACTTATGTTTTGAAATAAATTTATAAGCAAAAATAATATAATATAAACTGTTTTTGCACTATGTTGTTTTTTATTTATTTATACTCATTTTAGGTGCATCACAAAAAGTATGACTGTAGTAAAATTTTCTGCTCTTATTAACTTAGGTAATTAAATAGACCCACAATATCTACCTATTAGAAAGAGTAGTAAGAATCGTAGCAGGTGGCATTTATACATAATATCGTCGATGGTAGTGTGACATCTCGAATTATACGATTTTTTGTTTTACTGATAATTGTGTTTTTTCCTTTTGATATTTCATTTCAGTATTAGTTATACTCTAATCACCTCATACATAATAAAGCTATCTTGACAATAATTTAATAGTTATGCTCATTTTAAAGTTCAAAAATCGTTTTCTGTAAAATTATGGTTTTTGAGATGTCACACTGTATCGTCGCAAGTGGACGATATAATACCCCCATGCTCATAACATATTTTTATTATTATTCAACAAAGGCTCATTTAATTCAAGCCCTAAAATCCCAAGCACTCACCTTACAAATCATCATCATCAGCCTATAATGTTCCCACTGCTGGGACACAGGCCTCCTCTCTGTGAGAGGGAGTGGGCCGTAATCTACCACGCGGGCCCAGTGCGGGTTGGTAGATGTCACATGTCTTTGAATTTTTGGTTCTAGGACATGCCGGTTTCCTCACGATGTTTTCCTTCACCGTTTTGAGAGCAGTGGTGATGAAATAATTTACACAAAGTAAAGCGCCTGTCTGGGTTCAAACCTACGACCTACAACTCGTAAGTCGCGGCCGATACCACTGGGCCACCACTGCTCAAAACCAAACAAATAATTCGCATAAATAACTAGTTTGTTAAACGATTACCTGCTCCACTGATTTTTTTTATTATTATTCAACAAAGGCTCATTTAATTCAAGCCCTAAAATCCCAAGCACTCACCTTACAAACAATTCGCATAAATAACAAGTTTGTTAAACGATTACCTGCTCCACTGAATTTTTTTTATTATTATTCAACAAAGGCTCATTTAATTCAAGCCCTAAATCCCAAGCACTCACCTTACAAACACTTCGCCTAAATAACTAGTTTGTTTAAACGATTACCTGCTCCACTGAAAATCGAGAGTGGTTTGCAAACTCAACTACTTCCACTGTGCGCCGCAAATATTTTAGGAGATTAAACAGTATTTTCAACTAAATAAGACACGAACTTTGAACAATATTACCTACCACCAGAGCGTTTGATAATTTTGTTCCAACGTTATTTGAATTATGTTCTAAAGGGTAACTCTATTTACCTAATACTTATTTTTGCCAGCGGTTTGTTTTACTAAGCTACAAAAAAACGAAAAATTATCTAGCTCATGTAAGTCTGGGAGTATGTATGGATCGTACCAGGTTGGTTTATGGAAGCCTTTCGTGTCACAAAGCCAACCATATTTTCTACAAGCGTTTAACCAAAAAATCAATGGTAAATAACGCAAGCAGACTTGAGGTTTTCGATTTATTTTTTATTTGTATAATAGACAGTTGACGTGTTGTGATTGTGAGCTTCTCAAATAAATATACAAAGTAGATAAACCGAATGCTATGACGTCATAGGACTGATTCAGAACTTTTGGGTAACGAACCGAATCGACAGGCCATTGTAAAATATTCGTATTTTCACCGTGCGAAAAGTTTTAACCGCGAAAAACAACTGAAACCTGGATCAGATTATAACTTGTATTTTTTAATTACCCACATAAAGACACGCCTTCTTCCCAAGGCGGTAAGAAGAAACTCCGGACGGCACCTGACAGGATCCTTGCACTTAAGTACAGTCACGAGCACCAATATTCAATTTGCAATTTTCAATTGCGATCTTTTCGTGAAATAACGAATGCAACGTTAAAATACGACACTTAACTTAAACCTATGGGTTCGAAAATACTATGTTCGTAATAACATAAAATTTCATTCAAAAATAAAGGAGAAAATCGCCTTTGAATAAAGCCAAGTGTATACATACTTATAGACGTGACTGTACTCCTGCTTTGTTTACTTTCATACATTAGCTCCCTAATTGCGTTGGTTGCAGGTCATCCAACGCCTTATCACTACCCACAACCTAATTGCGTAACACACTATAAATCAATCTGAATAATTTTGAAGGAGCTAATCCATTGCTTCATATTTTCGAAAAAATTATCTGCTCAACAACGTAAATAACGCAATGAATGTTGTTGAACTGTCAAAATGAAAGCCATTCCTACTGTTAGTGTGTTACGCAATTACCCCGCTAGTCATACACGCACGCCGGTTGCGAGTACTACGCACCTGACCTTTTTGAAGAACATGGCGTTTCCAGTCACATCTGCCTTGTTTGTCAGTCATGACCAATTCTCTTTTCAATTTGCGTCACTACATCTTCCTCACCTACTTGTATTTTGTATTGGCTAACAAAATGGTAGGGGTCAATATAACTATGTACCTACGAGTTACAGAAAAACAGAAAAAAGTAACATTATTTTTATAATTCAAGATGTAAAGATAAGCTCCAAAAACTGCTACTAACGACTGTAATGTGAAATTGATGGACGTCAGCCATTATGAAACTGAAATAAAAGAAACATAATTCTTATAATGTTTATATGAAGTATTATTATTGAATTCTTTTGTACTTCTGTATGTCATTGAACTCCTCCTAAACTGCCAGACCGATATTGATAAAAATTTTGTGTAAGTAGTTATTTGACTTAATAGGGATTAACTCAAATACACAAAATTTTTATCAATATCGGTCCAACTATGAATCTAAACCATCCAGGGGGATGGTTTAGATTCATAATTGGACCTGGTAGGTTGCGCTGCGGTTAAGTTCTAGGAAACAGAACAGTAAAACGGGTCTACTTTGACTTCCAGGGTTACTTTGACCAGGCCGATCACAACGCTATGACGCGTTCCCCACACCCCGCGCCTCGCGCAATATTACTAGAGGTCACGCACACTTGCTGAGTACACGTGAAAACCGATTTTGGCGCTCTGTCAAAGTAGCTACAAAATCTGTCAAAGTAACCCTGGAAGTCAAAGTAGCCCCGTTTTGCGGTAGCTTTTTACAAAAATATTCAAAGACATTCATGATTTATCTTCTGCGATTTATAATAAACACATTACCACTCCTTACCAAAAAACCTTTGAACACCTTTGAACTTTCATAATAATGGTTGTAGCTCAATATCACAAGGTGTCGGGGCGTGACGGTATCAGCCGTGAATGTTCAAACTTACTGTCGCATGCTGGTCGCATGCAGTAAATAACTAACACAACTTACTTACAACGAACAGTTTCAACTCACTCTGATCTTATTTTCTTTGAGAACTTTTGTAAAAACTTGTAAAATATATTTTCCAGGCGCTTTATTGGTATTGCCGATATTTTAATGTGCAATTAAAGTGGAATTTATATTTCTTTACGGTATGCATGGAAACGAAGACATCGTTTCCATGCAAAACTTTTTTGATAGTTCGTGTTCGTCGTCCTTACAAGTGTAACAACTTCTGTAACTACCCACTTTTCTTTACCCTACTTTAATTTTATTCGACTGTTGATTTATAATTCTAGACTTAAATACGATCGTAATGTGTATAGGTACTGTAGGTAAGTACCTAAGTTGGCTTCTAAGTACTTATACCTATTTTTCGCTGAGTATACGGGCTGGCAAGTGGCATTCCATATCGACGCGCAAACTAAATAAATTCATAAATTCAGCACATGACTCTAGACCATTAGTGAAAAAATTTTTTGTCGGTTATCGAAAAAAGCTCTTTCATAGAAAAGTGATACCAAACATAAAAAATTTCTTCAATTTCTTTTTAATTATCGTTGAAATATTTCATGGCATGCATATTGCAATCCATGGTAACAGGTTACGTGTCGATGTACCTGCCACCCTGTAGATACCTAATCTGCATCCGCGATTTATTTGCCAAAAATGTAAACAAATATGAGTTTATGGAAAAATAACTTTCTTCAGTTTACGCTACAACTTCAAACATTTTTATAACTTTTTCAATAGTGCTTGGTGCTAGTCACTCTGAAATCAACTTAAATTCCATTAAAATAAAGTTGATAATTATATTTGTTTAACTTGAAATAACATCAAATTGAAACATTTTGAATAGACTTTATGTGATTGGAGGTAAGTATATTAAATCGGAAAATGTAGGTTACCAGTTACAAAACACTGAATAAAAAAATCAATTGATAAAAGCAGAGTCCGTTCACAGTGATTTCACTCGCACGTGTGAGTTTGCATCACTGTCAAAGTCACAGTGATCTTTATTCTCATTTTAATAAGGGTGCTTTTGGGTTGCTGCCATTGACAAGTCTGTCAAAATCATTGTGATCTTTATTCTCGTCATGATAAGGTTGCTGTTAGACTGCTGCTGTCAGAGGTAAAATAACTGTGAACGAACTTTAGTATTCAATATCGGTCAGTACCTACACTAACAATTCGTGCGCAAAGCTTTGTAAATAAAGAACATATTTTTACCCCGAGCGTCAATATTGGAACATAGTTTTATTTTAATTAACAGATTCCTTTCTTTATGAACAGTCAGCTGTTCTCATTACAGCAGTTAATAACATTTTATTACTCCTATTCCAACTGATCCCAAACTTCATTATGAATTTATAAGCCATCTTCGTTGTATTTTATAATTAAATATTCTTATAGCTCGCAATTCGTACCTTTTAAAAGAAACAATGCCTTTAATTTCACACAAAAAAGGCATTTCCGGTTATTTTCCCGTAGCCCTTGGCTATAACTTGCAAATGCTATGCTCATTCTTTTGTGTATTACTAGGACATTTGACTAAAGTCTTCTGGAATGATTTTTTTATGTCCTAGAACCAAAAATTCAAAGACATATTACATCTATCAACCCGCACTGGGCCCGCATGGTGGATTACAGCCCACTCCCTCTCACAGAGAGGAGGCCTGTGTCCCAGCAGTAGGAACATTATAGGCTGATTATGTTATTATGTTATGTTAACACAATACATAAATAAATCTCGACGTCACACGAATCTTTACATAAATCATATTTACACGTGTAAAGATAAGCATGAACGATTATATTTTATAATAAATACATGTTAAAAACTAAGCATCCTGTTTTTTTTTTTTTTTTTTTTTAATCTTTATTTAAAGAGCTTTGTCGTAGATCGACAATGTCGCTCTATACGTTCTCATATACATAAACAAAAGAAAACAAAAAAAAACATCAAACAAAAAACAAAGGGAAAACAATCAAATGAGCTTGGGATTGCAGCAATCAACGTCTCAACCTCAAGCCCAAATTGACCAGCTTGTACAGCGCCATAGCTGCCCTCGACATCGGAACAGCTAAGGCGCTGTTACACCCACCCACCGTACGAATTTTGGGATATTTGTGTAGGATTTCTATTCTAAGCGACTCGTTCCGGACACATTCCATCAAGATATGATATAGATCTTCAGCTGTATTGCATTCTGTGCAATTTGGTGACTCAATTTTACCCATTAAATGAGCAAATTTATTAAGTGGAATGTGTCCGGAGCGTAGTCTCAAAGCTGTGACCAAACTGAACCTATTCAAACTGTTGCCAATCCAGGGACAATACAAAGGCTGTGGTTGTATGGTCTTATACCATATCCCCACTTCTCTCGATCTTTCATCGAAGTATTCTTTCCATGCTGAGTAGCATCTATTTTTGACTAACGATACACACTCTGTGAAGAAAGGGAGAGATGGGGCTACGACACCGTCTATCGCAGCTTCTTTAGCTTGGGCGTCTGCTCTTTCGTTGCCTTCAATTCCACAGTGTGAAGGTATCCACTGCAAGTAGACCGATTTTGACTGCGTTTGGAGTTCCATTATGAGTTGAATAATCGTGTAGGCAATCGGGAATCCTCGACAACTCGAGGTACAGCGAGCCAAATGTTGCAAAGCGCTTTTTGAGTCAGTAAAAACTACAAACCTATCGAAATTGATAGTAAGTAAATGTGTTAAAGCCGCTTTAATAGCGATTAATTCAACATGCATGATAGAGAGACCAAAGACAATCTTAATCCTATAATCTTGATTTAACTGTGGGTCATAATAGGCAGCTCCCGATCCATTAGTATCTTTGGAACCATCCGTGAAAATTGTATAAAAATTATGAAATTTTTCATTACACATGTTTTCAAAATTCTGTAATAATTCATTGGATTTATAATTTCTTTTGGCTTTATTAATTAGGTCCATATTAACAGCGATATATTGGCGCAAATGTATGTTACTAACCCATGTATCTAACGAGAACATTTCCAATTTTGAACTAATTATCATTCGAGTATTCTTTAAACTATTATGCGTTTCAATCAATAAAGGACACTTTTTCCTTACCCATCGGCGATTAGAGAGACGTCGCGAGAGTTCCGACATCAAACCTATAGTCTTATCATCTTTTAAAGATTTGATTTTAAGCCACGATTTTCCACTCAAATATTGTCTCCTGTTCTTAAGTGGCATTAGTGATAACTCACTTTCCATCGCGTGGATAGGAGTTGTTCTGATGAATCCCCCAATGATGCGCATCGCCCGGTTCTGAATGCGGTCTAACTTGATAAGGTGTGAATTAGCAGCATCCCCATATAGAAAGGAAGCGTAATCGATTCGACTACGAATAATCGCAATATAAAGGGGTTAGAAGATTTTTGTATGGAGGGTGGCCCTAAGGTCGGCCGCCATTTTGATTTTTTTTCAGAACCGCGGCGCACAGCAAAAGTTATATATTTAGATAGAGGACACTTATACAAACAAAAATGTAATATAACATAATATCCTAAAGCGTCAGGTTTCGGAGTTATTCACCGAAATATAAGTCGAAAACAACAAGGATTTTTTTGTTTTTTTTCCCTCTAGGTAAGCATATTGAACTATTTAGGTAATAGAAACGTTATGAAACCTTTATGGAGAAGAAACAAATGAAGAATAGACATTTTTTAAATAAATAATTAAACACGGCAATTTATAGTTCGTTTTTTAATCCCAGAGACTAATCTGACATTTAAGTCTTTTGTGTTTTCGTTTTTTTAGTATAGAAGTTTGACATTACACTTGTCAGATTAGTCTCTGGGATTAAAAAACGAACTGTAAATTGCGGTGTTTAATTATTTATTTAAAATACGTCTATTCTTCTTTTGTTTCTTCTCCATAAAGGTTTCATAACGTTTCTATTACCTAAATAGCTCAATATGCTCACCTAGAGGGAAAAAAAACAAAAAAATCCTTGTTGTTTTCGACTTATATTTTGGTGAATAACTCCGAAACCTGACGCTTTAAGATATTATGTTATATTACATTTTTGTTTGTATAAGTGTCCTCTATCTAAATATATAACTTTTGTTGTGCACCGCGATTCTAAAAAAAAATCAAAATGGCGGCTGATTTTAGGGCCAAAACCTTCAAACCCCTTTTCCTCAAATGTTTAGGATGCACACCCCACCCCGAGCCTGCCAGCACTTGTAAAATCTTTAAATATTTTGAACATTTTTCACGAATTTCGTTTAAATGTTTTCCCCACCTTAGTGCGCGATCCAACCACAACCCTAAGTATTTTACACATTCGACTCTCTGCAAATTAACTCCATTCACCTTCAAACAAATTTCTTCACGGGATGGACTTTTTTTAAATATACAGACTTTGCTTTTAGAGGGGGACAGATCAAGACCGAGTTTTAATAATAGTGAACACATCGTATTAAGGGCCGTTTGTAACTGATACACAGAATCATTAATGTTTTTGTTTGACGTAAATAAAACGAAGTCGTCAGCATATTGCATTATGTACACGTTTTCAATTAATTTGCAGATATTTATGGATGCTATATTGAATAAAAGAGGGGATAAGGGATCACCCTGTGCTAAGCCCCGCCCACAAGATCGAGTAATAATTTGGTTTTGTAAACGTATGCTAACATATCGTTCGCTTAAGAAATTCCAAATATATGAACAAAGTTTCGGGCCTATTTTATAATATTCCAATGTAGACAATAGCGATGATAAATCCACGTTATTATAGGCATTATCTATATCCAGGAAACAACCGACTGTAATATCATTTTTAGTAAAATTAGATTGTATTTGACTAACTAAAAATCCTAAATTATCTATACATGATTTAGCTTTCCTAAAACCAAAAGTTTTGTCCGAAAATAACTGTTGTTTTTCAAAAAACCACTCCAGTCTTTTACATAAAATATTATGGAAAACTTTGCAAATACAGGATAATAATGAAATAGGTCTTAAGGACGAAGGTAAATTTGGATCACGACCTGGCTTTGGTATGGGCACAACACTAATGTTACGCCACTGTGTGGGGACAAAGTTCGTTTTTAAAAAAATATTAAACAAGGCTAATAAAAATAGTTTACCTCTATGGGGTAGCTTTTTGATCATGGTGTAAGAAATTTCATCCGAACCTGTAGCTGTGTCTTTATTTTTAATACAGGTTTCCATCTCATGTAGGGATATTTCCATCTCCAAGACTGATTCGCATCGCTGAAACTGAGGTTCACTAGGTGTTACGAAATCGGGACACAAACTTTTTAAAAGACAATTTCCTTGTTCTACACTAATATGGACATTCTGAGTTCTATTTTTACCTTTAATCCACTTCATTTTCTGCCACATCTCAGAAGAGGAAGTGTTTTCGTCAACGGAGTCGCACACCCTATGCCAACCCTCACGTTCAGCCCCGCGCATGAGTCTTTGTGATTCTTTGATGGAGTCAGAAAGTAAATCCAAATTATCTGGGGTGGGGTTGCGTCTAAACTGCGCTAGTCTTAGTCTACGAATCGCAACAGATCTTGACAAAGTAGCACTCCAATACGGTTTAGGAGTGAATTTACTTTCCGGCACTTGACAGAACTTAATATATGGAATACTGGAATCAGCTGCATCATTGAGTATGTTTATAAAGGAATCGTACGCGACTTGTGGATAATTACAGTTATTAGATAGCAATACGTCATTAAATTTATTTTCAAGTTTTTCTGAGTATAGTTTCCAGTTGGCTGCTTTGAAGTTTCGTTTTTTAATTCTAATAATATCTATTTGTAACTTAGCAGAAATTTTTATCATAACGTGATCGCTTCCTAATGACTCGTTCATTGTATGCCACTGGAAATCAAGCGCCAGATCGGTTGATACAAACGATATGTCGGGTGACGTCTCCCTTAAGTTACCCTGTACTAATTGAAAACGCGTAGTCGATCCGTCATTCAAGGAGATAAATCCGTGTTCTAAGCTAGACTGATATAACTGATTGCCCCTTCTATCAATTTTATAGGACCAGTTTGTGTGGTGACCGTTGAAGTCCCCCAAAATCAATGTGTTTCTCACCGAAAACGAAAAAATACTATCCCAATCGCTTTGTTGAGTGCGAATATCACTGGGGCAATAAATACATAAAACATATTTAATTTTACCACAATTCCAAACTCTAATACAAACAATTTCTATGAGAGGGTTGATATTTATTTGGATACGTTCTGTTTTAATAGATTTATGAACTAATAGCATGGCTCCCCCTCCCTCAGACGAGCTATCCCTGTCTTGTCTAAATGCAGAATAATTGGAAATATTTAAATTAAACTCAGGGTCAAACCAGGTTTCAGTAATTGCCGCTATATGTATTTTCTCCTGGACCAGCAACTGCCTAAAAGGAGTCAATTTGTTTAAAAGGCTACGTGAATTCCACTGCATAATATTAAAATTAAGTACATTATTATTATACCTATCCATTGAAAAGTTCAACAATATTCTTAAAGATTGATACGTCTGACAATAGTGAGTATATATAACTAACAATCCAACTTATAAATGTTTTACCAATGTTTTTAATTTTGTCAACCAGATTTACCCTTTTCAAAAATAATATATCCTTTAGTTTTTGTATCAAAATCTCAAATGAAGCCAATTTCTCCGAATTAAAATTAGCCTCTTGAACATTAGGCTCGTCGTCGGTCGAACTATTCTCGACGCAACCGTTCTCGAATAAATCCCGTTCACAGCTGCGTTCGTTTCTCTGCTTACGTTGTTTTTTTGAACTGTTTGATACAACCTCAGCATATGAAGTAAAGCGCGATGTACTGGACGATAATTCTGCATTTGCATTGGTCTCGATTGCGTCACAACTGTCAGTAATGAGGGGCGTGGCGGGTGGTGCGGGCGGCAGCGGTGGGTGCGCGAGCGCGGGCGCAGGCGCTCCGGCTGAGCTACTGTGTTGACTCGAAGTAGTGGGGACGTACATTGAAGTAGCTTTGCGATAAGTAACATTAAATTCGGACATTAGTTCTCGAATTCTTTTTTCTTTTAGATAGTTCGGGCAAGACTTATTAAGCGCCATGTGTTTGTCGCCACAATTTACACATTTAAAAGATGTGGTTTCGCAGTTTTCGTGTGAACCTCCGCATTTAGGGCATATAAATTTATTAGCTGGACACAGTTTTTTCAAGTGGCCGAATCTCCAACACTTAGCGCATTGGGTAACCGGAAACGTGTATGGATCTACTTTGATTCTTAAATCACACAAATAAATAAATGCTGGTAGGTGAGACCCAATGAAACCTATTCTAACAGACTCGCTCGGCACCCAGCCGTCGTCGTTATTTGTGCTTCTTCGGTTGAGCCGTTTTAGTGAGAATATAGGAACGGAGCTATTTATATATTTTAGCATCTCATCTTCAGGCAAATCCATGTCAATGTCCTTAACAATTCCGTATGATATTCCCACTTCCCACGTTTTTTGACTATTCCAGCCGATCTCTTTAAGCCCTTCACACGAAATAAATTTCTCAGCATGTGTCTCTGTTCTAAAATTAACCAATAATTTGTAAGGATTCGCATATTTAATTTTCATCACCCCTTGAATATTAAATGATTTTAATAACTTTGCTAAGGCGAATTGTTTCGGAAACCTTTCTTTGCACACAACACTAATTTGTATGTCCTCCATAGATAATCTCTTGGTCCTCCTATAGTTCACCTCCGTCCACCCCTCGTCGTCCTCTTCACTATACTCTTCCCTTCTTCGCTTGTTGCTGCGATCCGATTCCCCGTCACTCTCTGCGTCACTCGTCACCAGCTGCATGCTGTCCACGCCATAGTCCAGCTGTCCAGGTGGTATGGACTCTTCAAAACGACAATTGGGTTCCTCCATGTCTTCCTCAGGCGGGCCCGCCTCCTCGGTCATCACTACCACCGTTACGACACGTTATAAAACGACCACGACACCAAACCACTTATCGGCTCGCGACGGACAGAAACTTTCGCAAATAATAACACGTGCGCTCCGTACGAGGATGCGATCGCGTATGTGAAGCATCCTGTTCTATGCTGTTCATAATGTGGCATTGACTCAAGCATTGAGTAATCTGGTAAAGCAATAGGGTATATTTGAATGAAGAATTTGAGATAATTTTCAAGTTATGGAATAACAATTTGAAAGTCATACTTTTCAAAGTTCAAATTCCATTGCAACCAAAAACTTATTAGACCTTTTTGTTACAAATTGTCACTCAAAAATCAACTTAGAATACATTTCACAAAAGATAGACAATTAATTAAGAGCCTATACTACCTCAAATGGCTTAGCGTGATCCTCCGTTATTTCGAAAATACTGCACCATTAATTTTGAAATAAATATATGGTAAAGTTGAGGATTAATGCAAAGTCTTATGTTAGACGAAAACACGATTCCATAAAATTTTCTAGATAGAAAAAAATCCAAAGTTACCTCTAATCCGAACAATAAACCGCTGCTGGCATTCAAAAAATACTTCAAATAAGATCATGAAACTTTGCATACTAACTGAACTTACTTTAAAGCAGGTCTTATGTTATTTACTTTTTTATAATTACCATTATTTTCACTGTAAAAAGCAAATACCTAAACTATTAGCGCTGCCTGCCGCCCAGCACCGCACTCTGTCTCGCTCTCACTCAGTCCGCGAGCAGTATCGTATGAGCGAGATAAAGAGCGAATTTTAGCTGAGGTAGTATAGGCTCTTAAGGGCGGGTTGTTTCACGTGCACGCGTATACGTCAAAAATGGTGCTAACAATTAAGACAAAATTATGGCCTTGACTTACGTCAAATAATAACGAGTACGTAATCGTTATTATTTTACGTACGTACGTTACGTTAACCAACCGTTTGAAGCAACCGGCCCTAAGTGGCGAAAACTACAACCATGAATTCAGCATACGATTCTAGAATCATAATTATGCTGAATTCATGGTTTCAAGCGCAGAAATTAACAATTTGCGCACTGGTCAAAAAACTTTTCCTGTAGGTATGCTCGTTTCGACTATATGTTAACAGACGGGTGTTACCGACGACGCATCACGCTTTAACTTGCCAGTAGCAATGAAGCTCGACATATTCGAACAGGCATTCGATTTGATAAACTGTCAATCCTTTGATGTTTCGATATTCTATGCATTCGATACAATTCGGAGCATTACCTACACTTTGTGTGTTGAATGGAATATCATTTTGTGGCGTGCGGAGGTACGAGTAACCCGTCAAAGGATGCATAACATGATTAGTTCTGCTTAAACACTGCGGTAGGTTAGTTTCTGCCGTGGTTCCAGCTATACATATAATGATGGCCATATAGACATAGTTGGGCAACTAGCCAATCGCATACTTAATATAATATGGCCTACCTACATTAATTTTTACTGTAGGTATTTAATTGTTTTCTCTTGCTCTCATTCGACAGGCTTAGGTATTTTACCGAGAGCAGTGGTGGCTCAGTGACCAGACTTACGACTTGCAGGTCGTGAGTTCGAACCTAGGTAGGCACTTTACTTTGTGTATTTACATAATTTCATCACCACTGCTCTCAAAACGGTGAAGGAAAACATCGTGAGGAAACCGGCATGTCCTAGAACAAAAAATTCGAAGACATTGTGACATCTAACAACCCGCACTGGGCCCGCGTGGTGGATTACGGCCATAGCACATTTCTATGATTACGGCCCACTCCTTCTCATCGAGAGGAGGCCTGTATCCCAGCAGTGGGAACATTATAGGCTGAGTATATATATGAAGCAATGGATTAGAGACTAGATTAATATCCTTCAAAATGATTCAGATTGTAATTGAAAGTGTGTTACGCAATTAGGGTCTTAAGAGCTTGCTCATCGTGTGACTAAGAACGCTCTGCTCATTCGTGTCAAGAGTGGGCTCGCTTTGCTCGCTCTATCGTATTTTGCCTAAAAAACCCTCGTGAGATAGGTACTGTGGGACCTAGGCCACGGGGGATATATGTTATTTAAATTAAAATCCCTTTAGAGTTTCATGGGATATATTTTATGAGTCTTTTTATCATATTATATAATTATCGACTTATTTCTAAGACGTCAAACCTACGACTCCCTATATGAGACATGCTTGAATGTTCGAATGGAACATACTTCAAATACAAGTGGTCTGACTCGCAAGGAGGTCAGAATCTCTCAAAGAGGTCTCTACAGTACCTACGACATAATATTCTCATGCCTGCTCTGGGATAATCCGCGAAAATCAAAACTAATGGCAACAGTAGCGGTACTTTCAAACCTGGCCTGCATACAAAGCTAGGACAACAAAGGATGACAATGAGAACCTACTGCAGCATTACATTACGAAACGACACAAAGTAAGTTACGATTAAGTTAACTTTTTGTCATTAGGAAAATGAAAAGTTATTTGTAGTACCTACATACGAAATGATCCCGCACCTCACTTTCAATCACAATCCGACAGATTTTGAAGGAAATAAGCTAATCCATTGCTTTATACGTTTGAATAATTCGTCTGCTCAACAATGTAAATCACGCAATGAATGTTGTTGAATTTTCAAAATGAAAGGCTACCCGTAATCCCCGTTCACCTTTACTTACCTACAGTCTAGGTGGGTGTAAATGAACGGGGTCAGGTACCAGCTCATCTATATAATAGTACCTACCTACTTACCTATTACTCGCTCCTTTTCACCTAATGGTACTGTAATGTGAAGATGAGCGGGGTTAGGCTATTCGTCAAGGAATGCGGGATAAGAAAAACCGGCCAAGTCCGCGTCGGACCATGCACAATGAAGTGTTCCGTAGTTGGGATGAATTTTTCCCAAGAACAAACTTACTTTGTAGGTGAATAAGAGTTTTTCTATTACATCGATATACGTCACAGTCAATTCTCCAACTGCAAAAGTAAGTTTGTAATCGCAGTTTTTAATTTTTGTGATAAAATTATAAACGAGCTTTATTCCTTTACATGTGCTGTGAGTCTTTGCTTCTTGGTAACTTTCATGATTATAAGTAAGTAGCCCATAGGTTTTGATTTACTTGCGAGTATCAAAATTTGTCGCCTATATGGCTTATTTTTTATTACGTTGATTTAGAAGCTTGATTCATTTAGAGTGCCAAAGATAAGTAGACCTACGTATTGGATATTAATAATTTTAAATTGATACCTCCACACGTTCCTGAGAAAAAGGGTCTTGGCAGACAGACAAACGGACGGACAACTACGTGATCCTATAAGGGTTCCGTTTTTTTCTTTTGAGGTAGTTACGGAACTCTAAAAGGTACACGAGTTTCGCTTCTACATTGATTTCTTATTCTATGCTTATCACATACTTTGCCCGCTTAGTCCTACCCCAGGAATATTTTTTACTGTCGAAAACAAGTTAACAAACCGAAACAAAGGCTAGAAGCGTTCATCCGTAAAAAATATTACGCAGGTAGGTACAGTCAGGGAAATTAACTTTTAAGCTTTGACTACTAACTTAAATTGTCCGTATATTCAAACTACAACTGGACATCGACTCAGTTTCAAAATAAGAAGAAAAAAATCACACCTGTCATTCTTTGACAGTTTAATGGAATGGCTATTACACGGCATATTGATGCAGTTGTTTTTATTTATTTGCTTGACATTTAATTTCCCTGACTGTACCTCCTTCATTATCTTGAATCTAAATAATAAAACGTAATTGTTTCGTAAGTAGGTAATTATTTATATGCCACAAACAATAGGCGCACGTTATTTTTTATTTCCACATGCGTAATTATATTTATTAAGAAGATAAAGATAAACAAAAATGTTATAGCGTCTACTAAACCAATAAATTGTTAGCCTGTTTCTTCTGCCTGGTTTTATCAAAAATACTTAGTAATTGCCTATAGGAATGTAAAAAGTAGATTTACTGAAGGCATTAGGAAATATGCCATGAATTTATTAAATAACTAGAAAATATTAATTACCTAATCGATAGATACACCTCTGCTGAACCCTTCGGGGAAAACAACCACCAGCATTTTACAGGCTTTGTGGCGCATTTTTCCGCACTAGTGCGGAATTACATACGAGCGTGTGTTGAAAAACATCGTTAGAGACGCGTTAGCATTTGTCACTGTACACGTCTACACATCAAGCTATACATTTCCAGTTTTAGTTGACCTCGCATTGTATAAGTTTTTCGTACAATCAGAAGTCAGCTTATTCTGGTTAAGTATAGCTTGATGAGTAGCCGTGCGTAACCGAGCTGAGGCGAGATTGCAGCCTGAGCCGAAAGCAAGGGCATAAGGGAGCCGAGAGGGCAATGACTAACTTTGCACACTTGCACAAAATGTACAAATCCTTAATGATGACCACGGTGACGACAAACCTTCTAAAATATCTATATCATTGTAGGTAATCACAATCCACCTAACCTACATATTTGAGGAGCGTCGGAACGAAAACCGATATATCCAATTTACCATATTTTTCACAAATTAAAAAAAAGCTTGTAAGTTTTTTAATGTTACAAAAGTGGAAAATTATAGCATGTCAATTTGCAGTTAAAGTGACATCGATTGATGTGTGAAACTTGACGGAGGGTAGATACTTAATTTAGCGAGATACTTGGCGGACAAGTTTGGATATATCGGTTTTTGACGCGATCATTTGGATATATCGGTTTTTGACGAAACCAAAATGGATATGTCGGTATCTGATATGATCAAAACGGATTTATCGGATTTTGGTAAAACCAAATTATAGTTTTGTATCTTATTTCTTAAATTAAGTATGTATTTACATGCTAATTTTCTAAACTCTCAAATGACGTTAACTCGCAACTTACAATTTTGAGTTATGACAGTATTTGGTTTCATGTGCGAATTATATTGATTTATTTTGTACAGTAAGTAAATTGGTTTAATGTCATTTACTGTACTTTCTTGATTAATGTCTTGTCCTGTAACACAATCCTCTAAAATAGACGGAGAACCAATCATTTCCAACAATTATTTGTCGAAAAATCTAAGGCACACAGTAAAAGCAGTAGTAGGTAACGGAAAGGAGAACCAAAGAATAAGGAGAACACAAAACGGGAAGAAACTTGATAGCGAGTTAACATAAACGACACCCAGCCAATCACGTGAGGGTAAGGCGAAGTATTTACGAAGAGCGTTCAGATATTTTTATTGTTGAATTGTGTAAAACTTAATAAGAATTATCGGTTTTTAATCCAACAACAAGAACCTGTTGAATTTAAAAATTTATTTGTCGGGTTTTGATTTGACCACAGTATTTTGATATTTTTTTTAAGATGGATGTAACTGTTTTTTAATTGATTTCTTTCCTGAAGGGTGTATAATTAAACATTTTGTAACAGAAAAAAATAGAAAAAAAATAATGTCTTAATTAAGACATATCGGTTTTTGTTCCGACGCTCCTCATTTGTATCCACATAAGTGCCACTCATTTCTGCAATCTGTCTATCAATTAGTAGTAGATACCTACTTTAATTAAGTATCTGATGTGTGTGTGTGTGTTCTACTGAACCATGCGCACTTAACCAGTTTTCGATATAAGTACAGCGCGTTTATAAACTTATTTAAGGATTAACATAACTTTGTGAGTAACAGTATTCAGCCGGCGTTAAAATTGGTGCAGTCTCATTAATCGAATCCGTGTTTACGATATAACTGGACGCCCAATCTCCGCTCTCCTTCCGATCCGATACATAAATAAAATATAATACAAGTTCAATTTACGCAATACGGTCATAGACAACTGGCAAGATGTTGTCAAAGATTTTATTATCCTTAACAGTGATCGTGGTCCTACTTCTATTTAAAAGTGTTGTTAAAAGTGAATTTATTAAATTAAAATTCCATCTCAAGATGTCCCTATACTATGTGTTCTTGACATTAACTTCAATTATAGTTTTGCCAGTTCTGTTGCTTAGACCGAAACATCACAGCAATGGATTGTAAGTACCTAGAAAAGAAAAGAGTAATGTATTTGTGTAAAGAAATAAATACGTATCCAATATGTGGATCTATCAATTTAGAGCAGTGGTGGCCCAGTGGTAACGAGGAACGTGGTCTCCACTATTATAGCACATGTTTTCGCCAGTTGGGGACCCTAACTTACAAGTTGTAGGTCGTGGATTCGAACCCAGAAAGGATCTTTCTTTGTGTAAATAATTTCATTACCGCTGCTCTCAAACCGGCGAAGGAAAACATCGTGAGGAAACCGGCATGTCCTATGACCAAAAATTCGAAGACATGTGACATCTACCAACCCGCACTGGGCCCGCGTGGTAGATTACAGCCCACTGCCTCTCGAAGGGAGGAGGCCTGTGTCCCGGCAGTGTCGGGTAAGTTCTACGCCCGGTTCTGAAAGACCCAAATTATACTGTTGTCAAATGTCATTAATATTATATGATTAATTTATACCAATCTAAAATCTAATTTGGACAACTAGTCACAACAAACCTAGGTATTTGTTGAAAGCTTCATCGGGCTTTTAGAAGCTGGGTATCAGTGTGCGTCCCTCTTCCGAAGTCGCAGGTCACTGTGATGAGGGTTTTGCCATAGAACACGGGTGGCACTCTGCCTGGCCTTTTCCCAACTATGTTGGGGTCGGCTTCCAGTCTAACCGGATGTAGCTGAATACCAGTATTTTACATGGAGCGACTGCCTATCTGACCTCCACAACCCAGATAAAGTAATGTCAGAAATCAATAAAATTGGTAAGTTTGCAGTTTATCCTGTAACACTCCCCTAGTGTTACGCGATCTCATCGAAAAACAGCTGATCCTATTGAGAGGTACCTAGGTACTGTAGGGAACTATTTTTTTTTTGTCTTTTTTCAGACAACTTCCTAAGTGTACTGTCTACTCGTAACTGACATCGAGTACGGCGGCGGGGTAACTGCCTGTCAAATTAAGGGCTGATTTTTCCAACGCCAGATAATTTTATCCGAGGAATAATTTTGAATTTTTGATAGTTCTTCCGTACAAAAACTGTCAGACGTCAATTTTATTTAACGAATAAAAATTATCTGTCTATTGAAATATCAGCCCTCATTTTGACAATTCAACAACTCAAACTTTGCGTTATTTACATTGTTGAGCAGATATCTAATTTTTTTTTTAACATAATGAAGCAATGGATTATTTATTTATTTATTTCAGGCGACGCAGGCCCATAGATATATACCTAAAAATACATCTTTTTATTATATAAAATAGAACTTCACTTCACTATTTTTTTCTAGTGCTGTGTGATCCTTCAAAATGATTCGGATTGTGATTGATAGTGTGTTACGCAATTAAATTAACTAAAGCTCTACCGGCACCCGGTGCAGGCAGAGCTTTAAAGATTTAGGAAGAACCGTTTTGTTTATATTTCAGATTTACTTCGAACCTGATGAAACACATTACGAAGATATACGGATTGGAATGGCACATACGCAATGGGGAAATATTAGCGGAGGACCGAGGGGCTGTCATCATTAGCAACCACCAGTCAATTCTAGATATAGCAGGTCAGTTCGTAGCCAAGGAAGTACTATGCTACTATATACCTACCTACCTAGGAATTAAACCCAGGACCCTACGCTCAGCAGTCGCGCTTGCGACCACAAACCAAAGCGCAACGGGGCAGTCGGGGCAAGGTGTTATTGGGTTTTCTATCTGAAATTTCTCAGTAGCATTCTGGATTAGGGCCCGGTTTATGGCAATAGGGGACGAGCCTACACACTTTGCCCGACCCGGAAATCGAACCCAGGACTTCATCATGCGACTACTAGACCAACTAACAACGGTTAACAAATAAAATGAGTTTCAGATGTGGCCCAACCACCCCTGAAGGTCATTTTAGTTGCAAGAACCCTCAAATATCTAAGAATTTATAAAAAAAAATATACTTAAATAGAATGTCCGCCTACACTTAAGTTTGCTCTTGGTTGTGGAACAGCTATAATTAATTCAAGTAGGTAGGTACCTGCTTATATGCCCGGTCAACAGCAGGTAGTTCTATTCGTTATTGTAATCACTGCCTTCTATAATGCAAGGTATAAAGTAAGTATTATGTTGTCATACCTACCTACTTATTTCAGGCCTAAACAATGCGTGGTGTTTCGTACGAAAGCTGTATATAACTGCGAAAAAAGAAGTATTTTATACTGGTCCAATAGGCCTAGTCACGTATCTCTGTGGATCCTTGTTCATTGATAGAAGGAATCCGAAAGAAGCTTACAAAATCTTGAAAAATACGGCACAGCTTATGAGCCAAGACAAGGTTGGTAAAATATATTTTTTTTTAATTTTAACTGAACGAAATTCATATTTTCTATTTTATGAATGTCATGAGAATATCGAAAATTTTATTTCCGAACCTGAATGGAAATTGTCATTTTCAATCCAGAAAATAGAAAATTAAATGAGAGATTACGGGGGTAGGTCAGGAAAAAGTCGGGTGTGACTGTATCTGGACGCTTTTCTATTTTCCCATCAATTTCTAGTCTTTCTGATCACTCCTGGATGTTAGTTAAATTAAATATATTGATAAGCATCTGTTATCGTAAAGCTGGGCTGGTATCGTAGAGTCTGTTTTTTGTTTGAACCCGCTAATTACTGGAACTACT
Organism: Amphipoea lucens; assembly: GCA_947508005.1. Lineage (NCBI taxonomy): Eukaryota > Metazoa > Arthropoda > Insecta > Lepidoptera > Noctuidae > Amphipoea > Amphipoea lucens. The sequence continues at coordinate 14,740,906 of OX382359.1, forward strand.
CGTAGGTACCAGTCGAATTTGAAAAATTCCTATTACAATAGTAGCCTAATTATTGAGGAAGGTTAGGTTAGGTTATTTAACATCACGCTATACGACCCTAACGAGACGACAAAAAATAACGGTAAGCGAAAACGAAGTAAAAACACGGGCGGGCGATGCGATGCGACGTGGAAATTTTACGCGGACGAAATAGAAAGAAAATAAAAAGAAAGAAAATACGTTTATTTGCGGTGAAAATGACGCAAAAAATAACATATACACAAAAAATAAAAAGGTAGGGGGAAACCGCGGGCAGAAGCTAGTAGGATATAAAGTTGATAGTCTTAATAACATTTTACGACAATGCAAAATAATATTCGAAGGGACCTCCTTGTCACGAAGTAATTGGTGCTTCCTCATAGATGTAGGTACCTAGTTACTTTCTCAATGATGATGAACAATAAAGTAGGTACCAAGAGATAATGTAATAGCACAGAATACTTAAAGTACTACGGTAATAGTCAACGTTTTCACGTTTATTTAATTAAGAATTGTTTTTATTCATTTTTGCGCGTCGATTTTAAATAAAAGTGCTTACGGCAGATGTTGCATTGTAAATAAAGGTCATGCCTGCCATGCAATATTGAAAGATTAGAAAATTAAGTTTCAATTTCGTAAACCCACAAAAAGTTTTAATTTTGCTGGGATTTTGATTTTCTTTCTCTACTTACTACATTTTTTTTTTTGTTTCAATTTGGTGTGATTATAGTGCGTTATTTAAAAAAAAATTGAATGTTGCTTTTCACTTCAAAAAGCTATCTTGCATGGTTTCACAAATATTTATTTTATTTTATATTTCATGATAAGTTAGTGGCTTTTTTATATTTCTCGTCAATCTATACTTCTATACTAATATTATAAAGAGGTAAAATTTGTAAGTTTGTATGTTTGTAAGTTTGTATGTAGGGGGTAATCTCTGGAACTACCAGTCGGATTTGAAAAATTCTTCTTGCATTTGATAGCCCAATTCTTGAGGACGGCTATAGGCTATATAACATCACGCTATGACCCTGAGGAGCCGAGCAAAACGAAAAAAAGTCAAAAAGAACGTTAAGTGATAGCGCGGGCGGGTGATGCGATACGACGGGGTGGCTCGGGGGAAACAAGAAGTTTCACGCGAACGAAGTCGCGGGCTGAAGCTAGTTTATTATAAATTAAAGACGCTACTGTCCGTTTGTGTGACCGCGTCGTTCTTCTAAGCTTCACAGCGGATTTGATGCGGTTTTTACCATAACCTAAGAGAATTTATTCTGGAAGGTTTAATCGTAAAAACCGTGCGAAGGGGTCGGGTCGCTAGTTTTCTTATAAACTGCCCTTGGCAAAGTTATAATTAGATACTCACCTATTTAGAGGTCTATGAACCCACAAAAATGTGTGATGAAGTCTGTACATAGACCAATAAAATGTATTTTTTTATCTTCTTTCTAGATCAAGATATGGATATTCCCCGAAGGCACAAGGAACACAAAATTGGATGGAAAGGTATTACCATTCAAGAAAGGTGCTTTCAATTTAGCAGTAACTGCTCAAGTGCCGATCATACCCGTTGTGTATTCACCCTACTATTTTATTGACAAGAATAAATATGTTTTCAATAAAGGTAAGTTCATGTTCACCTACATTTCCCCAGTTATGTTTAAGTCCCATATAGTAATAGGGAACGAGCCTATCACGGCTGTCACCATCAACTGGAATATCTAGACGCTCCGGGACTGATTAGGTATCAGTCCCGGCGTCTGAATATCTGAGAAATTCCATTTGAAAAAACCCAATAAAACTTTGCCCGACCTGGGAATCGAACCCAGGCCTTAGCAGTCGCGTTACGACCACTAGACAAACGAGGATGTTGTAGCTTTTTTACACTTTAAAATAACTAAATAGGTACTATGTTACAGGTCATGTCATAATGCAGTGTCTCGAGCCAGTGTCAACAGTAGGACTAACCCTGGAGGACGTGCCAGCCCTTGCCGAGCGTCTACACCGGACCATGTCGCGAACTTACGAACAGCTGTCCAAAGAAGTTCAGTCTCCAGAGTGCCTAGTGTGAGTTTGTTTTACGTTAACGCGATCGCCACGTTTATGACGTTCGGCGCTCCGATTGGCCCGCTCCAAGCTCTTAACCAATCACAGAGCCAAACGCGGTAAACATTTCGATCGCGTTTGCATAAAAACAACTCGCACTCCGCGCACTGAACCGAGTGATGCTGATGACGGAAACCATACGAAACTTTGTTAAGAACACGGTTGATAAAACTGTTGAGCGCTAGCCTTGGCAGTTTTATTGATAAAATTATTATTTAAAGGCAGATAATATGTCTTCTGTGAGTCTTGTGTCAAAATTACTTATTGTAATTACCTACCCAAAGTTTATTTAATAAAGACGATTTTGTAGAGAACACACGTTTTAAATACTATAGCTGAACCGTTAGACGCAGTCCAGTAGTTTCTATTCCCATCATAAAAAAACTGGTCAAGAGCGAGTCAAACTCGCGCACCGAGCGTTCCGTATTGCGAAACGTGAAATCTTTTTAAATTTTCATTGGCGAGGCCTGCATTCGTCAGAGAATTTTAACACTGCGGTGTAGAATATTGCAGTTTTAGGTCGGCGCCATCTCTTGACCGATAGTGGAACTAATGAAATTTTTGTATTTTTTGTTGCTGATTTCTGAAAAAGTGTGCTATTTAGAGACATCGTTTTATTTTTTCTGTAATCTTTACATAAACTTCTATCACATAAAATAATTTTAGATTTTTCTCTATGCAAGCTTCGGAGATAAAGAAGGGAACAGTATTTGCTTTTCATTTTTCATCAAAAGTCGAAAAACATGAGGCCAAAAAAAAATGTCTAAGAATGTGCAAACAGCGCTCTTTCATATGATACCCCACATGCCCTAGTAGCCCCACTTCAAATTTTTAAGACCCCCTTTCAGTCATTGTTGCAAAGAAAAAATATATATTTTCATTTCTTTCTTATTTGCAAAATATTTGGGCACACGTTATCTAAAACGTTCACGTTCCAAATTTCAAGTTGATACCATTAGCAGTTCTTGAGATATCCAACTATGACAGACGGGCAGACAGACAGACAGAGTCGCACCATGAGGGTTCCTTTTTACCATTTTGGTACAGAACCCTAAATGAACTTTAAGGGTCAATCCCCACTGAAAGAGCAGCGGTCATTCTCAGATGACTAAGTATAAACTTCTGCCTGTGACTTTGTCCGCGTAAAATTTCTTTTTTTTTAATATATCATATGACAACAGCTTATAGCTTCCCATTAGTAAAAGAATTTTCGGATTTGGATCATTAGGTAGTTTCGAAAATGACTCCCTACATACAAACTTACGTTTACCGTATACATTATAATAGAGTAGATAGGTATAGCCAGGTCGGTATAGTGTTTTTTCTCAAACATGCTTGGAAGCGCATTATTTTGACAACCTTCTTCGAGATAAATCGAAATTGCTGTACTGGCCAAATAATGCGAGCAGCGGCCGGCAAAAGTTGTATGAAAATCTATATCTGTCGTGGTTTAGCGGCCAAATAAATTACATAGATAATAAACTCATATCTGTCGTGTAATTAAATGGAACGTTCTTTTACTCCGAAACATGGCAACCAAGGAGAGTTATCAAAGGTTTTACTCAAATTTCGAACTGGCTTGCAAATAGAAAGCCGTTTATTGAAAAAAAAAACTGTTGTTCTTCATTGTTCGTCATTGATTTTGTAAAGTAATAATTTGTATTTGACAAATGCATGCAATGCATTCCATGCATTATTTGAGAAAAGTACTTTATAAGTCTTGGCCATAACTAGGCATTGATGGGCCTCTTTTGCTGGCCGCTGCAGTAATATAGGTACTATAAATAGCACATTAACATGATTGGCGCCATAATAACAGGTAGGTACCTGCCTACTTAGATATTATTTGGGTTTTTTATTTATTAGACAGGCCCGAATTGTCAATTTTGTTAGCAAGTGCTAGCCAGCGAGTGTGCAAATGGTTTGAAAACGACTTCTAAACAGATTCGGTTTAGACGCCTTGAGTCCTCGACCACTATGTAGGTACCTAACATTGCGCCTGTAACCCCAGATCTAGTAGGCAGAGGTCAGAGACACAAGTTTTGCCAGTTAAGTCTATTCTATTGTCACAAAACCTAACAGACACCTGGCTGCTAATGTGAAACTCCTAATGAGAAAACCCAATAACACTGCCCGACGATATCAAACCCAGCAGGACCCACACTGGGCCCAGCAGTCGTGTTTGAGATTGAGACGGAGACCACAAGACCAACAAAGCAGTCTGCTGATTAGTTTCTTATTGGTTTTTGTTTTTTTTCATTCATACGGTCAGTCAAAACATGACAGGCCCGCCCAAATCGCGTCATGGCCGAATGACTGACCCCACATGTATTCAGCGTGTTGCCATGATGACGAGTATATTCACGATAATGTACTGCATGCATAGAGAATATCGATGAACAGTGGATACAACCTATCCACGTAATACACGGATTCAGATTCAAACACCATAGCGCTGCTGCACGCTGCGCCGAGGGAGGGTGTGGCCTATTTCCTATTTACAGACTACCACGAGCAATTTCCGTATAGAGCAAAGAGACAAAGAGCTTTTCTGATAAGAGAATAAAGTGGAATAAAGTTATAAAATCTTTAAAATATTTCATTGCAAATCGATTTAGTATTGTCTCTTTCTAGCAATCAATGTTTACGACGTTCCATGTCCATGTAACTTGGACGTCAAACTCGCGCTCAAATACCAATAGATTTAGTGAAGTCGCTGGAACGCTCTCTCGTAAAACAGTATTTCGTTTCTCATGATTGGTTGCGCGCTATAGGATTTCTTTCAGTTTTGTGTTTATTTTTGTTTTTAGAAGCTTGACGGTTTTATTGTTCAGTGATATTATTTATGTTATATTAAAAATGTGGGACAAAATCATATATATGATAGTGATTATCATAGTAACGTACATTTTGAAACAATTGTTGTCGGAAACTCCGAATTTCGTGAAATTTAAATCGAAATTTCTTGTTTTTTACATCTGGACTTCTGTGACCGCAGTGATATTGATGCCGTTTTTTGTGTTCAACCCGAAAAATGTAAAGAATTCCCTGTAAGTATACATTTTTTTCCCATTTAAAAACCAATACATTAGGACTTATGTCACAGATTAGCGCACTAACCTGTACGCGAAGCCTGTACGTTGATTCATAGAGGGACTTTACTGAATGGGTTTATCCCACGCATCATCATCATCAACTATAGAACTCTTGAATGATAACTACAACATTAAGTCAAAGCTAAGAGAAAGAGACATCATTATTATCTCAAGTCTTCACAATTCATCTCCTATTGTTTATTGTTTACAGATTTGGATCACAAATAGTAAAACATGTCACGAAAGTAATAGAAGTTAAATGGTTATTGCGAAATGGAAGAGTATTAGCTGAAGACCGTGGAGCTGTGGTGGTGTCCAACCATCAGTCTTCAATTGACATTCTAGGTAAAATTATTTACTTCTATCTTCCTCTTACCTCATCCACTACGCCCTGTTATCCTATCTATTTAGGCCGACCTTGTGGTTAATAGTATAATTTAGTTTTAAGCAAATCTCGCTCAGACTGTGTGGGTTGCTCAACTAAATCTACATCTAATATAATGAAGTCTATTTTACATTGTTATTATATAAAGTACCTACAGTGGTTATGTAGAATTATTATTGCTATGTTATCCCTGTTTATTGATGTCTATCCTATTAATAGTGCAAAATACAATGATGTCACCTAACGATCCTGAGGTCAATTGGCAATTGTCATGCTTAGAATATCCAAGAAGACTATTCTTATACCTTGCACACACTGCACACATCAGCACATATATCTGAAATACTTTAATTTTATTGGGAGCTCCTTGTGTGCATTAAAAAAATTGTTAAACCTTTGACTTCACAAATCATGCCTTTAGGTAGATATCAAAATAAAAAGTAATTTATTCAAATAGGCTGAAAACCAGTAAGTTTTGAATATCAAAATTACATAAGAGAGAAAATTAAAAAGCGCCTACTTTTTTGCTTTCCATATGGCTTCAGCCGTGGCAATATACAATCCTAGGGCCTCAGATATTTATGAGTAGAAATTGCTTAAAACAAACACACAATTAATTCATTTTTAAATGAACTAGTTGCACTAGCAATCTTATCACATTTTAGTGCAGATAAAAGATATACATTTCTGATAGAGGTTGATATGGATTTTATGGCCATGAATCATGCAATGTTATTAGCAATAGTAGATATGTGTGAAGTTATGTTTTGTTCATTTTCAAGCCTATTTTACACAAGGAATAAAAGATAAGAAGCTAGTACTTACCACACCAATAGCCAGCACATAACAAATTTTTGTATAATGTACTCAACCTTCTTCATCATTGCCTCAATACTGAGGATCGCGACCGCATACGACGCATCTCCAAGTTATGAGGTCTTCTGCAGTGTGGACCGCTCAGTAGATGCTGCCTCCAAAAGCCTTCTTGATCGTGTCTGACCATCAAACCGGTGCTCTGCCTTGAACACGTTTTCCTTCCACCCGGCCCAGTATCATAAGCCTTTCCAGAGCAAACATTAGGAGAATGCATAATATGTCCGCAAAGCTGAGGACATGCTCCTGGCATATTGTAGATGGCCACTTGGCAATGTTGAGTTCCTCCAGTATGGATTCATTGGTCCATGGTATACTAAGTAGCCTCTACCAACACCTTAGTCGACCTAAGAGGGTGCAAATGTTGTGCTATTCCACGCACTGATACCTGCACATTACAGGAGTCAGTGAATGCTACTCATAATACTTAATCCTTGTTAATATTCCTATTCAAGTTCAGGGCTCACAGTCACACTGTAAATTCCCATAAAAAAAAATTCATATAAAGTCTTTAGTAAATGTGACATGTCACTGCAGTTCTTATTTACATACTGGTGTAATAATACCAAAGTCAAACTCATTGCCCTGAATATTGTTTACTAATTTTATATTGTTAAAAATCAAACAATGGTATAATTCGCGCCACGAAAGATGTGACTTGCCCCCCCCCCCCCCCTCCCCCGCGCGCTCTTTCCGCCACCCCTATGACGTCCGGTCCCGTCCCGCGCTCAGACCTCATACCGCTAAAGAGACCTAAAATCGTGTGCTGCGCAAGTCAAACCACGTGGTGTGTCAAGTCTCATCTTTAGTGGCGCTAACTATACCCATGTTATTATGGTACTATTTATCTACTTAATAAAAATCTGAAAATCATTGACTGACAGACACAGCCTAAACTGCTGGGTCTAGAAGCAGCATGAAATTTGCGCAAGAGTTTAATTTTAATTTTCTAAATAAAGTGAGAAACATTCCATAAAGGAGTTAATAATAAAAAAAATTAAAAACCCAACTGCGGTAAAAAACTTAGTAAAAAAAACTTAAAAGCTAAAAACAAGCCCATTGTAATTAAATAAAAGCATTAATTTCGTTTTTTGACACCAACATTTTTCACTTTGTAGTGTTTTTTTTTTTTGTAAAAAATGTTTTTATTTTTCACTTTTTAGTTGTACCTACCCCACACAAATTCAATTAAAACTAGTGCATTGAAGAATTAAAGAAACCGACTAGAAGAATCATCAAAATTCACATAGAAATGCTGGAGATGCATTACATTTATGTATATAACTTCGTACATAAGAACAATTACCTAATGTATTATATACGAATACCTTCCTGAAAGTATGTAGATCACATTAATGAAAGCAAATTATCAAAATCGGTTCATTAGTTTTTTAAAAAATCGCGGACGTACAAACATACTTACATACATATGGGTCGAATACAGAACCTCTTTTTTTGAAGTCGGTTAAAAATAGCTGATTCGGAAAACTTCGTACCGCATCAGATTTTTTTTCCCATGTTTTAATAATTATTCTGCTATTCGGGGCGAAGACAAATCGAACAAATAAAAGATCATAAAAATCGGTCCTGTCGTTCTTGAGTTATAAATGGTGTAACCCGACTAGCTATGTTTAATATTGTATATAGATATAACTTATGTGAAATTCTTGGTTGTGTTGATTCCAGGAATGTTCAATATTTGGCATGTAGCAGACAAAGTAGCTGCAATAGCAAGAAAAGAAATATTCTATGTATGGCCATTTGGACTGGCTGCATACCTCGCAGGAGTCGTGTTCATTGACAGAAATAACTCAAAAGATGCATACAAGCAACTGAAAATTACGTCAGAAATCATGATTAAAAATAAGGTAGGCGATCAGTGTAATAATTTAAACAATAATTATATGAAACATCACCATTTTTTTTCAGACGGCAGGATCTCCATTGACGATTACTATTGTGAGGAGTACATCCACGTAATTTTATTAATTTGCGTATTTCCTGTAAACGGATCCACCACATATTCATGTTTGCGACATTTTTCAGCAACAAGTCATTGGATTATATTTCTCGAGTTTAATCGAATCTGTACCTACATAATGTTTGTACGAGTATATGCACTATATCCTTACTTCTTGCTGGATGCGACAAGCACAGAACCGATCGAAGTGGCGGTGCTTGGGGGAGGCCTGTGTCCAGCAGTGGACGTCTTTCGGCTGAAATGATGATGATGATTCTTTCAAATGAGTAGTCTCGAGTGTATGTCCTATGTAGCGGACATTTCTAGATTTTTTGGCCACATACTCATTACCATGGTCTCTTTACTTACAGACGAAGATCTGGCTGTTCCCTGAGGGAACAAGAAACAAAGATTTCACAAAACTGCTGCCATTTAAAAAGGGCGCGTTCAACATTGCGGTTGCTGCCCAAGTGCCAATCATTCCTGTTGTGTTCTCGCCCTATTATTTTATTAATCGGAAGAAATACATTTTTAATAAAGGTATGATTTTTATCCGTAATTTTTAGTGTAGTTTTTAGGTTACTAAAAATTCAAAATGCATCAACAGTCAAGTATAAGAATTGAGAAGAAAATTTTAATTTAAAAGAGTGTCGTGGAGTTTCTTGCCCTTTCTTCTCCGTAGGTACCTACCTACTTCGCTTTAGAATGGGCAACTAGCTTCATCTTTCTGACTGATCGACCCCTTGACAATTAAAAAGTGCCTGAAATAGTTTTATTTGAAAAAAGAATCATATTCGTTGTCGTGATCTCGGATTTAAAACACTCTGTATTAAAAAGAAATGTACGACGTGCGTAAATACATTTTATAATAGCGTCGAATTGTAAAGACAAACATGGTGAGGAAAGGACTCACGCTCCAATAATACAGACAATGTGAAGTAATAGTAGCACAGTTGAAGCAGCCGTGCACTCGTGCCCTACAGTCACGAGTGTCGACACTATGGGCTAACTGTTCATCAACACTCGATAGATAAATAGAGCGCTCAATTATGACGTTCTAAATAATCGTCTATACCTAGAAATAAATAAAATTAAAGTGTCTGTTTGTAATGTCAAAATAACAGCGTTAGTTCCAGTAAACTCCGAAACGGCTGGAACGGTTTTGATGAAATTTGGTATGGGGATACCTTGCACCCTGGCGAAGGAAATAGGCTACTTTTTATACACGTACATACCACGCGGGTGAAGCCGCGGGCGAAAGCTAGTGATAAGTGACAATTGAAATTAGCACTATTTCGTCGAAAATTACAAGCAGTCGTCAAAAATCTTTGTATCTGGTACATTTTTTTACGTTACTGCATTGATTTTCCAGGCCACGCAATTATCCAGTGTTTAGAGCCAGTCCCAACAGTGGGATTGACTATGGAAGATGTACCAGAATTAATAACCAAAGTGCGCAACACTATGGACGCGGCTTACAAGGAACTCTCAAAAGAAGTGCTAAGCGCCTTGCCTCCCAACTACCCACTGGCAACCGATTGAGCTGCCAGTGCCATCAACCGACGGTACCACCTATTATGTATTAAATTTATAATCACCCAATTATTAAGCTTTTAGGTTGGCATAATAATGCTGGTTCATGAAATGTTTGTACTATATACCTATAGCGAGCATTCCAATCACTAGAAATACGAATGTTTCCGTGATTTTCTAATAAGAATTTACGTCTTGTCTAAATAATCTTTACTTAATATTTAAGGCACACTTTTGTGTTTTATCTACTTACAGACCGCCACTTCGACTAGCGAAGTGACATTTTTCTTAGATTTACATTTTACCATTCTAGGGAAAAATATAATGACTGGTAGAAGGAACAAGTCACACAATTTATAGCTGTACGTTTTAAGTAATATTTTGTTGATGTCAAACTTGTATGAAGTATTATTTTTATAAAATTTATATTAGTTCTGTTTTTTTTATCTATGTTGACTGGTATCAACACTTATAAAGCGTTGGTCAAGTCCTTAACATGTCATAATAAGTATTTACAGTAAAAGTGACCCGAGGCTAGAAAAGGTTGAAGAAATTAGTATCAAATAGTGTATTGTTGAAAAAGTTAAGAAACAATCTTAGGCATGTGGAGTTAATTAGCAATCAGCAGATGATTGAGTTGCGACAGGCGGCAAGCCGCGACAATGAATTGTACTTTGTTGACCTTTTTTTTTGTATTCAAATCACACTGCAGTGTAGCTGTTTGTTTCTGCACCGCTGCAGTACGGAATTTTAATCACTCGTTAAGCAACGTCGCACATTAAGTTGACTGAAGCTATTACCATTTCAGTATTTGAACAATGTTCTACTAAAGAACTACTTTTTTATTGTTTAGTTATTACTTTATTAGTTAATACTTACCGTAGAATTGTTGAGTTGAGAAATACGTGTTATTTAACATTCGTCCTAAACATTAAAGCGCACAATATATTCATTACTGAATTTATTTTTATTAATGTAATAAAAATAAGAGTTAAAGAAGATACCAAAATTCTATACTCACTTTTTTTAAACTCTACTGATTTGATAAAAACAAGATAAAAAAAAATCAATTTTGGTGCAATATACTTAATAATATTGAAATTGTTTTGATCTCTATAATAATAATTCAAATATGACATACTTAAATGAATAATTTTGTGCTATCCTGTTTTTCTTAGGGAAAATGACGACAAAAGCTATATTCACAATATTTTTCTTACGATCAGTACTTACGCGTGTACAGTCGAGTTCATTAATATATTGGCAGTGACAATGTTTCAAAATATTGTAAGCATTAAAATGATCATATAGTTCTATACAAACTTAGACATCAATAAAATGTTTTCATATAAACTGTTCATAAGTATGTTACGGTAGTGCAGTCAAAAATATCTGACTACTCTTCGGAACATAAATATCTAAATACTCTAGTGTTCAATATATTTGTTGCAACCTAGGATTCATAAATATCTATACAGCTTTGAATATTCAACTAAATGGCCTTTACCATAAAATTTATTTTTGCTTGCCGGAGCAGAAGTTCGAGTAATAATGCAATATTGCCGTTGAAGGATGTCATAACTGACAACTTCAAGTTAATTTTGTTTCAAGATCTTTTTCATAGAAAAATAATTGCATAGATATTTGTGAACCTAACTTTGCGCTAAATAATATGAACAAGGGATTGCGCACAATTTTTAGAGTCTTTATCTGTAGTAATATTATTGATTTAATGTAGTCACATATTTATGATGTCTCAGATTGTTTACAATTTATTGTACGGCGAAGCTGTTTAGAGTTTTATGAAACTTACCATTGCCTATATATTTTTGATTCATGAACATGCTCAGATATTAAAGAACTCGACTGTACATATGATTTTCGTCACATTAAATGATCACCTTAGCATTCACATAAATAGATTTACCCTCTTACTAATAAACGTATTATATCAGATGGATAGTTACACACCGATTTCTCTCTTTCAGTCGTCAGTAATTTGACTTTCGAAAGAAGATTAAGCGTTGTGTAACTATACAGACTCTATACAACGTTTATTAATAAGGGGATAACAGTGCATGTATGAACCAATGTGTTGTGTAAGTACTCAATAATCAACAGCTTCATAGTATATTAAACCAGTATTATTTATTTTAATATTTACTTTTTTTATTGCTTTGAAGGACATGGTGAGCTTTCGACACTTTTATTTTGTCGCTACTCAATATTTAGTTAAGTAGGTATTATAGGAAATGTTCCTCTATCGTATGATACACTTAATTTTACTCTCTAGTCATGTAAACGACTAACTGTGGAGTCCATTCGATGTGCTTCGCATACGTCAGCATCACCGCAATCAGTACTACACTTGTAATAAATTACTCAAACACGGTAACTTATTATAAATTCTGCGTACGTTGTAATCATTCTGTAATTCACTTCGTGAGAAAATTCCCAAATAATCTACTTCGTAGGGAAACTTTCACGCCTTCGGGGCAATTTATTGCATAATATCATCATTATGTAACCAAATGCGACGTCTAATTTATAAAATTTGCAATTCTTATTATTTTGTGTTGTTGCTCGTAAAAGTATTCAATTTAAAAGCGATTAATCTTCTAGATTTTTATAAAAGTGAATTAAAATACGAGAAGTTACCAAAATTCGTTGCCGATGTTTTATCGATAATGTTTGAATTTTATTATGTAGATGACTAACTTTAGAAAAGTAGGTAATGTTTATTAAAATTACGGTGCCATTTTAAATTCTACGCTAACCTATTTCTAATTTATGATGTCAAAATTATAATGGGACCACTTTTATACACCCATTGTAAATGATAATTTTCAACACCGTACCACACGCATGAAGCATTATCTTAATCCAGTAGTAACGAGATTATCAAAGTTACAAAGCAAATATTTTATTACTAATTTATAGCCTGCGTAGATAACGTAATGAAATTGTTTCATTTTTCTGATAACACGAATTACATAAACGTAGTTTCAGTTTTAATCAACATAGAAATTTTGATATATCGAAATGTCTAAATCTCTCATAATAACATTTTTGTGATAATATAAAGTATTTTTAACCATCATACTTTGAAAATGTATTATAATAATAACCATTTTTTAATAAGAGTGTTTGTGCTGAATTGAATTGGTTATATTAAGCAATTTAAGATATCCACCAAAGATATTAAGTTTTTTTTTTAAACCTTAAAAGTCTTGCATTTATTTATGCAATCTTCCTGTTGCAACTGATAAAAAGTCTGCTTTCCAGTTGCACATTTTTTTACAATTATCAAATAAATTTTCAATAGCGGCACAACTCATAATACACAAGTACAGTTCCCGAATAAAGAACGATGTGGTAGAAGTACTAATAGTCTATTCTGTAAAAATGTCAATGTAAAAACTTACCTGAAGCAAACTGTCATCCTACCTGTCCCTTGGGAGTCTAGGGATTTACAGATCTCTTCATACTCACTTCACCTATCACGGTGAGATTTTTACAGAATAGTACTACTGAAGGCCAATTCCCGTAATTAAAAATGTTCAAAATCTAGTCGCAATCTCATCTCAGCGACAATCAATGTCAAAAACTTGTCAAAAATGTAGGGGAATTGGACGTATTTTTGACAGATTGAGACTGAGATCAGAACGTAAAAGTTCTTTAAATTACGAAAATTGTCCCCCTCTGGTCTATTTAAAATGTATTAAGTGCTTCTTTTAAGAGAGTGTTCTATCTAATGTATAACTTGCTACATTGATTTGACTGCGCTCAGTATAACTAAACCTTCAAAACTACAGGGTGCCAGGAACATCGACGCGCAAACTTGTTACCATCTCTTCAGTAGGTACATGATTCTGAACTGCCCTGCGTTGAAATTTTCCGTCGGTTATTATAAAAAAATTGTTGTCTGTATATTTTCACCCCGTAGGTTACCACTTTTCTATGGAACAGCTGTTTTTTTTTTTTTTGATAACCTACGAAAAATTTCTGTTTGTCACCATGTGCTGAAATCATAGTTACAGTTTGCGCGTCGCAACCTTTTTATAGTTGCCTCAGTATTGTCTAAATTTACTTTACTTCTGCTTCATTTAGGGTACTTTGCAGCTCAATATCGGAAATTCGAAATAATTCCAATTATTTTTGTGTAAATGTGTAAGGTCCTATGTCATTATTACTACATAAATATTATTGTGTGTAAAAGTATGTTTCATGACATAATTATTACTATGTGTATGTTTCGTGTCATATATTTCATATTATTTAGAGATGGCATAAAAGAAGTATTTTCAGAATGACAGAGTGAGATAACGCTATTTGAAAGCCAAGGGCGAAGAAGAGATGAAACGTATCTCTCCGCTCCTCTCATTAGTGCCATCACTAAATAATTTATAAGCAAGTATCTTAATATAACTCAATGTAAATAAACGCTTTTATCATGCCATTCGATATTAATGTAGGCCATAGTACCGATAATATGTATTTTACTGTATGACTATAGATTATAGTATATTTCACGCGTTTTCACTAAGCTTTTGTAAATGTATCTAGTGTTTTACCAGTGTATCTAATCATTCGTGCGGGGCTAAAATATCCACGAAATTTATGTAAATAAATAAAAAATATCGTGATCACTAAACATAAATAGCTCTCACGTTTTAATCTGCTTCACAAGATAACCAGTGGGTTTAATATTATTTTTGAAGAAATAAAAAGAATTAGTCTGTATTCTCCAGTAGATCAAGTGAAAAGCCTAAGGGCGGGTTGTTTCACGAGCACGTGACGCACGCGTATACGTCAAAAATGACGCTAACTATTGTCAAACTAAAAAAAGCGTTGTGTCCCAAAATTATGGCCTTTTCTTATGACAAATAATAACGATTACGTAATCGTTATTATTTGACGTACGTATGTTACGTTAACGAACAGTTTGAAACTAAAGCTACGGTTTCCTATAGAAGAGCGGTTCCGTCATATAACGCCATTTTTATTAGTATTTTACATTCAGGGTGTCATGAAACGCTCTGTATTTGGACAGTCGTTATTGTGTGACCATTCGCCGCTGTCTTAGAAAACCAAAGCTTAATTGAACAAATATTTTTTTTAAATCCTAATTAAACTCCAGCTGTTATACCATATATATGGTAATCACACGACGCAAGCCGTTTAAATCTTAATACATTTCCAGCAATTTTGCTGACAGCAGTGTGCACTTAAATTTGATTTATATATTAGTTATTTTAAGCATAGTGATCGATGCTAATCATTAGTATATATTCACTTAATTTAGTCCTAATAAAACAAACAGACAAAAAATTTATAACCACCATACTAGCTGTATCGGATTTTCTCGTTATCGTTTATAATTACAATAGTATGATGTTATATCAGTCGTTACGGTTCGTCAGTAGCCCGAAGTCGGACAACCAGTCTTACCAAGCGGTAACGTTTTACCCGAAGCCCACCTCAACATAGTTGGGAAAAGGCTAGGCAGATGATGTGTATGATGTTATGTCTACAAGGCAAATAGCCGGAAATAAACTAATCCTTGCCATTTGAACTGTAATTTTCCATAATTATCATTATCTACATGCTATTTACTATGACGTTGTCCACTATCAAACATACATACATCGCTCTTTTATACTTTTGAAGCTACAATCAGGGTTTTTATTCATCATTGTTACGACCTTACCCATATGCAAGGATCGTAGCAGGTGGCATTCTGTAGTTTATGCGTACCCTCATAGGAAGAAGACGTGAGCTTATGTATTTATAATAATAATAATAATATTCCACAACTATCACACAACGCCATCTAGTCCCAAGCTAAGCAGAGCTTGTGTTATGGGTACTAGACAACTGATAAACATACTTATATATTTCTAAATACATACATATTATAGATAAATTACACCCAGACACAGAACAAATGATCGTGCTCATCACACAAACATTTGTCCTGGGTGGGAATCGAACCCACGACCTCCGGCATAGCAGTCAGGGTCACTAACCACTAGACCATCAGGCCTGTCACGACCTTTCTTGCCAGGCCATTGCCTTGGCTTAACTAGGGTGCTTTTGACTACGCTGGCGTAGTACGTACCTACAGCTTATTTGTGACACTTGATTTTGAGATAACTTACCAACCGGATTCGCACTTTTATTAATGGGAATTTATTTTCCCAGGGAATATACAATATATTTTGTCTGTTTGTTTATTTTATGCATATTTTATTTTTAAATAATTGACATTATTATTTATAGTATTATTACTTACTCGCTGACTACTTACAGCTTCATATTATTATGATGATAATATTATATGTAGCCAAGTGCGGTATCCGCATAGGAGTTCTAATTGTAGTCGAACCTCGTCATAGAATTAAGTTTTTGGTCAACCAGTCTTTGACATTAATTATTATTATACCATAGTAAAATCCAGGCTATGCTAAACGTTAACAAGAACTTACTAGTTGTTACATCAATATCTACTTAATTCCATGGGTTTTTAACTCATGTTTAGGTGCTTTTCGTTTGGCTTCATGTTATGTAATATCGGCCAATTCAAGCAAGTTTGTCAAGCAACGTGCGTTTCAGAAACCGGCGAATTGCTTAACACACTAACAGCGGGAATGACTTGTCATTTTGACAGTTCAACAACATTTATTGCGTTGTTAAGAAGACCATTTTTTAATATTATATGAAGCTATGGATTAGCAATATCCTTCAAAATGATTCAGATTGTGATTGACAGTGTGTTACGCAATTACGGTGCGGGTGTAGTTATTATTTTAACCGGTCAAGGACCGCGGTCCGCCCATTGGCGACGAAACAATAGAAAATCAATTGTGTCTCATTAACGGAGCTTGACAGACTAATTAATCAGGGTTGCTAGTCAGAATAAGCCAGAGCAAAGGGTATCTGGCTTGTACTTAAACTGAATTGCATTACTTAACACTGAGGGACACCTAAGCGCCCATAGTAATAATATAATAACAATAAAACTTTTATTGCGTCTGTGTCCTTCAACCGATGAATAAATATGGCTCATTGGTACAGTCAGCTTAAATGTTTTTTTAGAAACTTTAAAACGAAATACTTATTGTATTTCACCTACCAACGAACATATCACAGAAAATACTCGGTTGGTGCCATTTTAACACTTCGATTGATGCTTACCTATTTGCTTTGCCAGAAAGTGTACCATATTCTTAAAACTGAGTGTAAGTTTTACTTTTATTTGTATGACAGTCAAAGTCATGACTTTAATGATTTATTAATAATTTTACAAATATTGTTGACAGCGACAATTATCAAATATCTTGTAAGGTATATTATACCACCAAAACTTAAAATTTTGTTCCTAAAATACCAAAATTTTACTAAATCTTTTAAACCATATTTTCCAAGGTTTATTAAGTATTAAGGCCATTTATCACGTGTGTATCTAATTGTATATCAGTGTACTCGTATCTGTGCAAATATTGTGATGTATCTAAAATATCTACTATTAGTTATTAAAATGTATTCGTGTGAAAATTCTGTAGAAAAAAAAAACGACGATGAAATGTATATTTTTACATATTTTCGTATGTGAAATCTTTTAATAAAAAGAAATCACAGGGTAAATGCATTTTTAATGAAACATTCCTTTAGTTTTTAATTAGTTAACTTTATTATATAAATACACATTTCTATAGAGAACAACAATGTAAACACCAACAATTAACTGTCAAATTAATTTTTTAGTAACTATTTCTTTATACGTTTGTTTATCACAGCTCTTTTTACACGTCGATATGAAATCTAATTAGGTACCTGGAAAAATAAGAAAAAAAATATCACTTCAGTACCACTCGTGACTACGTCATGGTCATAATGAATGGATTGGATACCACATGACATCATGACATGACTGTTGCTACCCAACATGGTACCTCATAATTATAAACTTGGTAATGTACCTTATATTCCTCATCTAATCAGCCTTAGTGCGTAGGTTGCGCCGCGCTAGCGTCTCCATCGAGACCTTTGTGAATTCTTCCTGCATGTTGATTTGTGTCTTCTCTATCAGCGCTGCGATGTCGTCTTTGGTCATACCTTCCGTCTCGATCATTGGCAGAATAGACACGATGAACTCGCCTGAAATGAGGTAAAGTAACATTATTGTTAAGTGTACCAGAATTTACAAAACTGTATATTTTCCCTTCCGATGAGGAAGGAAAATTACATCCTTGTTCGTTTTCCACGAACAATAGTGGAATATATTATATCAAAAAAATTAGAAAATATACTTATTTGCAAGTTTTTATTTACTTAGAGAAACATTCTGACTCATAATATGTGAAAATGATCAAAAACTAAGATTAGTTTTTTATTAGATAACCAAATTACTCAATTATAGCGAAAACACCAAACAACTCTTCACAGATAGCATCCCAAGGCAAGTGAAACCAGTTCTTCTAAACAAGTCCGTCCAGTCACTCACCCGAGCCGAATTTGTGTCGCTCCCCGTCCAAGTAATGGTACTTGGAGATGACGACGGGTTGTATGGGCGCTGCTGCGTCCATGGCCACGTGGAACGCTCCCTTGCGGAGCGGGAGCAGCTTGTCTCCAGAATGCCTCGTGCCCTCAGGGAATAGCAGCAGTTTTCGCTGAGGATAAGGAAAAAGTGACGGTAAATAATTATATTCTATTTTGTATTTAGAGTAGACTAAAATGTGTAGCTGCAAGCGTTTTAAAATATTTTGCAAAAAAACCATTCAGCGTCAGCGTCGTCCTGTCCTTTACCCATTTGTTTAGGGGTCGACGCAACATATCGTCTAACTTATCCATACTCTATACAGGGTGTTACAGAAAGGGTATATCAATACAAACGGGTTGAAGAGTGTATCTGGTCTAGAATCTCTGTACAAAATTTCAGCTCAAAAGCAGTAACTTTGAAAATGCTACATATTTTTTTATTTCGATAGTTTATTAAATTGAAATCATAACAAACGTGTCACCGCACTACGAGGGTCATTATCCATTATCTGTAGTGTCTGCGCGCCTAATACACGCACATCACGCCGCCGCGCGCCAGTGCAGCGCCGTGATGTCGAAATAAAAAAAATATTAAGCATTTTCAAAGTTAATGATTTTGAGCTGAAATTTTGTACAGAGATTCTAGACCAGATACACTCTTCAACCCGTTTGTATTGATATACCCTTTCTGTAACACCCTGTATATTATGTCGTCGTATGGTCATCTCAGTAGTCTGCGTTTCAAAATGTTACTTGATTGTTTTCAAGTAAACGAGACAATACTTATATATAAATTATTTAAGGTACCTTTATTCTCAAGTCCAGGCATGGCAAAAAGTATAAATAGTAGGTAGGTATAGTAAAATATACATACATAGTTACAGAAATAGATAGGTCCGCGAAGTCAATTATAATTACGTCACCTTTAATTGTACTTAGCGATCGTTTATATTCTTACAAGAATAGCTACCTAGCCAGTAAAGCATATTTTCGTATTAAGTATTTATTTCCTTGGTCGTATTCCGCTAGGGAAAACCAAAATGTGAGGAGTCTTCAGTCAAGTTTTCTACGTAGGCAGATCAAATACCTAATTATTAATATTATTATTACCTATGTAAGTAACTGAGCTAGCTTCAACTTTATTAGAACGTTAATTAGCTTCTTAATGCCATAAAATAAGTTCACAAGTCACAACCAACAATTATTAGATAAATAAGTAAAGCACCAGGTTCGAAGGAGTTCTCTCGACAAATGCTATGCCTTCGTCGTTTATAAATAGGTATACGAGGCGATTACTAATTGATGTCTAATTAGCGCTAGCTCTCAGCGGCAGCGCCGAGATGAAACTCCAACAATGCGCTTTTCGTGTCGGAGAGGTGTTAATTTTATTCGATTGATTTTGATTTCATTTAATTTGTTCTTATTTGGCTTTATTTTATTTCTATTAATTTATGTTCGGCAATGGGTTTATTTACCTGAAATTAGGGTTACCATCCGTCCGGATTTGTCCGGACATGTCCGGACTTTGTCCGGCTCTTTCATTTGTCCGGATTTTCTTATGCCTACCATACCACTGTAACTAAGTGGGTAATGTTTGGACTTTGTGACTATAATGTCCGGACTTTTATTGAAATGTCAGGCTTTTTGTCAGGACATTTCTAAATGGTCACCCTACCTGAAATAGGCAATACAATGTAGGTGTCATATTGTGAGAACGGGCATAGGAATGTAGGAACTGTATCTATTTCCATAATATTTTTTTATGTAAACATTTGCCTATCTATGCGATTGTACCTTGAAAAATTCGCAAGATATTACTAATTGACGATCAAGGTTAATTACAATACCCCACCTATTACGACTTTAATTAATTTGTTTTATAGTGCTAACGAAATCGAGTTACGATACCTTTTCAAATATTTTGTTGTACAAAGTTGGAAGCAGGCGGGACCCATACCATTTTTATTATACCTATTTTCAAATTCAAATGGGTCGGGAGCCTGCTTCCAACTTTTATTAAATTTGACATGGGCTTGTTTTTAGCTTTTCAGTTTTTTTAAACTTAAGTTTTTTACCGCAGTCAGGTTTTTTATTTTTTTTAATACCTAACTCTTTTAAAATTTTTGTCGCTGTACAGTCGCAAGAAAATTAATGGTTTCCTTTTTTGATTTACCACACCCCGGACACTCCATACAACGCTCGCAAAATAATTACCTACTACTACTACATTAAAAAATGACGTTTGTATACGTATGAATGTGTGCGTGAGGTACCTACTTGTGTTTGCGAGCGCTCTTTGTTAAAGAACTGCGACGGTAACCTCGAAGTGCGGGGTGAGGTGCGGTAACTGATGTTAGTGCGGGGAAGGGAGTCCGGAGTGGCCTTTCTGTACGTAGTACTTTAAGTATTTTGTGGTTTTACCAAAAACCTTATTATACTGAGTAGGTAGCTAAAACTATGTCTTTGTAAGCTCTGCAATTAACTACCTAGTACATACCTACAGAAATTATAATCCTAAGACTCGTAACAATTTTTAACTCTAAGTTTATTTTTATTTTAAGTAGCTTCATTTTTAATTTTTATTTCAGCAACGGGAATAATAGACACCACAGCTAGAGACTGATAAAAAAAGAAAGAAAGAAAGAAAAAAGTTTGGATACAGTTCGTGAAACACAAAATACAAAATTAATAAAATTAAAAATATAGGTAATTAATGATGGGTAGGTATGTTCCAAACTTGCCTAATTCTTCAGGTCAAACCTTTAGAAAACCACTTTATTTTTTTTTGTCAGCATTAGACATTGATATCACCCATCAAAACTGTGAAATTTCGCAAATTAATTCAATTGATCTTGAAAATTATAGTATCTAGATATAAAGTAAACCTTAAGTGCAAGGTCCATCGCCACCATCACATAGACCTTATCCACCGCTTTCCATCAGGCGTGATCGAGGTCAAGAGCAGGCCCAGCAAAAAAAAAAAAAATAACAAAAAAATGTGCGATGTGTGTTTGGCAGATGAACTTACGGTCAGTGACGAACCTACAATTAACTTTTGGACTATGCCCGATATTATGACTATACCATTAGCGTACAAAGTATGACTTTTTGCTATAGGTAGGTATTATAATTATAAGTAACCGGAAAATATAAGCAAAGCAAATATTTTGCTTCCATTTAGGTACGTAAGCATTCTAAAAGCCATTTATTTTTGCTTATGTACAGTCAACAAAAGAGATAAGTATACAGGATCGTCGGATATAGTTGAGGTTTAGTAAGAAACCGATGGATGTTTTCGAATAAAATTTAATTTTATTAATAGAAAACAAACAGCTCATTTATCAAATTAAATTTCAGTCTACAATATCCATCGGTTTCTTACTAAATTTTAACCATAAATCGTCGGATATCACGGTCACAGTCAACAAAAGAGATAAGTATGCAGGAACGTCGGATCCTGCATACTTATCTCTTTTGTTGACTGTACATACGTAACATTCGATTTAGATTACGCTGCCTGGGACAATGAACTCTTGTTTCGAAAACGACATCAATAAAACTGGGTCTGCTTTAACATAGGTAGTATCGATGGTATAATTATGTATGTAGTGTAAGCATGACCGTACTGTATTGCCTACCTAAACTATTGTTTCGAGATTGCAACATCGATAAACAAAATTGAAACTAGAAAGGCCAGTAAAGTGCTATTTTAATAGGTAGGTACCTACTTGCTCAGAAAGTGAGCAATGGTTATTACCTCGTAAAATCATTTCGATTTCCGAGGAGAACGAATATGATTAAGCTGTTTCAAGAAAACATTACAATTCCTACTTAGAAACCTACTTTCGATGGAAATATGAAAATACATAATGCATAACATCTTTCATTGCGTTTTCGCATTAAGCTGTTACCTATAGAATAACTTTGTTTCTAGTAGAGGTAAGGTAACTAACCCTCCGGGGTAATTGCGTATCACACTAACAGTAGTAATGGCTTTCATTTTGACTGTTTAACAACATTCATTGCGTTATTTACGTTGTTGGGCAGACAAAGTCGAACATAATTATGAAACAATATCCTTCAAAATGATTCAGATTGTGTTTGATAGTGTGTTAAGCAATTAGGGTGTTGGAAACAAAGTAAAAACTAATAAAGAACTAGTAAGTATTGAAAGAACTATTGTGGTTGTGGAAAATTCATTGGTGTCTTGCGATACCGACCAACCCAGGATATTTACTTAGGCAAATCAAACATTAGCTCAGAAATGTACACGCTCGTAAAATTTAGAGAGAAGGTAGATAAGTACCATGCCAGCCCATTCCTAGCGATTAGATCATGCAGTATGACGAAATGCGACGTAAAACAAGGCAAGTACAAGGTCTCATTGTTTACAGGGCTAATATACGTACCTACTCGTATATTTACTATCAGGAAAACGCGTACGCTGAATACAATCATAATATTAACTGACTGTGGCATGACTCGACTTTGACACTATTTCGGAAGGTGACCGGACATCAAAATCAATCAATCTATGATGAGAGGATGGCTCTATAGATATTATAAACGAAATCATAACCCTCCTTTTTGCTTCGCCGTAGTCCGGTAACAAATTCTGACATAAATACTACCCTTGTAGTCTATTTGTGGATTACCTACCTACAATAAAAATATCCCGATGAAAGGTATATCTAATTTTCTACACTACAGTACCCATGCTAATTACCAAACTACAGATAATATGATCTGCTCTGCGGGGTAATTGCGTAACACACTATCAGTAGCAATCGCTGTCATTTTGTCAGTTCAACAACATTCATTGTGCTATTTACGTTGTTAAGCAGACGAATTTTTCGAGCTTATGCAGCAATGCATTAGCAATATCCTTCAAAATGAGTCAGATTGAGATTGATAGTCTGGTACGCAATTAGGGTGCTGATCTGTAGGTATCTCGATCATAGGTACATTATTTAAAAGTCATTGAGTTGGTAAATTGCTGCCGTTAGTTAGATTTATCATCATCTGCCTAGGGGTCATCTGCGTTAGGGGTCGGCTTCCGGTCTAACCGGATGCAGCTGAATAATAGTATTTTACATGGAGCGACTGCCTATCTGACCTCCACAACCCAGTTACTGGATAATACAAATTACGATACCCCTTGCTAAGGACTGCTTGTCAGACTTTCAGGCTTCTGACTACCCGTGACAGCCGGGACCAACGGTTTAACGTGCTTTCCGTCCGAGGCACGGAGGGGGTCTCTGTATGTAAAAATGGTCACCCATCCACAGACCAACCGCGGCAAGCGTAGCTTAATCTGATTGATCGACCTGTGCGGGTTTTATTATTTAGCCACGGGCCCCTCTTTAGTTAGATTTAGGTACGACAAAAAAAATCAACTAGGTAAAAAAGTTGTGTCAAATGTTCTAACAGGTAACATTTTAATGACTTTACCTTTTCATTCTTAATAGCATCGACTTGCTTGTTGAGGGCATCGCGTGCAGTTTGTGCGCCCCTGTCTATGAAAACGGTGCCCCACAGCCATGTCGCAGTGCCGAATGGTACAAGGTACTGCAGTGATCGCTTCGAAACCACCGTACACCGAGACATGAGCGGCCATATAATTGCCAGCGCTAAAAACAAAAATATTTAGGTCAGTACGGCCTTATTGGAGGTGAAATTTAACCCCGCCTAGGTGGGTAACGAAACCCCGCATTGCATAAGCCCACAAAGTTTCTCTAAGGAGTTCCAATTGAAAATAAATATTGATTTCCTTCCTATAACAAAAATTACTCATTTCATAGGTACCGAGGTAATGTTTACGTCATTATTTTGTTTCTAGTTAAACAGGCTTGAACGGTTGATAAATAAACATCACTCAGTGTTAGTCACAGCAATACCTCGCAGGTGATAGCCGCTTCATAGAATTGATAACAGTTGGTAATAAGCATACACGATAATTTAAAAACGTATAAGTAAACGTTCAAGTAAAACATTCGCTTTCTTTCCCTGAGTCTGTGAACGATTAGGAAAAAGTGCCATGAAGGTCACCTAACCCCCTAGAGTTACTTCTCATGTGGTGCGGACTGTGGAGCACGTAGGAGCTCGCGGTCTCGAATTAGAAGGAACAACTTGAAGTTTTAGTTAGTAGGAGACTGACATCACCATCGGGTCTCTCCAGGTAGGGCGCAGGTACCAATATAATTTATTTATTTATTAAAACTTTATGCACAAGTAAAAAAAAATACTGTACAAAGGCGGATTTAATGCCTGAGGCATTTTCTACCAGTCAACCTTAGGGTGATGCAGAAACAAAACATGGCAGGTGCAACATACAGGATAACTAGCTAGGAAATGACTATAAAATACAAAAATATATACATAGATACATACATATAAACCAAATGAACTCTCTGAGAAAAAATGATCGGTAGAGGAGAAAACGAATCCAGAGCAATCAGCGCTGGGATGTTACGGCCAACTTCTGCCGAATATGTTCACGTGCCTTCACTTTAAAAGATAACCGACTGGTTGCCGTCCTGATGTTCAGAGGGAGCGCATTCCATAGAAAGACCGCCTGGACAAAGAAAGAAGAGTGAATGAAACCAGAACGGTGAGAAGGACATCGTAGAAGGCGATTGTTGGTGGAACGAAGATTTTTAGCATGGGCAGAGCATAAATATTGAATTTGGGAAGTCATGTAAGAAGGAGCAGTAGGTTTGTCAAGAATAGAGAACAACGTAGTCAGCGCCCTCAACTCTCTGCGCTGGCGAATGGGTAACCATTTTAAAAGCCGCCGGTGCTCGGAAGCATGGTCATACTTACGAAGATTGAAAACGAATCGAATGCAGTTATTGAGAAGACGGTCAAGTTTATTGAGGAGATCTGCATTCAGGTCATAGTAACACGCATCACCATAGTCAATTATGGGAAATATTAGGGACTGTACAAGCATTGCCTTTATGTGTGAAGGGAGAAGGTTTTTCAATCGATAGAGCGACCGCAACGTTCCGGTGACTTTCTGACTTACAGTCGTGACCTGCTTTCGCCAGTCAAGACAAGTGACGTATAATATGAGGATTTTCCAACAAGGAAAACAATATTGTTAGTTAGTTGTTAGTAAATAAATAAATAAATAGTGCAGGAATTGGACTCATACGCAGGCTAGAGCTCAACACTGTAGGTGGTATCAAAAATATATGCTCCTCTCAATGTCGAAGTCGAAATGACAAAAAAGTTTTCTACGACCGCACTTCTTTTTCGTGAAAAGTTAGGTGTGCAAGCGCGTAATTTATTAAGCCAATATTATTATAGGTTTCTTCTAAAATTGCTTTTAAGTTAAAAAGTCATGAACATTTTTCTCGAAAAACAATGTATCATCACAAATAATAAAGGTGACAGGTTCAACAACGAAATCAACTTCTATCTTCCTCATATCAATTTCCACCCGCTTTCTCTTATCAGGGATTAACATAGGGGAGTGATTACAGCTCTTACATAAAAGATAATACCTACTAGGTAAAAGATAGGGATTAGGTGACATGATGTAAAACTGCTAATTAACATTTTTTGTACCTAATTAACCTTGTACCCAGCTCAAAACAGCATGACTCGTGCGAATATTATCTCTTTTTTATCGCTTACGAAATAAAAAGAAAATTATAAACAAAAATTTTATAGACAATTAAACCGTTTGCCTACTTATAAGAGTTTAATCTACACAGAAATCTTGTTTGTTTAAAAATATTTTTAAATTGTTACATTTGAGGCAATTTTATGCGCAAGTAATTTTATCAAATTAGCACTTACACACTCATGCCTTGAATTAAATAACTATATATCAATGCACTCATGTATGCGTAAAGAAGTAACATTTTTTATATCATTCACTTTTTTGTAGGTATTAAAGGTTTTTCTTGTAGGGATATCAACTTTTTGCGTTAAAATCTAATATGCTTCACCATTTTAACATATCTAGAATTCTTGATAGTTACCTTATCATCAACATTGCTTCATCTGGAATATTACTTTTGCGATACTTATTATGATATTATTGCTTAGGTATCGTATCTGTCCAAGCCTAGTATAAATACTACATTATGTGTCCCAGTATGTACCGCCAAGCTGCTACTTCTGTTAAAAAGTAGGTAGAAATCTTACCTAACTGGTACCCTAATTACAACATTTTCTACAAATAAGTCTGTAGGTAGTACCTAACATAGCATCAGTCCCAACGAGTGGTCTACAAGCAGACAGTCATTTTGATAAATGGTTGTTACTAATCAACATTGGCCATTATACTGGCTGAAAATCAATTATGTTGTGAAAAAATCTCGAGGCTATTTCAAGAAAACATAACAATCAGTTATGTTGACTTTATTTATGTACTCATTACCTACCTTAAAAGTTTTAAATATCATAAACATTGCGTCGTAAATATTGAGAATCGCAGTGAAATATGTTCGTATTCAATGTCAATCTCAATCATATTTATTTCACCGAGCGATGTATACTTGATAATATGTTCCTTATATCAACTTCATATCAATTCAATTATTATATAATTTATTTTGTAAACATGCGGAACGTCTGTCGTCACGTGTACAGTACGCAACTACATGTTTACGTAGGAGGGCGACATAATATTATCGGTATATTCATTATGGACTTAATCGCAAAACTGTCAATGCATACAAATTATGCATCCATGGAAGACCTACATGTATTTATATAAACAATAAACAATTGGGTCAAATGGTAACTATGCGCTGATATACTCAAATATTATGACCGAATTTCTCAGGCATTGTTTGCCTACATAGGTGGCTACAAAGGTAGGTATTCTACTGCTACAGAAAATATTAAGCAAGTACATACCTATAGATACCCATCTCGGATTTCTGTACCTGCTACCTATAGATAATAGTGGTACAGGAAACATTACTATGATAGTTTCTGATGCGGTCATTGAGATAATCGCAATAATGTGAATTACTATACTTATGGACCTAATTTGTCATTGTTCAAACAATTTTCGAAATAACTGGTAAATATACGAAATCCACCGGAAAATTACAATATTTATGTAGGCACGTATTATGGCCAAAACTACGTCAATAAAAAAACAATGCAGATTTTTTTAGTTTTCTCTCGAGCCTGTACCAAGTTATAATATTAATTCTATGTAAGCAAAAATAAGATACGTACCTAAATCTAAGCGGAAAATAAGAGCTTACTTTTATAAAATTGTTTTACATTGTCAATGGTGAAGTCGTATCACGGACAATTTTACGGACTTTATAATTTATTTTTATGTCACAACTGGCAAGAGAAATTCAAATAGATCATATAGGTTCACAGTGGGTACACACAAGTATGTAACGATGTGTGGGACGCTCCCCAGCTAGATGGACCAACGAACTTTAAGAAAGAGGCTGGGACGGACTGGTTGCGGAAGGCGGAGGCCAAAGTGTTGTGGCATAGCCTATGTCCAGAAGTGTACATGTCACCGGAAAATAACAAGAACCGCAAATTTATAAATTTCCTAGGAAATTTATAAACTTCCGTAGGATTCTAAACGAGAGATAAATTGTATTATTTTACGCTCACATTTCCGCAAATTGATAAATTTGCGACGTCTCGTGGTTTTATAAACTAACGGATATCCATTCGTAAGATTCTAAACGGTTTAACCAATCACAGAAGAGCATTTAATTTTACGCTTTTTTAAAATACGGAAAATAACACACTGCTCTCTGATTGGTCGATGTTGACAGTGGCAATGGTTGTGTCTATAGACTTAGGTAGAATTATGGGTCTAGTTTAGTAACCTTAGCCAAATATAACTATTTTCACAGTTCCAACACAGTTGCAACATTAAAAACTTTACAAAAACACACGAACAAATGGTTTGTTTATGTTCCATGGCGAACAATGGCGGTGGAGAGGAAGGAGAAGGAACACGTGACATATTCAACCAATCAGAGCGCACATGGCGTTTGGTTATTGCTTACTTATTATTTTACGCGTGAGTTCGGTATCAATTTACGAAAATGTGGGCGTAAAATAATACAATTTATCTCTCGTTTAGAATCCTACGGAAGTTTATAAATTTCCTAGAAAATTTATAAATTTGCGGTTCTTGTTATTTTCCGGTGACATATATATCTTATTTATGTTCCGAGTTATATTGTAGCTACTATTGCTAACACTGAATAATTTTCATTCTATAAACATGCAGGTGTGTCGCAATTACCTGGCAAGACCTTACTCACGGAAAATATTTTACACACTCCTAAATTACCTACGAGGAATGTGGAAAACAATTGAATACAATATTGATCCTATCCGAGCCCTTTGTTTTTTTCTCGCGGTAGAAATCCTCACGGACTTCCTCTATCGTGGGGGTGACAGAGGGGCATGCCGGACTCTTACCGGCTAAAACCACCGCGGTGTTCCACCTCTACCTATGGCCGGGGGTGCGGGATTCGCATAAGCATTAACCGCTCGATTCTATCCTAGCCCTGCAAAATTGAGTTAAGTTTGTTAAAAATCAAACAGATCATATCTAATTTCAGCTTGGAATGAAAATCCTTAGCGCAAAAGAAAACCGAAAATACAATTTTTCCTTAGGATTCCATTTATTTTTCTTCCATCGGACTCGGTTGTTGAACTACGGTATAATGTTTCCTCACAAATTGACAAACTCCTTGAAAAAAAAAAATTATTGGCACAGTAGGTTATCTTACATACCGTATAAATCCAGGCAACTCTGGTGGTTTAGTAGTACTACCGCTCCCCGGCTGTTATCCACATTCTCCAGTCCTCTTACTTTCCACCGAAGGCCGAGTAACCTCGCGAAACATCTTAGGAAAAATGCTGGTATTCTGGAAAGCAAATATACTTTTAAAGAAAACCAATTCAAATGTACAACACGGGGGAGAGTCTTGGATTTGTGCCCGGTTGATAGCAATAGGCTCGCCCCCTATTACATGGGACTTGAAACATAACTTGCGAAATGTGGGTGTACTATAGGTACACCTCTGCCTAACCGGAACCCTTTGGGTTCACAGGCGTGATGTTATGTTATGTAACACTGCGCAGTTAGTTTGGTTGTTCTATCAACATTCGGTAGGTTACGTACACAGAAGAATAAAAAGATTAGAAGATCTTAATAGGTACATAAGGCTAGCCGCACACACACAATAATATTGTCAATAAAATCATCATCATCACTACAGCCGAAAGACGTCCACTGCTGGACATAGCCGGTTCTGTGCTTCTCGCATCCAACGGGTTCCAGCGGCCTTCACAATTTACAAGGTCGTCGGTCCACCTTGTGGGAGGCCTTCCAAGGCTACGTCTTCCGGTATGCCAATAAAATACATATTGTCAATAATATTGTGTGTGTGCGGCCCGTATTTCGGTATTGTTCAATATTATTGTGAATTTCCAGAAATTCTGATTTTAGTAGTAACTGCTAATTTCTCTCCTGGTGGCGATTTTCGCATGGGTGTATATTTTTCTTCAAGTAAGGTAAAGATAATAGTTTATGAAAGCTGGTATCTCTCAATCTCATGTAATTTTTAAAATCATGTTCTTTGAATTAGTGAAAATGATTTTACTCAGTTTATTTTCTCGTCCAGTCTTTAATCCATCGTTTTTTTCTTGATTGCCTTTTTTTTTAATAGATAAAATACATGCAATAATCACAAAAAATTGACAATAACATGGCGTAGTGGGCGGTACCATATACTTATTGATTAATATTTTTGACAATCTTGTATTTACAACCCAAATAATAATATGGAAACATGCAACCGAAGCATTTCATTGATTCTGAAGAAAAATACAATATTGAAGAAGTCGGTCAAAAACTTAAGGAGTATGTTTTTGACAGACTTCTACTGTATTCTGCCCCAGAAGGAGGGTTATATTTTTCAATAAATGGTTTAAAATGTAGGCACCGTGTGATAAGCTACATAATTAGGTGCGACATGCACTCTCTTATCTTATTACTATTTGC
This sequence comes from Amphipoea lucens, assembly GCA_947508005.1. NCBI lineage: Eukaryota > Metazoa > Arthropoda > Insecta > Lepidoptera > Noctuidae > Amphipoea > Amphipoea lucens. The sequence continues at coordinate 14,771,436 of OX382359.1, forward strand.
TGTCACTGTCTTCATGTTTGTGTAATTTCACTAATTGACATGAGAACATTTGCTTTAATTTACATATCAGTTCCGTTTTATAATAATTGCCTACGTTAGTTTACAAACATTGCTAGTGTTATCGTTATCTAATTTACCATACATTAGGTAATAGTATGTTGCGCAATTTTTGTGCTGCACTGGGCCCACGTGGTAGCTGATTACAGCCTGACACTGATAGTGTGTTACGCAATCAGGGTGCTGGCATATTAAGTAATGCATTTTTGCGATTTTTTGAAGTGAAACTTCTTTAGGCGCGCTTGACTTGGGGAGTAAACTGGCGAATGCGTTACGAAAACGTGTGATCGCGAGTAGGGAAGGTACGTAAAAAATAGCTGGAAATACCTGGTGGAAAAACCCGGTCCCGGTCGCATAAATATGCGACCAAATACTTGCAAGACTATTAAGTATCTTATACGGCTACTCGCCCAAATACGTAGGTACTCAACCGCGTTAGTTTTCGCAAATGCGATCATGCTCCTTATCAGTAAGAGTCTACGGAACAGTTTCGTATGCAAGTAATTTTTACCGACTTCACAAAAAGGAGGAGGTACTATGTTCGGCTGTTTGTATGTTTTTGAAGGAAAACTTCTTTACGCGCGCTTGACTTGGGGAGTAAACTGGCGAACGCGTTACGAAAAGTGTGATCGGGTGAGGTGAACGGGAGTTGAGTGGGGGATATAAGCAAGACAAAGCAGTGCGCGCGTACGTTTTCTTTCTCTCTTCCTCTCATAGCCAAATACGTATTAAGTTTTTTTTCTTTTGCTTATATCTCGAAAATGGTGCGTCCTATCGCAAAAATAATGAAAATTTCGACCCCCTTTATGAAACACATAAACTCCTAAAACTCAACATGTAGGTAATCATTTTTCATATTTGCCATACAAAAAGTGAAAAATTCCTTAAAAAACACGCCAAGGCCGCCCCCTCCGCGCCTGCGGCTCTAAAAAACAATACACGGGGTTAGGGCAAATAAGTACAGACGCCAGCACATCAACCTACTACAATCTGTCAGATTTCTTTAATAGATTTTCAACTTTATTACTAAAGAATAAGGTTCAAAGTTAATTGGGAAAATTTGACAGTTTCGCGTAGGTTGACGTGCTGGCGTCTGTACCACGTGTCGACGAGTCGCGATTGTCAAATTCGATTTTTGTTGTGTCAAAATTATTTACGTGAAACTTCTTTACGCACACTTGACTTGGAGAGTAAGCTGGCGAACGCGTGACGTAAGCGTTACGAAAAGTGTGATCGGGCAAGTAGGGAAGGTACGTATTTACTCGACCAGGTTTTTGCTTCCAAGTACGCACACCAGGTACCGACTCAAAATACTTGCAAGACTATAAAGTACCTTATACGGCTACTCGCTCAAATACGTAGGTACTCAACCGCGTTAGTTTTCGCAAATGCGATCATGGTCCTTATCAGTAAGAGTCTACGGAACAATTTCGTATGCAAGTATTTTTTACTTTAATGGTTTGCAAGTATTTATTTGTAAACGCGATTTTGCTCCTTATTTATAGGAAGTCATTGATCAATTTCCTATGCAAGTAGTTTTACTTCCAACGGGGCTTTTGAATACGCGATTGTACTTCTTATCTGTATGAAGTTATGGATCAATTTTCTATGCAGATAGAAAATACTTGAAAGTATCTCGCTCCGTCGTGCCTCGACGCTCGAGTACGTAGGTACTCAAATAGTTCAACAACCGCGTTTGTTTTCGCAAATGCGATCATGCTCCTTATCAGTAAGAGCACAGAATACTTAATAGTACTACGTACAGAAAGGACACTCCCTTCTTCGCCCTCATATCAGATACCGCACCTCACCCCGCACTTCGAGGTATTCGTCGCCGACTCTTTAGCAAGGGCGCTCGCGAACCGCAGCGCTGTATTGCTGACACGAAAAGTTTTATTTGAGTTTTAATCACGATGGTTGGATATTGTGATGCTTTTCCGAATTCGTATTTACATAAACTGTTTGTAAGATTTCGCATTTTTAATAACATGCGATTTAATAACCGATTATTTACGGACAAGTCATTTAAACTAAACTATTTTAGTGTTTTTATTTCATTACGAACCCGACTATATAAATAAACAATTGAACTACATGGTCACTTCATAATAATGCACACGTGCGGGCAGCGCCGCCGCCGTCGTCGTTCGGTTCCCTGACACAAATTGCTTTCCGCGCCATTTTTTTTACGCTACTAGATTTCACGCACACATTTGCACATACACAAACGTCATTTGTTTATGTAGTAGTAATAGGTAACTATTTTGCGAGCGTTGTATGGAGTGTCCGAGGTGTGGTAAGAGTCTACGGAACAATTTCGTATGCAAGTATTTTTACTTTAATGGTTTGTAAAAGTGTTTATTTGTAAACGCGATTGTGCTCCTTATTTATAGGAATTCACGGGTCAATTTCCTATGCAAGTACTTTTTACTTCCAACAGGGCTTTTGTTTGATTACGTAATTGTACTTATTTGTATGAAGTTATGGATCAATTTTCGATACAGATAGAAAATACTTGAAAGTATCTCGAGCCCTGGTTTTAGGCCCTGGTTTCTTAAGGTGGACGTACTAGGAAGCCCTGGTACTCGATTTTGCAAGTACGACTCATGTCTACGGGCTACGGGCGAGGCGAACGGGAGTTGAGTGGGGGATATATGCAAGAGAAAGCAGTGCGCGCGCACATTTTCTTTCTCTCTTCCTCTCATAGCCAAATACGTTTGAAGTTTCACTTCAGTCGTGTGGTCATAAGCACACTCGGTTTTTTTTTTTGTTTTTTTTTTTTTTCTTTCGAGCCTTCTTAAAATATATAGGGTGTCCCTGGAAGTATGGATCAAATCGAATAGGGGCGTGGGAAAGGCCATTTCCAAACTTTTTAACCCTGAGAATGTCGGTGTATTTTTTACGGTTCAAAAGTTATGACCAATCACTTTTTCAATCCCTTCGCATAGTGCTCAAAGAAAAAAATTAAAAAAAAAAACAATCAGAGCTATCTAAAAAAATTAAATTGACAGCCCTGATAATTTTTTTTAACGATTTTGGATATACAAATGAAAAGAGGCAAAAATAGAATTATTTGAACAACATTATGGGGAAACAAAATAACTCGATACATGGTATTTAATCTGAATATTTCAATTATTAAAATAAAGCATATACATAGACACACCACACGTGAAGGCAGCTTAGTCGACAACGCAGTCTTACGGTTATTATTAGGTATTATTATTATTATTATTTTATAGATTTTTTTACCTCGGCCTAGCCGGATAGCTGATGGCACGGGCCTAAGCCAAGTGTTCATCAGTGGGGCTGATTGTTGGATTTATATTAGATACTGCGTGGTTATCCGCAGTAGGCTGTATGTTAGCCGAAACTATATTTGGGTGGGAGTTATAGTGCAAGTTATCCGGCTCGCACTGGAGGAATTTTCTTACTAGCCATTTCTGTCCCACCGCAGGGCAAAGGCCTCCCTTCCCTCCTTCCACTTATCCCTATCCAGTGCTGTTACACGCCAATCCTTGTGGAAAGAGTCGAGTTCGTCCCGCCATCTCATTCTAGGCCCAGAATGAGATGGCGGGACGAACTCGACTCTTTCCACAAGGATTGGCGTGTAACAGCACTGGATAGGGTATATGTCTATGTATGTGTATATGTCTATTTAGATACCTACCGATATGATCATATTATTATGTACTAGCTGCGCCCCGCGGTTTCACCCGCGTAACTTTCGATCCCGTGGGAATATCGGGATAAAAACTATCCTATGTCCTTTCCCGGGACTCAAACTATCTCTATACCAAATTTCATCGAAATCGGTTCAGTAGTTTAGGCGTGAAGAAAAGACAGACAGACAGACAGAGTTACTTTCGCATTTATAATATTAGTTTGGATGATTGTACTAATGATACTCATATCCTTAGGATAGCTTTATAATCCAAGGGGTATAAACAGTTTTCGCATCGGGCGTTTGTTCTGAGTAAGCCAAGCATTCAAGCCGCTAGGCGTAGCGCCTACGCCGCGTCGGCCGCGTAGACGCCGCAACTACGGAGGCCTATGAAGCGCCTACGGAACCGCTACGCGGTGTCAATGCCTACGCAGAATGAAAGACACTCTTAACACTACCTGCTTCCCTGGTGCTTAAATATTATTATATATTCTGTTGGAGATACTCATGTCACGTTAAATAATTGGTTGCTGTTACGAGGGGCGTTCAATGAATTCTCGATATCAGGGTGATTTACTAATGATGTGGGTAATTTGAAAAATTAATTAATTAGTGACATTATCTAAGGGTATAAAGGAAAAATTTCATATAGTTGTGATCAATAGTTTGCTAGTTATCCTTAGTCAATGACAACTGGAATAACTAACGTGACAATGTTGAAGAAAATCGAGCACCGCGCTCTGTTATTAAACTCCTTACCAAATAAGAAAAAGTCAAAAAACTATTCACGATGAGATGGTGGCTGGTGGATGGTGGACCAAGATTCTGCACCTTCGTTATCTACGGCTCAAAAGTGGTCAAGTGAATTTAAAAGGGGCAGAGAGAGAATTGAAGACGACACTCGCTCGGGCGGTCCGGTTACTGCCTCTACGGAAGAAAACGTTAAAAAAAATTGAGAAATAAAAGTTAAAGAAATTGAGAAAGGATACTGGAGGATGCCCGAATGAAGATCAAAATTATAGCAGAGATATCCCACCTCTCTGATGGTTCAGGGGAAACTGACCACCAGTGTGTTCCTTCTTCACGACAACTCCCGGTCCACACGGCGCGTGTTTCCAAGGCTGCTGTGCGAGATTGTGCCTTCGAAGAAATTAACCACCCACCCTATAACCCGGGACCTAGCCTCGAGTGATTATTATTTGTTCCCTAATTTGAAAAAAGACCTTCGTGGGAAACGATTTTCCAACGATGAAGAGCTCATGGCGGCAATAAATGCGCATTTTTCAGAGAAAGAAGAAGTAATTTTTTACGGGGTATGGAAAAGTTAATTTCGAGATGTAATAAATCCATTGGGGTAATGGGGGATTACATTGAAAAATAAAAATTATTTTAATTCAATTTACGTCTTTGTTCATGCCGATACCGAGAATACATTGAACGCCCCTCGTACTTTGGTCTTAGATACCTAATCACGCACGATAACCAACATATTGTTATTATTACAAGTATAGGATTTAATTAGAGAATTTCTCTCCAGAAACCGGAAAATATACCGATGGTCAAAGGTTGACACCACGTAACTGCAATGTTTCAAATTTTACAGGAGAGTGGAAAAACTGTATAATTTCGAAAAAAAGTAAGTTTCATAAATTGTTCGAGTGACATTTTTTGTGCATTACGAGTTATCAATGGAAAGATTTGGCGCTTAGTTTAAAAATTATTGAAATATCGCGCCTTCGGTGCAACAGTCACAACAGCTCATTTTTTAATTTTACAGGAGAGGACTTTTAAAAGTATAGGCATGGTTCAGAGACAATTTGGCATACTTACCTCAATTTCGCAGTTTTGGCTATTTGTGACTGTTGCACCGAAGGTGCGATATGTAACCCATTTTCCGAAAAAATGTGGGTTACGAGTAGTCAACGTATGACCATCGATACGACACAATTACACGCAATACTAAGTCAATAATATTGGCTATAATTATCATTAAGTATGCGGAATGTTATTTGTTTTCAGACGTAATTAAACTTTAACCTAGATCTTCTCTATAACTTGTAATAGGGTTCATAGTTCATCATCATAGGAGAAAACATCCTCGTTTTAATCTTCATCTCCATTTCAATAAAGACATTGGACTCAGTGAACTTGTTTTAATTAAGTACCTAAGTACTATTAATTTTATAAATATATTTTAATGCAAACTTTTTAACATAATTTCATTGTACAGACACGAGCAAAAATACTTTAAATACGTGAAAAAAAAAATTGACAAAATTTAAAAGCGTTTTTCTCGTGGAACAAAAATTGCAACATTGAGAAAGGATTATAACTAGATATTCATAGGAGATATAATAGTATAGTTTCGATAATCGTAACGCCATAAAATTTCTAATTAAATATCAATACTTTAGGAGAAAATCGCTTTTGGATCTTCATAAGTGTATATAAGCTTATGAATTTATCTATAAAATAAAAAAAAGCACTGGGCCCGCTTGGTAGATTACGGCCCCTCCCTCTTCACTCTTGAAGCCTGGAGGCCTGTGTCTCAGCAGTAGGAACATTATAGACTGACTAGCTGCGCCCCGCGGTTTCACCCGCATATGTGTCGATCCCGTGGGAATATCGGGATAAAAACTATCCTATGTCCTTCCCCGGGACTCAAACTATCTCTATACCAAATTTCATCTAAATCGGTTCAGTAGTTTAGGCGTGAAGAAAAGACAGACAGACAGACAGAGTTACTTTCGCATTTATAATATTAGTTTGGATTTCATCTAAATCGGTTCAGTAGTTTAGGCGTGAAGAAAAGACAGACAGACAGACAGAGTTACTTTCGCATTTATAATATTAGTTTGGATTATGCTATCAGATACTAAGCTTGGCCACACACAAGCACCGTGATTTTAAATTACCTACTACCTACTTAAGGTCTCTATTAATCTTAAGGACAATAAAATGTCAGCGTACACTGCAGAAGTAGGAAGATGACGTATTTATGTTGAAGACAGTTAACCATTCTCACAACAGATATATTTAGAACAATTTATTGGGTCAAAGATTACTTACTGGGTAACAAATACAAATAGGTAGGTAAGTACCTATGTCAATAAACTCTATTAAAATGTAATTATGTCTTGAACTTTGAAGACCTCGATTGTCAAGTCGTATTTATACCATTCAATAAATGTTGCCTACTGAAAGAATTTTACCTAAACGTTTCACTCACGAAATACTAACAATATAAAAATAAATCTTATCAAGATCCATTTACATAAGACTTCCATAGATACCTATTGTTGTACTGCAAGTATAACTTCTTGCGTAAATAAAATAGGAATGACACACATTTTGAAGGTCTTTGATGTTTTTATACCTAGACTATGACTGGATGAATTTTCTACTACAGAAGCGAAAGTACAGTCACGGGCACTGACATGTTTAGATACACTGAGCAACTTTAACTTGTGATTTTCTCATACTGTCATCATCGCCATCATCATTTCAGCCGAAAGACGTCCACTGCTGGACATAGGCCTCAAGCACCTTCACTTCGACCGGTTCTGTGCTTCCCGCATCCAGCGGGTTCCTGTAGCCTTCACAATCATCTTCATCTCATACTGTATTCATTGTAAATTGATATGGTGTTGCGAACATAGTAGGTATTTTCGAACCATGCATACTAAATTATGAAACAGGTCTAATCTCAAAGTTGAAATCGTTATTCAACGAGACAATCGCTTTTGAATTTTGCTGATTGTATAGGTTCATATTTTGTGCTCGTGACTGTACATACTTATTATAATTTTAACACTTTCTCTGACCAGTTAGGTATTTACGTACATAATTATTATACACGGCGGTTGTTGAACTATTGTGTCTGCTTCGCGGACAATGAAAGTGTTAACGTACCTACAGTGTAGGTACTTTAAGACTCGAAATTCTGGAAAAAAAAATATATGTGTCGGGGACCTACACACATAATATTTTTCCAGAATTTCGAGACATCCATAGATCAATTTTCCATCCATAGATCATCCAGAGATTCAAGAACCAAGATTCAATCATTTGATTCATTATCAGTTAACATAGATATCTACAGGAACCTGTTTAAACACATAACATCACGCCTATGATCCTCGAAACGTTAGGCAGGCTGTTTGAAATAAATAGTAAGTAAATAAGTACTTACAACGCATTTCTTGGGTCGAATGGTTTGATCAACATAAGTGGTACTGGGGCTGTGGCGAATATTAACGACATAACCACGAACAATGTGAACTGAAAATAAAACAACAAATTAAACCAATTATCGACAGTAGATATTTGAATACCTAGTAATGGTGAGTACACACGACGAAATATTTAGCTTAGCTATACATTTCCAGTTTTAGCTGAGCTCGCATTATATAGGATTTTCGTACAATAAGAAGTCAGCTTATAATGAACAAGGATATATGTCGTGCGTATCTTTATAATATTTTGTTTTGGTTTGGGCTTGTTTTCTATCAGAACTGTTATTTACACCTATCGGATACCATTTTCTCGATGGTCTTGCCAAGCCGTATTTATTGACACCTTCGTCATATCTTGTGTTGTCTGTCATCACATTCAAATGGTTTCCGGAAGACCCGATCGACATCGACGCGCAAACTGAAGCCATGAATTCAGCACATGATTCTAGAACCCGCAGGAATTTATGGCCGGTTATAAAAAAGAATCTACTGTTTCATAGAAAAGTGCAATAAGTACCTACGCGGTCAAAATGTATGGAACAGCTATAATATTTTTTTAATAACGGACGAAAAATGTTCATGCAGGGGTCAGAATCACGTAGGTACTGAATCCATGGTAATAGATTGCGCGTCGATATCCCTGCCACTCTCTTTAATATAGGTAAGTGCTTCAAATCAGAAGATGAGGCAAAAACGGTTTTATTTACCACAGAAATCCTACATAAGAACCTACTGTTCAATGTTCGTGGTGGTCCAAACTTCAAAGTCCACAGATAATATTGCGGATCCATATTTAATACCTTAATACGAGTAGATAAACCTATCATAGATAATATTCATAATCCATCTTATATTAAAAAAAAAAATAATATTAGTCACGGTCTGCTTATATCATTTATCAGTAAGAACTGTAGGTACTTAGGTACAATAGGTACCTTTACTCTTATTTCGATAGGTTACTAGACCACATACTAGGTACTATTGTATAGAATCTAGTTCTTCTAACTTGAAGCCCGTAACACATATGCCTTTAGCTTGTACAAAACTGTGCAAGTAGCTTGCACGCCAATGTAACATTCACCAATCAGAAGCTATTATCATTATGGTACAAGCTACAGGCATGTGTATTACGGGCTTAATTGACAGCTGTGCTGCTGGGAAGTTTTTTGCGCCATTTCTTCTCAGCTAAAGCACTGTTAGGAAGTGTTGAAGGGCGTGCGTTTCTTTTGTAATTTTGACTTTCAAAAAGTACTAATTCTCACCTTAATTTGAATAAATGGCTATTGATTTTGAAAATAACCTAAAATATAAAAATGAACAGTTAAGTACCTACCTTAATGTAATATCTGGCAATGGAACTGATGGTGAAGAGTATGACGAGCAGCGCCATCACGCACCCGAACACTACGTTGGCCGTCATTGTAGGAGCTGGTGCCTCTATGTATTCCTAAAAAAAACACACACTATAATAATAAAGATATTTTTCCCGCCACTGATTATAAGTACACAACAAAATATTATGCGGATTATATCGGCAACACAGTGCCACCCCGCTGCGATAAAAGACTCTGGGACAACTGTGCTCTTAACTGATAACAAACGGCGATATGGTCATTGCCCACTTCGTAATGACGCAAAAATTGTCCTTATTTTGCATATACGTAGGTAGGTAACTACTGAGACAAATACAATAAGTGATAGGTTATTCGCAATCCTATTTAGTTCTAAAAGTGAATGTAGGTCGAAAAATTTGTCTGCTCGACAACCTAAATAACGCAATGAATGTTGTTGAACTGTCAAAATGGAAGCCATTGCTACTGATAGTGTGTTACGCAATTACCCCGCTGTTTCGCAGGTCACAAAATTCAACTCAAAGGATTTATTTCAATTAAACAATTTAGGTGCAGGCAGTATTGAATTGTCAAGGCGTCAGTCAGTCAGAAAGATGCAAGCTAGTTGTCCTTACCAAAGCGTATAGGTAGGTAGTAGGTTCCGCAAACGCCGCCAACCTTTGCCTGTAATGGAACAGCCTTGCAACCTCCATATAGGTTCAGCAGTCGCAAGCGCGGCTGTCAACCATGGGTCACGTTTGGTTCAAATTAAGAATAGTAGTTGTTTCGAAACGATAGTCAGCTTGATTTTTCGGGGTTAGAAAGTGCTACAGTTTGTATGAAACGACCGACCTCCTGCACTGCCGCAAAAGTAGTTTAGGTAGGTCACGTCACTGATCTATAGATAAACACTGCTGCTTTTCCATATCATCTAAATCATCCATCATACAAAAAAAATCAAACTATCATAATATTCTATTCTGCTACAATATTAAAATATTGTGAAATTTTATTTGGTGTAACATGTGTAAATTGAGTGACCTCACAAGCTCCGCTAATGAGACACAATTAATTTTCTATTGTTTCGTGTCAAATAGGATACACGCGGAGCTTAAATGAATATTTGTTTATTTTCATGTTTATTTATTTAAATTGACACAAAATGATTCGATAATCTGTTTTATATGCCATTAATTTCATTACATTAATACCTATTCCGACTCTAATTAAATATTTTCTTCATTAATTAAGATTTAGAAAATTGAGGTGTTAATCGACTTCTGTTGCTATCGGTACCTAATATAGTTAGTAACTACTCGTTCGCACAACTCCGTCGAGCTGCAGACCAAGTATCTATTCCTTTTCCTTAGAAGATAGACGACCAAGCGTCATGGAATCATATACCTAGGTACTTAATAATGTTTACATAATTGACTAAGTAGGTGTTGCTAACTGTACCTAACTACCTACATCACCCCCGTCCAGCGTAGTTGTGTGTTAATAAAGTTAAACTTAAGTAAGTTAATTAACTAGTGTTTGAAGCATGTCAAATGTCAAAACTGCCATAAAGTTTAACGGGTACCTACTTTCCAAGCGCTCCAAAATTTTGTAAAAACAAATGAAGGAAAACAAAATAGAAGTTTCAATGGTGCTTGTGGGTTTGGTGGTGGTTTGTGGGCGCAAACGTCCGGTTTCCTGATTCGGAATTCAGATTCGGAAACCTGAATGCAAGCATTTCATACAAAATGTTCTCACTAGCGCACACGTGCTTAAATTTTCCGTTCTGAAACCCGGACGGAAAATTTAAGTACGTGTGCGCTGGAGAGAACATTTTGTATGAAATGCGTGCATTCGGGGTCTCCGAATCTGAATTCCGAATCAGGAAACCGGACGTTTGCGGCCGGCCTTAAACATTTCCAGTTTTAGCTGACCTCGCATTGGGTAGGCTTTTGGAACAATGAGAAGTCAGCTTAGGCAGGCCGCATACGTCCGGTTTCCTGATTCGGAATTCAGTTTCGGAATTCAGATTCGGAGACCCCGAATGCACGCATTTCATACAAAATGTTCTCTCCAGCGCACACGTACTTAAATTTTCCGTCCGGGTTTCAGAACGGAAAATTTAAGCACGTGTGCGCTAGTGAGAACATTTTGTATGAAATGCTTGCATTCAGGTTTCCGAATCTGAATTCCGAAACTGAATTCCGAATCAGGAAACCGGACGTTTGCGCCCAGCCTTATACTAGAAATGTATAGCTTGATATATGCCGCCGTGCGTACCCAGTTTAACTACTTAATTGTTCGGATTACTCCGTCGAGGTGCAGACCATGTAGGTACCCCTTTTCTTAGAAGATCCACCAATAATCATGTAACTAATCGTGTTTACATAATTAACTAAGTATGTAGGTACCTGCTGATGTTTCTATCTAAACCCGTTACCAGTTACCAACTCACGTGGCGACGATTGGAGTTCCAATATGTATGTACCTATCTAATTAAAGCTTTAAATAAACATTTGTGCAAATAAGTACCTACTTAAGTACCACCTAAAATTAATCCTAACTACCTAATATTATAATGAGAATAGATTTGATATTGTTTATGTTTGTTTGTTACGCTTTCGCGCTAAAACGGCTGAACGGATTTGGATGAAACTTGGCACATGGGTAGTCCATAAACTGGATTACGACATAGAATACTTTTATCCTGGTATTCCCACGGGATCGAGACATTATGCGGGTGAAACCGCGGGGCGCAGCTAGAATAATTTTGTCAGTCAGTATACCTACTCGTACTTAGTCCTTACAATTTTATTGTATAGGTACGACCATATCAATCTAAAATTCAGATATTAAGTAGATAACTATTACTTTTCTAGTAAGATAGCTGTTGTTATATTATAGGTAGGTTTAATAAATGGAGCTGATTGGAAATAATTATTTACAGTTTCGTTATCGCTCCACGTGAGATCCGATAACCTACTGACCACTAATCACGCAGCGATCATACAGCACCACTGATTAACTGACCTCTTTTTCCAAAGACATGGATTACTGTAATCTTTCCGACAGATTCATCACCATCATCATTAAGCCGAAATACGTCCACTGCTGGACATAGGCCCCTCCCCCAAGCACCGCCACTTCGACCGATTCTGTGCTTCTCGCATCTAGCGGATTCCTGCGGCCTTCACCAAGTCATCGGTGCACCATGTGGGAGGCCTACCAACGCTACATCTTCCTGTATGCGGTCGCCACTCCAGAACCTTTCGGCCCCTTCGGCCATCCGATAGATTGTCAGTAGGTACCTATTGTAAGTACCTAATAGTTACAGAATTCGATTACTAATCCGATATACCATATAATATACCTATAGACTACCACCCACCTATACATATACCTATAGTCCTCACATAAACAACTTTATCTTAGATATAGGTAGTTGTTTATGTGAGGACTATCTGCTATGTTTTTATGAGTTCCCATGGGCAACCCCATACTTCCTACTTTTAGGCACTCATCGCTTGCAAACGCAAACTAATCAATGAACAAACAAAATACTGCTATCACATCGATATGTTCCAACGTCGATTTATGAAGGGACTTTGAACATTTCAATTATATGTATACCTACTGAGCTGTTCTATGCTTGTATCTTATCTAGATATAGTAGGTACCTACCTATAGTAGCCGGGCACAATAGGATTTAGAGAATATTGAAATGAGCAGATATGACCCTTTTTCATCATGAAAGGGTAAAAGAAAATGATTACCTACTTAAATAATAAAATATTCAAAAAAACTTAACCATAGTATTATACATTTTTTTTTTTTTTATTGCTAAATGGGCGCACTCTTGACCTCGATCACGCCTGATGGAAAGCGATAGATGAGGTCTATGATGGAACGAACGTGCCCAGAAGATGCCTGTTCACTCTTGATTTGAAGGCAGACGGGTTAAATGTGGGAGGGAACACAGATGCCGGCAGAAAGTTCCACACTTTGGCTGTGCGCATAATAAAAGTGGAGGAGAAGCGCCGAGTACGACTCATCGGGATATCAACCAAGTGCGGATGGTACGCTGCAGTACGTCTGGTTGTCCGGTGGTAAAAGGGCGATGGTGGGATCAGGTCGTGGAGCTCCTGCGCACACTCCGTAGTACAGTCTATAGAAGACCGTCAGGCAAGCGACATTACGCCTTACATTACATTTATCGTTTACTAACGGCCCGCCCCAGCTTCACACGCACGGGTGCAATATTTTTTCGAATTTCCGAAATTTTCTTTCATACAAACTTTGTTCTGGCAATACCGAACACGACAAACAAAGAATTTTCCAATTTGGTGCAGTCATTCGGAAGTTATGCGCGTACAGACATTTTGGCGACTTTGTATTATACTATGTAAGGATTATACAGGATGTTGTGACGAAGCATAGGAGAGGCATATGTCCAGCAGTGAACTGAGACGGGCTGAGTTGTAATTAATTTATACATTTATCGAAAGTGGAGAACAGTATGTAATATACGAATGAAAACTTCGACGTGCTTAGTCAAATTAAACGTTATACTTATTTATACCTACCAACATAGGTAATGTAAAAGAAATGCCAATGTCTGGCATTTCTTTTTGCCAGTTTACCTACCAAATTATCCGTGCACATAGTGATAAGACACCCCCGCCCTCACCCACACTGGACACCCCTAAATAATGAGTTCGCTAGGAACTTATCAGAGACTTGGCAGATAGAGAACATCGCGTGCATGCAGAGAAAGATAGGTACCTAATCATGAAGATTAAGCTCTTGGAAAGTTTATGAATACCTAATCAAATTAGGGATTTTAGTGGAATAGATATATGTACAGGACCTCAGATTATCTTGTGTCTATGATCTATGTACCTAAATAGGTAGGTGGGTACAGTCAACAGCAAAAGTAAATGATGAAAATCAGAAATTCAATACTAATGAACGGAGTTCGCGTCAGAACTGGCAACTGTACTAGTACTGTTTGGTATAATACCTATAGGACCTAGGTATTGGTCACCCTGACCCTGACTTATGCAAACTACCCTGGCCCTGGCAGCCAATTTTAAATTGCGCTTCGTCAGTGGATCACTTCTCTCAAAATAGAGTCCTAACTTGGTTTTCTTTATGAAGGGAAGGGACTGGGTTAGGTTGCGTCATGTCCTGGCCCTAGCCAGGGATTATTCCCTTTTCGGAATGCTTACATTAATTCCAAGAGTTGGTAAGAACAACAAACAATTAACAAATTAAGCACAGCACGCGTTGATTAAAGCAACCCGCGTAGGTATTATTTTATAATCTGCTATGTTTACTTTAGGATTTACTTTATAATTATTTTGAAACTGGTCGTTGATTTTCCTAACCATGACCACGCAGCACCCCCCAAACCAAACAACGCGACGGTTATTGAACAAAGAACTAAAGTCTATTCTGTAAATTTTAACATGCATGCTGTACCTACCTACCATCGATTTGTAACAAATAAAAACAAATGAATTCATAACTTACTATCCGACTTACTTTTTAGCCCTTTGATGAATTTCACAATACCGCTTATAATTCAGTTAACCAATAACAACTTTTAAAAAACGATATTCACGAGAAATACTTAATTGTATTATGTGTTAGAATGTTAGAGATCGCGATGTATTTGGAGCCGCTGCATTAGTCACGCGACCTCCCCGCGGCAGTACTACGACAACACTGACTTGTGTTACTGAACTTCGACTAACATCGGCATTCGGCCTCTGGAATGAATGCTCTAGCTAGAGCAAGACGCGTCACTCACTCGTGAACGTCACGTCGTACGATAAAACATAGAGAGCGCACTAAAAAAAAGCAAGCGAACTATGAAACGAACTATGGCGAACTACGGCTATGAAGCGTACTATGGCATGCGGACACAAGCCATAGTAGGTAAAAACCGGTCAAGTGCGAGTAGGACTCGCACATGAAGGGTTCCGCACCACCGTACAATATTTAACACTACATATATTTAAAAAATCACGTTTGTTGTATGGGAACCCCCCTTAATTTATTTTTTAAAGTGAATAAACAACTAAGTACTTACCTATTCTGTAAATATTTCAAGCGCCTACCTGTTGCCGTGCAAATAACGGCAATTAAATCACGTTTGTTGTATGGGAGCCCCCCCTTAAATATTTATTTTATTCTTTTTTAGTATTTGTTGTTATAAAGGCAACAGATATACATCATCTGTGAAAATTTCAACTGTCTAGCTATCACGGTTCATGAGATACAGCCTGGTGACAGACAGACGGATAGTGGAGTTTTAGTAACAGGGTCCCTAACAACGTTTAGGCTAAGCTCATAATCGTCAGATGTAACGGATTATCGAATTACTAGCACTGCCCGCGCGGATTCACACTTCTCATGCGAACTTCGACACACCCCTCCTCCACCCACACTTAGAAAAATTTCTCAATGTTTTTTTCTCAATATTTCGCGGGTTTTTTTACATTAAGTACCTCACGGTTTTCGACTAGACTAGAGCAACATTTTTTTTTTTAGAAAAGATTAACATCCGAGCCAAAATTTTGAAAAATATAGAGTGTTTTATACAAAATAAAATAAAAATCGGAGGCCCATAATTCGGAAACGGTGCGTCGTAGGGCCATGCTTCTCAGAACCTAAGTAGTATCTATGGTCAAGGTTAAAAAATTTAAGATTTCCGAAAAAATAAAAATTCAGGAAAATTGAGTAAATCAAAAAACAGGTAGGTATTAGAATAATATGTTATATAATAATTAATATAATCTTTAATCACATAACAAGTATAACTAAGTAATAATAAACACTGAAAGTAAGTAAACTAGATTTGGTATAGAATTTATTACAAGAATAGGTACTGTGTCCTTATAAGCATATTAAAATAAAACTTGAGTTTTGCAAGACATTTCTATATTTTTGTATTTGTTCAATGAGTTCCAAAAACAATATGAAAATCCATCAAAACATTTTCTTCTTCATAGCAGTGTATCTCTCAGTATACTCGTTGTATCCTTCAACAGACACCAGCTCTTTTGGTTCAAACAAGTTACCATCCAAGTTAATTGTGTGCATTTTAGAGTCTCTAAGTAAACTTGGTCTAATGGAATCCAAATTTAAACAATTTTCTTCCAATCTCAAAATTTTAAGTCTCGGAGCCTGATGCATGTCTTCACTAATGACAGATATTTCATTTTGACTTAAATTTAGTTCAACTGCATATAGCTCTGACATTCCTTTAGGCACCTCTGTTATCTTATTGTGTGACAGCTCTACAACATCCAAGCTATGTAGTCCCAGCAGCTGTTTTGGAAATTCCTTTAGCCTGTTGTTATTCAGATAGACTTGTTTCAAATTACTCAGTTTAGCAAAAGACTCTGGCAGGAATGTAACTAAATTATTAGATATATTGAACAACTCTAGTTTCTTCATATTACCAATGAACTCCGGAATGGTATCAATTTTATTTGTGTCTAGGTTCAGCTGTTTCATGAGCTTAAATTTACATATATCATCCGGCAATGATGTCAATTTGTTCTTGGATAGGTCTAAGTTTCTTAAAATATCACTCAGACTAAGAGCTTCAATTGGTATTTCTTTCAGCTTGCAGTCAGATAATTGTAGAACACCTGTTTTCGATGCAGTTTCATAATGTTGTTTAATACCAGAATTGCCCATTTCAACTAATTCACTTGTAATTACGTATGACGTTATATGAATGTAAAACAGCTGAAGAATGGTAAATTCATGAGAAAAGGATGTAGGTAGTGACTTGAATTTATTTTTTGGTATTTTCTATTATCTAATTTTTGTGTTGTTTTTATTCTTTTAATACTTGACGTTCACTTTTTCACTCAACTCTAACTTTACGATCACAGATAACTATATTACGATTGACGTTTTGTTTTTATTGTAAGGTCTTTGTTTGAGATACATTTGATTTGACATTGACAATAGATCAAAGTCATTTGTTTTTTCTTTTGTTCCTTGTGGAACAGGCTAGGGTCAGGGACCATGCTGCCTAGTCTTAGTTCGTATCTTTTTTTTTTTTAGATCAAAGACTTCAATGAGATTCGTTCATAAATTTGTACAGACGCCAGCACATCAACCTACTACAATCTGTCAAATTTCTTTAATAGATTTTCAACTTTATTATAAGATTCAAAGTTGATTGGGAAAATCTGACAGTTTCCGGTAGGTTGATGTGCTGGCGTCTGTACATAATTCTTTACTTTTTGATAAAAAAAACGTAAAAAAAAATTCGATATAATTTAACATTTAGATAATAAATCCGTGAGATTTATTATCGAAATGTTAAATTATATCGTTTCCACACACAGATTGTAACATTGTGCTACGGTTTCCTAGATGAGCAGTGGCCGTTACAGTCATTGTGTCCACAATTTACGGGCGATTCCTTTAGTCGGTAGGACCGACATCATAACCCTCCGTTCTTCCCGGACGGAGGGTAAAAAAAAAAGGTTAGGGGCCAGGCCCCACCTAGAAAGAAGCCCGAGATACGCCAATGTGTCTGATTTATTGCCATAAAAATGTTATTATTTCTCTTGCGGCTAAAAACCGCATGCGTTCAGCATAGCTATTCACAAACACTCGATACGCTTCCGTATCGTATCGAACATTTTACATTAATCATTGTTATCGTAGGAGTCTTCTAAACGCTGTTCACACGTCCAAAACCCGAAAATTTTATCAGTTTAAAATCAAATAGACGCCTCGCTATTCTTCCAACAGCTATTTGCTGTTGAGGGCAAGTCAAATCATGTTATCGAAATGTCAGGTTTTCGATACGATAGCCTGTCGTATGGTTGTAGGCGGAAACACATTATTAAAACGCGACGCGACCCGATGAAACGCGATGCGTGTTGAGTCGAATCAAATGTATTGTTTTCTATAGACCAGAATCACACTATGAACATCCGACGCGACGCCATGCACGCACACGCCACCCGATCTAGACGTGCCAGGTCGGTGTGTTGCCTATGGTGGGGGTAAACACGCCATCCGACGCGGCGCGCACGGTATGTTTCTAGACAACACCCAACGCCACGCGTCAGTCGTTCGAGAACTGTCCCAGAGCGTATATGCATTCTTTGACCCCATCCCTGATCTTCAAACTGTCAAACGGAATTTATGCCAATATAATATTATTTTTTGCATTTATTTAGCGAAATGAACGCCGAACAATTAATTGAGTTGGTAAAACGATATCCTGTTCTACATGACATGAAATTTTCTATTTCTTGAGTCGTTTAACTATCATATATGTACCCAAAATTTGCATCTAATCTTCAAAGTCTTCATGAGGTAGTTTTAATAGGTTTTCTAATTTTGGTGTTAGATATCAATTTTGGTGTCTTACCAATTCTTGTGTCAACAATATATTAGAAGCTATCAGGATTAAATTCATGTCTCTTACATTTTACGTAAGTAACTGGATACGTATTTCTTGCATATCAACTTCTTATATTCATTAAAAATTCAAAAACAAAAATTTCCGCCAAAATTAGGTAAAAAATCATAGTTGTTGAAATTCACTCTCATTTGACTCGTTATTTATTAAATAACCATACATTTCCACTGCTGTCAGCTAACTGTATTCAGAAATTGCTAGTATGTTGTCGCGTCGCGTGTTGGTAATGTGCACGGTGCAAATCGGATGTCGACACGTTGCGTCGTCGCGTCGCGTTTTAATAATGTGTTTCCGCCTTAATGTTCGATACGATACGGAAGCGTATCGAGTTTTTGTGAATAGCTATGCAGGACTCTGTTCTCTATCTACGGTTCTGCCGCAGTGTGGCCTAGCACTAAACCATAGAGAAAATATTGAGTTTTAAAGGTTCTTACAGGCTAGCAGGAACAAATTGAATTGAAATTATGTTTAAAATTAATCAGTGATAGTAGTAATAATTTTATGAAGCGGAATTTATTTACAAATTTTTAAGATAAACTAATAATACAAAAATACTTTCCAAAAACCGGTGATTATGAACAAAAATACACTAGCTGGTGATTACGGACAGATACATTCATTCAAAACAGTACTTCCAACATTCAACAATAGTGACGTGCTTAGAGGGATTGATATCCGATAGAAGAAATTCGAAAGGTTATTTTGTTTAATTTATAATGGAATTTAGTATGAATTTAGCAATAAAAGTGTTTATTTAAAAGAAACGAAAGTGTAGTCAATTAACAAAATCGTTATCAGTCAAGTTTACCCATGATTTTTATGTTAGATTTTGTTACCGCGGGAAAACTGTGAAACGTTTGACTAGTATAATGGCCGCAAAAGCGCCAATGCTTTACGTGTTTGCTCATATAGTATGAAATTTGAGTCCAAATTATGCTTCTCCAATGCTTTATATGAGTTAAAAAAATCATAATTGAGATGGACATCAACGCTGGTAAGTAGCAATTAATTGTTACAAGATGATTTTAGCTTATTTTTTCAAATGCTTTGATAAATTGTGATGATAGCTTTACTCGTAACTTTTCTCAGCGTGCGCCTTCATTAACAGCCCTATTTAATTGTTTATAGAATACAATTACACTAAAATCGGTGTCCGAACAATATATACACCGCTTTAAGAAAAAGTATCTGGTAAAATATACGTAGGCACGCTCGACGAGTAATAACTGAGACAAACGATAAATCTAATCGTAAGTAACACAGAAAAATAAACTTACCATATTCTGTGATTCTGGATAAAATTATAACACTTGCGGTCCCATCAGGGTCCCCATTTACAATTGTTGTCATTTTGAATGACTTACGCCCATAAATACAAACAAAGCAAGAAGTTTTTAATTGTAAACTTATTGGTACTTATTTGCAGAAAGAAAAGTTTACAACTTACACTTTGCATGGTAAGCATTCACTATGGACAAAGTTTCAGAACAATTCAAAAATGTTTATAAAAGGTTATAGAGAGTAAATTCTAACCTGAACTTAAGTTATTGCCAAAGAACCACCTTTAATTAAAACTGATTATGTGAGTTTTTTAATGTTTTGTATTCTTATCAGATTATAATTAAACTGGCTGTACCCT
This sequence comes from Amphipoea lucens, assembly GCA_947508005.1. Lineage (NCBI taxonomy): Eukaryota > Metazoa > Arthropoda > Insecta > Lepidoptera > Noctuidae > Amphipoea > Amphipoea lucens. The sequence continues at coordinate 14,791,822 of OX382359.1, forward strand.
TTTCCATTCCAGCAAGCTCCAACATGCCTCTAAAATATTTTTTCCTTGTAAATGGTATAGGGAAAATAAAATATGTTGAAGTAACTTAAAATGACCCAAATAAATCTGTTTCAACCTCCATTTGCTGAAGTCCAGAGTTACAGTTGTGATACAATTTGTGATCTCTTTGATAATTGTTTTTAAAACAGATATTCCCTTTGGATTGAGTTGAACATGACAATTTATACTTAACAAAACATGTAATATCAACACAATTTCTGTGAGAACGCTTTAATAGCTTTTGCTGCTTGCATAGTTTTTATGGGCTTTGTACAAGGCATATGTCTGTCCAAAAATGTTTTTTTATTTACTTTATACAAAATTTCCTTGCTTTTATTGGAAACATCTACTGTATTTATTATGTCATGTAAACATTCACTGATTCTGTTATTTTTGCTTACCATGTTGGACCCATTATATAATTAAAGTGTAAGTATTCCCCTATTTCTGTAGTTCTTAGATCAAGGAAATCATTTAGTTATTAAATACATGCTCACGGTTTATTTTTACACAGTAGTTAAATTCTTTGTTAACCTATAACTGCAGGGTCGAAAATCTAAGGAAAACTAATTGGTAACACACCCCTGTGTTACCAATTAGTTGTTTGCTGGTTTATAGCAATGAACTACCTACATCAATCTCCATATTTATCAAAGTGTATTAAACACAACCCTTCCCCGAGTGATAAAGAAATATATTTCAACCCATTAAGCATTGCATACAGATTTTCAACCCTTCAAGTAGGTTTGCTTAAAAATAACTTCATATTTCTCTTAGTTGCTGTTTTTTATCTTTTGCATTGTAGAATCACTTCAAGTCAGTATCTCTATAAGTTAGGATTTAAATTAGAAATCAACAAAGGTTTCAAGCAAAGTTATAACAAGACTGAATCCATTGCTGAATGTATAAAAGAATTCATATATTTTTAGACGTCCCTATTCTCAAATAGGTGCTTTGCTAATGTTTTCTTATAATGAAGCAAAGATTTTTAAGGTAATTCTCACTGAATTGAATAGTCGAATGCAATGCACCCCAGGTATAGATGGGCAATCCACCGGATTTAAACCCGGTGCTTTTGATAAACACCCAGAAAATTTGGTGTTTATCGGGTGTTTACCAAAAGCACCGGGTTTAAACCTGGTGGATTGCCCATCTAATAACCCCAGGCATGTATTTTCTTAAAAATTAAAAACTTAGTATGAATTAATATTATCAAAAAGCTGTTGCAATGCTAAAGGTTTTTATATAATATATTGAGGCATGGATTATAAGTATTTTTTGACAGATTGAGACAGATCATACTGTGAACATTCTTAAAATTACGAGAATATTGTCCCTGTAATCTCGGTCTCAATCTGTCAAAGATACCTCTAATTTGCCTACATTTTTGGCAAGTTTTTGACATTGATTGTCACTGAGATGAGATTGCAACTACATTTTGAACCTTTTTAACTATGGTTATTGTCCTTCAGACAAAATTCACTAATCAAAGGACTGTAAAATGTGCCAGTCAAGGCAAGCCAGGGTCATGATTGAAGTGGCATATTTTCATATCAGTATTCAATTTAAAGTTATTGTTGTTATTTAGAACCAAGTTTACTGTATTCTAGTTTTACTTGAGAATGTTTAAATTAGGTAATTTTAATACTGAAAAGAAATATTTGTCAGATTATGCTCATAGGTAATTATTGTGGAAATAGGACACACCAGCCCCCTTATTCACAAACACTCGATATGCTTCCGTATCGTATCGAACATTAATCATTGTTATCGTAGGAGTTTTCTCAATGCTGTTCACAAGTCCAAAACCCGAAAATTTTGTCAGTTTAAATCAAATAGACGCCCGCTATTCTTCCAACAGCTATTTGCTGTTGAGGGGAAGTCAAATCAAGTTATCTTAATGTCAAGTTTTCGATACGATAGCCTGTCGTATGTTTGTGAATCAGCGCTCAGGAACTGTGTTTTGGGGTTGAGAATATTTTTATCAAAATATCAAGTTGGTCCAGGCTAGGTAGGTATCATTCTACAGTTTCTGATATGAGAATTTAGTAATTAATCATGATTTATGCAAGAAAAGTGCCTGGGACGATATTCCAATTTGGTGAGAATTGGCCTTTTCATATTTCCAAATAAATCATTTTTTGCAGCTGTTACCCTGAGAATGCTATATTATAAGTTTAGTTTTGTGTATCCTTTTATTTTGACTGATTGTTTGACAAGTAGCTTTCACTAAATTTTTATGTTGAACACTCAACACTACAAATGACGATTATCAGAGATAATACTTATTTTCAGCATATAAATATCATTAAGATGCAGTAAGATTCCAAAAATGCCATTGATTTACTTTATTGTTTTGTTTCAAAGAGGTCTCAACGCAATTGTCTCTGATCGATGCCCTCCTGAGCGACCTTGACAAAACGATCACACCATGTGCTAGCAAAAAGAATGAAAAAAAAGAAGAAGAAACACAGGATGCCATGCCAGACTCTACAACCAACACGGAAAAAACTAATTATAATCCATTCCACTGTGGGGATGATGTTCTTGTACCAAACAAAGATGGGCGATATTATTTAGGTGTGTATTTATTTTTTAATTGTTTGTATATTACATTAGCCCCTACATTGCAATCACACCCTATCTGAGGTACAGGTGAGTCAGCAGAAACTCAACCCATTTACAACTTTGGAGAATGACAGTGTTTGCTAACCTGCACTCAATGTATATTGATCTTCTAGTTTATTAATTATAAAGCTTTATTTTTGCCTAACTATCCTCTTAAATCTATTCCTTATTTTCGCAATGATATCTAGTTACTACAAAAGTAATAAGCTAGTGCAGAATATTCATGCAGCGTTTCCTTCAAACTAGGAACAATAGTAGAGTTGAGTACCAGCAATGATAACGACTCGTGCGAGGTGGGAACGGGGACGGCGCGGTGCCTGGTGAAGTTCGGGGATGGCACGCAGGCGTGGGCGCCGGTGGCGTCGCTGAAGCTGCTGAGCGCCCCGCCTGCGGACGACGGGCGCATCATGTGCGTGGTGTGCAAGCGGCGCGAGGGCCCGGCCGCCGGCCCCGCCACCAACGCAATCATCGCCTGCGACATGTGCGGCAGAGGCTACCACGCCAAGTGTCACTCACCGCCAGTCGACGCGTGGATAAGCGGTATGTAATTTTATAAACATCAGCGGCAAGCGACACCTATTTTTTTTGGACCCTTGCCTTATCGCTGGAAACCAGCGAATTTGTTTCCAACTGGTTGACAACTAACCATTTTATTTTTCTTGTACCGCACTCCGAACGTATTACTAATATTTGATATTTTCTCATCTTACATGAGAGACTCGGTCTTAATTGGAATATAACTCCTAAAACCGAAACATGTAAAGGGCTGCTGCACACCCAAACAATCGTAGCGTGAAACGTGATTAGGTACATGACATTTTTGTGTTCCCGTTAATGTGTTTAAAGCAGATTGTGTGCACAAAATCCGTAAGTACATCCTCCGTAGGTTCACTGACCAAATTCGTAGAGATGTAAGTAGTAAAATTCTCATGTTAACTATTGATTGTGCAGAAAATCAATTATCTGTAAACCGAGGCGCCACTGGCACCCTTTAATCGTTAAAGGGTCAATCATCACAAAAGTTAAATGTGAATTATGATAATAAAAAAATAATTTCCTTTAAACTTTGTGAGTGTAGAGAGAGCATGATCTTTTTGTCTGAACTCCATTGTATTGATCACTCTGCTGTATACAGCCGGTACCAACTGGACCGTATAACTAGATAGGTAATTATTAGAAGCAGACACCAAGCTAGCAAGGAATATTACATAGCGTGGTTCTGTGCGTGCAACCCACAAACTCGCATCTCGCAAACAGCCGCGCAACATAACGCAACTGGAATGTAAGGCTATGTATCTGATGAATACGTACTTCAATGTGGTATTCCTAATCTAGCTGTAGCCTAGTTCTTGAAAGAGACAGAAGTACTGGGCACTGAGTTTCGTTGAAAAACGTACCGATCCATACCACGATCTTTATATTCTTTTTCTCATTAGCTGCAGGAAGTATTTCTTATCTGCACATTTTCAAGTTAAGTATGTAGTACCAAAAAGTCTTCAGATAAAAATTCTGTACTTTAACTGAACATCAGTTATCTGCAGATTGACTCGTAGATGTGCGCCCTACATATTTACTTCCTCACTGTAACGGTAGTATTACAAATGCGCGTATAAATGTTTTATGATATGTGGGTTCTTTTAAAATCTTGGTAAACGCTTCACGTATCGTATTTAGAACACTGACATCACCCCATGCGCGGTCGAGGGGGGGGGGGGTCATGACCCCCCCCCCAATCATTCAAGCTGTCGAGAGTCTGAATGATTTACTTGCCTTACTAACTTAAAACTGTACTTGAGCCACGAAAACCCCGATTAGCATATTCAAAAACATTAAGAACATCGGCAGACATGGGGACTGCCGACTGAAGTAAAAACTTAAAACCATGAAATGACAGTGGGTTTTTTAACGCGCCTAATATATCGATACCTTTGGGTAGAAAGGTCGTATAAACCAAAACCCGACTTTTCAGGAGAGCAGAAAAACTATTTTTTTTTTACATTAAAATTCATAACTTTTTTGTTTTTGAAGTTATAAAAAAATGATCTATGAGAAAGGTTCTTACAATTTGCAAATGAAAAAAGTTAAATCATCAAAACCTATCTATCTTCTTTAGTTTTAAAGTTAGCTTGGATTTACGCCTAAGAAAAAATCAATTCTTGGTTAATACACCCCATGAAAATGTACTTTAAAAAAAATGTATAAGTCGTATATCCATTTTTGGTAAGCTTATGGTCACATTTACTGTCGTAAAAACCCATATATGTAGTTTTTTTTGTATTAAAAACCATTTATAATCATAGATCAATTGAATTCTGACTAATAAACAATCCTGTTACCCTAAGAATTAGTAGGAACTCAATTATTATTATTCTAATACCCAATAACGGTCGATTCAAATAAAATAAAACTGATCTGAAACTGAAATAAAAAAAAATGATCTATGAGAAAGCTCATAGATCATTTTTTTATAACTTCAAAAACAAAAAAGTTATGAATTTGTATGTAAAAAAAAAAATAGTTCTGCTCTCCTGAAAAGTCGGGTTTTGGTTTATACAACCTTTCTACCCAAAGGTATCGAAGTAAACAAATGCGCCGGTATCTGTCTATCCCGCTCGCTCTTCTGCTTGTCGCTGCGCGCCAAATGCGAGCCTTGTGTGTCGGTCGCATAGTGCTTCTTGCAATGAACATGGTTTATACGCCAACGTCGCGAACTGCCTTTGGATTTACGACGTCGAATTTAAACTATGTTTAGGTAATGCATTTAACACGTTAGGGCGTATAAACCATTTACAATTAACGACTATTTTTACGCCCTGAGTTAATATAAATTATGGTCATTACATCATAACAAAACTACAAAAAAAAAACATTCGGCTTTTACATTGAAAATTTACCTTTTTTAAGAGGCTATGACCGAAAATTTCTGGGTCGTATTAACCATTTTTGTGCGAATTTCTGCATTTCGTATATACAGATCGATAGAGAAAAAAATTCTGAGAAAAATGGTATATATAACTCAATTTGGCCAAAATGGTTTATACGACCTTTCTACCCAAAGGTATCGATATATTTTCCTTTAAAAAGTCTGTTATAAAAATATAGAATCCAGGATTCAAGAGCGAGCGAAGCAAACTCGGGTTATTGGGCACCCCGCTCGTAAGTAAGGTTGAAAGGCTTAGGTAAGGCTAGATTCCAAAACCTAAACTGCTGTAAAACGAGTTTAAGCTTTTCGTCATAATTCGATAAAGTAAGTTCTCTTTTTGTATGATGGGTAAAAGAAAACAGAGACTATTCAAGGTGGGGTGCTAAAATTTTCAGGCTCGCTACGCTCGTTCTTGCAATTTACATTGGTTCTTGAGCTTTTCTTCAAAAGTCGACAAAGCAAGTAATTCCTAGTCCTTTTGGAATGATCGAAAGAAAATCGAACCTATCCGAATGTGCAAAATTTTTCAAGCTCGCTTCGCTCGCTCTTGCATTTTAGTTTCTGATAGCTGCTTGAGCTTGGCTGCATAAGTCGACAATGTAACTCCTATTTCTACTTAAAAATATAAAACAAAAACACCTAATCAACAGAGGTGGATTCTTAAAATTTTCGAGCTCGCTTCGCTCGCTCTCCCCACCCGCACCCTACGCAATCTACTGTTCTTATAAGTACGACCAATTTAGCAGCATTTAAGTAACACCCCCCCTATGTAAAAGTTGCGTCCCTGAATAGCATAAGTAATGTGGAGCTGGAGAAGTACATGAACATATCATCACGCCTTTAATCCCCAAAGGGTTGGGCAGGGGTGTACCTTCATATAGTACTTACACCCACATGTCGCCAGTTATTAAGTGAAACGTCATAGAGGGCGAGCCTACTGCCGCCAACCGGGCACAAATCCAAGCTGCTTCTGAGAAATTTCTGATGGAAAAACCCTTTAACACTTTACCCGACCTAGGAATCGAACCCTGCTAGGACCTCATTCTCAGCAGTAACGCTTGCGACCACTAGACCAACGAGAAGATGTACCTCCCTTAAAATATTCCTCGGCACCCATGATGACCCCCCCCCCCCCCCCCCAAATCTTAGGCTGCGACCGCGCCTGCATCACCCCAACTATACTGTTACCAACGTGGCACCTAATTCAAATTATACCATTACAGTTAGGCTGGAAGAAATGCGTCATTTATTCTTAACTTTGTTAACAATTCCTTTATGGTATGGGATTGTTTTTAACATACATCGCCCCTGCAAATTTATTTTTGACTGAATAATTTTTCGACGACTTATCATTCTTTTCTAAATTTCAAAATTTGTAACAGGTGCATCATGGCACTGCAAAAGATGCGTGGACCAAAGATACAGAGTGGCCGCGGCGGAGAACAGGGCGCTCAAGCGATCAGACATGTTTAGATTTAAGGGCGGACAGCAACGGCGGCAACAACAGGAACTCACCCCACCCTGCGATGTAGGTTTATTACCATTCCGAACTACCAGCTTACATGATTGTGTTCAATTATTAGATATTATTAAATGACGTATGTTTTCAGACTGCTTCTACAACATCATCGGCCTCAGTATCCGATGCTGGTAAAGATCAGAATGAAACACATTGTTACTGCGGCGAAAAAAGCGATTGGCTTGCACAGGTATGTTCAATTTACTACGTTTGCACATAATAATAATCATGTAATTAATCCTGTCATCAGTGATCGGAATAGGCTGAGTATATTTACCTAAACTTCGGAAAACAGAGACAGAAAGTGGAGATTTCCTTATGACGACATTTTTTTTTTCCCGGCATTCGGGAAAAATCCATACTTCCATACTAATATTATAAATTTGAAAGTAACTGTCTGTCTGTCTGTATGTTACCTTTTCAAGCCTAAACCACTGAACGGATTTCGATAAAATTTGGCAGAGAGGTAGATTGCATCCCAGGGAAGGACATAGGATAGTTATGCGAGTGAAACCGCGGGGCGCAGCTAGTCTTAAATAAGTTGAAAATAAGCTTTATTTAAGATGGGTAAAGGCTATTTTTAGCTAAACTTGCAATTACCAAATTTTCGGGATTTTCACGTAAAATCGAGAAATAAATAGTCTAACTTTGATGATACAACGGTTAGTTTAAGGATCGTAAATATTAAATAATAAAAACAACATGGATTTATTAGTTTCTCTGTGCAATTGCAATTTACACAAAATTTTAGAATGTACCTATAAAAGATAATAATTAGAGATTAAAATGTGATTTATTAATATTTCGATAGAATGAATATGCAATGCGTTGAACACTCGATCAAACAAACATTCGATATTTTGAACACTCGATGTATTGCTGCCGCATATCCTGCTCCATAGGACAATCTAGAGTCTAGACAAAATCAAACTGGTTGCTAATTTAATTGTAAATTTTTTTATTCTTTTTTACATTCATTACGAGTAACGGTGGAGTTTCTTGCCCATTCTTCTTCATACGAAAACTACCTTTTGGAATGGGCGACTAGAATCAATTCTATTTTAAGATAATTTTTGACGTTCAAAAGTGCCTTTTATGTGCCATTTGAAATAAATGCTTTGACTTTGACTTTGATTGAGTGTACGATATATTGAATGTACGATTTATTAACCATTCGATATTAAGAACGTTCGAGTATTTAAACGTTCGATTTATAGTGGTCGATCAATTAATATTCGATTATTTGGCATTCGATTTGGCATAGTGCATTTAAAATAAAAGCACAAGAAATTAAAATCAAATTATTTTGTTTATTTGGAGTTATTCAAACTATCATCATTAAATACCATAATTATGGTTATATTGCTGGGCTGGCTTAAAAAATTCATTTGATTTGATTTTCACGTGCTTTTATTTTAATCCATCTACACAAATATAAGAAACATCATATTAACAAACTAATATGGGTAGATTTGTTTATTTCATGAAAAATCCGGATAATCCGGATTGAACCAAAAATCCGTTCTTAAAAATCCGGATTTTAGAACAGAACGGATTTGCAAGTCATCGCTATGAAATTACAAACCTTATCCTTACGAGTTGTCACTGTTTGAAATAAATTTTTCTGTTTACAGATGTTACTATGTTGTCGGTGTTCTCGTTGGTTTCACCAAAGATGCGTATCAAGTTTACAATATCCGTTGTATGCTGGCGATAAGTAAGTATGGGTGTAAAATCTATTTAACCTGATTAAGGATCTCGCGCACTACGCGTCCATGAGTACGACTGGCCGCATAGTGCACGAAGCGTATTGGGTTACGTTCCGAACCGAACACAGCCCGTGGGTCGTACTCTCTGCAGATTTGCTCGATTTTTGACGATCATTAGTGACGCTCGATATACTGTGTTTTGACGAACAATAACATCTGTCACCTTACAGATTTGCCCGATTTTAATCACACTAATATAATAAAGGCGAAAGTTTGTGAGTGTGTGTGTGTGTGTTTATATGTTTGTTACCTCTTCACGCCTAAACCACTGAACCGATTTAGATGAAATTTGGTATAGAGATAGTTTGAGTCCCAGGAAAGGACATAGGCTACTTTTTATCCCGATATTCCCACGGGCTCGAAACTTATGCGGGTGAAACCGCGGGGCACAGCTAGTTATCAATAAATAAAAAGGTTAAAATCGAGGCAGACATCACTGATTTATCGATCGACTAAAACGTACACAGAATTGTGACTGAGATTGGATCCAAGACATGGGAGATTCTGGTGGCCCATATTTTTTAACTATCAATTTGTTTTATTAAATGCATTTTAATTTTAGATTGTACATATTTGCGTGCGCTAACTGCAACGGAGGTGCGGAATATCTGCGTAGACTGGAGCTTTGTTGGCTGGACTTGGCGCATCTCGCTCTGTATAATCTTACTGCATACAATGCGCCGAATTATTTTGACCTAGATAGTGTTATTATGCCCTACATCATGGACAATTGGCATGCTCTGCAATTACCTGAGAAGGTTAGTTTATTAATAATAGTTAATAATAAGAAAGGTGGGTGGAAAGGTTTCACTTCATTATATTTCTCTTTGTTCCTAGATGTGGCGAACCCCAGTAAAAGAACGCCGAGAAAAGATCCTAACAGCGTTAACGTCTTCTCGTAAGCGATTTAAATGTGGTCGCGAAATGAAGAAACGTGCGACCATCTGGGGACTGCGCTTGCGACGGCCGCCGCCGCCTCCGCTGCAGCTTTCTGCTTTGGAACAGGTTCGTAGGCTGATTTTTAATAATGTCTATAGCCACTGTATTACTTGATCATTATATTTAATTTTTTTACCAACAGATCAGGAAAGGGGAGCCATTATCAGATGAATTAGTGAGGGAATATGCACCTCGACTTAGGTTTCTGCCGCGAGCGCCCTCGCCACAGACAGTACCAACTGTTGATGACAGGTATTGTTTTAGGAGCTTTGTTCATACTGAAAGATTTTGCCATGAAGCATAGTTTTAATTGTATTATTTGTTTGTTTCAGTTCTCAACCTTCTAGTAGTAACAATGATAAAAGTTCCTATAAAAATCACACTCATCGTATGATTGTGCCAGTAGATGGTCATTGGTTAAACTTAATGATGGGCAAGCGGTTCCATGAAAATCTCAACTGTAACTCAAATTCAGAAAACGATTCTACTAGTTCATATGAGTCTCTTAAACCTTCTGAAATCGATGAACAATCTTCACCCTCCATTTGCTCCTCTACTGCTAGAAATTCTGATGCCAAAGCCGATAACATAGAAAAAATATCAGAGCTAATTGATAACACTACAAACGAAGCAAAGTCGATCTGTGAAGAAAGTCCTTCAGTGCCATCTCTCAACACGTCTTTAGTTCCATGTTCTGTAAAGTTAGATAAAATATCCAAAGAGAAAATAGTTGATACGAAGTTGAGCAAGACTGATGTTACTAACGTCAGCATTAACACGCACACCACAAGAATAGCTACAATGAACTTAGAAGTGTCTAAGTTGTCTACTAAAAACATTATCGAACATTCCAAAATAATGTCTCTGCAGCACATGGATAGCATACCTCCGTACACTAGCAACTTCAGCCATGACATGGAGTCGTCGGGCGACGAGACCTCCAGCAGAGGCACCCTAGACGTTATTATACCACCGCTGAAAGATTTCCAGGGAAAGAATAATCCATTTTTGATGTCTTACCCATCTAAGAAACCATTCTCATCAACAACAAACATATACAATAAACAAAATGGAAAACAGAACCATCACCATTCACGATTCTCATTACCGGTGAACTTGAATCCAGCAATGGGTCCACTAGTGAGGCCATTGAAAAGAAAGCTTTGCGAAAAGGACATCGTGATCGGGCCAAATGGGGAGGTAAAAAGAAGGAAATTCAGGAGGCCGCGGAAATATCTACAGGCGCAGGTACATACGTCAATACATATATTTATCTGTCATTTATAATAATTTATTGTCTATAAAATAAAAATTTGGTACATTTTATTCCTCGATTTATAATAGCATTATTTTTTACAGTTGAACAAGTCATGTCCTCTGCCTGATGACAACAACAAACCTGCTCAAATTCCAAACGAAAACGGTGAAGTCACTCCACAAGGCGGGGGGCACATCAATAACGTGAAATTTCACGGTAGAAGACTGAGACAGAGACAAGAAAAGAATTATTATGAGAATGCAAGAAGAAATACGAATAATAACACTAGTAATAATAACAGCGTGAAGAGTTTACAGTTAAGTCCTCACAAAGCTAACATTACTGCCGCGGAGGTGGACGCGGAGCAGCTGTCTGCGTTGAAGTCGAGCGTGCAGTCGTACTTCCGCGCTGGGCAGACGTGCCACGTGCACGCGCGGCGCCTGGAACCCGGCGCGCCGCCCGCATACCTCATCGAATGGGACACTAACTCCTCCTAATGAGTACCGTCAAATAGGGTAAATAAAGGGTAAACCTCGGAATGGAAGACTCCAAGACGAGTTTTTGCATAGACCTTTAAAGATCAACCATCGGGTCTAGTGGCAGCGAGCCAAAATTCAAAGGTCAATAAAAAGTGTTTAGGATCTCGAAACAGACGTGTGCAAAAAAAAAAAAGCTGCTTGCTGACTTTCATTCCAAGGTTTAATCCTTATTTGACTGGGCTAGATGTTTGGCAAACATGAATTTATTTAAATATCTATACATATTATTATTGTAATAATATATAAGTGCTTGTCTGTAGTCTAGTTGTACAGTAAGATCAAGGAATGTGATATATTATTATTCCAATTGGATTTCGATGTTTTATTTTAAATACTATTATAACTTACATGGTCCTTTATTACATACATACTTAAACCCACGCCTTTTTCTCATGGAGGTAGGCAGTAATTACAGAATGCCACCTACGCCGTTACGATCCTTCGTACTTCTTTTTTTTTAATTTTCCCAAAATAATATTACTAACATTGATAAAAATAGATCAAAAAAAAGAAAAACAACCTTTTTAAAAAAACATTACGAAGAGATAAATAACTAATTTCGGAAGTCGGTGTCGTTGGTTCCGCATTTTCGTTTTTTGACACCGACTTCCGAAATTAAAGTTATTTATCACTGTATGTAGTGTTTTTTTTTTTGAAGATGGTTGTTTTTTTTTTTTTGTAAAAATGTTTTTATTTTTCATTTCTTAGTTGTACATACCCTACACAAATTCAATTAACACTAGTGCATTGAAGACACCGACTAGAAGAATCATCAAAATTCGCATAGAAATGAAATAGATGCGTAGATGCAGTACATTTATGCATATAACTTCGTACATAAGAATAATTACTTACCTAATGTATTATATACTAAAACCTTCCTGAAAGTATGTAGATCACATTAATGAAAGAATTATCAAAATTGGTTCATTCGTTTTTGAGAAAATCGCGGACATACATACGGGTCGAATACAGAATCTCCTTTTTTTAAGTCGGTTAAAAAAGAATATTGCTGGTGAGGACATTTCTGTATAAAGCCCCAACCTTGCAACTGTCTAACCCCAGAGCATTTTCCTTCAATAGGCTGCGGCTCGTGACTAGACGACCCCTTACAACTTGGCGTAATGACGACATTCTCAACTACTTAATTAAATTACTACTACTACCTACTTAGGCACTGGGCGGGTCGGGTCGGTAAATTTTGCCGCAAACGATAGAGCTTATGGAATTCTATACAAGTATACAACAACGCAAACTGCGGACAAAAGAGGCGTTGCCCACTGGACGGCCTGTCTCTACCAAAGTTACGTTACATTATGATCGTGCTTGCGGCAAAATAAGGTCTACAAATTAGGTACCGTCTTAAGGTGAATGCGCAGTGGTAGACCGCGAAATTTAAATTTTCTTACGTTTTTTGCAATTTGTAGGTCAGTGTCAGGTTGTATCTTGATCAAAATATGATTTGCGACTATAATATACATGTATTTACAGAATGATAGTCATTAGAATCATTAATATATCTCTTTAAGTTAGATTTCTACCATCAACACTTTTCCATACGAGATTTGTTCTTAACGGTAGAAATCTAACTTAGAAAGATGTATTAATGATTCTTATTATTATAATTCTGTAAATACGTACCTGTTATTGTCGCGAATCATATTTTGATCAAGATACAACCTGACACTGACCTGAAAATTGCAAAAAACGTAAGAAAAATTGAATTTCGCGGGCTACAACTGCGCATTCACCTTAACAACGAACAGCATAGAAAATGTAACCTGCTTATTCTAGTCAGGTTACTCCAATTTTTGAGATCGCTTCGCTCGCTCTTGCATTCTCTTATTAAAATCAAAATGAAAAAAAAAACTACTTTCCAAGTCAGTACCTAAACTGGAAAAATTAATTTTTTTATTAGACACACGCTCTGGTCATGGGGGGAGGGGGGGGGGCTTAAACTCTAGAAGTACTTTTTAATGTAATCCCAAACAAGACCAAGATATTCACAGAAAGTAAAAAGAAGTTTGTAGATGCATATACGTAGGGTGCTAAAATTTTTGAGCTCGCTTCACTCGCTCTTCCAACCTGCATTCGATTTTTTCTCAGACTTCTCTGGGAAAGTCGACAAAGTTACTCGTATTCATGTACGAATTGTTATTTAGTTTTGCCGCCCCGGGCCCCCGACAGGCTGTCCGCCACTGAGTCAGTATGTATGCTATTTTATTCGTTTTGTAAAAAAACAATACCCTTCCACGAGCTTCGCCGCGCCGCGCCGCACAGTGGGCTGAAACGGGCCGGTAGAGGACTTAGCGTTTAAAAAAAAAAAGTTTCTTTTTCTGAAATTTTAAATAGTGCGTTGGATTTATGTATTGATTATAAGTAATTATTTATATGAGGGTCGTTTAGATAACTTGAGTATTTTCGGAGTTATTAATAACCAAAGTAATTTTTGTATGAAGCAAAACAAAAAAACTTGAAAATCTAGAAATTCTCAAATTTTCTCAAAGAATTGACTTTACGTATGTATAGTACGTATTTTTGTCCTATTTTAGCACCTATTGTCGGGTTGCGATTTTCTGCGATTTGGTCGCAATTTCAAATTTTGTTCTCTATTCCACACCACCATAGAGTTTAAGAACCAGGCGCGTTTTTTTTTATGTAGTGGTCTCCCCGTTAGGCCTAATCCACTAAGGACTAATACAATAAGTAAAAATCACAATCAGGTACTGGTCACTGCACTTTTTTAATTTAATCACTATCAAGAGTATCCATATTAACAAATGCAAAATTTTCGTATTCGTCATCATCAAATGTTTCCGTTTGTTCAATTATTAATAAACTTTGTGCTTCTTCTGACAAAGTTTTATATTTTCTGCGAAGTTTGTGGCGTTTCGCTGAGATGAATGGATCAGAGCTGGTCAACAAATTATTTAGAATGTCTTCATTTGTAGTTTTTCTACTGCATTTCCTGGAATGGTGTTGGCGGTACCTACGAAAGTCTTTATTTCTAGCTTCAGCGGCTTCTTCAAATAGCTGTCCAATTGGTATTAGACCAAAACTTTCAATAATAGCTGCACCATGCATAAGAACTTTATGAACACTTGAAGGCATATAATACCAGCCATATAATTCCAAATACAGTCGCATGGTCACTTAAGCATATTCGTGAAATTTGACTCTGTCAATGTGGTAAGGTGGTAACCTGATGAAATTGCCTCTAAAATGGTTGCAAACCGCCTATTTAAGTCTTCACTAACACCAGTTATCTCAGCAGTCACGTTTGGGTTTGCAAAAAATCTTCTAGCAGTATTTCCGTCATTCGTGGAGCCGTGCCCTTGTTTGACAACATCTATCAGAAGTCCCATTCTATTTTTAAAAGCATCTTGTATATTTTTCTTCCTGCTTTCCATGATGCAGTTGTTGTCTCCCTTTACTGTCCATGTCTTTATCGTTAATCTGTAAGCTATATGCAGAATGCATTCCATCATTCGTATCCAGATATGCAATGATGACAATCCGTATTTACAGAGATCTGGATCAGTCGGTTTTGATGCAATTAAGGGCAAATTATTCATCTCAGTTGGAGTGGTTTTACAAATGTCGCATCTCTGAGATGAAGTATCACATAAAATTGATGTTGCTTTTCCGTCTATCATTGTCATTAATAAAGAGTGTGAAATCTTTATTTCTCCAACTTCTGTTTTTACTAAATTAACAATCTCTTCCTCAATAGCACTTTTTTCACGCAAAATCGTTATTTTATTTTCTTTCACAAATTCGAAAAAGATTGGACGACACCAGTATGATGAATTTGGTGAATCCTTTTTCCAGATAACTTGTTCGCCGCACATTAATTTTATTGGCACTAAACTTCCCATAAATATGCTTGAATCGTCCAGTTCACTTTCTTGTTCATCGTTTGTTTGCACTTTTTGTTTGTAATTGGCTTGATTTGAAGCACCGTCAAATCCCCACTTACTGATTAGTGTAAATTCTTTACAACCACTATCTATGACGAGTGACGTCATTATTCTTCTTGTCGTTATATCCATTAGAGCTTGTAACTTTAATTTGGCTGAGGTGTCCCTCACTGTAATAGCATCTTTTGGTGGATAGCATTCCTGTTTCGCATGTTGCACTTGAAAATAAGATGGAAATATATTACCGTCATTCTCGTTAACACTTTTTCTTAAAGTATTGTATTGCCACTTGGTCAGCTTAAGTGATAAAAATAATCCTAAAGCCTCATCCGGAGAAAATACAGATTTTGTTTCTTTAACAGATATGCACTTCTTAACTTTTTTTACATCTTGGGGATTCTTAAGTAAATGTTCTAGTATTTTAGCAATCTCATCATTCCCATCCGCTTTCAACTGCTCAAAATATGCATATTTTATTTCGTCCGAAGATAAATGAAAGTTTTCTGCTCGTCTTTTTTCTGTTTAAGCGCCAATTCACAAAACGGTTTTCTAGGGCTTTGCTCGGTGGAGACACCGTCAGAAACTTTTGCTGGTGATACATACTGAGTTGATGTACTCGGTGCTGTTTGATCTTCATTACTGGTTATTAAACACTTAATAAAGTCTGGCCACATTATGGTTTCTTGTAACCATTCGCTATTTTTAGTTCTGAATATAGTTTCTTTACGATGAGCGTTTTCCCATCTTCTATTTAAATTATAACAAAATTTTGCACAAAATAACTTTCAGGTCTTTTCATGTTGATCACTTAATTCGACTAAAAATTTAGACCTTATCTCACTACACAAACTTTCATTATTTTTAATACTGCCACTGTTTTTTAAAATAATAAAAAGGTCAAGGTTGGTCACCAAATCTTCAAACATTTTCACAAACACAAAATAACTCACACTCACTTCACTTATTTGTATAAGTAATAAATATGTGAGGGTAGTGCGTCTATTATGGTGGGTAATAGAACACTGAAGTACGTTTGAATGCAATAGTACATTTTGTGCCCTATTATCGTTGCACCAATCAGGTAACGACACGTGCCATAACTTGATGTTGCGGTCGCGCATTCCTATGTCTTGATTCCCGGAAATAAGTGTCAAAACAAAATACGTCATACCTACCTATATTACCTATGGTGGTGGAAAATGTCGAACAATTTTTTTTTATTTAAAGTACTAAGTAAGTATTGAAGTACTTCAGGCCGTTTAGTGTACATTATTTTCAATTTCAAATTAATTGGAATAAATTGCGAAACTAAAATTTCATAACTCTTCATACAAATTTGATATGGCTATATCTCCGAAAGTACGAGTCCAATTAAAAAAAGTCAAAGAGTAAAAACTTTTTATATTTATGTCTAGATACTAAAAAAATACATTTTAGTTCTTAAGACCCAACCTTGTAATCCCAGCCCACTGTGCGCCGTCGGCGTCGCCCATAAAAATTTTTTTAGCTACACCACTGCATACAAGACAGTGGAGTCGTAGATTGTACCCGTGACCTGCCGCCACTTCATCCATCCAGTGACAAAAAAAATCTCAAAGAAACAGCAATCAGAAAAAGTTAACTAAAACCGCCCACAATTTAAAAATAAAAAAGTAAGTAATTTAAAAAAAAATTAAATCGAGGTAGACCTCGAGTTTTTTACTCGACACCAAAGTTGTGATATTGTCTCAGAGTTCTTACTTTTTTATATATCAACAAAGGGTTCAGAAGAACGGGCGTAATATGCCGCTCGTTGAATGTTAATAATTATCAGTTCACGTCCTCCATTGTCCCGAGTTCCAACTCATAAGCCGTGTGAAGGATTCCTTTTTCCAATCGCCGTATCGGAACAAAAAAAAAAAAAACAAAGCAGCAGACTGTTCATTCAATCCGTTCAGGACTGCCTCGTTGGTCTAATGGTCGCAAGCGCCACTGCTGAGCATTTCTGGGTCCGATTCCAAGGTCGAGCAGTTGTGTAGTAGGTATTATTGGGTTTTTCAAATGGAATTACTCAGTAGCAGCCCGGAGTCTAGATTTGTGTCCAGTCGATGGACATAGGCTCGCCCCTTATTACATGGGACTTAAACATACTGTACTATAGGTACACCTCTGGCCAACCCTTCGGGGATTACAGGCGTGATGTTATGTTGTAACGTGTTAGCGGTTGGATCAGGGTAATTTTGATTACCCGCTGCGCGGCAGCAAAGAACGTCTTAGTCGAGTTTTGATGTTATAAAATCCAAATGGCGGATTTTAGGTAGGTATGGATGAAAAAAAATGTAACCCGCCAGAACTAAAATCAGGTATGTTTTCCATTGCTTTAAGCAGACCGATACGGTATTGATTCCTTTTGTGGATTATCCTAAATAATAAAAAGGAATCCATACCACATCGGTCTGCTTTTTCGTATTTTTCATCGCAAAGATCGAGCCAACGGGAAATTTAACTCCTGAAAGCTAGTGGTGTCGTGACGCCTGCCTACAGTGTTAGTCAATCAAAACTCGTTATAAATGTCCTGAACAGATTTGTCAGCGTCGCGCCAGTCATGTGCAGGGCGCTTTTCTATCGGAGCAGAGCGGTGGCCGTGCTGGCCGGTACCACTGTACCGGCCCCGACTTACGAGTTGTAGGTCTTGAGTTCGAACCATAGAAATGTAAAAAACTCATATCTCTATGGTTCGAACCCAGACAGGTACTTAAATTTACTTTGTATATAATTTCATCACTATTGCTCTCAAAACAGTGAAGAAAAACATCCTATCTTCTTATTTTTGGTTCTAGGACATGCCGGGGTGACATGCATGAGCATTGGGCCCGCGTGGTGGATGGATTATGGTCCACTCCCTCTCATAGAGTGGAGGCCTGTGTCCCAGCAGTGGGATGGGAACAGTATAGACTGATTATGCTACTTTTCTATCACATACCGCGCGTTGCTGTTGAGTTGCAGAGATAAAATAATTATTGTGAAAGGACTGTATAGTTAGCGCCACGAAAGATGAGACTTGACCCCGCCTCCCGCGCTCTTTTCACCGCCCCTATGACGTCTGGTCCCGTCCCGCGCTCAGACCTCAGACCGCAAGACCCATGGTATAACAATATATAATTGTACCATGGCTAGACCTAAAATCGTGTAGGTACTGCGCAAGTCAACCCACGTGGTGTGTCAAGTCTCATCTTTCGTGGCACATGGGCTGCATTATAACTGGGGCACGAGGTGTCAATGCATGTCAACTAAACAGAACAGGCCGACTTACATAGATCCAGTATTATTATCATTATCCATTCCGATGTAGCGCTCGAACCAGGATCGATACTAGACAAATTAACTTTTTAATCCAGTCCCTAATTGCCTAACACACTATCAATCACAATCTGAATCATTTTGAAAGATTGCTAATGCAATGTTCAAGAAATTTGTCAGCTCAACAAAGTAAATAACGCAATGTTGTTGAATTATCAAAATGAAACCCATTGCCACTGATAGTGTTACGCAATTACCCCGTAGCATCCAGTATTAGATCAGAATAAAGTAGCTACTCTATTTTTTCTTTGGTAACCGCTTTCCGCACCCCGCTGGACCAGTTTAAACGCACCGATCCAGTCTAATCGAGCCGCTGGCATCTAATTGTAGGACAAAATTAAAATAACTTTTGGCCTAATGTAAATGGCGCTGATTTGATCCAGTGCCGTGACCGATCCAGCGTCACTGGATTCCAATGCTGGAAATACTGGACTAGCTTTAATGTGTAGATTATTTTTAAACCCTACAAAATTACGATTTTTAGTGTCCTTCTTTGTTAAGGCGCCGCTCCACATAATACCACGGTAAGGCTACGCACGTGAAATTCGTTTTGTATGAAAATGTAGGCGGGATCGTCCAGTGCGACTCACGGCAACGCTAGGCACGAATGCATTGCTGGAAAACAAATGAACGCGTTGCTAACCCCTCCGTGCACATCCTACGAACCAGGGGACGGGTCGACCTTATAGCATTATCAGCTATGTGGGAAAAAGACATTTATGCAACTAAGCACGAAAGAGGGTTCAATAGAACGAGATCCAACATAAATTAAAACAAAACTATACCGACTTCAAAAAAATAATGTGTACATTAAAACATTTAATTTGGTATGTTTATAAGAAACACTTTCTGTGCTTATATTTTATATAAGCATAATTTACTTTAGTGAACCTCTCATAACATTCAGTGACACAGTTATATTTACTATGCCTTGTCAAAAATGCCAAAGCTGCACAAATTGGCGAAAATAAAATATAAATAACAATTTAAACAACATATATACAATATGGAATGTCAATATATTTTACTTCATATCTACATTTGATTTCGAATTTGAGAAGTAAATGGCTGAAATTAAAAAGTTGCTTAACAATATACAATTTCTTGTGGAGATTTGTATTATTGGTATTAATATTTATATTCTCATTAATATTAATGAGTTTGTATGCAGAATTTGTTTAAATGTACTACATTTGCACTGGAGTTATCTATCTACAAA
Organism: Amphipoea lucens; assembly: GCA_947508005.1. Taxonomy (NCBI): domain Eukaryota; kingdom Metazoa; phylum Arthropoda; class Insecta; order Lepidoptera; family Noctuidae; genus Amphipoea; species Amphipoea lucens. The sequence goes on from OX382359.1 coordinate 14,811,914, forward strand.
CACAAAAAGACATATTCCAATGTAAAATAAATATATTTCAAATCAAATGTATGACATTTGATCTGTTTTCCATGACAGACTGATAAAAAATCTACTAACATTAAGCAATATTTATCGAAAATCGAATACGTAACAGAAATTCCATTTACTAATAAATATAAACCCACGCCGTCACCCATTGCACGTTGGATTAAAAACGACATTCTAATATTATGGCATTATATACTTTGATTATTTTTATTTAATTTCTAAGCGTCAACATTTACTGCTGTTTCCGAAACATTCAAATTAATAATACAGCGATGCAATGAGAAATGGTGTGAAGTCGCGTAACAGATTTCATAGTTTATTTGATTGTTTATTTACCAATTACATAAAACATGTTGATTTTCCAATTTCAATCTACCATTCTATCGTCATTAGTAGACACTATAAAACAATTATGGAAGGAAGAAGACGAATCTAAAACGAAATATAAATATAGACTTACGAATGTAAAGAGAGTTGTTTACCTTTAAGACCTTACATACAAACTTATAATACAAGTTAATTTTAATTAAAATGCAACCCTCTAGTAAAGGCCCATAATATGTGACCACGAAATCAATAATGACGTTACAACAGTTTAAGTATACCTATTCACAGCACTTAACCACATGTTAGTCAACTGTTTCACGCACTAAACGATCACAAACTCACTTCGGTGTCATACTATCACCATAATTATCGATTGCATTGACGTAAAATTAATATTTATATACTCATATGTACAATTTATTAGTGTCTTCTTTAAAGCACATTACAGTGATTCTTCAAATGCAGCCATTAAATCACTTTGCATGTTCATGTCTATTTGACCCGCCATCTGAAACAATTGTAACAAGTTTTGATATTTCTTAAAGTATCTGTAGTCAGTAGTAGTAGTTTTGAGATGGGATATTGAGCCTTTTAAAGGTCAGCTGTAACAGTTCCCAACTCCAGTCAACTTAGTAGCTGTAACCATTCTGGACCTCATGGCCGGCTGACACAGACCAAATGATGTAGATCTGCATAACATTATAAATTGGACTAAACAATTTGTACTACGGCAATACCCAGCAGGGCTTGTTTTATAACTGTGCTGTTTGACTTATTGATTTAGGGCTGATTTTTCCAACGCCAGATAATTCTACCTGAGGAAAAATTTTGAATTTTTGACAATTCTTCCATACTTCCAGGAATAATAATTATCTGTCGGTTGTAAAATCAGCCCTTAGTCACATGATTAAGTTAGTCAGGACAAAATGACTCATAACTGATCAATAGATTGGAAACATGAGTTAATTGACTCAACACTGCCTAGCAGTATTGCGGTGCGTCCCGTAGTACAGGCACAGGCAGGTGTACTTACGGCCTCGCGGCGCCGGCGCTCCTGCTCGCGCTGGCGCAGGCGCTCGCGTTCGGACGCGGCCGGCTTGTCGGGCGCGGCAGCGGCGGCGGCGGCGGCGGCTGCGGGCGGGGAGGCGCGCGCCACGGGCGACACGCGCGGCGACGCCACCTCCGCGCTCTCTACCTTGCGCACGCCTGTGAGCACTCTGTGAATCAACACCGTATGCATTAGGTAGGCACCGTATGCGTATCTATCAATGTACAGACGCCAGCACATCAAGCTACTACAATCTGTCAAATTTCTTTAATAGATTTTCAACTTTATCTCTAAAGTATAAGGTTCAAAGTTGATTGGGAAAATTTTACAGTTTCGGTAGCTTGATGTGCTGGCGTGTGTACATACAGAGTGCAAAAACAAGAAAACAGAATCAAACCAATTAAATTAAAACATTGGTCAATTTCACTAATTTTAATGAACTCGCACTTGAAAACAAATGCCCAAATTGTTTTTTTTTTTTTATCTAGCCTGCGCTGTCCTCTCCTGGGCAAAGGCCCCTCCCTTCACTCCTTCCATTTTTCGCGAGCCCGCGCGTCCTCTCTCCAGTTTTGACGGTACCTATCCAGCTCGTCCCGCCATCTCCTACGTGGTCTGCCGCGACCCCGCCTCACTGTCTCAGGGCACCAATTCTGCGCTATTTGGGCCCACAGTTTGTCCGGCATGCAGCAGACATGTCCTGCCCAGTCCCATTTAAGTTGAGCAGCCTTTTGAGCCACGTCAACTATCTTTGTTTTGGAGCGCAGTATTGTGTTTCGAACACGATCCGTTAATTTAACGCCTAGTATACTGCGCTCCATTGCTCCTTGGCAGACCTTGAGCTTGGACTTCTGGATGTTAGTCAAAGACCAAGTTTGTGCACCATAGGTTAAGACGGGAAGAATACACATGTCCATGAGCCTGCGTTTCAGTGCCATAGGCAACTCACCCTTGAATAGTTCCTTCAAGGACCAGTAGCTCTAGCCCAAATTGTTTACTTAAAAAAAAAGAGCTAATGGTTCCAAAGACACCCATACTTCCTATGTATTCAGATTGCCCAAAACTCTCCAGTTAAAAAACCCTTTTTATATATCGCATATCGGCTGCGACATATCGCACTGCTAACACAAGACTGTATCAACTCAAAAAAAGACAAAATTCGAGATTACTCATTCTTCATAATTATGTAAAATGAATTAGTTAACCGCCTGGCCTTTGGAAGTAGTACTCGCCTCGCTTCGCTCTCTCGGCTCGCACGCGGTTGATCACAGTTCTAACGCAACCTAACCCATTTGGTCGTGGTGCCCTGGCTTAGTTACTGCGACCAATTCGGCTCGCGCGTGATTGGTTACAGTTCCAACCTAAACTATAATTGAATATCATTCAGGCCGTTAGTTGAACGGCCGCCGTATAGTTAAAAGACTAGGCGGTTAACTAAACTGTTAATTAAACCAGTTGGCTGCGACATATATAACTACAAGTGGCATTTTAATAATATTACTTACCTCATTTTTTCTTCATCTGGTTGTCGCCTTTCAGTTTCTTGCCGTTGTCTTTCTCTCTCAGCCTGTTCCTTTTTTCTCAACTCCTGTTGTTCTATAAGTGCTCTTTGGCGGTCAATTTTCTCCTTAGCTTGCTTTTTAAACGCCTACAAAAAAAAATTACAACAATGTAAATTTTACTGAGCAACATCTTGTGCTATTTCTTAGTAAGAATAAAAAATCTACAGTTAAACTTACTTGGAAACTATCCATGACAGGTTTTTGTTTTATTTGATGATTTGTTCCCATGTTTGGTATACTCTGTGGACTTCCAGCCTGCGCAAGAGACGACCACGAACTCGCATTTTTTAAGTTTTGTTCTTGTTTGAGTTTGAAAGCCTGAGCAAAGTTTGTATTTTTCGAGTCTTCCATCTTTTTTTCCATTTCATATTTAGCTCGGTCGGACATATTATTAGAAACCATGTTTGGAACTCCCATAAGGTCTTCGATTGGTTTTGGTGTGAGTAGAGGCTTCACATCTTCTTTTTTCGCTGCAGGTGTGATTAAACATGGTGCATTCTGTATGTTGTGATGGGACTGGGAGATTACGCTGTGTGTTGCTGAAGGTATGGGTTCAAATATAGATGACACAGGTGGAACACCGGTCATACCAGGAATAATAGGATTTATTTCGGGTCGTAACATCTCGCGTTCATGTGGCATCTTGTCTACAAACCCATTGTGAGGTGGAAGGTACATTTCAGTTTTAATCTGTTCAGGCACACGGGCCTCTGTCAAACCCCCTAGTTGTGCCATCAAGTTCTGATGGGCAGCATCTGGCATCATTTGAGGTTTCGGTAGTGAAAACTCTTCCTCGAGACGCATCGACGACTCTGATACTCCAACACTAACATCCATAGGCACATCTGCCTTAAGGCTTCTTTCGAGACTAGCCAAGGACCGTTCAATGGGATCAATGTATTGAGACGGATCAACCTTATCTAGACCGTTTCGAGGTTCAATTTTAGGAATAAGCTTATGGTCCTCCGTCTCGCGAACAATGGGCGTGATGGAAGAATCGGGAATAATGTTAACAGGAATTGTCGGCGGCGGCGCGGGCACTGCGAGCGGTACGGGCGGCGGGGCGACGGCTTCCTTGAGTTCCAACTCGTGCACCGGCGCCGGCTCCGGGGCGGGCGGCGCTGGCTTCACTTCGGCCGGCGCGGGCGCCGCCAGCTCTGCGGCCGCTGGCGCGGGCATAGGTGCGGACACGGTCGTCGCTACTGTCACCGGAGGCACGATTTTCTGCTACAAATGATAACGTTCAATATCATAAACAAATAATTTTGCATGGTACATTAAGTATTGTATTGGGTAATATTCAATTCATAATAAAACTAATATTTACAGTTTGCGGTGGGTGTTGATGCTGCTTCTTCGGTTTCTTTTTTGGCGTCCTACTGGGGCCGGTACCTGAAATGAAATAACGATGCACAAAATGGATTGCGAGCCACGAAATTAACGTACTACTGCACGAATGTATACTTAACTTGAGACACAGCATCACGATCCAGTAACCACAAATTCTTCGAAGTAAACGAAAATAATGTGAGGAGAAGCCAAAGTGTATATAGTTTATGTTCACTGATACCACACTGTTGTATTAAAATATTTTGCAAACACTATTTGTAATAAATTCACTAGTTTTCATCAAATATAATATAAATTACTAATTTATTGTTCAGATCTCAGGGCAGCCAAATGAAATTCAGTATAAATTACTTAAGAGATTTACTTAAATCGTTATATATTGAAATATATACAAAGTTATTTCCACTCACTCTTACATCTATTAATTTTAAGTCATGAGTTGATTAAATCAATCTTACATAAAATTTTCCACACATGGTGTTCCTGTTTACATGTCAACTCTCTACATTAACATTACAACAAAATGTTGCCTTCAAATAACTAATTGCACCAAGCGTACATACTATTCGTTTAAAATGAAAGTTACATTGGTTTGCTACACTTCAGAACCCGTTAGATTAGTCAAAACATTTCTGTATTGAATTTTAACTAGTAAGTTTTGTTTTACTTTAAATTCTAACTATAAAATATTTTGTCTATAATATTGATAAATATTAAACCAACTTTAACTAATGAGATTTATCCATTCTTATCTAACGGGCCCCAAAATAAGCAAGTATTGATTACAAAGTCTTTTCAGATAATCTCGATTTTGACAAAATTATGTATACAGTAAACTTTTTGTTCTTTTCCCTTCTTGTCTCTGTGTGGACAACATAAGGGACTTCTAGATAAAATATTATGTTTACTACATACTAACTTATACTATAGATTTTTGAAGCAACCTGCAAATTGTACTTGATAAAAATATATACTATATTTAGTATTGGACTATTGTTTATAGTGATTTCATTGGGAAGTTATTCCACTTATACTCTCGCATTATCCAACAAAATTTAAAATACTAATTGTTCTAGTCTGATTCAATTGAGCTACTCAATGTGCATATATTATCTAAAATAAAACATAGGTACATATGCGTAGTGTAAAACTTTCTAAATAAGAGGACAATAAAACATAAGTAAACAAGCAAAATGATCAACATTTTACTAAGCAGGTCAATCATAAAATGTGATGTTTTGACAAATAATATTTAATTTACATCATTTTAAAATCGGTTTAACATGCCTAGTAAAAAGTGTAATGTATTCAGTATAAAATTTATTTTAGGCCTCTTTCAGCCTAATAAATTACAAGATTTGAGAGATACTAGTCTATGTTTTTTTAAATCTGTAAAAATTTCGATTATACAAACAAAATGGACGAAAAAGAACCACTAAAATTGTTTTGTTCCAGAACGCGAAAATATTTGCATTAAACCTTGATTAGTGACCTAAACCTTGTCATAAAAAAATAACTAAAATTACAAACGTAATGTAATCCAATCTTCAAGACACTGGTTTACAGTGCGTATTGCGTTACAGAAAATAATTATATACAAAGAATGAATAGAAACATTATTTTGTTCAGATTTAGTTGAAGACTTAATGGCTCGAGTTTTTACAACCAAACATGAGACTACAACTTGGATAAAATATCCGCATTTCTTTACATCACTTATTCCTTACAATGCTCACAGTATTATTTTATATTGTAGTATCTACATTATAACCAAAATTTTGTTTTGATATCTATCAGGCAACCAAAAATGGTACTACAAACATTTACATCTTTACTCATATATGTTTGATACACTAAAACTGGCTCATGTAACCAAAATTCCAAAAGATTTTGTTATAACAATTAAATTATAAAATCTCAGAGTGAATGCCAAATAGGTACAGATACTTAATAGTCAATTTATGGTAAAAAATTATAAACGAACTGAGATAAATCGAAAAAAAATATATGCTTGTCAAACAAATGTGCTGATATTGCACTGATAGATACAAGGAAAAATCCTGGTGCCCATAACATTTTGCTTACTATTATAAAAGTATGTTAATCCTCGACAATCAATAACAAAGTTTGCAAACAATTTGTGAAGGAAGGAGGCCAGCTTTAGGTATTTTTTATGTTTATATAGACAATTTTAATTCACACGTCACATCATATTTTTCAGAGCAAGCATCAAAGTGTATCAAGCATTAAACCAATAAAACATACCTTTTCAAATCAAATAAATTTTTAACTACAACATGTCACAAAAATACATCCTCCATTGTAACAAAATGAGAACTGAGTCCATCTTGGGGCTAATTTTGCTTGCTAAGTTGGTATCCGTCCTTACACAATTGTTTGCAATAGTCCCTACGGCTGCGCTCGACTCGCCAGCTGCTTTCGGAGATCCTCTTCGCTTCGCAACACTGGACGTACCGACACTTCTATCTATCCTTGTTCTTGTTATACTTTTCAAGCCTCAATCAATATTAAGTGGGTTTAAATTTCACACTCAAAAGCAATTAGTAACCGTGAGATCTGAACTTTCCAATAATAATCCATAAAAAGAGATCGAAACTTCAAGGATGCAAATGAAATAACATCGCGTTTGAGGACATGATATAGTTAAAAAAATATTAATGTGAAAAGGTATTTCCTATTGGTTCATGAAATCAAACCAAATAACATATTACTCTTACCGGCACCAATATCATAGTATCAGTGAACACCAAAGCTGGCTTCTCCTCCTCACTAACAACTGTTTTTGTGCCTTTACCAACATTTCTTATATTTCGCAGACTATAGACTCGAATTATATATTATTTGAATCAAACTTCAGGTGGTATCCCTCTCCAATATCACAGTTATGAAAATAATGTTTACTCAAAACTACTACCACAGTAATCACACTCATACTTTCAACACAAACAATATGTTACACAGTACAGTAAAATAAAATAATGAATATCCCCATATTCATTATTTTATTTTGTATTCATTTATGGTGCCAAATAAACCCATTCTTTGTTGTCATCTTGTGGTTTTCTTTCAGCACCTGATATCCCCATTCAACAATTCAATTAGCTAACACAATCACACTATGGCTAACATTTCTTTTCTTCTTGCATATTGGCTAATTTAAATGAAACAGAACATAATATTCACATCATCCTTTCATTATTGCCTATGGGCGCGTTTATTTGACGTGAAAGCTTTCGCTCGTCTACGCGCCCCCTTGAGTACGTACACTGATCGTCATTGTAAATTAGAGGAACTAAGTTCACAAACGCCATGAAAATACTCGAGGGTGCGGCAGATTTCTACCGACGTGCAATCATTTTCGTGTCGTACGTAATCTAATAAAATAATTGATGGAGCCAAACTCCACTCTCATTTATAAACAAATGAGAAAAAAATTAAAAAAACTGCCAATAAAATAAAAAATATGTTAAATCCTCAACAGTGAGATTTTAATAAATAAATACTATAATATAAATAATATATTGTGGGTCAACCTTGGCCCCAAAATGTCGTTTCAGAAAATTTACTTCATGCTTATAACACACCTACACATAATTTCTCAGCAGATGTTAACACACTCAAATAACTTTCCCATGTTCATTCCATTATCATTCATTCTGCCACTGACATCAATTTCAGACTAGAAACACATTAACAGTTAAAATTGCATTTCACATTTTAAATAAAAAAGGCTGTGTTCGGTCATAACTTCAAAAAATACTGGCAAAGGTAAAAAACTTATATTTCCGTCTTTGAAATCTTTAAGAAAAATTGCTAGTAACCTAAATCTATTTATATATATCTCAAGCATTTGAACATATCCATACAAAGTGAAATATCCATCTTAATTTAAATGCAAGTATCATTAAAATCTATTACTAATAACTGTAATTTACATCATATGGTACAAATAGGGTACCACTCAGTGCTATACTTTGTGTCTGTCTGTGAACGAAATGATAGTATTGATTACGTAAGTCGTCGGCAATGTGGGCTAACCTGCTTCACTATCACTGCTGTCTGACGAACTGGTGTCCGTGCTCGACGACGAATTGGACGAGTCGGACGAGCTCGACGACGACGACATGCCGCCGCCCAGCGCCTCTTTACAACCCTCTGCCGACAATAAACATACGGTTACAATTACATTCACTCAATATCTTGTTACGACGACAACGCAATACATATCAAGGGTCAAATTTTGATCCAGCTTTATTCTTTTTAGGGTTCCGTAGTAAAACAAGGAACCCTTATAGTTTTGCCAAGTTGGTCTGTCTGTCTGTCCGCGGTTTAACTAACTCCTCACGAGTTAAGCCGCGGGAAAAGACCTCAGATTAAGAGTCTACTCTTGATACTAAAAAAACTGTAATTTTGCATAATTATACATAGTAATCACGCCATTTATTTATTTAATACTTCAAGCACATAAATGTACATAGGCGGCCATTAAAGTTGTTTTACGAATAAATAATTTTTTACGGTACCCAAACCCATACACGTAAAGTGGGGATGATTAAAGTTGTCGACTTTGTTAGTCACGTGTCGTAGTCCCTCTCCCCCTCCTACCAGCTGAATCATTGTAGATATGTGAAAAGTATTTACGATAATTGTATATAACGAATTTAAAAGGAAAACTACCACGGCTAAGTAAAAGAAATTTACTTAGATGGCGTTCTGCCAATAAGTTAAAACGTGCATTATAATAATAAAGTTATTGTAAAATGTAAAAAATAAACATTTTATGATTTAAACTACTAACGCACGCTTAATCCAATACAGTCACTATGCAAAAGCCAAATCTACAGGAGAGCCGAAAATGGGTGACAGTTTCACTGTATTTATTTTAGTAGGTACTCCCTTACTTCTCCTCAAATTGTTTGTCCGAAAATCATTATCCATAACACGTTTGCTATAAACTCCAGTAATCGTAAAGTGCAAAAATTCGAAATTTTGTTTTACATAATTGTCTTAGCTTCTAAAACTATTCTCATAATATCGAGTACTATAATGATTGAATCTTCAAATTTTGCATGAAATAAAATCATATGTCCTAAGTATTGTATTATATAAATCCTGAATGTTCATTTAATATTATAATAAAATTGTTAGTCGGACTACATTTGCTAAAAAAAAAAAAAATAGGTTTGGACAGAAACGAATCGCTGTAAATCCGGCTCCACGCAGTCTCAATACTCAATTCTTTATTGCATTCCACAATGTAGGCTTAGGTGGTAAATTTTGCCAAAAGAAACAATCATGGACCCTGTCGGGCACAGCAAAAGAAAGATATGTGGAGAAGAGGACTCTTCTCTTCTCTTTTTCTTGGGTTCTTTTTTGTGGAGAGGGGTCTTGTCTGCCCTACCCCTAGAGTGTAATTTAGAATCGCGTAGGCGCGTAGGGGCGAGGCGGCCCGCGGGCTGAGAAGCAGGAGGCTGCGAGCGAGTTGGTGAGCGAAAGCCGTCTACGACGATTAGCACACGTGGGACCCCCGGAGGCCCGCAGCGCCGGAGACGTGACAGAAACCATGCCTGCTGCATGTTCGCTTGCATGCTGCGTGCTTGCTGCATGCTCACTTGCATGCTTGCTTGCTGCATGCTCGCTTGCATGCTGCATGCTTGCTTGCTCCTGCATGCCTGAGAGAAGTTCATAGCAAAAGCTTTGTAATACACATTTGTTTTAATAGTATATTATGATACATGTGTGCTATGTTGATCATTAAACTCGAGGTGGTATTATTCGCGCGAGCCGTAGGCGAGCGCGATAAGGTAGCCGAGAGTTTAATTATCAATGCACACGCGTATCATACGACGTTTTTCAACACACTTGCGAGGAAAGAAACAGACTTGTATTGTTAAATATTAACTTGTATGGATAATGGCGGGCTGGGTTTGTTTTTCCGCGCGCCGCGCCAGCGTGCGCGCGCAGGTTTACCCATAGAGTAAGTAATGGCGCGCGTTTATTTATTTAAAGGCACAGACAAACCGATAAACAGCCTATAGAAAAAATATAGTAAACACAAAATAATGTTTAGACTGATCGTAGTGTTGTCGTATGTCAAATTGTAGTTTAGTTAGTATGGAATTAGAAAGTACTATTGGCATACAGAAATATACATTAATTCAGTGAGAATCCGCAATAATAGAACGCCAATGGTCTTTTCCGTTTGGTTCCGCGAGGGACCACGGACAATTATTATAAGGTGCATCCACACAGAGCGAGGCATGCGCCGCAAGTGCTTTATTTGTATGTTAGATGCCTCAGCCTGAGGCAACCATACATATAAAAAAATCATTTGCGGCGCATGCCTCGCTCTGTGTGGATGCACCCTAAGGTGAATGCGCAGTGGTAGACCGCGAAATTTGAATTTTCTTAAGTTTTTTGCAATTTGCAGGTCAGTATCAGGTGGTATCTTGATCAAAATGTATATATATAATAGACATGTATTTACAGAATTAAAGTCATTAGAATCATTAATATAATATACCTTTTTTACTCTATTTGTTCCCTAAGAACTTATCCATAAGAGATTTGTTCTTATAGAACAAATCTAATTCTAATGATTATAATTCTGTAAATACATACCTGTTATAGTCGCGAATCATATTTTGATCAAGATACAACCTGACACTGACCTAAAAATTGCAAAAAACGTTAGAAAAATTGAATTTATACATTTTAGTTCATTTTGGGACCAAAGACAATTCAGACTATTAAAAAAAAAGTGAAATATGGCTCGCGGATTCCTTTTGGCATGAAGTCTCTTTGAAGAGATTAAAAAAAAAAACGCACTTCTCCGACCTGAGTCAGGTCGGAGAAGTGCGTTTTTTTTTTTCCAGCGTTGCCAGACCTACGGATTTGTCCGTAGATCTACGGATTTTTGGTCTTATCTACGGACATACGGATTTTAGTCGCAAATCTACGGATTTTTGTTCGATTCCATCAACTGCAAAATTGCTTCTATTTTGGTGGTCATTCGATTCAACTAACGTCAAACGCATCGCTGTTTTGAACCTTATTTGTTACCGCGATGCGGTATTATACACATCCAAATTCCAAACTAATATTATAAATGCGAAAGTAACTCTGTCTGTCTGTCTGTCTTTTCTTCACGCCTAAACCGCTTAACCGATTTAGATGAAATTTGGTGTAGAGATAGTTTGAGTCCCGGGGAAGGACATAGGATAGTTTTTATCCCGATATTCCCACGGGATCGACAGTCGACACATATGCGGGTGAAACCGCGGGGCGCAGCTAGTAATCTATAAAAGGACTGCTTTAAATAAAAAGTGCAATAAAAACTACCTTCTGTGAGGTAGACCGTAGAAGCAAAGAGGGAGCATTTTGAATTATTTCATTCAAAAATATATGATAAAAAAAAGTTACACGTTACCTACTGTTATGTTATACCGACAGTAATTAATTATAATATTTTTAAATACAATTTTTATTGCATTTCCTTTGTCTTGGAGATTTTCCCGCTTGTTTTTTTTAGTTAACAACTCCTTTACCGGTAAGAAATCAAGTTTAAGGTCAGTCCATCTCTAAATAGGTTTATATAGCTTTAAAAAATGTCCGTAGATCTACGGATTTTTGTAGAGGCAATCTACGGACTTCTACGGATTTTTTTGCGTAGCCCTACGGATTTTTGAAAATTGGACCTGGCAACACCCGACTAGTAAATTAAATAGTTATCTGTGGAAATAAAGCACAAGTACCGTAACGTAAAGAAAAAGCACGCGTTTGTAATACACTGCATTATGGTCCTAAAAGCGGTGCAGTAAGAGCCATTTTACGAGCAAGTGTGTTGAAAAACACGTTATTGAGATAAATAAACATTAAATAATAACCCCCTTATTCATAATCTTATTTTATCTCTATTTTAGCTAAAATAGGTTTATAGAACGTTTGTCTTTATCTGTCACATTGACATTTCTGTGTGTAAGAAAGAGACAAACCCCATTTTAACTAAAATAGGTTTGATAAGTTTTATGAATAAGGGGGTTAGAATTTAGGACTTATACCTTTTATTGAAAACGGTTTTAAGTCTTTTGTATATTATTGATTGTAATATTTATGACAAACAAATTTAGGGCATATTGTATTTAGGGATTTCCATTTTATGGCATGTGATATTATGTGACATTAAGTTCGGTAAGTTATTATTCGGACAAATGATGATTAGGACAAAAAAAATTATAGCACTAGATTATGTATGAAAAAGTTAGGTAACACAATAGATAACCATTTTAGTAACATGTCATGCTGATTTTTCTGTAGAAGAATTTTAATTTTATTAGGTATTCCACATTTTATAAACTTTTTAAACTACTTACATAATACAAAAAGTATTGGATTAAGCTCGCGAATTATGTAGTTTTCATAATAAAATATATATTTTTACACTGGTAAGTGGTTACAGTGGTGGCTTTCAGTACTGGTATCACCAGTGTAAAAAAAATACATTTTAAGTAGAACCGGTCAAGCACAGCTTTTTTTTTTTTTATTAGCGCGTCGTCTCCAATTGGAGACGCGCGGTGCTTGACCGGTTAAATTTTTCGATCTTTCCTTTCGAAGTTAGATTTTATAACTCCTTCAGTTACCATCGTCTTATGGGCTATGTGGGAAACTAAAGAACCCTACACTACGCGTGGCCCGACACGCACTTGGGCGGTTATTTCCTAGGAAAGCAGTTCAGTCATATTATTTGGCAGTTGTCATGAGAATCTGTCATTTTCATTAGTATTTGACATTAAGGTGTCAAAAACGATCTGTATTTAGACAGCCGTTATTGTATGACCATCATTCACCACTTTCTTTGGAAACCAAAGCTTTACAGCGGCGGAACTCACCGCTAACAAATACAAATGGACTATTTAGACAAGAGTTAATTACTGACCTTTTTTCTGTTGCTGCTTTTTATTTGTTCCTAGTTGTCCAGATACATCTTGCAGCCTTTTTTCTAATTCCTGTTTCTTTTCTGCTATTTGTTCATCCTTTGATTTACCAGACACTTTTCGATCTGCAAGTGTAGTATCAACAATATATTTTCGATTTACTTTTATATTAACAGACATTTAATGGATAATTTTGGTATCACCAACATTATTTGCCAAAGGGTTTAAAGGAGAGGGGTTTTATCGGTGTCAGTAAGAAGGAAGTTGGAAATAGGAGTACAAGTTCTACATAATTTTAATTACTGATGAATTTTATGATGAAACAAGTCTACAGATATGTTAATGATTGGTTTGTACTCACTCGGTTTCTGCACAGGTAAATTATATATATTCTTAGGTTAATTATTTCACACACTTTATGGTAAGGTAAAGGAGAACATAGGAGCAAGGAAAAGGTAAATAATGTCGGTTTAACTCACAATAAGGCTTACGTGTCTTTTTTCGAAGACATGATGCGACGTAGTTTTCCAGTTCCCGAAGAGTAGACGGTTTTAGAGTTTCGAAATCTATTTCAATTTCGTCCGGATTAGAGTCTCGTAAAGAGGGTTCTCTACTTTGTATAATGTGGACTACTTTGCCAAGTTTGTCACCTGTTAAAGAAATCAATTTATTACTACTGTCAAAAAACTTTCGGACAAATATTAAAACAGTAATAGACCGAAGTATATAAAAAAATAAAAAGCTCGAACGAGATACGTACCAGGCAGCTTATTGATATCGAGCGAGAGCTGTCGCTTCTCGTCATAGGACATGGGCTTGGCTTGGTCTTCGTCGTCTGTGTCGGGGTGCGGCGGCACATGCGGCGGCGGCGCGGCGACGGGCGCGGCGCTCTTCTTCTTGGGCGGCGCGGCGCGCGCGCCCGCCTTGCCGCCCGCGCCGCCGCCGCCGCCGCCGCCGCCGCCACCGCCGCCGCGCTTGCTGCCCGTCTTCCCTCGGACGCTGCTGGGCGCTACGATCAAATGACACTTTTGAGGTTTGGCTTTTATTTTTATGGATAATGTCCAGCATTCTTCAAAAATACATAATTTCATTTGTAGATGTGCGTTTTTTCGATAATGTTTTCTACAAATTTGTTTTAGGTACCTGGCATGATTTTAAACAAGAGATGCTACTGTGAATTTCAAAACAGAAAACCCCCAGACAATGCAGTCGACTTTTTCAATAACAAACTTCTTAGCAGCAGCCATACGTGTCCATTTTCGACAAAAAAAAAAAAAAAAAATATAGGCGAGATGAATATGGTGTGTTATGCAGAAACCTAATAATACTATTCATAATGTCGATTGACAACCACAATTGCAACCTAACGTCATGCATTCCGTTCAGATCAACGCCGATTTTTTTACCACTACTGCGGAGTCGAAACTAGTATGCTGCTGCTCTCTTCCACCAAACTTAAAAGAAATAATGTGATCTGGGGGGCAGTTCTCGTAATTTTAAGAACATTCATTCTGATCTCAGTCTCAATCTGTCAAAAATACCGAGCGACTGCGACTAGATTTCGAACGTTTTAAATTACAAGAATTGACCTTCAGGTGTCCCACAAATAATACCATTTCACAGAAAAAACTGTAATGTAATACGTGTCTCTAACTACACCAGCTGCAGGTGGTGAAAAAAGAAAGAACTTTCTGAAATGGCTGTCAAAGTCAAAGCATTTATTTCAAATAGGCACATAAAAGGCACTTTTGAACGTCAAAAATTTTGTACAAATGTTCTTCATAATTATTGTGTTGTCTACTTTTCTAATGTAAAAGGAATATAACTTACCTAAATTCTCACCAATGTTATTCGCCTTCGCCGCATATGCGGCTGCCGCATTGGTTTTAGGCACAGCATTGTTTGGTAATGGTTTTTTCGTCTTATCCTTAACTTTTTTCTTGGCTTTCTTTTTGTTATTAGATTCTTCTACTAATTTCCTCATTTTTTCTTGCAACGCAAGTAATTCTTTTTCTAGAAGCTTAACTTTGTTATTTCTCTCTTCTTCTGAATCGTCAGATTCAGAGTCTGATTCAGAGCCCGATTCCGAACTTGACGCTGAGCTTCCCTTATCCATGTGTGGAACGCCTACATGGACGGGTTCGTCAGGAATCTTGGCGTATCTGTAAGACGACAAAGAATATAATGACTTCTTTCTTTTTTTATTTTAACCAGCCACACATTAATACTTAAACATTTTTTTTACCTCATTTCAAAGACGTCTTGTAGTTTTCGAGCCATTGCAACGACATCATGGTCCGGCGGATTATATTTATAGCAATTTGTGAATATTAGACGTACGTCGGCGGCAAATTCGGCTGCTGTTTTATATGCTCTATTGTCCATCTTTTGTTTCACGGTGCCAAGGTCCATGGGTTTCTTAATAATATCAAAATAATCATGAAGTCCAAGCAATTCAGCATCTACAGGTTTATAAAACGGCCAGGCATAACCCTGTCGAAAAAAATAAGTGTAGCAGAGGATTCATTGAGAATCAGAAAAAGAGTAATATTGAGTTGTTTGAAAAGTAACTTACTGAATGTTTTTTAGAGAATAGTTCTTTTAAAATTTCATTACAACTCTTGAGAGCGTCAGAAAGTTTCTCTTTGCTCTTCGCAAGCTGAGGAGTCATAGCGGAGTGGTGAGAAGCTCCCGCCCCGCTCGGAGATAATCCACCCATTTTGAAGCCATCGTCTGCTGTTCTGCTCGCCTGTTGGGAGTGGTATTATTTGTAAATACAAAAAGTTTAAGATGGTACGAAACTTTATTTGCAATATTGTAATATTCCAACACACCTTTTTCTGGCGACCACTTTCTCTCCTTGTGGAAATTTTTGCAGGTTTGGGACCACTCTGCTGATCAATGGTAGGTGTAGTATATCCTCCTTCAAAAGAACTCCCCATAGGTGTTGTAGTATCGGCTTTTCTCTTCACACCCTTTTTAACCTATTTGGATAAAAGAAATCTGTGAGTAACGTAAAAACATCAAGTGCCCTATCAATAATTATTAAGGCGAATGGGTAGTTGTAGCCCGCGAAATTCAATTTTTCTTACGTTTTTTGCAATTTTCAGGTCAGTGTCAGGTTGTATCTTGATCAAAATATGATTCGCGACAATAACAGGTACGTATTTACAGAATTATAATAATTAGAATCATTAATACATCTTTCTAAGTTAGATTTCTACCGTTAAGAACAAATCTCGTATGGAAAAGTGTTGGTGGTAGAAATCTAACTTAAACAGATGTATTAATGATTCTGATGATTATAATTCTGTGAATACGTACCTGTTATAGTCGCGAATCAAATTTTCATCAAGATACAACCTGACACTGACCTGAAAACTGCAAAAAACGTAAGAAAAATTGAATTTCGCGGGCTACAACTACGCATTCACCTTAACCGGTCAAGCGGCGCGCGTTGCCGATTGGCGACGAAACAATAGAAAATCAATTGTGTCTCATTAGCGGAGCTTGACAGATTAATACAGCGTAATAATAACCTTAGCCGGCTGCGTTTGGGATAATGCTACCGCCGGTATCGTGGAGACGGGTGGGGCCGCCGGCTGGGCCACGTGGAAACTCGAAGGCTGCGTTGCCACCTGAGAAGAACCCACATTTATATTAATCTAATTAAGTTCGATTTCGTAAAGCGCAGTCATAATAATGACCGAGGTAAAAAGCTGCGGACCTGTTGCGGCAGGCCAGTGTGCGTGGCGGGGGGCGTGGCGGGCGGCGCGGGGATGGCGGGCGTGGTGGTGGTGTTGGTGGAGCCCACGAGCGCGGGGTGCGGCGCGGCCGGCGCAACCTTCGCGGCGCGCGGGGCCGCGGCCGGGGTCGGCGGGGCCGCCGGGGTACCAGGCGCGGGCGCCGCGCCCGGCGTCGACGTGCCGCGCTTCTTCACTCCACCGCCGCCCTTGCCTCCCTTCGACGGTGCCTCGATTTCCTTTTCCTCCTTGTCCATCTGTGCTATCTGCGGATGGCGAAAGTAGGCGTTTAAATCTAAATATCTGCAGTCAGGACCGAAACTAAGAGTTCATTCCCTATGCAATAAAGTTAATCAAAGTCCCAAGGAAATCTGATAAAACAAATACACTCCATAGGCATAGGTAGTTAAATAGTAGTAATATTCAGTTGTCATGCTACATTACAGCTGTACTCTTCAATTTAGCAACATTATTAATGAACTATAACCTTGCTAAATTGAAGAGTACAATTGTAACATAGCATTACAACTGAACAGATTGGTATTACGTTTAGTCGGTTAACTACGTCATGTGGTTTTTTGTTTACCTTTATTTAACTACCTAAGCCTATGGAGTATAGAGCCGATTTCTTTAAGACTCTGTTTAAATTTTTTGGGCTAATCTGTTTTGATCCATAAGTAGCAAAATTATGCAGAAAAAAAATAAATTACTTTTGTTGGTCACTTACTCGATTCAGGAATAATTTCTCCAAGGTTTGTGCCATGACCACCACATCCTCGCCTGGTTTATTGTAGACATAACAGTTGGTGAACATGGTGTTAAAATCTTGAATACATTCCTGAGCTGAATAGTAATAGTTGGACTCCAGCCGCTTCTTTATAGTTCCTAAATCCATGGGTTTCTTAATTATCTTATGGTAGTCCTAAAATATAAATAGATTAAATTAAAACTCTTAATCCGTATACATAATATAAAACAAAGTCGCCGAAATGTCTGTACGCGCATAACTTCCGAATGACTTCACCAAATTGGATAATTCTTTTTTTTTTTTTGTGTTTCGTATTGGCAGGACAAAGTTTGTATGCTATGAAAGAAAATTACGGAAATTCGAAAAAAAAATGCACCCGTGCGAAGCTGGGTCGGGCCTCTAGTATTATACATAATATATTAAAACATGAAAATTCATATTTAATATATTTCATGAGAAGCATTACCTAGATGTTGTCCTTTTATTGACTTTCATGCTTGTGTAATTTTTATTTTAACCCCCTTACTAGTAAACGTATTATATCCGATGAATAGTTACACGCCGATTTCTCTTTTAGTCGTCGATAATTTGACTTTCGAAGGAAGACAAACCGTTGTGTAACTACACAGACGTTATACAATGTTTATTAGTAAGAGGGTTGGTGTATTGTGTTAATAATAATACAAAAGTACTTACAGGGAGGTTTAACTTTTTTGCATCTACTGGTTGGTGAAAAGGCCAAGCAAACTGATGCTTCCATACTGCCTTCATTACATTCTTTTGAAGAAATTGTAGCTGATTTGTCATCCGGCCCTGCCGCCGCGCCGACTCGTCAGGGGGCGCGCCATTGACTGGCTCCGCCGTTGGCTGTATGAAACAACATTTGGGTTAATTACTATGGTCACTCTTGTTTAAAGAATTGTACTTTAATATCAATTCTACTAATTTATAGTAACGTTTTGTCTGTGTATCATAATAATAATAAAAGTTACAAGGATCTCAAAGTTTCGATAGTAACAGATATTGCCTAACTTTTTATAACTATTGTAACAACTTTGAAGTGGACTTACAAAAAGTTTGGTTGAAACTTACCGTGCTGGTGGTAGCGAGAGGATCGACTGCCTGCTGCATTGTGCTGGAGTCAGCAATCTACCTGCCAAAGTGACACCACAACTGTAGTAGATATTACAACCTAATGTGAAATAGTAAGGAGTATTCAACAAAGAACTCTCACCTCAATTGTAACAAGAGGCTCATCCAATTTCTGACTAAGAGGCATCAGCTATATCCTCTTATAACACTAAACCATTCTATCATAATAAAATATGTTGGTGCTTTTGCACCTAGATTCAGGTCATCCCATTCATAGACAAATAAAAATCCTACCTGAAAGAAATATAGTGAAAGTTATAAAACTCCCTTCTAGCATAATATTTCTTTAGAGATGGAATCTGCAAAGGTGTTAAAAAATTTCACATCTTTCTATTTAAATAATAAATCTCTAGCTTTGGATTAAAATGTCTTACCTTGCATCTGAATGCAGGGTAGGGAAATATGAGAAATTGAAGCACCAAAGGCTCTCAGCTTATTGACAGCAGTGTCTTCGGATCTGTAACAATACACATTATATTGATTAAAAATGCGACACAGGTAAAAAAATTATAACACGAACATGATTAACATTAAGGTGCTCTTCCAAAGGCGACCGACCGCAACCGCAAACGCCACATTGCCGCCTGTTACCGTTTTCATAGTAACATAGAAACCAGTTGTGTCGCTTTAGTCTGTCTTTGCGATTTGGCGGCGTTGACGCTGCCGTTTGCGGTCGCGCTCGCCTTCGGAAGAGCACCTTATTACTCTATAGGCTGAGTGCAAATAAAAGATGAAGAGCAGAGGGATTTTTGGACATTGAATATTAAACCTTATTATCAGTGACATAAAGTTCAAACTAAAGGAGGTGCTGCAATTGAACAAAGTTCTCAGGTATGCTGCCCTGAGAATTTGTTTGATGTCTGGGATGATGGTTGTACGGCATCAAAATTATGTATCTGATGACATTGTGTTATTTTTCCAAGTAATCTCATAACTATTTGCTTCTCCCTGGTCTGCTCATAGCGTTACTGAGAGCTATATATATTTTCTTAACCTAATAAAATTGCCTAGCTGTGTACTTTACAAAAATCACATACTTTGCATAGCACAGTGGCTACCTACCCATGTGTCAAATAGTCATAATTATTTTTTATAATATCCTATTTTGTCTAGCATTTAGATAACAGTTGTGTTGCTTGCATAATTGCAATGTGTAAAAAGGGCAGTCTGATATTTGTTGTATTTCATAATTTACGAAAAATCCTATCTCTGAACATGCACTGGTCAGAGGATAATGAATTTATCAATTTAGATAGTATTTACTATTTCTAAATACCTTTTATTATTGATCAAATAGGTAGGGGTCTTTTCTTCCACTTCAAAGTTGCAATATTGTACCTAATGATGTAAGAGTTACCTTTAAAAGATTGTTTATCAAAAAGCCATGCAGTTAAAATTGAATAATATGCAAGGAGAATTAAAAGAGCAATTTTGTCTGTATGTAGTATGTGCAAATACGTCCATAGTAAACTTCCATGGCAGAGCTCATTTAAAATATATCAATGACTTTCATTTTTAATTAGTTGAGGAGTTGATCAGTGCCTGTACCACTTTCATTTTTTTACAAGTATGGACAAGACACTCCATGGTTACTGTTCCAACTAACTAATCATAAAAGTATGTTTGGTAACATTGCACAGGTTTTATACTCTTTGCCTTTTACACTATAATAAATTTCTTATTATCCATGGGTATTCTTTTTGATTTCACCATACACACATTGGATACAATTAATTTCTTTTTTTAAAGCATGTTCTAAGTATAAATAGGTTGGAGAGAAAGGTTTAAGCAATACTCCGCCCCTAAGACGACCCACTGACCCTCATATTGTTTAAATTCATCTCAATCAGTTCTCTAAATAAACAAAGAGGCAATATACACACACATTGCTTTAAAATAAACAGCATTCACTGTCACCATAGAATGTAACACCTTTCGGTGCCCAAGGTTAATTGATAGACAAATGCAACTGAAGCTTCTATATAACTTTGTTATGATACATAATTTCAAATGAATGTGTAGTGTTTATAAGATAAACCTTTTTAAATAAATCGTATTGAAGATAGTCTTACCAAAAGCCTTAATATTTTTGAGTGTTTACTATAGACATCACATAACCTACTTTAACCTTTTGCAAATTGTTGTCATGCATCATGCATGTGAGTAACTTTACCATGCATCTTTTTACAATTGAAAGTTGTGTACCACTACCACCATACACTAAATCAAGCTTTTTTTAAAGGTGAATTATGGAAAATTTAAACTGGTCAAATGAGTCATCAGCAACATACATAGGAGAATGACGCTTCAGAGAGCGTATAAACGTTCTAGAACATTCTTTGGGCTCAGCTTTACATTCAAGTGATTTGCAGGTATCAGGTACAGAGGCAGAAACCTCAATAAAAAATAACAGATTTGGAAGAATATATATTTGAAAATATAGTTTAGAGAGACAAATTATAACGTACAACTTTGTTTCTTAACATCTATTTCATAAGATTATGATCAGGTACAATAAAACAACTATCTACAAAACAATGTTTGATTCTAATACAAACTGATTGTGGCCAATACTTTTGTCAAAATATATAGGGTTCTTCTATGTTAGATACCACTAAAATTACCTCAATTTCAGTAACTAGAAAAGGGAGAAAATTGCTTGAAAGAGGCCATGAACAAAAAGTTTAAAATATTGCTCAATACAAGCAACATGCACACTCTACTTGAACGAATTATGCAGCCCTGTGAAAACAGCAACAAAATAGTACGAAAAATACATCAAAATAATACCAGTAAAGCTAAAAATTATGAAAAAAGACTTACGAAGAGATATTAACGCCAATATGGCGGATGAACTAAAAATACGATGTTAGAGTAACTTCTTCAAACGCAAAATGTATCGATTTGCTCCAGTCTAACAGTCACTCCACACAAAAAACTAAATCATAGTTCTTTATTATTTGTATAAATTCATCGTCCTAAAGTAACTAAATTCACTGAAATCTATAAACATTAAAGAGTAGCACAACACGACCTCCGAAGACACAACGAACTTCAGACATGGCGGCCAAACAAGACCCAAGAATGACGAGCGTCTCTAGGCATAGCAAAAATTTTCATTTTGCACTGGAAAGGAAAATTCTATAAAATCAGCATAAGAAAATGTAGAAAACGAGTGTATTTTAATTTCTCATAAGAATATTTTTCAGGATTCCATATTAATCATAGGATTGATTACGATAGCTCTGTGCTTGAGATTCTTTGGATTTTGTACGGATGTATAGAGCAGAGCATAGAAAATATAGAAATATTGTTTCTGATTCAATCAATTCAAAGTTGCAAGACCAAAAATTGTAAGGCTACAACTTACAAGCCTACATGCAGCCATAGATCAACATACTAATATAGATGGGTAACTTCGGCTTCGCTCGAGGTCGCGAAAGTGCTGCCATCTAGTAGTTGCTTCATGAACTAAAGCTACTGCACTACATACATACATATATAGCTATAAAGTGCAGCCGTACGTAGGGTACCCAGCTTCTAGTTATTAATTTGTTATATTGCATTGTTTTCATAAATTTGTGTTTTCAGGGTAACACAAATCTTGAAAACAATGCATGACATTTTTCTTAAAGACAAAAAAAAACAAACTCAAATTCAAAAGCATTTATTTCAATTAAACCAATTACAGGCACTTTTGAATTGTAAAGGGTCGGTCAGTCAGAAAGATGAAGCTAGTTTCCCATTCCAAAGCGCAGGTACCTATAGAGAAGAACGGGCAAGAAACTCCATGGACACTCTTTTAAATCAAAATAATATGGTTACAAAGTCTTGGTTACATCATTCATGTTAAAAATTATACATGTGAGAACGATATGCAATTAAATAAAATAAAATAAGCCATGGCAGCAAAGAGATGACCAGTCCCTACTGACGGCGCCCGTTCACGGACATGACGCATGTATTAGCACCATTCAGCTCAACCATTTTGAAGGGAGCTAAATGATCCAACACATGCGCCACCATCAGCGAGACATTTGAGTGAGCCAGTGGCGTGCCTAGGGGTCAAACTTAGGGCAAGCCAATACACTTAAAAAAAAAAACCTACCATATCGCTTGTCAACGTTGTGACTCTGACCTAATGATGGGCGATTCCGAGATGTTTTAACAATCGAAAGAATCGGAGTCGTTAAAATAAACCATCGAGTCAACCATCGACTCGCCGTTCTACAAAACAATCGAGATGTTTTTCGATTGTCTCGAGTCAATGGAATCGACCGCTAGTTTTCGACTGTTCGAATCAGTCATTCATCACTCTCACTCACCGAGTCTCGCTCGGTCACCGAAGTCAGTCGATTGCATGCATCAACCCGAGGTTCATGTTAGTTAGAGATGAGAGCGTGCCACATTCGATGACTCGAGTCGACCGAGCCGCGCGTAATTTGTGAATGTTTACCTTTACTTACGACGACGATTACTTTGCACTGTTTTAATTTTAACTAGTTTTTAAATTCATTAAAATGCCAGATTCGCAATCATAACGCAAGTCAAGAACTCGCGAAACTAAACCATCGATGAACAACTCTCGAATGAACGCGCCATGCGCCAGTCGCAATACAGCTTAAACAGACCGAGTCGGACTCGAGTTCAAGTCGAAACAATCGAGAACCATCGAGATGTTCGAACAATCGAAACAATCGAATAAAACCTCTCGCCATCGCGCATCGCTACTCTGACCGAGTCGTTTTAGTTCTTACTAATATTCGTATTTCATAATTGTAGGTTTTTGCTAATAGCTATTAAAATGAATGTTTTTTAATAGCACCATTTGTTTCTTATATAAATTAAATACTAAGAGTAAGTATTGGTAATCCTTTACAAAATCGTAACTTTTTTATTTTCGAAGTATCAGTTTCGCGTAAAATATGATAAGACGTGTAAGAGTCATCTATTATTGTAAGTACATTATTGGCACAACAGAGCTCTTTGAGTTAGTTCATATTTCACTCTCCCGCAACAGTCGCTTTGCAAAATATTACAATCTGGCCGAGTGGCCACTAGATGGCGCACAAATAATTGATTGATTTCTAACTACACATTATTGTTTACGATGTTGATTGTTGATAATATTTATAATTTGATTTACTCACAATGTGAACAGCCATAACTCTTCATTATTCGCTTCTTTACCACAGACAGATGACGAACATCAAAGCACACGGAAGACATGAAGCAAAGATACAAGCGCTGAGCAGTTGCCTCTATTTAATGAGGTTTTAGACTCGTCGTGACCTCGGAAAGGAAGTTCTTGTTGTGCTAAATGACACACAACATCAACTAACCTTTAAAATCCGCCCCTAAGACCCTCTGGCCGAAAAACAGCGCGATTGTGATCGACACGCGTACGGTATTGTATTTAGAAATGTCGTCAAGCACATAATTGACGAGATAAAGAAGTTTCGATTCGTTTTTTACAAAAAGTACAGAATGAAACAACAGCATTCATGTGCTTTTGAGAATTCTGATGTCTTTTACTGGCACCAACGAAGTTATTTAAATCATCGTAACCTGATATTCCAAGCGGTATTTTCTTTTGAGAAAAATATGCAACACTAACAGAATAATTTGTTGATATGAGAGCAGCCCATAGAAATTCATATATCTATGGAGCAGCCTAATGAGTATTGTATGCTGATCGACTAAAATGCCTATTACGTGATTTAGATTTCTGAGAAATACTCAAATCAATTTGTCTGTAAAACTCAAAATATTTACCTTTCCGAGTAACGGTTGCACACGTTTTAATCCATCACAAGGAACAATTCACAATGATTGATGAATTCATTTTAATGACAAGAAACTTTTTAATCACTTTAAAACAAAGGTAATTACCGCAAAAACTAAACACAACACTTAAGGTGAATGGGTAGTTGTAGCCCGCGAAATTCAATTTTTCTTACGTTTTTTGCAATTTTCAGGTCAGTGTCAGGTTGTATCTTGATGAAAATTTGATTCGCGACTATAACAGGTACGTATTCACAGAATTATAATCATCAGAATCATTAATACATCTGTTTAAGTTAGATTTCTACCACCAACACTTTTCCATACGAGATTTGTTCTTAACGGTAGAAATCTAACTTAGAAAGATGTATTAATGATTCTAATTATTATAATTCTGTAAATACGTACCTGTTATTGTCGCGAATCATATTTTGATCAAGATACAACCTGACACTGACCTGAAAATTGCAAAAAACGTAAGAAAAATTGAATTTCGCGGGCTACAACTACCCATTCGCCTTAACTTCACAGAAAATGAAAAAAAAAAAACAAAACAAAAGAATGCACCAGTAACCGATCAAAACTTTGAACTAATAGACTCGCGCAATGTCTCGCGATCTTACTATTTACACACACACGCGCGTCGTTATACGTTTCATTCATAAAAAATCAAAAGCCAGGCTTAAAAATCAGTACAATTTGGGGAATAAGTACATACTAATGTTATCAACAACGTGAACTATTTCTATACAAATAGTCAGAGGTCTAGAAGCCAGATTTAAAGCCAACTCGTGCGAGCGAGACGGGTCGATTTTTGTCGTTGCGCTTTCGCTAAGCGGCATTGGAGATGTTTGGCAACGATGCGCGTGATGAAAAGTGCGCGGAATTTGAAATTATTCATTGAGTATGTTCATTGAGTATGTAAACCTGGCAACCTTGCATCGTACTTACTATCGCGGGCGGCCCGGCCGGGACGCGCGGAGTTTATTTTTTATTATTCTTATCAATTCTTGCGACATGATTTTATAAGTTTACTTGTGTATTTTTTTTTTATTATTAGGCTCGCGTTTGATTGAAAGCCAGGCTTTTCGGCTTTAGTAAAAGGCACGCCCCTGGAGTGAGCATGACATACTCTCAGCCGCCAGAGCACATTCAAGTCAATGAAAGACGTACCCAGTAAATGGTAGCTTTATAGTATGTACATAGTGCTCACACATGTGCTATGCAATATTATACAATACTAGGAAATTGAATTTATACAATGCAAAGATAGACTTACAATCTTCAGCGGCTCAGTATTTTCGAGTGTTAATCAATTAGTTGTGGTTGTGGAGCAGGACCAGCATTGAGCCAGGCATTTTTATCAGCGATGTAATCCCCTAACTTATAATAATATTATAAGTTAGGGGATTACAAACATTAAACGCACAGCAGGCAGGCATATTATGCCTGCCTGCTGTGCGTTTAATACTAGACTTGAATTTTGTCTCATTCAGTTGAAGAATGTGGGGAGGTATTTTGTTATAACAATGTTATGATTTTAGTTTTTATTTCGGGTCTTATGAGTTACATAATAATTATGAGCTGCCACTTTCATTTCATCACTTTCATCCCAAAACGTGGTTTTTCCAGATATCAACTGGTTCACGTCTTTACACCAATTGTTCAAAAAGAACAATATTATTTTTTTTACCATATATTTTATTAATGAATTTCTATGATTCTCACATGTAATAAAATTGTAGTTGATATTTATTGATAAAACTAGTTCTAAATATGCGTTTATATTTTTGATTTGACATTTTGTCTTTAAAACTTCTGTAACTATATTCTCTGAAATAAAAAAAAATGAAAATGCTTCACGACTTGGGTAAGAAAGCCACATATTCTTTTATTTTAATATATTTATGATAGTCTTGCATTTCTTCAGACTCGAAATCATGTCTACAGGTTTGACAATCCTTATAAATATTTTTTTTTAAAAGATATATGAGCCACCCGCTACAGTATGCTACTGCTGCACATTTTTCTTTATTTTCGGGATTTGATAACAAATTTTGTACATCTGCATCCCTTATGCACAAGTGTTCCTCAGCTATTTCAAAATTAATATTGCTTGTTTCTGGTTGGGGCTGGTCCTCAGTTAAAATTTTTTTTTAATGAATGTAGTAGTTCAAAATTGTCTTCTTCACAATTTGCCCCAACCGATTTGTATGATGTTATATTACATATCAGTAGTGATTTATAAGCATTAATAAAAGCATGAGCACTTGGCATATTATTGCGGAGACCATGTGCTCTTACGGCCCCAAAGAAATTTTCTAAGGGGTCTTGATTAATATGGCGCAGCAGTATCGATTTCAAACCTGCAGAATGCAAATCCTTTGTCAATGCGAGAAAAGCTTCGATACTTTTTACCCAACTCGTTAAAGACGGCACAGTTGCTCTGTTACCAGTTTTAGTGATGAAAGTCATGGATTTCAATATCGGTAAACTTTTATACCACAAACTGTGATGTGGAGATTGCCGAGTTACAGCACATCTATAAATTTTTCCTAAGTCAGGTTTATGGAAATTGCCATTGACTGAATCGAACAATTTATCGAAGAATAAAATGAGATCGGCTGTATCCACACTTTTCTTCGGGAGTCTCCCTTCATCTGAAAAGAAAAAGTTTTAATTAACATTCATCGTGATTTTATGCATTGAAAAGGAAAGATTCACTAACTACATGGCCAGACTAAGGTTTAACGTCGTTACATAACGCGTTAATGAACATTAATCACTAACGCAGAGCTTAGGCTCCAAAGAAAACAATATAATTTGTAGCTTCAGTAGTAGTACTGAAGCTACAAATGGAAAGTGCAAATGTACTGTTAGTAAAAATGATCAATGAAAAAACAAACCTGCCAAGTATCCCATAGTCAGGCCAACGGTGTTGCTAAACACTTGTGTGCAGTGTTTGACTCTCATTTTTGGTATAAGTTGAGGATAGACATGCTCAGCTGTTAACTTGGTCATAAGCTTAACCCCTCTGTACTTTGGTCCTCGTTTATACAATGCTTCTATGTGTGACCAGGAAGCTAACTTTGTTTTACCATCTTCTTTAAACTGTAAATCTTTCGTCAGTAGGTTATTTCTAACGCCCTTCATGAGATGAGGTGGGTCATAAATTGGGTAAATTTTTTTTTGAATCTATCTCAAAAAAGCCTCCAGGATAATTTTTGCCACATCTTAAATAATTACCTTCAGTTGCCTTCATCAAAAGGTTAAGTGCTGCCATATTGGTTGCACCTTGGTCACATACTGTTGCAACCACTTTTAACCCAATGCCATTCAAAGAATTAATAATGTTTTTTAATTGCTTGCTTAAATCTGCCGATTTACTGCTTCCTTTACAAAATGAAAATAAGATAGGTTGTTTGTATTTCTTACAAATACCCCTTATCATAAAAACACACACATGGTCACAGAATTTCTTCGATCTTTCTTCTCCATTATCAATAAAACTGGATAATGTCATTGGTCTTGTCATAAGATGGCCATTTCGTCAAAAATCAGACAGCAATACTTGTGACGGGCGGGCATTTTTTCTACTTTTTTTTAAAATGTTGCAATATTATTTCGTTGAATCCTGGCTTTAGATTTATTTTGCAAAGCAATTTCTCTAGAGTTTTTCGCTTGGGAAGTATGCATATCTGACCAAGTATTCGGTATGCTCTAGGGGAAGGCTTGTATAAAGATAAACAGAGAACTTTCTCATCTAGAGTAAGACGTCTCCCTGCAGGTTTCTTTGCAAACTGTTTGATCTGCATTGCGAAAAATATCTGAGCTGCTGGTGTCATTTTTTCTTTCACCATTTGATAAGCAGAAGATTTCATAACTTTTTCTGCCATCATCATTTGCATTCTTAGCTTTTTGTTTGTATTGCGAGCTTTGCGCAATTTTGCTTTTACTTCAGATATTATGTCTTTCAGCTTCTATTCTGTTGCAGTCAAAGGCATGGAAATCTTATAACACCCTGAAAAAATAAAAATAAAATTATACATTGGGTATTATTTAGAATATATCGCACACCCAGAACAACACTGTATTATGTCGAAAAATTTTAAAATCGAGTTTTTTATTTAATAGAATAGCCAAAAATTTTTCGCACTAACTACGAAGACAGGCGTATTTATATAATACTGATACGCATTGGATTCTTCACATGCAATATTCAAGACATTCGCAATAACTTTGACATAACATGAAATAATGGTTTTTCCGTCCATTCTGAAAAATAAGCTATTTTGACTTAGTGCAGTGTTGATCTGGGCGTGCGATATACTTATAGAATATTTATTTTTAATATTCTAAAATAAATATTCTATAGGGGCTCGTGGCTTAATAATAACAGCCGCACAGGTCGATCGATCAGGTTAAGCTACGCTTGCCGCGGTTAGTCTGTGGATGGGTGACCATCTTTACATACTGAGACCACTCTGTGCCTTGGAAAACACGTTAAGCCGTTGGCCCCGTTTGTCATTCGTGGATCTTTGACAGTCGTTACGGGCAATCAGCCGACCAGATGTAGCCGTACCATTGCCCGTATTTCACAAAGAGAGAGTTGTCGTCCACATTTCTTAGATTTAAAAATTCTTACAGTACCCAGTCTCTATGTTCTAGTCCTTCTGACTAATCTTAAAAAGTACATACATGAATATGAGATGGATGAGGAAAGACTGGTTAGAGAGAGCACATGCAGAAAGGAATTGAGGAATAAGATAAATCCTCACTTCAACATTGTGAAGCACAGTTCAAAATATCAAGCAGTGCAATTATTCAATAAGTTACCACTACAATTAAAAAGCTTGATTTATACATCTGTATTAACCTTTTGAACGCCAGAGTATAAACGTATCGCCGTACCCCTGACGCCAGGCCACTTTAACAAAACAACACACACTTAAAACAACAAATTTCTCGATATTGGTGGTTTATTTATATTAGTTTCATGCAATACAATATAGACGGAAGCTTAAACTATTAAATTATATAAATAAAAACACACAAAAGTAATGATTAAATAGTTTATTTCATGATATGGTGCGACCCGTGGGACGTGTATTTTGTCATATATTTGTGACGTTGGCGTTCAGGGTAAGATTTCGTTTGTCACATATATGTGACAATGGCGTTCAAAAGGTTAAGGCAAAGCTTCAAGCATTCCTACTAGTTAAGAGTCTCTACTCAAAATCGGTTCAGCGGTTTAAGCGTGAAGAGATAAAAGACAGACAGACAGACACACTTTCGCATTTATAATATTAGTGGGTATTATTTTGAACATCACTAATTGTTTACAAGTCTTACCTACATCAATATTCATTACTTATCATTAGTATTTAATAATTATGTTGCTTTTCATTTACCTGGACTCGGAGATATGTCTGTGTCCTTTTGAACTGGTCTGGTAGAGACGGCCGTCTCCATTTGAAGTAAAGTGGATGGCATTTCACTATTCATTACTGTAATCACACAAGAAAAACAAAATTAAACATTGTATTGTGTTTAGATTACCAACTGCAAAAAATCGAGGTATTCCACTCAGAGCAATGATTTGAACCGCACTTGGACGAACAGCACCTGAGCACTTCCACTAACCACACTGAAACAAAATTTTGTAACGTGCGGTTCGATGGAACTGGTCTGGTAGAGGAGGCTGTCTTTATTTGAACTGAAGTAGATGGCAGTTCAATATTCATGACTGTCAGAACATAATAAACACAAATTTAAACATTTATTTATTAATTATAAAAAACCGGCCAAGTGCGAGTCGGACTCGCACACGAAAGGTTCCGTACCACCATAAAATATTTAAGACTAGGTACATATTAAAAAAAAAACGTAGTTGGGATGAATTTATCCTAAGAACAAACTTAACATTGTAGTTGAAAAATATGTTCTCCCATACATTCCAACTGCAATGTAAGTTTGTATGCACAATATTGGAGATTTACCATGTCATTTTAAGACCGTAGATGTCTTACAAGTTTTCCTGGAATCTATAGGTATAGAACTATTTTCTGTATTTTGTACCTATTACGGTTCATGAGATACAGCCCGCTGACAGACGGACAGCGGAAGCTTAGTGATAGGGTTCCGTTTCGAGTGGCCATTGCTTTGGCGCGGCCGGACTTTACAGTTTTACCCCTACCAAAAATTGCTCAACACGCCTAAACCTTCACATTTTACAAATAATAACAAGTCTTCTATTAATATTATAAAAACCCTCCCAATAATTTGATGGCCTTGATGCTTTCTATTATTATAAGTTTATGTAATGTATCATTTACCTGGCCTCGAAGATAAATCTGTGTCCATGGGCATGGGTCTGGTAGAGGAAGCTGTCGCCATTTGAATTGGCGTAGATGGCCGTTCAATATGCCTGCGCTCACCAACATGCACACCTGAAAATTTTAGGGTGATTTTTAATAGGGATGAACACCTTAACCATTTGGGATAAAAGGATTTATTCTTAGGAAGCCGTTATCATCATCAATCAAGTTTTACAGAACTTTTGACTACTTTTATGAAGACACAATTTCTAATAAAAAGACTGACTAACATTAAATCTGCTTAAAAAACTTCTTCATGAAGTAAGTTTCTATTTTTACATTGCTTAGTTTTGTATTTCACAAAACAAGACATGGTTAGATTATTCACCTTTACTTTTTTCATCCATAAACAGTGTAGTTTTTAAAATTAACATATTTTACCTGGAATTTCAAGTGTTGGAATTGCCAGTGCAGTTAGTTTCATATTTGGAAATATGTAAACATCTTCAAAATGTTTCTGACACACTTTTCTGTTCTTACGTATGAATTTATTATCTTCTCCAATAATATCACCTCCAATTTTCATAACCCAAGTGCGAAAATGTTCTATTTGAGTAGGATTGTTTGGATTTGGAAACCGGTGCAACGGCAATCCTAAAACATGATAATTAAAAACTTGTTACAAGATGTTCACAAAACATAAAAAAGAAAATAATCTGAGTAGGTACTGAACTTGTATCTTGGTTTGGTTAACAATAATGAGTGGTCTGGAGTCATACACATAATTTAATACTCAAACTTAAAATTAAGTACCGACTTTTCTAGATACTTAACATAATTATAATTATTATGTTTAGATATTTGTTACTCCACCATACTTCAACAGCTAAATAGGTTTGGGAGAACACACCTAAGACGACCCACTGACCACACAGGTAGACCATGACCTGGATTAAGCTAGAGAACACTTTAACTCAGTAACAGGTTTCCATGGAATAATTTCCAATCACTAAGCGGACAAAGAATAATAGGAGTAGGGATCTAAGAATTATTTAAGGCGAATGGGTAGTTGTAGCCCGCGAAATTCAATTTTTCTTACGTTTTTTGCAATTTTCAGGTCAGTGTCAGGTTGTATCTTGATGAAAATTTGATTCGCAACTATAACAGGTACGTATTCACAGAATTATAATCATCAGAATCATTAATACATCTGTTTAAGTTAGATTTCTACCACCAACACTTTTCCATACGAGATTTGTTCTTAACGGTAGAAATCTAACTTAGAAAAATGTATTAATGATTCTAATTATTATAATTCTGTAAATACGTACCTGTTATTGTCGCGAATCATATTTTGATCAAGATACAACCTGACACTGACCTGAAAATTGCAAAAAACGTAAGAAAAATTGAATTTCGCGGGCTACAACTACCCATTCACCTTAAGTAGTATGTTTGTTGCTCATTTACATACTTATTTTATCAGTAAGAATAATTACAAGTAAGTACCTATGTGTGTAGTTTCAGCATTATATGTGGTAAGATTCAACTGAAACAATTTTGAAGTAGGTATCAGTTACTTAAAACGTAAACCATGATATTATTTTAATCTGTCGAGCTCCGCTAATAAGACACAATTGATTTTCTATTGTTTCGTCGCCAATGGCGACGCGCGGTGCTTGACCGGTCGGAAAACGGGAATTCTATAAAATTTCGAAATTCTGCACATTGCCGGTGATACGTATAAAAAATATACTCAGAATGAGACAACTTACCGCCTCCAACTTTCATGGAACAGCCGGGAACACAACAAGACCTTTGAGCCATCGTAGACTTATCGTGTAAAAGTTCACGATTAGTGTTTTATGGCAATCTACACGTAAGGCTGGAGGAACAAAGTTCAACTCAACGTACCGAATGAAAATAAAACCGAGAAAACACGAAAATACAAGAAAATTAACAGACTATGCGCATACAAATCAACCGAAAAAAAACTTGTGAAAATTCAGAATAATGTCAAATGTCAACGTCACTTTGGGTGCATTCCGAGTTAGGACTATCATCGATATTAGGTTTAATTAGGTTTAAGCACGCTCAAATCGATTATATCGATTACATTCCTAACTCGGAACGCGGCATTTATTGACTTCGTCATTTCATTGAGTTTTGGTTAAACTGCCATCTAGTAATAATCCTTTGATAAAATTACAAACAGCATTTTGTTTCTTGAAGCAGCTAATAGATGGCAGTGCTTACAGCGTTCCGTGCCATTTGTTCTAAGTTACCACAGCATGCATGCAGCTGCGAGTATTTCAGAATTATGTTTTTTTGTGCTTGTTGGTCCTATGGAACGAAATCGCGCAAGCTATGCTATCAATTTTTTTCGTAACGCAAGGGCAAAAATCCAAGTAAATTAAATCTTGATTAGGCAAAAGTCCAAGTAAATGAATGAACCTTGGAACGTATGTATGTACACCTTATACGGCCTGGCTACGACGTATATTTTAGTATATTTGATTTTACCGCTCGCCACCCCAGAGTGCCCAGACCCCACGCTAAGCTGCCGCTGATAGTGGCGAGGTCGTGGCCAAGCCGTAACCGCCCGGCCACGACTTTTGGTTTAGCGGCAAGCGGCGCGGTTTCTTTTGTCTAGTGTTGACGCTGCGAGCGGTGCGTCGCGGCATGGTTCATACATTTTGGTATATTTGTTTTTACCGCTCGCCGCCCCACGCTAAGCTTTTTTTTTTTTTTTTTTTTTTTTATGGATGGGAAATCATCAAATGACCCCTCCCGCTCTGGGTGGAGCGAAGGGAGTGTCAGACTCTTACTGACTAAAACCCATCCGTGTTCCTTCCTTAGCCCTTTATGTTCCGGGGTAGCGGTAACCCTTTCGGACAATCCCGCACCCCCGGCAGGCTTCGGCCCTGGCAGGCCCCTTCCTTTCTGCTGACATCTCTTTGAGGCGCGCGTGGAACACAACGCGCCGTCCGGCACGGGCCTGGTCCTGATCGGACGGTGAGCTACCCATTACTCTCCGTCCGCAGGCCCGCGCCTACGGTGGCCGGGAGTCGTCACGCGGCTCCCGACGCCCGGAGCGTCTCCCGCGGCGGCTGGGGTGTGAGGCTCTCTCCCTCAGCCGTTCAGCCACCTCCTTCGCTAGCATGACTGCTTCGCAGAAGGAGGTGACCGCCTCCCACTCCCTCTCGCCCCGGACCATGGCTTGAACCAGGGCCGGACGCGAGAGGTCGCCGCCGCTGTCTATCGCCTCTACGAGGGCACGGCGGTGCTCCGCCCATGCGGGGCAGACCTCCACCGTATGCTCCACCGTGTCCTCTGGGCGATCCTCGCAGTGGTGACACCCGGGCGTCTCCTCCCGCCTGATGATGTGCAGGAACCTCCCAAAACATCCGTGTCCGGTGAGGACCTGCGTCAGGCGATAGGTGAGGACGCCGTGACGCCTCTCTAGCCACTCCTCAAAGAGGGGTCTTATCGCCACTATCGTGGCGTGCCCTGCGCTGGGTTGCGAAAGTCGCTCCTTCCATGCCACCATGAGATCGCGCCGGAGGTCTGTCCGCTCCGCCACGATTTGCCGCGGAAGCGGAGTTTCCCCCCGGCTCAGTGCCTCCGCGCGCCACTCATACAGGCGCGCTAGGACTATCGCCTCCAGATCCCATGGCGGCAGTCCGGCAAGGAGGCTTGCCGCCTCGCCCGAGATCGTGCGGTACCCCCGGATCAGCCTTACGGCTACCACCTTTTGGGGCGCGTTCAGATAGTGGGCGGCTCGCCGCCGCAGAGAACGCGCCCACACCGGGGCCCCGTATAGGGCCATGGACCGCACGGCCCCACGCTAAGCTGCCGCTGGTAGCGGCAAGGCCGTGGCTGGGCCGAACCATGCCACGACGCACCGCTTGCAGCGTCAACGCTATACAAAAGAAACCGCGCCGCTTACGCTAAGCCAAAAGCCGTGGCGGGGCGGTTAGAACTTTACAATGGGCGTTTTTTGACGTAAAGTTTTTTATAGTGCGTGCATAAGTTTTTGGATTTTATGGTTACCGCACGCAGCAAAAAATCGCTGTGCGGCCTCTGGCTTAAAATTTCATATTTGCTACTGAAGCTTTCATCGACATACAACATGATACCGAATTACAAAAAACGTTAGAAAAACTCAATTAAAACGCTTTCGTAGATCCATTTACCGTTAGTGTGATACCAGGTTTACACGGTTCGGTGTTAGTTGAATAACTGCTCGAGCGAAGTTGAAAGCGATTTGAACTGTCTGAACAGACTTCCAATTAAATTGAATTTCAAATACAAAGTATTTTTTGTTGGTCAAAAAAACTTGTCCAACTAAAATAAAATTGAACGCGATGTGAACACGGTATAAGCAGGCTGTGGTTAGGTTTGCGGTCCGCGGTCGTCGTAGAGATCGTCAACATTTTTATTTTTAACTTTTTGTTTTGTGTTACCCTTCTCACTGCTTGGCTAATTTTTACCTACGTAAAAAACTGCCGTAGCAATGTCCCTTACGATATTTTTCTTGGAATTAGTTTAGTTGAAATAAATGCTTTGAGTTTGAGTTAAATGCAATATTCGCATAACAAAACCACACGCTAGTTCCTGGGATAATTATGTTATGTATGAGCTATCATCAACATAGAGGAAAAATTTTAGCTATCAATAAAAAAGTACTCTGTGGTTATGATTATGAGTTATCGTAGGAGTCTTCTCAACGCTATTCATAAGTCCAAAACCCGAGTATTTTGTCAGTTTAAATCAAATAGACGCCCGCTATTCTTCCAACAGCTATTTGCTGTCGGGGGCAAGTCAAATGTTATCGAAATGTGTCGTTTTCGATACGATAGCCTGTCGTAAGGTTGTGAATAGCTATGCTGGCATAGTTTCCGCTTTATAAAAGATTTCTTTGACATCAGCATATACTAATTCCATGATCGATGATTTCAAGTTGACAAGACACTATTGACAGTTTTGCGTGACATAATCAATCACTGGTTACTGGTATGTCAAATTGACAATGACACTGACAGCACAGGTCATTGGTCAGACGACAGGTCGACAGCAGTTTGCTTTGCCAATGGTTTGATATTTTTGGTGAGCTCGAACACCTTAAAATGACTTAAAATTGCTATCTGTAATACGTAGAACTTAAACATATTATCTAATTCAGTCGTTTTATTTTTTAAATTGTATACTAATAAGTGCCACGTTAAAGTTTTATATCGAGTAAGTGCTTGTGATAATAATTATGTAAATGTTACTACTTCAATGTTTCTTACGCTGACTTATAATAGAAACTCAACGTCTTCTGTCAGAGATATTCCTTTAAGTATTAACATAAATGTTGAATCAATGCTGCAAGCTGTACATTTTTGTGTTCAAGAACATTATTGCTTATTTTATTTTTTGATACCTTCTACCAGATTACAAGGTCTCGCACTTTTGAATTGAATAACAATAGCCTGTAAGGGTGTACACAGGTGTATATGAATATTTATTTAACACTTTATGTCTTGTAGGTATTCATCATGTTCTGACAAAAGTTGCTCCAGTTTCTACTTTCACTGTTCATTAATTATCTGTTGAGTTCACCAGTGAATGGTAAAAGATACTTTCTAATTTAATGTTATCATGTACTTTCACCATGCTTACAGATATTGTTATGCCTAAATGTACCAAATAATATGTAGGTTTATTACTGTCTTACATTCTATTTTCTATAATCTACAGTCAACAATTGAGATAAGTATGCAGGATCGTCAGATATAGTTGAAGTTTAATAAGCTACCGATGGATGTTTTTGAATAAAATTTTATTTTATTAATAGAAAACAAACAGCTCATATTTTATCAAATTAAATTTCAGTCAACAACATCCATCGGTTTCTTGCTAATCTTCAACTATATCCGACGTTCCTGCATACTTATCTCTTTTGTTGACTGTACATAGATTTATAAAGATTATTATGTATCTCTAAAGAAAGGCTTTGCCTTGTTGATATTAGTTTATACATTCTAAATAGTAAAATAACAATGGGTGATCTATTTCAAAATTGAATCTGAAGTGATTCACTGCAGTAACTTTATACATTTATTGCATTGCTATCATAAAGTGTTAGATAATGAGTGAGGTACCTATCATGAAGTATTTAAATTAAAGTTGTGTGCTCTATGCTAACATTGAATGCACACATTGATATTTGTACTAGTAATAAACTCAATAAATTTATTCTTACATCTGTTCTGAGCTACAGCTAAGCAAACACCTGTAACATAACATGGTTTGTTTTTAGTTTATTCACTTACCTGTTTTATAAACTTGCCACTGCTTCAGTAGTTCCATGGCATAGTTTTAAAACATATTATAGTTTATTCAACAATCTGTTTGATCTATTTTGAGTTACACTTAAAATTTAAAACACTAAGAACATAGGCTTGTATGACAATGTGATCTGCAGAAATCTCAAAAGTAACATAAGCACCGATGATCCCTCTAAAACCACAGAATACTTAAAGTACTACGTACAGAAAGGCCACTCCCTTCCCCGCACTAACATCAGTTACCGCACCTCACCCCGCACTTCGAGGTTACCGTCGCAGTTCTTTAACAAAGAGCTCTCGCAAACACAAGTACCTCACGCACACATTCATACGTATACAAACGTCATTTTTTAATGTAGTAGTAGTAGGTAATTATTTTGCGAGCGTTGTATGGAGTGTCCGGGGTGTGCTAAAACTCTTCAAAAGTGTGTTTCTCATTTATTTGACATTTTGTTTTATTTATATTTTCACGATGCTCTTTCAAAATATTACAACTTATAAACTGCAAAAACATGACTGTGAGATTATTATTAACTGGTAGTTTTTTATTTTACAGAAATGGATCATATGAGTATGGGTCATGCAAATCATGAACATGGGAATCATATGAATACAGACCACATGATGCCAGCTCCTGACCATGACATGTTGATGAATGGTACATTTCAGGATGATATTATTCAAGTAAGTTTTTATTCAAATTGTCTGCCCCAACCCTGGCCTTTTTTGATAAGCTCCAATATTACAATATTAAGTCATTGACTGCCACCGCTGTCACCGGTGACCGCCAACAATAGATTATCTATTGTGTCTGTTGTCTGGCAGTCAACGTGTTAAAACATTGTGAGGAAACAGGCATGTCCTAGAACTAAAAATTCGAAGACATGTGAAATCTACCAACTCGCACGAGGCCCACTTGGTGGATTACGCTTCACTTGGGGGGATCTAAAAGTATATCCATATTTTTTTAATTATCCTTGATATATCTTAATCAGGGAGTAGATGTGATTTAGATCACTTCATGTGGAGCCTAGGTGCATTCTGTTTAAAAACATTTTAAATCATTATTAATCCGCTATGTGTAGTTTTAATAAGGGGGCTTAAAACCGAATGTTTAAAACATTTAAAATCCGTTTTGTATGTGTGACAGAGATGACGCTCTACCATACGAAGAAAAACTTTTTTACAAAAAAATAACGTCATTATTTTTCACTTTTTAGTTGTACCTACCCCATACAAATTAGCTATAAAACATCATTAATATAATATAAACTAAGTGGAAAAAATTTCTATTATTGAAGCTAACTCAAAAACTACCAAGCAAAGTTAATAAAATTTATATGGACCACCCCTGAGGCATACATTATCCATTAAAAAATGAGAGAATTTTGCAAATCCCGTGCATCTTTTTTTTGCATATGTCCGAACATACATTATAAAAAAATATAAACCAAATTGAGAACCTCTTCCTTTCTTTGAAGTTGGTTAATTAAATAAATTCATAAACAAAAAATCTGGTCAAAAGCGAGTAGGACTCGCGCACCGAGGGTTCCGTTCCGTACCATCATAATAATATGTTTTTAAATTTTCATCGGCGAGGCCTATATTCAAAGAATTTTAACACTGCGCCTTGGTGTAAAATATGCAGTTTTAGGTCAGCGCCATCTCTTGAACTAGTGCAAGTTTTGTTGATGATTTCTGAAAAAGTGTGCTATTTAGAGACGTCATTTTATTTTTCCTGTAATCTTTACATAAACTTCTATCACATAGAATTATTTCAGATTTTTCTCTTTACATACTTCGGAGATAAGGGGGGAACGGTATTTTTTTAACATTTTTCATCAAAAGTCGAAAACATTGCGGCCTAAGAAAAAAGAAAAAATGTTTGAGAATGTACAAACTACGCTCTTTCACATGATACCCCACATGCCTTAGTAGCCCCACTTCGAATTTTTCAGAACCCCTTTCAGTCCCTGTTGCAAAAAAAAAAAGTTTAAGTACTTATTTCTTATTTGCAAAATAGTTCGTCATCTAAAACTATTCCAAATTTCAAGTTGATAGCATTAGTAGTTCTTGAGATATCCAGCTGTGACAGATAGACAGACTGAGTCGCACCATAAGGGTTCCTTTTTACAATTTTGGTACGGAACTCTAAAAAGTTATGCCTGAATTTACTTGCAAGATTAGAGGTACCCCAATAACAACTTTGACAGAAATGTGGGTGTACCGTGGTATACTGAACACATCTGCGTACCCATGTAGAGGGTACAGGCGTGATGTTATGTTGTGTGATTGCGTAAACAATGCATACGTATGCGATAGCAGCTATCGCGGTTGATTTGCTGGCATTTATTGAAGAGTTCCGTTGTCTGTCTCCGAAACTCATCATCAGATCTTTACGAAATTTTGTGTAGTAGATAAGGTCTATAATTGTATTGCTATCTTGAAAACTGCGCGTCGCGTCGCGTCGCGGTGTGAACTGACCCTGAATATACAATTAAGTATTTTGTGAATAT
The DNA here is from genome assembly GCA_947508005.1 of Amphipoea lucens. Lineage (NCBI taxonomy): Eukaryota > Metazoa > Arthropoda > Insecta > Lepidoptera > Noctuidae > Amphipoea > Amphipoea lucens. Next base: position 14,851,777 of record OX382359.1, read on the forward strand.
TTCAAGTGCCTACCTGTTATCATTTATTGATATCGAGCAAAAATAGGCAAAAAATGGCGTTTTTTGTATGGGAGCGCCCATTAAATATTTATTTTATTTTAATTTTATTATTTATTGTTAAAGTAAAAATACAACTGAGTATTTTGTGAATATTTCAAGTGCCTACCTGTTGCCATTATTGATATCGAGCAAAAAAGGACAAAAAAATCGCATTTTTTGTATGGGAAATATTTCCCTTAAATATTTATTTTATTTTGTTTTTTGTTGTTATAGCGGCAACAGAATTTCAACTGTCTAGCTATCGCGGTTCTTGTGATACAGTCTGGTGACAGACAGACGGTTTTTACCCTTTGGCAGTGTTGGGCACAATTGAATTAATTTTTTAATTGTAGAAGCAAACAATTACAATTTTTATTTCAACTAAATTAATTGCAATTAAATTAATTCAATTATTTTTTAATTGTGAAATGCAATTAAAATCAATTGCAATTAAATCTGTTAATTGTGGTTTACAATTAATTCAACTGCAATTAAAATTTTATTTGCATTTAAATTAATTGTTTCAAACAATTAATATTTAATTTAACTACGTATTTGATGAATGTAAATATGGCAGGAGTATGGCAGGAGATTTAAAACTACGGTTATCCTTGTTTCCTTGAACCGTCCAATCCTGAATTATTCTAGTTAGGTACCTGTGCTACACTTTTACGTAATGTTCTGGCTTAAATCCAGGCTTTACATATCTTTGAGAATACTATGGAGAATGCTCTTGCATTGTTTGAATTATATTTTTCAGTTACTTACATTTATTAATTGTTAACTGTAATTGTAAACGTGTATCAAACAATTAACAATTAATCAATTGTAATTGCAAATTTTAACAAGCACAATTAATTTAATTGTAATCGCTAAGTTTTACAAGCACAATTAATTAATTGTTAATTGCGACACGTTACAATTACAATTAATTATTTTAGTTGTTAGTTGCAACTAAATTTGGCAATTTAATTGTCAGTTGTTAGTTGTTTTACAATTAGTTTTTGCCCCACTCTGCCCTTTGGGTACGAAACCCTAAAAACGGAACCCTTATAAAATAACTTCGCTGTCCAGACGGACAGCGAAGTTATTTTATAAGGGTTCCGTTTTTAACACCACGCGTTCCTGAGAAAAAGGGTCTTCACAGACGTGAAGACCCTTTTTCTCAGGAACGCGTGGTGTTATCAAGTGAAATTAATATCGAATACTCAGGCCTGCAATCCCTTGAAGCAGTGAAAAAATAAAACATCTAAGTCAACGCAACCAAAAGATACGGGCGTTTATGTTCCGTTGATGCCACATATTATAAATTTATAACACTCGCAAGGGAATCAAAACATATAGGGTACTTCCCGTTGACCTAGAATCCGGCAAGAAGCAATGCCATGTAGTACAAGTAAAGGAAAAAATTCCAAAACCGTAAAGTGGTTACATTACAAAAAAAAAATCCCGTGATAACTATTTACATAAGTACTTATAGGTCTACCAGAATCTCAAGGCAAAAAATATTGAGATTTTCATATGGCAATGTCAATCCATATGAAAATCACTATTTTTTTTATGCCCATATACGGAACCCTCGGTGCGCGAGTCCGACTCGCACTTGACCGGTTTTTTTAAGGATATTGCTGATCCATTACTTCATGTGTTCGAAAAATCTGTCTGCTCAACAACGCGAATAACGTAATGAATGTTGCTAAACTGTCAAAATAAAAGCTATTCCTATTGTTAGTGTGTTACACAATTACTCCGCTGGTGAAGCACAGCGCAAGACGGTTTTCACTGGAAAACAAAATATCATCAACTTTCGTTAGTTGAATGAAAATAAGTAAACTTTTATTATTTGGCGTATGAGTGATGGGGTACTTAAACTTAAAATCATTTATTTTCGACTTTATTTTAAGAAAGCAAAGTTCATATTGGTTTCGCAGGGCAACCATGCTTCGCCAGGTTTACGCCGCATAATTATTTTAATACGAACGTGAATCGTGCGCACGGCGCAGAATCCTAGGTACAGTTGTTTATCAATATGACACTTCACTTTCTGCATACGCGCAGTCATTGAGACATACTCGGGGTGTTGATGTTTTATTGTAAGCTAGGCATGCTGTATTGTTACTGTAATTCGCAAGGAGTCGTAACAGAGGTTTTTTTTGAGTGGCTTGCCCTAAGTTTGACCCCTAGGCACGCCACTGCCGTAGAATATGCACAATAGCGGTATTGCAGTATACTTTACAGATTGATAAACGGATAACTTTTCTCTGGAATTGATCCTGGGAAACACCAGGAGTGTACCTAATCTTGTATAAACTATGCTTACTCCAAAACGGAATTTATCTCGGTCAAGTTACGCAGACATATACCGTGGTACTTACTAGCATGCGTGTGCAGAGAGCGCGTACGGGTTACCAGAATGTCACGCCCCTTCATGCTTGCAGATATATTATTTAGCAGAAATTTATATCTCTCACTAGCTAACCCAACAGACATTCATCCTGTCCACATTCCAATAATTCATACAAAATTCCAGAGAAAAAGATTTTCTGTTTTTGCTGTATTTTTCAATCTTCGATTAACTTTTCTTTCCATAAAAATATTAACCCTATTACGAAAATAGCAAAAAAAAAACTTACCCAAATCGATCCAGCCCAGCCGTTTTCAAGTTATGCGCTTACCAACGAAGTCTTTAATTTTTTTTTTCATTTAATTGTACCTAATGATGTATTCTTTTTTCAGAACACCTTTAATGCTAGTGAAGAGAGTATAAATTACAGATCAGAGTTAAGAGCACATGCACACCACGGACATGAGGGACATGCCTTACACGAAGGACACGGAGCTCACGGGGATCACGCTATGGCTGGAGGTCATGATATGGCTATGACTGTAATAATCACATGAGTTCTTTTCTTTCAACCAACTGCCCTTGTTTTACTAGTTTCTTAGGCGCGTATTAATAAACTAATGTCCACATAGCGACTTTAACCGGAATCTTGGGAGGTAATGGCGAAGTTTTTAACGTGCGTCAGTCATTAGAATTGTATACGTTTACTTTTTTTTAATTAGGAGAGGGTAGATTTACAAGTAGTTTATTATTACTTTATATCCTAAGTCAAATCGCTTATCATCATCTTTCACAGCATCCCTTATAAGGTCCTATACAATACCTGCACCTTAATTGCGGAACACACTATCAATTACAATATGAATAATTTGAAGGATATTGATAATCCATTGCTTCATATGTTCGAAAAATTTGTCTGCTCAACAACGTAAACAACGCAATGAATGTAGTTGAACTGTCAAATGAAAGGCAAATGCTACTGTTAGTGTGTTACGCAATTACCGCTCAGGATGTTAATATAATACTATAGAGCTTAAGAGATTGTCACACAAGTATGAGTGACATAGATAATAATAATAATAAATTTTTAATTAATCGTAATTTATTTAATAAGACTATTAAGTAGATGAAGGTAGAATTATTCCTAAATGAAGCTCTACAAGTCGCACTTTTTCTAAAACTCGAATGTGCCATATTAACGACCGCGTAGAGATCGTTTTATTTAAAATTGCACGCCCCTCCACTGCTTGTTGAATACACATTTCAAATAATTGTATAGGTACTTAGATTTTTTTGTGGAGGGGCTTGCAGTTTAAAATTAAAAGATCTCTACCTACTGTAATAGATTTCGTGAATTTAAATCTGAATTTAAAATTTATACCTACACAAAATATTTCACATAAATCTGTATTATTTTATTTTTAGTTTCACGGGGGTTACGATGAAGTCATTCTCTTTTCTTGGTGGAAAGTAACAGACATGGGAGAATTTGTTGGATCTTTCCTTGCAGTATTCTTAATGGCTTTACTTTACGAAGGGTAAGATTTATGTTCAATGATTCTTGTTTATGTGGATAAATTTTCTTTGTTTAGGCGATATTAATTATTAGTGAGCGGTATATATGTACTTACATTAAAATTTGTCTGTATCGTCCCGGAGGTTATCAACCAAAAATAAGCCTTCCCTACTCCCTAGTCCATCTGCCAAGCATGATGAAAATCAGGAACCCACGTTTCTATTTCGCCTGAAGACCATTTCTCGTAATTTAAAACGTATTTTCTTTTTCTATTTAAAGGAACAGCAAACAGTTACATTATAAGAACTTACAACTAATTTAACAAAAACAATTTTAGTAATAATGTAGTCACAACCCTGTCCACAGGTAGACATAATGTTGGAAAATTAGAGGTATTTTTTACAGATTGAGACAGATCAGACTGCGAACATTCTTAAAATTACGAGAATTGCCCCTCTGGTCATTCTCCTTTAAAAATTTCTGAATTCCATACATTTCCTTTTGGGAGCCTTATGTTTAGCTATGCTTTAATAATCACGCTCAGAATGATCGAATTTTGTTAATAATTTTAAGTACTTTGTCATATACAGGAAGATTTTTAAATCACCATCCAAATTTTTACAGGCTGTTCTACCCATGAATATGAACAACTTTCGCTATTGTTCATATTCATGGTTAAAACACCCTGTAAAAATTTGGATGGTGATCAAAAAATCTTCCTGTATACAGGGTTATTGGAAAAACACCAACAACGTCGTAAGAGGTCATTGTACTCATCATTATGAACAACTTTTACCATGGGACCAAACCTGTAATCGCGAAAAAAAAACAGCTGTTCCCTGCATTTTGACATACCTACGAACATAAATTTAATGTAGGGAACAGCTGATTTTGTTTTCGCGAAATCAGCTTTGGTCCCATAGTAAAAGTTGTTGTTGGTGTTTTTCCAATAACCCTGTATATCATTGTAGCAACAGCCGCACTAGGTTGAGTCACTTAGAAAGGAGAAAAACAAAGTTCCCCAAAAACCATAAAACCATAGAAATAGAACATATTATGTAAAGCAAGTAAAAGTCCTAAAGTCCTACACTTTTAGTGCTCATATTTGCTTCTAAACGAATTGTATTATTTCTTTTACTATTGTAATGTCTACTTATAACTGCCTGTAAAAACCTAGAATTGTAGTTTCTTACATTTTTAATCATTATCATAATTTAAAATAATGATAATTATAAATAAAAGTTGGCCCCATGAACGAACCCCGAGAACGCCACAAGACAATAAATAATAATCTTGTAATACAAAAAATATTATTTAACTATTCTTTGTTTCAGCCTAAAATACTACAGAAAACACCTATTGTGGAAAACGTATACAGGGCTCCAATACTGTGCAGTAGCACCTCCAGATAAAGGTGCCTCAAATCTATGTACTCCAGATGACCCGCAAGTTATACAGTTGAGTAAAATTATGTAAACTCTTGGAAGTTAATTGTTTACCAAATTGACTAAAAATTTAAAATTTCCGTAAAATAGAAATGGTTATAACACGGCATATTGGCAGTGTCAATTAACCTAACAATTAATTTCCCTGACTGTACCTATTACCTACCCATCACGCAGTCTAAATCCTAGTTGGGGTTTCATTTCTTTTAATTCCTTGGGGCGTTTTTAGGGCTTTGCGCTTTGCACATGCACGCGGAATTTACCCGCATCTTCAATGCACCTTATATGCGTACCTACCGCACTTAGACGAAAAACAAATCTGCATAACACTAAAGACGCTCTTATCTCTACACTATCCTGTTTGATTTTTAATAATAATTATATATCCGTCACCATGTTCAAAAAAATCTAAGATAACAATAATTAGTCAAGTACTTATGCTTATTTCCGCTAGGTACTTACATAAACATAATATTTAACTAATGATTTAAAGACCGTGTCGAGGCACAGTAATTTATCGTAGAAATGCGTGAAAATTAGAATTTACATGGTTTGTTTCTGTGTTTCATGACATATTAAAACTCTAATGATGCATTAAAATAGCCAGCCGGTACGGATATACAGGTTTTTTCTGGTTGGTAATGGTAAGCTAAACTACACATATCCATGGAGTTTCTTGAAAAGACTTTTTTTTCCAAAAAAAAAAACAACAGACTTAAAAAAATATGTACTACAAAGAGATAAATAACTTTAATTTCGGAAGTCGGTGTCATTAGTTCCGCATTTTCGTTTTTTGACACCGACTTCCGAAATTAAAGTTATTTATCTCTTTGTTGTTTTTTTTTAAGTCGGTTGTTTTTTTTTGTGTAAAAGTTTTTATTTTTCATTAATCATCAAAATTCGTATAGAAATGCCGGAGATGCAGTAAGGGGTTTGAAGGTTTTGGCCCTAAAAACAGCCGCCATTTTGATTTTTTTTGAGAATCGCGGTGCACAACAAAAGTTATATATTTAGATAGAGGACACTTATACAAACAAAAAATATAATATAACATAATATCCTAAAGCGTCAGGTTTCGGAGTTATTCACCAAAATATAAGTCGAAAACAACTGGGACTTTTTTGTTTTTTTTTCCCTCTAGGTAAGCATATTGAACTATTGAGGTAATAGAAACGTTATGAAACCTTTATGGAGAAGAAACAAATGAAGAATAGACATTTTTTTAAATAAATAATAAAACACCGCAATTTATAGTTCGTTTTTTAATCCCAGAGAATAATCTGACAAGTGTACCTAATGTCAAACTTCTATACTAAAAAAAACGAAAACACAAAAGACTTAAATGTCAGATTAGTCTCTGGGATTAAAAAAACGAACTATAAATTGCCGTGTTTAATTATTTATTTAAAAAATGTCTATTCTTCATTTGTTTCTTCTCCATAAAGGTTTCATAACGTTTCTATTACCTCAATAGTTCAATATGCTTACCTGGAGGGAAAAAAAACATAAAAATCCTTGTTGTTTTCGACTTATATTTTGGTGAATAACTCTGAAACCTGACGCATTAGGATATTATGTTATATTACATTTTTTGTTTGTATAAGTGTCCTCTATATAAATATATAACATTTGTTGTGCACCGCGATTCTGAAAAAAAATCAAAATGGCGGCCGACCTTAGGGCCACCCTCCATACAAAAATCTTCAAACCCCTTTATGCATATAACTTCGTACATAAGAATAATTACCTAATGTATACATGCATACTTTCAGGAAGGTTTTAGGATAAATAACTAAAACCTTCCTGAAAGTATGTAGATCACATTAGATCGCGGACATACAAACATACAGACGGGTCGAATACAGAACCTCCTTTTTTGAAGTCGGTTAAAAAGAGTCTTTCTCAAAGACTGTCCATTGAGTTTCCTGCCCGTTCTTCTCCATAGGTGCCTACCTAGTGCCTATTACGTTTTGGCATGGGCAACTAGCTTCATTTTTCTGACTGACCGACTCAAATTAATTGAAATAAATGCTTTGAGAAAAACGCTGAAAGGGCCCGTGAGGTCACAAAAAAATCAGTTTAATTCACTTTTTTTTTTTTTTTTTTTTCAATTTTGATGTAGGCATCTTTCATTTTCCTTAGGACTATCATTATCCACCACAGTACTTATTACAATAAGGGTCAGCGCAGACCGACGGAGTGGCGGTGGAGTCAATTTTATTCTATACAAGCTGCGCCCCGTGGTTTCACCCGCATAAGTCTCGACCCCGTGGAAATATCGGGATAAAAAGTATCCTATGTCCTTTCCCGGGACTCAAACTATCTCTATACCAAATTTCATCTAAATCGGTTCAGCGGTTTAAGCGTGAAAATGTAACATACAGACAGACAGAGTTACTTTCGGATTTATAATATTAGTACGGATTTTATTTCAGCCGTATGCTATACGCTAAGCATACGTTTAAAATATATTAATTTGTATGACGTAATAAAAACCCACAAAGACGCGCGCTGTTATTCGCCGCCACTCAGTCGGTCTGCGCTGACCCTTCTATATGCTGCTTTTCTTTTTGCAAAACATATTTTGCATCATGTCTGGCTAAATTAGAAACTTTTCTAAAAAAAAATAAAAAATGCGTTTTTGTGTTTCTCAAAATCGATCTTATTTTTTGCCTTATCTACCTTGTCGTTGCTCTTTTTAACGTAGTTTCTTAGTATTCGCAAAGAAGTCTCATCTCAAAAATTGACCATTACTTTGATAGTGATGCACGGTGGGGGAGGGGTGGGTGTGTTAAATTAAAAGGAAAAGGCTCGCTATTTTTTTCATCTTTCGTCCTGCAGTTTCTTTCACAGCCTGTACTAATACCATCTTAGCTTTTATATTTAATAATTTATACTGAAACCATTTTTTTTTACCGATTGATGTCAAATTAATTCTTTTTTGGGTTTTGATTAACTTGTATTGATTTTTACTAACAAATGTGTGTTCTTTTTAAGGCCGGTGCCCCATGTTCTCGAAAGAAATGTGTAAGTACTTAAATCACTCAAAACAATAATAATTATGTAGATTTATTTCTAATCATCATTATATATAATGTAACCATGTTTTTATGTAATTTCAGCCCTACTATGTTGAGTACAGCGCATGCGTGGCAGACAGTACTTCATGGGATGCAAGTTTTAGTGAGTTATATGTTGATGCTGGTATTCATGACATACAATACATGGCTATGTGCTGCCGTGGTCTTGGGATCAGCATCTGGTTACTTCCTCTTTGGATGGCGTGAATCCGTTGTAGTGGACTTTACAGAACATTGCCACTGATACACGCTAAAATATCTATGTTTTGTGAACCAGACTAGTATTATTTTCTTAATTATATGTTTATTATTCATGTAACCTCGCTATTTGAGCTCAAAATATTTTACAAGTATCATGGAATATTTTATCATGTGTTAAGAGGAAAGCCTTGATATAAGTACTTTGGGCAACATTTATACCAGTTATTATATACTTTTAGGATCATATTGTATCTATATACTTAGGTAAATATAAAAAATATAATGCTTTGGACATGACTTTGTTTATTTCTTCCTGATTTAACATTACTAACAATTATGTTGAATTGTAGTAGTATAAAATAACTATTTATTAGACCAGTATTTTTAAAATGCTTCTACATAAATTACATAAAATACAGTCCTTATTGAAATGACTGCACAATATATGGCCAGTTTAGTAGATCACTTATATTTGCATTTATTTCCATCAGGATGCCTTAGGTGACAGTGCTTTTTAAGATTTGAACTACTGTTACATCTGTAGCTACACCGATCACATTGGTATGGTTTCTCAGCTGTATGTAATCTTTTGTGAGTTTTCAAAGAATTCACAAAATTTGTCCTAAAGGAACATTTTTCACAAAGATAGGGCTTTTCATTTGTGTGAACCCTTTTGTGTTTTATGAGGTTCGATGACAATTTACAAGAATAACTACAGCTAGGAAAGTCACATAACAGTGGCTGGTGTGAAGACTGATGCTTTTTGTGTTTGGCAACACTGCAGCTTCTAGAAAACAGTAAATAGGTTAATGTACAGCAACAACATAATCTTACTGTAAAAAAAATGGAGAGTACACAAGTTACCTATGTGAACAAGTTTGACACACATGCTCTTCAGTTTTATTTGTTTCAGTACACTCTTGTGATTGCTCATTTTCGTTTGTTGGTACATCTTCAATAACAATAGTTTTGGATTTCTTTTCTGACAGCATCTGAGCTATTATAGACCGTGGTTGCGGGCTAAATTTTATAATACTATCCATAGCAGGTCTTCCTCCTTTATTAAAATCCTCACCATTGCTTACTGACGACGGTTCCGGCCAAATTTGCAATGGGTTTATCTCATCCATTATGTTAGAGGATTAAAACTATGAGAAGTTTTTAAACAAGACAAGTTGTTTTGTTGCTTATTTTGGTTAATAGACATTCATGGAATGTAACTTTGTTTCATTTACAGTCTCACAGATTTAATGTACTCGGGTTTAATTTGATCTTTCTCTGTAAATCTGTAATGTTTTTGTGAGATCTATCTAAATAATAAAAACTGTATTTATCTGACATAAAACTATCATTCTGAAATTAATTGACAAGTGACAACGTTGACAACTAACTGACATTTTATTTGACAATAAGGCCAGTGCACAGGCACACCCATGGACTTATAATGGCACACGGTCTCACATAAATAATTTGCGTTCCGGTTTAGATCACGATTATGAATGACAGGCTGAAAGCGGTCGACAATTCGGAACGCTCCTTAAAATCATAAGTTATTTATTCAAATTAGGCTGAAAATCAGCACAATTCAGACATCAAAATTACAAAAGACAGTCCCTCAAAACGCCCGCCCTTCACTTCTTCCTAGTGCTTTCGCTGGGAAGTAGTGTTGCCTTACTATCGATTGCCTATCGATAGGTTGTCGATACTATCGTGACCTCGAAAAATAGTCACAATATCGATAGCCCTATCGATACTATTGAAATTTTACAATACTATCGATACTATCGATAGTATCTATCCAAGAAATTGAGCAATACTATACTATTGATAAAGTGCAATACTATCGATAGTATCGATACTATTGGGTATAGATATTATCGATAGTATCGATACTATCACTATTATGGCGTATTTAACTGCAATCACTGTCGATACTATCGATAGTATCGATACTATCGATAGTTTTACTACATCGATATTTACCCAAAGTTCAATAGTATTGCACCGGAATTTTTTCAACAATATTAGTTCATATTGAAAATAGTTGTATTATCTAGTAACTTCCCGTTATTGTATACTATAGATTTAATAATAAGTACCTATTCACTTAATTTATGTGACCGCGATTAGGTTGCCTACCATTTGTAGATAATAAAAGTGATTTGCGTGAGTGTTTGAATCGTGATGGCAGATAAAAATCAAAAATCGGCAATGTGGTCATTTTTTGAAAAGATTAATGACTCCAAAATTAGTTGCAAGATATGTGATAATATTATTAATTAGTAAATTCGATGTACACTTCACTTTTTCTGCATAAGCCACTAATAAAGGTTTGAATCCAACACGATACAATTGTGTTTTGGTAAAATATCGATGTAGTAAAACTATCGATAGTATCGATACTAATGATAGTATCGACAGTGATTGCAGTTAAATACGCCATAATAGTGATCGATACTATCGATAGTATCTATACCCAATAGTATCGATACTATCGATAGTATTGCACTTTATCAATAGTATTGCTCAATTTCTTGGATAGATACTATCGATAGTATCGATAGTATTGTAAAATTTCAATAGTATCGATAGGGCTATCGATATTGTGACTATTTTTCGAGGTCAACTATCGATACATCGACTATCGATAGTTAGGCAACACTACTGGGAAGAAGAAGTGGCGCAACCATAGATATAGAATTCTATATCTATGGGCGCAACAAACTCCCACAGTGCTGACTCAACGTCAAAACGGTATATATGTTCTGTGGTCAAAACTATATTCACTTGAATACAGGTTGGATTACAATATTTATTTGTGTACTAATACAATACTGGTGGGCATTGTTCTTTCTTCTTTGGTTAGGTGGCGGCTGCAGCCAGAAGCGCAATTTCGAAAATGCCACGTTAGTATAAAGATATGATGCGACTCAAAACAAAACAGCACAACTTTCATTTTAGACAGCGCTCACGGTGCAACCATAGATATTATATTATTTAGTTTTTTTATTAAATTATAATTAAACTACTTTGTCTACGGACATACGGATTTTAGTCGCAAATCTACGGATTTTTGTTCGATTCCATTAACTGCAAAATTGCTTTTATTTTGGTGGTCATTCGATTCAATTAACGTCAAGCGCATCGCTGTTTTGAACCTTATTTGTTGCCGCGATGCGGTATTATACACAAAATCTATAAAAGGACTGCTTTAAACAAAAAGTGCAATAAAAACTACCTTCTGTGGGAGCATTTTGAATTATTTAATTAAAAAATATATGATAAAAAAAATTACACAAGTTACCTACTGTTATGTTATGTTACACCGACAGTAATTAATTATATTTTTTTTAAATACAATTTTTATTGCATTTCCTTTATCTTGGAGATTTTTCAGCTTGTTTTTTTTTTTAGTTAACAACTCCTTTACCGGCAAGAAATTAAGTCAGTCCATCTCTAAATAGTCAGGAAAATGTCCGTAGATCTACGGATTTTTGTAGAGGCAATCTACGGACTTCTGTGGATTTTTTTGCGTAGCCCTACGTATTTTTGAAAATTGGACCTGGCAACCTATCAAAAACTACTCTGTGCTGTGCTGGCTCCATCGACTAATGGTGCGTACAGACCGGCCAAACGAACGCCAACGAACGGGTTTCGTTGACCTTCGTTGCTGCAATCTGGACGGCTTAGCGAATGCCAACGATCGCTCGTTGGCGTGTGCCGGCGATCCGAAGCGTGGCGGTAACATCAAAGAAATCGAGCTATTTGATCGAACGTTCGTTCGAGCACTAAATGTATTTGGACGTATTAACGAACTCCAACGAGCGTGCGGAAGCCAACGCTGGCGAACGATAAATATCCATCGTTTGGCGTTCGTTGGGCCGGTCTGTACGCACCAATAGAAAAGTGGCTGGCTCTGACTAGTTTAAGGTTATCTGTGGTGCTGGCAACACTTGGAAAGTTGGAAACACTGAGAGTTTTTTGGCGGGATTTCTTCGAGTGAAGTTCAGTGGCTGTTTTAATTATTCGCAAATTAATTCCTAGTGGATATTGTGATGTAAAATTGGTGTAGTTTTGTATCTCAAGTGTCTGCGCAACTGGACAATATGTGGAATCATTGAAACAGGCGCAATCTCGGTAAAACGGAGCTGAGAATTTTATTGTGGTTTTGGCCGCCTCAGCGAAGTTTACTGAGAAGGCTGACTCGATACATTTGCTGCCAAATACTTCAAAGTCGTTAGAATGGGTTGCACCCGCATTCTAATGACAATTACGTAAGAAAACAAAAATGTTTAGTGACTACGACTGAAGGACATGTATCCATGGTCATGAATAAATTAAAAAAAAAAAAAAAAAAAAAATGGAAACACTGAAGCCTGTGCATTCATTCATAAAATTTATTTGATTTTCCGCGAGACTCCAGTGAGGGGGAAGAAATAAGAATTTCGCTATGTCGCAGCAAGAAATATCTTGCGGCTTAGAATATACATCTATTCCAGATTTACAAGCATGTTTAACAGAGGCTTTGCGTTGCAATTACTCCTTTATAGTTTCACCAATAGTTCACCCACGTTTTCGAAGACCAAGCTCAAGTGCCGGCAGGGTTGGAGGGTTCACAAGATCTGATATGATATTATCACCTCAAGACTGGACAAATAGGATGGTAGGAAGGTTGTCTCCTTATCTTAACGTTGATTCTCCGTCTCCCGGCGTCCGGCAGCGTCATGAGGATTGCTTGAACGAAGAACTAAGTTACTGCCGAGGCCTTGGTCTTCCTGCTATCATGTTATCTTTGCATGGTAGAGAATCCAATAATTTGGCAAGAATTCTCAATTCATATTATGAAACCAGGTTAGTAAATACAATAGTTATATTTCCATGAAAATAAGGATATGATACTATTAACTTGGCTATAATATTCTGTTTTCTGTATTTTAGCCACCATCCATCTCTGATATGGGTTCATGTGCCTATGACATGCACCAAAACAATGAAAAACTGTGATAGTGAAGATGATGCTGCTTGGAATGAGACTTGGTTATGGTGGTCCAAGTTCCATGAGCGACTGGAGTGGGATAAGCGAGTTGGTGTAGCTCTGGAACTGTCTGCAGATTTGCCAACAGAAGAAGTGATTCAAAGATGGTTGGGAGAGCCTGTGAAAGCTATCATTGTGCCCACATCTATTTTCCATAACAATAAAAAAGGGTAGGCATGCTTTTCTTGTTTCTCAAATGGTCCATTTTACTGTGCCACATTATGTTCATCCTACTAATATTATAAATGTGAAAGTTTGTGAAGATGTTTGGATGTTTGTTACTCAATCACACTAAAAGTACTGAATGGATTTGAATGAAATTTGGCACACGTATAGCTTATAACCAGGATTAATATTATAGGATACTTTTTATCCCGATATTCCCATGGGATCGAAACTTACGCGGGTGAAACCGCTGGGCGTTGCTAGTACTTTATATTTTGCTTCACAACAATAATTTGTCTCACATAGTCACTATGCATGCTAATATGTAGCCTTAGTGTAGTTACTCACATGTTGAAATCATTTTAGATTCCCAGTGCTATCTCGTGCTCATCAGCATTTAGTCGTGAGCTTGGTAGAGCATGAAGCTCAGGTCATTGTGAGTGGAGCCAGGAGGTCCAATGTGGAGTTCTATCTGCAGTACCTGTACAGGATTTGGAAAAGAAAACCATATCTAGGTGATGATCCAATGCTGTGTTATGCTAGAGGGTAAGTTATTCTTTTTTTACATTATAATATTACTGATAAAATTAATGTTTTACTATAAGGTCCGGCCGCGCTAAATTTGCCAAAGATGTAAACAACAAAGGCCGCTCGAAATTGAATAAAATCGATATACAAGAACATTTATTTTAAGTAATGTTTGTTTTGGTCTTAATCACCGAGCTAACTAGACGAAAACAAACATTACTTCAAATAAATGTTCTTGTATATAGATTATATTCAATTTTGAGCAGCCATTGTTGTTTATATCTTTGGCAAATTTAGAGCGGCTGGACAGTTTGAGTAATTGTAAATACCAGTCACAAAAAATTGTTAAAAAAAAAAAAAAATTAACTATGCATTATGAAATAATATGTATAGTGACTGCCAATAAAGATCTAATTATATAATCAATATGGCATTTTTTAGGTGGGAAGACTACCTACAGACTCCTCTGCAACCTTTGGCAGATAACTTGGACACACATACTTATAATGTGTTTGAAAAAGACCCCATTAAATATGACCAGTACCAAAAAGCCATTGCTCAAGCCTTGACTGACCTGCAGAAAGCACCAACTCAAGTGGTAACTTTTTTATCTTTTCTAGATTTATCTAGAGTGCATTAACAATCAACAAGTTTAACAATCCCTATTGTTTTTATATCTTGTTGAAACAGTAGTATCATTATCAAGCAAACATTAAAAGCTCTCATAATAATACTTATTGTTGCGAAGAATTTAATTTCAGACTATTTATGTATTTCTAGTAACCCACAGCTACATTACACTTTATTTTCAGATTAATACTGATATTTCTACAGCAAATGCACAAGAACTAGGACAGGGAGATAGTGCAGACAAAAAAAAGAAAACTATTACAGTAATGGTGCTAGGAGCTGGCAGGGGACCACTGGTCAGGGCTACACTAAATGCTGCTGATATAACTGACAGTAAAGTCAAGGTGAAAATTTAAGAACTTTCCATGTATTATCTAACTACTAGCTGTGCATGCGGTTTCACCTGCATAAGTCTTGATCTTGTGGGAATATCAGGATAAAAAGTATCCTATGTCCTAATCCAGATGCCTAATATGTGCCAAATTTCATCCAAATCCATTAAGGAGTTTTAGCATGAAAGCCTAACAAACAAACATACAAAACATCAATTCTTTTTCTCTTCATAATATTAGTTTATATAAAGATTGAACTATAGTCATGGAATAGGGTGTATTAACTATTTGTTAATGTTATGTTGCAACAGGTGGTGGCAGTAGAAAAGAATCCTTGCGCTGTGGTTGTACTGGCGGCTCAAGTTCGTGAAGTATGGCGTGACCGCGACGTCGTCGTCATACCCGGCGACATGCGCCAGATCAATTTATCTCCTAAGGCAGATATTATTGTGTCTGAGTTACTAGGTAAAGCTAACTATTAAATAATGTTATGTATGCCTTTCAAATGTCTGCCACCAGAAGTAACCTTGCCATTTCAAATCCCTATACATTGCAAGCTCATTGGAGTACTAGTGACTATAAATAACCAATTTTTGTTTTCAGGGTCATGGGGTGACAACGAATTGTCCCCAGAATGTCTAGACGGGGCTGCTGGTCTCTTGAAGCCAGGTGGTATATCAATACCATGTGAATACAAATCTTATGTGGCACCAATTTCTTCACCCCGATTGTGGGCGGCAGCAAAAGCAGCCTCCTCTGTTACTCAATCAAACCAAAAAGATAAAAATCTAGAGACATTATGGGTTGTTTACATGCAAAATAAACATGACATAGCTGAAACAAAGGTAATATTCGAGAGATGGCCTATAAAAATGATTACAATTTTTACTAAGGAATCTGGTTAAAATTAATTGTTGTTTATGTTTTTTTCAGCTTGTTTTTACTTTTGAACATCCAGCAAAAGGCTCAAAGGATCATGAGGGTCAAGAAATGACAGATTACAGACAACTGCCTTTGACAGACAATAGAAGATCAGAAATATTAACTTGGGAGGTCCAGCAAGATAATGTCATGCATGGATTTGGAGGATATTTTGATTGTACCTTGTATGGGAAAGAAATGATCAGCATAGTTCCTTCTACACACAGCCCAGGAATGATATCTTGGTTCCCAGTTTTCATTCCAATTAAGGTATTTTAAACCCACAGACTTAAAATGTAAACCTTTAAACCCAAGACATTTAAATAATACTAATGGCTTTGTATTTCTGATTTGCAGACACCTCTTCGAGTGCATAAAGGCGAAATAATTACTGCAAGATTTTGGCGTTGCAAGGATTCACGGAGAGTTTGGTATGAATGGATAGTGGAAGTGGGTAATCGCACTACAACCCTTCATAACCCTAATGGAAGAAGTTCGGAAATGTTGTTATGATTACTTTTTTACAGAATATTGATAAGAAATTTTCTATTTGGCAATAAAATTGCTGACAGAGTTTTTTGTTTTTTATTTCCAAACGTCAACTTAACAAAGATAATAATATTATTTACAGCATATTCACAACATACTATCCTCTTATGAGTTTTAATACACACTAAGTAATAACAGAACACACATTTTACACAGAACATGAGTAAGAATTACTTCTTCACTAATCTCACAATATTCATTTCTTTGTGAAAGTCATCTATATCTTGATCCCATCTTTTTTCATAGTAAATTCCTGTAATAAATTCATCATAAAGATTATTTCAACCCTTACAAATAAGATTGATTAATTAAACAGCTGACTGAAAATTGGATTCATCAATTAAATTACCTTGTAAAAACCTTGCATCATTTCCAGTTCTGATTGCCCAGGGTAAGTAATACTTCAAATACAGTTGGCGATGCTTTGGCTTCAGTCTGCCTGCTCCCCAGATTCCACCACTGATGCACATGGGCAGTCTTGTTTGAATGCCTTCAATCCATTTTACTGTAACCTTTAAAAAGAGGTTCATACAAATTAGTATAAGAAATATCTATAGAACTACAGGGGCCGTGTTCTCTATGACACAATCAACAAAACCGCGCGAAATTAGCTAAGGAATTGATGTGGTTTCGAAGTAAGGAATCATTGAGTGGTCATAGTAAATTAGGGCCCAGATGTGTTTTTAGAACAATATTCACCTCTCCTAACATGGTTGTTCTCATGAATAGAGTGGCGTGCACTAAATCATGTACTTCTCTGTAACGTTGCATAACATAAGCCAGTTCTGGATCTTCAATAAATTGAACTGGCAGACGTGAATCAGCTGTAATGTTGTTATCCGTCATAAAATCTGCGTACACTCTACCCAGAGTGTTTTCCGGCATTTGGGAGAGTTGTTCAAAAGAAACTGTTCCAGAATTTATGCGCGGCTTTTCTTTCAGTATTTCAGCACCCTCCTCAGTTTCAATCATCTTTTGTCGCATGTGCTTTATAGCACCCTCTCCAGTAATTTCGCCTAAACAAGCGATCATATCTCCACGATGAGGATTTAGAAGAGCGATCGCTGCTGAACCACATGATAATAACGTTTTTTGAAAAGAAGTTGTTGCAATAAAGTTTTTCTTCATTTCGTTCTGAAAATTATTACTTTTAGGCGCAGTAGTGCAATGTTTTCTAATTAATACGAACGGAAGACGCATTTTGTAATACAATACGTTATTTCTCCTGCAAAATGAACAAAAATACTATTGTTATTCCGAAATCCTACCCTTGTTGACAAAATAAAATAATGTGGAATAGTATTGTTATGAAATTCTGAATTACTATTAGTCTATTATGTGAATAGGTCACAGTCAGACAGACAGCTGATTGTCAAATTTTTAATAAGGTTGGCGGTTGGCTCATTGAGACTTTTCTATGTCTATGGTGTATAACAATATGTTCTGTATTGAAGTCGTTAGGTTTTTTTCTCTGTCTACGGTTATAAGTGTTCTGTGACTGTGATTGAAGAATAAAGATTGAAGTAATTTCCACAGAGTACTTTTTGATAGACTGTAATAATTTCGTAAGGCAAGACTGGAAAGAGAAAGAGGTTATGTTTACTCGTGTGGTCTTTAGAATTCGTAATATTTTTATCAGAGAGAACTAAAATCGTCAATAACTCTAAGGTAAGTTATCTATTCGTTTAAGTTTATATTTTGGGATATTCAAGTTTCTTTGGGCAAAATCAACCGCATAGTGTAGTAATCATGCCTCTTTTGTAGATATTGGTTTGAATAGGTAAATGGTTAACTTTAGTCCTAGGGAGCACTCAGTGGACGAGGCTCACCTGGCACCCGCTTTGCGGCTTTGCTACCCCTGTGGTTACTTTAAGAGGAAACCTGTATGCAATGTTGTTCACACAGTGTTATATATTTGTATATCTAATCCGCTCCGCTCCTAAGACGATCCACTGACCCGAATTTACTTTTATTAGCTTAAAAATAAATTCGATCAGCTATACAAATAAAACATATGAGGACAAAGAAGTAGAATGTGAATAACTAACTAAACAACTACTGCTACTAGAAACTTAAGTATGATTAAGTATGTACATTCAAAATACTGACTTGTAGTAATGTTATTAAAATTTTCGTTTCAGCATAATTAATACAATGACGCAACAGAAGAAAATAGCGATTAAAAAAATAAAAGCTGATCTGAGCAAAGAATTCAATTTTCTGAAAAATGTATTTTCAGTTATGTCTTTACCACTGCAGATGAAAGGTAAATAAATTTTTGTATTAATTAAGGAATGTAATTACACCTAATTACAATGGATTTTAATAAACCACCTCTGATTCAAGGGCTCTTCATGTGATATTTTTGTATAAAATAAGGCTTTGGAGAAAGTAAATTTTAGATTAGTGTTTTATAATCTACAAAAATGTACTTATTAATTGCAGGCGAAAATGATGATAACATGGATATTGAAATAGTAAATGAGAATCAAAAGAGTAATGAAGATGTTGAAATGCCAAAGCGAGCCCGCAGTATAGCAGAACTTGAAGAAAAATTAGAGAAGATCAAATCACAGAACAAGTTCAGTTTCAAAAATAAACTACAAAAGAAAAGCTTAAGTAGTAAAATGAAAAAGAAAATAAAGAAAACAGAGAGAGTAAATAAACCAAAGGTTAAGCCTGTAGTAGATGCACCTTTTGCAGAAATGTTAAAGTCAAGTGCAGAGGAGAAACCAAAAGTAAATATTGCCAAACCAGTGTTCAACAATGAAGGCAAACTCGTGTTCTCCAAGTTTGACTTTGCTAATGTTGGCAAGAAAGGTAAGATATTTGATTTATTTTAAATTGATAGTTCATATTATATTTTTGAAACAACAGTTTCTATATAATAGAAACTAGCTGTGCCTGCAACTTCAGTTGTGTGCATTTGGGAAAAGAAATTGGTTTCATGGGTTTTAATTTTGCTGTGCAAAATCTTTTTCCAAAATAAAAGTAGCCTAAGTTACTTCTTATAACATCAGCTATCCTGACAGTGATAGTTCCATCAACATTAGTCCAGCCGTTTCGGAGGTTAGCCGAAACAAACAGACAGACATAAATTTAATACGTATAATGTTTTTTGTTATAAGTTTCATATATACACTTTCATAATTTATTCATACACTGTTATTTTGATGTTGCAAAGAGAGAGAAGTATTGTCATACAACTTAAAGAAAACTTCTAGGAAGTATTGAAACCTGCTGAAACAAGTTTTTTTTTTACAGAAAGAGCAAACAAAGTAGAGAGAGACCCTAAAAAGATTTTGGAAAATCTTAAACAACAAGAAGAAAAGTTCAAACAGTTAGAAGAGAAAGAAGACACGGGTAAAGTAAAAGAAATAAAAGAAAAACTAGCATGGAAAAATGTGCTGAACAAAGCTGAAGGACAGAAAGTTAAAGATGACCCCATATTGCTGAAGAAGTCAATAAAGAAAATGGTACATAAAAATCCTTTTTCATATTTTAATTTTAATTTGTAATTTCTAATTGATTTAATCTTCTGCCTGCCTCTTTAGTCTAATAGTTGCAAGTGCTACTGCTGAGCATAGGATTTTGGCTTTGATCCCCAGATTGGGCAGTGTTATTTTTTCTATCTGGAATTTCTCAGTAGCAGCCTGGAGTCTGGAACAGTGCCCGGTTTATGGCAATAGGCTCTCCCCCTATTACATGGGACTTAAACATAACTGGCGAAATGTGGGTGTTCTATAGGTATACCTCTGCTCCACCCTTAGGAGAAGAAAAAGGCGTGATTTTATATTCGTCTTTTGTTTTATAGGATCAAAAGAAGAAACAAAGTAAGAAACAGTGGGACACCAGAGTACAGAATGTGGAACAGAAGAAAGACGAGAGACAAAAGAAGAGGACAGAAAATATTGCCAAGAAAAAGAAAGAGAAGAAATCTAAAATTATCAAAACGTCAATTAAAAGAGGGCGTGTCGTGATATAATATCAACTTTGTGTTTAAAAAATACATAAATTTAAAGTATGTTTGTTTTTTTTTCTACTCGTTTCAATCTATGCTACTTTTAAGGCACTTTTAATTTATAAAAAGCAGTAATTCAATGGCCGTATCCACAGACTGACGTCCACGCTCTTGGTGACATAGCCACGTATTACCTCGCTTACTTGTTTTAAAGCAAATAAATATATTCTATTCTACTCATTCAAGCCCAATCCAAGCAAAACCCAGTCTTGCATATTTCATCGATTGGAAGGTCGCTTCTTTTTGCGATTATATGGTAGATTCGTAAGGCGATTAGAAGGTCGCTTTGTTTGGCGATTACAAGGTCGCTTCTATTCGCAATATAATATGGTCGCTTTTATTTGCGATTAAAAGGTCGCTTCTATTTGCGATTACGAGGTAGCTTCGTTTGACGATTACAAGGTCGTTTCTTTTCATAATTACAAGGTCGCCTCTTTTCGCGATTACAAGGTCGCTTCTTTTCGCGATTACATAGGTAGCATAGCATGCATAGCCTTTTCGCGATTATATAGCATAGCATGCATGCATCGGTAGAGGAGGCAACGAATCCAGCAAATCAGCGCTGGGATGTTTCTGCCAACTTCCGAAGAATATGTTCGCAGTTCACGTGCCTTCACTTCACTTTAAAAAATAACAGACTGATTGCCCATTGGCCATTCCATATAGAAAGACCGCCTGGACAAAGATAGAAGCAAAAATCATTTTGTGTTCCTTTTTTTTTATTGCTAAACGGGCGCGATCTTGACCCCGATTACGCCTGATGGAAAGCGATAGATGAGGTCTATGATGGAACGAGCGTGCCCTGAAGATGCCTGTTTACTCTTGATTTGAAGGCAGACGGGTTAAATGTGGGAGGGACCACAGATGCCGGCAGAGAGTTCCACACTTTGGCTGTGCGCACAATAAAAGTGGAGGAGAAGCGCTGAGTACGACTCATCGGGATATCAACCAAGTGCGGATGATACGCTGCAGTAGATCTGGTTGTCCGGTGGTAAAAGGGCGATGGTGGGATCAGGTCGAGGAGCTCTTGCGCACATTCCGTAGCACAGTCTGTAGAAGACCGTCAGGCAAGCAACATTACGCCGATGAGCCAGGCTGGGAAGCGTAGCTACCAACGTCTCGTCGCCTAAAGCCTTTTAGCTCTGCGTTCCACCGAGTCAAGTTCTCGGCCACGTGCACTACATTAAGCGGTTTGTAACGGTTTTTTTTGTAATTTGCCTACGTAACTATAAATTTACTTACGGTTTTCGGATTTTTTCCTTTTATTGTGCTACATAACTTTGCTTCTTGCCAAATTTCATGATTCTAGGTCAATGGGAAGTGTTTATAAATTAAACAAACTTGTTTTGTAATAAAACTTTAAGATTATAATAATATTGGTTACAAATCGTCTGTCGTTTCACTGGCGGACACTTTTAATACAGTTAGGTGTCGTGCGCGCGGCCGTTGTTTGCGGAGTGTCGGTCGGCGCGGCGCGCGGCGTTGGCTGCGCTCGCGTTGCCACCCCTCGTCCCTCTCTTCCCCCTCGCTCGCGCTAGTGTCAGGGGCGCGTACATCCTCCCGGGCATTGAAAGTCTCGCTTTCAATTTTCTGCTTAATTTTCGGCGGCATCCTTTGAATTATCGGTGGCCGGGAGTATGCACATTTTATTAACTGCCCTCCTTAGCGTGCCCTTTGCTGTATATACGTCGGCAACTCTGCTGATTCCATCTTTTCCAGGATATAAATGGGTGATGCGGCCAAGTTTCCATTGTAGTGGGGGAAGATTTTCTTCTTTGAGGATCACTAGATCGCCCACACGAAGCTCGTGTTGCCTCGTTTTCCACTTGGTGCGTTGTTGAAGTTCGGCAACAAACTCCCGGCGCCATCTCTCCCAGAATTGTTGTCTCAGCTGCTCAATATACTGATATCGATTAGGGTGTTTGCAGGTGATAGGCAACGATGGTACCGAGGCGAGAGGCCGCCCTATAAGAAAGTGCCCCGGGGTAAGCGGAGAAGGATCGGTAGGATCGGATGAAAGAGGAGTAAGGGGACGAGAATTTAAAATCGCTTCTATTTGTGTGAATAATGTCGCGAGCTCCTCGAATGTCAGGGAAGCATTACCCGCTACACGTTTAAAATGGTGCTTTGCGGATTTAACGCCCGCCTCCCATATACCTCCAAAGTGAGGTGAGTATGCGGGGCTAAACACGAACTTTATGCCTTCGTTATTGGCGTAATTAATAGCTGACTCACGACTGGACCTGAGTATTCTACTTATCTCATTGTTCGCGCCCCTAAAATTGGTACCATTATCGCAATAAATAACATTAGGTTTACCTCTCCGAGAGACAAACCTTCGCAAAGACAAAATGAAAGCATCAGTGCTCATATCGCTGACTAACTCTAAATGAATCGCTTTGGAAGAGAGGCATACAAACAAACATAGTAATTCTATATTACTGGGTGTATCACACAGAACTCGTCTTGTAATACGAATGTTAGTCAAATTAGAAAATTCCTTTAAGAGGTTAGCCCAGTTTTTACAAAACTCAGCTGGTACTGGATCATCCCAGTCTAGCTTAGAGGACCATAATTGTTGAAGTAAAATCTTAGCTACTATAGTGCAGGGACACAATAATCCTAAGGGATCAAAAACCTTGGAAACAGTAGAAATTATTGACCTTTTAGTAATATGAGCAGAAGGCTCTAGGTCTGTAGAGAATTGCAGCATATCAGCCTTGGGACACCAATTGAGACCTAATACACTGGATTCTTTATTGAAATCCACAGGTTTTGAAGAATCACAATCATCATCAAATAATTGAGGGCAATTTGTGCGAAATTTCCTTAGGGGTAGACATGCAGAATTAAGTGTGTTTACAACTTCATGATATATATGTTTTAGCCCTTCTATAGTTTCTGACCCTGTGTTTAAGTCATCTGCATAAAAATCGTTTCGGATTACACGAGCAATAGACTCATCCCTACACTCATATGCCAATTGTAAGAGGCATCGCGTACTTAAAAATGGTGCAGAGGCAGTGCCATACGTAAGTGTATTGAGTTGTAAGACATCTATCGATTGAGACTTATCATCACGCCAGAGAATAAGCTGCAGATGGCGCTGCTGTTGCCCGACTTCAATTTGCCGGTACATTTTCTCGATGTCGGCTGTGAGAATGAATTTATGGCTGCGAAATCGCAATAAAATAGAGATTAAATCACTCTGCACTACTGGACCAATCATTTGAATTTGATTAAGTGATTTGCCAGAGCTAGTCTTAGAAGAGGCATTGAACACTACGCGGAGCTTTGTGGTTTCGCTCTTTTCACGGATTACAGCGTGATGAGGCATGTAGTATCCAAATTGTGGCCTAGTAATTTTAGTTAAATGCCCTAGCTTTGCATATTCATCTATAAATACCTTGTAGTTAGCCTTTAAATCAGGATTTTTTATAAATTTTCTTTCTAAACTCTCAAAACATTTTTTAGCAACATAGTAAGAGTCCCCAAGAGCCTTTTTAGGCGACTCTTTTATGGGCATTAATACAGAAAATCTGCCAGTCGTTAAGCGAGATACATTTTCTACAAAATGATCCTCACAGAGTTGCTCTTCGATGGAATATGTTTTTGTGGCAGGTAAGTCATCAATTTTCCAAAATTTTTCTAATGAGTCCTTTATCTCCTGAGTAAAATTACAATAAACCTTTGAAGCGGACTGACTACCTTGTATGGGGCCACTTATGAGCCATCCGAGCATAGACTCCGCAAACAACGGCCGCGCGCACGACACCTAACTGTATTAAAAGTGTCCGCCAGTGAAACGACAGACGATTTGTAACCAATATTATTATAATCTTAAAGTTTTATTACAAAACAAGTTTGTTTAATTTATAAACAGGAAGCATCCTACAGGTTTTGATTCCGGAACATAAACGCCCGAGTCTTTTGATTGCGTGACTTAGAAGTTTGATTTTTTCACTGCTTCAAGGGACTGCAGCCTTATTTGATATTAATTTCAACTTGGTAACTCCACGCGTTCCTGAGAAAAAGGTTCTTGACCGACGGACAACCAAGTGACCTTATAAGGGTTCCGTTTTTCCTTTTGAGGTACGGAACCCTAAAAAGGTGACATCACCTTGCTGAAAAATTGTACCTAGAACCATCACTTATCTGAGCCACGTATGCAAACTGTTCTCGAGGGTCGTCGCGAATCGTCTCGCCAGGAGACTTAACCAGTTCCAGCCACCACCAGTACAAGCCGGCTTTCAAAAAGGCTTGAGTACCTAAGACCACATCCAGACCATACTGTTCGGAAATTTAAGTACCTACCTACGCACATACGTCCGTACTTCTATCCTTGATTAACATTACTGTTATTAAATATAATATTTACCCAAATAGGAATTTACCTGGATATTTGCTCTTTGGGTATTTACTCGACTTCCGAGAAAGACTTAGTGGGTTCTGCCGTGGCTAGACTTCAAAGAGTAAAGTAACTATGCTAGACTTTCATAAACGTATCGTGACTTCGTTTATTTATGGGAAAATTATGCATAGAAAAATACCATAACGCGGTAAACGGCGCGTGAGAAATCAGATCCTTGGCCTATAGATCAAATGCCATTTTGACAACTATTATTTTACAAGCTTTTATTTAACTTGCAATGTATGTGTGTTTATACATGACTATGCAGACGAGGATAATAATAAAACATTTTAACAGAAAGGAAATGTCATTTATTCGTGATATTTATTAACGGTAGGCACGCTATTTTTTAACTTGCGTTGAATAACTAAGTTCTACATTCGGATAGGGTAGGTACATACATAATAAATAAAGGGGGCAATGTTAGCGAAGGCAGCATTGTTTTCACAACAGCCATAAGATAACAAGACCTAACTGTAAAAAATCGAATTTGGCTTACTTTAGGTAATACGCAATGGAAGGCTTAGTCGGAAAATAATGCGTTCGTACAGTAATTCACATTAAACTGTTTTACAGTCTACGTCACTAATCAAATAGATGAACTATACTCTATGTACCTAACTAAATTCATATGAACACATTTTTTCTTAAACCTAGGTGCATTAAAAGTTACACACCATGCTAAAAAACTACAAAGACAAAATATGTAGGTACCTAATGGTATATATTTTCTGTATAATATCAATCCAAACAAATGGCAGAATCAGTCACAAAGTCGGCGGTATAAATGATAATTTTAGTTTAGAAACAGCTGTCTAGGGAGTTAAACGTCGACGCAAGAGTCTCTATTCATTAAATGTATGAATTAAATCATTCATTTGGGTCTGCGTAAATCAAATCATCCGTTTTGATATTCTTCAGTGATTAGCATTATCTTATTAATAATACTTTGAAAGGCTGCTACAGAGGTTTGGCAATTGAAGCGGCTTTGCCGTACTTGACGACATGATTCTAAAACTTTCATTTATGAACACCGAACTGTTAACAATGCATTTAAAAAATTAAGTTTAAGCTGAACATATATTACTGGTACATACATTTTCAATAATGCTGTCTAGCTCAAGCTCGGCTTAATAATATATTGTTCTTTCAGCAATTAAATACAATCAAAACCAGGTAGTAAAAATTCTGAAAATGAGCGGTGACTATAATAATTACTTGATAAGAAAAGTTATAGGCGTGGTCTCAACATTCTCAACTCGAACCTTCTATGGCGCAGACCAGAGACTTGCAGAGCAGATTTTTAATTACTTTAAATAATAGACCTTATCCTTAGTGGCATAAGGTGCAAACAAGTGCGTGTGCGCTTTTAAGCGCCCGAGGATCCGCTTCATGATTGCCTTGATGGTCGTACAATAATGCGCTTTATGTCACTAATTTTAAAGTGCATTATTTAAATTCATCATAAAATCCTATAGTTAACATTACAGTTTTTTGAGTTAACTTCACCAGACAGAAGTAGAAAGGGTTACACAAAAGTATTGATAATCATGATTATCACGAATCGTAAGTAAGTACATTATTTTACAGGTGTATATTTTCGAAACAATGTGTAATTATGACTTCTAAAACACGAGGACGTGGCGGCGATACAAAAGAGAAGTATGACCGTTTCTGTAATAAATTACACAATATTATTGTCATTTTCCGCCGCCCTCAGATTTTTTCAGTACCCGATGTTAAGTGGTTTCTACACTAAACTTATGAATATTTCATAATAAAAATATATTCTTTACATTACATTTTCTTACAGGTTAGTGCCAATAACAAGACGACTGACAACTTTGTGGTGTTACGATAGTTATTTGGAGCTGTGCTGTAAAATTATTTCTGAACGAGTCTGTACATATTAAGAATAATTAAAGATTAATGTTCAGTGCACACGGTACATCAGTTTATATCAAGAGTTATGTATTTTTAAAGAAGTCATATAACAAAATCACCGAAGGTACACACGACGACATATCAAGTATTACCTTTCCAGTTTTAGCTGACCTAGAATTAGCTATATAGGCTTTTCGTACAATGAGATGAGCTTACTCTGGAAATGTATAGATTGATGTCGTCGTGCGTACCACAAATTTTCGTCGCACTCATGTCCATGATAAGGTAGGTAGGTACGGAACCCTCGGCGTGCGATTATAATTCGCACTTTTTATTTAAATCAGTGTAGCTCGAAATAGCTACTTCAATGTTACTTTACTGATCTAAAGAACACATATTCGGTATTCACCGACTTCTAACTCACAAAGTGATCATCTTATATGTTTACAATGGGTATCAGTGGCGCATTCCGACAAGCAGGGCAACTAACTTACTCCACAAGGAAGAACAGAATAATTTTTATGAAAAAAGGCTGACAAGGGTACAAACACGCGGTATCAAGTCTGTTTTAATAAGACTTTCTGTTAACTAGCTTAGTGTAATAAGAGTAACCATGTTATTTGGTCGGAGCTTGTCTTTGACAATTTTTAGTGAGACACGACTAGATACCACTTGGTGTAATAGGCCCTTTACATAGCTACAATCGCGAAGAGGTACGTCGTGTAGTAAGGATGTCTCTTTTAAAATAAGTGTTGCCTTGCTCCTCGAAGTGTGTTATAGTTATAAAAGAAAAAATTAAATACAAATGTTAAAACTAGATCATAATCAACCAAGACGCCATTATAAAGTCACCAGTTAAGTAACTACAATATAATATTATGTATTATCTTTAAAAAACGAATTTGGTATAATAAACCCAATAATTTTTTCGGTGGCTAGTAAAAGCAAGATTCCAGTATGGAACTTACATTATTAAAATTCTTCAAAATATAAACTACGTAACTAAGCGATAAAGATATTAAAAATAAACTAAGCTATTAGTATTAAAAACAATTGTAAATAGCAACAACTGATTATGAATAAAAAGCCTCCAAATAGAAGTACTCTTCCTTCCACATAACATGAACAAAATAAATAAAATTAGAAATAATAAGGATTTAAAAAATATAAGTATACAAGATAAAATTTGAGAGTATAGTAATAGACTCCTATGACATATTAGCATAATAAAGGCTTATTAGCTTTAGATATTATAGCCTCGAATCTTATAATTAAGGTGTGTGTACACATATTGTGTTTAAATAATGATAAAACATTACACTTATATAATTTTTATAAATTGCAGCAATAATTTTTTCAGTGTATAACACTTCAAGAATAAATATTATGGGTAGGGAGAACACAACAAATACTTCCAATAACCATAACATGCACAAGGCTTCGCCAACGGTACATTGCACTTGACCAAGTTTAACTTACCCTACAGGTGTAACATTATGAAACAAATTCAATGTCCCATAGCTATGTGTATAAAAATTGTATTTAGAAAATATTCGAAATACATGTTTACACAATGGAAACTACACACATCTACATAATAATTATGTCTTTGGAGAAAAAAGTACATCAGAGCACTGGAAAATATATCATGCTCCTCATACGTCTCCACTGATTGTTTACAACATATAACTTAGGTACATAACGTAAAACTAACATATTATGTTCTAAAAATTATAAAAATAACATACTCTTATAACTTCTCCAAAATAGAAAAATAAAAAAATTGTTTTAATGTTTGTAATACTGCACATTCACATTTACTCTAAATCAGTCAAAAGCATTGTTATAGAAAAGATATCAAATAATAAAAAAAATATCTGATAAACGTACAATAATGAAATTGTTGCATGTATGATCTGGTTCTATATCACTGTCCACTGAACAGCTATGAATTATTTTTAGTTAAAACTTAAAGGTGGTTATAACAATTTCAGCATATTCAAATATATTCAACCTCATCTCTTTAAATATATAAGAACATGTTCAAACAGCTATATTACTTACTCTAACTGTATTAACCTACTAACTAAACCCTAAATTTAAATGGTAATAATAAAGCAAGTCGTGAGGCGGGATATTTGCATCAGTCTTGTGAAATTCTCAATTGTGAAAATTATTACTGTCATTTATTTATCTATTTGGTAATCTTGTAAAAAAAGAAACTGTTTAATTTATATGTATTAATTAGTTACTTTGTAAGCCATTGCGGCATGTGTCATCAGTTCAGCTCTGATTTCAAAGTGGAAAGAGTGGCATCGAGCACTCTGCCAGCCGCATATCCAGGTATGTTCAGATAGGCCGGTTTGTCATGTTCACATATCCCTGGCTGAGTGCAGCAGCGGCCCATGGAGGGGCCACCAGCATGCCCTTGACCAGTGTGGCCGTGACTGCCACTTGCTTCAGATGTTGTTCCTTGACAAATCATTCTATGATTTGTAAACTGCTCTAATGAACGTAACTGTTCCCCACAGTTGTCACACTTCAATTCCCTTGCATGCACTTTTTTGTGGCTGTTGAGTGATCTTGAATTATCAAAAACTTTAGTACACATGTCACAGTATTTTAATACTTTTTCACCTGTGCACACCACCTTATGATTGTTAAGTCTGTCTAATGACATGTAGCGTTTGTTGTTGCACAAATCACATTTGAATTGTTTCTGAGGTACACGTCCAGTGTGCACTTGCATGTGTTTGCGTAAGTTGCTCTTATCTTTTATATATTTGGAGCACACAGAACACTTGTTGACATCTTTCCGTGTATGATTGGCATCTAAATGTCTTCGTAAATGTGATTTCTTGTGAAACGGTTCCAAACATATCTGACATCTGAAGGGCTTTTGTGCTGGATGCACTCCTGTCAAGTGTGTGTTAAACTCTAAAATCGTGGGATAGCTCTTTCTGCAATGAGGGCAGTGAAAAAGTTTGCGACAGATTGCTCCACTTGAGTCACAAAAAGGGTCAGAGCAGTCATCACAAAACGAATCCAACCCAACTGGAGGTGTTACTGTTTCTGCTTGAAACTGCTCCAAGTCAGTATGTAATGGGTCTCTGTCTGGGGTGCCAGCGCCAGGTGGCTCCTGTTTGACTTTAGTTTGATCACTGTGTTCTGAGTAGTCATCCTGAGACGGCAGGTTCCGCGACGTGCTGGCTAGCATCCACCACGGGTTGTAATGCCAAGCACCTAGACCAGAGTGTACGGGCTGTTCTTTTATGTCGCTTGTTTTGGTTTGTGTTTCAGCATTCGAAAATCCTGGGAAACTTGGCAATTCTTGATGTTTTGCTCGAGACGATTCAAATAAATTGTGTTGAGATATTAAGTTTTCGTAGTCACTCGAATCCAACTTTCTTTCATTTCGGTCGCCTTGATCTCTTTTAGACATTATTTTAGAACAATATCTGGAAACGAAATTTGTATTAACATTACAATTTCATTTTGGGGGATTTATTGTTTAAACTGCAACATCATGAAACGTAAACAAACAACGCAATTACGCGCCCAAGTAAACACAAGCACAACTATAATATTTTAAACACTGTATGATTATAGACAACGTTTGTGAACAAAACGAAATAAGATTCAAATTCTTTTTAATCCAAATGAAACTAAGACTATAATAGTCTGTATTTATCAAAGAATAAATAAACAAGGAACACTGCTTCCCTTGTTATTTGCGTAAATGATTAGTGTGAACGGTTTTTTCAAACAGAACAGGGACATATTTTACGTCGTGGTTTTAGACTAAATTAAAAAGTGATAATTTACTTGACAAATGCAATACGTACTATGATAAGTCTTTCCATAAAATTCTCAATATTCTCATAAAACTATTTTTATAGAACATCGGCCATTTTGTTTGATTAGTTTCTTTGTTTTTTTTTTTTAATAAATTTTCTTAAAGTTTGGACACGTAGGCTTTTAAGTGAAAGAGATTTTAATTGCCCAGACTATGCGGCGTGGCGCAGACAGACTGATGTATCGTTACAGTCGTTCAGGTTCAGACTGGAACTTATTATCGGAATGGAAAAAAAAATAATACATAGCAGTCAACTGATAAAGTGCCGAAAAGGCTGGCAGCCCGTTTTTCTGAAAAGATGTCCCCCCGGCCGGAATAGCAGGGCTCTGAACCGGTTTAAAAAGAGCGGTTAATTTCGATTAAATACCGGTAAATATATCGTTCCTTCATTAACCGGTTAAACAAGTGAACTGTTCTTATGGAACCCAAAAGATAAAGGTTACCGGTTACAAAGCTCAAACGGTTTTGAAACCCAAATTAATCGGTTAATTCCGTAATTCGTAAATTATTTCGTCTACTTTTTTAACGCTTCCAACAAGTTCTAGTGACAATGAGTTGACATCGCAACGTCCAGACCGTGCCCGCGAGAGTGGCGGGGGCCGGGGGGGGGTTCAAACTTGGTTT
Organism: Amphipoea lucens; assembly: GCA_947508005.1. Classification (NCBI taxonomy): domain Eukaryota; kingdom Metazoa; phylum Arthropoda; class Insecta; order Lepidoptera; family Noctuidae; genus Amphipoea; species Amphipoea lucens. The sequence goes on from OX382359.1 coordinate 14,883,358, forward strand.
TAACCGGTTAATTTTCACTATCAAAACCAAAATTAATGAAAAACCGGTTTGCCGCATAAACCGGTAAAAACCGGTAAAGTGCAACCTTTAACCTAAATCGATTTCGGTTTGGGGTCAATGACCATAACCGGTTGAGAATTTCAACCGGTTTCCGAGCCTTGCGGAATAGTAAGCGACAAGCGCGTAAGCGTGTCGTCACAGTATAATATACAGTAAGTTATCTAAGGCCGCCCGCCGAGTTATTAGCCTACTCTTGCGTTGATCCCCAGTGTTCTCACTTTTACTTTTAGTTAATATTTTCGAACAAGCAGCACTTGATCTAAATTTATGAAATAAAAAAGCATATTATGATTGAATATTTTACCAATTTATAAATTTAGTAAAATTAAAAAGCCTTTATTCACATTACATTTATAATACTAAGTTACAAATTTGATACCGAGAAAATTTTTCTCCTGTTTCTGCCCGTCCGGAACGCTTTATTATTATTTGTTAATGTAAAGTAAATTCTCATTCTTATGTAAAGTTTTTGTAAAAAGCTTTTTGGGAAAGCATGGACCTTAAATTCTATATCATTCAGTTGATCGTAAATTGACCGGCCAATTTTAATGTTGATGTGGTCCTTTTCGAACGCTTTGCGAAACACCTGCTCCATCCTCCATCGACAAAATCATCAGGCGGGATCATGAGTAAATTTCGATCTTTGCCGTAATTCCTGTAATGGGTGTATAAGACACCATATTTGGATTGAACAACACACCAGACAATAGAAAAAATAATAATTTCAATAGTAATTAATTTGCAATATTAATTATTGTGAAATTGCCCTTATTACATCTATACGCGACAAATACGTTTACCTAAACGATGTTTCGAACTCAATCCTCTGTTTTATAGTAAAACTAGACTTCTTAAAATAAACTTTAGCTCTAAACATAGTATTCAGAAAGTAAATTTGGGAATACATTTATATGGAAAAATGCGACTCGGCTACGCTCTTAATAAAGCAAATAAACTGTGAAATAAACAATACAATACTACATTTTCTAATAATATTTAAGTATAAGTAGGTACTTACATTTCTGGTTGAGTAGGAACTATGAAGAATGATAAGTCCGGGTTTGCGAAATCATTATTGAGGCACCCGAAAACACTACCTACAATATTTGTTTCCCCTTTTTGAAGTCATGATACTCGTAATTTAAGTGGCCGCCGCCGGCGAGAGTTGACGAACGCAAGCGGTCATGTAGCGTACGCGCGTGCTCACAGTCGCGCTGCACAGCCCGCACTGCCGCCACCTTATTCCCTCATATATTATGCTAGCGTGTGCGTGAAATCGCGTGCCGACATGGCGCGCGGCGCGCACGCACACATTCAAACCGAGAGCGGCACGTTTGTATGAAGATGTTTTACTGTATATTATACTGTGGTGTCGTCGGATGACGAATTTGGGATGGATCAAGGATGTCGAGCCATGTTCCATCCCAAAGGCTTGTCTATCGAACTTGCGCAGTAGTTTTCGAGATTTACGAAATAGTGGACATGCTATTAGCTTCAGCCGCATTTATACAGGGTGTCCCTGGAAGTATGGATCAAATCGAATAGGGACGTGGGCAAGGTCATTTCCGTTTTAGCAAAAAAAATATATTAAAAAAATACAAAAAAAAAAAAACTAAAAAAAAATACAAATAAAAAAGAGAAGAAAGATCGAATTCGTGAAAACTATCAGGGCTATCAATTTTTTTTTTTAAGATAGCCCTGATAGTATTTTTTTATGATTCATTTCTTTGAACACTAAGAGAAGTGATTGAAAAAAAAATTAAAATCGGTCATAACTTTTGAACCGTAAAAAAATTCACTGACATTCTCAGGGTTAAAAAGTTTGGAAACGACCTTGCCCACGCCCCTATTCGATTTGATCCATACTTCAAGGGACACCCTGTATCATGTAACATGTGTGTCTGTGTAGCATGTAGCAATCTCCATCAGGGCATTATTCTTTTTGTTTTTATTTTAATAAAAATAATTCTGCCAGTCCCATAACACCGATGCAAATCAATTAAAAAATATAATATAAACGCTCTGACCGGTCGCGCGGCCCGTCCTCACTAGCCAGAGTCGCGTGGCTTAAAATTGGTCGTATTTGCACGCCCAATTTTAAGCCAGCAAATAAATAATAATAATTATCGACGTACGTCGAACGGTCGAATCGTCATGCATCGTTCATGACCTTGGCGGGACGTACAACCAGATACGCTTAAGTGCGAGTCCACACGGCGCGTTGCGTCAGCGTTGCGTCGACGCAGCGCTGCCGTTGCGTTGTTTTACATACAAATAACCAAGGTGTTCACACGGCGCGCTGCGTCGTCGCAACGCACACATGACGGACAGCAGCCCCCGAGACGAAGCGGGAGGGGGTGTACTCATTGCCGCGACGGAGAAGCAGCGCTCAGTTGCTTGTGCGTTGATAAAAAACTTCTTTTCGTCTAATAGCAACTCCCGATATTCTAACAAAAAAAACTGTCCATCACTATTTCTTAATGAAATGAAGGGACAGATCCAATACCGTCTTGTGATTTTGCGTCGATTTCGGCGGTGACGTAGTAATAGGAGCAATGCTAGACGTCTTTTCCGATCCATGCTTTCCTATAGACTGACTGCGATGTTTTTACAAAAATGCTTGCCGCAACTGTGCGTCACCGCTGCGTCGACCGAACGTTAAGACTACGTCGTAGTAACGCTGCGACGACGCAGCGCCTGTGTGGCCGGCTATGCGTCAAAATATTTGCGTTGCGACGACGCAACGCGCCGTGTGGACTGGCTCTTACTGTCTGTCACTGCAGTATCTCGTTGTAGATATATAATAATTATAATAAATAAGTTTAGGTAGGTATACCTACATACTTACTTAAGATTTCGTGTAGCAGGTAATGTAGGTAGGTACTTTCTATTAATTTTCTATAAACTAATTAAAACGAAACATGACGCCAGGTGACTAAAAATTGCCCACAATGAAGTGTAAAACACAGTTCTTTTATTTTTGTAGGCGAGTTTTAACCGTTTTAAACGATTTATTTGGGGTAACGTAAACGGCAACATTTTGTTTAAAACGTTTCAATCGGTGGTTTTACAGCTATAGCTTTAACTAATAAAGGGCGCTATACACGGCTAAGATACTATAACATTTTATCAAGATACAATATCGCTCGCCATACAATTCAATGGAATATGAAATAAATATTGTCTACGTCGTGTGTAATAGTCCATTGAATTGTATGGCAAGCGATATTGTATCTTAAGATAAAATGTTATAGTATCTTGCCCTGTGTAGCGCCCTTAAATCTATGGTCTTCCGCTAGGAGCATTGTTCTGTGCATAGAGGAAAAATTTTAGTTTTGTGCTCTCCCCTGTCCTGTCGCTGTCAATGTCATTGAAGTCGGCTGGATTCATTCAGTAGTTTCTAGTAAAGTCAAGCGTTTTTAATTTATAATTGGTGTACTGTACACTTATCTAATAACTTTGAATAATTAAAAAAAAACAACTGATGACACAATTTTAATAAAATGGCGTGGTTGGGATCTGCTGTTTTGAATGTTTTTTGGAAACCTACTGTAAACATCGTGAGGTTAGAATTAACTGAAATGTCTGTTGCCAGTACCATAACAATTACTATATTTATGTAGTCTCACATTTTTACTTATTGTAGAACACGGTATCATGCTGATAAGTCGCGCCTGATTAGAAGATACGGATATGAAGAAAAGATATGGAGTGGTGGTGTACTTCCTCGGACACTAGGGAGACCTTTACCTATGCCTGAGTACAGGTAATCTATTCTTTTTAAATATTTAATAAGGCATAGTAAAATTTATCGGTTAAAATTTCCATTAGAGGACCATTGATTTATGGGGTGGTGAGGGGGGGAAGGGGGAGGGGGGGAGGGGGGCTGCCCCCAGTACCACCCCCAACCCGCGGAGCCCCATGGTTATGGAGATATCCATGGTTAAAGTTTTGAGGTTAGAATAAAAAATTCCATAAATGTCCATCGAATTATGGTACGGGAAGGCCCGGCTACCCCCCTATACCATCCCTATCCCGCAGAACCCCATGGTTATGGAGATATCCATGGTTGAAGTTTTTAGGTTAGAATAGCGCTATTTAGTCAAACTTGGGGGAGAGAGCTTCCCTTTTCCCCTAGTTTGACTCCGCCTTATCTCCGGCGCTGCGGGAAGAGCAGCCCTTCCGCCCTTGCGTGACGAAGCGCGGGAACCATGCGAGGTGAAGCGGCTGAGGGTGGTCGCCGAAGGCGACCAACAAGCCGAAGCTGCGGAGCCGAGCATGAGTGACCGTCACAGCGGGCGAGGGCTGCTCTCCCTCCGCGCCTCCGGTTTTTTATATACACTCTAGGGGTAGGGCAGACAAGACCACGTGGAAAGTGGGGTGCTCTGATTCGGTTTTGGATATTTTTCGGATATTCATATAATGAGAATAAAACACAGAAAATTTTGGCGTCGCTTTACGTTCCGTTCCACAGTTTAAACAAAAATTAATTATTTTTTGTGTAAAAAAGTCGAATGTAATTGCATAATACAGTACGATTATTGTGCACATTAATTACACACCAAATATAATATGTGAATATATGAAAATAAAATAAAATTTAAATAAAAAGTATGACATAAAATTGAATTAAATACACCTCTACTGTCAACGGAACGTGAAATGTCAACTTTGACGTCTACCATGACAATTTATCTAACCTAAAAATTTGAAAATGGCGAGCTATTTTCCAATTTGTATGGAAACTTTAAAAAATTATATCTCGTAAACTGTGATACTCCGCGGTTTGAAATTTTGTAAAAAACTTTCTATTTATGAGTACTATCTACAAAAAAAAAATGAACTTCCAAATCGATGGTCCTTTAATGGAAATTTTAGCCGTAAAGGTAATATTTCTGTGGTTGTGGTAAAAGGCATCTGAAACAAATCATGTTACGAGGCATTTCAGCAGCTTTCTTTCATGCATTATCAACAATTACATTTTTATCATTCAATGCAAATGCCTTTTTTTCTTGACTGTTAAAAAGTCAGAAAAAGATCTCTATTTCTAGCACTATCATTAAAAATTTTTGTTTCAGGCCAGCAAATGCTTGGACGGAGCGTAAAGCTCTATTTGGTCAAAATGATTATATTGATATACTTGGATCTGGAGAGTTGCACCCAGTAAAGACTCTGTACACCGTGCCATCGTGGATAAGAGGAGTAAGCGGCAATGAATATCAAGTAAGTACATACATCTCAAATATAACACCTACAAAAATATTGGGAAATAATATTCAGGGAACACTTTTTAAGTGTTAAATGAAACAATATATAGCTAATACATTTATTGCACTCACATTATTTATGTACAAAATATTTAAATATCTTTCATGAAATAATCTACATATATCTCATTAATGTTACAGATGTTGCTGAGAAAACGAAAAATGTGGGTTAACACTGGTTCTCGTGAAACTAGGCCAACTAAATGGAAGGACATGGAGAGGAGAATATCCTTCTTGTACAGGAAGCTCAATAGGAAAACGAAGACAGGACCGTCTCCTGATTAAATTGTTTGTTTTTATTTATTAGGTATATTGTTGTAGTATTGTAATTTTAGGAATAAAGTGTTTAAAAACTGTACCTATTCTTAATTGTCTTTCTTAATTATGTTAGAACCATCAGTAAAGTCAGATAAAAGTGGTATTCAAAAAATTGCTCAGATACATTTTCATTTGAGTAAGAGTAACAGTAATATTCCTTTGTAAGAATTGGTTTCTTATGTTCAACATATTATTATGGACATTTTATCAGAGTGCCATACTATCTTTGTTTGCCAAAAAATGAAATGCATTTAGAATTTTGTAAACTACATTGCATAATAATTACTTACTCCCTTACAAACATATTATTATATATCAGATGAATAGTTACACACCGATTTTTCTCTTTCAGTCGTCAGTAATTTGACTTTCGAATGAAGAAGACAAAGTGTTGTGTGACTATATAGACGCTATACAACGTTTATTACTAAGGGGGTACATTTTAATCATTTATGTAAGTAAATACATTTCGTTGGTTTGTAAATGTAAACTATTATCTGTATCATTTATTTACTATACACTTATCTATTATATATTGCACATGAAAATATTATTATGATTGGTAACTGTCAAAATCTAATCTAAAGCAAGGTTTAGACTAGCAATAAAACTTGCAGAAGTTGACTTGCGCAAGCTGTTACCACTGTGTAAATAGGTGTGGCAAGCTAACTTCTGCAAGTGCTGCAGCTTGCTGACCTTGCTACAAGTTGCATGTGTAAACGCCAAAATATGGCCGCGGCAAGCTACTTCTGCAATTTTTTTAGCTTGCAAGGCTTGCGAGTTTAGATTAGCAAAAAAAATTGCAGAAATCGACTTCCTCAAGCAGTCACCATTGTGTAAACTGTTGCGGCAAGTTAACTTCTGCTAGGGTTGCAACTTGCACAGACTTGTCGGAAGTCACACGTGTAACCGCTATTTTGACATTACCGCAAGAACTTCTAGATTTATTTGTTTGCAAAATAAAGTTTTCTGTGTTGACCAAGATGTCAGTTAAAAAAGTATGGGCGCGAAATGAAATTGTGGCGCTAATAGAAAAGTATGAACAGCGCAGAGAATTGTCGGATGCCAAAAGCAAGGATTATCGCAACAAAATTATGAAAAATACCAACTCTACAAATTCTGGCACTGAAATTCAATACATGATAGTGAAAATAAGTAAAAGTTCTTTTCACTCATTCTCAAGAAACTTTTAAATTGTGAAGGTTCTTCAGTTCTCAGCTCAATTAATAAATTCATTTGTATAGACCGTACCAACAATATGTCTTGTTTTTACTTTAGATCTTTGCGTTGTTTTACGCTGCCTACTATTATAAAGCAAGGTTTAGACTAGCAATAAAACTTGCAGAAGTTGACTTGCGCAAGCTGTTACCACTGTGTAAATAGGTGTGGCAAGCTAACTTCTGCAAGTGCTGCAGCTTGCTGACCTTGCTACAAGTTGCATGTGTAAACGCCAAAATATGGCCGCGGCAAGCTACTTCTGCAATTTTTTTAGCTTGCAAGGCTTGCGAGTTTAGATTAGCAAAAAAAATTGCAGAAATCGACTTCCTCAAGCAGTCACCATTGTGTAAACTGTTGCGGCAAGTTAACTTCTGCTAGGGTTGCAACTTGCACAGACTTGTCGGAAGTCACACGTGTAACCGCTATTTTGACATTACCGCAAGAACTTCTAGATTTATTTGTTTGCAAAATAAAGTTTTCTGTGTTGACCAAGATGTCAGTTAAAAAAGTATGGGCGCGAAATGAAATTGTGGCGCTAATAGAAAAGTATGAACAGCGCAGAGAATTGTCGGATGCCAAAAGCAAGGATTATCGCAACAAAATTATGAAAAATACCAACTCTACAAATTCTGGCACTGAAATTCAATACATGATAGTGAAAATAAGTAAAAGTTCTTTTCACTCATTCTCAAGAAACTTTTAAATTGTGAAGGTTCTTCAGTTCTCAGCTCAATTAATAAATTCATTTGTATAGACCGTACCAACAATATGTCTTGTTTTTACTTTAGATCTTTGCGTTGTTTTACGCTGCCTACTATTATAACAACAGCAGCACGTCTTTTACCACAGCTAGGCATTTTGACGTTTCGATAAATGCACGGACACTTCAAAATAATAAAGTGACACTCGGCAATAATTATTGCGTAAAAATGTAAACAGTTTTGCAAAAACTTATAGGCGAGATCTTGCTGGTGACTTCCGAAAGCGACTTGTGTTACAAAAATTGCAAGCAATCTAAACGCACCAGAGAATGCTTGTCCAAGAAATCGTTGTAAGTCATCATAAATCTAAACAATCGGGCAAGAACTTGCAAGGAAGATCTTGCGGGTCACTTGCGACCGTGAATTGTGCTACAAATATTGCACGTAATATAAACGGACCAGCAAGAACTCGCTCAAGAAATTGCAAGAAGAACTTGCTAATCTAAACCTCGCTTAACAACAGCAGCACGTCTTTTACCACAGCTAGGCATTTTGACGTTTCGATAAATGCACGGACACTTCAAAATAATAAAGTGACACTCGGCAATAATTATTGCGTAAAAATGTAAACAGTTTTGCAAAAACTTATAGGCGAGATCTTGCTGGTGACTTCCGAAAGCGACTTGTGTTACAAAAATTGCAAGCAATCTAAACGCACCAGAGAATGCTTGTCCAAGAAATCGTTGTAAGTCATCATAAATCTAAACAATCGGGCAAGAACTTGCAAGGAAGATCTTGCGGGTCACTTGCGACCGTGAATTGTGCTACAAATATTGCACGTAATATAAACGGACCAGCAAGAACTCGCTCAAGAAATTGCAAGAAGAACTTGCTAATCTAAACCTCGCTTAATACCTAGATGCTCAGCTTTATGGGGCATGCGCTTAGGTAGCCCGCGAAATACAAATTTTGTAATGTTTGACAGTGGTGCAAAATTAGAGGTAAAATAACTGAAAAGGACTGTAGGTACGAAATTAGTCCGAATTCAAACATTTATCACGTACGAGCTGCGCCTCGCGGTTTCACCCGCGTAAATGTCGATCCCATGGGAATATCGGGATAAAAAGCAATTATTCCCGATATCCACCATTTGTTTGGCCACCACTGGGGGACAGCGAAACAACTTTTCAAAATTATTCTCATTGTCCGCCATTTGGGGACAAATTATTGTAACCTAATCCCAAAAAACTTTAAAGTTGCTTCTGCATCATCTCCGGCACTGCGGGAAGTGCAACCCCTCCGCCATTACGTAACAAAGTATAGGCACATAATTATGCTCACCTCCGCAGCTTCGGCTTGCTAGTCGCCTCCGGCGAGTGGCGACCAGCCTCAGCCGCTACGGCTCGCGCGGGTGCCTATGCTTTGTTACAGCGCAGGGGGCGGGGGTAGGGGTAGCTCTCCCTTCGCGCCTCCGGTTTTTATATTTATTCATACACTAGGGGTAGCAGCCAAAAGACTATATGTAGTCGGGGGTGCCCCGATTCTGTTTTGGAACAGATTCGACCTATTCAATCACGAAGTGTTAGTCCCCCAGTGGTGGACAACGAGAATAATTTTTAAAAGTTGTTTCGCTGTCCCCCAGTGGTGGCCAAACAAGTGGTGGACATCGGGAATAATCGGATAAAAAGTGGCCTATATTCGCATGTTAATCCAGGGTGTCAGCTACCTCCATACAAAATTTTATCAAAATTGGTCCAGCCGTTTGAGCGTGAAGAAGTAACAAATATATAAACACACACACCCCACACACACACAAACTTTCGCCTTTATAATATTATATATTAGTGTGATTGTTTGTACCTGCCGTCATTTCTCGGATTCGGTACGGATACAGTGCAGGACGTGTATATAATCAAAGAGTGCAGCAGTGTCGGGGGAGTTTTTTTTACATATGTATCTACAAGCATTTCGTTTTAGTTATTTTCTTGGGGTAGTCTTCCAGATCGAATTTCGGCAATAGCGACCAATGTTAGCGGAGACCAGCCTTCGGCGTGGGAGATATTGCTTATAGTGCACAAGTGTGTGTGCAGACACAGGTGCACTCTCTCTTCCCTTACTCTCACTGTCCAATTGGACGGCAATTCGACACGACCGTAGAGAGATTAGGCGCAGGAGTCAGGAGTAACGGCTTAACGTGCTTTCCGCGGCGAGGCATGGGGTATCGCACCGCCAACTTTAAACTTCGGGCTGTTACTAAGAAATTTCCAAGGGAAAAACCCAATATTACTTTGCCCGACCCGGGAATCGAGGAACCGGGACCCAGGACCCAAGTCCCAACGCTAAACAGTTGCGCTTGCGACCACGACACCAACGGGCCAGAGTGCTAAGATAGTAAAGAGTTTGCTGATAGTCATGATTGGTAGTGGAGATAATTTATTGGCTTCTAAAAAGTCTAGGTGGATACGCGTTTCGCATTTCGCTAAGCATGTCCTAACTAGCAGCAAGTTCCTTATTGCTAAACTTAACTAAAAATCCCTTAACTAAAACTTAAGTACTACATTAATTTACAGTTCATTCTCCTTCTTAATTAATAACTAGAAGTGTTTTATTTGGTACATTGACTTGACTAGACTGACCATATTCACGAACACTAATTTTGTATAAGTATCTATATACCTACTAGGAGGTACCTACTTAATCCTAAGTAAGCCACTCGCTATGCCGCTTGCTTGATCAACAATAAAATAATACTGTTTTTTCATCTAAAGTTTGATTAAATAGATATTCCCCAATCTTCTTTGATGAGGTCGGCAGCCTTTTCTGCGATCATGAGGACAGCAGCGTGCGTGTGCGCAGCGGGGATCCGAGGCATGATGGAGGCGTCAGCGATGCGCAGTCTTCGGACCCCGTGGACCTGCAGCCTCGGTGACACCACGCCTGTAGGGTCGCCCGCTGGAGCCATTTTGCACGTTCCCACCTGCAACCACAAAGAGTTTCATTGGTCTGGAGGCCAGGGAATTTAGGATGTTCTGTTAAGATGGGTTAAGTACGAATCAAATCAAATCAAATCACTTTTATTTGTTAACACAGGTAAAGAAATAGGTACAGATCTTGAGTTTGGTGTATAGAACGCTATGTTACGCCAGGAGGCGTACAAATATGGTGTGCATCTAGCTCAATATTAGGAAATTACATCAACATTATCATCAAAATAAAAAAAAATATGTTTGAAAATCATGCATAATTAAAGTTTCTGAATAAATTATAACAATTATATAATACTAGCGGCCCGCCCCAGCTTCGCACGGGTGCAATTTTTTTTTTCGAATTTCCAAAATTTTCTTTCATACAAACCTTGTCCCGGCAATACCGATCACAACAAAAAAAGAATTAGCGAAATCGGTCAAGCCGTTTTCATGTCAAGTCGTGACAACGGAAAACGGGTTTCATTTTTATATATATAGATTATTTTAAAAGAAATTGAATGATGTCAGATTTAAATGAAGAATTATTTAGTTATAAATGTCAAAAAATAAAATTAAGAAGAAAGAAAAATCTAAACAAGTCAGAATAATTGCAAATGTCAAAAATTATTAAATGTCAATATTAATAATAAATTACAACTCCAAATTAATTCATCATTTAAGTTTTTTTTTTCTATAACATAGATAGATATAGCTCAATTTAATATTGAGCCATCATTGAAAAATTCATCCAGTGTGTAGTAACATTTGTCACTAAGCAAGCTATTAAGTGCCTTTTTGAATTTTATTAATGGCATATTTTTAATGGCATCCGGTATTTTATTATAAATTTTTGGAGCGTTTCCGAAAAGGCTTTTACGCATTAAGGCTGTTTTACATTTAACGTTACATAGTTTGTTACAGTATTGAGTAGGTACGCAATGGATTTCTTTTGACTGCCGATAAGCTGACAAATAAATGCGGGTTTTTTTTTTTTACAAAAAATGCAGTTTCTATTATATACATTGCTGGCAGTGTCAATATTTTTAGTTTTTTGAAATACGGAATGCAGCTATCTGTCGTTCTTAGACCACACATAGACACACGAATAGGTATTTTTTTACACGACTGACCAAAAAGAGGAGTGTTATGTTTTCAGAGTCCATGCATATACTATGTAGGTACCTATGTCGGTAGATATTTATGTGAGTTTCTATAGTCCACCACAACTTCTAAACTCCTGGACCGTTCTTTAGAGTTGAGAAAAACTGAATTCAAATATTTTCTACACAGTAGGTATTCACTTACTTGATGGTCTAATGTGATGGAAGTCTGCATAATAGCGCACTCCCAGTATTCATCCGAGTCGAACAACAAAGACTCGCATCCGGGGAATGGCGTTGTGTGTAATTTAGTATCATAACGCTGGAACGCTTTGGTACCAATTACTTTCTCTACCTGGAAATGAAAAACGCAATAAGTATATTTTAACTGGTTTAGACTAGAGCAAACTTTTAATTACCTAGATCATCTAGTTCTCGTTACTTACCATACGAACTCCTTCTATCATAGTTCGCAAATCGTTAAGATCAGCGAAATAGTTTAAATGGATTTTGGGGTGGTCTACAAAGTTTGGGCTTCGGAGCATCAGTCGGCCAACGCTTTGCGGTCGAATTAGCACTGGGTTTATAGCAAAAGTGCGCTGCCTCACCATGTATGGGAGAGAACTATACACCTTCCAGTACCACTCATCTGTTACTCCTGCAATATCAACAAACTCAAGTTATTCATCAAAAGTTGAAGTGGTTGTCCTTGTTCTCGGAAAAGGTTATTTTCCGGTTCACTGATTATACTCGTCAACGTTCATAATCTCTTTTCATTAAAGTTTTAATGGAATAAACAAAGCTGTTTAGAATAAAGCTTTTACACTTTGGAAAATATGTTGCAGTTGCGAGTGTGCTCGTTAGCTGGTTGTGTATGGTAACCTTACCAAGTAAAGATCGTAATATTCCAACAACATCACCGGCCAAGGAGCCGGCTCCCATGACGAGCTCGATGTCTGGTCTGGTCTTGTCGTGGTCCTGGGAGAACTTAGTTTGTACGAAGGCAAGTCCAGTAGCTCCACCAGGTAGGGTCAGCGGGCCTTGTCCAGACATATAGGCTGCTGCCACGAACGGAGATGCAGCAGATAGCTGCACAGAGGATAGAGAAATATTTCAAAGGATTTATTGACGAATTAGGATAAAATTATGTAGTATCCCGTAGGTACACCGCAGGACTCTAACTGCACGAGCACGTGACTTGTAGATTAACCCCTTTATTCATAAACGTTGTTGAAAGTTATATAGGTACCTAATGATTAGCGGCTTTTTACCCATACATTTTTGACGTTTAAACCAACTTCTCAACTTTAATCATCGTTTATAAAGAAACCTCATTATGTTTAATCACAGTTACAGCTCTCGTGGCTTCTTTCTTTAGAGAGTTTAAAAGTTACCTAACTGTGTGCAGCAAGTTCTTTGAAGAAGTCAGAAGTAGCTACTACTTTGTTATGCAATGAAGATCTTTTCATCAATGAGCTCTTACATACAACCTACCTATATCTTATCAGTCAAAAGTATTTAAAAATAATTTAACATGAGTAGGTAATAGGCACGTCCTAAACGGTAGGTTGCAGATAGTTTACTGTAACATAAAAGTTGGTGTTGTCAGAGTTTTGCAACTACACTAGCTTTCAACGTATTATGCAGAAAAACTGGTGCGAAAGTTGGAAAACAATGGTCAGCAGAGCACAAATCGGGTCAGTGGTTAACTTCCACTTGTGCAGTTACGGATTGCACGTAAAAGTCATTTACTGTTAAAAAGTGTTAATTTGTTCATTACAAGCACAATAGCTTATGTACCAAAAACACGTTAGGCTTAATCGGTACGTTGGTACGTAGGTACTTAGGTATTCTGCCGCCAAAACATTTTTCAAGTCAGCAGCGCATTAGGGTTGGTAATTTTTGCTCCAAATTGCTTTAAAAAACATACTTATTTCAGATGCTATTTTTTCCGCTCGGTTGACTGAGATAGGGGCCGCGCCCTTATGCGCCGCTATGTGGCAAGGGGAAAATCAACCGAAATGTTTTGATAACGCATTTTGACCTGTTGTAGACATGTTTTGGTTTTTTAAATTCCTATATTTTTTTATCGACACAGTCCAAGCAGTATAACGGCCGAACCCAATAACCTATTTTCAATTAAGACAGATCGCTACTGATGGTAGCCAGTATAATCATTATCTGCCAGTATCATATAATCATAATTATTAATCACGCAGATCGCTACCTACTGATATAAATTATTGGGACGTTAAAACCAGAGGTAGATAGGTTTTTCTACCTCCAGTAAGTCGAAACTGATGATAGATAGGTAATTGGGTTAAGTCGTTAGTGCCTACCTATCTACTTACGAAGATGCTAAGATTATACTTAGATAGAAAGATGAAGTTAAAAAATGGAGCCGTCAAATTGCTCGTCATCAACACGCCGCGCGCCGCCTGGCTTGCGGCGGCGTTCAGGCATGCTTAATAATATCTACCTAATTACCTACTAACCAAATACAGCAATACATAATTCAAACACCTACCTAGCTAGTAACTACAACGTGCATAATCGGCGCTACTCTGAGTTTGCACAATTAATTCATTTATGCTGATGAGCATTGATGTTGCAATTTTAACTTGAAGCTTAGAAAGGTTTTTAATTTCAGTTTAAAAACGTGATCCAATTATTTTTAGCATACCTACCTACTTAATATTTAAAGTATTATGAATTTGTGGGTTCAAAATTTTACTATTTTACTAATTTTACCTAAGGTACCTGTTTATTTTTGCATATAATCAATTCATTTGAAAGTCATTAGGGGCTGTTCATTTATTACGTAAGACAATTTTGACCACTTTCTGACCCCCTTCCCCCTACGTAAGACTAAATAAGACTTGGAAGAGCTCCCTTCGCCCCTTTCAATCTTACGTAAGATCAAAAAAATTATTAAAAATATATAGTTTTTGCTCACTTTTAACAATCTATACCCCTACCAGGTCCACATAAGTAAAAATAAGACTTGTTTGGATTTAAATACCAAAAATCCCCATAATCATGTATTGAGACTACCTAAACTTTTTGCTCTTGAGATATGTTGAGAGTCTTATCATTTTGAACCTTCGATCATTATGATCGATGCCGATGTTTTGAACGTAAAAAGAGGAGCTAAACATGAGAAAAAGTTATAGGTAGTACTCACATAAACACACACAAAAAAAAAACTTACATAAACTGTACCTACCTCGTGTAGCCACAAATACCCAGGAGTACTACCTATAACTTTTTCTCATTTATGGAGGAAAAGAAACGGTTTCCCCCTTGTAACCTACTTAAATATACTCTGCACATTCGAATGCGGCCAGTTGAGTGTACTTCGTAGGTCAAGTACAAGAATACTTTTGTAAGGATTCGCACTCATCGGCTTTTGTTCTTCTATTTTATTTATTTATTTTATTTTATTTTCACTTACGTCATTCATGGTCATTCCAGTTTGGTTAACAATGAAGGCGTTGCCAGAAAACGTGACATGATCTTGAAGATTGTATCCAACGGGAAGGTCAACGACCGCAGGGATCCCAAACTCTGACAAATGCCCCTTTGGTCCTACTCCTGACACCATCAACAGTTGAGCGGAGCCTATAGCGCCTGCAGATGAGATGACTTCACGACGAGCGCGCACTTGCATACTGTAAAATTGATTTGGTGTGTAGAATAATATAGCGATGTAGGTATGTGTACTATGTACTATTGGTCTATTAAGTCTTATCAAGAAAACATAACATAATTTTAGGGGTTCTGCCAAAAGTAGTAAGTCTAGTAAGTTACCTTATATTCCACTTCCTAAATTCTACGCCGGTGGCTGTATTGGTGTGCGGGTCTATTAAAATTTTTGAAACAGTAGAGAATTTCGTAACTTTTAAGTTTGGCCTGAAGCGTATTGGTTCCAAAAACGCTTTCGCGGAACTGCATCTTCTTCCTTGCCTCATGGTCGCCTGTGGTTTAGAAAATCCGAGTATTTTTTCTCCATTCGGGTCTCTCCATTTATATCCCAGTTCCTCACCAGCCTGCTTAAATGGTTTCTCGAGGGGTGAGTGGTACGGCGAATATTCAATATTTAAATATCCGCCAACGCCGTGATATGACGAGTTCCTTAATTCTTTGATACCTATGTTTTCTGATTTCTTGAAATACGGTAATATTTCGTCGTAGCTCCAGCCCTCATTACCCATTCTAGCCCAGTCGTTGTAATCTTCCGGATGTCCTCGTTGATAGATTAAAAAGTTGAGCACACTGCTACCGCCGAGCACTCTGCCTCGGGGCAAGAAGCACACTTTCCCTCTTAAGCCCCTGCATGCTCTCGGCTCTGGCATTGAATTGTAACCCCAGTTCATAGGCGTGAGGGAAAGAAAAGGAGCGAATATGGGAATGTCGGAAAAGAAGTTTTCATTTCCTCCGGATTCTATGAGTAACACTTTCCATTGTGGAACTTCAGTTAAGCGGTTAGCAAGTACAGAACCCGCTGACCCAGCTCCTATGACAATGAAATCAAATTCTTCTTGATCTTTTGGTGTATAATCGGGTATGAAACCTTCTCTTGGGTTCCGAGGTAGAGGTCGAAATAAGTCGGTCCAGTAGTCCATAAATCTCCGGCTGTCAAATGCTTTGACCGCGGTGATGCAGAGTAAGTAGAAAAACCATGCATGCATGATGTGTATTTGTATTCTTCATTCCTGAAACAAATGACTAATCAGTAAACAATATTAATTACTTAGATTTAGAGGGTCTCACGCCATTGCTAGGCATTCATTCGGTAGCGAAGTTAATTTAGTCTACTTGGTTGTTGATCATAGCCTCGTAATAGGTACCTAAGGAATACTTGTGGATGATCTTCACGCTGTCAATGTTTAATTTAACAATCTAAATTCTCTTGACAGTCAGGTGGTACTTAACGGCCCACGTCCAGATATTTGAAGGTTAACGATGATCGTTCAGTAGGTCTACAGTATTTTTAGAATACAAATGACCACCTAAGGACTTACATCATCGATTTTCATCAATAATTTCAATTCAATCGATCGCAAACACTATAAAATTCATTTGATGTTAGGGTGGTGAGCAAGTAGGTAGGTAAATCTACACCCTGACTGTATCTCTTAACTTTCAAATGAGCGTAAAATTGCTTGTAAATTTTGCAAATGCTGCTGAAATCTGTTTTATATTGTGCAAATTACCTACGCCTGCCTTCTGAAATTAGTTTTTTCTTCAGTGCCGCCGCCAGAACATTCTTCCGAAATCCAATTACTTTTCGCGATCTTAAATTTTCATATATACAATTGGTAGAAGAAATATTTTGTTTTACTTTTCTGAGTAAAATATTAAATACGTACCTAGTAGGTACCTCAGTTGGAAAATCTTTCTTTTAGGAATAATGAACTAGGTAAGTAACTACTTAGAAGTTTTTGTTAATCGATAGAAACATTCAAAGAATCTAGCTACATTATCAGGCAATATTTGCTACAGAACAATCCTTGTTACTAGAATTTAAATTGATTTCAAATTCAAATCCATTAGCTACCTACCTAGTAGGTACCTCGGTAGTTTGCCTGGGGATTTTTACTAACGAACGTGCCGATAATTCAGATATATTATGTTTATGACGTATGCCATATCCCAAATTGCAAATGAGGATGGTTGACCATCACCTAATACACGAAGGATTAAGTCATTGTCAGTCACGCTAGCACAGCAGGCCAGCATAATGGGCGACATCCGAAGGCATAGGTACAACTTTTGATCAAAACTGTGTGTGAAATGTTTATTCACCAATCATAATAATTCTGTTAAATATGCGTGACGCGTAGAGCAATAGAATCATGCCTTGTTAGTTGTTATTTTATTTCATGGTTATTGATTTAAATGTTTGTTTGGTGACCCAATTCTTTTGGCCACATGAGTATATTATTTCGTAATACAAAGGTTACTACTTACTAGGTAGGTACCTACTACGCTGATAGTTTGGTTTACTAGTTACTGTCTTTGTTGTCGTAGCTCGTAGCCTGATTCTGACAAAACGACTGAACTGCTTTGAAAACAAATCATTTGTGCAAATTGGTTTTGCAACGAAATGTTTGTTTATGTGGGTTAACTGTTTGTAATTGTAAATGGATATGGATATGAGCAAGGAATCCGAAACCCTACGAAATAGCTGAACACTTGTTCACTCACGAAGTCACGACGTTTGCCATAATAGGTAAGTTCGTTGAACTTGCTCTACGTTCTGTTGTCAATCAGGCATATCATTAAGGTATAGACTTTCCTCTCCGTTCCATGAGCGTTATTTAAAGTGTTAATACTTAATGGCTGCCAGATGCATTAGTATGCATCTGGCAGCCATTATTAACACTTTAAATTAATGACCATACTTTAAACATACTACATCCTTATTGTTTCAGAATTCTGTTCCGTATAAGCATATATTAAGTAACCGTGTAGGACGTACTCGTAGGTAGGTACTAGGTTGGTTTAAATAACCCAGTAACACAGTCAACTCAAGGAATGCCCGGTGCGATACTATTTAGCTCAGCGAGTCACGTATAAACCGCGATTACCTACGTGAACAGAATTAGGATCAATCACACTTGTAATCACGGCTATTTAGGTACTATTACTTGCCAATAGGCAAGGTCAGGCAGCTTCAGGGTGTCGAACCAGAGAATCTTTATGTTATAGAATGAACCGGTCTCTTCTCTGTACAATGCCAGTTTTTCGTTACTAATTAACTTAAACTACAGGATCCAAATGAAATTAGTTAGCGAAACTCCGCAGACGTGGGTATCGGTATTGGTATCATCATAAACACGATTTTCTTTAGGGTCTGATACCGCTGGTAGTGTAGTTACTTGAAGTACGAGCTGAGAAAATCAGTTTTTTTTGGTTTTATCAAGTACGTCTGTAAGGTCTACACCATAGAAATGTAAAAAACACAACAAACTTCTTTCATATATCTATGGTCTACACATTTTTTTTTTACTATTAATATTTTAAGTAACTGAAACCAATCAAGTTTTTTTTGTTCTATAATTTTTGGTTACCGAAACTTTAATATAATTTAATTTGACATCAAATTAAATTGTTTAATTTGACCCTGCATCCTATTGATCGTTAATGGAGTGTTAAAACCAAAATCGATTTTCAACAATAATCTCCAATCCTCCTCCAAATGAGCGATATCGCACATGGTTAAAATGGAAACACATACTTATAAACCTTCTTAATTGACAGCTTAGAGATCTTATTTTATTCTAATTTAATGTATTTCCTACACATGGGAGGTTTGGTTTTACGCTAAGAATTTTTACAGATTTTTACAAAAAAGAGATTTTTACAAAGTATATCGACAGATCTGTTTTGTAAAAATCTCATCGTGGAACTGTAGGTGAATGTAGATGTAGTGGGTGGTGGAGCTTGAAGTCACCTGTCACCTTACCTGACGTTATAGCTTAGGGAATATAGGGATTGACAACTCACTTCACCTAAGTTTTCACGGTATGATTTTAACAGAATTGCACTACATTTAGCGAGGTAGTGTTAATAGTGAGTGCACACAAACGATGCAAATAGGCGTGTGTAGTAGGTAGGTTGTCATTCGTCCCTGCAGTGTGCACTGTGCACTATGCATTGCGTACTGCCACCGTGCCTATGCAAATACTATGCGTACGTACTTCGACTAATATTTGAAATGTATTGCATTGTATTTCATCATCATCATCATCATTTCAGCCGAAAGACGTCCACTGCTGGACATAGGCCTCCCCCAAGCACCTCCACTTCGACCGGTTTTGTGCTTCTCGCATCCAACGAGTTCCTGCGGCCTTCACAAGGTCGTCGGTTCACCTTGTGGGAGGCCTTCCAACGCTACGCCTTCCGGTACGCGGTCGCCACTCCAGAACCTTTCGGCCCCATCGGCCATCTGTTCTGCGAGCAATGTGCCCTGCCCACTGCCACTTAAGTTTGGCAATTCTTCGGGCTATGTCGGTTACCTTGGTTCTCCTGCGGATCTCTTCATTTCTGATTCGATCCCGCAGGGAAACTCCAAGCATAGCCCTCTCCATTGACCTTTGGGTGACTTTCAGCCTTCTAATAAGGCCCATTGTGAGCGACCACGTTTCAGTGCCATATGTCATCACTGGCAACACGCACTGGTCAAAGACTTTCGTCTTGAGACACTGCGGTATGTGGGACGAGAAGATATTGCGAAGCTTCCCGAACGCTGCCCAGCCGAGTCGGATTCGACGATTGACCTCTTTCTCGAAGTTGGACCTACCTAACTGGACAGTTTGTCCTAGGTAAATATACTCGTCCACGACTTCGAGTGTAGCGTCTCCGATCTTCATGAGAGTGCGAGCGCATTGTATTTATTCTGACGCAATTGTTTAAACATAACATCACGCCTGTAATCCCAGAGGGTTGGGCAGAGGTGTTCTTACAGAAGGCACCCACATGCCGCTAGTTATGTTTAAGTCCTATGTAATAGGGGGCGAACCTTTTGCCATCAATCGGGCACAAATCCAGACTCCGGACTGCAACTGTTTTCCTGGGAAAACCCAATAACACTTTGCTCGATCTGGTAATAAAACCCAGGACCTTATGCTCAGCAGTAGCGCTTGCGACCGCTAGACCAACGAAGCAGTCTTTTAGGCATTCTTTTTTTACTTTTTTGAGAAAACGGAATATTTATTTACCAACGTTATACCTAAACGTTTATTCAAGAACTTGGGTCGTTTAGAAAGAAATAATAGTAAAACTTATGTCTTGGAAAGAAATAGTTTTCAGTTGAACGTGTTTGAAATAGAATAGAAATACTTAGTGTTTACCTAATGGAATAAATAAATGTAATAAAGATAAAATTATGTTTTACAATTAAGAAATTTTATTACCTACCTAAGTACTTAGTCGATAGGTATTGTAGCTTGGGTAAGTTTACCTACCTACTTACATTTTCTTTCAAGTTTTATAACGCAAAAATAAAGAATTTTTTTCTTGACAGAAAATGTACATTTCGGTGTTAACGACAATCCATATTCCTTTTTTGTGCTAAATAAATTATGAATGTCAAAAGCCCTTTTTGCGGGAACATTATTCCCTAATACCTACTTGGGTAATTTAATATTTTTATAAGACTGATTGCTTTTCCTGGAAAACGGCGTTTTTTATTTTGAAGCGGTCCTATCAGAATACCAGCGCTGCGGTACCTATTTATTTTTTAAATATGCTGAGATGGGTAATTGTTAGTTTTAAAGGCAATTTTTTACTATTTGTATTGCCTGTGTGTGTCCCAAAATTAATATTTTAATTATTAAATTAAATATTTAAATACTTTCCTTCTTTCTATATGCAGTTTACGAACGTTTCAAACTTGTAAAAAATGTCATCATCTCTAAATTCAGCGAGTGACCTCTGCAAATAAAAACCAAAGGAAGTCGGGTATCCATAGATAGTTAAATGGAATAAGATTATACCTATTTTAAGCGATGTTATTGTAAAATCACTCACGTCTTTAATGCCGAATCGTCCTTGATAGGAGCAGGCGCTCCGGTGATGAAACTATCAGTAGACTGGCCACGATATATCCTATCGTATTGTGTCACTACGTTTTACTATTTATCTTCTTCATTTATTTCACTACAGTAATACATCTCAAAGCACATATAAATGATTAAAACAAAACCTTATCTGTCGGTCTTTTTGCTAGCGACCAACCGAACGAAGTACTGTTAGGTTAGTACAGTCGAGTTAGTTATTTGGTATACGCTGTAGGCATATTATAGACAATCGGGTCTTGACATCGAGTTGGGAAAGGATAGATACATTTGTGCGTTTGGCTGTCCATGGTATTCGGAGCATCCGCCTCCAGCACCACATTTCGAATGCATCTATCCTCTGTCTTTCTCTTGCTCGAATTGTCCACGTTTCAACTTTCATCGTTCCACTACACTGCCAATATTTAGTTTTATTTTGTGCGTTATAACTTTTTCAGCTTATGGCATCCTTAATTAAATAGAGTGGTATAAAATAATTGACTAACTCAGCACACCATTGTTTAAAAGTAGTTGCAAGTTAGCTGCCTGTATACCAAATAGCTTGTTCGATCGATATTATTAGTTCTTCTGTGGTACAGTCAACAGCAAAAGTGGATGATGAAAATCATAAATTCAATACTAATGAACGGAGATCGCGTCATATAGGTATGGCAGCTGTACTTGTAGTAAATGTTTGGTATAATTTACAATCACATACTTTTGAATCACTTCGACGCCACACAGCTCTGACGCGAACTCCGTTCATTAGTATTGAATTTCTGATTTTCATCATCTACTTTAGCTGTTGACTGTACTGTAGAGATAGTGGCCTATTTGGTGCTTAACTGCTTACATGCAACCTCCGCGAGGCCGTTAAAAAGCTATTGACAAGAAATACGAGACAAACATTAATTAAGATACCAAACAAGAAGGGGTTTGTCATGCTGACAAGCTGGAAGACAGAAGATAAAAAAATATACTTAAATGTAAATCCATTCTAGGAATAATTATGGATGTTGTATGACAATTGTTTATATAGTTCACTCATCCTGGTACGGAGAGCTTGCAAGAGCTCTGGATACCTACTCTTCCCACGGAATATGAAAAATAGAGTATCTTATTAGATAATGTATTTTTTTTTAATTATTTTAATGGCCTGGTTGCTGGGACCTTTTAGTATGATAATGTATAATGTAATAAGTAGTATATAAATATTAA
Organism: Amphipoea lucens; assembly: GCA_947508005.1. NCBI lineage: Eukaryota > Metazoa > Arthropoda > Insecta > Lepidoptera > Noctuidae > Amphipoea > Amphipoea lucens. The sequence goes on from OX382359.1 coordinate 14,905,769, forward strand.
GACACGAGTCGCAGGCACACCTATTAAGACATAAAGCTTTGTCCGATAATCTTTGCATTTCGTAAGAATGCAGCTGGTAGGTACGGCAGAAACTCTAATTGCATCGCACATAAATGTACCTACCAACCTATTCAAAGCCGTATGAAGGCTTATTTACTTAGTGGCCATTTTAACGTAACTCTTCGTAATGGCTCTCGTGAGCAATGGCCGATGTTATCCACACTGTGACTTATAGCCTATATGTGTTATTATATAACTGACTCATTCACAGAATATTTCCCATTTACTTAGATACAATAGGTACCTGCGGCGAATGTACATTTGTACAAGTATCTCCCGGGCTCCGACTTTTGTGATAGTAGAAAGAAGAGTGGGGTTTCAGTCGGTAGGAGTCCGACATAACCCTCCGTTCTCCCCAGACGGAGGGTATTCAAGTATCCATGACGATTTCACCACGGAAAAAAAAAATAAAAAATACAATAGGTACTTATGTTAACAGCTTAAGACCTACTTTACAGTTGAGCACTTATTTGATTTTGGAATGATGGGATTTGCATAAAAAAGTGGTTTTAAATGGCGTGGCTTTATTTGCATTAAGTATTTTTAAACAATTTAAATACAGCAATGAACTTTAAGGTTAAGGATAACATTCTAAACGTGTGGGTTTATTATAAATTATCAACATATACAAGTCATCACGCATTTTGATTTTTGTATTTTGTTTGTTTTTCATTTTAATATTATCTAGTTTTTTATTTAGTTTTCCTTATCTCTCCTCTCCTGAAACGTGAATGCGGAAAATAGTTCCTACTGTAAAGTGCTATTTTACCTACCTATTTGCTAAATATTGGCATCTATGTGGCAGGCACATCCACGCGCAAACTGTAACCATGAATTCATCACAATTATGATTCTAGACCCTAGCGTAGAAATTTTTCGTCGGTTATCAAAAAAGTTCAGGCGGTGAAAATCTATGGAACACCAAATTTTTTTTAAACCGACGAAAAATGTCTAGGCTACGCCTATAAAATCCGTCCGTACAAACGTAGGCCTATTATTTTTAAAACAATTCGCATTCCTATTACGATGAACTGGGTACTAGTTACGAGTGTTACAACACCTTGGTTAATGTGCCTACAGTTGTGATCTTTAGGAGTAGTTACTCGTTATGGATGCTCATGACTTCAGGCGATATTATCGGGCCGTATATAAACTATACTCGGAATCTTGCTTAAGTTGAGCACGAAGAGGCGGCGCGACGTTACATATTTCACACGAGCTTTCACAGATATTTGCAATGAAGTAGATAGCGACATTCCTTTTGTGAATAAAACAAGCTTGAAGGCATATCTTTTTCGCTGTAAGATTTCCATAGTATCTAACAACTGAGAATATCTCTACAATTTTTTTGTGATAAATGCTTTATTAGCTCACAGAAATCTCAATGCAGAAAACTAAATAGGATATTTTGCGGACGAATTTTTTGATGCCCAATGAGCCCTTCTCCGTTTTTTTATATATTTGTACATAATATAAATATTTGAGTATTAGTGGTGGTTTTAGTCTTTTTGGGTATTTTAGTATTTAAGATTTGTCAAAGCGAGATAAAGTTTATTTGTACCTACTATCGTCCGTTCTACTTTATAATTCGGTCTTTGTCCGATTGATGGCTGTGATAATTTGATGGTATGCATTTTAACACTTTCGCTGACACTGAGATGAAGTTGAAATTCTGAAAATGACACTAAAATATTCATTGCTATTTAGTCTTATCGAGAGGTAGTCATAACGCTTCTTACCCATATAAAATAATACTAAGCCTATAGCAGTAAAAAAAAATATATATTTATTTTTGCCTTGACACTAGAAAGTGAGTGCAATACGACACTGGTCACGTGGCTTCTTAGTAATGTACGTACGCAAATTTACACGGGTATAGGCGGTTTGTCAGTTTTGACGAGGTAAAATTAACCGCCTGTGGGCGTAGCTTCATATCCAACACAAAAAAAAATCGCCTCTAGCCGTGACGTCAGCAAAAGTGTTAATATTAACTGAGTTAGGTTTAATCTGTCAAGCGCCGCTAATGAGACACAATTGATTTTCTATTGTTTCATCGCCGATCGGCGAACCGCGACATTTGACCGGTTAAAGTAAACATTAGTAAAGTTAACGATTACGATTCTCAACAAGTTATTTTATTAAAAATTATATTTGAGTTTAACGTTTGGCAACAGTACCGGTTCGGTACCTAGACCTACACCGAACAAGTCTTAATTTAAAACTTTAAGACTTGCTGGCTGCATGAACAACTGCACCACGACGATGCACAACTTTTAAAAGTAAAAAAGTCAAGTCAAGTGTAAAGTTGTTTTCTTTAGTTCGCGACTTTCGAAACAGCTAATTGTGAATTTTTAATCTTGAATCTGCTGTATGATAGATATGTAATTTGTTACAAGGTCAGGAAAGTTGCTATTTGATATTTTAGTAAGGCAACAACATTTGTCAGTGTAATTAAATATTAAGTCTTGGTAGAGTTATTTATTAACATTTATAAGATATTCCTGTACATAAATTAACAGAGATTTTATGTAAGTCACACTCAAACTATTTTTCTATTTAAATATTTACACACATCATAAAACTGATCCTACATCCGTAAGACGTCCTCGTAACATAGGGTCCAGTTGAAAACCAGCGTCAGGCGTTATTTGTCTGACATTAATGCTGAACTGGGCCTATTTGGCGCAGCCGTGGTGAGGTGCACAATATTATTTTTTTCTGTTTTTGTGTGAATATTGTGTGCCTTATTTAACCTGGGTCAAATAAACTTATTTTTCAATTCTCATGCTCTAAAAGTTCGTCTTTATGTTGTGCTTCGGCGACATCAAATCTCTTTTTATGTTCTAGTACATAAAGTATTTTCTTTTTCTAAGACTAAGGTAATCAGGCCCAACAGCCACACGCACAATAAAATTTCGCAGATTAAAGTCGTGATTTATTTCATTTTCTTTAATTTATACCACTTCCGTGTTTTCTATCGTTAATTTAATAAAATCAGATAAAATAGTTGTCATTTATTATTTAAACACGCAAAGAAACGTTTTTATGACTTGGCAGTATGAAGTACCCAAGTCGAATGACACATGTTGAAAACTAAAAAAAAAAACTTTTAGAAAGTTTCGTGGCGGGAATTAACTATGCTTTGCAACATTTTTTATTAATTATGTACTGTATACTTTATGCCTGTTTCATTTTCTCGCAATCGAAAGGAAAAGCAGAGTGTATAACTCAGGCATAAACGAGCTATTTTACCCCTTACCTATCCACCCTCGCCTGCGGCACAGAATACTTAATAGTACTCTGCGGCTCGGGTGGATAAAATCGTCTCGGGGTAAAATAGCTTCTTTTATGCAATAGTTGTACAATCTACTATTCTTTCTTTCAAAACAACATTTTTGATTTTCTTGAAAATTGGGCTAATATATCTTTGACCACCTTGCTCTATTTTAGGCAATTTTTTTTTATTGCTGAATGTGCCTGCTCTTGACTTCGATCACGCCTGATGAAAAGCTATATTAAGCTATTATTTTAGTACAGTACTTCTACCTGAAGTCCCTTCTAAAAAATGACCGGCATTGTAGATCAGTAGGTATCTAGGCCATGTAGGTTGTCTGCCTCTAGACCTAGACTAGTCTAGACTTCAGACACTGCCGTTACGTCATAAGATCGCTGTGACCGAAATAATTACGTTCAAATAACTTTGTCCCTAAAATAGACTTCTAGAAAGTGGAAGTTATTTTTATGAGAATTACTGAAGTAAGATTGTAATTTATTATGGGCTTGTATATGGAAAAAATCAGATATATAGGGTGAATTTTTGGTGGATGCACGGTTAAGGTGCCTTACTGCCCCTCTAAAAGTTTTCCCTATATAACACCTTGTCGACTCAACGTAATGGTTCCTTTGATGTACCTAATCGAAACAACCAAGACTAGTAACAGGAATAACTTTTTTTTGCTTTACCTAGACGAGTATTAACGATTTTGACCCTGTCGATTCCTGCCTGAATTTGTGTGACCTCAATTTAAACTAAAATCGTGTCGTGTTTGACGAATTTTGCCGATGGAATTTGAAGAATGACAGAGTGGAAAATGTTGTGTCGTATACACTTCTGATAAATAAATAATACAAATGGATGTTTCAAAACGAGTCTCTTCAAATTGTCCGACATCATTGTCTGGGAAGTCAGTCAAATGTTTTACGCGTCGAGTTCGAGAGTTATAAAAGGAAATCGCGGTGCGAAGCCCAACGGGACGGGGTTGTAAGCCGTGCCACTCCACACACATATTCCTGACTTTGAGGACGTTGGGAGCAGTTAAATTAAAATATTTGCTTTTGTTTTCCACCATAAAAACGAAATATTTTCGAAATCAGACATGGGGCAAAACTTCCTATCAAATCGTCCATTCTGTACGTATGCCCAGTCATACACAAATACTGTAGGTACTTATGGAGTTACAAAATAAAGTGAACATTAAGCATGTATGTTCGTCAAACGGGTTTATTTGTTGCAAAACTGAGGCCGGTAGTTTAGAAACTGGAAGTCAAATGCCCAACTGTTTTGTAAAGGTCTAGTTAAGGTAAAAACACAACACTGCACTTAATTATTGTAGCGTTGTAAACACACAGGTTAACCTTGTAGTCGGGCGGAGCTCGCGTAACACGAAAATAAAATATGGAAAGAATGCGTTACTGCGGTCAGCATGGAATCTGTTAAATCAGAGGTCATCTCATCAATATTTATGTAGTTTACATAATTTATTTTGTTTATAATCATTTTATATTTAGATGCATTGTAAACATGTTTATTAATCCATACTAATATTGTAAATTCGAAAGTAACTCTGTCTGTACGTTACCTTTTCACGCCTAAACCACTGAACCGATTTAGATGAAATTTCGTATACAGGGTGAATTTTCCAAGTGGGCGTGGATGGCCAAATTCTAAACTATGAGGAATAGCGAAAAGTACTCAAAGGAGTCGCGGGCTCGATTTTGATAAAAACTAAAATTGCGTCATTGGATTTTTGAAAAATCAATATTTCTAGCCAGGAATCGAACCTGTTGATTTTGAAAAAAAAAACACACTGTATTATTACACCATTCGATAGTGTCCCTAATAAGGATCAAATTCTGGGAAGTAATGACATACGGCAAACTTAAGGAAAATGTTGAATTTTAATAAACTGCTTCTTTTTTCATACCTTGTTCGAAATGATGCTCAATATTTTTACACCCGAAACACTCGTAGCGCAGTCACCTTCACAAAATTATGTTCTAAATTCAAATTTTTAATTGCAGTACAATCCTTGAGACGTCGAATCCAGCTATGTATTCCAAAACAATTGTCATAATTTTGAACAATTAATCAGTTAAGGTTTAATAGGTAGGTAGCATAAGAAAATAAAAAAGTATTTTGATAAAAATGAGCTCTTTCCTTTAGTTTGCCGTATGTCATTACTTCCCAGAATTTGATCCTTATTAGCGACACTATCGAATGGTATAATAATACAGCGTGTGTTTTTTTTTTCAAAATCAACAGGTTCGATTCCTGGCCAGAAATATTGATTTTTCAAAAATCCAATGATGCAGTTTTAGTTTTCATCAAAATCGAGCCCGCGACTCCTTTGAGTACTTTTCGCTATTCCTCATAGTTTCGGATTTGGCCATCCACGCCCACTTGAAAAATTCACCCTGTATAGATAGTTTGAGTCTCAGGAAAGGACATAGAATAGTTTTTATACCAATATTCCCAAGGGATCGAAACTTATGCGGGTGAAACCGCGGGGTACAGCTAGTTTAAAATATTTAAATCCCGTGGTCCATCGGACATGGAAATTTTATAAGTCATTAAAGTGTAGACCACCTTATCGATTTCAATAACGTATGTATATCCCTTTGAAAATTAAATGAATTAAAATTACGTTTAAGTATGCAGGTAACCTACGTTATCTGTAACAAGCGAGAAGAACAATGTAACAGACAACAAGCTTTTGCTCCCAGCTGTTATCTTAGCAGGGTATTCGTGCATATCTACACAGCTTAATCTGGGGTTTGCTTTTTATTTGGATTGGCTGCCGTCGTTAACGAGCAGCTACAGGGCTCGCATGGCATCGTGCCAAAAGCCGAATCGTGAAAAACTTTAACAAAAGTCTGTGTTCATATAATTTTTATTCGGCTGGTTTAATAAGGTCACGTCAAAATGAAATGGGTGCTCCGATTTTTTGACAGAGTTCCACAATGTAGGTAACCATAAAGTAAGTTACTTTAATTCAAGATTTTTAATTTTAAAATTCTCCTACAGATTGCAAGCAATTTCTAAACTATTTTCAAAATATGAAATTAAATAAAAAAACAAAATGAATTAAAAACAGGGCTAGAAAATCTTAAGGATTGATCAAGCCGTGCAATAAGGACACATGTGCTCGTATTAACTATTACGCAAATGGTTTGCTCGTACGGGAAACGCACGTCACTAATCAGTTAACTGGTTGTTACCACTTTGTGAAATTTATTAACACGAACCGTACCTATTTACTTCAATGCGTTTATAAATGTTGTTTCTACATCGTTAAATATATGTGTATTTATGGTATTCAAAGGAATATGACTTTGACGTTCTTTGCTATTGCTCAATCATGACTTCATGAGGTAGACCTATCATTACTAAGAGGTTAATACTACTTTTTCTATAGGCGACTCGCACGATGTTAATTTATTTGTGGGCGAGTTGTAAACTCCTGAAATATGTATTTGGCAATTGGCATATTTTGCATTGTATGCAATGAAGTTAAGAAACAAGTACCTACTTACACCGTGTAAGTAGGTACTTGTTTCTTAACTTGTAGCACACCCCGGACACTCCATACAACCACAGTAGACAGACTGTGATACAACGCTCGCAAAATAATTACCTACTACTACTACATTAAAAAATTACGTTTGTATACGTATGAATGTGTGCGTGAGGTACTTGTGTTTGCGAGCGCTCTTGTTAAAGAACTGCGACGAATACGCTGAAGTGCGGGGTGAGGTGCGGTAACTGATGTTAGTGCGGGGAAGGGAGTGGCCTTTCTGTACGTAGTAGTTCAAGTATTCTGTGCTTGTAGTTAAATATTATAAAACGTGTAAGTTACACGTTTTATAAATAATATTTAACTCTTATTACTTTTTAACCGACTTCACAAAAAGGAGGAGGTTATCAATTCGACTGTATTTTTTTTTTTTTTTTTTTTTTTTTTTTTTATGTTTGTTACCTCATAACTTGCGACTGGGTGAACCGATTTTCATGATTCTTTTTTTATTTGAAAGCTGGTGCTTCCCGTGTGGTCCCATTGTCACCATTTCAATATCTGATGATGGGATCTTAGAGAAATCGAGGGCAACCCTCAAATTTTATAGGCTCACTTATTGTTTTTCGCATATTTTATGAAGTATCTTGTGTATTTGCGTATGGTTGTCACCATCTCAGGTAGCTGGGCTGATGATGGAAGGTACAACTCCTTAACAGTAAAAAGTTACTCGACCAGGAAAGGACTGTTTTAGTAAATTGTTTTGATGTTTGATAGGGCATTTGCGACATTTGGTCTCATGATCATCAAGTCATGATCTGATGCTGCAGTCAGGATAGTCTGCAGAGTACCTAACTCCTCGACAACTAACAGCAGATATATCGTGTTTAGGCTCATTGAAAAGGGCTCGATGTGTGGATAAACGTACTGTTAATGAGGAACAAGGAACACCAAAGTACATAAAGACCTGATGCTGAAGCCAGGAGCATCAGAAAAAGTACCAACCTTGAAATTACAGCACCGTAGTCGTGTTTGGGCTCATTTTAAACAGGACTAAATTTTAAGTTCAATGTAATATTGACATAAGTCTGGCCTGATGCTGCAGCCAGGATTATCAGCATCTAGTCTAAAAGCATCAGGTCAAGATTTGATGATGGGATCCTGGAGAAATCGAAAGAACTCTTCAAATATTATAGGCACACCTATAGCGATTTGGGTATTTTTTATAGTAACTCGTGCTTTTGCTCTCGGAAAGCACTATTTGGTGAAGTGGAACTGATGATGAAGACCACAGATGGCCATCGGAAGTACTCAATAATATCTAAGTATTTCACGGGTTGCGATTCGATTACTTTAATATGGTTGCTAAGCAATTTATGCTCGTCACAATGTGAATGGTGATATGGAGCTGATGGTGGACCTGGAGAACTCCTCAACAATTAACTTCCCTGCATCGGGAAAAGCAATATTTTGTTTGTAAAAGGCGATAATCACTAGGCTATTGTAACTTAGATAAATTATAAGCAGACCCACTAAAAAGCGTGAAATAAAAACTTTTTAAGAAAAAAAAAACCGACTTCCAAAAAAACACTACAAAGTGAAAAATAACTTTATTTCGGAAGTCGGTGGCAAAAAACTAAAATACAGATCCAAAGACACCGACTTCCGAAATAAAGTTATTTTTCACTTTGTAGTGTTTTTTTGGAAGTCGGTTTTTTTTTTCTTAAAAAGTTTTTTTCTATACTTATTGCGGGGCTTGACCATCTTTACATACCAAGACCCCTCCGTGCCTCGGAAAGCACGTTAAGCTGTTGGTCCCTGCTGTCATTTATCGATCTTTGACAGTCGTTACGGGTCGTCAGAAGCCCGAAAATCTGACAACCAGTCTTACCATTGGGGTATCGTATTACCCAGTAACTGGGTTGTGGAGGTCAGATAGGCAGTCGCTCCATGTAAAATACTGGTATTCAGCTGCATCCGGTTAGACTGGAAGCCGACCCCAACATAGTTGGGAAAAGGCTAGGCAGATGATGATTGCATCAAGCGACGATTCGCTCGTTTCGGGCGAGTAGATTTGAGCGAATCGACTAATAAGGCCCTTTTCCATGTTCAATGGCGTTAGTGATATATTTTCAAAGCTGAGTCTCAGCATATGTACCTACTCTACCTACTTGAGAACTAATAATGAGTTATTAAACACTTGACCGTTATTTGAAGCTTACTAGATTGAGAGTGGCACTACTGGTTTCCGCTATATTTACCTCTCTTTTACTCTTTCCTTTAGTCGTATATACCCCTCTCTTTCGCACATCCCGATTTCTCACCAGGTGGCGCTGCCAAATGTGGGCTTAGCCATGGCAGTGAATCGCTGATCATTGGCGTCTTTTTCCGCGTGAAAAGAGGTTGTCGAGACAACTTTTAAAGTTAAATTTAAATTCTTCTTCAAAAAAGTGATTATAAGTGCATTCCATCGGACAAAATTGTAAGTAGAAATAAATTTTCATAAAACTTTTCAGTGATGCGATGCATGATCACTATGTTTATGGGCAAAGTTATAATATTTAAGAAATAATAATAACGGTGTTACCGTTCGACCTTGCCCTTAGCCAGCATTGCAGTATATTATTCGCAATGCAAAACTCGTACTGAAAATTTTTTTTTCAAACTACCCTCATTTGCTCTAAATTGTAGGAACTATTTTTATTAAATGTTTTGACAATGATTTTTATTAATGGTATATTAGCGTATTTTGACGCTAAATCGTTAATGTTACAATAGTCTCGTGATTATATAATTCAGCAAACGTTTTTAATTGTATGTTTTTGTAATCACGTACGTACTCGTTGGTGCGTCGAAATAGGAATCGTAAAAAAATCGAAGTTTTCGTTTTAAATAGGATGGAGGGCGCAAGTAATCCAATTGAGATGGACGCTCCGGGGCCATCAGGGTTAAAAACCAAGGGGTCTACATTGCGTCGAGAACATCGGACAAACGAGTCGTCTTCTAGCTCCTCGTCCAGTTCTTCTAGCTGTTCCACTTCGTCATCAGCGAAGCCCAGTAAAAATAAACGTCGCCGTCACTATAAAAAAAAGAAGGGGGGCCGCCATTCTCGTAAAACAGATTTATTGCAACAATTAACTCAAGAGGTTAGCGAGCTACGAGAACGTGTTTTTCATAATAAAACCTCTGCATGTTCACCTCGGCGTTCAGCAGAAATGCAGACAGACGGCAGTAATGACGAAATTTCCTTATTTGATAATAATGATTATAGGTCTTTGTATGATTATGATGTAGTAGATGAAAAATCAGACAAATCACATCAATTCAAATTTGATTTACAAGTCAAATTAAAGGAACCGCCTGTTCCTAAGGCTCCTGAAAATTATCTAAAATCTTTAAATGATATTCAGGTGCGATTCTGTAACCGTCTCACCGTGAAAAGTTAGGCGAAGTGAGCGTGGAGTGAGCTATCAGTGTCATCCCACCTGATACTAGGGATTGACCAAGCATACATTTACAATCATAATCGAGATTTTAATAATAGATTTTATGCTAAGTCTATTGATCATTTTATATATTTTCAAAGCTAGTATTTTAGTGGTCAAAACATTAATATTTCGTGGGGTTTTACAATAAAATAGCAAAACATAAACTTAGCCAGAAACTCAATGTTGTTTTTTTTTTTCTTTTTTTCCTAGACTGACTAGTCAATACAGCCTGAGGCGCGAGCGCGTCACGCAAGTGTTCACTTCACCCGAATCACGACATTAAATGTCGAGAATCGGGTGAAGTGAACACTTCACGCCACGCTTGCGCGTTAGTCACTGTCATTATCACATAGAAGATTATTTTGATGTGGATTGCGTGAAGTGTTCACTTCACTCGATTCACGACATTTAATGTCGTGAATCGAGTGAAGTGAACACTTCACGCCGCGCTTGCGCGTTGGTCACTGTCATTATCACATTGTAGATTATTTTGATGTGGATTGCGTGAAGTGCTTGCGCGTTAGGCGCTGTCATTAATATTAAATTCAGTTTTTATTTATTTATTTCTATAATTGACGACCATGGTCGTAAGCCTGTTCGTAATCGAGTTCAGAAATTAGTTCCTATTTATTTCAACGCTTTTAGATATTATGTCTAAATCCAACCGTGTTTGTACATTTAAAAAGTCAGTTGTGTGCATTTTGTTTTCAACAATTAACCAGATTTTGTATTAACTAGTTACAGACTACTTATTTAACCTGTAACGCGTGCAAATATAACATTATTGTAGATAGATACTAAATAACTAAGATCCGTATTTTTCATGCACGGTCAAGCGGCGCGCGTCGCCCATGATTGGCGAGTGGCGACGAAACCGTAGCCAATGAGCGACGCGCGCGAAGTGATGTTGCCATGGTTACCGTGGAGTGAAATATGGAACATTCCGAATCGCACTGTAATCGATTACAACGTGCTTACACTTTGACCCCAATTATTCTGTATGGTATAAATTACCTATTATTCCCCGCATAATCTTACCATGCCGTACGGTTGTCAAGAGTGGTATTTTGACAGTTCAAACCGGTTTCGTTAAACTAACATGGCATTTTCGAAATTGTGTTTCCGGCTACAGTCGCCACCTTACCAAAGGATAAGAAATTCGTGGTGTAAAAAAACAAACAAATAAATACTATAATCTAACCGTGAGTAAATAATCAAGTGAAATAGTTTTGACTCTCAGCTGCCATAGTGGTGATTTATCTAAATGGGAACGCAAATTATTTATGTGAGAGTTGTGGGCGATGATGGCCTAATTCGGAATGATCCATATTTCACGCGGCGCACTGCGCATGCGTGCATGCGTGTCAAGCGTCGTAGTTGTTAGTATCAAGTGAACTTTTTTTTTGCTTTCATGCCATTGACGACCATGTACAACTCGTTTATAGAGAGTAGTATATTCCTTGATGTAGAATGTACATAAGCCTGTACGTATTCGAGTACAGTGACAATAATTAGTTCCTAATTATTTAATGCTGTTAGAGATTTTAATGTCTAATGCCCGGTTTCTGAAGAATTCTTAAACGGAGTTTAAACTTTCAATAGTTGTTGATTCGACATAATTATCTATTTAAGCGAATTCCTTCCTTATGCTCGGTTTTTGAGGTTCTCAGATAAACCCTCGATAATAATTCACTCGACTTTTAAGCTAAATTCTTCCTTTATGACGTGTTCAGAAACACGATATCGAACCAATAATCACTATCGAATGGATAAACTCCGTTTAAAAACCTCAGAAACCGACCATAAATCCAACTGTTTTTGTACATCGAAAAAGTAAATTTAGTCAGCCTACATTTAAGATATAACATGAGAAATTGTGCTAAGCAAGTACCTATTCAGTGATTGGTGTAATGTTCGTATACATAAGTACATAATACGTAAAAGCACATATAGGTTTTTTTTATATCATCTCTAGGTAAATACCATAAATGCCATAAATATTTAGGCATATTATTAATCTAGTGACGATTGCTGTTAGGACACACAAATTGCATTATTCATGTATGCATGTTTTGGGCTGTCTAATTTTAGTTTTGCTGTATACTGTTTACACACTGTGTCTACGTTTCTCAGCCAACTCTCCTGTCGCAGATCTGCTGAAAGAAATGACTAAGTAAATGATGAAAGCAGTTCCTCTATCTTTATGTAGTTTACTTTATTATGTATTTACTGTGTATATAAATAAATATATTACATTTTTTAATTAGTATCACATTAAAAAAAATTGCTAATACATTTTTTCTACTGAGTCGGCTGCTTCCTGAGATGCAACTTCTTAATGCCGGGAACGGAGGGACATTGGATGTGTGTCGGCTGCACCCCCACTGCAAAAAGCTGGAAATAATGGTAATAATTTGTTACTAAGTATTTGATTTATTTAATTCCTACACATCAGCACATCTGCAGCTAATGTATTTACTTTCAATAAGAATAGCGGTATGATTTATTAAGAACAGCGTCTGATCAAATAAAATCAATTGAATGGGCCAATATTATTACTATATATTTAGAGCACAACGAGTTTCTACATTTCTTAATTCCATGCTCCGTGCCTGTCTGTGTCCCAATTTATTTGTTCCCTATTGTGTTTATCAAAAATAGTGTGTGAAATAATGAATACTTGCCTCAGACCGCCACGCATGACACAGCCGGGAGCGATGTGATCAAATCAAATAGAGGCAGTGTTCTTTTATTGTCTTCTGTCCCTTTAATGACTTAGCAACTGCAGGGTCGATAAGGCTCATCTGCTGAAAGGTAGAATATATCAGATTAATAAAATTCACTTGCTTTTGTGTGCCTATACTTTTGTGTTTTTATTTTAAGTTATCCTATGTTGTCCCACAGCTGGGCACGGTCTCCCCCATACTTTTCCAGTTTTCCTTATGAAGCCTTCTTCGGCCAATTGGTCAGGAACGTGTCAGTGACGACGCCCGCCTTGTCTTCAGGCAACCTTTGTCATATTGAGTTGTTTCTAATTAAAAACGTGTTACTAGGATACTACATAAACCTTTATTGACTGATAACTACCTATATCTTGTAAAAATATACCACTATAATAATTATTGTAAAATCATAAGGTTTTCTTGAAGTACTTACGTAAAATTTTGTTTGACCAAAAAAAAAGGTTTATCGATTGATTGTGATGTTATTTCGTGCAAATATTATCTACAAGGACGTATAATATGTTATAAACGAATATTCATCCACTTAACGTCGATTTTACACAAAAACTATTAAAAGAAACAACGTAGCATCATAAAATCATAACAAAACAGCACGCACTGCAGCTGCCATTAAGAATCGTAAAGTCTATTTTTAACTTTTTTTTTCCAATATTGCCAACCCATATTTTTCGTTTTGAATCATTTAGTCGATTAGTTTATCTACCGGACCATAGACTCAAACTGTTGCACAGGATATTAGACCTTAATTATCAGTAATAATAGAGGTTGAAGCCGCGTGAATCGGGTGTCACCGATCGGTGACCGTGGGGCCTGACGGGTGCGCGCCGGTCGTCACCGATCGGTGGTGAATCTAATTATGAACAGTAACACAGGAACTGTGGAGTAGGTAGAGGAATTCATTTTTAAATTAGAAAAACTTTCACCAATAGGTACATGCCAACATTATGTCATATTACTATCACATTCACCATTATAATATCGTGCTAGCCATTGTCACTGAAAAACTAATTCAAAGTAGGTACTAAGATAAAACTTTCATTTGTTTATTTACAATTATTTATTTTGAAACTGCAAACAAAAAGTTTATTTTGTATCGGAAAGCCCCATAGACAGCAGTAGACAGCACATGTTCACCACAGATGATGAATATTAGTTAGTCATTTTTTTCTATCGATAAATAGAAAAGTCACTGACAAACTTTAATCACAGAATACTTAAAATTCAAAGTATGACGACCCACTGACCTAAGTACTAAATTCAAACAAAGAACCAACAGTGTTGTCAAAAATTTTTTGATAAAAGAGACGTTCAATAGATGTATGGGGCTTGGTACTAAAATAATTGAAAATTTAAACAGCTTTCTGAGCTTTATAGGCTGAAAGAGGGTAATTATTTTAATGTCTTATGGCGTTTTTTTTTAAACAAGTGTTGAAAAATAAAATGCTTGCATCATTACATTACAAACCGCTAGTTTTACGCGGTCACCGATCGGTGACGACCGGCGCGCACCCGTCAGGCCCCACGGTCACCGATCGGTGACACCCGATTCACGCGGCTTCAACCTCTATTATTACTGATAATTAAGGTCTAATATCCTGTGCAACAGTTTGAGTCTATGGTCCGGTAGATAAACTAATCGACTAAATGATTCAAAACGAAAAATATGGGTTGGCAATATTGGAAAAAAAAAGTTAAAAATAGACTTTACGATTCTTAATGGCAGCTGCAGTGCGTGCTGTTTTGTTATGATTTTATGATGCTACGTTGTTTCTTTTAATAGTTTTTGTGTAAAATCGACGTTAAGTGGATGAATATTCGTTTATAACATATTATACGTCCTTGTAGATAATATTTGCACGAAATAACATCACAATCAATCGATAAACCTTTTTTTTTGGTCAAACAAAATTTTACGTAAGTACTTCAAGAAAACCTTATGATTTTACAATAATTATTATAGTGGTATATTTTTACAAGATATAGGTAGTTATCAGTCAATAAAGGTTTATGTAGTATCCTAGTAACACGTTTTTAATTAGAAACAACTCAATATGACAAAGGTTGCCTGAAGACAAGGCGGGCGTCGTCACTGACACGTTCCTGACCAATTGGCCGAAGAAGGCTTCATAAGGAAAACTGGAAAAGTATGGGGGAGACCGTGCCCAGCTGTGGGACAACATAGGATAACTTAAAATAAAAACACAAAAGTATAGGCACACAAAAGCAAGTGAATTTTATTAATCTGATATATTCTACCTTTCAGCAGATGAGCCTTATCGACCCTGCAGTTGCTAAGTCATTAAAGGGACAGAAGACAATAAAAGAACACTGCCTCTATTTGATTTGATCACATCGCTCCCGGCTGTGTCATGCGTGGCGGTCTGAGGCAAGTATTCATTATTTCACACACTATTTTTGATAAACACAATAGGGAACAAATAAATTGGGACACAGACAGGCACGGAGCATGGAATTAAGAAATGTAGAAACTCGTTGTGCTCTAAATATATAGTAATAATATTGGCCCATTCAATTGATTTTATTTGATCAGACGCTGTTCTTAATAAATCATACCGCTATTCTTATTGAAAGTAAATACATTAGCTGCAGATGTGCTGATGTGTAGGAATTAAATAAATCAAATACTTAGTAACAAATTATTACCATTATTTCCAGCTTTTTGCAGTGGGGGTGCAGCCGACACACATCCAATGTCCCTCCGTTCCCGGCATTAAGAAGTTGCATCTCAGGAAGCAGCCGACTCAGTAGAAAAAATGTATTAGCAATTTTCTTTAATGTGATACTAATTAAAAAATGTAATATATTTATTTATATACACAGTAAATACATAATAAAGTAAACTACATAAAGATAGAGGAACTGCTTTCATCATTTACTTAGTAATTTCTTTCAGCAGATCTGCGACAGGAGAGTTGGCTGAGAAACGTAGACACAGTGTGTAAACAGTATACAGCAAAACTAAAATTAGACAGCCCAAAACATGCGTATACATGAATAATGCAATTTGTGTGTCCTAACAGCAATCGTCACTAGATTAATAATATGCCTAAATATTTATGGTATAAGGTTTGTATATTGTACGTGTAGTTTATCTAGAGATGATATAAAAAAAAACCTATATGTGCTTTTACGTATTATGTACTTATGAAAACGAACATTACACCAATCACTGAATACTTGCTTAGCACGATTTCTTATATTATATTATATTGTCTGAAATGTAGGCTGACTAAATTGACTTTTTCGATGTACAAAAACAGTTGGATTTAGACATTAAAATCTCTAACAGCATTAAATAATTAGGAACTAATTATTGTCACTGTACTCGAATACGTACAGGCTTATGTACATTCTACATCAAGGAATATACTACTCTCTATAAACGAGTTGTACATGGTCGTCAATGGCATGAAAGCAAAAAAAAAGTTCACTTGATACTAACGAAACGACTACGACGACACGCATGCGCAGTGCGCCGCGTGAAATATGGATCATTCCGAATTAGGCCATCATCGCCCACAACTCTCACATAAATAATTTGCGTTCCCATTTAGATAAATCACCACTATGGCAGCTGAGAGTCAAAACTATTTCACTTGATTATTTATTCACGGTTAGATTATAGTATTTATTTGTTTGTTTTTTTACACCACGAATTTCTTATCCTTTGGTAAGGTGGCGACTGTAGCCGGAAGCACAATTTCGAAAATGCCACGTTAGTTTAACGAAACCGGTTTGAACTGTCAAAATACCACTCTTGACAACCGTACGGCATGGTAAGATTATGCGGGGAATAATAGGTAATTTATACCATACAGAATAATTGGGGTCAAAGTGTAAGCACGTTGTAATCGATTACAGTGCGATTCGGAATGTTCCATATTTCACTCCACGGTAACCATGGCAACATCACTTCGCGCGCGTCGCTCATTGGCTACGGTTTCGTCGCCACTCGCCAATCATGGGCGACGCGCGCCGCTTGACCGGTTAAGGTGAATGTGACATGGCAGACCGCGAAATTTAAATTTTCTTACGTTTTTTGCAATTTGCAGATCAGTGTCAGGTTGTATCTTGATCCAAATATGATTCGAGACTATAATAGACATGTATTTACAGAATCATAGTCATAGTCATTAGAATCATTAATATATCTCCTTATGTTAGATTTCTACCATAAACACTTTTCCATATGAGATTTGTTCTTAACGATAGAAATCTAACTTAAAAAGATGTAGATTAATGATGATTAATGATTGTAATTATTATTATTATTTTTGTGGTGTACAATAAAGTATATATAAATAAATAAATAATAATAATATTAATGTTTTGACCACTAAAATACTAGCTTTGAAATTATATAAAATGATCAATAGAATTAGCATAAAATCTATTATTAAAATCTCGATTATGATTGTAAATGTTTGCTTGGTCAATCCCTAGCATCAGTGGGATGACACTGACAGCTCACTTCACGCAAGTTTTCACGGTGAGATTTTTACAGAATCGACCGGCAGCATTTTAATAAAAATGAATGGTGCGAGGTTAGGTATTCGGAAGTGCAGAAGTTATATAATCACAATCCCGGTTTTACCGAGCTGGAGATCAACGAAGAAATCAAACCATATGATTCCTTAAGACATTTAGCGTTGGCTGACAAAGCCTATGGTGCTCTAACATTTTGTGCAATTAAACAGCGAGAGGTATTACAAACTAGCATGACTGATCTTTTATCCTGGGCACGTGTCAAAGGTAGTGTAACACCCGATCAGTTGCATAAAAAAATCTCTGAATTATTTTCGGATGGTGAATATTATAAAGTGTCTTCAGATATGATTCAACTTATTTGCGGTCATCGCGCAGAAATAATTCAAATGCGTAGAGACGGAATAATAAATTATGTTCGCGATCCTCTTGTTAAGTCGGCGTTGCGCAAAATTCCACCTTCTAATCAGCTGGTTTTTAGTCCTGAGCTGTTGTCATCAACGTTGGAAAAGAACGGAGGTGTTAAGAAGACTTTCTTACCTCCAAATAAAACCAGTGGCTTCAAACCTACTTCGCAAGCAGGATTTAAGAAGACCACTCGCTACCCCCCGCAGGGGTCAGCTTATTATAGGGCACCCTCGCAGGGTGCCCGCCAAGCGTGCTGCACTGTGCCATGCTTCCAGCCCTCGCAGGGCTACACGTGGGCCTAGCCATAATTATCATGGGCCCTTTCGTTCACGAGGAACTCACCAGCAGCCTAACAAACAAGAGACGAACAGAAATAACAGAAAACGGACTTCAGCCACCGAATATCCCCCAGGGGGAAAAAGAAGCAGGTTTTGACAGACAGGACTTCAGAGCGGGCCAGTTAACGTTTTATGCCGATCGATGGAAGAAACTCGGAGCACCAAAAACCCTTCTTCGCATAATAAAAGGTTATCGCATACCTTTCATCAAAAAACCACCTCTAATGATACCCAATGCACAAAGCCCATTTCAAACAAAGGAATCCGAGGCAATGTCAACAATCATATCTCAAATGATAACGCAAGAGGTGCTAGAGGAAGTTTCACATTCTCCGAGTTTCCTATCCTCAATGTTCCTGGTCCCCAAAGCCGATGGCACCAACCGGCCTATTTTCAACCTAAGGAATCTAAACGATTTTGTTTACACAGAGCCATTCAAGCTCATAAATGTGTTTCGTGTCCCAGACTTCCTCCAACCAAACGACTGGCTTTGCAAAGTCGACCTGACACAGGCATACTTCAATTTGCCAATACACCAGTCACACAGACGATTCCTACGTCTAAGTTACAGAGGAAAATTGTTAGAAATGACCTGCCTTCCTTTTGGCCTCAGCACAGCGCCCAAAGTCTTCGCGACTCTAACAAACTGGGTAGCACAGACATTAAAAGAGGAGGGTATTCGAATACTCGTCTATTTAGACGATTTTTTCGTGGTTCACCAGGACCATCAGGTCCTGCAAGTGCACGTCCAAATATTAATAGATCGCCTACACTACCTGGGGTGGCAGACGAATTATCAAAAGTCTGTCACAACTCCGTGCAAAAGCCTCGTATTTCTAGGCGTTCTATGGAATCCATGGACAAACGAGAGATCATTGCCTCACGAAAAGATCACAAAATTAAGAGAAAAGGTGCTGGATCTGTTACACAAACACACAACGGTGACGAAAGCACTACAAAGCCTGGTAGGACTTCTAAACTTCGCCAGTTTCGTGGTACCAAAGGGCAGACTTCACTTTCGGGACACACTAATGTTTCTAAACAACAAACTAAAAGAAAACTGTGTCAGTGTAGTTTTGCCTATAGAAGTAAAGGAGGACCTAAATTGGTGGCTACTAAATTGTCATCGGGCTTCTCTGATTCACAACCCGCCACCATCACATTTCCTGACCACAGACGCGTCGGATCTAGCTTGGGGGGCTCAGCTCGATGGATACGCACTATCAGGACCGTGGACAGATCAAGAGCAACAGCTCCATTGCAATCAAAAGGAGATGCTCGCAATACTAAAGGCCATAGAAGAGCGAGGTCCACACATATCCAAGTCTACCGTTCTAGTTCAGTGCGACAACAGGACTGTTGTAGCCTTTTTGAGAAACGAGGGGGGGACCAGGTCTCCTTCGTTGCTAAAACTCACGAGAGAGATTTTTCAAATCCTAGATCAACTCCAAATCAACCTGAAAATTCAGCATATTCCGGGAAAATACAACTGTCACGCAGACCATCTTTCTCGTCATCGGCTCCCTCCGGAGTGGCATCTCTTACCCCAGTGCACGGAGAAAATATTCAAAAAGTTCGGAGTTCCAGTGATAGATCTATTTGCGTCAGAACGGGCAAAAGTCGTGATGAATTATGTATCACTGGATCAGAACGACATTCGAGCAATGTACCACGATGCCTTCTCCCAAAAGTGGACTTACCAACTAGCTTGGGTGTTCCCTCCACCTTACCTAGTGCCCAAGGTACTAGCTCACCTCAACTCTGCGTCGGGAGTCTTTCTAATGGTAGTCCCAAGGTGGGAGAGAGTCTTTTGGAGAGCAGATCTAAAAGCCCGTGCGTTAGCACCTCCATTCACAATCCGGAAACTGCATTCACAGCTGATAGATACGGTGACAGGCCTCCCACCCCCAAGAGTCCGGGAGATGACGTTAGAAATATGGAAATGTGGGGGTGGTCCCAGACCTTAGGTGAATGGAATGAAGCTCAGTTACAGCTCTTAAAATCCTCATGGCGGCTATCAACTAAAAAGACTTGGCTATAGGTGGCTCAAATGGACAAAAAAGCATAAATTAAACCCCTTCCAGCCAACAGGTCAAGTTTTGGCTCGTTTTCTTGCAGATTTGAGTATTATAGAGGGTTTAGCTTATAAAACTATTTTATTACATAAATCTGTAGTCTGCACGCTAAGCAACCCTGACGAATCTGCCAAATTAAGTTCCCACGTTTTAGTTACTCATATATTAAAGTCTATTGCATTAAAAAACCCAGTGGCTCAAAAATCTATAGTCTGGAATGTTGATAAACTAGCAGAATTTATGGGAAGCTATTCTATAGACGCGAATAATGTATTTGCTACTTGTAGACATACGGCGACTTTGTTACTCCTTTGTTCCGGCAGAAGAGTCCATGACCTAACTACTAGCTGTAGACTCAAAACACCTGTCAGAAAACAATGATTGTCTGATCCTATGGCCAATATTTGGATCTAAAACAGACACTGCTGATTATAGACAGTCTGGTTGGAGACTATCTCCTAATCCTATTAATGAGAATTTAGACCCTGTATTTTGGGTGAAACGAACTATAGCTATACTAAAAGATAAACGTCAGTCAGGATGTCTCAATAATCTGTTTATTAATTTTAGAGGAAAACCAAGGGTCGCTTCTCGTACAGTCATAGCGGGGTGGGTCAAATCTTTGTTGTTGGAAGCAGGAGTAAGTGCTACGCCTGGCAGTCTTAGGTCTGCTGTAGCCTCTAGAAACTGGGTTAACAACTACTCCTTAGAGGAAATACTCTCTAGAGGTAATTGGCGATCGCAGAATACCTTCACCCGCTATTACTGTAGAGAAGTGATGCCCTGTATACCCACCAGTTTTAGTTGTGATGTATCTAGAACGTTTAATCCTGTTAATTAAGATAATAGAGGTACTTATAATTATATTTTGTATTATTGTCCTAAGTATGTAATTTTTCTCAAGAAATGTTAGAAATGTTTATATTTGCATACCTAATATTATAGAAACAAAGGTGCAGTCTAACCTATAATGTGATTACCTATTTTATAAAGTTATCAAGGTATATTAAGTCAAAATTTTGTTATTTTTATTATAAAGGAAAGATAGTTCATTTTCCACGTTAAGTAGGTATCTATTACCTATTAATAATGATATTTTCCCTTGTATTATTAATTAATTCATTCGATTAAATGTATTTCTCTCTATGCACATCTAATTTTATTAATAACTTATATCCACGTTCACATTGGCGTCATTTCCCACCAGGTGATAACAAACACGTCTCAATCTAGTAAGCTTCAAATAACGGTCAAGTGTTTAATAGCAGTGTTTTACCTAAAAATAAAACACATATTAAATACTTACCTTATTTGAAGCTTACATTTAATTTCTACCTGGTGAAGATTTTCGACACAATGATCAGCGATTCACTGCCATGGCTAAGCCCACATTTGGCAGCGCCACCTGGTGAGAAATCGGGATGTGCGAAAGAGAGGGGTATATACGACTAAAGGAAAGAGTAAAAGAGAGGTAAATATAGCGGAAACCAGTAGTGCCACTCTCAATCTAGTAAGCTTCAAATAAGGTAAGTATTTAATATGTGTTTTATTTTTAGGTAAAACACTGCTATTGTGTGAGTAAAAGCTCCATCTTCCCTTTCCTTAATATAGAGAATATATTGCTTTATCTGAGTGCTCTTGGAAAGGTACAAACTGTCCCTATGAGACGACCTACTGTTCATCCTAACCTAACCTTTGTCGTTGACTGGTTGCCCTTTACATAGGGGCTGTACCGTATTCTAGCTTGCCTGTTTGTCTAAAGCGGTATCATTTGACTGCAGAATTTTCAGGGTGTTCCGATGTTTGAAAAACCTTTGTTCAATAGCCTAACCCTAGGCCTACTTGAAGGTATGTAGGTATCCAAAATTTTAAATGAATATTGCATTCTCAAACTTCGGAAAACCCCGCAAGTTTCTCTATTTTATCTAAGAAGAAACATTTTAGAGAGAGATTTTCAGCCAGTCTTCTATTCAGGTCATGCTGGAGTGAAAAAAAACCGGTCAAGTGCGATTCGGACTCGCGCACTGAGGGTTTCCTACTTTGTAGGTATGTAAATATTAAATAGTTTATCACAGGAAAAATTATTTTTTACAAATTTAAGGTTCTCGGATTTTTCCCTCTGCTTGTGCTACATGACATTGCTTCTCGCCAAATTTCATGATTTTAGGTCAACGGGAAGTACCCTTGCAGCCATTAGTATTAGTGTAGTTTAGTATTTAATCAACTATTAACAGTCTATTAATTACAACTCCACGCGTTCCTGAGAAAAAGGGTCTTAACCGACGGACAGACAGACGGACAACAAAGTGATTTTATAAGGGTAAAGTGGTGGGTAAGGGGAAAGTGTTTTTCCTTTTGAGGTATGGAACTAACTTGATCCTACCTACTTATACCCATATTGGCAAACAGAAGGTGCGGTAGGTAGCAATGAAATAATGATAATTAAGTGTATCACGTACTTGCTTCAAATTTTAACTCAGTTATTACACATCCGATCCATCCTTTCGTTATTTTTGAGCAACTACCGCATTTCTTAAGTTGTAAACGTTTGTATGTAGGTACTTACAATATTTGTGGCGCGAAATCTGCAAGAGGCGTAAGGCGCTACTCTAGTTTGTTTGTATCGAATGTCGTAAAATTTACGATACTTAGTAGATATTTAAAGGGAAGTTAAGCAATATATTTATACCTTATTACAGCCAGCACATGTAAGTAGGCGTGTTAATCAAATTTGTATGTTTTGTAATTGCATTAAGTAATAATTACTTATTTAATCTAGCTCCACCTAGCTAATTTATTTAATTATCGTTAATTGGATTACCTTTTTGTTTAATTAGCAGGTGTTGTTTGTTAATTTTTTAATGCTTTTACCTTTGTTATGTTTGAGGATTATTAATGAAAGCCGCCTAGCTGGTTTGTATACTATACCTACCTGTATTAAATTTAGATAGAAAATGAATTAGGTACTTATTTATATTGAAGAATATTTTATTATTAACAATAATATTTTTTCTGAAGTACCGGACGAAACTATTCATTAAATCCAAAAATAATTAAAAAAAAAAAACGAAAACTCACCACATTCAAAAATTCCTAAACACAACACTTCATTCATGAAAAGCTGAATTAAAAATCACTGCACTGACAGTTGACACCGTTCTACATACACATTATGTAACTTAACGAGCACATCTGTTAATTGTGTGTTATAGTAACTTCGCATGTTCATAGATGAATGGTATCGGATGCAGCACGCATGCGCGCACCGGCCTACGACGAATAAGAAGCGAGGATTGGCCAGGCGCGCCCGCAACGACACGCAATATAAGCCCGGTTTCCACCGCGAAAGAGTAATGAGCCGGAAATGGCTAAGCGGAGCGGACTTCGTTTTTATCAAATAGGTTTGCTTTTCCACCAAGAAAGAGTTTAGCCGTCTGATTCTCTCTAGAAATGAGCGAGCTCATTTTTACTCTTTTTGCCCGCTGGGTCATTTCCGCTTGACTCTTTGTTGGTGGAAACACATGTAAGCAGTTTTCTCTTGAGAGGTAAAAGAAGTCATTAATGGGTCCGCTCCGCTCGCGGTGGAAACCGGGCTTTAAACTACTGTCCGTAGACAAGCGGCCTTGCCACTGGACTAGTAAACGTATCTCGGTAACAACAATCGATATATACCTATTTTCTCATAGCAATGCTGCCATTGGAGTCCAAGTTCGACTTACGACATCTCAAAGAATTCAACCGTAGAATTTTGCGACTTGTACCTAGCCTTCAAATTTGGCATTTGCGTACCTACCTGCCTAATCTTAACGCTATGATGCATTTTAATGGTCGATTGGTTATTCAATAGCTGCATTGCAATAAACATGACCAAACCTTACTGTTTTTTATAGAATTAGGTAAGGTTGTATCATAAGCATTACCAAGAGTGAAGCAACAGCTTACTGCACTGGATTAACACCTAACTTGACCTAGGTAAAATTCGTAACTGAAAGACTAATTACATTTAGGCTAGACACTAGTGTGACATGTCCACTATTTCACTTTTTTATATTTTTGTTCTGCTTGCTATTAGTTGCTATACAGGGTGAAATTGAAAACATGCGGCTAATCGAAATAGGAGGTGCAGTAATTGTTAGTACATATAATCGTTATATGTACTTAAATTTTCATTTCCCAAATCAAAATTCTTGAAAGAATTCGCGTAATCATGGTCTTAGATAGTGCAAACTAAGTTATTACCTTCAAGTAGACACGAATTATCGTCATTCCAGTAAAGTATTTTTTTTTTTCAAAATTAATAACACAAATAAGAAATTTAAAGTAGGTATCTATTTTAGCGTGCGCCTGATAAGTATTCCATTCATCGCAGAGTTCACTAGATACATGAAGCAAGTTGGTAAAATGACAACGCGTTGAACTAGCGGTATTTACCAAATTTTGACTATCCTACGAAAAAATCCTTTTTTACAAAAAAAAAAAACAACCGACTTCAAAAAAAAAAACTACAAAGTGAAAAATATTTTTAATTTCGGAAGTCCGTGTCGTTGGTTCCGCATTTTCGTTTTTTGACACCGACTTCCGAAATTAAAGTTATTTTTCACTTTGTAGTTTTTTTTTTAAGTCGGTTGTTTTTTTTGTAAAAAAGGTTTTATTTTTCACTTTTTAGTTGTACCTACCCCACACAAATTCCTCCTGTATTCTACAATTAACAGTTATATTCATCTACTCATGTAGTAACAGCTACTATCTGGAGGTTTACTCCCTAAGGAAGAAATCTAGTTTCGGTGAAACTAACGGGCGATTCCTATTCGTATCACCTACGCTTACGTATAAGCACAGAATACTTAAAGTACTAGTATAAGCTTGGCTCGGACACTTTTGTACTATTTCCAGATCCAACGTACCTAAGCTTTCATATCAGAACATTTCGTGATTGAAGTAAACAGCAAATAATACTTAAGTAATTATATTTGAATTATCAGTTTAACAGCGAAAAGGTGTCAGAAACTTTAGCAAAAGTTGAACAAAAGTCGGTCAAGTAACCCTCTGCTAAGTTTGAAGTTCGACCTATCATTGATTTCGAAGTTCGTCCGCGCTCCCATAAAATAAATCTTGTGCAGAACTTACTAATCGTAGTTTAAATAATTCTCAAGTCGTTAACTAAAGTTATAGCTGTTTATTGATTAGCAGATGCTGCATGTACTTTATTTTTGTATATTCTGCAGACGGTGTTTCTAGTTTAAATCTTCAAGGTGGAGAGGACATTAAATGAAACTGCGTATGATGCCAGTCGCCGAAAGCCGTTGGTCCTGCGCCTGATCTCTCCCCGATCGTGTCGGATTCCTGTCCCATCGGACTATGAGAGTGAAGGAACAGAGATTGCACCTGTGTTTGCGCACACACTTGTGCACTATAATATCTCTTGCGAACCTGGCTAATCTCCGTTGAGATTGGCTACCGTGACCGATATCAGGCAGCGGATTATTATTATTACCATTTAGTTTGTGTGAAAAATCACGTTTTCAATTTCGATTTTATGTGTTATTTGATATTTTAAAAACAATCCTATGCATTAATACTGTCGGTGTTTTTATTTAAATATTCTCGTATTATAGTCTCATAATCAGCCTATAATGTTCCCACTGCTGGGAATACAGGCCTCGTCTCTTCGAGATGGAGTGGGCTATAATCTATCACGTGGGCCCAGTGCGGCCTGCGGGTTGGCAGATGTCTCATGTCTTCTTAGGTTCTAGGACATGCCGGTTATCTCACGCGCTGTTTTCCTTCACCGTTTTGAGAGCAGCTTAGTATTATAGCCTCACGTCATATGAAAATAAACATTACCCTTTGGAATTCGCCTTAGTCGGGTAATAAAATAGAAATCCTCTGTTTTCAACCTGTCAATATTTCTTTTCCACTTCATTGGCTCTTGAATATTGTCAGTTCTTTTCGAACAAAATATAACCGTCACAAAAAATTCAAGATCACACAAATACGAGTATGGCCGGTTAGAAATGGTAGACAGATGATAGAATAAGGAAGGCACCTGCCAAACCTTTTAGTGGCCCTGAGGGCTTCGATCGAGGGACAAATAAAACCTTTCACGTCTAGAGACCGGTCATGTATGTAGGTGCCTACCGCGTTAAAAGTAAATACGAGACATAAGGTATTTGTGTGTTAGCTTTTTTATTTGTATTTTATCGCTTGAATATCTGGCTGTAAATAAAACAAGGAAACATCAACCTTTAATGCCGGTAACCCTTCCAATGCTCATTACTTATTGAACATTTGTGACTGTATCGACCTGTAGGTTTACCCCGTATTGATGGCACGGGTTGGCGGGTCAACTGCTGTGGTATCCACTTCCGCTATAGAGTTCTAACAAATGCGATGTCATTTATCAGTGTATAGTTAGGGTCGCCTCGCTGCAAACATATCGCCTCACTTACGACTTGTTACGATGTCACTCAATTACTCAATGATCATGCGAACTTGGGTGTATTATAATTATTTACGAGGGAGTTGTGGCTAAGTAATTTTATGTTAAGCTACGCTTGCCGCAGTTGGTCCGCGGAGGGGTGACCATTTTTACATGCCAAGACCCCTCCCGAAAAGCACCTTAAACCGTTGATCCTGGCATTATTTGTGGATCTTTGACAGTCGTTACGAATCGTCAGAAGCCCAAAAGTCTGGCAACCAGTATTACCGAGGGCTATCGTATTACCCAGTAAGTAACTGGGTTGTGAAGGTCAGATATGCAATTAGTCAATGTAAAATGACTGATATTTAGCAGCATCCGGTAAGACTGGAAGCCGAACTCAATATATTTAGTTAGGAAAAGGTTAGGCAGATGATGATGATAATAGTTCTCTCCGTGCCTATTTCTGATCAACGACTAACGAGATGTGGTCAAAATGAACATCAGAGCACGTGAAATTGGAGACTCAATTTAGAATAATTTGTTCACCAAACGAGGTACCTTTTGTACTTCCTGGTAAGTACCTCTAAGTCCATATTATTTATTTTGTGTGTGCTACGTGTCTCAATCCAACACTTATTTTAAGAGTAAAACTGGGGGCATTTTGTTCATTTTTCCGCATATTTGCGTGTTTTTGCAAAACGCATTGTGTATTTCCAGACTACTTTCAAGGTTTTCCTCAATTCGATCGGTTTGAAAGTAGAAAAGTGAGATCATACTAAAAAAAAACTAGTTGAAACAAAGTATTTCTCTTAGTTATAATTCTTGTTTTAAAAACGCATGTTTTTACTAATAATAAAGCTGAAGAGTTTGTTTGTTTGTTTGAATGCGCCAATCTCTGGAACTGCCGGTCGAATTTGATAAATTCTTTCTGCATTTGATAATCCAATTCTTGAGGGAGGCTATGATCTTTATTTTATTTATTTATTTTACTATTTATGTACACACATATATAAACAGACAAGAAAAAAACAGTACAGAAAAATAGGTACAAATATAGATGGGCAATCCACCCGATTTAAACCCGGCGCTTTTGATAAACACCCGTAAACTTACACCCAGAAAATTGGGTGTTTACCAAAAGCACCGGGTGTAAGCCCGGTGGATTGCCCATCTATAGGTACAAAGGTGATGCTTATTTCATAAGAAACCTCTTCCACCTTTAGGAGCCGAGCAAAAAGGAAAAAGAAGAATCGCTAAGCAAAAACCAAGTGTTGCGACAGGGTGGGTCGGGGAACAAGAAATTTCACGCGAACGAAGTCGTGGCCAAAGCTAGTCGTCTTTAAGCCTACCGCTTAATTAACAAACAAATCAGTTGACTAAAGAGCCTTTTAAAATATCGGCAGGCGTTTATTAAAAGCTGATTAATACCGCCTATCACATGGTGTTGACCTAATTTGAGCTGAAATAACTGTGGAATATAGGTTAGCCGACCTCCACACGGTTTTACGTAGAGAGTGCTAAACAATATGGCGCAGAAAAATAATGCATAGTCATATCTATACGGGGAAACATTTGATTATAGTAAACACACTAATAAATTGAGTAATACAGGCCTTCGGATAATAGTCTCTATGACAAGTAAGAACTGGACTGATCAAGGCAATTTTTGTGACTATTATTATTATTTTTATGGGTAAATTATGGATAGAGTTCATGGGTGTGTTGTGCTGTAATTTGGTAAATAATACAGTCACGATGTCGTCCGGGAATCGAGCTTTGCCATATTTTGTCTATTATTATTATAAGCCTGTATTGTCCCACTGTAGGGCAAAGGCCTCCCTTATTTTGTCTAATTTACTATAATTAGTTTTGAGAAGATAATAATTTTTAGTCAAATATGTTAGCATTTTTCTTTTGGCACATTAAAATTTGGATAAAATTAGGTAGGTACCTTTTGTCCCTGCATTCAGTTTTCATATGGATTAGTCATGTTTCATACTTAGTTTAATCAGTAGGTACTGTGATTCATTCTATTTACCTAATTAGGTCATTGTCACTTTGAAATATCGTCATTAATAGATACAGCCTTGCCTTTTTTTTTCGAGAAGTGCCTTTAAAAGGCAAACTATTAATTATATGGCATGGGTCTGTTTATAGTTTAGATCTTTTACATCCATCTGAACTTATGATAACATTAGAATGGCATTGTTTTATTAAATAAGTACTTACCTATTAACATCGTGAGGAAACCGACATGTTCTAGAACGAGAAATTCAACGACATGTGACGTCTACCAGCCCACATCGAGCCCGCATGGTGGATTATAGCCCACTCCCTCTCGAAGGAGGCCTGTGTCCTAGCAGTGTGAACTTTATAAGCTGATCATACTATTAACCTACCTATTAAAAGTGGAATTTGTGGACGCGAGCCATTTGTATACAATCCATTCGTTATAATTAATCATTTAAACATAACATTGAAAGCTGTAACGTCATAACTTTTGTAATTAAGCTGCATATTTACGACCGTAGCGACCAGCTACCAGATGACCGTCCGAAACGATTTCATAACCCAGCCCTCACCTTGATAGCTGCATGATCATCTAACTTTGATAGCTAACTGAGATAGTCAAGGCAGCACTTAAAAACCAACTCCAGCTGATGTTACATATCTTTACAGTTTCGTTATAAATACTGGTTTTGGCAGACGAGCTAATGCTAGAGGCCAATGAATGAAACAGGTTTTGGTTTTATGTGGGTCATTGTAACACATCGCTGTTTGCACATAAAAAGTCGAACTATCAAATAACAGGAAATCAAAGCGCTATCCAGGGACTCAATTGAAGGATCTACGGGGTAATTGCGTAACACACTAGCAGTGGCAATGGCTTTCAAATTGACAGTTCAACATCATTCATTGCGTTATTTACGTTGCTTAGCAGACAACATTTTCGAACTTAGGAAGCAATGGATTAAAATGATTCAGATTGTGATTAATAGTAGATATATTACGCAATTAGAGTGCTAGATCAGGTTGAAGAATCTGAATGGATTGTTTTAAGGTGAGAACTAGTCGGCACCCTAATAGCCGTAACACACTATCAACCTCAATCAAAATCATTTTGAAGGATATTGCTAATCCACATGTTCGAAAAATGTGTCTGCTCAACAACGTAAATAACGCAATGAATGTTGTTGTACTGTCAAAATGAAACCCATTGCTACTGATAGTGTGTTGCGCAATTACCCCGCAGTTTAGTCAGTTCTTCGTCAGCTACTTACAGCCAGACATGCTTACCTATGTAGGTGTAAATAAAACAAAAAACATTCGAAGAAAACAAACATAATTTTATTCATCTATTGATATACATTCGTTTCAATTGTTCCATTACTTGTACATTTTGTTTACACAGACAGGTGATAATTTTTACACAGCAACTTTTTTAACCGACTTCAAAAAAAGGAGGAGGTTATCAATTCGACTGTATTTTTTTTTTCGGATGTAATTTTTGTCAGTGTTGATGGATCAACAGAAAAATGCTGTATGCATTCTACATTCATACATTGTTTAACATTTATACAGCCTACATTTTTTAATTTTCTCCTTGTCTTATTCGATACGCATTTTAAGCTTCGACCAAAACAGAGGGGTGCTATAAGTTAACGTGTGTATCTGTGCGTCTGTCTGCGCCATCGTAGCTCCCAAACGGCTGAACCTATTTTGATTATTTTGTTTGTTATAGCTGTTATTATCTCATGGTGCGTTTACAATGGTAGAGTAAGTAATCGATCTAGTACAGTAGAGAGCGGAAAACTTAATTACCTATATGGTTCTTACGATACTTACATCAGGTCAGGGCCTGACTTGATAGAAGTATTGGAAAAAGTAACCTTTTCCTCTTCGCTGTGCAGAATATTAGGGCCTGACGGTCAGGATCTAATATTCTGCACAGTGGCGAAGAAAGGGTTAATTCATCTAGTTGAATAATTATGCCAAACTTACACACCTTTAACGGCCTGATTAGACAGTGATATTATTTAATTAACCATGGTAGAGGTTGTTTTTCCATACCTTTTTTTAGAGATGCCAAAGCAGGTATTTTGTGGGTGTTGTAGTAAGATGGTTACTCATTCGTATTATTTTTGTACAAGACTGTAAAAAGAGTATTTATTTTAACAGAAAGTCCGCTGAAACGCGACGGCTAAAGTACGAGTACTTACGTGTTCAGTTAATTTATCGTATTTTTATTGAGTTTATTTACATTGGCTACAAAGCTGAAACTACGAATACAAAATTCGGTTTTTCATTATTTTACACAAAGTGTAAATCGCATACTAAGTATTAATTAGTACCTAATATTTAATATGTAACGTTTATATTTAACTAATGTTGGCTGAATTGGTCTCGTTTCATCGTACTTACATACCTATCTACTGTCTTCTGATTATTTTCTCAACTTTACTGCTTCTTTTTCTTAGTCTATGTTATATATTCTTTGTCTATGTTCCTCTATTGGGTCTAATCATCTTCCGTGATTTTCGTCTAACTTTAAGCCTAGGTTGGCACGGGCTCGTTTTTCCCGCGGCGGGATTTTACGATTTTATCGCACACTGGATTTTCAACGCACAGCTTAGCGCCGAGAGATGTAGGTAATTCCTGTACGCGATAAAACCCTGCCGCGATATTTTTAATCCCGCGCGAACGTGGGCTAACTTCTCCGAATAAATAACGTCAATCCATATATCTTTATACCATAGGTAATCTTCTTTTTGATTTTTAAATTCATCATCCTGTACATAATATATTATGCAAGGTCTTTAGTTACTACCTAGGTACTTAATATTTTTATGTGATATTGTGCTATGCACAAGGGTCAAGCCTAATAGCTCCGTGCAATGTTAAAGTTAGTGCACGATCATATTTACATTAGTGAACTTAGTAGGTATATTATGTACAATTGTACCATATTCAAATAGATCTCTTCTTTACAAAAGTTAATTAAGAATTACCATAAGTAATTTAAAATGAGTCGAAATATTTCTACAGCAGTTTCGTTGTGTAATCGCTACACTTTCAACTCATACCATTAACACATTAGATGGAAAACTATGTACCAATGACAGTACCATCTACTTTTTAAACGAAACGAGGAGAGAGAATTAACAATTAAACATTTCAAAATTGACTTGAATATAATAAATCTGTCGCGTGACTTTCAGAATAGACATTCTGCGCAAACGATGAATTTCAGCTCAAAAGAGCTTTCTTTGATAAAATTATTATCAGCCTCGTCATTAGTTTGCGTTTATTAATTGATGTACATAATCTACGTAGGCCTTTTCAAGTCTATGATTTCGATTGTGCCTTACTTTTGTTAATAAGTACCTACTTCTACTTGGTCGCCATTCTTAGGGAGAATCTCACTAATGAAACTGAACGCGATAAACATATCTCATATCTGATCCCAGTTCAAGAGTTGTCAGTGTCATCATTGCTCGGGAATATTGGACAACGATAACTCTTGAACGCGGTTCAACATGCAACGCTTATCGCGATCAGTTTCATTGGTGAAATTCGCACATAGTGAAGTTCGGAATGATACCGACCGCCACGCTTCATTGTCCGAGGCCTATACTGAAACTCGTTCAACGTTCAGTTATTTTCTAGCGCAGATGTGACCAGCACATTGCCATTCGCCACTTTAGCTTGCTATAGGTACATACATAATAGAGTGCACACATTGTGTGTATTGTAAGAGAAATCGATTCACGAAACATTGAATTTCAATATTCGGAAACATGTACCTATGTAGATAATGAATCCAGACGGAATTGATTAAAGTCGGATTTCCTTAGTGAATCTATTTACAATTTTACATCGTTTAGAAATCTGATAACAGTCGATTAACTGTTCAAAAATTTGAAGTCATGATGGACACTGATTGTTCACAATTCACTGATTCAGAATCTGAGTGGAATGTCCAGGAAAAGTTTCATGCGCTCGCCGATGTCGACAATGGAGCGCTCGTCCAATTGCTAGCTGTCTTCGCCACCAGTTTCGTCGTCATCGGGGTCGTCTTCGTCGAGTGGCTGGCTCGTGAGTGCGGCCCACAGCGGCGAGCGCGCGCCGGGCTGCACCGAGCCGCGCCGCTAGCTGTCCCGGTTGCACACGGCCGCGGCCGCTGCCGTGCCCATCGCGCCCACGGCCCCGAACAGTATCGTGCCCACTTCACGGTCTGGTGTGATCTCCACCTTTAAATATAAATCCTTGTTAAGATAATCCTAAGAGAAGTACAAATACGTAAAATCTCCTTGATCTCCTGGCTTCAAGCTACTTAATCTGGATAACGATGTTTTGGGGCAGATTTTTAATCTAGGTACTGAATTTCATATTCAATTGAAGAAATTGCTCTTTATGACATATAAATTATCTACTTAGGTACCTATTAGATTTAGTGATATATCGTCAATGAGAACAGAAAGGAAGGAAGGTCGTGGGATAGACCCACTACCTTTGTCAAAATTACAATGAAGCCGTACAAATATTATTGGAGAATTTATCACACATTCATTTCAATGATAGAACCAGTGAAGATTTCTAGAAACAAAAGAATATTTTGATAATAAATAGTACTGGGTAGCTTGGTTATATAAATCGTTTATATCGAACTTAATATCGACAAAACAGAATCAAATATCTAAATGACTGAAAAAGCTATTTTTATTAGATAACCGGTCAAGCGGCGCGCGTCGCCGATCGGCGACGAAACAATAGAAAATCAATTGTGTCTCATTAGCGGAGCTTAACAGATTAACGACCCCTTTAGAACAAGAGCTACGCTTATAATTAAGTCAATCCGTGAGAACAATACGAAGCGTTGAATAAATAATATCAAGCATCACATAAAAGTCACGTTTCATTGTTTTATTTCGGATCACGATAAACCGCAGCAGCGAAATACATTTTATTTCCCAAAGCTTTAGTAATCTCTTTGTTTCCAGACTCAATTTACTTGCAAAAAGTATGTAAAAACAAATTAAAAAAATATAAATATATATATGAATAACGTTAGCATACAGTCAACCATACATCCCTGTTAACAATTTGACGGTGTTACCGCCTTTATGTTGTTGCAATAAGGTGAATTTCATCGCTCAAGTATTATAACTACGTGCTGTAGACCGTACTTGTGAGAGTGTGGTCTGTTCAGGGTCGGATCGTTCTTCGAGCACAGTGTCCAGTTCCAGCGTGGGTGGTGGTCGCGGCGACCGGATCAGGCTGACAGCTCGAGGCTTCGATCTCACCGGAGACATCTTGACTACTGACAGTTCCCCTCGGTCCAGCTCGCAATTTCTCCGCCTCGCACGTTCCCTGAAAATATCTTGTATACTGAACACTTGAAGTAAAGTGGCGCTACTGGGATATCTGGATTTAAAGTGGTATGGTTTGTATTGAGACTCTTTACTGGATGGGATGGCGAGATATTTATCCAGAGGAGTGAGTTGTGAGAAGTCAGTGGCAGTATTTTCAACGAGTTGCTTTACATTATGGAGTGCCCACTGGGCACTTCAAGCTAAGATTTACGAGTATGCTCTTCTAAAGAGCGTGATAGGAAAATTCTATGGGTACCATCATCAAAATTTATGTAAAACATCTTCATTTATCTAAATTTAAAACATTGTCTCACTTTCATTCCATACGTCTACTCATGTGTCTATTAGGCACAACAGCTCCCTCTTTTCGATTACTGTGCGATAAAATACTCACTTTATTAGTCTACAGTGCGCAAAATTGCTTCACATAATCCGTAGGAGCATTGAAGCTGAGTTTAACTGTAGCCGTAGACGATCTCAGTTGAATCAATCATCATTATCACGCACATTACGTGTAACTGCTTTCCTTGCGGAACGCATACCTATATATGGGGTATTAGGGTAACTCTACGGTGAAAGGCGAAATCATTTACCAAAATCATGCGCGCCATAGCTCCCTCTATATTATCTAAATACGCTTAGTAAACTTGGCATTATTTGCTCAACTTATTTTTTACTTGATCGAACAAGTAGTCGCAGAAGAGGCCCTGAATCAAGTAATACATGAAAAGGTCTTGCGATGTCCTAAATCAAAGAAATCTGACCTAAAAGCGAATGAGCGATCCCTGAAGGGTTTATTGTGGGGAACATTACGTTATCGGGCCGGTCAAGTACGACCATAGCGGTTCAGTAAATGGCCTTTGATTTCATTACGTCCTTGTCATTACCAATATGCTCGTAACTCACCTCGCCATTTTGGCTCGTCTCCTCAAACAGCAGATAACGGTGAGCGCTAACAATGGGAAGCCGAATATGCAAGATACAATCGGCACTACTATCGATTCCGGCGTCACTGGAACAATAAAAAATACGTTTATAGCACAGTGTGTTTATAGTCTAATTCCTTTGGCTATTTTCCGTAAACAAAGGGCGGCGAAAAGTGGGGCCATATACATGTACCAAGTAAGACATAAACCAACAGACTCGACGAGTTTCAACAGTGTTCGGAGTTGGAAATAAAAACGAGGTGTGTCGTTTTCGTTTCGCTATTTGTATTTATGTTTCATCTAAATATTGGTGTTAAATCCACAGGTGTGCGTCAACATGCACCTTGGCTGAAAACGTTTCGTTTAATTGCTCATTTGGGTAAGTAAAACATTCAGATGTTTTGACGGCATATATCACACACTGGAATAAAAAACTAAATACATATAATATATAGTATCCTATCCTACTTCCTACTATATCCTACTAATGTTATAAACGCGAAAGTTTGTGAGGATGAATGGATGGATGTTTGTTACTCTTTCACGCAAAAACTGCTGAAAGGATTTTGATGAAACTGTACAGTAATATAGCTTATACGTTAGAATAACACATGAGATATTTTTTATCCCGATATTCCCACGGGATTGACACTTATGCGGGTGAAACCGCGGAGCGCTGCTAGTAAAACATAAATATTTAGTCGTGTTTGTACACTAGCACTGCCCGGATAAATCATGTACCTAATATTTTAAATATAGCTAAAAGTTCGTGGAAATGGGAGCAGAGTGAAATGGAGCCTAGAGATAAACATTTTGAACACTTTGTGGCAGCTAAATAAGTGAGCAAACGCGCTGACGATGCGATAGTGGGCCACTGCCAACTAGTTCATATTTTTGCATAAACTTTAAACGTTTTTGAAGCTTTTTAGTTATATTTTTAACTTAAAAGCTTCATTTTTATTGTATGTATAGATAAAAACTATTTACACTAGATACTAAATTAAATGACTAACTTACTATACAAATAAATACAAAAACAAAGGACACTTAGGCGTCGAAATGGCGTCGAAGTACTCGTCCGCATCGCTGTCATCCGGAAACGTGCCCAGAAGACTGGCAGCATTGCCACGTTGAATGGCAATGCTAATTCTTTGGCCAAAGAACGACCCAGCCCTCTGGTCACTTGAAGTATAGAGATAGCTTCATGAGATTAGGTAGGTAGGTACTCGTTATTTCTTAAATCTCAATTAAACGCAGCAATACTTATTGCGGTTTTAATCATTATTTGCAGAGCCCTGATTCATAAACATACGACAGGCTATCGTATCGAAAACCTGACATTTCGATAATCTGATTTGACTTCCCCTCAACAGCAAATAGCTGTTGGAAGAATAGCGTGCGTCTATTTGATTTAAACTGAAAAAAAATTCGGGTTTTGGACTTGTGAACAGTATTGAGAAGATTCCTACGATAACAATGATTAATGTTCGATACGATACGGAAGCATATCGAGTGTTTGTGAATAAGGGGGCTGGTCGATTTTTCGATCTTCAGATAACTTGAGAATTTAAATTATGATATTTCGTATACTTTGAAAACATTATTATTATTTCTGACCCCCAAGATACAGGCAAATGCCTAATTTGGGGGTCGCCGACCAATCTGTTCTTATATTAACTGATTATTTGATAATAATTTGAATTTGAATTTTGTAACGTATTAAATTGCTGAACTTTTAATACATACCGAACTATAGGTAGTTTAACACCTACTACAACAATTTAGGAGTTGAGAGATATTTATTACTTTTTTAATAAACGGTTCAATAAAATGTCTAGCTCTGAAAGTTAAACTTCCAAAAACTAATTAGGAGTTGCTTAAATATTAAATTAAAAACAAACAGATTTAATTAACGCCTGTATTTCGTTTGTCAAAAACAGCTGATCGATATAAGTATCTACAGCATTCAAAGTTTTCAAACAAGTGAAAATTGGTTAACGCCACGTTTAGTTTTAGTTACTTGAAAAACTGAGCTTAATATTATTCTTAGTCGAAAGATATTTAATTAAATATGCTAGAACTTATTGTTTGCTACTTATTAATGTAATTTTCTTTAAAATTTTGAAACACATTTAAGAGGTAATGGCATATTTAATGTGTCTTGTTTACTTACTTGAACAATTTAATATTTACCTAAATTGTTACAAACTACTACGGGGGTAAATGAAATTTTGAGATCTTGAATACTAGATTATATTATATTTCAACGAACTTTATAACTTCAATTTCAAAGAAAAAGAGAGCGGATTTTTAATCTACTTTTCTCTCGTTGGGCTAAAAATACTCTTTTATTATCTAAAAGCCAACATGGCCGGCTTTACAACGTGTGCAGTACTCAGTGGCGTAACTATAGGGTGGCATTGGGGCAAAATGCAGAGGCAGAGGGGGCCCCCGCCTCGAGAGGGCCACGAGCACAGGAGGATCGTAAAATGCAAACTTTTTTTGAAAATGTGCAACAAAAAGACATCATTCAGGTTTCGAACATTTTGTACCTTTTCCCATTGTTTGTCTAATTTTTTGGACATGAGCATGAGCTCAGCAGTAGCGCTTGCGACCACTAGACTAACGAAGCAGTCAGGTATTAAATTTTTTAGGGGAAAATACGAAATCTACGCGGAAGAAGTGCTAGTAAAAAAAAAACTATAACGTTGGTTGAGCTTCTTTACATTGAGGGAGGGCCCCATCCCTTGAATTTACCACGGGCCCCAAACGGTATAGATACACCACTGGCAATACTTATGATGTTGGAGCTCGAGGCAGAGGCAGCTAAGTGCGCAGTCTTGTCTACGATAAATGAGACCAATATTAAACAAGACACCGGCTGTTTGTACTAGCAGAACAGGCCATACGAGATGTTACGACATGACTTTATGGGTGCTGTATGTGTAAGGATAATTCCTATCTATAAGGATATTGCTTTGTTTTGCTTTGGGAGTCGTTACGGGTCACGGGTCTTCGGGTCAGAAGCCCGAAAGTCTGACAGCCAACAGTCTCACCCAACACCCAGTAACTGGGTTGTGGAGTCAGATAGGCAGTCGCTTCATGTAAAATATTGGTATTCAGCTGCATCCGGTGAGACTGGCAGCCAACCCCAAGATAGTTGGGAAAAGGCTAGGCAGATGTTGAAAAATATTGCTATACTTATAGGCAATCAAATACCTAATAGTAGAAATAGCTGCCTCTAAGGAGCGAAAATAATAAACGAAGGGGCTAATTTGAGACCAAGCCGAAAAACATCTTTCGTTCCGTTTCATAAATAAATCTGACACTGATCTCGGTAATTAAATCAACCTTTTCCAGCCAAAAAATGAAGAGTATTGCGTGAGAACGTAACTTGGCTTCCCCTTCCATCCTAATTACTTTTTCATTTTTTTCACTTTCCACCTAAAACGGGTCGATCGGCATAATGACGACGTTGGCAACCCAAACTGCCGCCCCAGTTCGTGATAACAATCAGGCAAATTTTAAGCCTCTAGGGTGTTATGTTGCAATAATGGTGCTATTCAAAACATCACGGCTTGAAACTCAACGAAAAAAGCAAATGACTTTCAACATAAATCGTTGGCCTTCCTAATGTGACTCCATTGTAGACTTTCATGGTTTCTATACTTACTTATATACTAATATATACTAATAATAAAGTTGAAGAGTTTGTTTGAACGCGCTAATCCCTGGAACTACAAGTCGGATTTGAAATATTATTTATGCTGTTGAGAGCCCAATTCTGCAGAAAGGCTATAGGCTACTTCACATTACGCTACGACCCTTAGGAGCCGATCAAAAAAAAAAAAGTAAGATAGAACGCCAAGTGAAATTGAAGTAATCGTGCGGGATTATATTATCTGTGGTGCGGGCAAGCGATGCGATGCGACGTTGTGAGTCGGGGGAACAATAAATTTCACGCTGACAGAAGCTAGTTATTTATATACCTTTGTTTTATGTTATTAAGTTATTATCTTTAAAAGCAATACCATTAATACTTGATTTGGTTCACAATGTCTGTAATGTATCGATCGGCCCCGGTCTATCAGTGGCATGTAAGAGCCGTTAACTTGGTTTACCACACTGGAACGCACGGCCGTAGCAAGGGGGGGGCATTATGGGGCAATGCCCTACCTTTAAATCACAATGCCCTACCTTAAAAAAGTTAAATTAAAAATTAAAAAACCCCCGACTCAAACAAAAACCTCTAAAAACTAAAATAATAATAATATAAGTTGTAATAATATAATTTAATATAAGTTGCAGGAAATATTTTGATCCAAGCGTCCTCACGTCTAGGGACGGCTAGGTAATGAAAATTGGAAGTTAACAGCAGTTATGTTTTCTACAATAGCTACATCCATTATTGCTGGGTTTAAGCCTCATCTGTTTGGCGTTTTTATTAGCCTTCCCCCGACATGAGGACGCTTGGATCAAAATATTTCCTGCAACTTATATTAAACTTAAAGGGCCAATATATATTATTATTTTAGTTTTTAGAGGTTTTTGAGTCGGGGTTTTTTTTTAATTTAACTTTTATTTCTTGCTTTTTAAACTTTATAATATTATATTACTAGTAAACATGCTATACGATCGACACGTGACTCGCCGAAATCTGTGCAGCTGTACTACTACGTATTTTTTTACCACAGTGAAGCTAGTTAGTTACTCGTGGTCGTTGGAGTTCATTCCATACTAACGTATTCCTCTGTGAATTCGCCATTTGTGGTGGCGGCCATCTTGGTTTTGAAATTTATCATAGTGTTTAGTATTCTACTTGTCAAGCTCTTTCATTTGATACCCATATTGAGGGAGTTGTGAAAAAATATGTAATCCGCCATTTTGTGGAGGCGACAATCTTGGACCGATTTTCATCAAACATAGCTAAGAACACTCGCGACTAATTCACCTTTCAAACAAAAGAAACAAAATCAAAATCGGTTCATCCGTTCGGGAGCTACGATGCCACAGACAGACACACACACACACAGACACGTCAAACTTAAAACTTATTATTATTATAACACCCCGTCGTTTTTGCGTCGGGGGTTAAAAATACCAAAAACTAAGATAAATAGTTTGAGATAAAAAAATTGTAGCGATAGCGATTATAGGATAGGATAGCACTGCAGTATGCGAATCTGGGTTTTCAACTTTAACTGCAATCAATAGCCCTCAAAGGCTGTCAATGGGTC
Source organism: Amphipoea lucens (assembly GCA_947508005.1). NCBI lineage: Eukaryota > Metazoa > Arthropoda > Insecta > Lepidoptera > Noctuidae > Amphipoea > Amphipoea lucens. Next base: position 14,946,136 of record OX382359.1, read on the forward strand.
ACGTGAGAATGGCTGGTATGGTATTTATGGCCTTTAAAAAAAAAAGAACAAAATCAGTTGATCTGAACGAAGTTCTTCGCATTTTTAATAACATGGTGAATCATAGAGTTTTAAATATTTTTTATTATATATTATTATGTTTTCTTTTGAATTTATATATCTCGGGACCATGGGGTCCCGGTCCTTTGGAAGGCGTATGAGGGGCCGAAGCCAACTCGCAGAGGCCCCTTAGGAAATTTTAATGAAATGTGGCACAATTATTATAAGTTTTCAGAAACAATATGATCTAAATGGTATTTTTGGTCGTATCTATTTACTCGTATCACCCCACCCAACAATTAATTATTACCTCACTCTCACTCAGACGTGGATCTCTACATCCAAATCTGGAAGTTCAACCATCTTGTTCGCTTGTTCTTCATCATTGAGGATTTAATACTAGTTCTTAGATCCATGCTCATGCTCTGTCACAGAAATTATTTGTCTACGAATAGCTATTGAATGTACATCACTGACCTAGAGGTCAATGATATACATGGTGATTGATTTAGGAGCCTGTGCTTCGACGGCAGATCAATTATGATATTTTTTTTACTTTCGCCCTACCTGTAACCAATGCTGCCCTACCTCAAATTCGACTCTAGCTACAGCCCTGCTGGAACGTCAAGTAGAAACAGATTCCGGTTATCATTGAACTTACACGATTAAGAGGAAATGCGGTCGGAGAGACTTTTGAAAAAGCCTAAGTAGAAAGTCATAATTTGAGATTCAGCTCTCGCCTATTTCCTCCTCCAATATAGGACCAATTTAAAAATTATTCCATAAACTGAATAAGTAGGATGATGGATGTTTTTCTTTTTCATTCATAGTTGTCAAATTTGTACACTAGGCCTCTGTTGACAGCGGTTGAAATCGGCATTTTTTGAGGGTTCTAGTGCTTATAAAAATAATGTATCATCAATAAGGAAAACATAGGGACATACAAGTGGTTAATATTTATTATTCTGTAAAAAATATTTGCTTTATGGTCATTAACCAGAAAGAAATCAGGCGAGAGCGATTCTATGGAGAAACGACCACTCGCATTTCCTCTTAAGCTGCTGCAAATTACCCATTTAATCACTCTTGTAGTAAGTCATTAGACACGCTACTAACTAGTAGGTACAGTTCTACTAGAGATGGTCTTAGTTTCTACACGCTCGATTCGGCAACATTTTAGACATTTGAGCAGATAACGATAATTAATTGGTGGCTAATCTGTTTCTATACGAGAACAATTAGGGGCATAAATCTTTTGTCGTATGTATTGGGATTATTTATTTATATACAGGGTCAAACTAAATTTGCTAGCGAAACTCCGCTGACGTCACGGGTATCAATATCTGAATATGATTAAACAAAAAATAAATTCATTTGATGATTTTTTTGTGGGATCATCGACCGCAGATAGTGTTGTGTCACTTGAAATATCAGTTAAAAAAATACACACACAACACTAACTGCGGTCGATGATCCCACAAGGGAGAGTGGGTACTTTCCCTTAAATCCCTGCCTGTATCAACGGAAATTACAGCCATTATGGTAAGTTTGAAAACTACGTGTATTCCAAAATAACTTTTGGGAGGGACGCATGGGACTGTTTGAGTCTGTTTGCTTGGCATTTTACCCCTTCGCAAACTGCAGTGTGATTCTGTAAGACCTCATTCTAAAGTTAGAATCTGAATCCGCTGTGAGTTTCTTGATTGGCATTCTAAAAACTCGATTGATACACTAGCGCTACCCTTGCGAGTGTGTCAGCGAGTTGAACTAAATTGACCGTGATATTTTGACAGATAAAGTATGAGATGACATAAGAAGTGGCATTCTGTAAGGTAATTCCGCCGTCACTTCGACGCTCACTTCGCACTCGAGCTCGATTCAAAGTGTCAAATAAAAAGCATCTATTTTACGAGTCAAAATAGAAGAATAAATAGTGTTAAAATAATATTAGCCCACACTCGCACGGACCTAAAATTATCGCGGCGGGATTTTATCGCGCACTGGATTTTCAACTCTCAGTGAGCCGAGCCGAGCGTTGAGAATCCAACAGAGCGCATCCCAGCGCGTCAAAAAAACACTGTTGGATTTTCAACGCTTGCTGCTGAGCAGTGCGTTGAAAATCCATTGCACAAAAAAAAAACCCCGCGGGAAAAACGCACCCGTTCGAACCTAGGCTAATAGTCAAGTTAATATATGCGGAAGCCACTATAAGGTGCTCCCAGAAAGTTGAAAGGTCGCGAAAATATAACGAGGCAATTCACACTGAGCCATATATTCTATTGTGCAAAAACCAGGCTTCGGCCTTCCATTATCATGTATTTGTCGTTTTAGATAACCTCTACAGAGAGCCAAATACCTGTCCCACTTACATATCAGTCTGGAAAAATTGCCCTCGAGTTATGATGTGCTTCATAAAAAGGTTGTGGAGAGGGGACGTTAAATAGGTAATTTAATTAGTTTCAAGGACCAACGGCGGCCGTGTTCGGAAAAGAGTATAAAACTCCCTATCTCCGGGGCAATATAAGGGTAAATATCAGAAGGACACAAGGATGGGCAGTAACATCCTCCCTCGCGTTAATAATCATCAATAATATATTATTTTGCTTGTTTAGAAACACACTGTAATTTTTGAGAACCTTTATTATTTGCTAACTTCTGTCCGCGACTTCGTCTGTGTGAAATTTCTTGTTCACCCGACCCACCCCGTCGAATCGATCGCATCGCCTGCTAGGCTCCTAAGGGTCTTAGCGTAATGTTAAGTAGCCTAATAGCCTTCCTCATGAATTGGGCTCCGAAATCGGAAGTTCCAGAGATTAGTGTGTTCAAACGAACAAACAAACAAACTCTTCAGCTTTATTATTAGTAGGTATAGATAGATACTCGTAGAAGATAATATGGTATCTTTGGTGAGTCACTTCTTCTTTCCGTAACGTTCTTCCCGTATAAAAATAAAAAACAAATTATTTAGAAAAAGTTCTCCGCCCGAATCGGGGAAGGAAATAAGGCTTACGTTACATTATCTTACCCGTGGGGTATATAATGATGGGTGTGGGCCTCTTGTTGTTGGCGCTGGGCTTGGGCACTGGTGGGCCAACATTGTTGGCGGCGGTGGTGGTGGCCGGCGCTGGCGTGCTGTTGGCGAAGCGCTCCAGCAGTCGCAGCGGCGGCGACGTCGATGCTCGCGTCATTCTCACTCCTGCATGTGGAAAGGATAACGTCTTAGGGCCTATTTCATAGTCTCCACAAGCATTATGCACAGAACACATTCAATCAATTAACAAAAAAATAAAAAGTTTTAATTATACACTTTTAAGTTATTCCCACGCAAATTCATATACCTTCACTTGCTAAGTAACAGTGACAAGAAATTATATAACACGGTAACACCATCAACATACACAAGTGGAAAAAATACGTATTATTGAAGCTAACTCTAAAACCACTTATCACACCTATAAGTACACCCTTTCAAACAGAAGATTTTTTCAAATCGCTCTATAAAGGTCGGAGTTTTGAGGTAACAAACATAAAAAGAATACAACTGAATGGAGAACCTCCTTTTTTAGGGTTCCGTAGCCAAATGGCAAAAAACGGAACCCTTATGGATTCGTCATGTCTGTCTGTCTGTCCGTCCGTCCGTATGTCACAGCCACTTTCTTCCGAAACTATAAGAACTATACTGTTGAAAATTGGTAAGTAGATGTATTCTGTGAACCGCAGTAAGATTTTCACAGAAAAATAGAAAAAAAAACAATAAATTTTGGGGTTCCCCATACTTACAACTGAAACTACAAAATTTTTTTTTCATCAAACCTGTACGTGTGGGGTATCTATGGATAGGTCTTCAAAAATGATATTGAGGTTTCTAATATCATTTTTTTCTGAACTGAATAGTTTGCGCGAGAGACACTTCCAAAGTGGTAAAATGTGTGTCCCCCCCCCTCTAACTTCTAAAATAAGAGAATGATAAAATTAAAAAAATATATATAATGTACATTACCATGTAAACTTCCACCGAAAATTGGTTTGAACGAGATCTAGTAAGTAGTTTTTTTTAATACGTCATAAATCGAAAACCGCAATTTACCTTTCACAAAGTTACAACGAACTACAAGAACTTTTATATTATGTTACTTGCTGCTACGGAACCCTTCATGGGCGAGTCCGACTCGCACTTGGCCGGTTTTTTAATGTTTGTTAAAAATGGAACAGATTTCCCACTAATCGGAAAGTAGGTATCCGGTAATGAAACGGGCGATTAGGCTTTTATTTAAACCTGCGTAGGACACAATAAAATTATATTTTATTGGTAACGGTTTCATAAATTAAGGATGGCTCGAAACAAACATGTGAGTTTAGCCGAATTTCAGGATTGCTGTGAGGTCGTAAGTCGCATCGTTCCCGGTTCAAGTTGCGACCCCATTGATATGTATGTAGGTAAGTAAAGACTCCTTTTGAACCTGAATCCAGTCGAGTGATCCCACAACAAACACGTGAGTAAAACCTTAAACATGTCAAGTTTAGTTTTGCATGTTTATGTATATTTTACGGTGTACCAGCTGCTACGGGCGCAGGCTGTAAGTCATTTGATGGAGATGAATCAGGTGTCGTTAACTGGGATCGGGTTAACCCCACCGAGTTTTATGTAGGCTTTAAACGTACGACTTAATTCATCACGAGGCAGCAGGTACACTGCTAGGGGATGATTTGGCTCTCGAATGACGTTGACAAGGGGCGCTCGCTGTTGCTAAACATTTATGCCATTGTTTTGTGAAATGTCATTTGAACTATATTCAAAAAACAAGATGGCGGAACGGAACTAAAAACAAACGGAACTACAGTCCGTTCACAGTTTTCTTACCTTTGACAGCTGCAACCTTATTGTAACGATAATAAAGATCACAATGATGTTGACAGACTTGTCAGTCGCAGAAACCCAACAGCAATCTTATTAGAATGAGAATAAAGATCACTGTGATTTGAACAGTGATGCAAAATTAGAGGTATAATAGATAACTGTGATGGGACTGTAACGCCAGTTCCGTTTTTAGCCACGCGCCAAAAGAAGCTTGCACCGCTACAGAGTGCTTATATTTGGAATTTACAGTAGATCTATAGCGAGTTACATTCTTGCTTTTGTCGATAAAACCGCTTCACTGATAAAAGAGGATGGAATGAAACGTAACAAAAAAGGTTGAGTATCGCTGAGCACTTGAGGTGTTCGTAGCAATTCGTAGCTCGTGCTCGTAGCTTCATACTTCAATATTCGCTGGATTTTCGTGTTGCCAATCTGTTCTTTATTGTAACACGTACATAATTGTATTATATTCTATGTTACACAAAGGAATTGCAACTCTTTATGTAGGTACTTATGTTCGATTGCATTGTATGATTTTTAATAATGCGTAGGACTTAAGTACTGTGTTGTTTAGCTTTTCATAGGTTTACTGTGTAGGCTCACCTTTATTTGTATCTAACAGTCAAGGTTATTTTCGCACGTACATTTTATAAGTTTTATGATTTCGATTTTTTTATACTTAAAAACTGCACCTAAATAATTCTTGTGTTCTAAATAATTTAATTTGAAATTATGAAATTGTTAGGCCCTTCCTACCAAAACCAACGTTATGTTCATCTTTGCATCCCCAAGTTTAGCTTCGACTTGACGAGGATCAATCAATTCTATTTTAATGTCAAATATTGAATCAAAATCGTCAATTTGATTTCGTTATTATTGTTGGTCGGCCGAATCCGAAGAGTGGTTTGGTTTGGAAATGTATTTGTTACTCGGCGTTTGGGATTAATAATGGCTCTTAATTTATTTATTTATTCGGAGTTACATTTCAATGGCTGGTCTCCCAAATAATTTGGGAGGAAACGCTGTAAATCTACATATTATTATAAATTAAAGTCGCTTTTCGTGTTTGTCTGTGTGAGCCCGTTGTTCTTCTAAGCTACGCAACGGATGTTGATGTGGTTTTCACAATCATTTAGAGCATTTATTACGGAAAGTTTATGTGTATAATATATTAATATTAAACTTACATAGGATAAAGAAATCTCGATGTTCTGTCAAGTCGTACAAACCGTGCGAAGCAGGGCCGGGTAGCTAGTTTTCTAATAAACGCCTTAAATCGATTGAAGAAGACTAGGTGGATGTTGATTGATCATTGTAATAATTACAATATACAATTCCCAATGATAAGAAAAATCCAATATTTTCCCCAAAAACTAAACGGTAGGTACACAAAGTTGCAGTTGGTCACACTGTACGCATTTAGGCCTAACTATAGCTAAATTAATAAAACCGGTTGAAACTTCACTGAAATGTAAAACTGCAAAATGTTACTCATCAACATCATTCATCTTTAATTCAGGTAGGTACAATACCCATGGTGCGGGATTTTCCGAAAGGATTACCGCTACCCCGGAACATAAAGGGCTAAGGAAGGAACACGGATGGGTTTTAGTCAGTAAGAGTCTGACACTCCCTTCCGCTCCACCCAGAGCGGGAGGAGTCATTTGATGACTTCCCATCCATAAAAAAAAGGCACAATACCCATAATTTTGTAAAGAAAAAATAGAAAGAAAGAAAATAAGTACGTTTATTTGCGGTAAACATGACACAGAGGAAGAACGCAAACACAAAAAATAACAAGTTAGGGGAAAATGTGCGTCACATCAACGCAAAACGGCTATCGCTCAGTATAATGCTATGACCCTATCAGAGTCCCCAGCACTCGTTTCTACAGCGCGACAATGTCTATTACATAATTTCCATAAAGACTTTATTATCAAGTGTATTTAATTTAACAGACATCTCTACGTAACCACTAATTTATAAGTCTTCGAGAAGTTTAGTGACCATTTATTTACCTAAACACAAGTGTGAAACACAAGTGTGAAAGGTGCCATGAATAGGTAACCAATGCGTAGAAGAAAAGCTTCAAAATTACTTTACATTTTTATTCCACATGTGTACACGTGTAGTCATGTGCATTTAGGTACATAGGTGTAAGAAAATCCGTTGCTTATCATTTCGTGACAGCATCCTGTAAACAAACAGCCCGTCAGTGCCACGATTATCTTATTTTCGACAAACGCGTTTCTACTGAACATCTTGCCTGAAGTTTTGTTCACAATCACCTTACAAGTTAATTGGCATATGACATTTTGTGTAGGTATATGGAGCATAGAATAAAATGAAAACACTTGCTATACAGGGTTATTGGAAAAACACCAACCTCTTAAGAGGTCATTGTACTCGTCATTATGAACAAATTTTACTATGGGACCAAACCAGAAATCGCGAAAAAAGAATCAGCGTTTCCCTACATTTTGACGAGTTATAGTTGAAGAGTGTATCTGGTCCCTTTGACAATTCAAAAGTGCCTGTAATTGGTTTAATTGAAATAAATGCTTTGAGTTTGAGTTTGGTCTAGAATCTCTGCGCAAAATTTTAGCTCAAAAGCAGTAACTTGGAAAATGCTTAATATTTTTTTATTTCGATAGTTTATTAAATTGTAATCATAACAAACGTGTCACCGCACTACGAGGGTCATTATCCATTATCTGTAGTGTGTCTGTGCGCCTAGTACACGCACATCACGCCGCCGCGCGCCAGTGCAGCGCCGTGATGTCGAAATAAAAAAATATTAAGCATTTTCAAAGTTAATGCTTTTGAGCTGAAATTTCGTACAGAGATTCTAGACCAGATACACTCTTCAACCCGTTTGTATTGATATACCCTTTTCGTAACACCCTGTATACGAACATAAATGTAGAGAACAGCTGATTTTTTTATCATTAAGTCATTAGATATACGCAGTTTAATTTATTTATTTACTGTCGTCTCCACTTTCTATGAAGTCTTGACTTATCTAGGTTCCTAGACCTAGACTAGAGATGTTTTGTCAATGACTGATTTTAATACCAATGATAAATTATTTTTAAGGCTGATTTTTCAATAGTCCTATAACTTTTATTTGAAGAATAAATATGTCAGTTCGACATATTTTTTATGCAAAAACTGTCAAAACGCAATATTAATTGCTCAGATATAAGTTATCTGACTATTGATAACTCAGTCCTTAATGAGATTTGCAAATATTAACGGCATCAACTTACATGGCTCAGGGGTATTTTTTTTAAATAGGTACCTTATTCACCCTAGTCGATGGAACATCAAAATAGGGTTGGATTAACCATCACGCCTTGTTTCCCCGAAGGATTGGGCAGAGGTGTACCTATAGTACACCCACATTTCGCCAATCATGTTTAAGTCCCATACAATTAATAGGGGGCGAGGCAATTGCCAACAACCGGGCAAAAACCAAACGTGCGGGATTAACCCTGTTGTGAAAAAATAAACATTAATTAGAGCGTGAGAAAAATCGATAACTTCAAACGTTTCAAGTTGATATTAAAATAAATTTTGCTTTCATGGCGGTTCGAGGCACTGAGGTATGATCCTAGGCAATTAAATAAAAATCAAACATTTGCCCATTTGAATAAGTCAACAGTAATTATTAATTAATCTTAATGAGAGGAGAGAAAGAACCGTTTCATGTAATTAATTAAATAAAACAAATTATAATTTCAGGCTTGAAAATATTTCTAAGCACACAATTAAACCCAGAATAATTTACGAAGACGTTATCGGAATTTTCAATTCTGCGTTATTACCAACTAATTTTAGTCAGGACCGTTGATACAATGTAACTAATTAATTTTGCTAATTAAAAAGTTAATTTATTTTTCACCGTCGACCGTCCGGAGTAAGTTCAATTGTAGGTACCATTAGTGGAAAGTAGGAGCAACGTGAATGTAAATCAAGTTCTCTAATTCCAGCTGGTCCATTACTACCCAGCCTGGCAACAGTTCCCGACCCTTTACCGTTCTACTTTTTTGATGAGGAGTAATGGACTCTTTCTATTTAAGAGGATTCCGAAGAAGATTGACCATAAAATCAAAGAGTAGGTTTTACTTATTCTGACTCTAACAGTAGGTATTGATCGCGTTTTAAGGGGAGGTAATTTCTGAAATAATTTTTCCAGAAACAATTAATATTTTTAATCTTATTAGTTAGAACAATCACATTTAAATCGATACGGAGGAAAGCTTTTAGGAAAGTGATTTCCAAACTTATGTTTCAGAAGGAACTCTTAATTAGTTTTGCTTCCATCAAAATTCTCGTCATATAATTTTACCAAAATAGCGCCTCGTGCTGAACACGGGCACGTAATTGAAATGATTTAGTGTTCCGAAGTAAGCGAGCTGGTAGGTGGTACACATGGCGGTCTGCACTCACCGATGCAGCGCGTTGTTATGCACTTATCGAAGTCATCCTCGCTACACGCATCGCAGACACTTCAAAAACTTGTTTTAGAAAACTTTTAAATCATATGTTCGAGAATTGTCTTGAACATCGGTGTTCGTATATGTTTCGTGTTGGTACGGTTTACGCGGAGTAGTATAGGGAGCGTGCGACAAGCGGCCGGCCCGGAGCTCTCCCGCCGTTACACTGGAAACCCGAGCCCGACTGAAACCGAAACATTAGGGAGTCGGTGCATTTCGTCCGACGACCCGGTTCCCAGCACTTCACTAACGCCGCCGATTCCAGACAATCCCTTTTGAATCAAACAGAACTTACCTAACGGAAACTCAACGCCTGAATGGGTAAAAGCTTTGTCCGGAAGGGTTGGTTGTTCATTATGTATAAAAGGATTGATAATTAATGCGCTAGACGTGATTGTGTACCTGCTGTACATTTTCAGGAACTGAGAAATGGGCTTACAGTAATTTATTACGTGCTTTACGTTTAAAAATAACTTAATTCATTACGTTTGAGTGCCGGTTATATAAATTAAATGTAGCGTATAATTTATCAGTCTACTTTCAAGCATCATTCTATTTAATTGTCAAAGTTGAACATTTAATCATTGTTCACGGTACAAGAGAGGATAATAATTTGCTTTAATAATTCACCAGGGTTTCATTTTTAACGGCCATTACGGCCGTTTTTCTTCCTTGTCTCAAGACCAACAAACAATTCCGTACAGACAGTCACCGATCATAATGGAATTTCACCACAGTTCTAATCTTATTTTTCTCTTCGCTTTCTCTAATGATAGGCTTCACCAAGCCTTTTCATTTTCCTTAACTACTTGTAATCCTAAGATCAACGAATTTTGTATAGCTGTAGTAAAATAATTTGTTTAATATAAGCAAATATGACTACTTTTGCCCTCACTTTTTAACGGTACAGTTCACCAGCACTTGGTTCATAGGCTTTTACTTAATTAGAGTACCTACGTAGGTACCTAATATAGTTATTTCTAAATGTTAATTTTATGTATGCTGAAAAATGCGTGTATTCCCGTTCGTCCCATCGACTTCGTCCCCCTCGTGGGACGAACGGGAACTCGTTATTTTTTTTTCCCGATCGTCCCACTAATGTAGATATCCATATCTACATTAGTGGGGAATAATTTTCATTAACTTTCAATGTCCTCAGGCCCTGAAGAAATTTTAAGTACGAAGAAGTATTAAATTTCTAATAATTAATTTTGAAACTAACTGCTTGCTAAGTGACTTTACTTCTATGTGACTTTAATTAGAAGGATATTCAGAAACTTACTATACTTATTAAATTTTTCAAATATTTACAATAATAATTATTATTATTTAATAAGAAGTTGACATCACGTCATGGCTTTCGTAGCGGCGACAAAGAGGTCTACGCGGTAGGTCTACGAGATGGTCTACGTCTCGTAGACCTACTGCGTAGACCTTTTTGTCAGATTTCTAAATAGGGCAGTGTTTCTATTGTGTAAGGGCCTAAGGGCACATTTAATAAGCAGCCTAGAGTTAGGTATGATTATAGGTAGGTGATCAAAAATGAAACCTATTGAGTAGAACATAATATACCAAGGCATTCAAGGGTGTAACAAGCGTCCAATCAGCCGTATCAAGGATACGGGTCCTCCAAGCTATAGGCTGCCTACGCTACATGTGAAAGAATGCTAAATATTCCAAACCTCAAATTCTTATTGATAAGATGTCCGTAATTAAAAGCTTATGAGAGCTAATGAAAATATTAAAATTAAAGTAGCTTATGAAAGCTAATGAAAATATTAAAATTAAAGTAATTTGTTTATGGCTTACAAAAGCTTCAAGCCATAAATTCTCAAGCTCTGCGTGCTCTGCTCTGCACATTCTGCATTCAAAATAAAATAAATAATACAAAATGTTACACATTCGGGATGCTCCAATTAAAATTTACAAAGAAATCTGAACCAATCCCGGTCCAGAATGCTTCAAATTTCGAGCTCGCTACGTTCACTCTTCAATGAAAACTTTACCCTACCTACGAGTATCTATACGAGTTGGGATACTCTCATTTTCTAGCTCACTCCACTCGCTCTTACATGCTCTTAGGGCTGATTTTCAATCGACCTATAATTTTTATTCGTGAATATAATTGACGTCTGACAGTTTTTGTATGGAAGAACTGTCAAAAATTCAAAATGATTCCTCCACCTCCGTTAAAGTTATCTGGCGATGGAAAAATCAGCCCTTAGAAAAGTTACAAGTTGACAGCTTGACCTTCCGACTCAGGGTGCTATTTTATTAATTACCAACTGTGCCCGCGACTTCGTCCGCGTGCATGTCGGAAAACAAATTGGATTTCATGGTTTTTTTTTTTTTTGCGCGGAACTTTATTTATTTTTCTAAAATAAAAGTAGCCTAAGTTACTCCTTATAACATCAGCTATCTGCCAGTGAAAATACCATCAATATCAGTCTAGCCGTTTCGGAGATAAGCCGGAACAAAAAGACAAAATAAAAATAATAAGAAAATTGTTATAGATAAGTACGTACCGTTTAAACTTTCATATGTATTTAGTAAAAAAGCATATTTATTTTGACATTACAAACTATATACTTCAATTTTATTTATTTGTATATGAAGATGTATATATATAAAGAAGTTAAAAACAAATCTTTTACTCTTTTCCATCCTTTCGAGCTTCATTGCCGTCGTGTAAAAAGGGGCCCCAACATAATATATATTGATACAGATATATCCTTTACGAATACGCCATTGAGGCATCAATATATTATTGCAATACAAAAGAACCAATCCTTAAAGGAATACCGACATTATTGTGTTATCACCATACATCACACGAGTAATCCGGACCGAGTCTGTCATCTGCTTTGCCGAGAGATGAGCACAATTTCGAAACACGATCCGACACCCCCTGGGGATAAAACTATAAGAAAGCTTTTATACCGTGTATGATGCGAACAAACCCTCGAAGATAACGTAAATGTTCTTCAGATAGAATGACAAAGTGTATCTTATTCTTGACTTGACATTATAACGTTTTCGTTTTGTGGAATTTGCTTTAAAGACGTTAAAAGTAGCATTTAATCAGCCTATAATGTTCCCACTGCTGAGACACAGGCCTCCTCTCTGTGAGAGTGGGCTGTAATCAACCACGCGGGCTCAGTGCGAATTGGTAGATGTCACATGTCTTCGATTTTTTGGTTCTAGGACATGCTGGTTTCCTTACGATGTTTTCCTTCACCGTTTTGAGAGCAGTAGTAGTGATGAAAAGTAAAGCGCCTGACTGGGTTCGAACCTACTACTGGCTCACCACTGCTCAATCAACTCAGCCTATCGCAGTCCACTGCTGGACATAGGCCTCTCCCAGACTGCGCCAAAGCACCCCGCCTTCCGCATCCAGTCTACCCCAACCACTTTCTTTAGATCGTCCGTCCATCTAGCTGGGGGGCGGGCGTCCCACACTACGCTTGCCGGTACGCGGTCTCCACTCCAGGACTCGTCTGCTCTACCGGCCATCGGTCCTTCGACAGACATGGCCAGCCACTGCCACTTCAGTTTGTTTACTCTGCAAGCTATGTCGGTAACTCCGGTTCTTTTCCGGATAATTTCATTCCTGATTTTATCCTTCAAAGAGACCCCGAGCATAGCTCGCTCCATAGCGCGCTGAGCGACCTTGAATTTGTGGACCAGCCCGACCGTGAGTGTCCACGTTTCAGCATCGTATGTCATGACGGGCAGGACGCACTGGTTGAAGATCTTCAAACACTGCGGGATAGGCGACGAGAAGACTTGACGGAGTTTTCCAAATCCTGCCCAACCCAACTGGATCCTTCTGTCAGCTTCCTTCTCAAAGTTGTGTCTACCGAGCTGGATGCCTTGCCCTAGCTAGACATAATCCTTCACAACTCACCACTGCTCCATCTTCATCAATTTTTACAGGCACAGTACCCGACCATTTTGACACGTGGACATTTAAGGAATGTTTGGCTTTGTAGATCGTTGTTTTGTGTTTTTGTCACTTTGCATACCTCTATGATAGTCTCTTGGTCGATGTTTCATATAAAATGCACATGTTCTGTGGGCCTCAGACGAACGCGTGAAGTAAACATAACGTAAATTATTACAAACAATTTTGAAATTGAAAAAACCCGTTACGCATATAATATTAGGTCCTTACATATGAAATTGGCGTTTTGTATGGAAGGAACAAAAAGTCGAATATTTTTTAATATAATATATTTAATTAATCAAAGTATGAACCATTGTTTTCAATGCACTTTTGCCATCTTATAGGTAGTTCATTGATCCCTTTACTAAAAAAACCAGTCGGACGGGAATCAATAAAATCTTTGAAGGCGATTTGGACTGCCCCATCGGAGTTGAATTTTTTCCCTTGCAAAAAGTTATCCAAATTGCGAAAAAAATGGTAATCTGTTGGAGCAAGGTCCGGGGAGTACGGAGGATGTCTAAGACATTCCAATTCAAGCTCTTCTAATTTGGTAGCCGTCTGTTGCGCAGTGTGTGGTCTGGCGTTGTCGTGAAGCAGCAGTGGCGTGGAGCGATTGACCAGCCTTGGTTGTTTAGCCGCTAGCTTTTCCATCATGGTTTGTAATTGCTGACAATAGACATCAGCTGTAATAGTCTGGCCAGATTTGAGAAAACTGTAATGAACAATACCGGCACTAGTCCACCAAACGCTTACAAGTAACTTTTTTGGGGTTAATTTTCGCTTGGGGCAGGATTTGGCTGGCTGGCCAGGATCCAACCATTGCGCTGAGCGCTTCCGATTATCGTAAAGAATCCATTTTTCATCACAGGTAATGATTCGGTTTAAAATACCTTCATTGTTGTGCCGGTTCAGTAATGTAACGCAGCAGTCGACGCGCGTTTGCCGGTTTGCTTCAGTCAATTCGTGAGGTACCCACCTTTCAAGCTTTTTAATCTTCCCAATTTGCTTCAAGTGAATTAAAACAGTTTTATCACTAACATCGAAGCCTGCAGCTAACTCGGACGTGGTTTGCGATGGGTCCGCTTCCACAATAGCCTTCAATTCTCCATTATCAACTTGGGTCTCAGGCCGTCCACGGGGCTTGTTCTGCAGGTCGAAATTTCCAGAACGAAAACGTTGGAACCAAAAACGAACTGTGTTTTCTTTTGCAACATGACCGCCATACACATCATTCACCCTTCGAGTCGTTTCCGCAGCACTAGTGCCACGGCGGAACTCGTACTCGTAAATAATGCGATATTTTAAATTTTCCATTTTGTAAAATGAGTGACGCAAACAGAAAAAACAGAAGAAAAAAAACAAATGAATGACGGTCATCGAAGCACAAATACATGAGTAAATAGCTGTACAAATTTGAATTTGGAATTCCTTACCAAAGAGGAGAAATTCGTGATTAAAGTGGCCAGTACGAAAAACGCCAATTTCATATGTAAGGACCTAATATTTACTAATTTTTGAGACTTTATTCTATCTACAGCGTGCCGCTTTAATGGCGACATTAATTTAACACGTGTGTTTAATACGGTTTCGCATTTACGTTTTATGAACATATTTTAATTTCATTAAACTTTATCATTTATTTATTTACAATTTTCTAAACTAGCACCTTGGCTCTGGCCTGTACATAAAGAGCTGTAGCGCAGGGGTCATTTGCCGGGGTCACGAATCAATGAAATTAAATATAACCGAATAACGTGCAAACAATAGGCGAATTGAAGGAAAGAGAGATAGCCCTATGTCGGCGAGGGGCGCAGGCAGTAGTATTCAAATTACTATTTATTTTATATTGTTATAATTTTTATGATTACTGGCCACTAGTCCTAATGTCGTCTTTGTAGCGGCACGTTGTATGTGTGATACTAATTGTGCTTGTCGAAAAATTTAAACCAACATGCTGTAGGATAATCTAGTGTATTTTCGATTCAAGAAACGTTTGAATAAACGTTACGATTATGTCGCGTCTTCGTGCTAGGGCCTCTGTATCTACGTTTTCAGTTGCGCATCTTACGTTCACGTGTAGTTTACTATCTAAGAATAGCTTACCTCATTACGATTTGTGTCGTAAGGTCGTAACTCATAAGCGTCCAACCGATCGATAGCAGCGTAAATCATATCTGATAGCGACACAAACCTCTACCTATGGGTACCAGTATATTTCTACTTAATCACACGCTTGACTACGGATAAGACCTGTGAATATAGAAGATACTAGCTTCTGCCCGCGCTATTACTTCGTTTTCGCTTTGCGTCCTTGCTGACTTTATTTCTTTTTGCTCGACTCCAAATGGTCCTGGCGTGATGTTAAATACCCTTCCTCAAGAATTGGGCTATAAAAGACAAAAAAGTTTTTTTCAAATCAAACTGGTATGGCAGTTCCAGAACGTTCAAACAAACAAACTCTGTAGCTTTATTATTAAGGATAGCTTCTGCCCGCGACTTCGTCCGCGTGAAATGTCTTGTTTTATTATAAAATATATCCTATGACACTCCGCAATACTGTAGCTTCCAATTAGTGAAGGAACTTTCGGAAATTACCCCCTACAAACTCATAAACTTTACCTCTTTATAATTTTAGTATAGAAGTATAGATAAGACCTGCGAATATAGAAGGTACTCGTAATAATAGTGGTTTAAACGGACCTAAGGGCGAAGAAAAGATAAGATGTAACTTCTTTGTTGCTTTTTCTTAAGTTGTCCAAAGAATACTTTTTCTATTTTTGTTGAAAGCAATGTTTTTCGACTTTTTATTTTTAGACGGCGTCCACTGTTGTGTTGCTATTGAAAAGCTTTCATTATAGTTTGTTTCTTTTAATTCTTAAAACTTTTAATCTGAAAATATCGTAGTTAAAAACAAATTAAAGCTCTTAAGTCACTAGTGTTTTTTGAATAGTAAATCGTTTTCAACGCTCGTAAATATTAGTGTTGCTCTTGCGATTACCTAACTGCCAAAAATATCAGTCAGAATTCCTTAAGTAAATATGCAACATATCATGGTGGCATTTTTATGACATACGGAAGAATTTTGCACACGCTACGTTGAATACATGTCCGTTGACGAGATCCGACGTTCACGAACGAGTGTGGTGATACTTTTACAGTCGAAACCAATCCGGGCGGCCCACTGAATGTTTGAATACCTTTACAAATTCGAAGAGAGAATACTAGCTCCAGGTTTTGCTAACATTCAGTATTTAATAAAAAATAGGAATGTAATTGTATTCATGTTACATGTGCCAACAAAAACTCGTTGCGAGGTGAACCTTGTTTTACATGAAAACGTTCTAGCAAAATTTCGAGTGTTATTTTTATTTTTAGTTCCTTTTTACTTTTTGAACCTGGCTTGGCGTTTATGAGTTTTAATTGGATTTTTGTGTTTACAGTTCAAAAATCTATCTGGACAATAAATCTGCTTGGGGAGTGAGTAAATATTTTTATCAAATTCTGTGATCGACCGATTCTGTGTAAGAGCAGTGGTGGCCCAGTGGTAATGGTCGCGACTTATGAGTTGTAGGTCGTAGGTTCAAACCCTGACAGGCGCATTACTATGTATAAATAATTTCATCACCACTGCTCTCAAAACGGTGAAGGAAAACATCGCGAGGAAACATGACATCTACCAACACGCAGTGGGGCCGCGTGGTGGATTGCGGCCCACTCTCTCTAACAGAGAGGAGGCCTGTGTCCCAGCAGTGGGAACATGCGGTGACCGACTGAAGTGGTGGCAAAGTTGGGTATTACAAAAGTTAAAGTTGTCAAAGAACCGTTGACGTGTGAATCGACCCTTTCAAATGACTGACTTCACCGGCTGTAGGCTAACAATCCCTGCAAACTAAAAGCCAGGAGATTTTAACTCCAGCCGCGTATTAGCGGTAATTTTATGCTGAAAACTATTTCAGTAGTTCATGCTTCAACATTGTTTCCAGTTATTGTGTTGTAGTCAAATAATAAATAATATTCAAACTAGGCCAAAGACTTCACTTTTATTTCTATACTTCTTATACTTTTAGATCGCACAACTGTACTCTTTCATCATCCAACAACGACTAGCTTTGCGCTACATTTTTACCATTTAAAACGACATTTGCCCCACCCAGAAATAACGATATCTACTTAAATATTAAAGTCGCTTTTCACGCCTGTCTCTTTAAGTTTTTAAGCCCTGGCTGGAAGCCTTAAATTTTGAGGAATCCACAGGCAAGCCCGGTAAAGCAGACAACAACCTCATAGGTTGAACTGCGAGACGCCATTCCCCAAAAAAAAAATCATGCCTGTCTCAGTGACCGCGTGTTCTTCTAAACTCTGCAACGGTTTTTGATGCGGTGTTCATCATCATTTATACATATAATTTACTAACTGCGCCCCGGACTCAACTATCTCTATACCAAATTTTATCTAAATCGGTTCAGTGGTTTAGGCGTGAAAAGGTAACATACAGACAGACAGACAGACAGAGTTACTTTCGAATTTATAATATTAGTATGGATTCTGGAAGTTTTATTATCATAAAGCGATGTTCTCTAAAGTCGTAAAAACCATGCGGAGCAGGTAGAATTTTCCTTTCAATGGTTTTCTAATTGAGTAGGAAAAATATTTCGTAATATTAAGGAATTAATTAATTAATATTAAAATAAAAGCGGCAGACCCCGTAGAAGATGGCGGGACGAGCTGGACAAAACAAACGACCAGTGGTCCACTTTAGCCCTGGATCGAAAGAGCTGGAAGTCATGGGGAGAGGCCTTTGCCCAGCAGTGGGATGATAAAGGCTAACAGTAACAGTACAAAATATAATACTATTATCGTTTATCGAACGTGTACTCGTTATTAAATGTCTTGTAGCGTAGCTGCAGCCCTCCGGCTATTTTAGCTGGGGTACACTGCGTTTCCTATAAAATGATTAAAAAAAAAATAACTGATCCTGTTAAAGCAGTACTGACTTGTTTGGATAGTATAGTGCATTTTTTTAGATATGTAAACACTGACTCATTTAGTATTCACCCTTCGCCACTGGTAGATACCTAACATTCTGGTTAGTTATTTTTTAATTAAGTAGCTCTAGTTTATCAATGTTTCGTACCATATGTACATTAGGGATTAATTTACAAAAAACAACTTAATTAATTACTTACCTATATTTTTTAATTAAAATAGTTATCAATATATTATATTTCACTGCATAGTAACAAACTCATCGTGCTATATTGACATAACTTCCATCGACGTATGTCATGTACCATACGTCGATGGAAGAGCAGATATGTAAAAAAAAAAAAAATTCTGAAAAGGTTTTATTTAGTATGCAATTATGAAAGTGATAGCACATTTACCTAAAAAAATATTAAAAGCCCTTAAATTTTGTAAAAAAAAAGCATTATAAAGAAAACATAAATGGCTTTTCTTATTTTCTTCATGATTTATGGCCAGCCATTTTGTTACAAATTTTAATAGTATGACCAAATAGGTTGTTTGTATTATAAATTGTATTGAAGTTTAGTAGTAGTAAAAAGATTATAACTAAACTGTAGGTTTTAAGAAAAGGAAGCAAATTCAATTCTATGTATATTATGAACCAAGTTTATAAATCTTAAGTGTAAAGAAAGCTAAAAATATATGTTTAATAAGGCAGAGTGCTGGATAAAACTCCACGATCCAGGATTTTGTTCTAGGATAAAACATTGCGAGTTAAAAGTGAATTGTTTTCAGGAAATAGTGCTTTCTTAACTTTCTCGAGTTTTATAGAATAACTACAAGGATTTATTTGCCATACATAGATACAAATATAAGTTTATAGTAACGTGGTTTAAATCCGAAGTAATTTGTCCTCAAAAAGTTAGAAACCTACACCCAAGAACTAAATTGCTTCCTAGCAAAGCCCTTTTACCATTAAACTAGGTCTGCGTTAAGAATCACATTTCCTGCGAATATTTACAATAACCGTGAACCAGTGAGTCCGCGTTGTATCACGTCCACTTGACGCACGCGTATACGTCAAAAATCTAACTATCGTCAAACCAAAAAAAGCGTTGTTTCACAAAATTATGGCTTTGAAGTACGTCAAATAATAACGAATACATAATCGTCGACGTACGTATGTCACGTTGACCAAACGTTTGAAACAACCGGCCCTTAATGAGTTTCCGTAATTTAACAAATCTTTAATTACCCAGTAACTTGGTAATACAGTTAACTTAGTTGCGTGCATATTAGTTTAGTTCCTAGGCGCTTAAGGCGCAGATATACGACTTCTAATGATTTTAAATTCAACATCACGTCTAATCGACCAGACCGATTTCTTTGAAAAAAATAAATGTTATACTAGACCATTTGCTTCGTAATTTGATATGTGAATATTTGCAATTATATTTTTTTAACATAGTGTAATTAATTTGTAAAGTAATGTCTACCGCGGACATAAAAACGATAATCACGCAAACACTATCGGGTGTATTTTCATAAAACTTTCACCATCTAAAAGACAATTTAATTCCCCGAATTTTAGTATACGGTTTTTATTTGTTTGGTGTTTGAGAGTTTTTGTAAATAGATAATTGCTTCATATTTGCAATAAATTACCACGGTTGTGTCATCGCGCTTCTCTTTCTTTTCTATGCAGTCCGACAGTGACCGCGCTTTAGGTCGTGTAGTCGCCTTAACATATTAATTAATTGCACAGAGCAAGTATTGTGAGTCTTTCGCCTTTATGTCTTGAAGTCACGTGTTTCACATGACGTGATCGGTATCACATGTGCGGTTTAATTTGTTTCACTCAAGCGGAAAATCTTGTCGGATAGTCGTTAATCTGATTATCTGACGTAAGTACCTACCTATATCACCCATTTTTAACGGTTGACTTCTATAAAAAGGTAGGTAATATTGCTCAGCTAGACTTATCGGATTTATTGTACCGAATGGATTAAAAGATTAAAGATTGGATATTTACCAGCAAAATATCTATCTTTAGAATCCATTTTAAAACACTCAAGAAGGTATGCTCTGAAGTCAAGAATAAAGTTTTACAAAGAAATCTTTATAAAAGTAGGTAAAATCAGAAAAGCTTCAAAGAAACAATTTTAGCGAATTTCAGCAAAACAATGTTCCAAGAACTTTATGAAGTGTTAACTCTCCAACATTACGAATTTTTTTTTTTCATAAAAGTTACTAGGCATTTATAAAACTTTGGCTTTTTGATTTTCAGAAAGAAATTACTTTTAATTTATAAAGAAATCTTTTTTCCTTCAAATGTTTATTGTCGCGTTATAATTGGAAAGTCCTTGACATTCTTGAGCTGATATACCTACTCTACTAATATTTATCATTCTCTGAAATAGAAGAGAATCTTCCTCAAAGTTATACGCAGGTACAGCATACATTTTTACTTTCAAGCATTCCTTAAAAAACGCATTCTAAGATCCCGTATCCTTTTCATTGAGTTATACAGGGTGTCCCTGGAAGTATGGATCAAATCGAATAGGGGCGTGGGCAAGGTCATTTCCAAACTTTTTAACCCTGAGAATGTCAGTGAATTTTTTTACGGTTCAAAAGTTATGACCGATTTTAATTTTTTGTTCAATCACTTCGCTTAGTGTTCAAAGAAATTAATCATAAAAAAATACTATCAGGGCTATCTCAAAAAAAAAAATTGATAGCCTGATAGTTTTCACGAATTCGATCTTTCTTCTCTTTTTTTTAGTATTTTTTTTTTAGTTTTTTTTTAGTTTTTTTTTAGTTTTTTTTTTTGCTAAAACGTTGGAAATGACCTTGCCCACGTCCCTATTCGATTTGATCCATACTTCCAGGGACACCCTGTATAGTGTTCTTATCGCTCGGCCTTTCTTTCCCTCCATCTCCCATTGTATCTGTTTCACGTTCCTGGGTTTATCTCGACGTGATCACGTGACTATTAGGAGTCTTTTCTTCCCAATTCCTCCGACATACGACGTATTTAAACATACGCGGTTCCATCTCGTTATTTCACGAGCGGCACACGAGCGTGACGGTACAATTTCCAAATGCTCGCACTTCGACACGCATTGTTTAAGTGTTCTCATCGAGAGTCGTTGTTTAATAATACCCTTTGTGTACTAGGATTATGCTTGTATGTTCCTTACATGATGGCATTGAGCATGAAGGTCGATGTAAACTACCAGTTTATTCGTCTACTACTTGGCGAGTATCTGCAACTGCCGGTTGAGGATCGCTATCTTCAGGGAAATCAAAGTTTTTGAGGTCGAAGTCTATTACCCATGTGCATTTATTCATGCTAACCAGAATCAAGTGGTCATCACTGCATTATACTTTGATATCGTATTTACATAGCCACATTTCCTCAACCCAGCGAAAACTTCTAACATTACGTGACCTACTATTACTGGCACATTTATTCGTTACCCTCCGAACAAACTGTGCAGTATACATTCATACCTGGTAAGTGGCAAGATGGCGCGTGAAAAATGCTTTCATCGGCGCTGATTCACCCCCGCCGCTACACGGAGAGGGTGTGCCTCTTTTCAATTAATTTCTTCGCCAATCCTATTCTTAGTAAGGTAAGCGATTTACAAGATTAGTTAATCAGCATAATCGTGTAGATTAAAATCACTGGCCCGTGGTATTAACTGGCACGGAATATTAAAAATGATTATCTTCTTCTTCTCTTAACAGTTAATTTTCATCGTCATCGCGTCGACAGGTAATCTACTGTTTATCGTGGATTTTACTCATACTATTTTATTTTGTATTTTTTTTTATTTTGTAATTCATGCTCAAGGCCAACTCTAATGCATGAGACGGTACGAAATATATGAAATGGTGACTCGTAAACTCCTCCGGTAATACCTTCTCGCAATGCTTAAATAATTTAATTTAAAAAAGTCGTCTGTCTACTTTATGGGTGCTAAAGTAGAGAGGGCGCCACATTGCTGCTCTAAGCTCTATTTCAATTAAGAAGGTTCAATTAGAAGGTTTTCTTCGGGATAGTCTCTCGCGGTGGCAGTCTTATTGATGGGTGTCGGGTATTGCGGTGTTCACGGTCTACAGACCTTATTTATATTTGTTCAAGTGTTGTTAATTTAAAGTGCTTCTTATGACAGTAAAAGGTATGGTACGATTACCTCCCTGGACGAGCTCTATCATTGTTCTTGTTTGAAGGTTAAATATGAGATTCAGTCAGCACATTATTGGATGCGAGAAGCACAAAACCGGTCGAAGTGGAGGTGCTTGGGGGAGGCCTATGTCCAGCAGTGGACGTCTTTCGGCTGAAATGATGATGATGATGATGATATTATGAGAAACTTAAGCCCCTCACATAGTGAAGAGGCCTGTGTCCTAGCAGTGGGAACGTTATAGGCTGGTTATGTTTATGACTATGACATAAGGATTATTATAGATATCCAACATGCTCGTATGACGCCAAATAACATAAAACACAGATACCTACAGGGGCAGCAATCCGAAACAACATTGGCCTTTTATTGACATGGTTAGTCGCTGACGTGTGGCATTCAATCGTGTGTTGAAGGCTGTTTGTAACATTTTGGAAGTCATGCTCATGGCAAAAGGTCAAGAAACTATTGACATTCAATTCCGCAATGTGTTTTTATTTCCACAATCAAGATTTTTGTCAATAAAACGTCATAGGTTGAGATGAATTGTCTAAAACTGTGTCATATAATTTTAGTAATTACATAATATTAGGAGTGTAGAAACGTGCAATAAAGAACTGGCGGCAAAAGATTAACTGAATCGTGTAGGACATATCAATTTATTGAAAGGTGTTCCTCTGACGACGTTGGCTCGTCTACATATCGGTGCTCGTTGTGGTCGCTATTACGATAAGGCAACAATATATGATGAGCAATGTTTGGTCGGTTATGGACTGTGCATCGATGTGCTGCTACACACACAATTACTCAATTAGTATAATACCACCTAATCTAAATGTGAAGGGATCTGTCTGGGTTCGAACCCAGACAGGCGCTTTACTTTGTGTAAATTATTTCATCACCACTGCTCTCATAACGGTGAAGGAAAACATCGTGAGGAAACCGGCATGTCCCAGAACCAAAAATTCGAAGACATGTGACATCTACCAACCCGTACTGGGCCCGCGTGGTGGATTACGGCCCACTCACTCTCACAGAGAGGAGGCCTGTGTCCTAGCAGTGGGAACATTATAGGCTGATTATGTATGTATGTATGTCTATTTATGTAAGGGCTGGTTTTTCAATCGACAGTTATTTTTTATTCGTGGAATACAATTCAGTCGATTGGTATCAAAATTGGTCACATTCCATTAATTTATCATGGATTTGACCAATTTTGATACCAATCGACTAAATTGACCTCTGACAGTTTTTGTATGGAAGAACTGTCAAAAATTCAAAATTATTCCTCGGATAAAATTATCTGGCGTTGGAAAAATCAGCCCTAAGATAGAACTATTTACTCTAGGTACGACTAACTATACAAATAAATATAAAAAACAAAGGACACTTAGGCGTCGAAGTACTCGTCCGCATCGCTGTCAACCGGAAACGTACCCAGAAGACTGGCAGCATCTGATACTTATGTCTTAGTTAAAAATCAATGAACATTAGGTACTTATTAGCATTGCTGATAGTTGAATAAAATCGCCTTCAAAGTTTAAACTTCCATCTCGGCACTAAACGCTTTAAATCTCAACATTTATTAAATTAGGTATTGATCGACAGGGTCTATTTTTCCCGCTCTTTTAAGGCTTCATTTATTTTCTCGTAAACTTTTGTTAAATAAAGAAATTGTACAGATTCTTACTCTCTATTTCGGGCTACTGAAAAGGAAGCTGTAACAATGGTTCCTGTTTTTCTGAAGATAAGTCCGTTTGAAGACAAAGGGCGAGGCCTTGTGTTACAAAATCGTCCATTAGGGTGCGATCGATATCTTGTTTGGGTAGATGGTGTTATCTGTTAAATGCACGATAGCACATACATACATACATACAGATGCCTCATATGTCTGAACTTGGAGTACCCATCGACATAAAAAAAGGTAAAACAGTTTAAAGGTTCTTCTACACGAAATCGGGAAAGCTTTATTAAAAGCTAAAAGCTTAATTAAAAAGTAGATAAAAGTGTTTTGAGCTTTTTCTATCGTATGCAGAAGAAAGGGAAAATTATCATGAAAAAAAAAGGTACTCGGTCCTTCCAGTCTCTTCACTAATTAGGTAGATCAAGCTCTTTAGTTTTTCAAACACTAGTTCATATCGAAATATTGTTAAACGTGCCTTATATTGGAGCTGACATTATACACTTCAGCTTCAGATGCATCCGCATGAAGACGATTCGGATTACAGTGATTCGTTTTCACGAAAATTTCACAACGGGCGACGTACTTCATCAATCCCCTGCAATCAATCAATGTTTGCATATCCTAAATGAACTCGCCACTCAATTAACACGCTCGCTACGGACGCGGCTAGAACGTGGCGGCTGCCGCAAAAAGAATAGTGAATACAGTGTACCGTTTTAATGGCACTCTTAAAACCCATTTGTGTTTGTGTAAAGAAATGGGACTCGGAAAATGTTTTTCTTTGAGCTACCTATTCTTTGGAAAAATATTTCTAAATAGAGACGGCGGACTTCTGTGTAACTCTGGGAGCCATTGAGAACAAAAGAGCGTTGCATGAGATGTATGAGACTTAAATTAAAGTTGATTGAAAGAAAGAGGCTCATTATTGAATACATATTTTAAAGTTACAGCTATGGAAGATTTATCAAATTCATGAAAATATTTTTATTTTAAAACTAGTTGACCCAAGAGACTTCGTCCATCCTGCCCAAATTTCACTAAGTCTTACAATATATCATAGAAAAAAGGGTCCCCGAATTTAAACATTCTGATATTTTTTTTTTTTTTTCTGTAGGTACCTATATCGGACTATTACAAAAATTTTGAAACAAAATGTAACCAAATCAGTCCAGTCGTTCTCAAGTGATGCGCTTACCAAAGCATTTCATTTTTTATTTATGTAGATAAAGTAAAATGACACAAAAGTTTTCGGTAAAAATAATGACATCATTAAGCTCGTATAAAGTTGTACCGGGAATTTCCTATCAATAGTTTCCATGATAAGAGCTTTTGAAAGTACTCAGGCATATTACTAAAGCGAATTTCTGTTCCTAGAATTTACAATATTAAAATTGTTTTCTATGCTTAGTCCTTTGTCCTTTACAAAAGCTTTGTAATAAATAGACGTAGACGTGTGATTGGTGCTCAGGTGTGCGGATAACAACTATTTGATGTATTAGAAACCTTCACCAGTGACCTGCGAACCGTTTGGCAGTAAATCAATGTTCTCAAACCTACATTAAGTATAGGTACCCCAAAATAGACATTTTGTTTACGTTCCCTTTAACCATTTTAACGTTAACTTGCAATATACAGTGTGAAATTATAATCACCGTTATCCTCTTGTACTCATCATTACCTATGAACAACTTTTACTATGGGACCAAACTTGAAATCGCGAAAAAAAAATCTGCTGTTCCCTACATTTTGACGAGTTATGCGAACATAAATGTAGGGAGAAGCTGATTTTTTTTTCAGGATTTCAGGTTTTGTCCCATAGTAAAAGTTGTTCATAATGAAGAGATGATGATGATGATGATGATGTTGTATTCATAAAACAATATAACTTACTAAATACTTAACTAATATTAAAATTTATCATAATAAACACCCAGTGTTCTTCCTCCTCTCTCCTACTATCTATGCTGTGCCCGACAGGGTCCATAATTGTGACTAATATAATTATTTCTCTACCAACTGTGTACATTATGGTACGCAATAAAGAATTGAGAATTGAATTGAATTGAATAACCTCTTAAGAGGATAACGGGGTTTAAATTTTCACCCTGTATTCTGATATGATCATGTGTAACTCCATCAATAAAAATACCACAATAACGTCCTTTTCATAATATAACTATTTGTTGTTCAAAAATATCCTCTAAAGGGGATCAAAGCTATCAATACAGCATACACTCTCGGCGATGTTGTGAAGTTGACACTTATCGATGTCCAATTTTATTTTCCCTTTTCCTCTCGTGTTCGGTTTGAAACGAATTTCGTGTATATTCAAACACTATTTATTGGATGTTTGCTGGAATGAAACATTCTAGATGAATAAAAATACCTTTTAGGTAAAATATAACCGATTCTTTGGTGTTGCCTTTTTTGAAAAGTTTAATGTAGGTAGGTGTAGGTTGTGATGTCCGAAAGTGATGAAAACACTTGACTCCTAGAAGTCCTAACTCTGTGTTAAGTAGGTACCTACTTAGACCCTCGATGTACGTTAGAAGCATAGACTACTATTTTAAACTAGAGAGTTAGAACTGAAGTACGCTAACGAAGTATGCGGTTGATCGGCCATAACTGTCATGGGTCGTCTATATTTGGTTGTTGCAGCTATCGAACAATTTTAGTATCATATATTCCTGTTCGAAATTCTTACTCCTTACAGCTGGTAGCGTCTCAGTGAGTACTTTACTATATAGCTCACTCTTGGGTCAACTATAATTGATGAAGAAGGGAGAAGTAGCATCTCATTTTTTGTCTTACAAATATTGCCAGTGCCAGAATAAGTAACGCGCCGTGCGACCGAAGAATTACCAAAATCTTTCTCTTCGTAACACTAGGCTTGTAGGTCGTAGACGTTTTATGGAACTTGGCAGTTGTTCTCATAATGGATTAGGTAATAAAACAGCTCTCACAAATTGGCTTGTCTCATAATATATTTAGTCAATGTTCAATAATAACTTTATACTGTAAGTATTGAGTCCGTAAATATCATTTGTAATTTTCTCAAGCTCGAGCTACCGGTTTTTTTCTATTCATAATTTTCTGCTAAGATAAAAATCAAAGGCGTTGTTATTACCTATACTGCAGGCAGATTGGAAATTGTATTGGATATTTCTCCATGCATAGCAATTGAGGAGATTTTTACAATATCCTATCAAGTATGTCGCAGAATTGGTTGGAGGCACTAACTCGTTGATTAGAGTGCCTCGGTGAGGAAGGGACAAAGACAATTTTTTTTATATAAATAAAGTGTTTTTAGTTTTCTTAAAAAGGAGTACTTTTATTCATGGTGTTTAGTACAAACAATCGGACTTATCACTAAACAAACTAATGATAATTATATATATAATAATACATTTTAGTTGTTGCAGGTATGTTCTTTTATTTTATGTTCGTGGAATGAACTTAACTTTGCCACCATTCTTGGGCCCCAAAATAACACTGTAAGGATCAGATTCCATATGCTTTGGTCCATCAGGCGCGAATCTGTACTTCATAATCATCTGAGCGATTGCTGTACGTATTTGCATCATTCCGTAACGTTTGCCTGAAGATTAAAAAAAGGTGAGATTATGCATTCTTACAAGTTCAAGTCTAAAATAGGTAATTGAGTGGGTGAGTACATCAGTATTTTTGCAGCACGTTTCCTGTTAAATTATTTATTTATTTAAAACGGTCAAAGGTAACATTAGTGCCACAATGATATTGTGTGATCACTCTTTTGTTTACAGCGTCCAAATGAAATGATTCAATTGCAGTAGCTACATACCGATGCAGAACCTCGGTCCTTCACCAAACGGCAAGAACGTGAAGTCATGGTTATCGCTGTCGGTGGAGTGGATGAACCTTTCGGGACGCCACTCTTCAGGCTCAGGGTACGACTCCTCGTTGTAGTGGATGGCCACTACGTTCACGAACACCGGCGTGCCGGCTTCCACCTTCAGCTCGTCGGTCAGCTGGTATGCCTTGTTGCAGATTCTGTCCAAGTGCGGCACTGGAGGATACTTCCTCAATGTTTCTGGAACATTAATTAACATTCCATTAAATCACACTAATATTATAAAGGCGAAAGTTTGTGAGTGTGTGTGTTTATATGTTTGTTACTTCTTCACGCTAAAACGGCTGGACCAATTGTGATAAAATTTTGTATAGAGATATCTGACACCCTCGATTAACATATAGGCTACTTTTTATCACGATATTCCCACGGGATCGACATTTACGCATATGAAACCGCGGGGCGCAGCTAGTAAAATCTAAAGCTAAATAAAATCCGTGTTAGTTTCCGGTACGTAGTTACGTACCATGCATACACGCAGTAATATATTTAACTTTCAACAAATCGTCGTAGTCCAGAACGTCCTTCCCGCTTTCTTTTAACGCCTCGCTGACTTCCTTATAAAGTTTTTCCTGGAAGAAATAGGTCCTTTGTATTACACGGTAAATATTTGTAAGAAACTGTAGCAACGTTTTATGGAGATATGGAAACGTGACATTTTGTATTTCAACTTTGGGAAGAGAGGGAAAGTAAAAGAATCGTATTTGAGGAATAAAAGCTAAATGGGAGGTTGGGGATGAATGCGAGCCATTTTCTAAATGCATTGCTATGTTTTCTCCCTTTTTTTTTGTAAATACCGAGTTAAAGGATTAAGCTGAAATTATTTTCAGCTTAATCCCTTGACTCCAAGCGCTGATGCGCTTAGCATCCCGCTAGGACAGCATAATGCTACGCTTAAACCTTTTGCATTCGGTATTATAGTTTTGTGTATGTACAGTCAACAAAAGAGATAAGTATGCAGGATCGTCGGATATAGTTGAAGTTTAGTAAGAAACCGATGTATGTTTTCGACTGAAATTTAATTTGATAAATGGGCTGTTTTTTTTTCTATTAATAAAATAAAATTTTATTCGAGTACATCCATCGGTTTCTAACTAAACTTCAGTTATATCCGACGATCCTTCATACTTATCTCTTTTTTTTACTGTACCTCTATTACTACTAGCTGTAATACGTAAACGATAAACGTTATCCTATTCTATTCTAAAAGACATGTAATCTTCTATGGCCCAACAGTGATCCTCCATAATTAATGTTTGTAACACGTATTGTTGACCAGATGATTTAATGAACAATCATTTAGCTAACGATGTTTTGATACCTGTTCGTCAGGGTGGTATGCTAACTCGTGGAGCATATAGGTTAATGTTGTAGATGACGTTTCGATAGATCCCAATATGAATACAGCCGCCTGGGCCATCATTAGGTTATCAGCTAATTCTGAAAGATAAGAAGGTACAGCGATAACATTGCAATTAAGAATGTACTGTCCTATAGAAGTATTCATTTGATTGTTGATATTATTTGTTACTGATAAGATATTTTCATCTGTCCCACGATTTGATCATTATCGTTGATTTGATTTTAGATTTTGTATAACATGTGTTTTCATCAAACACTTTTTTCCGACTGATGTTAAATATACATTAGGTTTCACTGATTTTTCCGCTACTTCTTTCTTTTTTATTATCTTTAGTAGTGACATATGACACAAGAGGGATGAGTGTTGTTACACGAATGGATAGAATCAGAAATGAATACATAAGAGGAAGTTTGAAAGTGGCACCGGTAACTGAAAAGTTGTGTGGAAATTGGTTGTCATGTTATGGGCACGTGTTACGGAGAAATGAGGAAAATGTCGTGAGGAGAGTTTAGAGTGTGAATGTCGATGGCTATAAGAGTAGGGGAAGACCAAATAAACGATGGATGGAATGTTTGAATGATGATTTGGTTAGAAAGGGGGTGACTACCGAGATGACGTCTAATAGAGAAGTATGGAAGAAAAAGACATGTTGCGCCGACCCCAAATAAATTGAGATAAGGGAGAATGATGATGATAATTATCGTAGATTCCTAGAGGACAACTTACGCGGGTCGGATCCAGCAGGTAATTTCAAGTTCGCCTTTAACTTCAACAAATGATTAACGAGATCCTTGTCACCATCCTGGCCAGTTTCCTGTCGTTTGCTGACAACTTCCGTGAACAACTTTTTTACGTATTCTGTTGCAGATTTCGAGAAGAACTGCAATCTGAAAATTATCTGCTTTTAATACAATTGCTTCATACAGCTATAATTTTATAGAGATAAGAAGTGATCATTTTTCATTTAATGTTATTTTGTTGTAGATAATTATTGGTAAGTAGTCACAAAACACAAACAATTCAGTAGGCAGATGCGTTTCTTCAATACGCCAACACACTCTACGACTTTCTCACAGACGCTGTTTATAAATTAGCAATTATCATTCAGCCCATTAAAAAAAAAAACCGCGTGTGCTTATGGCCACACGACTGAAGTGAAACTTCAAACGTATTTGGCTATGAGAGGAAGAGAGAAAGAAAATGTGCGCGCACACTGCTTTCTCTTGCTTATATCCCCCACTCAACTCCCGTTCGCCTCGCCCAATCACACTTTTCGTAACGCTTACGTCACGCGTTCGCCAGCTTACTCCCCAAGTCAAGCGTGGGTAAAGAAGTTTCACTTCAAAAATACAAAATAATAAAATACCTGAGAACTTCAGCAATAGCGGGGAGAAAGAAGATCATTGTGAATTCGAAGCCCCGCCAGAATGTCCACTTGACCATGTGGCGAGTGATGAACCAAAGGGGCGAGGTCAGCTCCTTCAGCGCACTCACTCGAATACCGAACACGGTGTACGCCACCGTGTCAGAGGTGTACATTGAGAACAGTGTCTGAAAACACAAAGATGTAGGTAGTTAGACGTAATTTGCGTCGCTCAAAATCAGTTCTGCTTGACATTGTAATCCTAGGTAAGTAGTGTTTCACAAACCGTAACGGAATATAACGTAAGGTTGACGACCCACTTTGAGGGGGAATTACGCGGGTAGATTTCCTAAATACCTTTTTCAATATTAAAATAAAAACAGTCTAAATTGAGAAAAACTGGACTAGTGATATTAAAATCTCACGAGGTATTATTTCAATGTAAACGTACTTAGTTGGAACTTGGAACACATGCTCTAGACTTAGGATCAAAATGTCTCTACTTTAATTTTCAAATAAATTTATTTTGAAACGAAAGGCTTCCTGAAATTAATTACCAAATGGAACAAAAGTAGTGTGATTAATAGGAAGTACGAGCGAGCGATGTTTTGTGCCCCTGACCAGATATCGATAACCAATATCATTTCCTTTTTAGTTGGCTGTTACAGTTACGTCTTCGTGAAACTTCTTTTTTTACTTTAACGGACGTCCCGTTCTGTATTTAATATTTCTGATATCGTAGTTACTTTATGACATAACGTCGAAAATGCACTGAATTTTAAGGTACAGGAGCAAACCTAGATGGATGGATTTTCACTAGAATTATGTAAATTCAAGAACATTTATGTATTTATTTTCTGAGCCAGTAAAGACCCTCGGTTATTAATGGGAATCCTAATTACTGTTACTCATAACATAACATCATGCCTGTAATCGCCGAAGGGTTAGGCAGAGGTGTAATAATAGTATTACACCCATATACCACACACATTAAACACACATCACACATACACACGTAGCATACTCGTATACTACCATACCTAAAATCACCTCTCTAGTCTCCACTCTGGAATTCCTACTCCAAGCCCCAAGATACAGAATAACTGTCTAGTTTGGGGCTCACTGGCGAATACTATATTGTAACTTAGCTGTAGGTAATATTTTTAACCGACTTCAAAAAGAAGGAGGTTCTCAATTCGACTATATGTTGTTTTTTTTTTGTATTTTTGTTACGCAATATCTACGGCAATTGTGAATCGATTTCAAAAATTATTTTTTTAATGGACAGTGTATGCCTCAGGGGTGGTCCCATATAAATTTCATTAACTTTGCTTGGGTAGTTTTTGAGTTAGCTTTAATAATACGTATTTTTTGCCAATTAGTTTATAAGCTACTCATGTCGTCTTACCTGGACAATAAATATTTTCTATTCTTTCTATTTCTATATCTTGCCAGTTATGATAAGTTTCATGTAATAGGGGGCGAGCCTTTTGCCATTAACCAGGCACAAACCCAGACTCCAGTTAGTCATTATCAGCTGGACACATTTTTTAAATTTTGTTCGTTTATAATATTTTATGGATAAATAATAATAATAGTCCTCTAGACCGTAATTGTGGCGGCCAATCTCAACGGAGACTAGCCTTCGGCGCAGGAAATATAATATTACTAGCTGCGCCCCGCGGTTTCGCTCGCGTAAGTTTCGATTCCGTGGGAATATCGGGATAAAAACTATCCTATGTCCTTTCCTGGGACTCAAACTATCTCTATACCAAATTTCATCGAAATCAGTTCAGCGGCTTAGGCGTGAAAAGGTAACATACAGACAGACAGAGTTACTTTCGAATTTATAATATTAGTATGGATAGTGCGCAAACACAGGTTCACTCTCTCATCCCTAATATGCATAGATCCCATGTTAACTAAAACTGAAAGCAAACCTGGCGTTCAGTCAGTTCAGTAGGAATTCATACTATTTTTAAGTGATGATTCACTTCTAAGTTTGTTACCATGTACTAGGTTTATTCAACACAGACAGTAGGAGTCAGTAGGTACGTGATCCGAAATAACAAAGTCAATTCTGCATAAGTTGTACATACATTTCTACAAAGGCTTATGTAATGATGACTACGTTTTACAAGGTTGATCATAATTAATTATCAGGTTTTTAATTAACTAGTGACCCCGACCCGCCGCTGCTTCGCGCGGTTTTTACTAGACTTCTCTATTATTATTTATAAGTTTGTAGAATCCGCTGTTTTACAAAACCGCTAGTGGTTTTACAAAACAGCTCCATTGTGTAAAACAACTAGCTAGTGTGTGTACCTATAGATATAGATATTTCCACATTATTACATGTAAGTATTTAAAACTAGCCTGGGTTTCGTAACAAAGGATAATCTGTTATAAAAACCGGTGGGAGTGATATTTTCTTATACGTATAGATAATTATACTTAAGCAAAATGATTACACGTAACATAATCAGCCTATAATGTTCCCACTGCTGGGACACAGGCCTCCTCTCACCGCGAGGAGGCCTGTGTTCCAGCTGTGGAAGTATTATAGGCTGATTATGCCTCGATGAGCACGTGTTTAAAGCGATATACTTAGTTAGTTATATATATATATTACCTACCTATATTAATTATAACATAGGTAGGTAATATATAAATACCTCAGGAATTTAAACGATGTTACTTACAAAGATAATAATTATATTATCTTTGTAAGTAAAATCGTTCGAGGGAGTGGGCCGTAATCTACCACGCGGGCTCAATGCGGGTTGGCAGATGTCACATGTCTTCGAATTTTTGGTTCTAGGACATGCCGATTTCCTCACGATGTTTTCGTTTACCGTTTTGAGAGCAGTGGTGATGAAATAATTTACACAAAGTAAAGCGCCTGTCTGGGTTCGAACCTACGACCTACACCTCGTAAGTCGCAGCCGTTACCACTTTGCCACCACTGCTCTCAAAAATCATTATTTTCCTACAATCGATTGTATAATCAAGCTGAAGAGCCTGTTTGTTAGTTTAAACGCGCTAATCTCTGGAATCAGCAGTCGGATTTGGAAAAATCTTTTTACGTTTGATAGCCCATTCTTGAGGAAGGCTATAGGCTATTTAATATCACGCTAGGACTCTTAGAAGCCGAGCTAAAAGCAAAAAATTAAGAAAGAACGCTAAAAGGAAACGAAGCGATGCGACGTGGTGGGTCGGGGCAACAAGTTCACGCAGACGGAGTCGCAGGCAGAAGCTAGTCATCAATATTATTTCACTTTTATCTTATCGTGAGCTGATTAACCGCTTAAGCACCGCTAATGAGACACAATTGAATTATCTATTGTAATGGGCCGATAGCGTACCACGCCGGGATTGAGTGGTTAATGTTTTTATTCCACACAAAAACAGTTTTTGTGAGCCCCGTGAAATATCGGTAGTAACTAAAGAAAATATTTGATAACGGTGATATTCGTATTTTTTCAGGTCGTACCAAAACTATAGTGCTATTTTTTGAGGTTGTCGCTGATGTAGTAAGTACCTAAGAACGTTTAAAACATGTATAACAGGTGTAAAAGAGAGTTTGTGCATGTTTGTGTATTTTTGTGTTTTGTTTGTTTCTGTGTTTGTTTGAAGACATTGGTGGACTAGGTGGACAGCCCCTTTATTAGGCACTATATACGTACAGAGGCACGTGCCGACATGTGTTGAGCCACGTAGTTATTAGTTGTTGTTGTTAGGTTAATTTGTAAGTTTTACTAACATAGTTATTTTACTAATTCTATATGGATTGTGTGTATTTTCATGTGATCCGCAATAAACGTTATATTATTATTATTATATCGTTATTAGAAAGCATTAATTCAATCAATCAATCAATCATATTTTAATCTTTCACTTAATTCACTCATGTATTCTGTTTTTATTTTTATCACACGTAGCATTAACAATCAACAAATTAGTAATAAGTGGATAATGTTGCTAATAGTATAATAAGTATTTTGTTTAATTAGTGAGATAGCGCCGATTTCGTTGTTAACAAACTGAACTAAATTTAAGTTCAGTGCATCTTTTTCTTTCTATTTCATTAAGAAAAGGATAGAAGATAAATATTAGTTTAGTCCTGTCAAATCAAGGTACTCCATAGACAAGTTTAGACGCGATTAAAGAATTGGCTACTAAAAATACGTCAATTTATGTCAGGCGCTGACTAATTTGACAGGTAAATAAAACACGTCTTCAACATTCTTCTGCATTTATCCCAATTTATTTGGGGTCGGCGCATGTCTTTTTCTTCCATACTTCTCTATTAGTCGTTATCTCAGTAGTCACTCCCTTTCTAGCCATATAATCTTTCATACAGTCCATTCATAGTTTCTTTGATCTTCGCCTACTCCTATAGCCATCCACATTCGTACTCAAAACTTGGGTTGTAAATATTATCAACTTTTTGAATGAAATGGCTTTGAAGAACGCCATGTCGGTCGGTAATGGTGTCACAGTTAAGGCGGTACGTCGACCAAATAAACTTGAGCATTGCCACAGAGACAGAGAGCGACACGACTTCCTCGTACGAAAGGGATGCAGTGCACCCTGCGCACGCCCATTTATCATAGAACACACAATTTTTGGAATTATTTGAATAAAAAAAGAATAGCGATCTTTTTAAATAAATCAAAACATGGACTATTTAGATTTTTAAATTATCTATCCATTGGTGAAATCCTCAAATTAACCCTTAACTTGGCAAGTGTACTAGAGGGCACATGAAAATAAGATATGAGTTTCGGCATGTGACCTATAGAGCACGGGTCTGTTTACAGAGAATACAAAAAAAAATATGATAAATGTCAGTATGTGTCAGTATGAGCTACTGCTAAAATAATTTTAACATACTGACATTTATCATATTTTTTTTGTATTCTCTGTAAACAGACCCGTGCTCTATAGGTTTTGGTCGGGGTACCGCCCTAAGCTGGACGTCCCATATTAACGCCTGGGTACTGTAACAAGGTATAGGGTGCAATTACCTTAAGATCAACAGGCTCTTTGTTATCAACGTAGTCCCTCTGTATCTTGTGCACCAGTTCAGTAGAGTTGATGTTCATCAGTTCGGTAATGCCCCTCAGGCGCATGCTGGTAAACATAGGAGAGATCTCGTTCCTCATCTGCACCCACATTGGACTCTGAAAACATATTTTTTTCGTTATAGGTACAATGTTACAAACAGGTTCTGTACAGGAGGGTTGTGAATATTGGAACATTGTACTCTTTGATATATTGAGACTTTTGACACCATAATATAACATCACATATATGTATTCCCCGAAGACCTCTGCCCACCCCTAGGGTGAATATCTTACCGCACATAAATCTAATCTTTGATAAATATATGAACATTTTATTTTGTTTAAAAGTGTATACCTCTAGTAAGTCCCAAAAATTAAGAAGATGTCGGAAAATTCATGAGTTTTTTTTTGCGCGGACCCCTAATTCTTTTCTTTATTAAAATAAAAGTCTAATTTGTAGCTTCGAAGTTAGTCCTTATAACATCAGCTATCTGCCAGTGAAAGCCCCGTCAAAATCAGTCCAGCCGTTACGAAGATTAGCCGGAACAAACAGCCAGACAGACAAATATTTTTTTTTTTTACATAAGTATACCGTATAGGTATACTTTCGCATTTATTACCTAATTAAAAAGTTGTCATTTTGACATTACAAACAGAGACTTAAATTGAATTTATTTTTATAGATATTGCAAGCAAAATACTATTTAATTTGGGAGATGTCACGAACAAATTGCTAAAACTGTAAGCACCGATATCCAAAACTTCTCATTTAACATTTTATATAAATTACTCGGAAAATTATGCGAAAATTGTAAAAAATGCTGATTATTTGGTCGAGTTTAATATTATTGTTGTCGTAACTACAATCTTCCATGACATTCGAAGTACGCAACGTTACACTTGACTTGCATTCAATAATACAGGATTAAGATTTGGTGTTGTGATTCCTGACCCGACCACGACATGTCGTGGTCGGGTCAGGAATCACAACACAAGATTTGATAAACTAGTTTATCACGAAATTATTATAATTTTAATCAATATCGTACATACCTTTATTGTGAATAAATTCAACGAACCCAACGGGTCATCCTTGGCTCCTGTGTAACTGTATCTGTCTTGAAAACTATCACTGTCTTTCACTAGGACTTTCTTCGCAAGCTCCTTCGAATTGAGTATAAGGGTTGGTTTCCATGATAAAAACATTCCGAAATAATCATTCGTCTTGTACTTCTTGCCTAAGTCATAGAAGACGTCATAGAAACTTCTCCTCATCAGGAACGAAAGGTTCCCGAAGAATATTGTCGGTTCCTCGTAAGGAACGCCTCGTTGCTTCCAATACCCATAGTTGCTCCGGGAGAAAAGATAGAATATCGTTAAACAAGATATCACAAAAACAAGAAACAATTGAATGATAAGACCGAGCATGTTGACGTCCGTTCCGGCCGCGTGTTCGACTTACAAAGAATATCATTAGCTGATGTCTTCTGGGATTTAGCTTTAAAATTTAAAACCAGTGTATTTGGGTATAACGAGGTATTTTGTAGATAAACATTATCAAACAATTACGTAGGTTTACTTATCGCTTCTGAGGTCAGATAGGCAGTCGCTTCATATAAAATACTGGTACTCAACTGCACCCGGTTAGACTGGAAGCCGACCCCAATATAGCTGGGAAAAGGCTAGGCAGATGATGATGATGACTTATCGCTGTGCAATGGATCATTGCAGATGTCGCATCGCGTCGAGTAGCGTTTAGGTACTCCGATTATGTCAGACGCTATGGAACCAGACATTCACGGTCACCGTGAATGTGGTCCTTCACCTTCTCTCGGTATATTTTTATTTTATCGATATTTTTATAAGTTTTATTAATTAATAATTTGATTAAA
Organism: Amphipoea lucens; assembly: GCA_947508005.1. Classification (NCBI taxonomy): domain Eukaryota; kingdom Metazoa; phylum Arthropoda; class Insecta; order Lepidoptera; family Noctuidae; genus Amphipoea; species Amphipoea lucens. The sequence continues at coordinate 14,983,893 of OX382359.1, forward strand.
TTAAAAATTATATACGCGTCGACTTGTGCACTTCCTCCTTTTTTTTGTCTAACAATAAAGTTGAAGAGTTCATTTGTTTGAGCGCGCTAATCTCTAGAACTACCAGTTGTATTTGAAAAAGTATTTTTGCATTTGATAGCCTAATTCTTGAGGAAGGCTATAGGCTATTTAACATCACGATACGACCCTTAGGGGCAAAGCAAAAATAAAAAATTCAGAAAGAACGCAACAGCGCAGGCGCAGGCGGGCGATGTGATGCGACGCGGTGGGACGGGGCCAAAATTTCACGAGGACAAAGTCACAAGTTTATTATTATAATTGCTTATTAAGTAGTTATTAGCTATTCTAGTAGCTATGTAAAAATAAAGAAAACAATAAGTTAATGGAAATGCTTTTCCTAGACGAGCCAGAGCAAGCTCTCGCTAAAATGTCCTTTTTTTTCCGTCTGGTTGAATAATCAGCGTCCAGAACGCGTTGTGGCATTAATGATCGTTCTGCGTCTACAGAAGCACTACTTGAATGTACCTTTTGTCTACAATGCTTTCTGTTAACTAAGTACCTATACCTACTATTTTTGGGTAGTGGGTCAGCAACTCTTGACCTAAAAATGGATGTTTAGTTGCATTAATTCAATCTCCCTAGCCTTTTTGTTGGGGTCGGCTTCCAGTTTAACCGGATAACCGGATGCAGCTGAATACCAGTATTTTGCGTGAAGCAACTGCCTATCGGGACCTCCACAACCCAGTTACTGGGTAATACGAATACAGAAATTATCTCTACACTTGGTTTATATAACGCAGTTTGGTTTACCCTCGATATGGCGCGTTTATAAAAGTTTGAAGTTATACTTCCCGAGCATTTTTGTGATAATAGGGCGACAGATTTTGTATAGGTTTCATTAAGAGGGTCAACAGGATGCGTTATTATTACCAACGCGTTTTTAAAACTTTCAGATATGTTAGATACCTACTTATTTCAACACTAATCGACATTCATCATTTTATCATTGTTCTAGTACTTATAATATTATAATGCTTTATCGTCTATTAGAGCTGTTCTCGTTTATGTAACAACGCTGTTTATAAAGATAAAAATTGAAGAGCTAAACCAGTGTGGGAAAGGTCAAATGATCACGATATTATGTAATCAATATTGAAGTGCAGAACGTACTGATGCAGTAGCGCCATCCCTGTCTAAACGGCAGGAAAGTGAACCAGAGATTATCACTACCGGACGTAGTGACGAGTCTCAGGGGACGATATCCACGGGCTCCGGGCAATATTGCTCGTTGGATAGCTCGCTATCAAAGTCATGAACACTGAGTACCGTGTCAGGCGACAGCCTGATTGATTGCTGATTGAGCTTGATTTGTATAAGTTATGAGACATACAAGTGACAACTTGTATGTCTCATAGCTTATCCAAATCAAGCGGTAAAGTTCCGTTGTCCCCATTCAATGGGGACAGCGTTAATGGGGACAACGGGAACAGACGAGTATTTTGCGTGATCATCGTCGCGTATCGTCTTGCATAGAAACAGCCTTTTAGGACACAGGTGAATTTGAGTGTCAGTAAATCTTTGTCCAGCAAATTAGCATCAAATAAACTAAAGTAGCACTTATCTATTTATAAACCTAGTGAGTAAAACGACGTCGGCATGACAACATCAATTTTAAATGCATATAAATGAAACCAAAAACGGTTTCCGAATTGATGTATGGAACTCATTACCTTAATGAACAGTCTAGCTAATGACAGGTAATCCCAGTCGGTTCAATACACAACAATCATCTGTAATTCATGTTTGTATAGGTAATGTATTTCACTAATTATTATACCTATGTAAAGGATGATAATTATAGGCGCGCGGATCATTTGTGTACCTATCTCATTGAGATTGCAATCGTGGGTAATTGATAGCCGATAATGTTTCCATGTGAATGTGTGGATTAAGGCATACTCTATCTCACAGAGAGGAGGCCCGTGTCCCAGCAGTGGGAACATTATAGGCTGATTATGTCATGTTTCCAGTACCTACCTAAGTAAGTACCTAGGTACATAGAGTATAGTAACTAAAAAGGCCTAGGTATAATCTAGCCGGTTAACCTGGAAGGCTGGAACACAGGTTGATCGTCAGCTGAAATAATGTCAAAAATGCACTTTTGCATTAAAATGGAAGAGTGCAATTTGCATTTGGTTAGGTAGCAATAAAAACTGGTAATAAGTTAATAACCCTCACTAATAACTCCATGGTAATAATGATCGTGTCTCGTTAGGACAATCGACGGACCAGCAACACCTTTTTCTAAATACATAATACTTAGGTAGTAACTAGAATTTTTTTATCGAGTAATTCTTATCATTTGATAGTGATGACATTGATTAAGTATGACTTTAAAATCGCAATATCACCTTCAGATCAACACTTAGTTTGCTATCGATGACAATTGGTCTTTTGCACGAGTTTGGTCGAGTTCAATAAAATTTGTACCCGATGTTTGTGCAGTGAGTACACTTTACACGTGGCCACATATTTCGTATCTCATTTGGCTCATATTGTCCTTTTACAAGGTTAATTATGTAACCCTTTGTTCATAAATGTTGCTTTAAGTTAAGCAGTGGTTAGCGACTGTTTAACAATACATTTTTGACGTTTAAACGTCACTTAACTTTAATCATCGTTTAATAAACCCCTTAATGTTCCAATGTCAAATTAAATGTTTTGGTGTATTCCTGTAACATAACGTACGTTTCACTAAAGCAACGGTTTCCTACAAAAACGGTGGCCGCCACAAAACGGCCGCAGTGATGGCTATCATGAAAATGGTCGCAGCGGAGTTTGACTTTACGGTGTCAAAAAACGTTCTCTAGGAAAACGTGCGGAAACACAACAGCTTACTTTCTTAAATAACGTTTCAGTAAAGTAATTCGAATTTAAATTAAATTTTATTCGAAAACATCCATCGGTTTCTTACTAAACTTCAACTATACCGACGACCCTGGTTACTTAACTCCTTTGGTGACCGTACAGTACCTGTAATCTCCAATGTTATGTGGGCAGGTAATGCAAGAGGAATGTCAAGATAAGTAGGCTGACTGCCTGTTAACTGGTGGTGCCTTTGCTTTCATCAACTGTCAGAAACATAGGCTGACTTGTGTTGCCTTTGCTTTACGTCGGCTGTCAAACATAAGGCTATTTTAGGCTGCCTGACTCGGGGTGCAGAATTGTCCGAAAGGGTTACCGCTACCCCGGAACACAAAGGGCTAAGGATGGAACACGGATGGGTTTTAGTCAGTAAGAGTCTGACACTAGAGTTGCCGCGAATACTCGCTATTATTCGGTATTCGGCATTACTCGTCATTTTTTTGATATTCGTCGAATACCGAATAATGGCTAGTATTATTCGGCATTCGGCGAATAGTCGTCGAAAATAAACTTTTAACGAACAAAAGAACTAATGAGGTAAAAATAATCATTTTTTTAATTATTTTCCTTAATAAAACAATACACAATATCTATTATTATCTGTAATATGTGCCTGTGCCTATCATATTCATGAAATTAAATTAGTAAGGCTTTTTAATTAATATTTAAAATCCAACAGAGGCAGATTGTAGTGCAAAAAAACAATTTTTTCTGCACGTTCTGGAGCAAGTCGGTTTCGTTTTTCCTCGTAAATTAAGCGTCTTTCTGAATAAACAGAGCTTGCTGGTGTGATTAAGTATCGTTTAGCAAGCTTACTTAAAATAGGAAATCTATTCTTATTGGTACTCAAAGCCCACCATTCATATGGGTTTATTTTTCTGTCAGCCTTTGCTAATGCGATGTAGTTGGCGATTTCTTCAGCAGTGGCATTCTTGGGTTGCTCTTCAGTAGGTTGCTCTATAGATGATTCTTCAAAACATGCCCAAAATAGTTTATGAGTTTCCGAATCATGCTCACTTTCATTGTCTAAACGAGACCTTGTGGATGCCGTTTCTGGATCCGAGTCATCATTTTAACTTTGTTGTTTTCTTTTCTCACAACCTTAGAAGAAATTAGAAATATTTTTAATGTGTTTAATGTTTTTTTTTATGTCGAATAGTAATGTCGAGTTATTCGACTATTCGCCAAAGTGAATGGCGATTAATCGGTATTCGACTATTCGCTATAAACACTATTCGCGGCAACTCTATCTGACACTCCCTTCCGCTCCACCCAGAGCGGGAGGGGTCATTTGATGATTTCCCATCCATAAAAAAAAGGCTTCCTGACCTGTGTCTATTTAATTGACGAGTATTTTATTAATTGCCTACATGTGGAATTACCTGCATGTGAGACAGAGTTTATCTTTGTGAAATTTTATTTGCCACTAGAATGAGATATAAAATTAAAATAATCCTTGGTAACAGAGATTATTACGATAACAGAACAGAGAGTTGGTTTTTTCAGCTGTTGAAATTACGTTATCTTGTAATATCTAAGTACCGAAAAACACAGTAGTTATTACAACTTGGAATAATCAAGGTCATAGTAGAATTGGATACAACTTGGAATAATCAAGGTATGCTAATAACATGAGGTTATAAAAAAGATGACATCAGCGTTGTTCTAGATTTCGACAGTATAGGTACCTATTTGCATTGCAAATTAGGTATTCCTATTTTTTCTCATATTTTCTCGAAAATGGAACATCACTGTCTTCGAAACGCAAAATATGTAGAAACGTACAAAATAATGTAGGTAAAGACGCCAGCACATCAACCCACTACAATCTGTCAAATTTCTTTAATGGATTTTCAACTTTATCACTAAAACATAAGGTTCAAAGTTGATTGGGAAAATTTGACAGTTTCGGGTAGGTTGATGTGCTGGCGTCTGTACGAGGCATAGAAATGAAAACGAGGGCTGCTATTTATGTATCCGGAACTGGCCAGTTACAGAACAATATTAAAAAAGTAATTATAACATTTAAAAATGGAACTCTTTGGCTGAAGAATACCATTTGTTTCATGTAGCTGTCATTTGTTTCTCCTTTGTGGCGTCGTTTTGAAAATTTCGTGACTTTATCACCATGGATTTAACTCGTGAAAATGTTCGTGCTATGATTTACTACGATTTTCGGCGAGGGCTAACTCAAAAACAGTGCATCGATCAACTCACTTCGACTTTTGGGGACGAAGCACCATCTAAAACGACTGTGTATCACTAGTATAGTGAGTTTAATCGTGGGCGGTCTGTGCTCACGGACGAATTTAAAGGAGGTCGCCCTAAATGGGTTGTTGTACCTCAAAATATTGATGCTGTGCGGGAACTAATAATGCAAGATCGTCATGTTACATATCGCGAGATAGAGGCGTCTCTGGGCATAAGTATGACGAGTATTTAAAAAATATTACACGAACATTTAGTTGTAAAAAATTTTGTTCACGTTGGATTCCGCACAACTTGAGAATTGAACAAAAACGGACTCGTGTGGATTGGTGTAAAAACATGTTACAAAAGTACAATCAGGGTGCGTCAAAAGCTGTCTATAATATCTACACAGGTGACGAAACTTGGATATATGCACGTATGATCCTGAAACTAAACAACAATCTACGGTTTGGGTGTTCCAAGATGAGCCGAACCAAACAAAAGTCATTCGTTCAAAAAGCACTTTAAAGCAAATGGTCGCTTGTTTTTAACCGACTTCTAAAAAAGGAGGAGGTTCTCAATTTGAATGTTTGTATTTTTTTTTTTTTTGTGTTTGTTCGCGCGTAACTCCGTCGTTTGCCAACCGATTTGAAAAATTCTTTTTTTGTTAGAAAGGGTATACTTTCCAAATGGTCCCATGAAAATTTTATCGAAATCGGATGAGCGGTTTTTGAAAAATCAACAAAAATCTAAAAATTTATCTACATTGTCTACATTAACGATATTTTTGTTTACTTTTTTGTGGGGTAGGTACAACTAAAAAGTGAAAAATAAAAACTTTTTTACAAAAAAAACAATCGATTTAAAAAAAAAACACTACAAAGTGATAAATAACTTTAATTTCGGAAGTCGGTGTCAAAAAACGAAAATGCGGAATCAACGACACCGACTTCCGAAATTAAAGTTATTTATCACTTTGTAGTGTTTTTTTTGAAATCGGTTGTTTTTTTTGTAAAAAAGTTTTTTTTTGGTATAAATGGACATGTGGCTACAATATCACTAGAGTATCGTAAAACGGTTAATTCCGAATGGTACACGAGCATTTGTTTGCCAGAAGTCTTTAAAGAAATAAGAAAGAACAACCGATAACGCAGAATCCTTCTTCATCATGACAATGCTAGCTGCCACACATTGGCCGAAACAACTCGGTATTTGGAATGTCAAAAGATCGAATTAACAGGTCATCCGCCGTACAGCCCCGACTGGGCTCCCAACGACTTTTATTTATTCCCAACCATAAAGAATAAATTACGTGGTCAACGTTTTGCGAGCCGTGAAGAGGCCGTTGATGCGTTCGAAATGCACGTTTTGGAGATACCTCAACCCGAATGGAAAAAGTGCTACGAAAATTGGTTCCATCGTATGTAAAAGTAAGTATGCAAAAGTGCATCGATCATCATGGCGAATATTTTGAAAAGCAATAAAACCATAATAAATGTTACATGTTTGTTTACTTTGTTATTCCGGATACATAAATAGCAGCCCTCGTACATTTTTTTCATTCTTTTTTTAATGCACAGTTGAAAATATCGCATCATAGATTGCGCCATCAAAGTGAATTATGCGCGACTTGTATCGAGATATTTAAATAATAGATACTATTAATAGTCTGGTCAAGTTAGCATCAAAAATAGGGGTAAGGTTACATTAATTCGCATAAAGCTGAAAATTGGTACAAATGTTAGGAACCCCATTACTAATAAATTGTTAAAAGTCCCCATCGATCCGACGTGTGCATTAAAAAAATATTCAAGGTCAAATGTTGCAAAAATCGGTTTTTCGCATTTTTCAGCTAAACGGTAAGTTTTATCATAAGAGTAGGTAAGACAAAATTGTTCATCATCCAGTTATCTACAAAAATTGTTCTTACACCTTTTTCCTAAGAATCACCATTTCGGAGATATAGCGATGCAAAAAGTTGAAAAAGTTGTGTTCTTCTTATTATGCACGTTTCCGCGCCACCCGTGAGGTAGTGTACTTGGCGCATTTTTTAATGTGGTTTCCTCGGTAGGCCTATTCCACGATCTATTGTGGTCCTGTTGAGTTAAAGTATTGTATCAAATAAAAAATAGTACTATTGGAAATGATGAAAGCGGTGTAAGTTATGAGTAATTTGGGAAAATTATTCGTCTGATTGATAATTATCTAATGGAACTTCAAGCATACTGTCTTCTTCTTCTTCTTCCTGCTGGGTACAAGTAAATTGTTCAAAGAAAAGTTTATAAGGTGGGTGTACCATCACAGAATACTTAAAGTACTGCGTACAGAAAGGCCACTCCCTTCCCCGCACTAACATCAGTTACCGCAACTCACCCCGCACTTCGATGTGTTCGTCGCCTGCTCTTTAACAATGGCGCTCGCATACACAAGAACCGCAGCGCTGTACCTACCTACTGCTGACACGAACACATTATTTTTTTAAAGTTTTATAGTTGTATATTGTGCATTATTTGGATGCTTATCTTCATCGAGGAACGATAAAGACAGGAGTTTCTTTCGGTTCCCGAAACATGAAAGAAGGTAAGGAACAGCAACTCAAATATCCTTTAAATCCATAAAAAATAAAAGCTAGTATATTACAGATAAACAAGTTAAGCCAGTGTTGTGATAATTTATTTTCATAATTTTCTCTATTATTCATTTATTTTCCAAGTTTTCTTCGTTTTAGAACAATTAAAACTTCCGTAATATTAACATACCAACTATTAAATTATTGCTCTCTCTCTTTATTGTCTTAGTTATGTATCTTTCTTTCACGTTCTATTCGTTCTTCGACTTGAAAAGTAGTACAATAGAAATGTTATTAATTAGATTTCTGTGAGTACCTAGTCTCGCGGCGCGCGGCGCCCCATTGTTGCATACGTTCGGGCAGCGCCGCGGCCGCCGCCGCCTACGCACTACTGCCGAGTACTGCCAGCCAGCCCTACTAGATTTCACGCACACATTTACACGTATACAAACGTCATTTGTCAATGTAGTGGTAGTAGGTAATTATTTTGCGAGCGTTGTATGGAGTGTCCGGGGTGTGGTACCATGGAAGGCCACTCTAACGAATAAACAGATATTATTCGTTTATTTCCTGGATAAATGAAACTAACAAATATTTAAGTAATACTTTGTTTTATTATGTAACATATAAACCACTTTTTTGAATTGCAGATTTAATCAATATTGATTAAACTTAAGTTTCTTTGAACTATTCCAAATGGCCTTGCTAGGAACAGGGCTCTTTAGAAGGCCATTATGAAAATTCAGTCATTTAACACTAAAAGTTAATAAATAGCGCTTAAATCTACAATAAAAAAAGTGGTTTATATGTTACATAATAAAACAAAGTATTACTTAAATATTTGTTAGTTTCATTTATCTAGGAAATAAACAAATAATAACTGTTTATTCGTTAGAGTGGCCTTCCATGGTACACCCACCTTATTTTAACGTCGTCGATTTCCGATATCGAAGAAGCGAGGGACCTTACTGCCAAAATAGTAGCGCGAGCGATTCGCCGCCGCGTCTGTGGTTTCCAGTTCGATGGGTGTTTGTGTTAGTAAAAGGAATTTGTCATCACATGGCAATAACTACGAAATTTTAATGATTGGCCTTCGAAGGAGCATGGCCTTCCATGGTCCACCCACCTTATTCAAAGAAAGTTCATATTCTTAGAATTGTATAATATGTAAGTATGTATACGCCACGCAAACTAATATTTTATTGCATTACGGCTCTGTAACGTATAAAAAGGTAATTGACATACATATGTACTACGAAGAACATAACTATTTCTACTTTTTGCATCGTTATATCTCCGAAATGGTGATTCTTAGGAAAAAAGTGTTAAGACAATTTTTGTAGATAATTGCATGATGAACAATTAGGATGTCTCACCTACTTTTATGATAAAACTTACCGTTTAGCTGAAAAATGCAAAAAACCAATTTTTGCAACATTTGACCTTGAATATTTTTTTTTTGCACACGTCGGATCTATGGGGACTTTTGAGAATTTATTTTTCATGATGTTCCCAACATCCATACCAATTTTCAGCTTTATGCGAATGAATGTAACCTTGAATGTCTATTTTGACTGGGCTACCTATAATATGATTGTTGACTTGAGATTAGATTGCATTAGCTATCAAAACTAGGTAGCAACTCCGACGCCTCTCAGATACAAATTGTAGCGAAATCAGATTTGATTTTCTTCTTATTCCGTCGATATGATAATGTCAGTTTTAGGTATAAAAACTTAGTTTTTGGCTCTCTAGGGGGTTTATTAAACGATCATAAATTTAAGTGACGTTTCTGTACATTGAAAACACATAAAAAGTACCAAACCAATATGATTATCTTTTATACTCAAATATAGTGTAGAATTCGGAGTAATGATTAGTTTTTGTTTCATCGCATGCGCTTCCCTCTATCAAAATATAATTATAATCAATTTAAAGTATTCTAGAACAACGTTTCATTACGTAATGTAAAAACACGTAACGACATCTATGGCGCGATATAGTACTAACTAAAACATATTGTGATATAAGTAATTAACATTATTAAGTGAATAGGTAATCCCGTCATAAAGGCTTAAGTTTATAACGAAATAACAGAGACACTTACCCCCTTACTAATAAACGTTGTATAGCGTATGTATTACACACTAAGAGGGACCCCTCTTAGTGGCTAAATAATAACAGCCGCACAGGTCGATCGATCAGGTTAAGCTACGCTTGCCGCGGTTGGTCTGTGGATGGGTGACCATCTTTACATACCGAGACCCCTCCGTGACTCGGAAAGCACGTTAAGCCGGTGGTCCCGGCTGTCATTTGTGGATCTTTGACAGTCGTTACGGGTAGTCAGAAGCCCGAAAGTCTGACAACCAATCTTACCAAGGGGTATCGTATTACCCAGTAACTGGCTTGTGGAGATCAGATAGGCAGTCGCTCGTTGTAAAATAATTCAGCTGCATCCGGTTAGACTGGAAGCCGACCCCAAAATAGTTGGGAAAAAGGCTAGGCAGATGATGATGATGATGACATACTGAACAGAATTCATAAATGAGTGAATTGGATCGACAAGGCAGGAAATTAAAATACCGAGTCTGACAGCAACACCGGCTCGGTCGTCTGATTGAATTACAAGTGGCCTGTGCGCTGTCTGTAGACCACGCGCTGGATGCTCCGATGACATTCGTGAATGTGCGTCGATCGAAATCCACATGTTTTATCCTGCATGAATGAATTCGGGACATTCGAGATATTTTATGAGATGAATTTCAAGTTACGTGAGAAATTAAATTGGTTCTCGAATCCAACATGGCACATTTAGTTTTCAGCTGGTTAAAAGAGGACATCGAATAGTTTTACAACTTGGGGCAGCGACAATACAGAAAATATTTTTGAATTCTACCAAATAAAAATGAATAAGCAACCTGCTGCTTTATGCAAAGCAATTGCTTGAGTTATGTTCAAAGTAAAACGTTTTATTCACGCTAATAAATGGGTGAAGTACATTAAAGACTAACAAAAGGAGCTTGACTGAGCCCCTGGTGCTCCATTTCATATCGGCCTCAATGAAAACAATTACTCACTGGGTGAATCTCACAAAGACAGTAATGTCCTGAAGTGGCGAATTAAAAACAGACGGAGCAACCGAAGAACAGTTACATAAGTTAATCCTTTACAATTGTTGATGTTGCGTATTTATCGTCGAACAAACTTCATAACGCTTTATTTCTGTCTATTTTAAGATTGTCATTTTCTTAACAACTGAAAGGTTCCATTTTACTTATATTTTCAACGTTATTATAGCAATCTTCTGTTTTATATTTTCTCGCTCAATTTATTTACAGATGGCGCTCTGTTCACATTTACAGAGTGGAATTAAATTCATGGGCATCCTTTTAGGGGTCATTGTACTCATCATTATGAACAACTTTTACTATGGGACCAAACCTGAAATCACGAAAAAAAATCAGCTGTTCCCTACATTTTGACGAATTATGTGAACATAAATGCAAGGAACAGCTGATTTTTTTTCGCGATTTTAGGTTTAGTCTCATAGCAAAAGTTGTTCATATTGATGAGTACAATTACCCCTTAAAACGATGCCCATGAATTCAATTTCACCCTGTATATGCAGCGCTCAATATCACACTTATCATATTATTCGTATCTACTGTGTAAATGAAGAGTGCTATCCTTTTCCAATAACTTCTAGAGACAGACGTGAAGCCAAACCAATTACGGAAGCCAATCAAATTGTTTGCGGTCAGTCTTTGTCCGTCGAGAAATAGAGAGGAAACTGTAAGTCAATGAAGGAAGGACCGCAATGTGGTGACATAGTATAATCTCTCAACTGAGCACATTTCTTTTCAAGGTTTTTAGTTTAAAAAAGTAAATTAATAAAATTACTCTAGAATAAACTTGAACATAATATAAAACTTTATTAACTTACACAATAGCAAGACAAAACAGAATGAAACCATTTTATTGCTGGATTGCTCTAAGCATGATACAATTTCTTTTAGATTGGTACAGACACCAGCACATCAAGCTACCCGAAACTGTCTAATTTTCCCAAAAAACTTTGAACCTTATGTTTTAGCGATAAAGTTGAAAATCTATTAAAGAAATTTGGCAGATAGTAGTAGTTTGATGTGCTGGCGTCTGTACCAGGATACCAGGTGAGCGCAAAATTAAAAGTCAAGGTTGCTCCACTTATAACGTTCAAATCCTGACTTATAACTAAATATTCTCAAACTGCATCTTGTTAGGTAAATGCCCTTGCCCATGTAGGTAAGTCCAATACACCGCACGTGGGTGGTAACTCTTTGACCTTGAACTTACTGCCCTAGCGTAGTACGAAGTTTTAATAGCATGCGAGGTCAGCTTGTACTGGTTTTGTTACCACTGACGTGTGGCCTACGATATACGATACAATACGATTATATCACAGAATAGTAATTCCACTGAGCATCACTAAACTGAGCTCGTTTGCACAAGATTTCCTCCGACCGATGGGGCGACAAGAGATAAGTTCATGCGATTCTCACAGCTCAAATGTCTGTGCTCAAAGCCAAAGCTCTTTCCAACCAACGTTATGTAAATACAGTTGGAACTTACACACTCCCATATCAAGAGTTGTACGATAGTTTTACTTGCCAAACTTTTCTAGTCAAGGGTCATTTCACCCTCATATATGCATGTAGAATATGTATTAACGTCGTAAGTGCTGTGCGAATATGTTGATGGGTTAGTAGGTTGTGTTTTTACAAGTCATTCGGCAGGATAATGTTTGTACTGGTAAATAAAATATATAGAACTCTCAACCTACTTCTCTCTACTTACGTATTGATCTGGACTGCCATGTAATGTAGTAATTACCGACTAATAGACTGCGGTAAATTCGGTGGAACTTTACCTAATCATTTATTGTTTAGTTTTCTGATACGCCTGATACCTAAGGAGTGAGTTTTGTCACGTACTATGTTGCGTTGCGAATATTCCGTAAAAATGAATAGGATATAAAGGAAAAGCAATCAATCACTCCGCTCGAACTGAGGATCAAATGGAGAAGACTCAAGTCTTACGACGCGAGCTTTATTCAGTTTATAAAGCTCAGATTGACTTTCAGCGGATATGAGTTTACTTTTATTTACGGTTTAGTTAATTTACATGAACTTAATTTGCAGAACTAAGTAATTATCCTGATCTGTAGCGGTCTTCACGAGTATTTAATTTGTCGCAAACTATGAGATGAGCAATATGCGACCGCTGCTGTAACTGCACTCGAATGCATGCTCGCTAGATACGATGTATTTTATTAAAGTTTTTCTCGCTTCGTGTTAGCAGAGCTTGAGAGGAGATTATCCTCTAGAATTTTAAACAGCTGTTAAAATATGGTAATTGTGAATGTCGTCGCTGTAAGAGTATACAGCGTGTATCAGAAACTTGTGTTCTTTATAGGTGCGGTACAGACTGTCAAACTGAACAATTATCTCCATCGGACCAACATCGTAATCGAGAAAAAATAATCAGCCTGACATACATTTGGATCGAGTAGGTATTGAAGTTGTGTATGGGAAAGTAGATAATATAGTAATATAAAGTTTTTAAAAGGTTGTTTTTTATAGTATAATAGATAATAAATAGTAATATAAAGTTTTTAAAAGGTTGTGTTTTAGTAATGCGTTTATCTGGCTACATCATAAGCCTACTAATTTTGGTAGGTTTATTTTTACATCCAGTGTTTTACAGACTTTTAATGAGCACAATTCAGAATGGTACCGACTTAATTTGGATAGATACCCAAATGAAATCGGTACCATTTAATGAAGTAGCTACTTTTAATTGTAAAACTTCTCAGTTCATGCTTATTAAAAGTTGGCGCGTATTTTGAGGCCCAGAAACATGAAGTTAATTCCTTTAATTAGTAGTACCCTACGTGTGAATATCGGTATCTCGTCTAAATAGAATTGGTCTTAGTGCTAATCTCGTCGATAATCCTTCGAAGCCGAAGTTCAAACAATGATTAAGCAGTCACGATCAAGAGAATTGAAATAAATTAGGGGCTTATAGTTGCGGTGAGCAATATCTACAACTTCATCAATTCATTCACAGTTGTTTCAAATATAGGTACTTACAGCTATTGAATAAGTGGTTTCTTTTCATAGCATGTTACTTATTTCTTTATAAAATATTTCACAAATTGAATCGTAGCTTTGACTGTAAACTTACGGAAACTAACTAATTTGGTTAAAGTTTTTTATATTTATTTATTTATATATACTTTATTGTACACCACAAACATACATAACATGAAAATATTCATATTTATTTAAATATAGGTATTTATGAAACTTAAAAACACAGGTAGTGTAGGTAATTATATAAAGTTTTGAAAGAAGGCTTTAAAGGGACTTTTACATTATTTGTTTAAGCTTGATCTTATCATATAAATTGTAAGGTTTTTATAAAAAAAATAAAATAAACATAAATATTAAATAAACAGTATAAAGCTCACTACTGGTTGTTGTAACATTTATCTGCTACTACCGACTAGCGCTACACAAAGAACGAATAAAAAAAAGCAAGTTAGAAACATTTCAGAAAGGCGAACAGTTCAATAAAAACTGCATATATCAACGTCACGAGATGAAAGAATTGCCGAATGGTTTAGTAAAGTAGGTCACGTACGTGTGTGATGTGTATCTGACCGCGACTGTACAGTGGCAATTTCTCAGTAAATTGAATACTGTGCCTGTGGGGCTGCGAGCTAGTGATAAAGAGCTCCATTTGTCGCTCATCGACATGGTAACTCACTTAGCTCAAGCGTTTGTTGCTGAAATGTACAAACATAATATTAGACACTCTAATGTCATTCTAATGCCGAGCCTGCTAATTATTTCCCTCTCTGGGAAATCTCGCGCGGACACTTTATTATTTATTTAATACTTAAAGCACATAAATGTACAGAGGCGGACTGAATGCCATAGGCATTTTCTACCAGTCAACCTTTGGATGATGCAGAGACAAACAGTAGTAGGTGCAATCATGAAAATTGAGGAATAAATATTTTAAATATACGCATAAACCTATTAAAACTATAAATATAATATATACCTAATTACATAAATAAATATAAGCACTAATAAATATACATAAATACAAGAATATATTAAAACTAAATAATACAAACAATGAGAAAATGTTAGCGTTGTGATGATACTGCCAGATTCTTGTGAATATGCTCGCCAACCTTAACTTTAAAGGATAATCTGTTGGTCGCCACTACAACTTTGGGTATATAAACAACTTTGTTCTAAGTATACTTGCTAAAGGAAATTGAAAGTCCACTCCAGATTTATAATAGTATCGTCAATCCAGGCGTTTGCAACTTGAGATTCAGTTGAAGAAAGAGGAAATTGGGATTTTTTTTTGAGATTATTTTTCATTGTATTTGTCTCATCGTGTACTACTTATGTGCTTTATCTTCTGATGGCATAGTAGACATTGGCGCCGATTCTCTTGTTCACAAACTAAACTAAATTTAAGTTCAGTGCATCTTTTTTTTTCTATTTCATTAAGAAAAGGACAGGAGATAAATATTCGTTTAATCCTGTCAAATTAAGACATTCCATAGACAATTTACACGTGATTAAAAAATTGGCTATTAAAAATACGTCAATTTACGTCAGGCACTGACTAATTTGACAGGTCTAAACTAATATTTATCTTCTGTTCTTTTCTTAATGAAATAGAAAGAAAAAGATGCACTGAAATTAAATTTAGTTTAGTTTGTGAACAAGAGAATCGGCGCCACTATCTCCTATATAATGAATATCTTAAATTCAATCTCTGTCAGTAACGCACAACCTAAACCGCTGGTTCTAGAAGCTTGAAATTTTGCACACGAGTTCCTTCCATAACGAAGGAGCAATAAGGACGAATTTTTGAAAATTGATCCCTAATAAATAGGGGATAAAACTTTGTATGGAAGTTCGTCATTATGCTTTTCGCGGAATCCCATCGGGCACACGGCTTGTATAACTATTGTATAACAACGGTGTTATACCTCCGTGGAATACTAATGGCATCTGCCATATATCATATAAGTAGGTCAAGAGGTCCCAGCAAGTGAAGAGATCGTTAGCGCGATGGTACGCACACAATATCCTTGAAGCTACACAGCGTGTCGTGTTCAATTCGTGCGGCTTACTACGGATAATCCGTTCCGAATGCTGTAGAGCGATACGAGGTAGTACCTTTTACTCCGCTATTGTCTATTCCATTTCGTACCATCATATAGGAGAGCTTCGCTGGAATCACGCCGAACTATTGTGTTTCGGCTATTGCTGACCGAGTTTTCGTTCCGAGGGCTACTACGTGCTTTCTATTTTCACTTTGTTGCTTGTGTCTGTGGAGGTTAATTTATAATAGGAATATCAAGTTTCCACTTTTCCAGTGCACATTTTCTACTATTTTGGGATAACAGAATAGCGAGGTTTTTATTTTTCAAATAAATGTGCATTAAAGAGACTTGTTTCAGTGAACATTTTGTTTCAGTGCGGTTAGTGGAAGTGCTCAGGTGCGGTTCAGGCAAGTGCGGTTGAAATCAGTGCTCTGAGTGGAATACTTCCAAAATTCAGATTAAAAAGGCTAAGCTCGATTTTGGGATGCATGAAGAAGCCTCCTCGTGTAGCGTAGATGGTTCCGCCAGTTACTCGACTGAACCAAGCGCTCGGCGCGTCCTGGACAGTCACACCCGACACCTTATTTGATTGGCCAATTCTTCCCTTGCGGTGGTAGGGCTAACGTCCGCCTGGTTTGCGGTCGCCCTCCCACCGGAGTCCAGCGTCAAGCAGCCTGCTGTGTTTCGTCGATGCGTGGGAGTTCCAGTGCCTTAGGCATATTATGGGCACGCTCGTTCATCATAGACCTCATCCATCGCTTTCCATCAGGCGTGATCGAGGTCAAGAGCGAGTCCATTCAGCAATAATAAAAAAATATACCGTTTTTATTAACATTCCTTAATAACTAACAACATTATCACCTACATATCAAAAGTCCTTTGATTATATTTGTTAAATCCTAGTTTAGCCATGGTCCGAATCCGTATTTGCTTGAAAAACTCTCAAATCAGATTTCCTCCACCAATTTAACAAAATAAACATTTTAAGTACCTTATCTAGGTACACTTCTTGGCGAAACAATATGAATCTTTTCTAGTAAGTATGGGAAACTGATTATAGAGATAAGGCCCGCCGATGGGAAATTTGATTTATAGGGTCCAATGGAGCGCTAAATATATACCGTATTGGCCCGGGAACGATCCAAGCGATGGATGGCGGGGGCGTACGCTCAAGTAGACCCCAGGGCGACGCCGATAACCCACTTCATTTTTCTTATGTCTTATAACAAAGAAACGTGTTGCATATAAGACGTAAACTATACAGGGAAAGTCAGGGAAAAATAATTCTTTATCAAACCCAACCAATCAATTTAAATTACCAACTTAAATTTGCCGTATCATCAGATCATAACTGTCATTCCGAGGCACAATTTGACAGTTGTATGAAATTTGTTATAATACGGCAAATTGACATAGTGTGTCAATAAACAATTAATTTCCCTGACTGTACAAAAAAAATATAGTGACTTTCAAAAAGTATTCCTACTTTTAAGTTCATCACAGGGATTTGCAGATTAGATAGTTTTTGAGTTATCTGGATTTCGTTCAAGTAAAAACAGATTTTTACAATATCCCTTATTTTTCTTTATAAACGTGTTTTCTTTAATATGATAAACATCAGAGTCCGTTGGATTTGAAACGCTCATGAGGGCGTTATCTTTAGAACTTGAGTGCCTTTTGTTGAGCGACAAACGAGGCTCAAACACGGGCTGGGACAAAGAGCTTCGCAATCACATTGCTTTGACATTTAACTGTGTAAAACATGTAAACTAAGTTTTATAAACATGAGCTAGATAGAAGCAGATTGTAGCATCCTTACCTCAGACGTGGTAAAGCGTTAGGCTTAAGAAACGGTAGCCGGGTAATAAAAGATTTATTTAAAACGATAAGGACTAATCTTCCAAATAAAGGCAACTTTCGTAATTTCCACGTACTCCGAAAGGTATAAAAACAACAATAATAAATAAGAGGTAAATATAAAGTCAAAGTTAAAGTATTTATTTCAAATAGGCACATAAAAGGCACTTTTGAACGTCAACAATTACATTATAAGAAGTTTCTTATGGGTCCAAAAGTCAAGCAATAAGTAAACCGTGCAGGCGCGTGTGGAGGCCCGGTCTGTACGGGCCACCATACATCAGCACGTGTCGTCCAGGTCCTCTAACAATCGATCGGTTACCGAACGATTATCAAATACCTGCAGAGAGCCTTCCATTAACTAAGTTTCGTCCAACATACAGTGCCCTTGGGAAATAGTTAATTGTACTAACTTATACACTCCAGGGCATACATAAACGTGTACCTATATCTACAGGTATGGCCGTGCAAACTTGGTGAAGTGATGCTAGGTAGCATCATTCATCATTCTACCAGATGCTAGGATTTTACATAATACACCGGCAGCTGTAGAAAGCCTTTACAATAGAGTCAACAATGAACTTCGTTAAGAGTTCAAAGAAGACGATTGAAAAGTTATTTTGCAAAAGAGAGCTGTCAGAGCCATTTATAATCTACGTCGCCGCGAATCTCTCAGGGAACTATTTAAAAGGATTAATATTATGACGGTACCTTGCCAATTCATTTATGAAAATATTATGTATGTAAGAAAAAATCTACATCTTTTTAATAAAATAAGCGATAGACATAACTTTAATACAAGAAATAAAGATAAAATACATCAACCATTTTTCAGATTAGCCAAAGTACATACATCTTTTATGGGGTACTGTGTTAAATGTTACAATAAAATACCTTGTGATATATTGCAATTAAATGAAAGAAAATTTAAAACTCACATTAAACGTACACTTTGTAAACAAGCATACTATAAATTAGAAGATTATATCCAAGATAAGAACGCTTGGAAACATGCTGGTCCTGCTCCATAGGACAATCTAGAGTCTAGACAAAATCAAACTGGTTGCTAATTTAATTGTAAATATTTTTAATCTTTTTTTTTTACATTTATTACTCACACCCTGACTTATTATTTGTATTTTGTTTTTTAATTAAAATCGTTTTGCTTGTACCATGTTTGTAAATATGTGAGCACCATGTATCTATCAGATAATTAATTTATATGTCATGGTTTCGTTTTTAATTCTTTTACCTATTGTGGTATAGTAATTTTATTGTAGGTGCATCGTCCTCACATGTTATTATATAATTAATGTACCCATGCAAAATATTGTACCTAAACATTTTAAAAGAGTAACGGTGGAGTTTCTTGCCCGTTCTTCTCCATACGAAAACTACCTTTTGGAATGGGCGACTAGAATCAATTCTATTTTAAGATAATTTTTGACGTTCAAAAGTGCCTTTTATGTGCCTATTTGAAATAAATGCTTTGACTTTGACTTTGAAGTAAGAAAACTGTCTGTAACTACCCGTAACATATTGAAGATTACCCAGTACAAGTTCTACTGTAACTCCGAGTTGATTGTTCAGACTTTCCTTTATTTTTAAAGTATAAAAGATTTAAAAGTTTGTCAAAGAAATACAGCTTTTTCCTTCTCAGCTCGAAGACTTTAATTCTTTATTGGACAGTATAGCTGGTACTGACCACTTAGGTACAATAGGTAAAATAAAATATTTATAGAATAATGTATATGTTCTAAGTAGGTAGGTATCCCCTAAAGTAGAAAGCTTCTCAGCTCATGAATTATTATGACACCTGAGTACCTAGTTGTAGAATCATAAGTTAGGTACTTAGTTACTTATCTAAAGTGATATAAATGTTATTTAAGTCCATATTTATTTGTGTCGTTCTGAGCATCCCAGGGGACCCAGACATTATGTTTTAGAAACGGCGAGTAAAAAAAGCTAAATGATGTAGGTACGTAAAGTTCTCGCAGAACGCGGGAAAAAGAATTATGTTTTTATATTCTCTCACGTAAAATCATACAAAAATGCGTAACTGAAATATAAAAAAGGTAAAGATTCACGGTACGTTAACGTGATTTTATCTGACTTTCCCGGAATACGGACAACATTCCAAATTATTTCGTAATTTTAATCACAGCTCACACACTCCCTCGATTCGGTTTACAGACGATCGTGTTACCTGTCTATAAATAATATTAACTCGTAAAATTGTAATGTAAGATTATAATTTAAATAAATGCGATACGGATCATATATTTCCTTACGGTGTAGAAAAATCTTGTAAACACATTTTGGAAGGTTCGATATGCTCTCCGATCGCAATGATACTGGGTTGTCAAGGCCGTGATTTATGTACCTACACCTCGTTTAATCTATCTATGTACGATGTACCTTTAAGTGACTGTCAGCGCCCTTCGACACGAGTGATTAATTAATCGTAAAAACGAAATGGTTTAATCAAGATAATTCTAACAATGATCGATTTTCAATATGCTTTTTTTTAATTTGGTCATTCAAGTTTCAATCATACCTAATGATGATATTTAACTGGCTACATGAATATCAAATACGTTAATTTAATGTTGTTTCAGGATTAATTTTTTAAGTTAATTTTATTGTTTTGAGATCATTGCACCGAGACCAAGTTTGTTGATCAAATTAACAGCGTGGTCGCATACTGCTGCAATAGTCGACAGCTTAACTTAACAGTCGTCACTGTTAAGTTTCAAATAAGTAGTCCACACGAACTGGGAAATATTAAAATTTAAAAAAAGCACAATTTGCAAGGTATGTAAAACAAAAGTGAAAACAATAAAAAAAGACGGGTTGCACTCCGGGAGTGCCGGCAGAAGTGAAAACTTGAATATTAACGTTGAAATAAATCAATTACTAATTTAATTAATATAACTCATTTTTTTTCACTATTTCTGCGTCACTTTTTTCATTAATAGATGCATTTTGTTCAATTTCCATATTTTAAACACTTTATATAAACGAATTTTACGAATACACAGCAGTGTGGCTACTACACAGACGGTCGAGCCATCAGCTGTCCATCCATCCATCCATCCACTTCCACTTCGACTTCCACTTCGACTTCCACTTCGACTTCGACTTCCACTTCGACTTCCACTTCGACTTCCACTTCGACTTCCACTTCGACTTCGACTTCCACTTCGACTTCGACTTCCACTTCTACTTCCACTTCGACTTCCACTTCAACTTCCACTTCGACTTCCACTTCGACTTCCACTTCGACTTCCACTTCGACTACCACTTCCACTTCGACTTCCACTTCCACTTCGACTTCGACTTCCACTTCGACTTCGACTTCCACTTTGACTTCCACTTCGACTTCGACTTCCACTTCGACTTCTACTTCGACATCCACTTCGACTTCCACTTCGACATCCACTTCAACTTCGACTTCCACTTCGACTTCCACTTCCACTTCGACTTCCACTTCCACTTCCATCCATCCATCCATCCATCCATCCATTGCGCCGCCGTAGAAAGAGGGGGGGGGGGGGGAAATCTCTCCTGACGGTCACGTGTCCTGACGCGATGTCCTGACGCGAGTTTAACATTTTTTACCCACTACTAAAAGTGTGCAACGCCGCTAAAGAAGTTTACACTTCAAAATACTTTCGTTTCGAATGAAAAGAGCGTTCATCTCGCTATTTATTATTTAACCGGCCACCTAGTAGCTTTATAAACCATCATGTAGATATTAGATTTATTAAACAAGTTGGTTCTTGTTGTTTTAAACGTGCGCTGAATAAAATGATTGCACGGCAAGCAAGGGTGCCGTCACCGCGTTGGTTTTTTTTTTAATTTTTCAGGCTTTGTATAATTAAAAAGTATCATTCTTTCCCAGGAGACTAGATATGAACATATTTAGTAAGGATTCGCGTTGATTTAACAATCATTTACCACTAACTACGTCATGAGGAATCCTTAACTATACATACAGGCGCGGTCGCAGCCCAAGATTTTGGGGGGGGTCATCATGGGTGCCGAGGAATATTTAAGGGAGGTACATCTCCGCGTTGGTCTAGTGGTCGCAAGCGTTACTGCTGAGCATGAGGTCCTAACTGGGTTCGATTCCTAAGTCGGGTAAAGTGTTAAAAGGTTTTTCATCAGAAATTTCTCAGAAGCAGCCTGGAGTCTGGATTTATGCCCGGTTGGCGGCAGTAGGCTCGCCCTCCATGACATTTCACTTAATAACTGGCGAAATGTGGGTGTACCTGAGTACTATATGAAGGTACACCCCTGTCCAACCCTTTGAGGATTAAAGGCGTGGTGATATGTTAAGGTTCATGTACAGACGCCAGCACATCAAGCTACTACAATCTGTCAAATTCCTTTAATAGATTTTGAACTTCATTGCTAAAATAAGGTTGAAAGTTGATTAGGGAAATTTGACAGTTTCGGGTAGCTTGATGTGCTGGCATCTGAACATCTCCAGCTGCACATTAGTTATGCCATTCAGGGACGCAGCTTTTACATAGGAGGGGTGTTACTTAAATGCTGCCAAATTGATCGTATGTATTAGAACGGTAGATTGTGCAGGGTAGGGAGAGCGAGCGAAGGGAGCTCGAAAATTTTAACAACTTGCCTCTGTTTTATTAGGTTATGTTTTATATTTTCAAGTAGAAATAGGAGTTACATTGTCGAGTTATGCAGGCAAGCTCAAGCAGCTAGCGGAACCTAAAATGCAAGAGCGAGCGAAGCGAGCTCGAAAATTTTGCGCACTCTCAGATAGGTTCGATTTTCTTTCGATCATTCCAAAAGGACTAGGAATTACTTGCCTTGTCGACTTTTGAAGAAAAGCTCAAGAAGACAAGAACCAATATAAATTGCAGGAACGAGCGTAGCGAGCTAGGCGAGCCTGAAAATTTTAGCACCCCACCTTGAATAGTCTCTGTTTTTTTTTACCCATCAAACAAAAAGAGAACTTGCTTTATCGGATTATGACTCGTTTTACAGCAGTTTAGTTTTTGGAATCTGGCCTTACCTAAGCCTTTCAACCTTACATACGAGCGGGGTGTCAAATATCCCGAGTTTGCTTCGCTCGCTCTTGAATCCTAGATTCTATATTTTTATAACAGGCTTTTTAAAGGAAAATATTTTTTAGGCGCGTTAAAAAACCCACTGTCATTTCATAATTTTAAGTTTTTACTTCAGTCGGCAGTCCCCATGTCTGCCGATGTTCTTAATGTTTTTGAATATACCAATCGGGGTTTTCGTGGCTCAAATACAGTTTTAAGTTAGTGAGGCAAGTAAATCATTCAGACTCTCGACAGCTTGAATGATTTTGGTGGGGTCATGATCCCCACGACCCCCCCCCCTCGGACCGCGCATGTATACATAGGTACCGAATAAAAGTCTGAAATCGCCAACCCGCCTTGAGCAAGCGTTAATGCTCATACCTTGTCTGTATTAGTAGAGGCCTTTCTCCTGCATTGGGGCAATAATACAAGTAGACTGGTATTATTTATTGTTTTTCACGCTACGTCACCTTATTAATTTTTTCAGTGTAATTGCTTTATTGTTGTGTGATGTCTGTCTGCATTTCAGTTTGATTTGTTTTCATAAAAAGAGAGGAGCCGGGAGATATCTTGTTTTACCTGACTTGAATTGTATAAAGTGGAATACAATGAAGTCTTAACATTAGTTCTACTTGAATTTTTTCATGAAGATGGTATGGCGCTCGTCGGTGCTTAAATAAATTTCACAGAAAATGGAACACAGTCAGTGAGATTTAATAAATAATTAAGTATGATGTTTATTTTGATACTACTTAGAGTTTTAGACAATAGGTTCTTATCTCATGAATAATTCATATAAGTTATTATCTTGTAGTGCTTTAAGCTCCTTTGCTGAAACTAAATCTGTTCGTTAGGTGCTTAAAACATAAATATTTAAGTCGGAGCTAAGTAAATTATGGCTAGATGCTCATTATATTAACACAGACACTCAAATATTATGTTTCTCCCGCATTATAATATAATGCTTAAAGAGATATTATAATGATTTATCGCATGTTCTGCTGTGTCGCCTTGTCGTCGAGAAATATGATTTTCGCAAATTAGCGGAGAATAGCTGTCGTTCGGCCTTACACTGCTGGGGAGCGTCAAAAGAGATAAAAAATAATTCTATCGCCTAATGTATTATTCATGGCTGCTTCAGAATAAGGGTGAGGAAGAGGTTTGGTTGTCAACCTTCACTTTGAAGCTCTGCTTTGACGGCAGTTCTCGAACGCAAAGGATGCCTATCTGAATTAAATGAATATAAAAGACTAATGTCATTGAATAAATTTCGTAAAATAAATGTTGTTTGTTTAGTTTTGTGTAGTATGTATTTTTTATTTATTTAGTGTAAACTCAGATACAAATGATTGTTAGTGAATTAAAGGAAAGTCTAGGAGGCTTATTGAAGCATAAATCTGATAACTAGCTCATATGAGAGGCTGTGGTCCTCGACAGTATTGCCCATTACCCGATGGTCTGGAAAGGCATATTTATTGCGTACAAATTGCGAAGAGAGAAAGTTAGCCTCTGATAATACCACAATCTATAGATAGGATGTGAAACTCTTTGTTATCACTATCTACCTATTACTTTATTAACATCGTTCATTACTGTTGTGTTCTCCTACGCTTTATAGTTAATGATAATGATAAATGATTTTATTTCTGTAAGTAGGTTTGTACAAGCACTTTTACACGTCAATCAATTTTTTTTAAACTAGATGAGGTCGGAGTTTCCTATCCACTCACAATACCCTCCCCCTCAGACATCGTCTCAGATGTCCCAGAACACTTTTTTCGGCGCGCCTCGGGGCGCCTCGCTACTTAAAAACGACTCGTACACAAAAAGTTTCTATGGACCGCTGTTCAAGATTCATCAAGTGAACAGACCAGGGTACATTACACAGCTTGTTTCGTAACTTTAAATGACTTTGACTCTGATGTTTATCATATTAAACAAAACATTTTAAACATCAGAGTCAGTTGGATTTCAAACCTTCATGAGGGCGTTAACTTTAAAACTTGAGTGCCTTTTGTTGGGCGGCAAACGAGGCTCAAACACGGGCTGGGTGAAAGAGTTTCGCAATCACATTGCATTGACCATTTACCTGTGTAAAACATATAAACTAAGTTTTATAAACATGAGCTAGAAGCAAATTGAAGCATCCTTACGTTATACGTGGTAAAGTGTTAGGCTGAAGAAACGGTAGCCGGGGAATAAAATATTATGCATTTTTTAAAACGATAAGGACTAATCTTCTAAATAAAGGCGACTTTCGTAATTTCTACTTACTCCGAAAGGTACAAAAACAGCAATAATAAATAAGAAAATAAGCGGTAAATATAAGAAGTTTCTTAAGGGTCCAAAAGTCAGGCAATAGGTAAACCGTGGCGCGTGTGGAGGCCCGGTCTGCAGGGGCCATCATACATCAGCACGTGTCGTCCTGGTCCTAAGCTAACAATCGATCGGTTCCCGAACAATTATCAAATACCTGCAGAGAGCCTTCCATTAACTAAGTTTCGTCCAACATACAGTGCCCTTGGGAAACAGTTAATTGCAGTACTAACTTATACACTCCAGGGCATACGTAAACGTATATCTACAGGTACGGCCGGTCTATTATGTTAAAATCTCACCGTGCAAACTTAGGTGAAGTGATGAGCATCATTCATCATTCTACCTGATGCTAGTATTTTACACTATTGACAGCTCACTTCAAGCTCACGTCACCAAAGTTTTCACGGTGAGAATTTTGCATAATACACCGGCTATATATACATAGTTATAGAAAGCCTTTACAATAGAGTCAACAATGAACTTCGTTAAAGTTCAAAAAAGACGATTGAAAAATAAGAAAACTGTCTGTAACTACCCGTAACATACTGATGATAATCCAGTACAAGTTCTACTGTAACTCCGAGTTGATTGTGTCAGACTTTTCTTTATTTTTAAAGTATAAAAGATTTAAAAGTTTGTCGAAGAAATTCAGCTTTTCCTTCTCAGCTCTTATAGCTTTTAATTAAGACGGGATTGACCACTTAGGTACACTTTAAGTAATGAATAGGTAAAATAAAATATTTATGGAATAATGTATGTGTTCTAAGTAGGTGGATAGGTATAGGTACCTAAAGTAGAAAGCGTCTCAGCTCATGAATGTTTGAATACTTTTTGGAATTATTATGACACCTGAGTACCTAGTTATAGAATCATAAGTTAGGTACTTAGTAACTTATCTAAAGTGGTACAAATGTTATTTAAGTAGGTACATATTGTTTGTGTCGTTCTGAGCATACCAATCCCAAGAGACCCAGACATTATGTTTTAAGAGCGGCGAGTTACGCGGGAAAAAATATATGTTTTTATATTCTCTCACGGTAAATTCATTTTAAATTGCGTGACTGAAATGAAAAACGTAAAGATTCATGGCACGATAAAGAGATTTTATCTGACTTTTCCGAAATACAGACGGCATCCCAAATTATTTCGTAATTTTAATCACAGCTTCCCTCGATTCATTTTACAGGCGGTTGTGTTACCTGTCTATAAATAATATTAACACGTAATATTCTAATCTGAGAATATAATCTGAATAAATGCGGTACGGATCATAATATTTCCTTCTAAAAAATGTCCAAATCTGAGTTTTCAAAGTCATCAGATTTAGGGAAACCCCACAATTTCTTCGTCAGATTTGCGTATTTAAGTCATTATAGGTTGGGCTGCACACGATCATATGAAAATCAACGGCTCCGAAGATCACTTTATTTTTGGCCCTTTTTTGAAGTCTGAAAGTGGACTCCTGATCACGGGGCTCCTATGTGAAAATTTTCAAATACATTTTCTGCGTTCTCTCCTCATGACACACCTACTCAGCTATCAACTTTTCGCCCGGCATATGCATGCTTACCAATATGGTCTACCCCTACCAATATGGTCGTTTAAAGTTCCAAAAATACCTAGGTATCTAGCTAGGTATTTAAGCAGGCTTATCTAAGCAGGGCACATATGTCCACAAGTGTAGCCAAACTGGCTACATTAGAGACATGTAAGTTAAATAAAAGTTGTTTCAGGATATTATGTGTTAAGTTTTGAGATTGTTACACCGAGAACAAGTTTGTTGATCAAACTAACAGCGTGCTCTCATACTGTACTGCTTCAATATGCGACACATCTTCGAACACTGATAAGTTTCAATTTAGTAGATAACACGAACTAGGAAATGCACAATTGGTAACATTTTAGCATGGGAAGGTATGTAGAGCAAAAGTGAAAATAAATATGAAAAATATTTTCGTTTCGAATGAAGAGAGCGTTCATCTCGCCATTTATTATTCAACCAACTAGTAGTATTATAGGCCAGAATGTAGGCATAAAAACTATAAAACGAGTTGGTTCTAAAGATCGCTGAATAAAATTATCGTAGGGCGAACGAAGGGTGCCGTCACCGCGTCGGTTTTTTGTGTTGTTTCAGGGTTATTAGCAAATAATTAAAACGTATCATTCTTTCCCAGGCCCACCCCCTCTCATAGGGAGGTGGCCTGTGTCCCAGTAGGAGGAAAAGTATAGGCCGATAATGCTATTCAATCCCAGGATTCCCAGGAGAAATTATGTAAGTATTCGTGTTGATTCAACAACCATTTTACGCTACGACGTCTTATTTATTTTTTCAGTTTAATTGATTTATTGTTGTGATGTCTGTCTGCGTTTCATTTCAGTTGGATTTGATTTAAATAATCCTCTCCATATATCGATTAATAAAAGGAGGAGGCCAGAGATATTTTGTTTTTACCTGAACTTCATCGTGTATAATGGAATACAATGAATTCTACTTGAGTCATTAGCTCTACTTGAGTTTTTTTCATAAAGATTGTACGGCGCTCGTAAGTGCCTATGTAAATTTCATAGACAATGGACCACAGTCAAAGAGATCTAATAAATTATCATGTTTATTTTATGACTACTTAGACAATAGTTTCTTATCTCATGAATATTTCATATAATTTATTATCTTCTAGTGTTTTACGCTCCATTGCTGAAACTAACTAAAACATATATATTTAAGTCAAAGCTTTGTAAATTATGGCTTGATGCTCATTATATTAACACAGACACTCAAATATTATGTTTCTCCCGCATTATAATATATCTAATGCTTAACCGGTCAAGAACCGCGCGTCGCCTATTGATAATTTTTTCTCGCGTGTTCTGCTTCTGTGTTGCCTTGTCGAGAAATATTATTTTAGAAAATTAGTGGAGAATCGCTGTCGTTTGGAGCTGACCTTTATACACTGGTGGGGAGCGTCAAAAGTGATAAAAAATAATTCTATCACCGAATGTATTTTTCATGGCTACTTCAGTGCAAAGGCAAGGAAGAGTTTCGGATGTCATCATGTTGTCATCCTTCACTTTGAAGCTCTGCTTTGACGGCAGTTTTCGAACGGAATGGATGTGGACAAACTGGGACATTAAAGAAAAAATATTAGATAGACAATGATTTGCCGGATTTTCTCGACACTTGATAATCAGCATCCCAACGACACAACATCTGTAATTAAGTACGTTACTACTCTTGAAAAAATAATACCAAGAAAAAGTCTAGTAGGCTTATTGAGGAATAAATTTGATAACTAGCTCATATGAGAGGCTGTGGTTCTCGACAATGGCACCCAATGGTCTGGAAAGGCATATTTATTGTGTACACATTGCGAAGAAATAAAGTTTGTCTCTGATAATACCACAATCTATAGAATCGATATGAAACTCTTTGTTGTTAGTACTTGCTTTTGTGTTCTCCGAAACTTTATTGTTAGGTTTGTCAAATGTTGGCTGCATCCGGTTAGACTGGAAGCCGACCCCAACATAGTTGGGAAAAGGAAGAACTTTTATTTTGTAAAGCCTTGACGACTGAGGCCTTTGTAGTGTTTAGTTTTGCTGTCAGTAGTTTCGCACCGCATTGTTAAATAGATAACGCATAATCATAATATTTTCATCATGGACAACATCGAAATAAAAACAAAATTTGTACCTACAGTAAAATTAACATACAGAAACATTCTGTGATAGTAATAAAGCTAAATAAATTAAAACATTGTTCATCAAGTACCTACCTACATAACTACTATTTGTTCTCCGCCTGATTTCAATTGATTTCAGAGTTTGTTGAAATTACCTTACAAGTCCCCGCGGGTCTTTATGAGATTGAATTTAGGTAACCCCCATCTGGGTAAAGTTGCCCACTCGTAATAATAAAAACTTTATCGAGGAATTTATTGTTTGAAAACTTTTATTCTCTTGTGAATTGGTAAAGGTTTGTTGACCTTATTGGCAAACCCTTTATTGCATGAAGCCAACAGCAACTAGCTTTACAGGTTACCCGAAATCGGTAGAGTGGCCTTAAACGATATGTTTTTCATTACAGCTTATATGGGGCCATTCAAGTATTACCTAAGCACTACAGGGGGGCGGGGGGGTCTTTGCCTTGCTTATTTTTGATGACATGGGGAACATGGGGGACATGGATTACGTCAGCAGTATTTATTTTACTTTTTCCGATTTTCTACAAAATTTAATCGATTTCGGTTTGAACACATGGCAACCCTACTTGTCTATGCTTGAAAACGAAACGCATATATTTGCTGCTCATGAATCAATAAAAAAACCAGAGGTGTTTTGTGTGTTGTGCTGTCTTTTGTGTGCGCCAAATAAATGGTTTATCTATCTATCTAAAATTGAAAAATGCATGTACCAATGTTTACGTGAGCATGGGGGGGGGGGTAAGAGCTTTGCTTACTTTTGCTGACGAGGGGGACGGGGGGGTTAATAATTGCACAAAATGTGTTTACGCAGGTAATACTTGAACGGCCCCTATGAATGAAATTACACATGTATAGTAATTTTTGTGAACTCATTTAAAGAACAGGTAAATAAATCGGATGGATTTATTTACCTGTTCTCTGAATGATGTTTCCGCGATTTCGAGGCGCGCGTTAAAGGTGCTTTACCCAGCAGGTTGGTCCGGCCGCGAGCCATGCCAAGTTAAACGAAAGAGCCTTCGCAAGTTCGAATTGAATTAATTTAAGGGATTGGAATATCCTCATCATTTCAGCCGAAAGACGTCCACTGTTGGTTATAGGCCTACTCTAAGCACCGCCACTTAATCTGTGCTCCTCGCATCTAGCGGATCCCTGTGGGCATCACAAGGTCATCGGTCCACTTTGTGGGAGGACTTCCAACGCTGTTTGGAATATTCTACGTTGCCGGTTAATATTGCCCGATTTGCTTATATTATACCGTAACTCATTGCCGCTAACTGTACCTACTGCAGCATTAGTAGTTACTGCATGATGATTATTTTCGCCATTCGTCCTTCTTCAATATTATAATCAACCTCTTTTTGTACTGGCCCTATCAAAAACCTTTATTTTTATAATAATTTTGAAATAATTTCTTTTACGTCAGATGAGATTTTTTCCTGGTGACATACTTCACTTATCTCAATTTTCTCTCATACGACGTCCGGAATTTTTATTTATTGTGAAAGAAACACCAAAATTTATTGAATAAAACAACAAATCATAATTTATTGGATCGTGCATGTTCATCGTGCTATTAATTATTTGATTCGGGGTATGTATTTTTTATCTTTATGGCCTTTCATAGCCTTTCGTCATGTTTCAATATATTAATCCCATCCGTTCTGTGCTTCTACGGAAGACTATCTACATTTCACGTTTTGATTGAATCCTATTGTCTGGTATGTATAATTGTACGTTTTTTTTGGGGTTTAATGAGATCTGCTTGCAACTCGGGATTCTTATGGTGATCATTTTTGCCCCAGATAGAAGTCCGAATTTTCTGCGAGCCGATTTATTCGGCTCCATCCACCCACCCAGACATCTTATATTTGGACTCCTGACCAGCTGGCTGCTTTTTGACCACGCGAGCCACCGACCGCGCTCCGCAAGTATTCCAGGACCAAGATCGATTCCCCAATTACCTTTTTTTTACCCTGTTGTTATAAACCTAATATTTTTTTTTCCTTTAACGCTATAGCAGGTTGGTATCTTTTTGTGGACTTATTTTCAACCACGTTGGCGTGGATCAATGTTGATTGCAATCGATATTAGACTCGTCGCGTCGTCGTATTGAAAATCTAAATTTTATTTTTTTTGATACTAAAACCTAAATGTAAAATGTAATGCAATAGTTTCCTATTATTTAAAACCCATGTGACAAGTTTTCATATTTAGTTTTTCTTTTTGTATTTTTATATTTTTTCCTATTTGTGATTTCGATTATTTATTTCAAAAATTAAACGTGTTTGTCGGTGAAGTGTCTTTCCATTACATTTCGCTACACTACGTACTTTTAAACGAGTACATACATAATCCCAACGAGGGAATAAATTATCTGATTAACTTTACGAACTCATAGCAACTTAGGTATATGTGCCTACATTAAACGTTGACTTTAGACATTGTACAACTTGTTAACATGAAGCTTGACTATGTAACGTATACTTATTGGGTTAATAGCCTTCATGTATGTACTCATTCATCATGTACCTCGGCGTTGATTTAAATTGACAGCTTAATTGAAACAATGAATGTCTTCTCGCATCCGTTCTTGAAGTAAATCTGTCGAATAATCACATTGTTATGAAAAACTATTGTCTGTCTACAGAAAAACACAAATGTACAATTGGAACACCAAGTCCAAACAGACAAAGACGTCGCCGTGAAATGGTTAAAAATAGAGATAGAGTTTGTGAAATGAGCATTTCACAAAACCCGCTCCAAACTGTGTGCGACTCTGGTACCTACTCTAGTTTACTTTAAGATTCTACTAATCGCTTGCCGCTTCCACTGCGAAAAACTACCCAGACTGTTAATTAAAGACATTTTTGCTATCTTAATGGGGCGCAAGTGGTTTCATTACGGACGACTGCATCCACCAGCATGCCGACAGTGAGACTGCCTCGACCACGTTTTAAATTCATAAATATTTTTTTAAAATTAATACTAGAAAATATTATCTTGGAGATAAAACTTTTTATGATTAGTAAACCTGGCTGGCCACTTTTGGTCTTCCAAATGGCCTGCTAAATGTTTATCCACGACGAATTTCTCCGTCTCGTCTTTGAGAAATATAAGCGTACCTAAGCAAGTTGTGTACTTAGGTACCTACTTATAATTTATCAAAATCAAATTCAAGTGTTTAATAAGCATAATATTGCGAGCAACGTAGTTATCGGAGTTATTTATCAACTATTTAGATCCGGGTCGCAGTTCAGAGAATGTTATGTGTATTATTTGGTGATAGTCACATCTTAGCAAAACATTCGGCTTTAACGGAAGATGCGAAATTTATGTACCTAGCGATGGTATCAGCACAGTTGTATAACTATGGAATCAATAAATAAATAATTAACTGATGGAGAAAACTAGGGTTTACTCGATGAAATTCATTAAAAATAATTACATAATAACAGTAACTATATTACCCAACGAATGGCAATATTATAAACACTGCCTAAGTGCTCATTCACACTAATCCGTCAAAGACGATTCGTGTTTTTTGACGAATCATCTTTTTTCATGAATCGTTATTTTGATTTGTATGGGCGGCTATTCATTTTAATTGCCCGTGTTCACACTATTACGGAATCGTGAAAAATGACGGATAAGTCTTAAATGACGTTTCGTCTTCTTTCAAAAACCTTCAGTTTTAAATCACGAATCGTTATGACGGATCGGTCGGGACGACTATGCCTTGCACTGCACCCACACACTACTATCGTTCGTTGACTTGTAAAGACATGTCGCGCTGCAATATGTCAAAGAAGGAAAAACAAAAATTATTTGACAAAGACATAAATTGAGAAATTTTGATTACTTTAGTAAAAGACCGACCAGTTTTATGGAACAAATTTCGTCCAAGACTGAAGTCAATCACGAATTCAGTGTAAACATCTAATTCGGATATTTTGATGAATCGTGGAAAAACTCGATTCCGTATGCAATGTGAACGTTCATCCGTCATTACGTATAATCTTTTTTGACGAATCGTCGTTGACGGACCCAGTGTGAATGAGCCCTAACAGAGAAAGCTTCCGCATCGCTATTCATCTTTGAGCACTGGCGTAATATTCGGAGGCTCAATGGTTACCCTCGCCTCGGGCAAAGGAATACTTTTCATTTTCAAGTGTGTCTTACTGGCCGAATTAATAAAAAAATGTTATTCAAGTTTGAAATTATTGTACCGGAAAATAACGAAGCTTATCTTCGGTTTTGGTTGTGGGTACCTACATAATAGAAAGGAGCTGTAATTAACTGCAATTACCATTCATAAGTACGGAAACCAACTTAGTGTGAACGTGTCAAACTAGGGCAATTAACAAGAAGAGAAGTCACGTACCCTCACGGGATTGCAGGGGCTCGACACAGCGGCGCTACCAACACACATGTCAAGTGTCTAAAGTTCCCAAAACCGTTAATCGTCGAACGTTGTTGATTCAACACCGACAGATTCCTTCTCCCTTTCCAAAATGTCCTGAACCGTACGCTAAAGATACCGGACAAATTTAAAGTGGAAACAAAATAAAAGTTGTTGTATATAACCGAATAAAACGAAGATGGCGAAACGATACAAAATGTAATGAGTTCCGAGTTTCCGGCGGAGAATTTTAGGTATACCCTGAAGTGCGTTATATAAGAACTTCGATAGGAATGTTGGGCTGAAATTCATATAAATGAAGTTATCTTTCAGCGAGCTTTCAGTACATTATAACATTTTAGTCCGGGATGTGGGTTTTCTGACAGTTTGTATGGCAGGACCTGAAACTTTTCATCTTGTCACGTCGCATTGGTATACTGAAATGATAATGAGAAAAAGTTACAAAATTGCTAAATCTCATCCATCTCGTGACGTATTTTTAGATTTTTACAGAGGCGGAAAAAAGACTGCGAGGAAAAAGAAAATTCCTGAGTATCTTTTTAGGGTTCCAAACGTCAAAAGGAAAAACGGGACCCATAGGATCACTGCACAAGTAAAGGAAAAAGTCCGAAACTCGTTAATTTGTAGTTTCATCCCATAAAAATAATTATAATTTTTTGCGATTACAAACTTATATTTGCAGTCAGAAAATTGACCATAACGTGTATGGGAGAACATGTTTTTCAGCTACAATGTTAATTTTGTATTTCATCATAATCAGCCTATAATGTTCCCTCTGCTGGGACACAGTCCTCCTCTCAGTGAGAGGGACTTTGTTTTTGGGATAATTTAATCCCAACTATGGAACTCTTCATTTTGCGTGGTCCGATACGCACTCTGATGGTTTTTCGTTTAAACGGTCATCAACTTCAAATAATAGAGTTTGTTTTCGTCGCGACGGGAGATTATTGGATTTTAAAGATTGATGGCTATAATTACCTATTATTTATACGTAGATAGTGGTAGGTTATCTATGATTTACTTACAAACTGAAGAAATGGATGAAAGAAGATATAAAAAAATATTTGATGCTGACATTGCTCTCAAAGAAAGAATCGACCTTCGCGAACTTTACGACCGGGATGTTTTGGGACATTGCTATAAAATACATTTTTATATTCCAACTGACTTCATGTCTTTAATATGAATCCCTCACCACTATCCAGTAGTTTCTTTAAATGAACTGATAACGTCTTCTAAAAGTAATTCATATTAAAGAAGGTACCTACATGTTATTTATTTTAGGGATGGTCTGTCACTTATAAGGTTCTCTTCAGAGTTATCTTTATTTTATTTTATTTTATGGCCATTCAAGAGTCCTATATTTCGCAGCACAGACGGGGTGAGGGATAAAAATAGATAGCTAAATTATTAGAACAATAAAATCAGCTGTCTTTTTCAAGATATTTTTTATGCCGTAAAGTTATTAGGACCAACATAAGTTGAACCCAAAAAGTGTATGAAGATGTTTAAAAAGTATCAAAATTATCTTTATTTTAGTGAAAAAATTGACAGTAACTTATAAAAATTGACAGTAACTTATAATAAATAATTACGCGGGGTAGTGTGAGGAACGCCTGATAAACATCGTTATATTGGATCGTATTATCAAAATCATGGATTTAATTTACATTCATCATCTCAACGACTCAATTGTTCTGGGATGTAATACATTTTCTGATGGAAACTGGATTGTATCTGATTTCCCGCTATTGCTTAGTCTTAATAGACAGTTGCTAACATTGTTTCCTCTCGGTGGTAATATCTAGGCACGATAATGGACTTTTATATTTATCTTACCCTAACGGTAATACTGTACACACCCCTGTACAAACACTATACCGTGTGAACAGGCAGGAAGGCGCCTCACGACGGATCCTGGCCATCGAGACGTTTATCTGATGGTCCCTCATCACATTGTCTCCCCCTCCCACCGCACCCTTCGTCCACACTCACTTTCGCTAAAATTAGTTGACGACTTGACGCGTTTCTTGTCAAACAACGACACCCTTGAAAAACATTTTTAACGAAGGACATCTTTCAAAGGGCCAAGTATTGTTACTCGTCAGTGTTTCTGTCCGAATCCTGTGAGCTGCCAGTATCGTGTAAAATAAAAGAACATTGACTGTAAGCCGAACGACGGGAATTTGTATTGAGAGAGATTTAGGTAAAGGGATTGAAGTATATATATTTTCAGATAGTAGGTACTTATTTGCCGGAGCCCAATTCAATATACATAGGTATGTATTTTGGGAAAAAGATTAGAAGAAAATCTTCTAAAATGTTCACCATCAAAATGAAGTCAGTATCCCGATGAGATTTTAACATCAACATGTTTGTACGATAACGTAGCAGAATCACTGTTCCTTTCTTTTAAACAACCAAATTAGTAAGGCTGATATCTCGGCTGGAGATCAATAGAATTTAAAAGAAGATGCAGGTAGACACCCAGGAAATGGAATTCATGATTTCTCTGTCTACCCCAGCGCCGTGTCTCCATCTGAAGTCTACAAGCAATCATAATCATATCATTACAGTTAATTTTTTTTTAATTTGTAGGGATAAACCTTTCTCCCAAAAGATATCCGTATATACCCAAAACAGGCAAGTCTTTGTGAATAACTAAAATGATTCCCAGCCCCCCGTGGATACACGTCAATTGTAAATTCTCGTGTAACGTACTAACCGAGGCAATTGAAGTCAGTTTAATAATTAATGTATAATTTTCCCACAGAGACGGCCGCCACTGGATCCTGTTCGCCAATCCCACTCGAGCCGAATATTAAATTCAATAAGCCTTGCTCCATAGCTCAGCCAAGCGGCATGGCTCTCGGGCGAATTGATATTAAAACTGAATTCTGCAGTCGAACTATAGAAAGATATCATTTATATAACAATATTTAACTGTTTCAACAAAGGGAAACCTAAAAACCGTTTAGTAGTAAAAACAAATAGATACAACAAATTCGGCCTTTGAATTAGGCGGATCCACTAAAAGTTCGCATAAAAAAAAGTAAAAATTGTTACCTTCTTGAATTAATTTAATTGAAAAGTAATGGCCATTGTGTCCAAAACAAATTGATGTGAAGCTATTAAAGTTTCGTTTTTATTTTATA
Source organism: Amphipoea lucens (assembly GCA_947508005.1). Classification (NCBI taxonomy): domain Eukaryota; kingdom Metazoa; phylum Arthropoda; class Insecta; order Lepidoptera; family Noctuidae; genus Amphipoea; species Amphipoea lucens. The sequence goes on from OX382359.1 coordinate 15,020,283, forward strand.
TTTTTTAATAAATGACTGAGATCGCGAATTTTTCATTAGCCAGTTAGGTACAAAGGAAACTTTTTGGTTGTCTTTAATTTACGCTCTCTTTGTATTTGCATCTTTAAAAATAAACAAAATTAAATGCAGAAAAGTTTGTTGGTAAGCTTTTGCCCGCGGCTTCGCTCGCGTAGAATTTGGTCTGCCACATTAAGTTACGTGAATTTTTTTTTAAAATACTGATATTTTTTTAATGTACCTTCACATCGTACATCCCAGATTTCTAACTTCAAAATTAGTTTCCATACAATCTTTGAACTCCTATACCTAATATTTAGAGGGTATCTCTTGAGGGTGGAATTATCTGAATTCCTTTCTAAGTGCTCATTATTTTAAGCTATAATAGAACTCTGCAAATTTCAAAATGCTATGTCCAGTGATTTCTTCATCAATCTTTACCTGTATGGTGTGTTTATAAAAAGTAGGCTTGAGATTATCCTATCCAGCACAAACGGATTACTAAACACTGACAACTAAACAGGTCGGACCAATGTTACTTGCATTTAATCACTACATAGTATAAAAACAAAGAAGCTTTCTTTTTCCCTATGAATGCTTAAATTTTTTAAAACTACGCAACGGATTTTGCTGCGGTTTTTAGGGTTCCGTACCCAAAGGGTAAAACGGGACCCTATTACTAAGCCTCCGTCGTCTGTCTGTCTGTCTCCAGGCTGTATCTCATAAACCGTGATAGCTAGAAAGCTGAAATTTTTACAAATGTTGTATTTCTGTTGCCGCTATAACAACAAATACGAATAAGAATTAAGTACATATTAAGGGGGGCTCCCATACAATAAACGTGTTATTTTCGCCGTTTTTTATAGACAACGCACTCGGCCATGCCTCGTCATTGCTTGGATTGCATTGTTCGCCCCTCCCCCGCGACTGCGACGCCGCATCGCGCTCCGCCCGTGCTGCGGCCGCCGCCGCGGCGTTGGGCGCTCCGTTCAAGTCAATCATATCGTGATAACTTTTAAACTATTCGGCCAAATTACTTAGTGTGAAAGACAAAGTTTATCTACATTAAATACTTAATGCGAGAAATGTATTCATTTTGATAAGAGTTTGATATACTAAATGTGCATTGTAAAATAGTACCAAATTTAATTAGATTTATGGTTCACAATTTTGGTTGTACAGGCTTGCACATAAAAGGTAGATATATGCTGTCGCGGACTTTTATTTAGATCTACTTAAGACAAACAATCCTACGGTACATCATCTTTATGTACCTCCATTGGTTTAGGCAGCGCACGCCAAGATAGCTCTCAGATGGAAGATTTTTTTCCGACTTAATTGACACGTATCGTTATATTATGACCAAAACTACATAAAATCATTATAAATTGTAGCCTATGTGTTATTCTGATGAATAACCTATATTACTGTAAAGTTTCATCCAAATCCGTTCAGTAGTTTTTTCGTGAAAGAGTAACAAACATACATCCATCCTCACAAACTTTCGCATTTATAATATTATATATATAATAATTAATTAATATAGGATATAGGATAGGATAGGATATAGGATAAATAGTAGGATAAATAAACATAGCAGATAAGTTTGTTCGAAAACAGCTAGATATAGATACATTTCTACATAATACTACTTAGATAATAAATTATGACTCATGGAAAACCTGAAAAGTACAACAGTCTTGAGTCAAAATCAGTGTTTCAATTTCCGTACCTACTCGTATCTCTCTCTGAAAGCGCAATAAACTCAAGCTCACAAACAATATCTTACTGAAAACTGATTTCTTAAATAAAATCAGTGTCGTAATTTTAGAAACAATAATGAACAGGACGGTTCGTCGCAACATGAACCGAGACGAGATAGTAATGTTGTTGTTGTTCGGGGCTCCGTGGCTGATGCCACGATAACTGCCCCTTAATTGGACCACCAGTGTTTTAATAAAATGAAAACTGGACCAGAGGGGAGGGGGGGAACAAAAAGGGTTCAAAAGTGGATGCTCGCTTCTCAGGACCGACATTTTAGAGTAATTAGCAAGAGTAATCGTTTGCGTGCACTTGGAATTACCTCATTTAATATTTTTCACTTATTTTCGAGTGATACTAACAGATGTTACAAACATAATTATGTATCAAACGTTATATTTTTAGATTTATATGAAGGTGTTACGTAGTGCCAACGTAGGTACATATTTTATTCATGCAGTGTCTGATCTCTTTCAACCTGCTTCAGCTTCTGTACATAAATAAGTATTTTCCAATACTTTGGAAGTTGAGGTTGTTTTCATAACGGGTATATTTTATATTCATCGTTTTTGGTCGTAGAAAGTTTATAGAATCACATCGATTCTGTGGGATGGCTTAATAGAATCGATACACATAAAATTATTGATATTATGGCCGTAAAACACCTTGATGTCTCTGAAAAATGTTACAGATACAGCTTTTGCATGACGTATATACGTTATACAAGGGGCTAAAATCTTAGTAATTTTCTTTCTCCGATAAAATAATCAAGTTCACAACTTGCCTGCACTCTCAAATTTTATTAAACTACAGTTGAATTTCCGGTACATAGAAATATTGCATAAACATAAAATACGGAAGCATTACTCGTTTATACTCGTAAAATTAACGTAACAAAAGCAGCAAAGTTGACAAAGTGAGTAATAAGTAAGTACAAAATGAGACCACATTATTTTATATTAAGGCGACTACACGACCTAAACCGCGGTTTCCTATGCAGTCCGACAGTGACCGCGCTTTAGGTCGTGTAGTCGCCTTAAATCGAAGCTTTATTTAACTTGTTAAAAAGCAGTTATTGATAATAAATAAAGCCGTACAAAAATAAGTATATGGCTTATGTATGTATGTATTTGTTGAATATATAAATGATAGTATACACCAGACTATTTATACCTATATACTTTATTGTACACCGGAAAAATATAACAAAGCGGCTTTATCGCTTTCTGCGATCTCTTCCAGGCAACCTTGGAATGAACAGAGATTGCGTGGATATAAAAACATGGATTTGTCAGTGGTGCAAAATAATATACTATAATAGATACATAGGTAGACTACCTGCAGTATTGTCTCTCCTTGCAGTATTGTGTCTCCATCTAAAGGTTGTCTTTAATAGATCGCTTTTAGCGACACTACCGCCCATTATGTCACCCTATGTAAAATTTCTACATTTGATAAGTTTCTGTTATTTGTATGGTGTACATAATAAAGAATATTCTATTCTGTTCTATAAGTAATGTTTGCCGCAGCTGCTTATAAATAATATAAAAATTGTTTTCTTTGATAAATATAGGTGTTAGTGCTTTCTGCGGGCTAATGTAATAACAGCATTGTGGTGCGAAACTGCTGATAGCAAAACTAAGGGTGCGTTTCCACTGAAGCGGAGCTGGGCGGGCGGAGCGGACACGTGCAGGAATCGACCAATCACAATGGTTTAAATCCTCATCGCGACACTCGTCTCGTTTGTGATTGGAAGATTCCTGCACGTCTTCAGTGGGAACGCACCCTAAACGCTACAAAGGCCTCAGTCGTAAAAATAATAACAAGCAATGTTCAATCCGTCAAGCCTTTTCCCAACTATGTTGGGGTCGGCTTCCAGTCTAACCGTTTCAGCGGCCAACATTATACACGTTTAATTACAAACCTAACAATAAAGTGTCGGAGAACACAAAAGTAACGATGTTAATAACGATAGTAATAAGTACTAACAGCAAATAATTTCGTATCGGATCTATAGATTGTGGTATTACCAGAGACAAAATTTCTCCCTTCGGTGTACGCAATAAATAGGTATGTCTCTCCAGACCGTTGGGTGCAACTGTCGAGGACCACAGCCTCTCATATGAACTAGTTATCAGATTTATGCTTCAATAAGCCTACAAGACTTTTCCTTAGTATTATTTTTCAAGAGTACTAACGTACTTATTTACTGATGTGCCTTCCTATAACCGAGTAGGTAAAGTGATATTAATTGTCAAGTAAATTGACTACCGAATTAAATTGTACGTATATATATTCAAATCACAACTGTTATGTAGACAGTTGTATGAAACGGCTATAACACGGCCAATTGACGTAGGGTGACAATTTGATAAACAATTATGTTCCCTGACTGTACCTATGCTTAGTCTATTCATAACGTAATAAGCCAAGGGTGAATAATGAACGATCAAGTAAACGAGAGCGGCGGCGGTTTACTTGATCGTTCGTTCAGATGACGTCAAGAGAATGCAGCAAATCAAAAGTCTAATGATATTTCATTAATAACTCAGTTTGTCAAAAAATACACCTTTTCGTTCGAGCAGCCATGAGAAATACATTAGGCGATAGAATTATTTTTTATCTCTTTTGACGCTCCCCAGTAGTAGCTACAGCTCGGCTCTCGGCTTCTCCACTAATTTGCGAAAGAAAATCAAATTTCTCGACAAGGCGTCACAGAGGCGGAACACGCGATAAATCATGTGAGACACATTATATTTTAGTGTCTGTGTTTATATTATGAGCAGCAAGCCATTATTTACAAAGCTCCGACTTAAACTCCCGCTCCGCCCAGAGCGGGAGAAGGTATTTGATAATTTCCCACCCCAAAAAAAGGGCCTGGACTACCTGAGTAGCGAAAATTGTCTTAGCATTAATCGCTGTAGTTTCAACGGTACCGCAGTATTCACTTTGTAATTAATATACAGTAAAGTTGAGGACTACTGCTAAGTGTTGTTCTGTCGCGAATACACGATTGCATACAATTTTCTTGATATAACGAAATCTCAAAGTTACATCTAAATCGTAAAATAAATGGAAAATATTCAATCAAAATTTTCAAATTAGGTTGTGAAACTTTGCAGGCTAATCGAACTATGTATAAAGCAGGTGCCGTAGGTTCCTTTTTTTATTTTATAATCGTTACATTTAACGTAAAAAGATGAGATCGGAAATTTATCAAGCTTTATAACCATTCACACCTTGAACCGTTCTGCCGCCCGGCCCCCGACAGGACCCCGATTCAGTGTCACTTCGCTTGCGCTCAAAAAACCCGATTGACAACGTTTTATGCTCTGAAGAAATTATATAACAACGTAAAATGAAGTTTAGATAACCCATATATCAGAATTTTGTTTAATTAATATTTATGTTTTAGGCACCTACGTACAGATTTAGTTTCAGCAAATGAGCTTAGAAGGTACCTAATAACTTATATGAAATATTGAAAGAACGATAAGAAACTATTGTCTAAGTAGTCATAAAATAAATATGATAATTTATTAGATCTCTCTGACTGAGGTCAATTTCTGTGTTTACATAAGCACCTATGAGCGCCTGACCTTATGAAAAAAAAGTTATGACTTTATTGTATTCCATTTTATGAAATTAAAGTCACGATATCTCCGGCCTCCGTTTCTCTTAATCGATTTATGGGAACGATTATTTTATGGAAATGGATCTATGTGAAATGAAACGCAGACAGACATCACAAAAATAAATTAATTAAACTGAAAAATCCTTACAAAATGTGTATATAGCTAGTCTCCTGGGAAAGAATGATACATTTTAATTATATGCTAATACGCCTGAAACAACAACAACAAAAAAACCCGACGCGGTGTCGGCACCCCTCGCTCGCCCTACGATAATTTTATTCAACGCACGTAAAAACCAACTCGTTATAATAATATAGTTTTGGCTAAAACTACTAGGAGGCCGGTTGAATAATAAATGACAAGATGAATGCTCTTTGCATTCGAAACGAAAATATTTTTCATGTTTATTTATTTATTAAACCTTTATGCACAAGTAAAAACTGTACAAAGGCGGACTTAATGCCTTGGGCATTAAGTTTATTTTCACTTTTACCTTGAAAATTGTGCTCTATTTAAAATTTCCCAGTTCGTGTGAACTACTTAGGTAATTGGAAGCTGTGTCGTATATTGGAGCAGTATGCGAACATATCGAGCCTTTTCAGGAAGAAGTTCGTAACCGCCATTTACCATATTTTACAGAAGAAGTGACATAAGATGCAAAATCAGTTGATCTGGCAGTTAATATAAAAACAGTTTTTTGGGATTTTTGGCGCTTACGATGTTCTTCCTGAAAAGGCTCGATATATCGAGCCTTTTCAGGAAGAAGATCGTAACCGCCATTTTGCATTTTTACAGGAGAAGGTTTTCTTTTAAATATTTCTCAAAATACTTATGGCATCAATTTGAAATTTTTACTTAGTTTCAAGGGCACCTCCCTATTAATTCAAATGTTAAGATCTGGCGCTTAATATATATATATATAATCAGTTGATCTAGTGGTTTATATAAAAACAGTTTTTTGGGATTTTTGGCGCTTACGATGTTCTTCCTGAAAAGGCTCGATATGTACATAATTATACACCCAATTAAGCACATCTAGTAATTTATAATAATATTGAATTTGTACTTAGCCGTCTTCCTCTCTCAAAATTTTGCTGTGCCCAACAGGGTCCATATTGATCTTTTACTTGTAATACCATCTATGTAATACATATGGAATGCAATAAAGAATTGAATATTGAAACATGCTGATAATTTAATCAACAAACTTGTTCACGGTATAACAATCTCAAAACTTAACACCAATATCCTGAAACAACTTTTATTTAACTTGCTTGTCACAAATGTAGCCAGTGTAAATGAAAATATCATTATTAGGTATGATTGACACTTTCAATGACCACATAAAAAAAAAGCATATAAAAATCGATGATTGGTCGGTTGGGCTAAATTAAAGCATTTCATCACAATTTTTACGATTAATTAATTACTCATGCCGAAGGGCGCTGACATGACATGACTGTCAGCGCCCTTCGGCATGAGTAATTAAAAAACGATTAAACATATACATATAGATAAGGAAGTGTAGGTACAGACGCCAGCACATGAAGCCACCAGAAACTTTCAAATTTTCCTAATCAACTTTGAACCTTATAGTTTGGCGATAAAGTTAAAAATCTATTAAAGAAATTTGACAGATTGTAGTAGCTTGATGTGCTGGCGTCTGTACATACCTAAATCACGGCTGAGACAGCGAGCTTATCGAACTTTCCTGAATTTCTTGACAGGATTATTCAATTCCGTAAGGAAATATATGATCAGTATCGGATTTATTCAGATTATACTCTCACATACAATATTACGTGTTAATATTATTTATAGATAGGTAGGCGACCGTCTGTAAAACCAATCGACGGAAGCTGTGATTAAAATTATGAAATAATTTGGGATAGCTCTCTGTATTCCGGGAAAGTCAGATAAAATCACCTTTACGTACCGTGAATCTTTATCTTTTTTATTTCAGTTGCTCATTTTAAATGAATGTTACTGTGGGAGAATATAAGCACATAATTCTGTTTCCCGGGTTCTGAGAGAACTTTACGTAAATCATTTAGCTTTATGTCTGGGTCTCCTGGGATTCTCAAAACGAAACGGACAAATATGTACCTAAATAACATTTTTTTTACTTTAGATAAGTAGCCAACACTTATAATTCTAGAACTAGGTCTGAATATCTAGTAACTAAGTATCTAATTTATAATTCTATTACTAGGTACTCAGGTGTCATAATAATTTCAAAAAGTATTTATACATTCATGAGCTGAGAAGCTTTCTACTTTAAGTACTAATACTTACGTACCTACTTAGATAACATACATTTTTCTATAAATAATTTATTTGACCTATTCATTACTTAATGTGTACCTAAGTGGTCAGTACTGTCTTATTTAAAAGCTAAGTATACCGTCCAATAAAAGATTAAAGTATTAGAGCTGAGAAAGAAAAAGCTGAATTTCTTCGACAAACTTTTAAATCTTTATACTTTTAAAGCAAAGAAAAGTCTGAACAATCAACTCGGAGTTAACTTGTGCTGGGTAATCTTCAATATGTTACGGGTAGTTACAGACAGTTTTCTTATTTTTCAATCGTCTTCTTTGAACTCTTAACGAAGTTCATTGTTGACTCTATTGTAAAGGCTCTATTGTAAAATCTCACCGTGAATACTTAGGTGACGTGAGTTTGAAGTGAGCTGTTAATAGTATCATTCTAGCATCCGTAGCATCTCATGAAAATGAAAAATCATGAAATGACAGCTCACGTAAATCTCACTTCACGTAAGATTTCACGGTGAAATTTTTACAGAACAGACTGGCCGTACCTGTAAATGTAGGTACACGTTTATGTATGCCCTGGAGTGTGTAAGTTACTATAATAAACTGCTCCCCAAGGGCACTGTATGTTGGACGAAACTTAGTTAATGAAAGGCTCTCTGCAGGTATTTGATAATTGTTCGAGAATCGATCGATTGGACGACACGTGCTGATGTGTGGTGGCCCCTGAAGCCCGGGCCTCAGCACGCGCCACGGTTGACTTATTGCCTCATTTATAGACCCTTAAGCAACTTTTTGTATTTATACCCCTACCCTTACTTACTACAGTGTGACTGAGTTTAAATCAGAGAAAAGAATTGCCTGAATTACTCTGGATTGATGGATCTGGCCTACTAGCTTTTGGTTAATGTTAATAATATAAAACTTGCATGGAATTGTGAAATATGGCTGAGCTTTAATTTATTTTAACACCTATTATGTATTACCCATATTTGCAAAATTAATGTCTATTCTATTCTTATTGTTGTTTTCCTACCTTTCGGAGTAAGTGGAAATGACGGAAGTCGCCTTTATTTGGAACATTAGCCTTTATCGTTTAAAAAAATGCATATTATTTTATTACCTGGCTACCGTTTCTTTAGCCTGACACTTTAGCTTTTGGTTAATGTTAATAATATAAAACTTGCATGGAATTGTGAAATATGGCTGAGCTTTAATTTATTTTAACACCTATTATGTATTACCCATATTTGCAAAATTAATGTCTATTCTATTCTTATTGTTGTTTTCCTACCTTTCGGAGTAAGTGGAAATGACGGAAGTCGCCTTTATTTGGAACATTAGCCTTTATCGTTTAAAAAAATGCATATTATTTTATTACCTGGCTACCGTTTCTTTAGCCTGACACTTTACCACGTCTGACGTAAGGATGCTACAATCTGCTTCTAGCTCATGTTTATAAAACTTAGTTTACATGTTTTACTCAGGTAAATGTCAAAGCAATGTGATTGCGAAGCTGTGAATTTTGTATAATTCCAATAAACTTTGTATTGTGTAAGAAGGTACCTACTTGTTTAATTGAATCTTTTCCTAGCAGATATACCCTATAAAACTTTAGCACGGTGGTGAGTAGTATAGTTCAAATAGAAACCATCATCAGCTTGTTTCCAATTAATTTCTGTAAACTACGCACGGGCCGGGTTACAAAGCTCTTTGTCCCAACCCGTGTTTGAGCCTTGTTTTTCGCTCAACAAAAAGCACTCAAGTTCTAAAGATAACGCCCTCATGAGCGTTTCAAATCCAACTGACTCTGACGTTTATCATATTACTTACACAAAATATGGTTATGAAGAAAATATAAGGGAGATTGTAAAAAATTGTGTTTTTGCTTTAACGGAATCCGGATAACCCAATCTGTGAATGCCTGTGATGAACTTAAAAGTAGGAACATTTTTTGAAGGTACGGTGTACGGCCAGGGAAATTAATTGTTTATCAAATTGACACAATACATCAATTTGCCACGGCAAATAGACTGGACACACACACACTTTGATAAGGCACACTTTGGCAGTTTTATGAAATGGTTATAATAACACGTTATAACCATTTCATACAACTGTCAAAGTGTGCCTGAGAATGACAGTTGTGATTTCAATATTACGGGCAATTTCAGTTTGTTGTCAATTTCCCTGGCTTTACTTACTGTTTTCCTCTAATATGCAATACGTTTCTCTGTAATAAGTCTTAAGAAAAATGAAGCGGGTCATCGGAGTCGCCCTGGGGGCTATTTGAGCGTACGCTCCACCATCCATCGCTTGGATCGTTCGCGGGCCAATACCGTATATATTTAACGCTCCATTGGACCAAATAAATCAAATTTCCCATCGGCGGGCCTTATCTAAATCACCTTCCCATACTAGAAACCATTCATATTGTTTCTTCAAGGAGCGTACCTAGAAACCGTATTGCTTAAGATTTCAAAAAGAACATATATATTTTTTTTTGAATTGGTGGAGCATAACTAATTTGATAGTTCTTCAAGCAAAGCGGATTCTGACCATGGCCAAAACAGTAGTCAAAGGACTTTTTGTATGTAGCTATATGTATATGGTGATGGTGGTAGGTGTATGGTATGGTGAATGTATGTAACTGCGCCGTTGTTGGTCTCGTGGTCGCAAGCGCGACTGCTGAGCGTGGGGTCGTGGTTTCGATTCCTAGGTCGGGCAAAGTGTTATTAGGTTTTCCATTAGGAATTTCTTAGTAACAGCCCGGAGTTTGGAAGGTGACGGTGTGATACCTCCGTGCCTCGGAAAGTACGTTAAGCCGTTAATCCTGCGCCTGACCTATCTCGGATCCGGTCGTGTCGGATTGCATACGGTCCCATCGGACATGAGAGTGAGGAAAGAGAGAGTAAAACTGTGCCTGCGCACACACTTGGTTAGTCTCTGCTGAGACTGGCCGCCATGGCTGAAATTCGGTCCGAAAACTATTATTATATGTATGTTGTTTAATGTAGTCGTGTTAGTTATTAAGGAATGTTAATTAAAATGGTTTTAATCAAACTTTCTTCTTCTTCTTCGTAGCACTCTTGTCAGAGCGGTCGTGGTCTTCATGTAGTTTCTTGTCTAGAGGTTGATGTGATTTACCTTACGATTTCTCGCCATGTATTCCGATTTTTGGTATTTTTAGTGCGCTCATACAAGCTGTATCACAGCCTTTTTGATCTGCATTACGTAACTTAAATGTACATTTTATTGAAAAATTTAACGCTGCTGTTATTCTGCTATCATTGGAAAAGTGGAAATTTGATATTCCTACTACAAATTTAGCTCTATACGTAGCTAGCAACAAAGTGGAAATAGAAAGCACGTAGTAGCCCTCGGAACGAAAACTCGGTTAGCAATAGCCGAAACACAATAGTTCGGCGTGATTCCAGCGAAGCTCTCCTATATGACGGTACGAAATGGAATAGACAATAGCGGAGTAAAAGGTACTACCTCGTATATATGCTCTACAGCATTCGGAACGGATTATCCGTAGTAAGCCGCACGAATTGAACACGACACGCTGTGTAGCTTCAAGGATATTGTGTGCGTACCATCGCGCTAACGATCTCTTCATTTGCTGGGGCCTGTCGATCTATATGATATATGGCAGATGCCATTATCGTATGCCTCGGAGGTAAGTATAACACTGCTGTTATAGTTATACAAACCGCGTGCCCGATGTGGTTTCGCATGGACAAAAATTATGAACTTCCATACAAGCTTTCATTTTCTATTTTACTCCTTTAGGGAAGTAATTTTTTAAAATTTGTTTTTAGTGCTCACCTTGGTTATGATAGGAACTCGTGTGCAAAATATCGTCGTTTATCAGGAATAGTGTCGTAACAAAATAAAAATCTTTAAAATTATTTTTATACATAAAACCGAAATTACGTGATGGTTTTATATACTTGTATACCTACTTATGCACTTTGTTTGTATACTTAAAACAGACTTTTTTTGTTACGACACTATTCCTGAGAAACGACGATACCTTTGTAGGCTGTGTGTTGTGTGTTTGTATCTGTCTGTATTTTTAATAAGTAGAAGATAATGTCTACAATGTCACCAAAAGGTAAATAACTTAAGGAGTACCTACACGAGGAGACGAAGACAATGTTCAAGAAAATTACCAATTTCCTCTTTTTCATACTGAATCTTAAGTTGCTTCAGTCGCCTGGACTGAAGATGTCATTATAAATCTGGAGGGAAACTTTCAATTTCCTTTAGTGGTTTATATACCCAAAGCTGTAGGTAGTGTCCGCGTGAGATTTCCCTTGAATAATTATCAGGGTCGGCATTAGAGTGTATAATGTTATGTTTGTACATTGTAGGCAACAAACACTTGAGCTAAGTGTGTTGCCGTGTCGATGAGCGACAAATGGAGCTCTTTATCACTAGCTCGCAGCCCCACAGGCACAGTATTCAATTTACTGAGAAATTGCCACTGTACAGTCGCGGTCAGATACACATACACACGTACGTGACCGACTTTACTAAACCATTCGGCGATTCTTTCATCTCGTGACGTTGATATATATGCAGTTTTAACTGAACTGCTCGCCTTTCTGACATGTTTCTAACTTGCTTTCGTTCGTTTGTTGTGTAGCGCTAGTCGCTAGTAGTAGATAAATGTTACAACAACACCCACTAGTGAACTTTATTCGTGTTTGATTTGTTGTTTATAAAAAGCTTAGAATTTATATGTTTATGATCAAGCTTATATAAATAATGGTTTATCTAAACTAGTTAGTTTTCACTATGATTCAATTTGTGTAGTATTTATGAAGAAATGAGTAACATGCTTCTAAAAAAAATCGCCTGTTCAATAGCTTCTGTAAGTACCTATAGGTATTTGAAACAACTGTGAATGGATTGGATAGCATTAAAGTTCAGATGAAGTTTTAGATCTTGCTCAAAGCAACCATTAGCCCCTAAATTATTTCAATTCTCTTGATCGGGGCTACTTAATCATTGTTTGAACTTTGGCTTCGAAGGATTATCGACCAGATTAGCACTGAGACCAATGCTATTTAGATGTAATATCGGTATACAAACAGTTGTTAAGTAGGGCAGTACTAATTAAAGCAATTAACATCATGTTTCTGGGCCTCAGAATATCCGCCAACTTTTAATAAGCATGAACTGAAAAGTTGTACAGTCAAAAGTAGCTACCATTTTCTGATATATCTTTAGTAAATACCTAAGTGAAGTCAGTACCTATTATTACGAAATGTGCTCATTAAAAGTCTGTAAAAACACTGGATGTAAAAGTAAACCTACCAAGTATGTTGTAGCCAGATAATCTCATGGGTTTTGAAAAACTTCATATCAACTATACAGCGTACCTATATAATTCCTCATAATTCGTAATTTGATTACACCGTGTAGTCAGATTTAAGGGCCTAGTTCAGACCATCAAAGTGAACAACTTTCTCCATGGAAACAACATCGTAATCGAGAAAAAAATATCAGTCGTCCCATACGTTTAGGTCGAATAGGTATTGAAGTTGATATGATTTCAAGGTTGGTCCCATGGAGTAAGTTATATTTCAGTTTTAGGGTCTATACCACACCCTTAAAGAACACACCATTCTGATACACGCTGTATACTCTTACAGCGACGACATTCACAATTACCACATTTAGACAGCTGTTTAAAATTCTAGAGGATAATCTCCACTCAAACTCTGCTAACACGAAGCGAGAAAAACTTTAAAATACATCGTATTTAGTGAGCATGACGTAGTTACAACAGCGGTCGAAAATTGCTCATCTCATAGTTTGCGACAGCTTAAATACTCGACGACCGGAGTAAAGATTGCTAAAATTTAGGATAATTAGTTATTTCTGCAAATTAAGCTCATGTAAATAAACTAAACCGTAAATAAAAGTAGACTCATCCGCTGAAAGTTAATTAAATAATGTTTGCAATTATTATAATTATTGTTTGTTTGTTTGATTATTGCAAACATTATTTAATTAACTTTCAGCGCCTACACACACACACAGAAACTCTGCAGTCTTCTCCGTTTGATCCCTATTTCGAGCGGAGTGATTGAGGCTTTTCCATTATATCCTATTAATTTTTACGAGATTTTCGCAACACAACATAGTACGTGACAAAACTCAATCTTTAGGTATCCGGCCTATCAGAAAACTAAACAATGAATGATTAACGAGAGTTCCACCGAATTTACCGCAGTCTATTAGTCGGTAATTACTACATTACATGGCAGTCGAGAGAAATAAGTTGAGAGTTCTCTAAATTTTATTTACCAGTGCAAACATTATCCTGCCGAGTGACTTGTAAAAACACAACCTACTAACCCATAAACATACTAAGAGCATTTACCATGTTAACATATTCAGCATGCATACCTATATGAGGGTTAAATGACCCTTGACTAGAAAAGTTTGGCAAGTAAAACTATCGTACAACTATTGATATGGGCCTAGAGTGTAAATTCCAACTGTATTTACATAACGTTGGTCGGAAAGAGCTTTGGCTTTGAGCACAGACATTTGAGCTGTGAGAAGCGCATGATCTTATCTCTTGTCGCCCCATCGGTCTGAGGAAATCTTGTGCTAACGAGCTTTTAGTGATGCTCAGTGGAATTACTATTCTGTGATATAATCCTATTGTATCGTAAATCGTAGGCCGCACGTCAGTGGTAACAAAACCAGTACAAGCTGTTCTCGCATTCTGTTTAAACTCCGTCCTAAGCTAGGGCAGTAAGTTCAAGGTCATAGTGTTACCACCCAAGTGCGGTGTACTGTACTTACATAGAAAGGGCATTTGTATACAAGATACAAGATGCAGATTGAGAATGTTTAATTAAAATTCAAGAATTTAGCGTTACACGTGTAGCAACTTTGACCTTTAACTTTGCGGTCACCTGGTATTATGACCCTTTCACCAAACTGAGAGAAATTGTATCATGCTTTGAGCAACCCAGCAATTGTTTAATTCTATTTTATATTGCTATTGTGTAAGTTAATAAGTTTTATATTATTTTCAAGTTTATTCTAGAGTAAGTTTATTAATTTACATTTTGTAACCTAAAAACCTTGAAAAGAAATGTGCTCAGTTGAGAGATAATACTATATCACCACATTTCGGTCCTTCCTTCATTGACTTACAGTTTCCTCTCTATTTCTCGACGGACAAAAACTGACCGCAAACAATTTGATTGGCTTCCGTAATTGGTTTGGCTTCACTTCTGTCTCTAGAAGTCATTCGAAAAGGATAGCACTCTTCATTTTCACAGTAGATACGAATATTATGATAAGTGTGATATTGGCGCTGCATATAAATGTGAAAAGAGCACGGTCTGTAAATAAATTGAGCTAGAAAATATAAAATAGAAGATTGCTGTAATAACGTGGAAAATACAACTGAAATGAAACTATAACATTTCAGTTGTTAAGAAAATGAAAATCTAAAAATAGACAGAAATAAAACGTTATGAAGTTTGTTCGACGATAAACACGTACCGATGTCGGCAGCCGCCATGCTCGCGGCTCCTCAGCCGTAAAATGGAGTTACTACCACCGCGCCGCTGAAACAGCTCCGATATTTCATTGTCTAGCTGAACTGAATCCACAACTGTAAAGGATTAACTTACGTAACTGTTCTTCGGTTTCTCCTTCTGTTTTTAATTTGCCACTTCAGGACATTACTGTCTTTGTGAGATTCACCCAGTGAGTAATTGCTTTTCATTGAGGCCGATGTGAAAGGGAGCACCAGGGGCTCAGTAAGCTCCTTTTGTTAGTCTTTAATGTACTTCACCCATTTATTAGCGTGAATAAAACGTTTTACTTTGAACATAACCACAGAATACTAAATAGTACAAGCAAATGCTTTGCATAAAGCAGCAGGTTGCTTTTTCATTTTAATTTGGTAGAATTCAAAAATATTTTCTGCAGTGTCGCTGCCCCAAGTTGTAAAACTATTCGATGTCCTCTTTCAACCAGCTGAAAAGTAAATGTGTCATGTTGAATTCGAGAACCAATTTCATTTCTCACGTGACTTGAAATTCATCGCATAAAATATCTCGAATGTCCCGAATTCATTCATGCAGGATGGAACATGTGGATTTCGACCGACGCACATTCACGAATGTCATCGGAGCATCCAGCGCGTGGTCTACAGACAGCGCACAGGCCACTTGTAATTCAATCAGACGACCGCGCCGGTGTTGCTGTCAGACTCGGTATTTTAATTTCCTTTTTTTTTTTTTTATGGATGGGAAATCATCAAATGACCCCTCCCGCTCTGGGTGGAGCGAAGGGAGTGTCAGACTCTTACTGACTAAAACCCATCCGTGTTCCTTCCTTAGCCCTTTATGTTCCGGGGTAGCGGTAACCCTTTCGGACAATCCCGCACCCCCGGCAGGCTTCGGCCCTGGCAGGCCCCTTCCTTTATGCTGACATCTCTTTGAGGCGCGCGTGGAACACGTACGCGCCGTCCGGCACGGGCCTGGTCCTGATCGGACGGTGAGCTACCCATTACTCTCCGTCCGCAGGCCCGCGCCCCTGGCTTGTCGATTCAATTCACTCATTTATGAATTCTGTTCAGTATGTATTCCTACAATTTACGTTAAGTTGTATTCACAAAGACAGCGCTATTTCAGGCACGGATAATACTTTGTGTAGCTTAAATATTTTAGCACTGACAATTCATTGCATATTCAAATTAGGTATTAGGTAAAAGCAAAGTAAGTGAAGCTGTTTTATGATACAGCTTTAACTATTTTGTTTTCTTTCATAAGGTATAAAAATAGACGCTAAAAATAAAACAGAAGATTGCAATAGGGCATATAGCTATAGGGCAATATTAATTAAATGAAGACAGGACACTCCAAGCGTGTCGCCACGCTGCTGTGTATCTACGTGGCGTACGTAATTCCATACGGATGCTTCGTTTTACGACAAAACGACAGGAAATGTGAGTTAAGACATTTTTGTTTCTTTTCTTTTAAGGAGAACAGATGATTGTTTTCTGTTCTGTGATTGTTTTTTTTTTTTGTTCTCGTTTGGGCTCGTGGCGAAAGGACAACTGCCTTATAGGTTGACCGAAGTTTAAGCTACGCTTGCCGCGGCCTGTTCATGGGTAGGTGACCATCCATTACATGACGAGATCTCTCCGTACCTTGGAAGGCACGTTAAGCTGTTGGTCTCAGCTGTCATTCGTAGATCTTTGACAGTCGTTACTGGAAGTCAGAAGTTCAATAGTCTGACAACCAGTTTTACCAAGGGGTATCGTGTAACCCAGTAACTGGGCAGTGGAGGTCATATATTGATACTGGTATTCAGATAATGGTTTAGCTGCATACGATTAAACTGGAAGCCGACCACAACATATTTAGGCTAACATAAACCAATCCGTAACTATTGAGAGTGCACTGTTTACGTCGTCAAAATCTTGTCTATTCCTGTCTAGTTTAAAAATAAGAGAGGTATCATCTGTAAACAGTAAAACGTCAGAGATGCCCTTTAAATAGAATGGTAAATCATTGATATATAGTAAGAACAAGAATGGACCCAGTATTGAGCCTTGCGGTACACCTAACTGAACTGGTAGCCCGGAAGATTTCACATACACATAACAGCCTCTGAACTGCGACCCGAATCGAGATAGTTGATAAATAGTTCAGATAATTTCGATGTTCGTGATATTATGCTTATGAAACACTTGAACCTGATAAATTATACCTAAGTATGTACCTAAATACACAACTTGCTTAGGTACGTACGCTTATATTTCCCGAAGACGAGACGGAGAAAATTGTCGTGGATAAACAAGATTTCACCCATTTATAGGCGATGGAAGACCAAAAAAGGACCAGACGGAGTTATTAAATCGTTAGAAGTTTTATCTCCGAGGCAATATTTTCTGGTCCCTCAGTGTTAATTACTAAAATTAATTTATGAATTTAAAAAGTTGTCGAGGCAGTTTCACTGTCGGCATGCTGGTGGATGCAGCTCGTCCGTAATGAAACGACTTGCGCCCCATTAAGAGAGCAAAAATGTCTTTAATTAACAGTCAGGGCAGTTTTTGCAGCGGAAGCGGCAAAGCAATTAGTAGAATCTGGAAGTGAACCTGAGTACCAGGAGTCGCACACCGTTTGGAGCGGGCTTTGCGAAATGCTCATTTCACAAAAATCTATTTTTAACTCGTTCATAAGTCTTTGTCCTTTTGGACTTATTGTTACAATTGTACCTTTTGTGGTGTTCTGTAGACAGACAATTTGTTGTTCATAACAATGTGACTACTTGACAGATTTACTTCAAGTATCCGGATACAATTAATGTCTTGTCGCATCCGTGTGCGAGAAGACATTAATTGTTTCAATTAAGCAGTGTATTCAAATCAACACAGAGGTACTTGATGAATAGGTACACGAAGGTTATTAACCGTATAAGTGTACCTTACGTAGCCAAGTTTCATGTTAACAAATTGTACCATGTCTGAAGGCAATGTTTAATGTAGGCACATATACTTACCTAAGTTATGAGTTCGTAAAGTTAATTAGATATAAGATATATTCCTCGTCGAATTTATGTATGTACAAGTACATAGGCACAGGTAGGTGCAATGAATTACGGTATAAAAAGCAAATCGGGCAATAATAATAACTCAAAATAATATTACAATCCCTTATGTTGATTGAATTCGAAGTACCTACTTGTGAAGGCTCTTTCTTACTAACTCGACATGCATTTTCACGGTGCTTAGGCGAACTGTGGCCCGTGTTTTCATTTCAAATATGCACACTATATGCAATAAAGGGTTTGTGAATGACGTCAACAACCTTTACCAATACAATTCACAAGAGGATAAAAGTTTGCAATCAATATGATACAATTCCAAATAAATTCCTCGGTTAAGTTTGCCCCTTAACTGCGTACCGTCACTTCAGTGTTACGAGTGGGTAACTTTACCCAGATCGGGGTTAAATTCAATCTCGTAAACACCCGCGGGGACTTATGAGGTAATTTCAACAAACTCTGAAATCAATTGAGATAAGTTGGAGAACAAATACTAGTTAGGTACTTGATGAATAGTATTTTAATTTATTTATCTTTATTAACTATCACAGAATGGTGGATCTTTCTTTATAATAATTTTATTGTATACTGCTGTTTTTATTTCGATGTTGTTCCTGAAGGAAATATTATGATTATGCGTTATGGGACATAAAACGAGCAATCGCGTGCTTCCATTTGCATTGCATTTTTTATTAGGTCATTGTTTAGGTTTTTGGTGGACCATCATAATAGTGTAATCATCATATTAATATTAGCCTAATAGAATCATATAATATTAATATTAGCCTAATAGAATGGCATGAATCGATCGCGCGACTATTTAGTCGCACACTGCGGGTCCCGTGTCGCAAAAAAGCTCACGTATCTAATCTCACCATGAACAACCCTATCCACTGATATCTTTTCAGGAGCTTAGTATTATTTTTCCGTTTATTCTGATGCGATTTGTTCTTACAGCCCATTAGTTTTATATCTATTCGTTGCGCTGTGTAGTAATGCTTTTGAAATAAATGCGGAGCTTAGAAACGATAAGATTTTATTTTATTTTTTTATTGAAATACAGGGTAATTTTATCATATACTTAGTGCGAATAAAATCCTGTAATCGGTATTGAATGACTCGTGACTATGGTACCTATATCATTCACACTATAGAATGCTTTAAATGGAACTTCCACTAGTATAATACCTACATAAATACGTCAGGCGCACCCTAGCCCTGGTAGCCCTGGTATTATCAACCACGCTGACAGGCTAATCTATTCACCACGGCATGCCACATGAATTATTACTTTTATAGCTCGTTTCGACACAAGGAAATAACAATAAAAACTAAGCATATTTAAACGGCTATATTTAGCTCGCAGTCTTGGCTTCAAATGCCTAGATCTTCGTCAACAAAACTTTCCTTAAATACTTTAAATAGACACTGTTCGACTCAACTGTTATAAAGTTCTAATAAGTACCTAACTCTAGTTCTAGTAAGTTCTAGTAAGTAGTTCTAGCAAGTTCTAGTAAGTAAGTTCTGGTAAGTATTAGAACTTTATAACAGTTGAGTCCGAACAGGCTATGTTCACTTTGAGCAACCAAACGGTATGCCGTTTGGTTGCTCAAAGTGAACATAGCCTAGGCGTTAATAAGCCTAAATGCTTCGACATCACTTAAAGACTTGTTTATACTTTGTTGGTAACATCTAAAGTGAACAATAGATACTGTGCTTAGACAATAGATACTTTTATATTGACTGATGTAGTAGACAAATCCAAGGAATATTGCAGTAATTCGCTTTCAAAATTGTCTTTTACTGGCGAGGGATGATAAAGTTAACAGAACTCAGGGAGTAGGAACGCTGAATCACGTTCACAAAAGTTAATCACCCATTGTGTAGCAATTAACAACTTATATCTGAGCCACAATCAAACAAGGATGAAACTAATAATACACAAGAGAGTAATTAAATAACACTTTATTATAAAATGTTCTATTTACAATATTATGTAACGTGGTTTCAGAGTGTTTCGATTAAATATTTATAATTTATTTTTCAGTTGAGGCCGGTCTTTTATACAAAATTAAATGATAATAAGTATTTATTATCTGTCATGTATTCAACTGCTATGATTTCGGAAAGTATCTGCAAAATATGACGAATAGTACGAACAAGTTATCAAGGACCTGTAAATATTCAATGAAATATCACAAGTTAAAAATGTTTTACCATAAAAATAACCTAAACTCTAAACTTGCCTTGCTAACTATTGATAAGAAATACATAAAATAAAATCATTGTACTAGCTTACCAATGAAAGCAAAGTTTCTGTTGGACCTACTCCTACACTACCGTCAAATAAGGACTAGGTACTGTAAATTTAGCGCGGCCGGACCTTAACTCATAAATCTCTAGGTACTTATTACAGGTAGAAACTATTAAAATCATATAAAAACAAAAATTATATTTGTATCATCTCTGACTCTAATTTAATTTCTTGTAATTTACGGGGTAACGTCTCAAGGCTATGGGTTTATATGAGACTAGCTGCGCCCCGCGGTTTCACCCGCATAAGTGTCGATCCCGTGGGAATATCGGGATCAAAACTATCCTATGTCCTTCCCCGGGACTCAAACTATCTCTATACCAAATTTCACACAAATCGGTTCAGTAGTTTAGGCGTGAAGAAAAGACAGACAGACAGACAGAGTTACTTTCGCATTTATAATATTAGTTTGGATTACATTCCGAGCACAGCAGCAATGTGACGCAGCAATGTCGCGCAGCATTGCTGCCGTGCTCGGAATGTAATCTCATATAAACCCATAGAAAATGTATGAGGACCAGTAGTGCTGCGACCGCACTGCCGCGGCAGCACTGCTGCGTGCTGCCGAGATCGGAATCATACCTTCATAAACAATTGAAGAGCAAGCGATGCAGCAATAATTTTATTTTACAGAGCAAGTTCAAGTAGAAGTTGATTTCAACAAATAAACGCTGCTAAAAGTACAAGTAGCATCTGTCTGGTTGTTAGCGACAAAAACATTATCGGTGGAGAGGAAGTACGTGCGGTTTAGGGCTCTCACTGAATCTAGTTATTATACAAAGAGGATTTATGTATGTAGCGGAGAGATAACGTGCGGTGAGCCAGCATGATTGATTCATCGCATGTAGCGCGGCTATGGAGTGTAATCATAATAAATTATCAATATCCGCAACGGCATATTCGACAATTGGAGAAATCATTTGATTAATTTACGTCGACGTGCGTGCGAGGATGACGTGATTTATAAAGGGCTGTAAGATGTCCGATTCCACTCGCTAAGAATTGACGTCAAGGTCTCTATTAAACAAAACTTTAGTATTATAATTGAGAATCAAGACTATGCCTTTTTATATGTATTATCGACTAGGTGCAGTGTTTATGACTTTTCGCATAAATTTATTCTTACGTTACTGAATTAAATAGGGGAGCAACCACAACATATAATCTGATCGACACACGACCACAGAATCACAAATATTATACTCGCTGCACTGCGTTTTGATACTAAGTAGTATCAACTAGATATATTGTAGGTAGAACACATCTTCAACTGCTTCTCAAGCAATTGCCTACATACTTGAACAAGCATGTGTTTAACTTCGCAACTGGGTCAGCAAGCTAGTGATGATCCGCTCTTCTGACAATGTGCCTTTTTCATCTAATGATAAAGCAGTAAATATTACCCCTTTGAATCAATATCACATCGAGCTGCTCGATACGACCAGTGGGCCAACCATTCGGCCAACTTTATCTTAGAAACCGAAAGATAAAAAGATATGAACGAAGCCAATAATGCCATCACTGTATACCCGGAGTATATTGCTAGCTGAAAACAGAAATATAAAATTGAAAACTTCTTTCAAAGAACAAGTGGACTGTCTTGTTGTCTGTTTTAAATGCAATAGCAAGATATCACAGTCTTTAATATAGAAAAGAACTTTAATATGTTGGCAGGGTGATTTCACCCTGCTAACATATTAAAGTTATTAGGTTGTAGGTACTGAAAAGTTAAGCAAATATAACAAAGCGAGCTTCCTTTTAAAAATAAAATTGGAAAAATATACGGTTTGTAAAACGTACGTGCTTTTTCTAAACATACCTAAGTAAAAAGTTATAAACTGCGTCTAGCGTAAAAGTTATGTGCCAAGAATATTATTACGTATAGTAATGGTAGCCGAGGTTTCATGTGCGTGAGGAAGAGCCTCTCGGGCGAGTCTTAGTTCCGCTCGAAGCCACTTTAATAAGTGCTCGTTAATTTAACAGAACCAACATTAATTACCTCTTAGTTATTACCAAATTAGTGTTAATGTAAACGGGAGTCCGTTTCTACAACCTTTGACTATAATAATATCTTCTAATAATAATTTTGTTGTTATTATTGTACTTTAGTCGTCATGAAACTAGATTGAAATAAATGATAATGTAATGTACTTAATGTGATTTGGAAACTTCCAAGTGTATTTAGATGTCCTGAGTAATATTTGAGTTGACCTGCACAGTGCAGTAGTGCACGGTATACTCAGGTCGAAGTGATTCCTACAAAACTTTGAATAGGTACCTCCCAACTTTATTCACCGAAATGTTATTTGCGGAAAACATTTCAGCTGATTGTATGTGGGAACGTAAAAGTTAAATTCAGGTTATGGGTTGAGTGCAATTTCATAACTCAACATTTATAATACGAGTCCGTACAAATTTTATGTTCCGTCTTGAGAGGTGGTGGGGGGTCTGAATAAGAAAGGAGGTTCCCCCTTGTCCTTCAACCAGACCAGTGAAGTATACATACGTGCAACAACTAACTTCTTCCTGAGGTGTCGACGTGATATAAATCTTTAGGCCGCAAACTGTCGGTTCCCCGGAGGAAGCACGGGATAAAGTTGACGGGATAACTTATCACCTCGGGTTTTGGTTTGGGCTTGATTAGTCGACATTTCACCCTTCGTGTTTGATTAACGGCGGCAGTTAAAAATATTTCATAGTCTGTACATGTTTAAGAGCGAGACATCCATTAACAAAGTTTAATGGCACGATTTGCGATGACGTAAACAGTGTACGGTAGGTTCCATTTTAGATTTTAGGAGAACAGTACTTACGTTCAGTACTAAGAAGTTACTGAAACCATTTCAGTGCACTATGTAATGTATGTAGTTCTTAAGTTTTGTGTTATGGCACAGCTGTAATTCACAGTGCATTACTATCTAGCTTGAAGATGCCAAGTTTCATTTGAACTAAAAAGGCTTATATTTACCTTAGATGGTAAAATCTCGTGAAAAGCCTTTTACACCAATTAGTGCTAGACTAATGGAAATCTTTATGACAGTAGCCGTCATAAAATTATTCGAACATGATTTTTGATACCTTCTATCAAAATAATAAAATCTTCTAAGAGGTACATATCATAAACCTACTATATCCGTGTTTACATTTCTGAGGCGATACAACAGGGATATGAAATGGGTTTTTGAATATCATGTTAGTTGAATTGACCCTTCCTTATTGCTTATATATTTCGGTCAATACAGTCGAAAAGGATTGCGAAGGACGCACAAAAATAAAAGGAGAGAACGTAGAAAATTATTATTTATGTGTGTTGGTATGTGATTCTTTGAATAGGCCATTCCGAAGGTTAAAGTCAAAGTCAAAGTCAAAGCATTTATTTCAAATAGGGCTACGGGAGGCCTCTATCTACAATCATCATCATAGATCATACCCACCCTATAGATATGTAATAATACAGGGTGTCCCTGGAAGTATAGATCAAATCGAATAGGGACGTGGGCAAGGCCATTTCCAAACGTTTTAGCAAAAAAAAAAATACAAAAAAAAAGAGAAAGTACGAATTCGTGAAAACTATCAGGGCTATCAATTTATTTTTTTTAGATAGCCCTGATAGTATTTTTTTATGATTATTTTCTTTGAACACTAAGCGAAGTGATTGAAAAAAAAATTAAAATCGGTCATAACTTTTGAACCGTAAAAAAATTCACGGACATTCTCAGGGTTAAAAAGTTTGGAAATGACCTTGCCCACGCCCCTATTCAATTTGATCCATACTTCCAGGGACACCCTGTATATACTGTTATCCATCGATAATAAGTTGTACACCGACCGTTTTTAACATACCTATACCTATATGTACATACTAACACTCACCAGCTACGACCCCTACGGAAGAATTTCAGATAAGGGTGAAAAGACATAGGTACATTTTGTTTAAAGGCAAACAACTCGACGCTCAATTTTCTTTTGACACCGTTGTTTTCTCCTGATATTTCCTTTGTTTATGTAATTTCATATTCCATGTAACATTTTATTGTACACGACAATAAGTGAGTAATGTAATTCTCCTGAAAGGTTTATTTGGTTTCCAAGATAGTCGATCCAATATCGGTCTTCAGTGTCACTTAGGAGTTGCTTAGGAGTGTCGGGCGACCAGTAACTAGTTAACAACTCTCTAAGTACGGTAGTTACGGTGACATCAACTAATGAGCGCTGGCACATAAAAGGTACAGACAAAAGAATGACCATTGACTGCCTGCCTGCCTGCCAGTCCTGTGTCATGAAAATATATTGCACTTTACAATGAATCAGAAGTTTCTCACACAATTCAAGGGCCGGCTTTCAAGCGCCAACGTTTGAGTGTAAGTCGAGAGCGTGGCATAAATCTGTGCCCGTCAAGTACCCAGCTATACAAGTTTATTGTAGCTTTCAGACCATTCTTTACGACATATAATATAAAGTGAGGAGGCGACAGTAATGGAATATTTATCTCTCATTTACTAGTTATAGTTTTAGTCAGGTATATTCTGGTGCTACCGCTGTCTCCTAAATTAGAGATTTATGTCGGTAATAAGATACGGCTGCAGCTTAATCTCGCTGTCCGGAATTCCTTCGTGGGACCCTGTATTTATAACCAGGTACGGTAAACATTAATTATTTACGTTTGTACGGCATTAATTTATTTAATACTTATTCCTTTAAATATATTTAACAAAGATTAAAGCTTCAATTTAATATAAAATACTGAAATAATCGACCATGTGTGTGTAGACCGACGACCATGTGAAAGCCGCAGGAACCCGTTGAATGCGAGAAGCACAAAACCGGTCGAAGTGGAGGTGCTTGGGGGAGGCCGAGGTTCAGCAGTGGACGTTTTTCGGCTGAAATGATGACTGAAATAACGTGGCCTCACTTTGTGGGGCTTACTTATTACTTTGAACAGCGCTCACTTAGTCAAACTTTGCTGCTTTTGTTATGTTAATACTATAAGCGAATAATGTCGGAGCTTCCGTGTTTTCTTTTCCAGGAAATATTTCAATGTATCGGAAATTCTACCGTCGTTTAGTAAAAATTTAAAGTGCAGGCGATTTGTGAACTTGGTGATTTTAGGAGAGAAGAAAATGAAGTAAGTACTTGAATAAAGTATTTTTGAAGTGAAATCTTCTTTAGGCGCACTTTGTGCTCTTTCTGAACAGTGAACGCAACTGAACCGTCACGCTTGGGTCAGTGACGCTGAATCGGGTATTTTCGGCTCAGTCGGTCGCTGACGCTAAATCGTGTATACCTATACTCGGCGCGAACCAGTCGTAAATTGTCACTTCTATTGTGTAGTCATAAGCACAGACCCTGTTTTTTATACGATTTTATTTAAACTTTATAAAAACTTAAATTCGTTAGTTATTAGGTATTTATAGGACCCGTTTAATGATGCTACAATTGGTAGACAAAGAATTTGTTCCATGATATAAAATAATTTGTATGATGTAGGCATAGATATCCGAGAGATATGCCTTCACTGCATATTTGTTCAAGTTCAAGTGTCGCCACATTTTCCCACTCCGGAAACTCCCACAAAAACAAAAGAAATAGATACGGCACACATGATCAAATTGGGCGGCTTTTTTGGCACACACACAAGAAAATAAGCGTAACACTTTTGTGCTATCTTATTGCACACATGCTCAAAAGGGGCGGGCACTAGAAAGTATAGACACAGTCACGGAATGCACACATGCAACTCTAGCATCAACTAGGGAAGATGGGTTAATATAAATATTTGATCGATAAAAATATCGATAGATATCAACTACAAAAAAGAGGAGTGTTTTTGGGTGTATTTTGTATTATTTATTTTTCCTGCTTTCAACGTGGTATATTAATAAAAAACCAATAAAACCAAATCACGTAATAATATAATATATTTGTTTGCAAATGACATTTAAGTAAATAAGTAGTTTCTTTAGTTTCTCTCTTACGTAAAATTAAAACTATTTAACTATCGATCATAAAACAACAATTCAAATAACCTATTGAACATTTAATAAAAAAACGTTTATTAAAATAAACAGGTTCTTAATAATTAATTACAATCTAGCCTATAAGACGAACAAGCAATTTTAATCTAAATTTTTTACATAATAATTATTACCCGAATGCTGCGAAGCCCAAAAGGAGGGTTTTTTTAACCTTTTAACCGCTTACGTCGGAATAATCCGACAAATATTTTCGTGTCCATTCCGCCAGAGTCGTATATATACGACCAAATAACACAGCTCGTTTAATCTGTATTATTATTACATCATCACAGCTCGTTTCATCGGTATTTATTGTTCGTTTTTTTTTTTGTCGGGCGCTGGGGGCACGACAACTGATATAAAGTCCGGCGGTTAAAAGGTTAAAACTTAGAATAGTGTTGATTATTGGTACTTTACAAAAGTACAGAACAAATTACAGATTGGTTTGAGGGAAACCAATTATTTTTCCTGCCTGTTGCATCTATCCATTTATTTTTAATTTCTGGATCTTTCGGGAAACTGAAAAAAATAATTATTAATTCTTGTAAAATTACAATTTATCGATAGCAATATCTCAGCGCTACGCATCACTAATGCATCATTTGACACGATCCATGTCAAATGACGTTGCTAGGCAATTTTCTCATGTCATCACAATAATATTTCACAACGAAATATTTGTAAAATTCTTAAATAATATAATTAGTGCAGTGATTTTTTACTTACCGGTGGTAGGACACGCCGCTTGTCTTAAGGTTTGTTGTGACTGATCTATTTTTGCAAATAAGGACGGAACAATTCGGCATTTTGTAAAAATACGAAATGACACCACACGTTTCGATACAAACATATGACTACGGCGCTTACTGCCGTCGCGCAACTCGCGCATCTAACATACGCCCAGATTACAAGTTATGGCCATGGTATTATATAATTGTACCATGGTTATGGCCTTTTATAGAGGCGACGTGCGCCACGCCTCCATGCCATATCCCTCGATATCCGTGGATGTAGGTAATGTCTGACGGCTTAAAAAGGAAAAACTCTTTTTGTGGATTATTCTGGCTGGTCAGTAAGTTTCCACCCTTATTTTATATTAAGATAAATGGTTGCTGTAATCTTGCGGGCAACGGGCCGGCTGCTGTTCCTATAGTAATTTGAAAACTTCTTAAGTAGATAGGTGAGTACACTAAGGGCACGTCGGTGCACGTCGGGCCTCAACAGAGCATATTTTACAATGTGTCAAAGGAATATTTAATCGTTTAATCTGGAATTTGCACAGTATGGAACACCCCGCGCATGCCTCGGTAGCCCATCGGCTCCTTGCGTACGCGGACGGCTGCGTCCGGCTGCTGTCGCGTTTGGGCAGCTCCATTCGGCTACAACTGCACGCGCTCGGGTGTCATCGCCGCCGCTGGCCGGCTAGTGAAATATTAAATGCGAAGCGTAAGCACTAGGTCGCTCAAGTCATGATAGGGTGCCGGCGAAAGCGTGAACATGCGCCCTGGTTTCATAGCATTTCAGCAGACGGGCAGACGCTGTCGGCTGCTGCTGCGTGTGCGCGCATCCGCCGCGACGCGTTCGTAGAAATAAATCAAAATAGTGCTTTAATATGTAGGAACAAAAAGTTTTTACGTCATGAAAAAGTTGTGTGAAGGTACTATTTCTCAGAGAGATCAAGGTGTTTTACCGTCATCCAACAGAATCGATGTAATTTTATAAATTCTTACGACCAAAACTGACGATAATAAAATATAACAGTTATAAAAACCTCAACTTCCAAAGTATTGGAAAATACTTATTTATGTACGGAAGCTGAAGCGGGTTCAGTGAACAGACACTGCATGAATAAAATATGTACCTACGTTGGTATTTGCACCGTCTCTTAAATATAACGTTCGGTACCTACCTATGTTTGTAACATCTGTTGTTCGCTCGAAAATAAGTGACAAATATTAAATGAGGTAATTCCAAGTGTACGCAAACGATTACTCTTGCTAATTGCCCTAGAATTTCGGTCGTGACAAGGGAGCATCCGCTTTAGAATCCCTTCTGGCCCACCCTCGCCCCCTCTAGTCCAGTTTTCATTGTACTAAAACACTGGTGGTCCAATTAAGGGGCAGTTATCGCGACATTAGCTACGGAGCCCCGAACAACAACAAAATTACTATCTCGTCTCGGGTCATGTTGCGATGAACCGTCACGTTTAATTTATTATTGTTCCTTAAATAAGGACACTGAATTTATTACAGAAATCAGTTTTCAGTAGGATATTGTTTGTGAGCTTGGTTTTATATTCTTATTGCGTTTTCAGAGATAGGTATGTACTCGTAGGTATGGAAATACAAATCACTGAAATTGACTCAATCTTGTGTAACTTTCAGGTTTTCTATGAGGAATGATTTATTATCAAAGTAGTGTTAATTGATTATGTAGAAATGCTGACTCAAATAATATGTAGCAAAGCTATCTGTAATAAAATAATTAATTATTGCTGATAATCATCTAAAATGTAAATACAAATACTTAGAGCCTGCAGTAAATTAATACAACCAAAACGGTTATTTTGTCATTTATGATAAACTAGCGGCCCGCCCTAGCTTCGTACGGGTGCAATTTTTTTTTTCAATTTCCGAAATTTTCTTTCATACAAATCTTGTCCTGGTAATACCGAACACAACAATTTGGTGCAGTCGTTCGGAAGTTATGCGCGTACATACATTTCGGCGATTCATTTTTATTAATTAGATAGATAAATAAAATACAGACCCTTTTAATGAAACAACGATTATTAGATTACCCTTTGTTAATTGAAAGACTGAAACAGTTAAATATTGTTATGAAATGCTGCGATTGCAGAATTCAGTTCGAGTTAATATATGCTGCTTGGCCGAGCTATGGAGCAAGGCTTATCGAATCTAATATTCGGCTCGAGTGGGATTGGGGAATGGCTTTCGTCTCGGTACAATATCGGTTAGATAATACACAATAATTTACAATTGACGTGTATCCACGGGCGGAGGGTTGGGAATCATTTTAGTTACTTATGCATATAAAGACGATGTGATGAGGGACCATCAGATAAACGCGTCGATGGCCAAGTCCCGTCGTGAGGCGCCTTTCTCCCTGTTCATGCGGTATAGTGTTTGTAAAGGGGCGTTATAGACGTCCATTTACGTGCCTAAATATGTATTACCACCGAGAGAAAACAATGTTAGCAACTATCCATACTAATAATATCTATTGTAAATGCGAAAGTGTGTCTGTCTGTTACCTCTTCACGCTTAAACCGCTGAACCGATTTAGATGAAATTTGGTACCTATAAAAACACAAACTCAAATCATTTATTTCAATTAAACCAATTACAGGCACTTTTGAATTGTCAAGGGGTCGGTCAGTCAGGAAGATGAAGCTAGTTGCCCATTCCAAAGCGTAGGTACCTAAAGAGAGTTTGAGTCCCGGGAAAGGACATAGGATAGTTTTTATCCCGATATTCCCACGGGAAACTTATGCGGGTGAAACCGCGGGGCGCTGCTAGTCTATAATAAGTCAAAGCAGTAGCGGAAAAAAAGATAAAATCCAATTTCCTTCAGAAAGTGTATTACATCGCAGAACAATTAAGTTGTTGAGATGTTGAATTTGAATTAAATCTATGGCGGTGTCCTGCGTGAGCGACGAATACGACGCGACGCGACGCAATACGACACGACGTAATGCGACGCGATGCTACACGCGACAAATGTCCTACGTGATTTTGGTCATTACTTCTCGAGTCATGGAGAAGTACAGTACAATTTTAACAGGAAACCGTCAATGGGGACAACGGGAATACATTTTAATTATTTTTATTGAGTTCCGAATGGGGACAACGGGAACAGACGGAAAGTTCATATGTAGTTCGTGGTGTCGCGTCTGGTCGCTCTCAAAACAAGTACGCGCTACGTCGCGTCTTGCCGCAGACTGTCATATAGGACGCAAGCAGGGTATGCCGTTGAGTTGATCGCGTTCGTCGCGTTCGCAGCGTCGCGTCGCGTCGTATTCGTCGCTCACGTAGGACACCGCGTATGACTTTGATAGTATGATCCAATGATGGCGATGATTATCAGGCGATGTTCACACTGCCTCGTGTAACTCGACGGGCGTGGGTCGCAGCTTTTTAGTTTACAAATGTGAAAGATTTTGTTTTATTTTTTTATTTCGTTTTTTATTTTTTGTCTCTTCTAATTACTTTTAACTATATAAGTTGTGTATACTTTTGAAATCACCTTTTGAAACCCTTCATTTTGATATCCTACTCGGTCGATGGTATTACAAGAAAAAAAAATTCGAACTCCACAATAATTATGACACCCCAAATCCGCCATTTTACTTTGTTTTTGATTTTCATGTAGCCAGTGACACTAGCGCCACCAAGACAAATCTAAAGACGTATAATTTATCCAAATCCGTTCATTCGTTCAGGAGTTACGAGGGAATAAAGAAACGGACATACATACATACATACATACAGGTCAAACACATAAGTAACCCTCCTTTTGGGCTTCGCCACAGTCGGGTAAAAATATTTCAATGTCAGCATCACATATTTTTTTATAATAGTTTCTGGTAGTAAGTAAATCATTGATAATAATCTACCACAATCTACGTACCTACATAAAGTAAAAAAAACAATAGGTAATTATAGCCATCAATCTTTAAAATCCAATAATCTCCCGTCGCGATGATAAAAATCTCTATAAATGGAAGATGATCGTTTAGACGAAAAAACCGGCGAAGTGCGTGTCGGACGCACAATGAAGGATTGGGATGAATTTATACCATTTAAACAAACTTAAAATTTTATTGTAGTTGAAAACCATGGTCTCGTATTCTCTAACTGCAAATGTAAGTTTGTAATCGAATTAATCGAATTTCACTTGTGCTGTGAGACCTTGCTTCTTTCCGAATTTCATGATGCTATGTCAACAGGAACTACCCTAAAAGTTTTTTCAACACACTTGCTCGTAAAATGGCTCTTAATGCACAGCTTTTAGATCCATAATGCAATGTATTACAAACGCGTGCTTTTTCTTTACGTTACGGTACTTGTGTTTTATTTCCACAGATAACTATTTAATTTACTAGTCGGAGGTCGGAGAAGTGCGTTTTTTTTTTTTAATCTCTTCAAAGAGACTTCATGCCAAAAAGAATCCGCGAGCTATATTTTACTTTTTTTTTAAATAGTCTGAATTGTCCTTGGTCCCAAGATGAACTAAAATTTATTTACCTAAGATGATTGCGCAGTTGTAGCCCACGAAATTAAATTTTTCTAACGTTCTTTGCAATTTTCAGGTCAGTGTCAGGTTGTATCTTGATCAAAATATGATTTGCGACTATAACAGATACGTATTTACAGAATTATAATCATTAGAATCATTAAAATACATCTTTCTAAGTTAGATTTGTTCCATAAGAACAAATCTCTTATGGAAAAGTTCTTAGGGAACAAATCTAACTTAAATATATATATATTAATGATTCTAATGACTATAATTCTTTAAATACATATCTATTATATAAATATACATTTTGATCAAGATACAACCTGATACTGACCTGCGAATTGTAAAAAACTTAAAAAAAATTAAATTTCGCGGTCTACCACTGCGCATTCACCTAAGGGTGCATCCACACATAGCGAGGCATGTGCCGCAAAAGATTTTTTAATATGTATGGTTGCCTCAGGCTGAGGCATCTAACATACAAAAAAAAAGCACTTGCGGCGCATGGCTCGCTCTGTCTGGATGCAACTTATAATTTTCCGTCGTCCCTCCCGTAACCAAACGGAAAAGACGTTCTATTATTGCGGATTCTCACTGAATTAATGTATGTTTCTCTATGCAAATAGTACTTTCTAATTCCATACTAACTAAACTACAATTTGACAACGACAACACTACAACCAGTCTTAACATTATTTTGTGTTTATTATATTTTTTCTATAGGCTGTATATCGGTTCTGTCTTTGCCTTTAAGTAAATAAACGCGCGCCGCGCTAGCAATGCGCGCGCAGGTGTAGGAATGACCATTACTTACTCTATGGGTAAACCTGCGCGGAATGACAAACCAAGCCCGCCATTATCCATACAAGTTAATATTTAACAATACAAGTCTGTTTTTTTCCTCACAAGTGTGTTGAAAAACGTCGTATGATACGCGTGTGTATTGATAATTAAACTCTCGGCTACCTTATCGCGCTCGCCTACGGCTCGCGCGAATAATACCGCCTCGAGTTTAATGATCAACATAGCACACATGTATCATAATGTACTATAATATATTTGAGAGTATCAAAATATGTCGCATGAATGGCCGTATTTTTTATTGCGTTGACTTAGAAGCTTGACTTTCGGTAGACCTTCGTATTTGATATTAATTGCAACTTGATACCTGCACGCGTTGAGAAAAAAGTTCTTGACAAGACAGACAGAAAAACAGACGGACAAAAAAAGGGATCCTAGAAGGGTTCTGTTTTTCCTTTTGAGTTACCTACGCAACCATACTACGCAAAGATACTTACAAATTTTCTTTTTGCCTCGCAATCTTTTTTCCCCCTGTGCAAAAATTCAAAAATACGTCACAGGCTGGATAAGACATAGCAATTTTAAAACTTTTACTCATTATCATTTCAGTACCAAAGCGACGTGGAAAATTGAAAAGTTTCAGGTCCCGCCATACAAACTGCCAGGAAACACATAACCCTGGCCGAAACATAGTTCGCTGAAAACTAACATCATAAATGCATTTCAGCCCAAATTCTAACGGATCTACTTGTATAACGGATTTCAGGGTACCCCATGCCTGAAATTCTCTGCGGGAAACTCGGCACTCGTTACATTATGTATCGTTTCGCCATTTTCGTTTTATTTGGTTATCAAGTAACAATTTTTGGAGCAGTAGACTGCGATAGGCTGAGTTGATTGTTTGAACAACTTTTATTTTGTTTCCACTGTGAATTTGTCCCGTATCTTTAGCGTACGGTTAAGACAATTTTGGAAAGCGGGAAGGAATCTGTCGGTGTTGAATCAACAACGTATGACGATTAAAGGTTTTGAGAAACTTTAGGCATTTGAAATGTTATGGTAACGCCTCCGTGTCGAGACCCTGTAACCCCGTGAATACGTGACTTCTCGTCTTGTTAATTGGTTCACACTAAGTTAGTTTCCGTGCTTATGAATGGTAATTGCAGCTAATTACAATCCCTTTCTATTATTGTAGGTACGCACAACCGAAATTTCCAAAGATAAGCTTCATTAGAGGTGTGGAAGCTTTCTATGTGGGCCGTGTTTATAATATGGTCATTCGTTAGGTATATTTAGTTATTATGTAATTATTTTTAATAAATTTTATTGGTTAACAAAATATTCAATAAATAATTAATTAATCTAATTAATTAATTACTTATTAAATCTATTTTTATTCATCTCATTGTTAACTATTTTGTTACCTAATCCTAGTTAACTCGATCGGTTAATTATCTATTTATTGATACCATCGTTGTACAACCTTCGCTAGGTATTTGATATTGTAAGTGGAATTAAGTTTGCAATAAAAATAATTCATCCCTCTTGTTTATATTACTTTTTAGTGAACCAAATGTTTAGCAAAGATGTAACTATCGCTAAATAGTATACATAACCTCATCTGAACTGCGACCCGAATCTAAATAGTTGATAAATAGTTCAGATTTAGAACTTTGTTGTTCGTAGTTATGCTTATAGACAGTTGAACCTGATAAACTATAAGTAGGTACCTAAATACGCCACTTGCTCAGGTACGCTTATATTTCTCAAAGACGAGACGGAGAAAATTGACATAGAAAACCATGATTTTGCAATTTAGCAGGCGATGGAATAAGTACCAGAAGTGGCCAGCCAGGTTTATTAATCATAATAAAAAAAATTATCTCCGAAGTAATATTTTCTAGCGTCACCTCAGTATTAATTACAAAAATGAATTTATGAATTTTAAAAGTTGTCGAGGCAGTTTCACTGTCGGCATGCTGGTGGATGCAGCTCGTCCGTAATGAAACGACATCCACCCCCATTAAGAGAGCAAAAATGTCTTTAATTAACAGTCAGGGCAGTTTTTGCAGCGGAAGCGACAAAGCAATTAGTGGAATCTTGAAGTGAACCAGAGTACCAGAGTCGCACACAGTTTGGAGCGGGCTTTGTGAAATGCTCATTTCACAAAAACATATTTTAACTTAACTTAAATATATTTTAACTTTCACGGTGACGTCTTTGTTCATTTGGACTTACTGTTACCTTTTGTGGTATTCCGTAGACAGACAATAAGTTGTTCATAACAATGTGTCTACTTGACAGATTTACTTCAAGTAGGTACACGGATGTGATGTAGTAACAGCTAGACTAAATGCTGCACAACCTAAATGGAGCCTCTCGGCAGGTTGGCCTCAGCATGAATTTGGACAAGACGAATCTCATGTACAATTCGGACGTCTTGCCGAGTCCATTCCACATCGAAGGGTCGCTTTTCTCACTTGTGAAGGATTACGTCTTCCTAGGGCAAGTAGGTAATCCAGCTCGGTAGACACAACTTTGAGAAAGAAGACGACAGAAGGATCCAGTTGGGTTGGGCGGCATTTGAAAAACTCCGTCAAGTCTTTTCGTCGCCTACACTGACGGTCAGGCTGGTCCACAAATTCTAGGTTGCTCAGCGCGCTATGAAGCGAGCTATGCTCGGAGACTCTTTCAAGGATAAAATTATGAATTATCCGGAAAAGAACCGGAGTACCGACATAGCTTGGAGAGTAAGCATAGATTTTTGTCGAAGGACCGATGGCCGGTGGAGCAGACGAGTCCTGGATTGGAGACCGCGTATCGGCAAGCGTAGTGTGGGACGCCCCCAGCTAGATGGACGGTCGACCTCAAGAAGGTGGTTGGGACAGACTGGATGCGGAAGGCGGAGGACAGGGTGTTGTGGCGCAGCCTTGAAGAGGCCTATATCCAGCAGTAGACTGCAATAGGCCGAGTTGATTGATTGATTGATACGGATGCGCGAAGACATTCATTGTTTCTATTAAGCTGTGCATTCAAATCAACACAGAGGTACTACATGATAAATAGGTTAATAGGTATGAAGGTTATTAACCGAATTAAATAATATTAACCGGTCAAGCAGCGCGGTTCGCCGATCGGCGACGAAACAATAGAAAATCAATTGTGTCTCATTAGTGGAGCTTGACAGATTAAATACGTTACATAGCCAAGTTTCATGTTAACAAGTTGTAAGACGTCTGAAGGCAATGTCTAATTTAGGCACATATATCTAAGTTGTGAGTTCGTAAAGTTAATCAGATACTTAATGTGTTCCCTCGTCGGCATTAGTACGTACTCGTTTAC
This sequence comes from Amphipoea lucens, assembly GCA_947508005.1. Taxonomy (NCBI): domain Eukaryota; kingdom Metazoa; phylum Arthropoda; class Insecta; order Lepidoptera; family Noctuidae; genus Amphipoea; species Amphipoea lucens. The sequence continues at coordinate 15,056,278 of OX382359.1, forward strand.
AAGTACATAGGTTTACGTAATTCATTGCCCCTACCTGTAGGCTTTGAATTACGGTTTAGCGAGCAAATTGGGCAACAATAATAACTTGGAATATTCTAATCCCTTATAAGTTGATTAAATTCGAAGTACCTACTTGCGAAGGCTCTTTCGTTTAACTCGACATGCACTTTCACGGTGCTTAGGCGTGCTGTGATCCGTGTTTTTATTTCACACTAGCAGCGCCCCGCGGTTTAACTCGCATAAGTTTCGAACCCGTGAGAATTTCGAGATAAAAACTGTCCTATGTCCTTTCCCGGGACTCAAACTATCTCTATACCAAATTCCATCTAAATCGGTTCAGCAGTTTAAGCGTAAAGAGGTAACAGACAGACACATTTTCGCATTTATAATATTAGTATGGATATTAATATGGATGCACACTCCATGCAATATGCAATAAATGGTTTGTCAATAAAGTCAACAACCTTTAACAATACAATACACACGAGAATGAAAGTTTGCAAACAATAAGATACAATTCCAAATAAATTCCTCGGTTATGTTTACGCCACTTCAGTGTTACGAGTGGGCAACTTTACCCAGATCGGGGAAATATTCAATCTCGTAAACACCAATTTCAACAAACTCTGAAAACAACTGAGGTTAGACGGAGAACAAATAGTAGTTAAGTCTTGTACTAGATAATTTAATTTATTTAGCTTTATTCCTACTTTATTACTAATAACAGCCACCCAGTTCGATTGATCAGGCTAAACTACGTTTGCCGCGGTTGGTCTGTGGATGGGTGACCATCTTTACATACCGAGACCACTCCGTGCCTCGGAAACACGTTAAGCTGTTAGTCCCAGCTGTCATTCGTGGATTTTTGACAGTCATTACGGGTATTCATGCGCCCGAAAGTCTGACAACCAGTCTTACCAGTATTACCCAGTAACTGGGTTGTGGAGTTCAGATAGGCAGTCGCTCCATGTAAAATACTGGTATTCAGCTGCATCCGGTTAGACTGGAAGCTGACCCCAACATATTTGGGAAAAGGCTAGGCAGATGAGGACTATCACAGAATGATGCATCTTTCTTTATGATAATTGTACTGTCCAAGTTTTGTTTTTATTTTGATGTTGTCCGTGAAGAAAATATTATGATTATGCGTTATGGCATATAAAACAGGCAATCGCGTGCTTCCATTTTCATTGCATTTTTTAGTAGATCATTTTTCAGGCTTTGGGTGAACCATCATAATAAAAGTGATTAATGTAATGTTATGAACCGACGACGGTTTTTTTCCAAAAGCTCAAAATGAATGATGCTCACCATTTTCTTGGTAAAGGAAAAAGATGTTTGCATAGCTTCCCCGAGACAGCTCCTAAAGTCCAAGAACTAGAATATTCTTTCTTATTGCCTCCGCATCGGGATCAGGATACGTAGACACCTACACACCTTGAGTAAATCTAACGAAATTACACCCATAGGTATTCATGTTCACCTCACGTCTTCGCATGATCCACGTTATTTGGAGGGAATCAAAATTCTTCATGGTGTTATCAATTTACTGACGCTCTCCCGTATTTTATAACCGATGGTAGGTAATTGCTACGAGACTAGGCAGGCAGCGGGCATCGCGGATCGATCGCGCGATCATTCTGTCGCACAGGGCCCCGTGTCGCACAAAAGCTCACGTATCTAATCTCACCATGAACCATTCCATTTCTGGAGCTCAGTATTAATTTTTCGGATATTCTGACTCGATTTGCTCTTACAGCTATTAGTTTTATTCGTTTCGCTGTGTATTTTGCTTTTGCAATAAATGCAGAGTTTAGAACCGACGGGGTGTTATGTTTCTGTTAAAATATACGGTAATTTTATTATACAGCGCGAATAAAATACTTTCTTCGGGATTGAATGAGTCGTGAATACCGTGTATCATTCACGCTATGGGATGCTGTAAATGGAACTTGCACTAGTATGATGCCTACATTAATACGTCAGGCGTACCCCAGGCTGTTACTTTTAGAGCTACTTTCGACACAATGGAATAACAATAAAAACTTAGCATAAACTTGCTACTTAGGCGGCTATATTTAGCCCGCGGTCTGGGCTTTAAAGCCTTGATCTTCGCAACAAAACTTTCTCAAAGTATTTTAAACAGACACTGTTCGGACCCAACTGCATGTGGCTATGGCAGTAGCATACCGTTTGGTTGCTCTAAGTGAACAGAGCCTAGACGTTAATAAGCCTAACTCTTCGACATCACTTTGTACTTTGTTGTTAACATCTAAAGTGAACAATACCATACTTAGACAATAGATATTTTTATATTGACTGATGTACTAGACAAATCCAAGAAGTATTGCAGTAATTCGCTTTCAAAATTAACTTTTACTGGCGAGGGGTGGTACAGGGATTAAGAACGTTGCATCACGTTTACAAAAGTTAATTACCCATTGTTTAGCAATTAATTACTTATATCTGAGCCACAATCAAACAAGGATGAAAGTAATAATACACAAGAGAGTAATTAAATAATGCTTTAATATAAAATGTTCTATTTACAATATTATGTAACGTGGTTTCAGAGTATTTTGATCAAATATTTACAATTTATTTTTCAGTTGAGGTCGGTCAATATGATAACATTATGAATAATTAGTCTTTATACAAAACGAAATGATAAGTACTTATTATTTGAAATACATTAAACTGCTATAATTTTCGGAACGATCTATAAAATATGACGAATTGTATCAAGTTATCAAGGACCTCTAAATATTCAATGAAATATCACAAGTTAAAAATGTTTTACCATAAAAATAACCTAAACTCTAAACTTGCCTTGCTAACTATTGATAAGAAATACATAAAATAAAATCATTGTACTACCTTACCAATGAAAGCAAAGTTTCTGTTGGACCTACTCCTACACTACCGTCAAATAAGGACTAACTGAGCATACATCACTAGGTACTTATTAGAGGTAGAAAATATTTAATAGGTCCTCGAAATTATATAAAACGCAATATTATATTAACACATGTGTATCATCTCTGACCCTAAATTAATTTATTGTAATTCACGGGGTAACGTGTCATGGACCACTGACGAGCAAGCGATGCAGCATTAATTTTATTTTGGTGAATATTCAAGTAGCATCTCTCTGGTTAGCAACAAAAACATTATCGGTCGAGACGTAGAACTTGCGGTGTGGGGTCCTAACAAGAACCTAGTTATTATACAAAGAGGATTTATGTATGTGGCGGAGAGATAACGTGCGGTGAGCCAGCATGATTGATTCATCGCATATCGCGCGGCTATAGAGTGTAATCATAATAAATTATCATACTCCGGAGCGCCACTGCATATTCGACAGTTGGAGAAATCATTTTATTAGTTTACGTCGACGTGTGCGCGAGTAGACGTGCTTTATAAAGGGCTGTAAGATGTACGATTCCGCTAGCTAAGAATTTACGCCAAGGTCTCTGTATAACAAGACTTTAGTATTACAATTGAGAACAGAGGCTTGCCTCTTTAATTTAATTTCGAATCAATTTATTCTTACATCACTGAATTAAATTTCACGCTTGTTTGAATTAAATTAGCGCGCAACCATAACATTTAATCTGATCCACGCACGACCACACATTCATGGATACAACGCTCGGTGCACTGCGTTTTGATGCTAGATATACTGTAGGTCTTTAACTGCGTCTCAATAAGATGCTTAAATCTACGTAAGTAGGTACTTGAACAAGCATGTGTTTAACTTCGCAACTGGGTCAACAAGCTAGTGATGACTCGTTCTTGTGACAATGTGCCATTCTCATCTATAGATAAAGCAATAAAACGTTACCCCTTTGAATCGATGTCACATCCAACGGCTCGGGACCCGACCAATGGGCCAACCATTTGGCCAACTGTATGTTAGAAACCGATAGATAAAAAGATATGAACTCACATTGGTAATATGTATAGTCTTTATTGGTAACTATCAAGTCCTTAATGTTTGGGTTTTTAATATTATAACCTAAATAAAGCTTCGATAGAGCGCACTTCATTGGGGAAGGTTTGAGGAAAATTGACACAGGAAATTAAGTCTCCAAATATACCGGGTTCGGGATGTTTGAACTAACATTTACGTAAGAGATTTCTGAAAAGGGATAGAAGTATATTTTTATTTACAATTGTTGTAAATCAATGAGTGCGCGTTGAACAAATACCGCATGTAATTAACACGTTTATTTTACACGTGTCAATGCTAGACCGTGGTATCTCCTGTGTGGTTCAGGAGCTCTTCTTGCTTCGTGGCTCGCCGCTGATGATCTTCAGGAGCCGGACGGCGGGTGCCTCAAACGCCAGTGAAATGGCGAACGAAGCCAAGAATGCCATTACTGCATAACCGGAGTATATTGCGAGCTGCAAACAGAAATATTAAAATTGAAGTCTCCCATCAAATAAACTGAGTGCTACCTTTGAGGTTGTTTTAAATGCATACAAATAACAAGACATCACAGTCTTATTATTGGAACGAACTTCAAAATGTTGTCAGGGTGGAATTTTTCCTCTAATTAAATCGAAAGTCATCGAATGCGGAGTCGATCCCAACCGACCACCGATCGTGCCGAAAAGTTAGAATATTCTGCTAAAGCGAGATTCTGTACCTACAGTTTGTAAAACATTGGTGCTTGTTCTAAACATATGGGAAAAGTTATAAACTTCATCTTGCATAAAAGTTAAATATGTGCAGAGAATGTTATTACGTATAGGTATTCATGTTAGCCGAGGGTTTATGTGCGGGAGGAAGAGCCACTTTAATAAGTGCTCGTTAATTTACGAAAATCAAGGAGAGTCCGTTTCTACAACTTTTGATATTACAAGGTTATAATCATAACTTAATTTTATGCTTAATGTATAATTTTGTTGTTATTATGTACTTTAGTCGTCATGAAACTAAATTGAAATAAATGATGATGACGTAATGTGATTTGGAAACTTTCAAGTGTGTTTAGATGTCCTGAGTAATATTTGAGTTGACCTGCACAGTGCAGTCGTGCACAGTATACTCAGGTCGAAGTGATTCCTACAAAATTTTGCATACCTCTCAACTTCATTCACCGAAATGTTATTTGCGGAAAACATTTCAGCTGCTGATGGTATGCGGGAACGTAAAAGTTAAATTTAGGTTATGGTTTGAGTGCAATTTCATAACTCAATATTATATGGATCCGCACGAGTTTTACTTATGTCACGTCTTGAGGGAGAGGGGGGGGGGGAAATAAGGAAAGAGTTTCCCTCTTGCCCTTTAACTAGAAAGGTAAAATATACGTGAAACAACTAACTCCTTACTGAGGTGTCGACGTGATATAAATCTTTTGGCCGCAAACTGTCGGTTCCCCGGAGGAAGCGCGGGATAACTTATCACCTCGATTTTTGGTTTTGGCTTAATTAGGCGACATATCACCCTTCGTGTTTGATTAACGGCGGCAGTTAAAAATATTTCATGGTGTGTTCATGTTTGAGAGCGAGACATCCATTAACAAAGTTTAATGGCACGATTCGCGTTCACATAAACAGTGTACGGTAGGTTCCATTTTATATTTCAAGGGAACAGTACTGTGCTATTACGTTCAGTCCTAAGAACTTACTCTGAACCCATTTCAGTGCACTATGTAATGTAGTTGTTCTTAAGTTTTTTGTTATGGCACAGCTGTACTTCGCAGTGCATTACTATCAAACTTGCAGATGCCAAGATTCGTTCGAACTAAAAACGCATTAAATATTTACCTGAGATAGTAAAATCTCGTGAAAAGCCTTTTACACTAATTCCTGCTAGACTAATGGAAATCTAAGGCGCGTCGCCCACACGAGCTAGAGTCGAGGCGGCGACGAGGCGCGGGCGCACGTTATTCTATAAGAATAAATATAGGTATGTATGTATAGGCGACATACCTATACTTATTCCTATACAAAACGTGCGCCCGCGCCTCGTCGCGCCGCCTCGACTCTAGGTCGTGTGGGCGACGCGCCTAATATGACATTATCACACTAATATTATAAAGGCGAAAGTTTGTGAGTGTGTGTGTGTGTGTGTGTGTGTTTATATGTTTGTTACTTCTTCACGCTCAAACGGCTGGACCAATTTTGATGAAATTTGGTATAGAGATAGCTTGAGCCCCGGGAAAGGACATAGGGTACTTTTTATCCCGATATTCCCACGGGATCGAGACTTATGCGGGTAAAACCGCGGGGCGCAGCTAGTACGACATAATATTTAACAGCCACGTTATGATTCGAATATGATCATATCTTTTTAATACCTTTTATCGAAATAATAAAATCATCTAAAAGGTAGGTCATAAACCTACTTTAGCATGCGTGTTTACATTTCTGAGGCGATAAAACAGGGATATGAAATGGGTTTTTGAATATAATTTTTGTTGAAATGACACTTCGTTATTGCTTTTATATTTCGGTTAATAAAGTCGAAAATGATTGCGAAGGACGCACAGAAATAAAAGGAGAGAGCGTAGCAAATTATTATTTATGTGTATTGGTATGTGATTCTTTGAATAGGCCATTCCGAAGGTTACGGGAGGCCTCTATCCTCAAACATCATCATAGATCATACCCGCCCTATAGATAATTATGTAATAATATATACTGTCACATTATATCTATGGTCACAATAAGTGAGCAATGTAATTCTCCAATTCTCCTGAAAGGTTTATTTGGTTACCAACACATTCGATCGAGTGTCACTTAGGAGTGTCGGGCGACCAGTTACTAGTTAACAACTCTGTAAGTACGGTATATACAGCTACGGTGGCATCAACTAATGAGTACTGGCACATACAAGGTACAGACAAAAGAATGACCAGTGACTGCTGGCTCTGTCATGAAAATATATTGTACTTTACAATAAATCAGACAATTCAAGATCACACAATTCAAGGGCCGGCTTTCAAGCGCCATCATTTGAATGGATGTCGAGAGCGTGGCATAAATCTGTGCCCGACAAGTACCCAGCTATACAAGTTTATTGTAGCTTTCAGACCATTATTTACGACACATAACGTGAGGAGGCGACGACAATTAAATGTTTATCTCTCATTTACCTACTTATAGCTTTTGGTCGTGTATATTTTAGTGTTACCGTTGTCTCCCAAATGAGAGATTTATGTCGCCTATCGCCTACGGTTGCAGTTTAATCTCACTGTCCCAAATTCCTTCGTGTAGACCCTGTATTTAGGTATCTAACCCGTCGTCTCGAGTTGAGGATATTAAATAAATGAAAGGTAGTTCGGATAGGTACGAGTTTTGGAATGGTTTCGAATTTAAGCAGCTTGATACTTAACTAGTCACTAACGATATTGTTTACCTAAACACAATCAGTATTTTAACCTTCATAACGTTATATGGATACTATATAGGTTTCGCAACATCCTAGCTAGCAAAACCAAAAAAGAAAGGTTTATTTTTATTTTTTTACCTCGAGGTATAAGCGATATCAGTTGCCTGTTTCCTATAGGTACACGATGTTCCTAGGAAATGTCAATCCGAGTGAGATAACTCGGGGAACACAACAGTTTCCTATCTTTATGAGTCGGTAACAAAACTAGGGTTTATGATTTTTACAGGACGAATTTTCTTACAGTATTTTAGCTCAGGTTTAATATTATTTTACGAAGTCTAGTGATTTTGTTCTTATTCTATCACCACCTAACCAAAACAGCAGATAAAATACTGGGTTCTCATGTCACTAACTGTTTTACTGAAAAAAAAAAAAACAAATTATCCAATAAACAGTATGTGTTCAATAAAATTCAATACGGAATGAGAACTGAAGAGAATTCCTAGTCAATTGTGTGTTATTTGGTCGAACCAGCTGGAAAGTTAAAACATTGTGCGACATCAAACTGAATGTTTGTAAGTTAACAGCAAAATTAAATAAACATATCGAGGCTATGGTAATAATGTAGAACAATAAGTACAGTCGCGAGCAATAATATGTATATATACATATAATCGTTGTAAAATTTCACACTTAGCCTTGTGTTAACCAACGTTTAAGTCAACTTTTTAGATATTTATGAACCAACTGTTTAAGTACCTACCCGGTGGTTTGAATGTTGGTGAACACAGGCCTTAGTGGAATTCAACAACCATTTTCTGTTTGATTGAAATTATGAAGTCCTATGTAGACAGAATCTGTAAACACAAACTATTACGGTTTGTTACTCGAATCGATACAAACTCCCCGAAAACATCGCTTTTGATTTTCTTGAAGGGTGTAAATATTTTTGCTCATAACTGTACCTACTACGAATATTTATGACACTGTGTGGGGTAGTAAATTAACGCCTATATTTGCTGAAAATGGTGACGTCAGGGAGTGGCTAATGAGTCACCCGTTTCCCTGGGTAATGGGCAGGTATCAAATTTTACGACGTTTTTATTTACTGTTGAATATAGACTGTTTGTGCGAGTAATATGTGGGAGTTTATGTTCTTATCACGCTGTGCAGGTGAGTAAGAAGCAATTATTCCTGTTGATAGCACTCAGGTTTCTGCTCTCTTGATATAATTCTGTTTTACATAAAAAACGAATACCGTTGCGGTTTTTCAGTAAGCATTATGGATCCAGTGTGACACCAGAACACGTAATCTAAACGGTATACATATGTGTAATCTATAATGTTTTAAATAGATCAAGTTACCCATTCATGAACTGTATGTAGCATTTGAAAAAAATGTTAATCAGCATTATGGACAATTGGACGTCTACTATACCTGAGTTATGGCAGAATAATTGCCATTTTATGGAATCCTGACTGTAATTACACCGCACACAGCAACGTTGTTTTGGCAGCAGAAATAGGTATGGCCAATTAATTACTACATATAACTGTACAAGGATATTTTGACGCCTGGCGAAAATCGGAACTAACGTTTTGTTTCTTCAATACATTTCACAACACAATACTGCACAATAGCACCTCTCTGTCAACGTTATTCGAACGCCAAAAAATCCTTGCAACAATGAATGCCACTCTTTATACTCACCACTGTGGAGTTCTGCATGTGGTAGGGTCCGTCGAGCAGGAAGGAGGTGTACATCATGATGGTGGGGTGCACGAGGTAGGCGCAGTAGGTCAGGCGGCTGAGCGGCAACAAGCCCCTGTATGACAGCGCTGAGTTTACCAGCCCCCCGTACCCACTGCAACAGGAGACGGCCACCCATGCTACTGCTACGCCCCAGGCTAGCGGAGAAATAATAATTGTATTAGTATAATGTAACCTCATAAGGGTCAACGCACATGTACAAGCAACACGGCATCAGCATGGCGTCATTTCAATCCGTTCAGGATTAATTTTTTACTAACAAAAATTAAACTAAAAAAAATACACACATCAACACGGTCTAGGGATATTTTAAAAAAAGCGAATTACTATCAATGTGTTAATTATTTATATGACATGTATATATTTAAAAGATACGTTATTTAATATTCTACCATTTTTTAATAATGGTTAAGGTACTTAGATTAAAATTTCAGGATTTTATGGAAAAAAAATGAAGCATAGATGGAAATCGTATATGAATGAACTTTTAATTTGTGAGTAAAAACTGAAAAAAATAGAAAAATCATTTAATTTGTGTTTATAAACTTGAAGTTAGTAGTCTGAGAAAGCGCCCATGATGTTCATAACACATCGGCAACGATTCGGCATGCTCAGAACAAGGTTGTCAATGTCTTGCTGCGGAATATTGTCCCATGTCCTTCTGAGGTGCGCAAAAAGTTGATCTTCTGTAGCCAGATTTTCAGGAACTTCCTTCAGAGCTCTTCTTTGCAGCATATCCCACGCATGCTCAATGGGATTTAGATCTGGCGATTGAGCAGGCCAGTCTAAGGCCCTAACATTATGTGTATGTAACCAAGCTGCTACCGTTCTCGCCGTGTACACGTGTGTGCCCGGGCATTGTCGTGCATGAGCAGGAAATCTTGCCCCATTTGTGTTCTGTGGGGCAAGATTACGGGCCCCAGCACCTGTTGGACGTATCGTTCTGCCGTCATATTGCCCCGCACCCAAACGAGATCCGTCCGTCCTCCAAGACGAATTCCTGCCCAAACCATAATTGTTCCTCCTTGGTATGGGTGAACTTCCTGAGGGTTCTGGAGACGGCTCCATCGTCCAGGAACTCGCCAAACACGCGTCCTTCGTGAATCTGGATGGAAGCCGAACCTGGATTCATCCGTGAACAGCACATTGGACCATTGCTCACGGCCCCAGTCCACGTGGTTCCGAACCCATTTTAATCGTCGTCCACGATTGCCTCTCCGTAAAGGTGGGACCCGGAGTGGTCTACGAGAGCGTAGATTGCTTTCATGCAGTCGCCTTCTTACAGTTTGGTCACTCACAAGCACTTGGTGTTCCACTCGCAGCCTTTGGACCAATTGAGTCGCCGTTGCATTTGGTTGTGCTCGCGCAGTAATTTGCAAAAATCGGTCTTGTCTGGGGGTAGTGATGCGACTTGGCCCCCGGTGCCTCTCCGCTACTTCACCTGTGGCACGATAGCGTGTCCACAATCTTGAAATTACATTTTGATGGGTCCCTATGGCCTCAGCAACATTACGCTGAACAGATCCAGCTTCCAGCATTCCCACAGCTCGTAACATCTCCGCCCTCGTCAAATGTCGGCGTTGCATGGCTACAATACCTCAATTTTAACTTTATCTTTCGTTTAAAAATGAAAAAAAACTGTAACTAAACGTAATTCGTATTGTTTTCTAAATTTCGCAAGACATTTTTTGCCACCGAAACAAAAGAATTTTCAAAAATTTCAATTTGGAATTAGTCTGAGATAAATTACAAACAAATCGGTGTATAAAAGATTCCAATGCGGCCAGTACTTTTCGAGTTATTTAATTGAGTATGAAATATCCCTAGACCGTGTTGATGTGTGTATTTCAAGTTAACCTACATGGGCATTTACGAAAAGTCAGAAGCTCGTTTTCTGTGGAGAAAAGCCGAGAAGAAACACCAAGACTACTCTTTTATAAATAGAGTAACACCTCTGCCTAACCCTTCGGGCCATATAGGCGTGATTTTAATATAATATAATTATTTATTTATTTCTCACAAAAACTTGTTAGGTACATTTAGACAGATATGCAGGACAACTTAAAAATTTTCTCAGTTTTATAGTGAAGGCATCTGTGTCTGAACTAGATAAAAAAAATATCTGTATCTCAGACATCAGCGCTCTTCCTTAGGAAGACCATTACAATACTAGCTTAATTAGACATATTGGTATATCATTACACAGAAAAAGTTTGAGTTTAAAATAAAATAAGCAAAAGGGTATGTGGAGTGTTAACCTCTCGGTGAGTAGTGTGAGAAAGTGTGTGAAGGAGTGAGAGAGGGTGAGTATAAGAGTTTAGTATTTCAATATTTTTAATAAGTTTTCTGTTTCTTCATATGTGAGTTTACTAATACATATATTCAAAAAGTACACTTTTACATATTTTTTATTTAGCGGGTATATTTCCAAGGTGTCATTAATCTTATTATATAAGTACCAAGAAGCAAAAGTATTTGTTTACGTAAGCATGTTTTATTTTATTTTATGTATGTTATGCTATTTAAACCAAATTACATGATTTTCATTAAAATCACACGCAATCATGTAAATCTAGTTCGACCTATATTACTAAAGAGCAAACACTAACGACACTTTACCCACCCTTTTGTGGAAACCTCCTAGTCTTTTACGACACCCCCGGTAAACAAGGCCCGGTAAACATAAAGTTTAAATTGTAATAACAGAGCGATCATTAAAAGATTATGTTAAACACGTTTTCAAGCCTTTAATAAAAGTGTTAAATGCTCTGCGACAAAAGTAAAAGAGCAAAGCTGTTAGCGAAGTGTTAACACCAAGTTTATTTAATTAAATTGAGTGGTTCACTTCTGTTATAAATAACAAGAGTTTTCTAATAAATTAATACAGAACAAACTCAAGGGACTCGACTATTGGTTACGCTTCGCTACGCACTGAGCTACGGCGTAGCAATTTGCTACGATCGTTTATTTCGGAACCGTCCTTTGTGTTTTGGTCCATCATTTGGTTTTGGATAAAATATTTTTTTAATAATCTGATCATACCTATTGTACTCCAATAATTAATAATTTTATAGACGTATATTTTTTCTTTGTGTTATTTACAACCGAACGTAGAAACGTAGAACGCGTAGCTGTGTAAGTGTGTAGGTTCTCGATAACTCTGCAAATAGGCGAAAAATCCGGCGAGTAATCTTTATGGCGTAGTCTGGTTTTCGAAAAGCCTTATCAATGATATAAGATTGTAAAAAGAGCCTCTTTATGTGAGGCTTGGGAGCGTTAACTACGATTCTTATCAATTTCTTCGCTTTTTAATGCCGATCGTAACTTAATAATATATTCTAATGAAAGTACGCCAAAAATCTTTTATATTGGTCATTGAGATAGCACAAAAGACACCGCGTTAGTTCTTACTGGGGTGGTAACGTTAGCAACTCAGCACTCTATCGTTCAACTAATGGGATTCAGATACTTTGCACACGAATGGGTATATCAAGGGGGGAATTTCAGCAAAGTGGAAAATGTGGAAATAGCTTAATTTTGCTAATCGCAGCTGAGTATGATTAGGTTCTTTTAATTCAACTGACAATAAGCTTACCTCGAACTGCCTTGAAGTTTATTATAAGGTGAATTAAAACCATACCAGTGGGATAATTTTGTAACACACTCACAATATTTATGGCATTAATTTTGACAATTCAACAATATTTATTGCGGTATATACGCTGTTGAACAAAATAATTTTGCAAACATATGATGCAATGGTTTACGAAGTCCTCCAAAATCCTTCGGATTGTGTGAAAGTGTGTTACGCAATTAGTATGCAGATCAACTTTAGACTAATTCCAGTAACAGATGACAAGAAGTAGGTTTTATTTGCTGTATTATCTGTAAAGAGTCAAGATAGAATAAGTAGGGTGTCATTACCTGTATGCCCGATACTAATATAGAAGGCAGTGGGCCACACTTCGAAGTAGCCGTCCACCATGCTGAAGATGAGGCTGCCAATGATGGCCAGCGCCACAGGCCAGCCCAGCGCCACCACCCAGTACGGCAGCCTCAACTGGCACCTGGTCTTGTGCAAGTACCATCCCACCACCATTCCTGGAACAAATGCAAGACTTTTTAAATGGGTCCATATTGGCTCACCTAAAGTTCTTTACCCGAAATTGTTCTTCCTAATGATTTGTAATCCGAATGATCACTCTTCCTAAAATTTTTCATCATAAAGTTTTCATTCATACTATTTGTAGTGCTACCGGCGATGTTCATAACACTCATGTTTCCGAAAATTGTAATTAATAATATCATTAATGTAAATATATTTAAACTCCTACTGTTTCTTATCATAACGCTTTTATCCCTAAACATAACTACCATAATATTTTCATGGCCTGGGAGTTTATACGGGTAAGTAATATATGATATAATTACAAAACCTCTAATATTTACAAGATATAACAACTGAACCTATAATTTTATTTGATGTAATGATCAGTTAATACAATAAACGATTGATATAATTTTAATGTAACTAATTTCTATAAGAATAACAGACAATTAATATAAAATCGTTTGATATACCACTCAATAGACATAAAACCCATTTAGTCTAATTTGATAAAAACTTTTTTTTCATCCTATGTCGACGGAGCCCCGCTTCGCGGGGTATTTCTGTGTAAAGGGTTTAAAGTAACCTAACCAAACCAAACCTCAGGGTGCCCTTCGCTCGCTTTTGCATCCTATGTTGACGATCTAAACAAAAAAGATATGACTTTGAATAATAGTGTAAAAGATGGTTATGTTGAGAAAATATAGGAAAACAAATAAAAGTATAATAGATGTTTATTGCTACTGACATTATGAAGTTGAATGCTTCGGATTTATGAACATTAGTGACAGAGTAGTTAGGAGTTGTGATTGTTAGGATGAAAAATGTTAGGAAAAACATTTTCGGATTTCCAATTATTCGGAGTTGAAAATTTAGGTGAACTTTGGCGCACCCTTTTTAAATTGCTGAGGAAGGTTGTTCGTATGTAGATTTTCTTTTCCATTTTATCTAATGTAAAGTCTTCGTTCTGAGAGCAATTATGTTGATTGAAATAACTTAGTCATTCATTTAGAACATTGGAATATTTTGTTTTCGTTAGAATCCCTAAATACAGCGCTTCAAAGCTGCTACAGTATAATATATGTAAATATTTGTAAATTGGCGATCCATGGAGATTACAATCGGAAGCCATACAGAATTGGTTTGATCAGACATTCACGCATGTATTGTATATTACATGAGCGGAATAAATTCCACTGATGAGACCTGAGACAATTGAAGATGATAGGCTAGGCAGCCATAGGTACTTCCTCCCGATAACAAAAATCTAATAAGTTTTTCAACGACCTCGGCTCGCTCGCGTCAGGCTGACTTGTGTTTCGCTAGTTATTTTTACACCCACGTTCTACTTTCAGACTACCTTCCAGACAGTGCTGTTTAAGGTATGTTGTATGTCTGTTTGAATCAGATCCGAAGAGCGTGCTCAAATAAAATATTCATACACTCGCTTATTTTGAACAGAATATCAGCAGGAAATTGTAAAACAAAAGACAATACACATAATTGGATGTCTAAACGACAAAATACACGCACAATTTGTAGAGAATAGAAAATGCCGAAATAGAAAGGAAGTTTCTTCTCATGCAAATGACGCAAGAAAAGGAGTTCTATTGATAATAATCAATGTTCATGTCGGGTACCTAACCTACGTACTCGAATGGTGTGAAACGGACTGAGCAGTGAGCGAAGTTGTCGGATTGTTCAGTCTACCATTTACGCTTTGTCGAACGCGTTCATGATTCCCTCACTGACCAGCGAAAGGAAACCAAAATGTAGTGAGCGTATAGCTTTCTGGTAGGATCAATAAAATCTCAGTAAAAGGCTCATTTTCGGGGATTACGCGAGGAGGCGAGTTCGGAAGGGCTACCCAATCAGTGGCGCGTCGAGCATTCCGCGCGATCTCGGCACGGACGGCTTGTATCGACCCACATAATTTTTAACAGAGCTTTTATTTTATTGCATACTACTAGACTAGCGGAGCGCGCCATTTTGACCTATTTTATTTAATATGTGTTTTTCAATTCCCCGACATTGTTTCGTGAACTGAAACTGCATACATAACACAATGTAGGCTACGTGAAGTTGAACAAATGAAGTCCAACAATGAACCCTCACAAAAGACTGCCATGTTTTAGTGTTAGAATAAATTTAACAACAGAAAAATGAAAGTTGTTAAATATTTTGTTGATATTATGTTATGACATACATATTTATTGATAGTTTAAATATAATATTCTTTACTTTACGCAATGCGACCACGGATGTTTTTCGCGAGGCACATCTACTTTCGTAATAATACATAACTGTATGTAATACGAAGCAGCTTTATGATAAACAAGGACATACAGAATTTGGTTAGTTAGGTATATTAAAAAGATAAAGTACTTAATCCCTGAAAAGACAAATGTTCTTCGAAAAGTGTTTTAAAACACTTAATAATAAGAAGGATGACGCACGAATATATTTAACAGAGGTATAGTGGCCCGTCATCCAATTTCACCCGCTCTTCATAATTTATCAAAGTTGAAATTGCTTCAGAGGGTTATTCGATTTAAGAAGCTGAGAGGTTCGCCGATACTGATATAATAAAAAACCTCAGCTAACTTGAGATGACGGAACATGCGTAACTTTGCCGGGGATTGGAATACTTAGTCAACTGGTAATTACTTCTTGCTACAACATTCATCCATCACAGTCTATTCATAATTTCGTCCAAGTTTTACTAAGATCGACGAGCACCAACAAATTTTTTCTTAGTTTTCCTGCTGTAATTGGATTCGGATTTGTCTTTGTGATATTAAAAGTTTAATCCTCTTACCAACTAGATAGGGTCCGATCCTCGACCAAGGCTTGTCGTACAGCGGGTCGAACATCTCGAAGGGCTCCTGTATCCTCGCCTTATATTGATGCCACACCGATATGTAGATGGTGGTTGCCCAAGAGCTCACTAGTAGCAACCCTAGTGATATCATCGCGGACTTTGGATGCCTGGAAATATAAATATTATACTGTATAATATACTACACCCACAAGAACAAGACCAACAAATAAAACAAAGATATGAAAATACGATACGCAAAGTTGGGGAAGAAAAGTAGGAAGCTCGCTGAATAAAGTGTTAGGAGGACATTAGGACCGCGCTGTCTAAATGCCGTTTCAAGATTCTACAAAAGGATTCATAACTTAAATCGGCTTAATAGTTCCTCAGGCAACTTGTAAGAATTCACTAAACAAACTTTTATACTTTAGGAAAAGATTGTCAACGGAAAAAAGCAGAGTTTTTACAAGAATTTATACATTTACACGACACTAGGTAATACAGAAACCAGAGAAAATGTACGCTACATTGTGTCACTGACTTTTATACATTGCTTTTCATTTTCCGATTTTCATATTTTAAATTCACACTTACTTCACAGAAATGAGTAGCAGTATAATTCCAACGACGTAGAACTGTGTGTCGTTGGCCATGTACCACGACCACACCATGCACATCTCCCGCTGAGGGTACAGGTTGTTGATGTATAGCAGGTTGCGCCACCAGTACTTATCACATGTAATATGGTCGAAAATCGCTGGCTCGAAGACTGATCTATCGTGCGTATACCTAAGAGCAATCTCGTTTAGACCAATCACAAAACCGTAAGCTGGGGTAAGTCTAACTAATCGATAAGAGAATAAAATGAAGAAAGACTTGATCATAGCTACGAATTCTGCTATGGAGTAAGCGCTGCTTTTCGGCTTGTCCAATAAATCCTCCTTGAAAGATTGTTGGCTTATCACAGAGATGGAGAGTGCGGAATTACTGAAGCCGTTAAGATTCTTGTTGATGTCCTGTTTGTCTTGCTGCTCAGCTTTTGCGGCTTTTTTGTCTTCTGTTCGTAAGAATAGAATCGTGACGAGTATCCCACTGTAACAAATGAGAGTAGGTTATTGAAGACTTATATTACGAGGGCCAGTTAATACGAGTTGGTCAGTTGATGTTACAAAGGATACTGAGAGGCCATATGAAGGAATTGATAACTATTAAGCTCTAATGTCCGACCCTTTTAGGTCATTCACTGATGGCTATCATGGAAGAGATTCTTTATAAAATATTGCCCTAAGATAGCAAAAAACGTTATAATGATTTTCTAACACAAATTGTTTATTTTATGTATAACGCTTTAACGTCATTTTAGAATTTGTACTAGCACAAGATTTTACTCGTACCTATTGCTCCAGTCTGATGGTGCCCATCGCTAAGCATCCATCATCCCTTTATCCTCTTTAATCGGATCCACTTTTATAGCTAATAAAAATAAATTATCTACTTGATTACATCGCCCAAGTGAACCACATTAATTTGATTTACACCCGTCTTATAACACGTACGAAGTTACCCTTGTGCACCCGGTATTACCAGGGCTGTCAAACACAAAAGGAGGAAAAAGAAACTGCTCGAACTGCCCAAATAAATTGGGCATTGTTATAACAATATAACATTATAGGAACTCGTGTTTCGATAAACTTTGTCTACCACAAATACAAATATAGAGTCAGGTAACGATACACGGCGTAATTTTGTTGTTCACTTTGTTCTTTTGCGTGTAGCAAAACAGTAATGAAAATTGTCATGCCCACGGCACATGTCAATTTGTACCGGACACGGCACAAAAAGGTCAACCATGTTCCCAAAAAATAGAATGATAACCCTAGTAGAGCTGTATAAAACGTATAGGTGAATAAAACAGTTTTATGAGACTCGAAATTGATGTCCGCAGCTTTTTACCGCTCGAAAATCTATAAATAACTGTCCCTGTAACTATTCTAAATTGACAACGGCGGGCGTTAGCAGTCCTTTCGGAGTTTCGGTCGTAATTGGATTTGACGGTCAAACAGTCTGATGGATATCAAAGCGGATAAGGGTTCCATTGTCGCTCAAATGTAAGCTCAGCTAATCGTTAATCAAAATAAATGTTCATTTGTTTTTCATCGTAATTAAATGTTTTTGAAGCCAAAATGTGTGGACAGTCCTGTGGGTAATCGTAGGACCGGAATTGAATATACTTACTTAGGTACACATTCGCCTTAAAAATAAATATTGAATGGGTCTAATTAATTTGATACAAAGATTCGTTTTCCATTACGAAAGTCATATAACACGTTGAATTTTGGTAGATTTACATTGGTACACAGACACGCCTTACCTTATAATTTAGGTCAAGATGGCATTCTTCCCACTTAAAAGAAAGTTAACAAAAGTTGTTCGAACAACTTCGCAGCTAAACGTTTAAACCGATTTTAATGGAATGTTAGAGTGGTATTTTGAAACTCCTCAAGGTATAAAATTTGGTTAGTACGTTATACACGAAAAAATCAAAAACTTTTTATGTGCATAGAGGTGCGGGCTAAAATTTAAAATTATATCTATACTTAATATTAATAAAAAGGGAAAGAGCGCATTTTGTGTTTGTTTATTTGTGGAGGGTAATCTCCGGTACCATAGCTCCTATTTGAAAAATTCTTTCACCATTTGAACGGCACATTGATTCTACATTACGTATTTTAAACATACACAATTAAAATAATTAATAACAATTAACATTCTAGCCGTGGGGGCTTTTTTTTAAACTTAATTTGTAATTATTTAGTAACAAGACCATAAAGTTTGTGTTGAATTGTTGATAACAGCACCCCGGGGGTGTCTTGTGCTTTATCAAAGGTTATTATTTCGTGCCAATTTTTCCGCTATTTATTTTGTTTGTAAAATTTAGTTTTTTATTTTATTTTTTTAACAGACTGATAACAACTTGTAATAACCGCTGTGACACCTAATCGCCACTCCGTATTATGCAAGTAAATATATTCAAAAATAAATACTAATGAAATACTATTTTGAATTCATGCAAACCTAGTACTTTTTGTTAGGTTACTGCTCAGAACCTATGCACAACGTATCGTGAACACAATACCGTCTTCAGCACTGACGGTGGACCATTTTTTTGTGACAGGTGAAAAGTGGTCGACCGTCAGTGTCGCGGTTGAAAATTATACTGTTTCGGTGAAACAGTCAAATTTTCCAAATCAACTTTGAGTCTTATGGTTTAGCGATAAAGTTGAAAATCTATTAAAGAAATTTGACAGATTGTAGTAGCTTGATGCCTGTACATATATTGCACCCGCGCGAAGCCAGGGTGTGTCGCTAGTTGGTAATAAAAATGCCTCCGGAAGAAATTCCTTTACGCATGTTACATAACTAATTTAAATGCTATCATATGAACTTCTTTCCTCGTAGGACATGAATATTAAGATTATTTACCTTCTATTTTTACTGAAGGCCAATTTTCTGTAAGTTAATGCATTAAATAAACCTAGTTTACATTGTTGTATAAATTTTGAGTGTGTTTTAGAACTACGTAACCGTAAAAATGATATGAACATATGATGAATAAGTGCGTATTGCAATAAACATAATAAAATCGGCGTATTATTGCATTACAGAGAGCATTGAGAACAGTGGTGGCCCAGTGGTAACGGCCGCCCCTTACCAGTTGTAAGTCGTAGGTTCTAACCCAGACAGGCGCTTTACTTTATTTTATCAACACTGCTCTCAAAACGGTGAATGAAAACATTGTGAGAAAACCGGCACGTCCTAAAACCAAAAATCCGAAGACATGTGACATGTTTCAACCCGCACTGGACTCGCGTAGTGGATTACGGCCCACTCCCTATCACCGAGAGGAGGCCTGTGTCCCAACAGTGGAAACATTATAGGCTGATAATTATTAATGTTATGTATTGCATTACAGCATAAACCTCATTTTATTCGAGGATATTTCTATACATCGTCATTATTTGCAAACACGGAACATCTAAACATCATAATTCTGGTCGGCTCCTATAGTTGCTAAAGTGTCCCAAGTAAGTGTTCCGTTGTCTATTAGTCATCTAAATAGCTGCTCTATCTTCAAGAACCTACAGCACGTTTTTCAAAGTCAAAGCATTTATTTCGAACTAGCTGCGCCCCGCGGTTTCACCCGCGTAAATGTCGATCCCGTGGGAATATCGGGATAAAAAGTAGCCTATATGTTGATCGAGGGTATCAGCTACCTCCATACAAAATTTTATCTAAATTGGTCCAGCCGTTTGAGCGTGAAGAAGTAACAAACATATAAACACACACACACACACAAACTTATGCCTTTATAATATTAGTGTGATTATAGTGTGATAGGCACTTTTGAACGTAAAAATTTACAATAAAATAGAATTGATTCTAGTCGCCCCTTCCAAAAGGTAGTTTCGTATTGAGAAGAACGGGCAAGAAACCCCACCTCCATCTAAAGTGCAGCCCCGCTCAGCCAATACCACGCCAGCCTCAAAACAATATGAGGAAAATACACACAAAACGAAGAAAATAAATCTAATAACTGACCTGATAACAAAGAAGGTGTCGACACAATAGGATGCGTTCCCGACGGACTGGTACCAGAAGTTCCGCTCGGTGATGACGCGCATGGTCTTGTTGTCAGCCACGTAGAAGATGGTCAGGTACGTGTGCACCATTATCACCCAGATCACCGACATGAACCTGGAAATGTGGATAGTGTTAGCTTCTTACAGTACAAAACCTTAGTAGGTTCAAGTCTAAAATGCTGTCAAACGTGGTTTTCGCCTGTTAGGATCATATAAGAACGATGAATGTTGCCCTTTTGTCTTGATGTATTCTCCGGATTAGCGCAAAAACGGCTGAACGGATTTGCATGAATGAACAATGGATAATTTTGTATGGACCCCGTACCCACCCTTGTAGGATTATAGACTTGGTGTCATTTAGATGTGGTTTATGGGAGTAATTTAAAAATGTATGAACGAATGAATGAATGAATTGGAGACAGAAGTTATGACAAAAGTTGTACTTTTTTGCATCAAAGTCTGTTCTATTGATTTAAAAGAGCAATAAATAATAGCTATATCAAATAATAACGAATAATTATTTCCTACCCTGACCTACTTAGCTACCTTCCTTGCGTACCCACGTACTAATTAACTAATTGCCTATTTCGTCCCTAAAATGTTGTAACGTCATAATTAAAAAGTTTCAAAAAGCTCATGTGAATAAATGAGTGAATTTATGATAGAAATAACTACATGAATATGTTTGAGTGACTAATATAAAAATTATAGACTAAATAAAATCATTCATTCATTCATTCAAATGCGATATAAGTAGGTACCTACGGCTCGTATCTGCTGCGAAAAATATTAATTCGGCAGCATTGTATTTCTCGGAGGGACCGCGGGTAAAGAAAATCCCCGTGGTACCTTCCAGCCAGGGATTACGGGAGGGACGACAGGTCACACACGATTAAAACCACCATTCATTCAAATACACTAGATAATTAGAAAACAAAGTAAGATCACGTCATAAGCATCTTTTCTAAATTGTATTATTGCTCTCAATGATTATTTCATCCCAGGCACTTGCCTACGAAGTTATCTAGGTGCCTGCCAACACCTAAGTAGCATATAATACAAACATTATGAGCGCAGGCACCTAAAGTCCCATAGGTACCTGTCACGCAGAGCCAATAATAGGCTTTGATTGCTTCTCTGCCTTGGGTATTCGATTCTATCAAAACGTAGGTACGCCTAATATATTTTATTTGATACGAGCCTCGATGAAATGCGGTCTCGAAATAACGAGCAGTTTTCTGTTGCTAACCCATACTACGACATACTGGGACTAGGGCTGAAAGACACACCTATATTATAATTATTAATTATATATAAGGGCGCCATAGTTCCTAGTACTAGGCAAATGAGAAAACAGGCGCGTCAATGGCGCGAGGAGTGAATTCACAAGGGCTTTCGGCATATTTTTCCTCCCGCAAGCTACAAAGTAACCGCTTTATAAAAAATATATAATATATTCAAATACTTTTCTTAAGGTATAGGTCTCAAGTTGCTACGAAGAATGATGGCACACAGATAGTTTATAATCTGGGTTAATATATTGGGTACTTTTAACCCCGGTAGTACGTTCCCGTGAGTTATGTTCTGACATCCACGCGTACAAAAGCTAGTTTTAGAATTAAGAACAGTGACGGTCAGTACCATACCTAAGTACCTACATCGTACCTATATAGGAACCCTCATAATATACTTACTATACTAAGTCCGTGATACTAAACTACTGACCGTTAAAGTGGAACTAATTTGTGAAGTTTGATTAACTTTCGTTACCCGCGTCGGAATAATGCTCAGAACTAACTCTATAAAATCTATCGATTGGATACACAAATATCAATGCTTCTATTGTGGTTCTACAGTTATTTACTACGGGTACAACAAGTTTCCCATTTAGTAGCGATTTACGTTGGAAAACCAATCATAAGCGCGTAAAACTAAACAACAGAACAGAACGCGCTCCAATCAGGCTTTAGTACAATACTTTAGATCAACGGGCACTTTGTACGAGAGTTTATTGAGAACCGATCGAGATAGGTAGCGGACACACTGAAGTAAAATAAAATGATTGGAACCGTACATTTGCATTCATATACTCACATAAGCTGATATGGGACGAAAAAAGTTCCGTAATAAAAGAAACGTACCTCATTCCGTGTAGACATGTGAGGGCCCCATCGTTGGGCAGGTCCGTACTGAGGATCGTCCGCCCATTCGACAAGATGGAGAACGATAACAGCACCTCCGACCACACTCCTGAACACAGAAAAGGACAACTTGAATTGAAATAAAGATAAGTTCCACTAAAGGATCACAACTTCAAAGTTCTTTGAGAACGTTTTCCTAGAACAAAGGAATTGCTTTGATTCTTGTTTCCGATTTATAGACTCGACTACTTCACTTTGCTATTTATTTTAAAGAAATTCCATACAAACAATAGATCGCAACTCAATTGGATAACATTGATTCACAATGTAATATCCTGCGACACAATTTTACAAAAATAAATCTGGAAAAGGATTTGGGGGCTCGGAGAAATCATAAAACCAAGGCCGTAAGTCCAAGGTAATTACTTTGGAGTTTTTACTACAATAGGCAATATGTTTGTAGCTGGAATAGCGGTATTACATATACCCAGCTACAGGTAGTAACGCGTCACATTAGCTAAAATTTAGTCTAATTCTCATTAAGTGAAGAATGTCTCACGGGAAATGCTATCACCGTCAGCTTAATGTCCCCCTGACTTGTGCTTATAACTTACTTAGCGTAGACATATAGCCACAACATTAGGGTTACTTAACATGCTATTAGCACAGCGAATGACAATTAGTTATGTTTCATAGCCCGTATATTATGCTCTCCATGAGAGAACAACTATCATCTATTATATCTGGTAGGTAATGCTGGTTTAATCGCTGAATCCGCGGAAATTATTACTGTTTTTAATCCATCAGGCAAGCGATTACCCACTTTCTAGGTCCAAGGGAGTTCTATCTAGTGTTTAACGAAATATACTTACAAAAGCAAAGGAAAGTAAATTCTCACAAATCTCGTGAGAATAATAATATATGTGTCGCAGGTTTATGACGAAATCAGGGTTTTCATCAAAAACCTAGGCTTTTGATCAAGAACCGGAAGAAGACAAAATTATTAATTTATATTATCATAAACCTAAGAAAATCCAGTTTTTTTTTATCAAAAACCTGAACTTGTTAAGGTTTATGATACAATTTAAGCTCTTGACGCGATCGAATGGAAGATTTCGATTAACGGGGATTTACCGCGGGCCCCGCCGCGCTTCACCAGCACTTGCGTGCACCTCAGTCTCAAATCACTACGCAAAGGAGCAACCCGTGAAATGTATGTAAAATTATTAGATAACAGTTTTCTTTTATTTCAAATTATTTTTAAAATTTCTTGATGCAACCTCAATTAGTGGAGAATCAATATGGATTATGTGCTAAATGTCAAGTCATATCAAATCAAATCATTTATTTTTGCCAACATGGGTAGGAGTATAGTGTTATGTAACATGTTTTGATAATGTTCTCCATGCATTGTCTTCACTTGGGCATGCAATACATAAATTACTACCAAAATACCATGTTGAATAACAATAAATACTTACTACAAAATTATTAAATTGGAAAATCTTTATAAACATTTATTTTTCACTTGGCACACACACACATCACATATTTTTTTTTATTGCATTTATAATTATAACAAATAAATAATTGTTTGTTGTCTCTTAATTGTTTTATTTATCTAGAGAAATAGCAACCGACATTGTTTTTAACCGACTTCAAAAAAAGGAGGAGGTTATCAATTCGACTGCATTTTTTTTTTTTTTTTTTTTTTTTTTTTTTTTTTTTTTTATGTTTGTTACCTCATAACTTGTGACTGGGTGAACCGATTTTCATGATTCTTTTTTTATTTGAAAGCTGGTGCTTCCCGTGTGGTCCCATTGTCACCATTTCAATATCTGATGATGGGATCTTAGAGAAATCGAGGGCAACCCTCAAATTTTATAGGCTCACTTATTGTTTTTCGCATATTTTATGAAGTATCTTGTGTATTTGCGTATGGTTGTCACCATCTCAGGTAGCTGGGCTGATGATGGAAGGTACAACTCCTTAACAGTAAAAAGTTACTCGAACAGGAAAGGACTGTTTTAGTAAATTGTTTTGAGGTTTGATAGGGCATTTGCCACATTTGGTCTCATGATCATCAAGTCATGATCTGATGCTGCAGTCAGGATAGTCTGCAGAGTACCTAACTCCTCGACAACTAACAGCAGATATATCGTGTTTAGGCTCATTGAAAAGGGCTCGATGTGTGGATAAACGTACTGTTAATGAGGAACACCAAAGTACGTACAGACCTGATGCTGAAGCCAGGAGCATCAGAAAAAGTACCAACCTTGAAATTACAGCACCGTAGTCGTGTTTGGGCTCATTTTAAACAGGACTAAATTTTAAGTTCAATGTAATGTTGACATAAGTCTGGCCTGATGCTGCAGCCAGGATTATCAGCATCTAGTCTAAAAGCATCAGGTCAAGATTTGATGATGGGATCCTGGAGTAATCGAAGGAACTCTTCAAATATTATAGGCACACCTATAGCGATTTGGGTATTTTTTATAGTAACTCGTGCATTTGCTCTCGGAAAGCACTATTTGGTGAAGTGGAACTGATGATGAAGACCACAGATGGCCATCGGAAGTACTCAATAATATCTAAGTATTTCACGGGTTGCGATTCAATTACTTTAATATGGTTGCTAAGCAATTTATGCTCGTCACAATGTGAATGGTGATATGGAGCTGATGGTGGACCTGGAGAACTCCTCAACAATTAACTTCCCTGCATCGGGAAAAGCAATATTTTGTTTGTAAAAGGCGATAATCACTAGGCTATTGTAACTTAGATAAATTATAAGCAGACCCACTAAAAAGCGTGAAATAAAAACTTTTTAAGAAAAAAAAACCGACTTCCAAAAAAACACTACAAAGTGAAAAATAACTTTATTTCGGAAGTCGGTGGCAAAAAACTAAAATACAGATCCAAAGACACCGACTTCCGAAATAAAGTTATTTTTCACTTTGTAGTGTTTTTTTGGAAGTCGGTTTATTTTTTTCTTAAAAAGTTTTTTTATCATAAAAGTAATCCAGTCTAGGTTTTTGATAAAAAAAACTGGATTTTCTCAGGTTTATGATAACATACAGTAATAATTTTGTCTTCTCCCGGTTCTTGATAAATAGCCTAGGTTTTTGATCAAAAACCTGATTTTGTCATAAACCTGCAACATATGCATGCTAAACACAAGACCCACTGTCGTAATTTGCGAGCTGGTCGCAAAGTTATGCCTCTCAACAATTGTATTCCTTGACCTCACGACTTCAAACTTATTCAAACTTCTTAATTGTCGGCTTATGAACGAACTTTATTTTCAGAGCTATGAAGAATTGGCAGGTTTTTTTTTATACTTACCCGAACAAAATGGAAAGTTCTTAAAATATTTTCTTTTCATAATTCCTTGAAAAAGTAGTTTTCTAATATGTTAATTATCTTTTGGGAACTTTCTCATCAAGGTTTTAGGTTCATTATTTTTAATATATTCTCATTTATTTGGAAGAAAGCAAATTAATTTCGGAGTTGCGTACATCATTTTGGGCTCATTGTCTGTGTTTTCTTTGTTGGAGGCGATTTAAAAGGTCTGCATATTTTTCATTATCTTCTTAATTATTATCAGAAATTCCTTCGCGACCTCTTAGACTTCGAGAGTTCTTCAAACACAATTTAGCAAACTCGTACGTATATGTCTAGTATGTGTGTATGTAGTGGCTCTCTCCACATAACGCACATTAGGTACTCACCGCAAGTTTCTCGTCGAAGGTCCCTATCGCCATTGTCTGTGCTCACTGGCTTCCCATCGGCAACCGGCACATTGTTGTTGGCCTGCAAATATCGTAACGTCAGAAGTGCTCATTGGCTACGAACAATAGAAGAGCCTCCAACCCTTGTCACATACCTAATTGTTCGTTTGGAATAAAATTGAAAACCAAGTATAGAAACCGTTAGATAAGTACTTTGTAATCAGTATGATCTATGAGTTCACAGTCTGAGAAACTTTCGTTTGTGTTTGCTGCTAAGTTAAGATCTGCATTAAGGCCAATTAAAATAAAAAAATATAAAATTTAAGGTCGATTTAATGAAACTGACAGTCTATTGAATTAAAAATGTTAAACTCTTTGCTAAAAGTAAATAAAATCGAACTGTGACATTCAATTAACACCTCTCCCGTTTTTATCAAGGTCGTTAATCGCATGTCCACGATGTGCCCTCCGCGCCACATCGCGCCACATCCGTATCCCCCCGCGATGCGATACCTTGGTAATGATAATGGAATTTTTTTGGTTTCACAACATATTGTATATTAAAACCATCCTCTCACTTACTTTAAAAGCAATTATAATTTTAAGCTAACCTTTGTTTGATCTACTAAATGAGTATGAGACAGTGAGTAGGTTTATCAACATAATTGGACTTTCGTAATTAATTTCTTCTGTACTTCAATAATGGAGAGTTTAAAATCCGCTTATTAATTGGATATTAAAGCCGGCTGATGGGAATATAGGAAAAATGTGGACAAAATATTGAATGGCACAAAAGATCCGCTCACCCAGTCAGTTGACGCGATGAGGTTAAACGGATCGATTATTTTCGACGCTGCTAACATCCATAGCCTATTGATATTGATATTAGGTATGCTATTATACTATTATGTGGCGATTTATTCAATATCGCCTAACTTTTATTACTATAATACCAGGGTTTGCTTAAATTCGACTGTGTAGAAGAGAAGCTGTAAACAGCTGATTAAACAAAAACTATCGCAACAAACGAAGGTTTAAAAAAGACATAAGAAAATTTTCAAAGTTTTAATATTTGAGTGGACACAGAACTTTTCGGCTTAATAATAAACGTCCCTTTACTGTTTCGTCGACCACACAATGCCATTCGGTCACGTTTGTTTTTAAAAGAGCTTAGTTCAAATTAATTTGTATGGTACCGTTGACTGAAAAATACGACGACCTTTCGACCTGGGTCGGGCGTGACTGGTTGTTACACGCCATGCTCAATCTCACGGGTAGGTATGTTTAATGAAACACCTCTTCGAATCCAGGAAATGTTTTTTCCTTGTTGTCGCTACCACGATGTTTGTACGGCCATCTTAATTTATTGCCATCGGCACAAAATAACAGCTCAACTGTCACTAATGAGACACATTACTTTTCTATTGCTACTGAACTTAATAAGGTTAGTAGAGCCTTGTGTCTGTCACTTGATATACCTGTGTGACAGGCTCTTTCTGAAGCTCAAATATCTCATACTAATGCCCTGGTTCAGAAGAATACTGTTAAAATTAAAGATATTATAAACGAAAGTACCAACAGGTTGCTTATGGTTGACGTCGGTTGCCACTTCGAGGTCGTCGTCCTTCATCAGCCGGTACTTGCGCTCCAGGTAGCCCTCATACAGGGACGCGAAGAACATCAGGATTCCTACCAGGGTCACCACCGTTCTGAAACAAGACACCGTTATTACACACAAAAGTCACAATTGTACAGGAACTCATATTTCAAACCTTATCTCGTATATTCAAAGAGCTTTCTGTTTCTAAAAGTTTTGTAGGTAAGTAGTTGAAGTTTACTGAATATCTCACAGAATCTTTAATGACATTGTTAGCGGTAGAACTCTTAGCATGTTTTAGAATTGAACAGCTTCCAAACACTTGTTATCACGCAAGCATGGCGACGGCCAGGAGAGGCTTTAACGAGATTCTTGGCACTCGTTCAGAACCTTGTTTAACAACTGGTATTTTGGCAAACTCACACTTTAGCGCAAAACAGCCAGCCAGCAAATACACATTTAAATAAGGAATAAAAACTATGAGTCCAGTGGGCAGTGTGAACATTGCATAAAAACTGTAATTGCCCGCAGTGTTGCAATTCCAATCTACTGAAATTATTTTTAAATCCAAAATACTAATGGTCTACTTGTTTTCATAGAAGAGTATTATAGTTTAGTGCCTTTGTTTCTCCTTGTGGAATATGTGCGTGCCCTAACATACGTGATCGCAATAGCTGTTAGTACTGGGGTCGCATTGCTAAACGACTCATGTGGATAATACATCTTCGTCTAAGACGTTTCAGCATCAGTCTTTGAAAAGGAGTTGTCAGACAAAGCGCGCAATAAGTACGTTAATGTGTTAAAGTTATTAAGTAATGATAGTTCTGACCTTAACAGAGACATTGTGTTTAGTAATAGACTTTGAATTGAATGTGTGACATTCAGTCAACTATATTCTAAGCCTACTATGTATCTGCGACTCGACTGTCGGTGAAGTCTAAAATACGCAATCCCGGGCTCATTAGGACAACCTAAGTACCTAGTTGTCATGTCGTCATTATCCTAAAATTACACAATAATGTACTTACAAATAAGTCAGCAGTAAGAAAAAAATTAGAGGATCACGAAAGGTTAAGTGTGACAATCTTGAATATTGCACTTTGTAACAATAGCGAATGAAAAACGCTAATCACTCACTCAAAAAAATTGTATTTAATATTTTGAAGAGCGACTCTTTCAGTTTAAAATATTTGTTGATAAAATACGTATTTTCGGAAATCGCGCCAAAAGAAAACTACAAACATTATTTTGGGGCATTTGTAAACAGGTAGGCAAAGGTTTCCACGGATAATGCCTACAAGAGGATATTTTAATTCATATACAAACGTGTACTACAGTAAGAGTTGCGAATTACGTTTTACATAATTATATATTTGTGTTAAATTCATATTTTGTACTCACACACTAGTGTGAGTACCAATTTAATTTAATAATTATATAAATCAGGCATGCGTTTGGTTGGTTGCATTCGGAATTATTTAAATACAGCCATGACATACCTAATTATTGTATTTTGTTGACGTGCATTTTATTTATGCGTAGAAATATTAGGCAATATAATGCAATTCATTTTTGTGATAAATTAAAATGTTAGCTAATTGTATTAGTAACAGTTAGGTAACTAAGGTTAAATTACGTTGCAGCCTTTTTAAAAAACGAAGTTAATTCGTCTTACCATCAATTATCGAATCGTGCGAACTCGTTAATTTTATTTAAAAAAACTGTTCTTATCTATATGTGGTTATCTATGGCCGATTTTCACTTTTGTTTGAATTTCGAATTAATTAACATTCCCTGTCAGGCTGTCATACTAAGTAAATGTTTTCGGAGCTGTAAATCAACCTTGAATGGTGATGAGATAATGTAGTACCGACTTTCATCAGTGATTTACATAATACGTCATACGCAGAGAGATGAGTGAATTAATTAGTTCTACATAATAAACCTACTTGCCTCATTATTTGAAAATGAACCTTGTTAATTAAGTTATGTATAAATGTAAATAGGTAGGTATTATTTTGTGGAAGTACCAAATTTCAGTGCTCAAAACTAGTGAAACTACGTACCTTCCTAATTTGTAAGGAATATTGGGTTAATAATAATATTTAGAGTCGTTTTGAGTTTAGATATGATCATTAGGAGTACCTAACAGAACCTTTTAGAACAAATACATTAATGTTCAGTAGAACATGAATGTATTTGTTCTAAAATAAATGCAGAATATAAATGGTCTTGAAAAATTTTGTGTTTCTGTATGAAAATTAGTGTGCTATCTCAGTAATTTATAACTACTTACTGTCAATAAAATAATTTACATTCATGATACCAAACACGATTATCATTATTGTAATTTCATGTCACGTACATCAGCTTACTTAGGAGTGTTAGGGTGACCTAATACTCGTAAGTAAGCTCCTTAGTGAGCTGTGTAGCTCACTAAACGTTAACTAAATATACCACAAGGTCAGAAACTTTTTTATGCTTTAACTCCATCTTTGTGGCATCATTAACCAACGCACAAGGGACCTTGTTCGACTGTAGACAACTACTCTTACTTTCTCCAGTTTAAATATTAAATTAACTCATCTCTTCCTCGTACATATATGGTGGAAAGCCAGCCTTAAGCATACCCTTACCCTACCCCAGTTTGATTAAACAATCCACAGCATCTTACCCTAATATTTGCAGCTTAGGGTCAGCGAAGAGGTCGTAGTCTCCAGGTACGGGTCGCACGTTGAGGGTGGCGAAGGATGCAGCCAGGCCGGCAGTCGACGCCTGCGCAGCGGCGGCGCCTTCAGCGGCGCCTAGCAGCGAGGTGACCGCACTTTTGTCGCAGGATGCGGGCACGCACTCGCCGACAAGCATCAGTCTGCTCTGCATTTGAAAAAGAAGGAGATTAGCGAAAGAAATGGCTAAAATAAAAGGTAATCTTAATGATTACGTTGCATTAAAACATATTGCCGTTGTTCCTGGTCCTAATCTCTCTCCCATGAGAGTGAGGAAAGAGGGAGTGAACCTGTGTTTGCGCACACTTGTGCATTATAATATCGCCTGCATACCTGGCTAATCTCCGTAAAATTTTGCTGGCGTGACCAAAATTCGGTCGGGAGGATATTACTATTATAAAAATATTGCCTAGCGGTCATTAATATTCCGTTCGAGAGTGAAAACTCCTGAAGCATTTTATTATTATACCAACAGAAGGGGGATTAATTACGTTCAAACACTAAAGCCTCAACATCAGTCGGGTTAGTTAAAAAGTTAAGCAATAGAAGAAATAACTGAAACGACTTTGTTTTTCTTTTAACATGCAGCATAAAACTTGTAAACAACATTAAAACTGGTCAATGAAACAGTTGCCAGAGTACCAATTAAAAACAAAATGAGAGTTTTGAAAGGTTATCCATTATATGCCTGGGTCGAATCAATTGCCTTAGCAAATAGAGCCAGTGTTAGCCCGATAAAATTTCGATTTGAAATGAAATTTTGAATGACATTTAGATTTTGATTTGAAAAGATTTTTATAAAAAAAAAATTGTTTTATTTAAATATTTTTTTTTTAGATTAAATTTTCTTATTCGATAAACAGAAAATGGAGCAATGCTTTTAAATTTGAAGGAGTTTTTTGATGTAATACCGTGTCATAACGTAACCTATCAATTTCAAGACGTTCATTCAGTGTGCGAAAACTTCTGATTTTCGTATCAATTTTGTTTAACAAATAAGATCTGAGGAATAATACATTAGATTCGTACACTATTTTGTGCACTAAACTTTCATCTGGCCAGAGTTACTGAATGTACTCCATTCATTAGTCGAGCAGATATCACCGGGTGACCTTTGCGTAAGTTTGCGATACGTAATTGAATGTCAGTCAACGGAACAAATGCTCTCACACGATGTATCAGTGTACGACAGCTGGTAGTTCCCATCGCTTTTCTTCGTCTTTAAAGGCGCTTCCTCACCGGGAGCATTCGCCTATAATGTAGCAACCCAAGATTACACTGTAACGGCTAGGGCTTTGTAATTAGATCGCAGGCCGTCAACTGCATGTAGGTATAAGTCATCATCATCTGCCTAGCCTTTTCCCAACTATGACGGGGTTGGCTTCCAGTCTAACTGGATGCAGCTGAATGTCAGTATTTTATATGGAGCGATTGCTTACCTTTTCAGGTAGTTTGAAGAGATAATTGAAACCAGCAGGATAAAAAAGAAAATACCTAAGCTTATTTGACCCAGGTTAAGTAAGGCACGCAATATTCACATAAAAACAAAAAACATAAAATAGTATTCCGTGTTTTATGGCTGCGGATACGCTATTACTTATAATTAAATATGTAAGTAGAAGTAACACGGTCGCAAGTAAAGGTTACATACGGGTGAATGTTGAAGTGAGGGAGCGCCCTTAGAATTACGTATACCAATGCTCTAGATTTTTCTTTTCGAAACTACGAGCTTTCCGGCGACGTTTTGTTTAAGACTTTGAGACCATCCATCAATGTAAGGCTACGGACACGAAGTAAGCGGGCGCGGCGCGGCGGCGGCGGCGCGAGGAGCGGCGCGTTTCAATGCATAGATTTATATGGAACTGGCCTCGAAGGGAGCGGCGCATTACGGCGCGGGGGAGTGGCGTACTAGCGCTACGCACTAGTCTAGCGGTGCCCGTGCGTCTACATTGACGTAGTGTTGTGCATTTTATTTTTTGCTTTATTAATGACCGACGTTTCAAAATGTTGTATCAAAAAGATGTTGTCGTCGCTGTTTAGAAATTTCGTTCGCGAACAAAGACACTAATTTCTCATAACACAACACTACGCCACTCTAGCGCCGCGCGATCTGCCCGCTGGCTTCGAGACCGACTCTGCTTTGCCGCGCGGCCTCTCTCGCCGCGCCGCCCCGCAATCGCTGACTTCGTGTCCGTGGCCTAAAAGTTTGTCTTCAACTTTGTTACTTTACACAGCTATGTTAAATACGCTAAGCTGATCGCAAAGTTTAAGATGTTTTTATGTAGGTTGTCAAATGGGTTGGCAGGTTGTCTTTTAATTTTTTGAAAACATATGAAGGTTAACGTAAACGAGGAAAAAGGAGTAGGTATGTAAGGATCGTAGCAGGTGGCGTTTCATAGTTTCTGCCTAGCCACATGGTAAGAAGGCGTGAGTGTATGTTTGAAGGTATCCCCGAATCGCTATTAGAGTGGCAATAGCGGTCTAATGACCGCTACCCTTGTCCTAATATCTCTCCGTAGGAGGGTTCCTACGCAGAGTGTGAAACAATAAATATGTATGGTTTTTCGTTATTGGAACATCAACGGACTTTATTTCAGTTTTTTAAATAAAGAATGATAGATTTAGGTGGGTCAATGATCGCTATTGACAGGCTAAAGTGATTCGGGTATAGTTGAAAACATTGTTATGTGGTTCGATTGGGTTCAGTAATCCCAGCTGCGCACGTTTTTACCGCGGCGATTTTTTTAGCGCACGGGATTTTCAACGCACTGCTTAGCGCGGAGAATTGAAAATCCAAGAGTGTGTTTTTTTGACGCGCTGCTATGCGCTCTGTGGGATTCTCATCACTCGGCTCAACACCGAGGGTTGAAAATCCAGTGCGCGATAAAATCCCGCCGCGATATTTTAACGTCTGTGCGAACGTCGGCTAATACGAAAATTAATAGGCTATGAACTAGCCGTGTATTTACTTGTGAGCCATTTTAATAACAGGCCAGTGTCAAAATGACATAAAGTGGACTTTAATACCTGGATAGTAGGTATATTATCATAGCGCTCATTAGCTGTAATGTTTTGACAGGCTCTGACACCGTGTGATTATTAGAATTGTGGCCTGATGTTGCAACAACATCCAACTTAATGTTGATTTTCACTAATGTCGACTAATAATAATATACCTACTGATTGTGTAAATATTTATACTAATCTATATACTAATAATACAGCGGAATAATTTGTGTTTGTTTGCTTGTTTCAACGCGGTAATCTCTGGAACTAATACCAGTCGGATTTGAAAATTTCTTTTTGCGTTTGGTACCCCATTTTTGAGGAAGGCTATAGGTTATTTAATATCACGCATCATCAAAGAAAACAAGTCAGAAAGAACCTAAGCGAGGACGATGTAATAGCGCGGGCAGGCAATGCAATGCGACGCGTGTTTCGGGGGAGCAAGAAATTACAAGCGGACGAAGTCGCGGGCAGAAACTAGTTTAATGAGATAAATTGACACAATTAATTTGCTGCTTTTTATTCGATGTAAAATCTTCTTGAAACTTGCATGTAGGTACCTACCGACAGTTTCTTTTGACCCTAAAGGTGCTCCCTCACCAGGGGCATTCGCGTGTAATGTAACATTACAGATTCGACCTATGACCTATGGCATTACATTACAATACGATACAGCATTTATTAACCGACGAAAAAACGGAGGAGGTTATCAATTCGACGCGTATATATATATATATTTTTTTTTTTTTTTTTTTTTTTTTTTTTTTATGTATGATCACGCATAACTTTTTACAGAGCAGTCCGATTTTAATAATTCTTTTTCCATTGGAAAGGATATACCCCGAAATTGGTCCCATATAAATTTGGAAAAAAAAATCCAACCCTAAGGGTAGGAAAACAGGGGATGATTGATTGTTCACTCACTGATTGTAATGTATGAGCACGCATAACTTTTTACAGAGTAGTCCGATTTTGATAATTCTTTTTTTATTGGATAGGACATACCTCGAAGTTGGTCCCATGTAAATTTGGAAAAAAAAATCTTACCTTAAGGGTGGAAAAATAGGGGTGATTTATTGTTCATTCACAGATTTTAAAGCTGAGCTTTATAAAGCCTGTTTTTTTAAGTATTTTATTATACAAAAAATAATAATTAAATTAGGATTATATAACAGTTAATATCTAAAGTAAGGTAGGTAGCTATTTTAAAAGTAATAAAAAATGAAGCATGTAGTAATTAGTAAATTATAGCCTCAAAAAATTATAAAATAAAAACTTTTTAACAAAAAAATTAAACCTCCGAAAAAACTGAAAAGCAAAAAAT
The DNA here is from genome assembly GCA_947508005.1 of Amphipoea lucens. Taxonomy (NCBI): domain Eukaryota; kingdom Metazoa; phylum Arthropoda; class Insecta; order Lepidoptera; family Noctuidae; genus Amphipoea; species Amphipoea lucens. The sequence continues at coordinate 15,091,482 of OX382359.1, forward strand.
AAAAACCTTTTTTATTTTACCTTAATAAATAAGTTCTTAAACTAATGCAAGTATACCTAAGAAATTTTGAGTCGGCGCCAAACAATCAATGAACAAAGATCACTAAATTACCTTAAATTTAAAGAAATAACCAAATCAAATTAATAATGCAACGTGAAATCTCCAGCGATAAATACAACATTCCAAACAAAAATTGCGCTCTCCGCACGACCACTCGCAACGATATTAAGTTGCTTGTTTGGCGCCGACTCAAAATTACTTAGGTATACTTGCATTAGTTTAAGAACTTATTTATTAAGGTAAAATAAAAAAGGTTTTTATTTTTTGCTTTTCAGTTTTTTCGGAGGTTTAATTTTTTTGTTAAAAAGTTTTTATTACATTACATTACAATAATCCTTGACTGACGAGCATTCGCGTGTAAAGTAACATTACAGATTTGACATTTTACAAGTGGAGCGTATTGATGTTACAAGTTGTATCAAGGTATTACACTTTGTATCATTACAAGGTGCGCATTGTAATGCTCGATTCTCCTCCTTCACTGGTGTAATCTTCTTTTTGTATCATTACAAGGTGCGCGCTGTAATGCTCGATTTTCCTCCCTCACTGATGTAATGCTCGAATCTGTAACGTTATATTACAGGCGAATGCTCCCGATGAGGGGAGCATCTTCCTACTGTCTTAGACACAAAAAATAATAAACAAACCTATGTAGGTACCTACAAGTTTTAATACCCTCATAATATACATTAGTGAATATATGTTACGTGTCCAAGTTTCATATATAAATGTTTGATTCATTCACGCCTCGCGCCTCCCGGGAGATGAAAACTTTCTGACCATCATTAATCTATAGAGATATTACTTTTATATATTACTAGCTGCGCCCGCGGTTTCACCCGCGTAAATGTCGATCCCGTGGGAATATCGGGATAAAAAGTAGCCTATATGTAAATCCAGGGTGTCGGCTACCTTCATACAAAATGTTATCAACATTGGTCCAGCCATTTGAGCGTGAAGAAGTAACAAACATATAAACACACACACACACACCCCACCACTCACAAACTTTCACCTTTATAATATTAGTGTGATTACTACCTATAGATATATTAAGTACTTTTCTATATACACTGGTAAAACTTACTGCAGATAGAGTTGAAATGAGCAAAATTTATGGTTAAAGAATAATGAAAATTTAATTGATGATGATTAGGTAATGATTTAAGTATTGAAAACCATAGGTAGAATTGCTTAATCATATCTAAGTCTTAAATTAGAAAAGGGCCCAAGATGAGTTGTTTTTAGGGTTCCGTATCTCAAAAGGAAAAACGGAACCCTTATGAGATCACTTTGTTGTCCGTCTGTCAAGACCCTTTTTCTCAGGAACGCCTGCAGTTATCAAGTTGAAATTAATATCAAATACCTACTCAGGGTTGCAATCCCTTGAAGCAGTGAAAAAATCAAACTTCTAAGTCATCACAATCGATATTATATACGGGCGTTTATGTTCCGAATCAAAACCTATAGGATAGTTCCCGTTGACCTAGAATAATGAAATTTGGCAAGAAGCAATGTCATGTAGCACAAGTAAAGTAAAAAAATCTGAAAACCGTAAATCGCAGTTGACCGGTTGTTTTTTTTTAAAGGAATATCTTCAATACGTAGTTCATTAGACCGCACGTTAGTGCTATAACACTGACCTTGAGCTGACCTAGCGTAGTAAGGTGTTCCAATAGAATACGAGGCTAGGGGGTCTACTCCCTATTCACGACATATGTTGTTTCGGCCGAAAATACAGGCATTTCATTCGCGTAGTTGTTACTCACGGACATACGATTAGTTCGGGGCTTGAAATAAGAATGAACGACAACACGATTTGACAGTTGTCCCTAATCCCGAAGTGTTTTGGCCCACCCGAATTTTTTTATTTGTAACTTGTTTTGATGGGTCAACTATTATCGGACGGGCCCAATATCTTCGTTGACGGACTTAGGGAGTCGACCCCCTGGTTATACTGGATTTGTTACCCATGACGTAGTCCGGCTGCCTGTAACTACTTCCTATTTAAATATTGGTAATCCTATCTCAATCGAACATCAGTTTTTATTAAATTGCGCACCCCTAAGTACGTTGTCCATCGAAAGTAGTTCAAGTTAACGTTTATTATGGTCATATAAATTCATATCATGGCTGTAACGTTCGTTGCCTTCATTTACCGAAGGCGAATTGGGCCGAATTTAGTGGCTTTGGGAAAACCTCCTACAATGCCTTGCAGCTATCGTTAGAGTATATTGTGGCCTTCGATCAATAATTGTGGCGGATGTTCTATCTTATTTAATATGGTTATTGTATTTAAACATGACGTTTTCCATCAAATGTCACGATTATAAACGAAACACTGGCAATAATAAAATACCTACTCATATGAGTATTTTAAAACGACGAAATACCAAAATCCATACATCGAAATTACCAGAAATAAATAGTAGTGATGGGCCGACTATGGGATTTACCAATAAGCCGACTAGCTATAGTGAAGGGATAATACATAAGTATTTTATATTTGTTTTTTTTTTGTCGACTGAGAACGTCATTAGTTATGTAGTTACTTATGCGAAGTTGTTTAGTCTTCTGGGCACGTTTCCGGATGACAGCAATGCGGACGAGCACTTCGACGCCTAAAATGTCCTTTTGTTTTTATTTACTTATACAGGGTTACTTGTTATTCGACATATATCCGTTAATTATTTTGTTGAATTAAATACTTTCAATTATGTTTATAGCTTACCTAATTGAAGTGCCAGCTACAATATTTTTTTTTAATGGTACCCATTCAATACGTTTTCGTACCTAGTGTTAATATTTATCTATACATACAGAAATAAATATTTATTATTTTATTGACGTCCCCACCCAGTCGCTCCATGTAAAATACTGATATTCAGCTGCATCCGGTTAGACTGGAAGCCGACCCCAACATAGATCACCCAATATCTTGAGAATATAATTATTAAAATTTTGTAAATATTTCATTATGATTATATACGCGAATTGCATTCTGATCAACATGTCGTAATATAGAGCTGCAATTCTGCAAAAATACGATAAATTTTTTTACGTGGCTGTGAGAGCTTTTAGACTAATAGGAGAACTGTTATATTATTTCATTACCTTTTCATAGAAGCTGTGGTGTGTTTTCCCACAACACTGCAGGGAATAGGAACGTAGCAAATTAACTTGACTGTATAGACGAAGGTACTTGCGCCGCGAGGCAGTAAAACTTTTATATTAAATTTGCCTGACGTAAGGGTGAATTAGGGCGTTTGTTTCTTCAACTCTGTCCTGTTCTCTGGGAGAACTCCGGAAGCGCGGCCGAGGAGCGTGGTCGTGGACGTGATAAGACCCCTTTGATTGCTTTTGATTTTTGTCTCTGCATCGCCCAAAGGTTGACTGGTAGAAAATGCCTATGGCATTAAGTCCGCCTCTGTACATTTCTGTGCTTGAAGTATTAAATAAATAAATAATAAGACCCTTAAGTAACTGGGTTGTGGAGGTCAAATAGGCAGTCGCTCCATGTAAGATATTGATATTCAGCTGCATCTGGTTAGGCTGGAAGCCAACCCCAACATAGTTGATGGGAAAAGACTAGGCAGATGATGATGGTTGATAAGACCCTTCTAAAGAACTACAGACCCATTTCGCTACTTAGCCACGTATATAAGTTGTTTTCAAGAGTCGTCACGAATCGTCTAGCGCGAAGACTCGACGAGTTTTAGCCACCGGAGCAGGTCGGGTTTCGAGGAGGATTTATCACGATAGACCACATCCACACTGTGTGACAAATTATACAGAAGTCCGAAGAGTATGATTGGCCCCTATGCCTTGCCTTTGTGGACAATGACAAAGCTTTGACTCTATCGAGACCTGGTTTTGGTGTCTCTGCGACTATACATCCAAGTGCTGAGATGTCTTTATGAAAACGGGACAATGACCGTCCAAACTCAGAACCAGCGAACTGAACATATCCCCCTGCGTCGAAGGACAAAGGGACGTAATTTTACCGAAATTGTTGTCTAATGCATTGGAGGATGTGTTTAAGACGCTGAACTGGGAAGGACGCGGCATTAACATCAACGGCAAGTACATCTCACACTTGCGATTTGCAGATGACATCGTCATACTGGCTGAATCGGAGCAGGACTTGCAGCAGATGCTGGACGGCCTAGTTGATTCTTTTGTAAGCATTGGTCTCCGGACGAACTTAGGCAAAACCCAGATTATGTTACGAACATATTACCCAGTTATCCGGTACCCGAATCCGCAACGAGGTGATCCGGCCGAGAACCAAAGTTGTCGACATAGCTCACAGAATTATGAAGCTTAAGAGGCAATGGGCCGGCCATATTACCCGTAGAACCGATGACCGTTGGGGTAAACGTGTTCTTGAGTGGAGACCGCGAATCGCTACACGTAAGGTGGGACGCCCTCAGGCTAGATGTAGCGACAATCTTTGCAGGATGGCTGGCAGCAGCTGGATGAGAGTTGCCGAAAATTGAGTTGAATGGCGGGCAATAGGAGAGGCCTATGTCCATCAGTGGACTGCTAAAGGCTGATGATGATGATGTTTCACGTAAATTTGAAACACGCGTATACCTCAATAATGGCGCTAACTATCGTCAAACCAAAACTAGCATTGTTTCAAAGTTTTAAACAGTTGGTTAACCTAACATATGTATGTACGTACCTACATCAAATAATAACGATTACGTATGCGTTATTATTGGACGTACAGCAAGGCCATAGTTTTGTAATTGTAATTTGAATCAACGCTTTTTTTGGTTTGACGATAGTTAGCGCCATTTTTGACGTATACGCGTGCGTCAAGTGGACGTGAAACAACCCGTATCACAAGGCAAGGGTGAGTTGTTGTGTGCTATTTACCTTGTTTGTGCCCACGCCATAATAATAACGGGATCGAAGGATGACGCGTTTACGATAAATACTTGAAGTTTATTTATTGTTGTTTGTGTGGCAGTTTGTTATTGTGTTTTTATCAATCATTTTTTTATGACCTGTAGTTAGACTGAAGTTAATGTAACTACCAACCTAATCTATACAAATAAATAAAATTGTAATGTCCAAATAACAGCGTTTTACTAAAGGCACATGAGTACCTATAATATATAAGGTCCCATTAAAATAGATACTTATAATACCACTTATAACGAAAAAAACCTTTTTTTTTGTCTTTCTGTTGGTTCCGAGTAATCTCCGAACCAGCTGGACCGATTTTGACGGGACCTTCACTGGCGGATAGATAGCCGATGGCATAGGGAGTAACTATTTTTTTTTAAAAGAATTAGGGTTCAGCCATTGATATTTTATATATCAATGGGTTCAGCGCAAAAACCCATGATATCCAATTGGTTTTCCGACTTTAGAAACTAACTACAGCACAGCTAGTTTCTAAAATAAAGTAGGTATTTAATTTATAACAAGTATAACATAAGCCACGAAATATAAATATAAAACTGTGACATAAAGTGGGTATAAAATTAATATTTGCTCTGTGCATACGTCTGCATGATTAACTTCAAAAGGTCATAGAAATCACGTAGTTCGGATTGAATTGTCATGGAAAGCTGAGTCATCGAGGGAAAGTTTGAACTTCACGCATTCGTTCACATCTTCCATCACATAGAAAGTGGTGATATCTGATGAAATATTCGAAATGTTGTAACTGCATGACAGTTTAGAGAAGTTTTTCTAAACAGCACTCTAATTGCGTAACACACTATCTATAACAATCTGAATAATTTTGAAGGAAATTGCTAATCCATTGCTTCATACGACCGAAAAATTTGTCTGCTCAACAACGAAATAACGCAATGGATGTTGTTGAACTGTCAAAATGCAAGTCATTGCTACTGATAGTGTGTTACGCCTTACGCAGTTACCCCGCTGATGGTACTTCATTAAAACATCTATTTTAAATGTATCATTATTCAACTTCGTAAAAGTGACACAAGACCATTTTCGAGGTAAAAAAATTTGTGAACTCAATTAAATGTACCTACCCTCAACCCATCGAATTACTTTAAAGGGGATGCGCTAGGTAGCCGGTGAAATTAATACTCTCTTACGTTTTTTGCAATTTGCAGGTCAGTGTCGGGTTGTACTTTGACCAAAATATGATAGAAGAAGATGAAGTTACAAAAACAGAAGAAAATTTGAATTATATACGCGGGCTATACTGACGTTTCCCCCCTACCCCCTTACTATTAAACGTTGTATAGCGTCTGCATAGTTACACAACGCTTTGTCTTCTTGTTTCGGAAGCCAAAACAGTACTTAATACATTACGGCACTTCTTAAAAAGACTCAATTAAAAATCATTCATTTAGGTACCCTATCGTCCAAGAGCAAGAGAATTAAGTAGGTAAGAAATTGCTTTGGTACAAGAAAAATATAATTTCCTCAACAAATCGATCAGATAAATTTTCTACAAAAGCCACAAATAAATAAACCCATATTTCAAATTACCTGCGGCAGATGATCGTTGTCCACCGTGAGGTTGATCTTGGCAACATAGAAGGTGGTGGGGAAGGGCGGCGTGTGCGCATAGTACTCGGTCAGCTGCAGGTCGCGACAGGCGTTCTGCGAGCCCAGCCAGTACTCGTTGCCGAACAAAACGTTAGGCGTGTAGTGGCCTGACGCATCGAAAACTGGAAACAGAGAAAGCAATCGTTAGGACATCATTCATAATCCTGCGAGGTAACAGAACACATAAAATGGCAATCGATCGCAATGCCTTTCATTTTGACAGTTCCGCCACATTCATTGCGTTATTTACGTTGAGCGGTAGTATTTTTCAAATGTATGAAGCAATGGATTAGGAATATCCTTTAAAAGCCTCGGATTGTGATTGAAAGTGTGTTCTGCAACATTAAGGTGCATCCAGACAGTGCGAGACATGCGCCGTATATGATTTTTTTTTATATGTACGGTTGCCTCAGCCTGGGGCAACCTGAGGCAGCCGTACATATAAAAAAATCATTTGCAACGCATGCCTCGCACTGTCTGGAATCACCCTTATAGGTAATATTGATAGATACCTATAAAAAGCGAACTTATACGGACGACATTACAAACACACAGGAGATACTGGAGGAAACAAATTCAGTTTACGAATCCTCGACCGCACAAGTAGCTAATTCGCAATACTTCCACATATATTATGTTACGCTAATGTACCGGGATCATGTGTCTCTGAAGCTCGCCACCCAAAATAGTTGGGAAGTCCATACAAATGAAACGCGAAAAAGGCTAGACACATTTAGAGATCCGGTTCGATTCCTGACTAAACTAATTCCATTTACAAATTGTTTTCCAAGTGGTTAAAATTCATAAAGGCCATACATTTTCACCACTTTCCTATATTTACCACAATAGGTTTAGTGTCAGATCTCGCCTTGAATTTCAAAAACTCACCAAGATTAATGATGTTATTGTGAACATTTAAGATTTTCTGATAAGTTGCTTCACTGTGTACACCTAAAGACTTACATTATTTCACACTGTGTGCAACGTAATGTGCTCAAACAATTTCCTGCACTGCGTTTTAATGCAGTTTAATGTACATGACGCTCTTAAGTGCCAGCTTTGACGTATTTCAGAATATAATCGCTACAAAGTGTTTCATCATAATTCCCTACGGTCGCAAATTCCTTCAACATATTGTATGATCTGGTATGACAAGAAGGCTCAACTTGAGCGTTAGTAAAAGAGTTAATTTTCTCTAGAAAAATCAGTTTGACGCTGGTAAACGACAGGCTATTAACATTCTACTTCGTCCTTTCGCTGAGGAAAAGCGCTGTATAGCACAGAGCATGTAACACTTTGTGTAATATAAAACTACGTGTATGTATACTCCATAGGTTTAGGTAGTTAAATAAAGGTAAAAAAAAACCACGTGACTTAGTTAACCGACTAAACGTAATACCAGTCTATTCAGTTGTCGTGCTACGTTACAGCTGTACTCTTCAATTTAGCAACGTTATAAACCAACGTAACGTAACGTTTTAATAACGTTGCTAAATTGAAGAGTACAGCTGTAACGTAGCATGACAACTGAATAGACTGGTATTACGTTTAGTCTGTTAACTAAGTCACGTGGTTTTTTTTGTGTACCTTTATTTAACTACCTAAGCCTATGGAGTATAGGTAGCTACATATTAAATAAATGAACTTGTAAGCAAATATAGGTACCAAAACTAACTACAAACTCCGTTCAACAACAATCGACCCGGCTACTTTTAAAATACCCAGACAGTCTTTTTTTCAAACTTTGTTGTTTTTTCTACCCCTTTGGGGTTGGGAACATAGATAAAAACTCAAAGTGTAGGCACATAGGTTCACTTATATAGTTTTTAGGACAAGTCCGTGAACCTTTTAATATTAACTTCAGCATAATCGGTGGAACATAAAATCTTAATATTTCTTAGTCACAATTCATGAGGAAGTAAAGCCAAGTGAGCAGTGGTGGCCAAGTGGTAACGGCCGCGACTTACGAGTTGTAGGTCGTAGATTCGAATTCAGACAGGCGCTTTACTTTGTGTAAATTATATCATCACCACTGCTCTCAAAACGGTGAAGGAAAACATCGTGAGGAAACCAGCTTATCCTAGAACCAAAAATTCAAAGACATGTGACATCTGCCAACCCGCACTGGGCCCGCGTGGTGGATTACGGCGGCCCACTCCCTTTCACCAAGAGGAGGCCTGTGTCCCAGCAGTGGGCACATTACAGGCTGATTATGATGTATTACAGAATACGGAGAAGTGCAAACAGTGGGGAGGCCTTTGCCCCAGCAGTGAGACAGTACGGCCTGATAGAATAACCAAGAATCATTTTCCTGTCCTTATCCCAGTAACATATCTAATAATTAATGAACAGTCACAAATATTGATGTTCTATTATTTCAAGACAAAATCAATTTATCACACTAATATTATAAATGCGAAAGTTTGTGAGTGTGTGTGTGTGTTTATATGTTTGTTACTTCTTCACGCTCAAACCGCTGAACCGATTTAGATGAAATTTGGCATAAAGCTAATATTATAAATGCGAAAGTTTGTGAGTGTGTGTGTGTGTTTATATGTTTGTTACTTCTTCACGCTCAAACCGCTGAACCGATTTAGATGAAATTTGGCATAAAGATAGCTTGGCTCCCGGGAAAGGACATAGGATACTTTTTATCCCGATATTCCCACGGGATCGAGACTTATGCGGGTGAAACCGCGGGGCGCAGCTAGTTAACCATATATCGAGTAATATAATATCCAATGAACGAGATTCGACAGTTACGACGTCGTCGTAGCTCATTTAAAATATCCATCGCAAATACGAAATTCGTCCCTTTCGTTTTTCTAATAAGTCCACGGACTCCCGAATCATTTATAATGTGAGCTTACACCAGTGTTGCCAGAAGTAATTTTTGTAACATTTTATGTTACTTTTGGCCCTGTTAAGTTACTTCCATGTTACACGACGCAAGATGTTATTTTTACGTTACATTTCCTACTTGAATAATATTTCAAATTTTAAGAACGACAGTTTGCCAAGGTTTACCAAGGTCGGCCTTGGTAAACCTTGTTTAACCGATCAAATGAAAATATCTCTACTTATGTGTACGCTTGGCCGTAAAAAGTAATGAACAGTGAATAAATTTTTCACCTTGCGCCCATGTGACGGTAGCGAAACGGCCAAGCTACATATTTTGACTACAGTGTAGAGTTTGTAAAGTTAGGGCTTGTAGAGTTAGGGCGTGTAGAGTTAGAAGCTTGACTCTACATGAGATCTGATAACTCTTTGACAGTGCGAGCCATATGGTCTCGTCTTGGCAACATTTTACATGAAAATGTTTTTAGTGGGATTTCACTTCTTTTTGTGAATGGCTTATGACAATATAAACTTTGGTACAAAGAAGAAAAAACCGTTTTATGAGCGATTTAAACAAATGTTCCCTAAAAAATAAAATGTTACTTTTGTCATCAAAATGTTACTTTTTCACTCATGTTATGTTCCTTTTGACCAAAGTGCACTGGCAACACTAGCTTACACCCTGAGGGTTCAAATTAAGCCAAAGTAAAGAGAGTTAATTGTAATTTGATCATTTGAAACAGCCACCAACGTCTGCGGCAATTATATTGTCATAATAATAGGAATTGTCTCTGAATGAAAATTATCTTCATTTACATAATTAACAAACAGGGGAATGGAAACTTATCCTGAGAACGCTTTTACTTTCGTACAATAAAAGCGTTGTTTGACTTTTAATTCCAGAAACCACTAAAATAAATAAATTACTAAATTCTTTCTATCTCGGCTGTGCTGTGGGGATCTAGATAGAAAGAGCAAACTAAGGGCTCCAACACATAAACACGATACGACGTCGCGTCGTGCTACGACGCGGCATCGTTTTAACGTTTGAATGAAAAGTTACTACAATCATATACCATCATATTCGTCGTAGCAAGACGCAACGTCGTATCGCCACACATAAACACGACACGACGTCGCGTCGTGCTACGACGCAGCATCGTTTCATATTATAAGCCTGTGTTGTCTCACTGCAGGGTCTGCAAGGCAAAGGCCTCCCTTCCCTCTTTCCACTTTTCCCGGTTTGAATGATACGTCACTAAAATCATATACGTCGTAGCACGACGCGGCGTCGTATCGTGTTTATGTGTGGGAGCCCTAAGGTCTAATATTGTTATCTGCGATATGAAACTAGGCTTGTGAGACCCAGCTTAGAAAAAATGCCCATCACAGTAAATTCTTATAAAAATGCCCGGACAAGGAGAACGGCAAGCGAGATATTAATAAATCAGATTAAAATTGCAATAAATTAAGATCAACACTCCTCGTTTTCGTTTTTTCATTTCAACTTAGTGGGTTTTTGTTCTTATATTAATATATCCTGTCTAAACAAAGGAGGAAAAACGGGAAAATTACGACTTTTTAACAGGAAGTGAAGCGATCTCATCGAAGTTTTTATTTAAGACGATGTAATTCGCTTAATCCTGAGAATTATGGAAAAAGATCCTTTTATAAATTCTTAATTCTGCCATTACGCGCGACTGACCTTAATAATAAAAAAAAATATTACCTTTTTCTGTCTTTCCCTTTTGTTTGTGTCCCAAAGGAATTTATTGATGCTCCCGGTTAAATAGCTTTGAGAATAATGGAGCTAAAAATACCCGAAGGCTTTATTGTCTATACCAGAAAATGCCGTAATTAAATCCTGTATTATATAAATGATATCAAAGGAACAAGTCAACAAATTCTGATCCGTAAATAGAATAAAGCTAGAGTTGAGCTCAGATAAATACGGTCGTTATAGTTGGCTAATTTTGTTTAGAGTCTCGATTAGATTAGTCCCAGCTTCCGACTGAGTAGTGAGCCGGACGGCCGGATACCCGGCGTTCTGCAGCCCGATCCTGAGTTAGATCCCGGCCGCTGCAGACTTCCCCTGATTTATAGCCTTCACACTTATTAATACAGTGAAATATTACCCTCTCTAGATGAGCCCCGCAGGTGGTACTATTATCTGCACCGTAAGTGTATTATAAGCTTCGGTGGTGAACCGTCTTTTGTTAAAGGACTTACGTGATTTCAACACATTTTCCGCGCAATATTTTGTATTACCAGCAAACTTTAGAAAGTGCTCTGAAAATTTTCGTTCGTGAACACTATTACCGGTTTCGTTCAAGCCAGGCTACGAAGGCATTATTTTGTGTTGTTTTATTAAACCAAAGCTATGATTTCTGCTTTATACTGTTTTAGTTTGAGGGCACAGCAGCCGGCGCGAGGGTCTAAAATTTCGATTCTATTACGGACACTTTTACGGCTACGGAAACTACAAATGTATCGCAGGTGCAGTAGCGGAGAACGTTAAGGTGAATGCGTAGTTGTAGCCCGCGAAATTCAATTTTTCTTACGTTTTTTGCAATTTTCAGGTCAGTGTCAGGTTGTATCTTGATCAAAATATGATTCGCGACAATAACAGGTACGTATTTACAGAATTATAATAATTAGAATCATTAATACATCTTCCTAAGTTAGATTTCTACCGTTAAGAACAAATCTCGTATGGAAAAGTGTTGGTGGTAGAAATCTAACTTAAACAGATGTATTAATGATTCTGATGATTATAATTCTGTGAATACGTACCTGTTATAGTCGCGAATCAAATTTTCATCAAGATACAACCTGACACTGACCTGAAAATTGCAAAAAACGTAAGAAAAATTGAATTTCGCGGGCTACAACTACCCATTCGCCTTAAATAAGATTCGTACGATGGCTCTAGAACGAAATTGGAGATATTAAATCATGCAAAGCCAATTCCAAAGAACATTTTTATCTGTGAATACGGTGGGATATCACACGTATGGGTGAGATATTTGTATGAATATAGCGGTAACCCACTCTGTAATAAATTAACGTGGAGAGTCATTGTTATAATTGAGAGCAAAACTCGGAGTAGCTCTATTATAACATAACCCTTGTTTTAGTTTCTTGTGATACTTATGACAATGCTTAATAACTAAAAGCTTGTGATAGGTGCTTTTATTAGGTACACTTGATATTGTGGTATCTGTGATCCGAAACGTTAATATTCATTATTGGAACTCTACCTGAGTATGTAAATAATTATATTAGGTGCATAATTATTAACTACACTCTCATTTTTAATTTGCTAGACTGAAATGATAGCTAGCACAAACACAGTGTAGAAACACAGTGTTTGTTACTACGGAGCTATCATTTTATTCTAGCAAATTAAAAATCAGAATTTATGTAGGTACTTACCGCTCGTGAGTATACCAAAAAAAAAAGTAGAAGAATCAAGAACAAAGAGAAAAGACACTTTATCAAAGATTAGGTAAGTAAAGTACTGATTAATACCTTAAAGTCTAATGGATTGTTTTTTGGACGGCATGATCACGAAATATTTCATGTAAGGGAAAACAATTACTCGAAATATTTTTTGGTTTCTATCGTGAATGTGGCGTCCGATTTATCAAAGTCGCAAAGAAAATAAAACTCATCGAACTTACTTTTTTATTGACAACTAAGGGCGAACAGTTTTCTGGAAGGTTTCGATATCAAACAAGATACTGTTTGTTATCAAAGTCGATTCCCGGAAAATATCCTTTATGTCCCATCGGGGTCTTAAAGGGTTTAGTAGGTAGGTAGTTCGTTGAAGTGATAATCACGGTCACAACACTAGCCACTCTAGTGAATGGATAAAACAAAACTTTCGGTCACCGAGGACCAGCTGTTATTGTAACTACAATTACCTATTATACGAATAACACGAGGTTGTACAGACTGTGAACATTACAACATATATTTCAATTAAGTATCCCAATATTGATTACTTTGTAAGTAAATTGATACCAAAGTTTGAACTGAGATATCTGTGGGTTGACACAGATAACCACAGGAGTCGTAACAAGCCAGGCGTTCACTGTATCCGGAATTAGACCCTACAGCCTGCAACAATATTAGATCGTATGAATTGAGTACTACTCGTAATATCTGGATCAACCTGCACATTGTTAAATCTATTTGCTTCGTCGTTGGAGTTAATTAAGAATCCAACATAGCCTAGACACGATATAGATCATAGAATTGTATTTAATTAACATGAAATCAAAGCCTACCTCTCTGTCCCCGGTATTTAAAAGAGTAAAAAGGGACCTGAATAATTTATATAATTTGAATTCGTTACTTTAGGCACGTTATCTCGTTTATTTTCAGTTGAATTTGCGTAGCGATCATTACATTTCTATATCAGAGATAAAATAAATAGAAACTGAAACGAATAAAAGTGTTTTGGACTTTTTGGAATAGTCGAATGACAGAAAGAAAGATGGCAGCGAGCCATCCTGCAAGGGTTCCGTTAGAACATTTTGAACTACAACACTCCGAATAGCATGAATTTTGTTTGCATTGGAATCTGTTTTGCGTGAATACCTAAACGGCCTCAGGTCCCTTTTGCGGTCGAATTCTGTATGGTCCATCTGGCAAGCAGGGGCAGGCCTTAAAATCGTGCATACATTTTGTCTCATAAAAAGGTCGCATGTTACATATTTAAGGAACCCTTGTCAATGTCGGAAACATTCACATTTAGTGGGGAAACAAGGAAAACAGGGTATTTGGTTAGAAGGCTTCCTTGTGTACATTTGTTTCCCAAGCCGTGCAATTAATGCCGTGCGTGGATGCGTCGCCGACCGTCACCGTCACCGAGCCGCGGTCGGCGCGGGCGCCGCGGCTGCGCGTCGTAGGTATGCACCTGCAGTCACGGTCGGACAACGTCCCACTTTGCGGTCAATTCTGCACTTGCTTGAATATTTTTCTCATACTTATTACGTAAGTAATGAAACATCTCATGCGTCAGTTGATATCTTCGTAAAAATTCCGTGCGGTGGCGACGTCGTGGCGTAAAAATGCTTTAATAAATTATACTTCGGCGTTGTGACTTCATAAACACATACGAATTATACTAGAAATAGAGAGTAGATATATGGAAATATAAGATCCACTTCACTTCATTTAAATATAAATGACACCAGCGTGCATGACAATATTAAAACATAGTGGAACTCTCTAAAAGCTTTACGGTTTCCCACAGGCAATCAAACAAAAAATACGGAAATGTGAGTCCAATAGTAGCATACACGGAATAAACTAGGAAAGTGGCTTTAAATTTTGCAACAGGGAGATAGTTTTTGATTTAAAAGAGTGTATGTGGAGTTTCTTGCCTGTTCTTCTTCATAGGTATCTACTTAGCCTTGGAATAGGCAACTCTCTAGCTTCATCTTTCTGACTGGCCGACCCCTTGACAATTCAAAAGTACCTGTAATTGGATAATCGCTATGAGTTGAGTTGAGACTTAAAAAACTTTGGTTCAGGGACATGTCTCCCCTATTGGTTTTGATTTTAAAATCAGCAGAAAAATATAATCGTTCATTGCGAAAATGTATTGTTACGTCATGCCTGAATACAATATAATAATATATCTGAAAACACTGCTGTTGCGGCAACAATTCAAAAATAACGCTTCGCGAACAACGGATAATTTGTGGCGACGTGAATGACACTTCAATTTGATATTTTGATTATGTTGTTATTTACTACTTTGTAGCGTTTCCCTGTTTCGCAAAATATCAAAGGGTTGACAAATCGGTCCAAAAACGGTTTACTCCTAAACAAATATTTTGAAAGACGGCTTATTCTATTACGCACAAGGTATTTGTAACGAGAAGAAAGTGAGTCAGAGGGACTTGTGGAGTTATTTAAATCACACAGTATTAGATTGATGAAGATTATGTAAGGTGGACTATAGTTTTTAAACTTGACATTAAGGTTTCATCGGATATACTTACTACCTTTATAGCTATCTATGAGATTGGAACATATTCGTGACGCAAGCATTGCTCACATTCATTGCAAAAACACGAATATTCACTGGAGACCAATAAATATAGCCGCAACAAAAATAACGTTGGCCAATAACTCGCTCATTCTTTCTAGGGACCTACAAACATCACTGTGTCCATACATCCGTTCCACTTGCCGGCATGCCGACATTAAATATTTCATTACAAAGGATTGACGCTAACGTGTGGTGAAATATTGGGCAAAATCCTGTTCATTGACCGATTGGTTTACACCATTTGGTCGCTGTGTGGTCGTGGTGAGGCAACCGCCGGCACTACAAACTGCAGTGCGTGGTGGTAGATGCACGCAGTCATTTCATGTCAACATCTTCACAATAACGAGTGTTTGTTGGCTCGGCTCAGGTTATTCCAGTTTGAGACACGAACCACAATTATTTATACAGGCTGGTCCAAAAGTCGTGGGTCCAACGAAATGGGGAGATGAAGGAGGTCATTTCCAACAAAAAATCTTTCTACAGCATGGTCATAATGTGACATAAAACAATAAAATAAACGGTGTTGAATTACTACTAGATAATGTATCAGCACTACAAAGTTCTATTAGGGCTCTGAGTATCAAATTTCAAGAGCAATTTATTTTTTTTCAAAAATTTTGTAACATTACCAAAAATTATTTCTCACTTTAAAAGCGTTGGAAATGACCTCCTTTATCCCCCTACTTCGTTTGATCCACGACTTTTGGACCACCCTGTATTGTTAGGTCTCAGTAAAGAAACCCACAAAATGTCAAATATATTTAACATTTTGTGGGTTTCTTTACTGAGACCTAACAATATTGACAGAATTTGTGTGAAGGCAGCTAGTAATGTTAGGCTGGGTGTCAAAGACAAAGTTCTAGGCATTTTGGGGCAATTCTTTAAAAATGCTCTCTAGCAGTAAATTGAGAGTTTACCTTATTTTCCAAACCAGCATCATTTTCTTGCATTTTAGTGCCTAAAAGTTAATATAGATTCTGAAAAAACCGTTATTTTGGCTTGTTTAGCAGACTAATACAAAACGACTTATCTCAGTCTGAACATGTCGTTTAGATAGAATAATTTAGGGCAGGTCGTACGAGATATTATCAAATTATAGATGGCTTGTAACGCTATTAGACTGTACAATGTACCCATCTACGTAAGTTATGGAGCTAAATCGATTCCACCTTACTAATTATACATCGTGGTTCTAGCGCTTCCATTGATTGCTATCTATTAATACCTTAAAGCGATTCAATAAGATAGCACTCAATGACCAGGCATTACTCTCGACCCTATTAGATCATGCTTTGATTAATTTTTAAATGGCACTCAGGATAGAGCCGCTCGGCATAAGCCTCAACAAAAAGTAGCTAAATATAGAATATCGACTAAAAGTTTCGTGCTTCGATTAAAGTGGAAAAAGTCAAAGTTGCATGTCATTTGGGTTACCTCATCATCATTAACTTTGTCGGCTCTGTATACATAATGTTATACACCTATACACGTTTTTTGATGTTAACATTTCGATACCGCGAAGAATAATTTCTCAACCGGACCTTGCTTAAGATATTAGTCAGAAAATAACAGTGTCAATTTTCCTCATGCAACAAGCAATTAATTTCATAACATAGCATAGCGCTTACACCGCTCGGAGTGGTAAGCAGAGCATAATCGCTTAGTCACAGCTTACAGAAGAGAAGAGATAAGGCGGTCGGTGCTACTGCAACCGACACAGTATGTACTCATACTTAGCTACTTTGTAGCATTTATTGAGTTCAGATCAAACTCAAATTAAAGCATTTATTTCAATTAAACCATTTACAGGCACTTTTGAATTGTCAAGGAGTCGGTCGGACAGAAAATATGAAGCTATAGTTGCCCATTCCAAAGCGTACCTCTGGCACAGAATACTTAATAGTACTACCCTCTGGAGAAGAACGGGCAAGAAACTCCATGGACACTTTTTTAAATTATAATGTTACAAAAATATTAGTTACATCATTAATGTTGAATTTCCGTTCCAATGCCGAATAATTGTTGTACCTAGTCGAAAAACCAATCACAATCTTGTTCGAACCGAAAAATCGACACTGAACTACTCGCAGTTTTCCCAAAAAACACGCAGAGAAAGGAAACAGACAGTAGTTATCAAAGAGAAATTCACTGACGCCTCATTTGAAACGCGAATAGCAAATACAATAATCGTAACATTAACATAAAATACAAATACAGCCGTTAGCCAGCTGATGGAATGAGATTTACGTACATTATGTCACCACAAGCGTGGCATGCTTAACAAGAACCGTCGATACGCCGCAGCGGTGCGTGTGAGTGAAATGAATCGCTTACTTTCACGGGTTACTTATGAAATTTGCGATTTACACGTTATGAGGCGTATTTTGCGCAAGAGTTTGGCTTCGCGCGGCCGCAGCGCTGTCGGCTGCGCGCGCACCTTACGTCACAAGCCGGTGCGCATGTTTCTCAATAGCATCACTTGCTCAGCCTCGTCATTAATCTTTATTCTTTGTCTTTTAATTAAATTATTACATAATATGTATTACTATGCCTACTAGGCTACTACACAAAATATTAGGTACATAGGTGTCTCTGGATTATGTGAGTAATTTCCGCTCTAGTTACGTATTCAAATCCATGCTATTAGTTCGGTACCTATTAATATTAGGTATACAATGGACGCCTAACCTCATGACTAGATGAGAATCTGCAAATTAGCTTTGGTCTCCTGGGTTTTAAGTTACAAACTACCATACTTAAATCATTAAATTATAGTTTATGTGCTAAACCGCTAGATATGTTTATGCAATATTTATTAATCTAAATGAATACGTTTTGTGTTACAATTCCATCGATTGTTCGTGAACAGAACCGGTTACATTACAACATGCGACAGCTTGAACCCAACACTCGCCGACTTACCACTGAATGTTAAACCAGCTGTACCAGTGTACTTACTACCCACTTACAACTACGTTCAATTGGAAAATTAATAAGTTTAGTGAGTAGTAAATTGCAAGCTTTTAATCAAGAGACATAGCCCAAAAACAGTCCCACAAAAAAATAACGGTTACCATAAATGAAAAACAATAGAGCATTTCTAATTAAACCAGCTTTTGCAAGCGGGTTCGGCGGCGTAGAGGTCAGAAACTATCCCAGGGTTGGTTCAGGGATTAAAGGTATATACTATGTTCTAAACCAGAAGGCCAATACCCTGTACTTAAAAACGTTCAAAATCTAGTCGCAATCTCATCTCAGCGACAATCAATGTCAAAAACTTATCAAAAATGTAGGGAAATTAGAGGTGTTTTTGATAGATTGAGACCGAGATCAGACTGTGAACGTTCTTAAAATTACGAGAATTGCCCCTCAGGTCAGCCCAGGTCTACCTGTGTGCCAAATTTCATCGAAATCTGTTCAGCCTTTAAAGCCTGAAAAGGTAACAATCAGACAGCATCTATAATATTAGTGTGAATGTAGGGATAAGTCTACTTATCCCTTGTCGATTTTGATATTTACTCTAGAAAATATCAAAATACAACAAGCACAATACGACAAGCTGTTCAGGGTAGTAGTGCCTAAATTGCAAGCTTTTAATCAAGAGCCCAAAACATTCAACAAAATAATTATGGTGATATGTTAAAAACAAAAGTGCATTTAAAATAAAACGACTGTTGCTGAAAATAACAGATAAAGCGATATAGAGAATGAAGGAATTAACGAACTAACGGATATATACACAAAGAGGTGAGGCACGTGATGGAACAGTTTGCATTATTCAGGCATTAACAGGCTGTTCCCTTTGTGTCTGGTGTATAACTCCACGCGAGAGAAATGTCGGCGTTCCAATAATACCTCTAATTAAACATGAGCGCTTTGTGGTTGCGCTGTACAGGAGTCGGTTTATCAGTGTTTGCTATCTCAGCCACTAACATTTCATGTATCTTTGTTAAATTACTTAACTTGTATTGGTATTTTAAATCTCACAGATCAAACCCTGTAGTCAAATGAAATTAACTAGTAAAACTACACATACGTCATGGGTATCGATATCTCACGTCACATCTGTGAAGTTTTTTGCCAATAAATTGAATGAATTTGACCTCTGTACAGGACTCTTGACAAAAATAAAGCAGGATTTCGGATTGCAGAATCTTAGGCCGAGATTTATAAACTTTATTTAGCACGGGCTTTGGCTTAGACATGTTCCCGTCTCTATCTTTCACTTATAGTTTGACAGTTGTGCGACGTGACAAGAAATAACGCGTAGATTAAGTACATTCTAATCACGTGCAAAGTACGTGAGTAAGCTAAGCATCTCGTACTTAGATCTTTAATCACAATTGTTTCGTAAATTATATTATAAGTAAATTCAATTTTTAATTCAATTTTTAACCGACTTTAAAAAAGGAGGTTCTGTATTCGACCCGTATGTATGTATGTTTGTATGTCCGCGATTATCTCAAAAACTACTGAACCGATTTTGATAATTCTTTCATTAGTGTGATCTACATACTTTCAGAAAGGTTTTAGTATATAATACATTAGGTAATTATTCTTATGTACGAAGTTATATGCATAAATGTACTGCATCTCCGGCATTTCTATGCGAATTTTGATGATTCTTCGAGTTGTGTCTTCAATTGTTCAATGCACTAGTGTTAATTGAATTTATGTGGGGTAGGTACAACTAAAAAGTGAAAAATAAAAACTTTTTTACAAAAAAAACAACCGACTTCAAAAAAAAAACACTACAAAGTGAAAAATAACTTTAATTTCGGAAGTCGGTGTCAAAAAACGAAAATGCGGAACCAAAGACACCGACTTCCGAAATTAAAGTTATTTTTCACTTTGTAGTGTTTTTTTTTTGAAGTCGGTTGTTTTTTACAGGCCGGTTCCACGTGGAAGAAACCCAGCGGCGCATCAAGTTGAAGCGTGGGAGAGATGCAGGGGCACGCCGCGCTACATCTCGCAAACATGATCATCTCGACGAAATATGCGCCAAGTAGGTCGCTCTTATAATTTCATTCATAACTGGATACCTACGTAAACTAGTTCGTGTATTATGTAAGTAATGTAATCCGCAGGTCCGCACTTCTGTGGACAGTTAAGAAACGTTAATGAGCTGACCGTAGTTTGGCAAGTTTAAGCGGATATACTTAGGTAGGTAAATGTGTTGTAAACGGATATCGAATTAATACAGCACCCAAAATTACGTAACACACTTTCAATTACAATTTTAATCATTTTGAAGGATATTGCGAATCCATTGCTTCATATGTTCGAAAAATGTGTTTACTCGACAACGTAAATAACGCAATGAATGTTGTTTAACTGTCAAAATGAAAGCCATTGCTACTGTTAGTGTGTTACGCAATTACCCCGCTGGGAAATGGCATGCCAGGTCAATGAATTTTTTATTTCAACACATGCAATAGAAGTTTATCGTAGACGTAACGTAACAATTATTAAAAAACGAAAGGAAGTCTTATGTTAATTGATATCCAAACACTTTTAAATGTGTAATATTTATTCGTAAATATATTACAAACTAGCAGCGCCCCGCGGTTTCACCCCCATAAGTGTCGATCCCGTGGGAAAATTGGGATAAAAACTATCTGTATATCTAAGTTAATCTAAATCGGTTCAGCGGTTTCAGCGTGAAGAGGTAACAGACAGACAGACACACTTTCGCATTTATAATATTAAAGTATGGATTGAGAGTCGTCCTTTATTGCGATCTGTTTAAATATTTACGGATATTATGTAGTAGATCTGTAGGTTTATGCCGAGAAGGCCGGCGTGAAATTAGAAAGGCCATAATGGATCTGTGTATTCGGACGTATTGAATCAATTTCAACGAGAGAGTGACGAAACTAACTATTACGAAATACAAGAAACGCCTGGGAAAACGTAACTTATGGCCAGTTATTGCAGATGTATTATAAGAATTTTCTGAAAATAGATTTAGTATTTCGAACTTATCTTATTTTATCAACAAAAGGATACCTTTATCAACTATAATAATCTTCAGATTCTTTAATAGTTTAGTTGTTTTGTAGTTTTTTTTAGTCATTTGTGGTACGAGTTCCAACCCAACATCTACAGACCTGCCTGAAAGAGGACTTTTGGCCGAAAGGTGTCGTATAATGACGTTTCCGAGGACGGTTACGCGACACCACGCAGCGAAACACGACGCCGACAACGTTACGTGTAGAGTCATAGCTTTAAGGTTTTTTTTAATATGTATTAGTTTATTATAGCATTATAAGATTATTTTGTGTATTTTATCTATGGGCCTCAGCTGCCTGATAATAAAATGATTATTATTAATAACAACCCCTCGAAAAAATACCTATTGCTAATTATAATTATTATCTTGGTAAGATTTCTGGCTTAACATAGGCACTGTTTTTTATATGCCCGTTTATCAAATTAATGTGTAACATAAATATATTATTTTTAAGGTAACCCATTTAACGGTTTGAATGCCGTAATTACAGAAACAATTAAAAAGCAATTGTGTCTCGCGTGGATCCACGTTCCGAATACAAAGGGTTAACGGACAAACAGAACGACATGGATAAAAGATATTGGAATCTTAGGTCTGCAGCGTAATTTAGTTATATCCAATCGAGAAAAATGCGCGTTACCTACGTACTCAAATGGCTACGAATGTTTTTTTTTTATTTATTTTGAACTAGCTGCGCCCCGCGGTTTCAGCCGCGTAAGTCTCTATCCCGTACGAATATCGGAATAAAAAGTACCCTATATCCTTTCCCGGGACTCAAACTATCTCTATACCAAATTTTATCTAAATCGGTTCAGCGGTTTAGGTGTGAAAAGGTAACATACAGACAGACAGAGTTACTTTCGAATTTATATTATAACTAGCTGTGCCCCGCGGTTTCACCCGCATATGTGTCGATCCCGTGGGAATATCGAGATAAAAACTATCCTATGTCCTTCCCCGGGACTCAAACTATCTCTATACCAAATTTCATCTAAATCGGTTCAGTAGATTAGGCGTGAAGAAAAGACAGACAGACAGACAGAGTTACTTTCGCATTTATAATATTAGTTTGGATATTAGTATGGATAGTATGGATTTATATGGTGTACACAACAAAGAGTATTCTATTCTATTCTAATGTTTGAACACAATGGCGCCACATTTAAATGGCAATCCTAATTTCTTGGTCCAGAACAATCAGTGAAGGAATGTGAAGCTCGCACTGAACAAATAACTTTTGCTGTCCGAGCTCAGGTGAAGGTTGTTTACATTTGTCGGTGAATTTTGAAACTTCTACCAATTCTAGTACGTAACTACCTTAAGTTTGATTTCATCAAACTGAAAACAGTTGTGAAGTTTACCTATTCTGTAAATATTATAACATACCTAAGTACATAGTAGATAAAATCATGCCCTTTTTCTCATGGAGGTAGATAGAAACTCCAGAACGCCTGCACCTGCTACGATCATTAAATACTTCTTTTGTTTCGTTTACCTTCATACATAATATGTTCATACAAGCACGCGGCGGTGCGAGTACTACGCACCTGGCCTTTCTAAAGAACATCACCAATAAGGTCACTATATGTCTCTCTAGGGCGTCTCCCGGAATTACCATTTACATCTGCCTTTTATTCATTCTTTCAACGAGGCCAAAGCATCTAAGCAAACTCTTTTAATTTTTATCACTACCTAGGTACATCTTTTTTTAAACCACAACGTTCTCTCATCAAATCATTTCTCAATCTATCATTCACAGTTACTCCACACATACTTCGCAAGGAACGCATTTCCGCAGCATTTATCCTGCTTGCATGCCTCTTTTGCCACAACTAACAGTCACTACCATACATAAGTTTAATCACTGGCACACCATTGTGAACAGCCAGTCGAGCCTTTTTGGACATCCAGTCGATGTCCAAAAAGGCACAATCGCATGTGTACCACCATTCACGAAACCAATTTAAATATTATAACTACAATTATTATTTATGTTTTTCATTTTTCTTGAGGCCTTTATAAAGAGGCTTTAAAGAATCTTTATAAATTAAAAACATTAATTATCTACCTACTGTTTTCAGAGTGCAAGAGAAAACAAAAAACAGAAAATTAAAGTTACCAAAATTGCCTCAAATATAACTTCAAAAAAAAAACAATGCAAACGAAACGAATGAGCCGTTAAAATAAATGAATATTTAAATAAACTGTTCAAGTACAAGTTGTTTACGTTCAAAGTTTTCTCGTATCTGGCACAAAGGGACGTAAATTAAAAAACTAATTTTCTTTTAAAGCGGAGTGTCCTCTGGCGGAGTTCGTAGGTAAATAATTGCGAAATAAAGGTGAGTATAGGCCGTGAACCGGCGAGAAGGGTTGCGTCACAAGTACCTATGCACCAAGCACGATACTGCGACAAAGGTTGGCGGTAAATAAATTACATATCGGGACGTTGCCGTCTGAAACCTCACAACTTCAAACAGAAAGCTCCGTACGAACATGGTTGGTAAACATACGTGCCTCGGAATCATTAATTGGACGTAGTACCTAGAGAAAACCACAGACTATAGGATTTTATTGCTTTACAAAGACAGCCCGCAGAATTTAACTAAGCAATAATATGTTTGTTACTATAGTGTGAATATTTTGCTAAAAATTGTCGTCACCGTTATTGTGTTTTAGGGTCATTTGAAATTTAACAATAATTGTCACATAGGAACGTTTTCCTAAACCTTCCATGAGTGTTAACACTTGTTTACTTGACTTTAATATTCCATATCGCAACGCGCAAGTACGTTAGGTACTAAATTATTCTCACATTTTGTGTCAAAGTAGTTCTTCTGTATGATAAACTTAGTCATCTATAAATATAAAATTCAAAGTCCTGACTGACTGATATATCGACGCACAGCCTAAGCCGCTGGTCCTAGATACATGAAAGAAGGGTGTGTTCTTTGTGAAGAGTATAGGTATCTACTAAGAAAGGGTTTTTCGTAATTCCACTCCTAAGAGGGTGAATAGGGGGAGGGTGAAATTTCACGCGGACGATATTCGCGGGCAGAAGCTAGTCCTATAAATTTATTAAGTCGAATGTCCACATAAACAATGGACATTAAACAAACATTGAAATGAATCCATGAAAACTTTTACTACTACCATAATACCTACAACTTACAGGATTGTTTAACTTTACGCTCAACTGAGATTCAAAGCGTGTTTACTAGGCACTAAAACAATGAATAGATTCCCTTAGTATTTGTTTCTTACATTAACACAAGTTAAACATTTCTGTTCGGTTTTATGTAGGGCTTATTCTGTTTGTAACAATTACTGTGGGAGTAGGCCTACTTCAACAAATTAGTATATGTGTTACCGCTAATGTGCGTAAATCAGTTAGAGTGTAGATTAACTAGTTAATCTGCAGATTATCTGGTTGAGTCCGTTAAAGTGAAAAAAATGTTTTCGCCTAGGCCAAACCAGTTCTTCCTACACGGGTTGCATGGTTGCGGTCGGTCGATAGGCGATGTAGGATGCAAGAGCGAGCGAAAGGCACCCAGAAGTTAGTTTGGTTAGGCGACGTAGGATGCAAGAGCGAGCGAACGGCACCCAGAGGTTAGGTTTGGTTAGGTTACTGTAAACCCTTTACACAGAAATAGGAGTTGCGGGGCTCCGTCGACATAGGATGCAAGAGCGAGCGAATGAGAACTGGTTTGGCCTAGTCGAAACTAGTTCATCCTAAAATCGGGTTTGGCCGGTAACATATTTCACACTTTAACGGATTGTACCCGGTAATTTACAGATTACCTAGTTAATGTGCATATCAACGTATTCGGTATTCTAACGGCAACATATATAAAACAATGCATACGTCTCTCACGAATCGTTTTCTGGTTTTACTGATCTGTTAAACGAAAAGCATTAATTTGAATTACACTGCGGATTGCACCCATTCCATTCCAAAAACAATAAATACATATAAACTATTATTCTTATTTTATTGATTAGGAAAAACTAACAATTAAATTATATACAGGGTGGCATGGGACATCGACGCGAAACTGTAACTATGGATTTAGCAAATGATTCTAGACCCCTAGCGTACATTTTTCGTAATTTAAAACAATAAAAATCTGCGGTTTCATAGAGAAGCGCAAGTGTTTTTAACTAACCGACAAAAAATTTAAAGGCAGGGGTGTTCGGAATCATATCCACGGTATCAGGTTGCGCGTCCATATCCCTACTACCATGTATATTATAAATAAATACAACATAAGGGGTTATACCTACAAATGTGCAACGAACAACGTTGTCCACAAACACTAAAAAAAATATTTTTTATGAAAACAAAAACATCCCTGACATGATCCTAGATATAATAAAACTTGAAATCTTATTTACACAATCCAGTCAAAACTAAATAAAGTTAGACTGACACCCTTCAATATACTTTTTTCATCCCTGTTACCTGTAGTCCAATGTTTTATGTCTCTCCTTGTCCCAAAGCAGTCTGGGATGGTAAGTACCTAAGTAGTTTCTGAATGTTTCAAATGTTTGGGACACATTTCTGATGTCGAGACATTCCTATGATAATCGTCTGTCAAAGTTCCAAAGCGTCTAAAGACGGACGTAAGTTGAGTAGTTGAGTCAGGTAAAAATAATTAATGTGAAACTATTGGCATTTTTTTTATATTCGTCCCGTGCCGCTCATGAGGCCAAAACGACTACATTTTACAAATGCTCCTCTTGGTACCGTTATCTATTAACCATTGCATACTACCATAATTATTATGCACTAGCTTCTGCCCGCGACTTCGTCCGCGTGAAATTCGTACTTTCCTCTAAAAGTTTCGAAAATGTATGTTGGTATGATCTTTATAATTAATTTAGATAAATAAGTATTCGGGCCAATTTTTAAGTTTATAGACCAAAGGAATCAGATTTTTCAAATAAACTGTATCCCCGCTTTTCACCCCCACAGGGGTGGAATTTTGAAAAATCGTTTAAGATGTGTTCATAACTTGACTCAAAGTTTATTTACACCAATTTTCGAGCTAATCAAGCCATGCAGTAAAATCCTCCCCTTTAAAATTAACTACCTCTTTTCACACAGGGGTAGATTTTCGAAAAACCCTGATACACGTTATTAATTTTATTTTTAGTCCTTAGTATAAATACTGAGTTTCAAGTTAATCGGACAGGGCGTTAAAATTCTTCCATACAAATTTTAACACCCCCCAATACCTCTTTAAGGGGTATTTTAGAAAAACGAAAAATTCCAAACTTCATAATTTACTTCGATAAATATTTGTGCCAAGTTTCAAGATTATTAACTCAAAAAATAAGATTTTTCATACAAACAAAATCCCCCCTTTTCACCCCCTTAAAGGTTGTATGCCGTTCGCGGTCAGCTGTGAGACGTAATTCCCTCTCAGTGTAGGTTTCAGACACGCGAGATAATGTATGCCGTTCGCGGTCAGCTGTGAGACGTAATTCCCTCTCAGTGTAGGTTTCAGACTCGCGAGATAATGTATGCCGTACGCGGTCAGCTGTGAGACGTAATTCCCTCTCAGTGTAGGTTTCAGACTCGCGAGATAATGTATGCCGTTCGTGGTCAGCTGTGAGACGTAATTCCCTCTCAGTGTAGGTTTCAGGCTCGCGAGATAATGTATGCCGTACGCGGTCAGCTGTGAGACGTAATTCCCTCTCAGTGTAGGTTTCAGACTCGCGAGATAATGTATGCCGTATGCGGTCAGCTGTGAGACGTAATTCCCTCTCAGTGTAGGTTTCAGACTCGCGAGATAATGTATGCCGTTCGTGGTCAGCTGTGAGACGTAATTCCCTCTCAGTGTAGGTTTCAGGCTCGCGAGATAATGTATGCCGTACGCGGTCAGCTGTGAGACGTAATTCCCTCTCAGTGTAGGTTTCAGACTCGCGAGATAATGTATGCCGTTCGCGGTCAGCTGTGAGACGTAATTCCCTCTCAGTGTAGGTTTCAGACTCGCGAGATAATGTATGCCGTTCGTGGTCAGCTGTGAGACGTAATTCCCTCTCAGTGTAGGTTTCAGGCTCGCGAGATAATGTATGCCGTACGTGGTCAGCTGTGAGACGTAATTCCCTCTCAGTGTAGGTTTCAGACTCGCGAGATAATGTATGCCGTTCGCGGTCAGCTGTGAGACGTAATTCCCTCTCAGTGTAGGTTTCAGACTCGCGAGATAATGTGTGCCGTACGCGGTCAGCTGTGAGACGTAATTCCCTCGCAGTGTAGGTTTCAGACTCGCGAGATAATGTATGCCGTACGCGGTCAGCTGTGAGACGTAATTCCCTCTCAGTGTAGGTTTCAGACTCGCGAGATAATGTATGCCGTTCGCGGTCAGCTGTGAGACGTAATTCCCTCTCAGTGTAGGTTTCAGACTCGCGAGATAATGTATGCCGTTCGCGGTCAGCTGTGAGACGTAATTCCCTCTCAGTGTAGGTTTCAGACTCGCGAGATAATGTATGCCGTACGCGGTCAGCTGTGAGACGTAATTCCCTCGCAGTATAGAATTATACCCAGAAATATATACAACTCACAACAAAAAAGAAATGAAAATAAAGCTGAAACGCCTGTGCAATACTATCTACCTATACCTACTTCACTTAAAAATAAATACCTATAACTACTTTAATTAATAAAAGTACCTACGCACGAATATTTAAACACTACCAAAACAACTAATACGTGGTCCTAACTTTAGCTACCTTACACTTAAAATCTAAGTGACTATTTAAACTAAAATATTCTTATAGAATTATAACCAGCGAGGCAATTGTGTAACACGTTATCAATCGGAATCGGTTTCATTTTGACAGCTCAACAACATTCATTGCGTTATTTACGTGTCGAGCATACAAACTTTTCGAACTTATGAAGCAATTAATGGATTAGCAATTTGCTTCAAAATGATTCTGATTCCGACTGATCGTGTGTTACGCAAATAGGGTGCTGAAATATATACAACTCACAACAAAAAAGAAATGAAAATAAATCTGAAAAGCCTGTGCAATACTATCTACCTATACCTACTTCACTTAAAAATAAATACTTATAACTACTCATACCTATTTTACAAAATAACAACAAAAGAAATTCAAATAAACTATTTAAAGACTAAAAGTCGCGCTGATAAGCACGGTTTCTCAATATCAATTATTGTCTGTCAATAAGGTCGAACGCTCTGAACGCATCGAGGCCACCGTTACACAAAAATAATCCTTATAGCATGATTCAGTAGTCACGTGCGACGGCGCGATGGCTTATTTCATGAATCATGTATAAGTTTGGTGTTTCTATACCGATTT
This sequence comes from Amphipoea lucens, assembly GCA_947508005.1. NCBI lineage: Eukaryota > Metazoa > Arthropoda > Insecta > Lepidoptera > Noctuidae > Amphipoea > Amphipoea lucens. The sequence goes on from OX382359.1 coordinate 15,120,338, forward strand.
CTATGATTCTTTTTTTATTGAATAGGTAATAATGTTAACTTTTTTAAATTAGGGATGAGTGAGAGTATTATAAACGTAAGAGTAAACAAATATAATCAGAATGCTCCGAACTGCTAAGCTATCAGGAGTTACACGTGTTATTGTGAGTCAACCATAAAAGATAGACATATGCTGTTGCGGGATATTTTTTAGACAATTTTATGCAGAATATTTCCGTCATACATGATTTCTATGTAACTTTAACCATTAAGGCTGCACACGCGACGGAAGCTTCAAAAATGGAGTAACTTCTCCCGTTTTCCCAACATTTCCCTTCACTACTCTGCTCCTATTGATTGTAGCGTGATGAAAAGTATACTATAACCTGCCCAGGAGTATGAAGAATAATTGTACCAAGTTTCGTTAAAATCCGTCGAGTAGTTTTTGTTTCTATAAGGAACATACAGACAGACAGACAGACAGACAGAAAGACAGACAGACAGACAGACAAAAATTTTACTGATTGCATTTTTGGCATCAGTATCGATCACTAATCACCCCCTGATAGTTATTTTGAAAATATATTTCATGTACAGAATTGACCTCTCTACAGATTTATTATAAGTATAGATTACTATACTGCTCGTAACCTCCGAAGGCAGTTCCTAAAAAAACGTGCGAGCTCCTCCTTCTGAATTCAGCTTTATGCGCGGTTGTAACTGCATAAATTTCATTAAATAATGAAATTTATGCAGTTAATAATATTAGGATCATAAAATAACAACCTCCTTAATACAGGTTGCACAGCTACCTAGCTACGAGTAGGAGAACAGTAGTTTACCCCTACAAATATTTGTTAGTATAAGTTCTACGCTTGCTTAATTATTTAACTTTAATATATACATACCACAAATACCCTTTATGCAATAAATATTTTTATTATTATTAACAAGTTATCTCTTTCCTTATTAAGCACAGATGTTAAAGCCGTACTATAACAGCAAAGATCAGTAAAACAGTAAAGAGCTGCGGATGTATTAGTTCCACGTCCATATCAACTTTTTCACGGGATTTTTAAATGATTTATCTACAAATTCAGGAGTATATTCCCTTAGTTTCAGTAGAGCTTTGTTTCGTTGTCAATACAAGCTGTCTTCAACGAGCAAAGTTTCAGGTGGGCGCGAGTTAACTTCACAATACCTAACTCAACTTTCCTGATTTATGGAGCCGAATGTTCGGAAAAGCGGTTTATTTTCACCGAAAATAATCATATTCGTGTCTTGCTCGTTTTTGTTTTCATTTCATTCTTTTTTTTTTCTAATTGGGAAGTATGTTTGGGGTACTATAATAAACTAATGGGGCCATTGCATTTTTAATAGTATTTATATAGTAAATGATTCCTTCCCCATAGGGACAGTGATGTGGTTAAGGTTTTTGTGGAATACTGTTAATACTTAATTAATGTGCACGTTTGCATTTGACAATCTTAGTCCACTTTTGTTGCTGACTGTACAGCAATTCAGTAAGATGCAAATCATGTAATTTGTAGGTAAAACGGTACACGCCATGATGCCAAGAACTTAATTGCCCTGTGTTTCCCGATTTACCGCCCTACCGATTGTGAAATAAAGTAATTTATAGGGATATGTTTATTTACTCAGATCCGTATTGCGCATTGTTCAACAGTAGGTACACAAACAAACAGCCGTGTTGAATAAATGAGATGTTCGCAGCCAGAACACACAATGAGCATTATTTCCAGATAGTTGTACATCTGTGCTGAGGGGCGCGCAGCATCATCTTGGCTATTCATTTGTCTGAGCACACTAATTTAACTTCATTTACCGCGGTCCACTTCCCTAAAATCTTTCTCCGCTGTATGTAATGTGACGTAATCGATTTCCCCCATTCCCCGCTTTTGTTTTACACTGTAAAGCCGGGTAAATTCGCTGAAGGGAGCATGGGAAGGGATGCATGAAGCATGGGAGCAAGGGAGATGGGAGGAAATGTTCTCTATTTATGTAATATAAAGTGGTTTACACACATTGCTGCACTTTATAGCAAAACGTTTATTAGAATCGCAAGATTTACGATTATACGCGATGGACATACGCGATGGACGTGGGTAATTTTCTGTCAGAAGCAATGTCTGCTGAGGCATGGTGCTGCAGAACAAAGATAACCCGAGTTTTACACGTTATTTACCACCCTCTTAACTGTAGCAATAGACGTAAATCTCAACTCTCTAGACATTGGCTTGTGCTGTCTTACGAAAGTAAAGAATTTATTGGAATTAGTTACCGCAAGGAACTACCAACGTCACGAATTGACCGAATGATTGGAATCCAAAGATTCTCTGTGAATGATTGGCAGTCGATTAACAGCCCAGGCTATGAGTGACGTCTCTGTCCCCCCTCAGGCGAGTTCCATAGGTACTTATACCCTATTCAGTTTGGCTTGAGACAAAACGTAAACAACATTTAACTACTTGCTCTTAATAAAAAGATATTCTGTAAAATATACCAAAACATGAATTTCTAACAAAAAAAAAAAATTTTTGTTACACAAGAAGATCACACATATTTTTTTTTTTGTTAGAAATTAATTTTTTGATATATTTTACAGAATATCTTTTTATTAAGAGTAGTCAAATGTTGTTTACGTTTTGTCTCAAACCAAACTGAATAGGGTATAGACGCTCAAATGTTCTATTACAATCAAAGATACATCAATCTTATCAAGTTTTCAGAGATTTCATGTGCGTTTGTCTTGATTACTTATACATGTCAACCAACTTATTATGACTAGTCTTTTAATTAGGAAGGTACTTACTTAAATTGTTTTATGTTTGTATGTGTATTGTTAATAGTTTTTATAACTGTGGTTCAACGACAAAACCAACTAAAATTTTGTAATCCGTTTACAAAATTTTAGTTGGTTTTTTCAACATTTTCCTTAAGTTTGCCGTATGTCATTACTTCCCAGAATTTGATCCTTATTAGGGACACTATCGAATGGTGTAATAATACAGTGTGTTTTTTTTTTCAAAATCAACAGGTTCGATTCCTGGCTAGAAATATTGATTTTTCAAAAATCCAATGATGCAGTTTTAGTTTTCATCAAAATCGAGCCCGCGACTCCTTTGAGTACTTTTCGCTAGTCCTCATAGTTTCGGATTTGGCCATCCACGCCCACTTGAAAAATTCACCCTGTATAGGTATACAGAATACTGTCTCCCATTGAAGCCGTGGCAGATATTTTTATAGCACCTTATATAATACGGTTACCGCAATAAATGTATGTTTATTTACTGTACCTATTGTATGTTTCTACGGGGCTGAAAAGACCTTCCCTTCCCTTCTCCTTTCGCAGGTCTGCTGGAAGAAATTTCTTGAGAAATAAGCAGTAGGTAGGTACCGTTTTACGCAATACTAATATGACGTATCTGTATCCATTTTACTGTGTACATAAATAATAAAATAAATAAAAGAATAGCCACTGTAAGTAAAGAAGCAGATTAGCTTTATTATTCTCAACTCAATAAATCTTTTAATTTTAGGTACACTTTACCTACTTAAACTTTCTACAAACACATGGGAATGCTGTAGGGCAATATTTATATTAAAAACGCCGCAATAGCTGTAGGTAAGCTCTGGAATTAAATGATTCCGCTGCTTGTATCTGACAATACAATTAAAGTACACATCTGTTCGTTCTGTTATTGTTTTTCCATACTCATTACTTGAAAGCTTATTTATAACTGGGTAAGCCCATAGCTGATTTACTAAGAAAATACTTACCTACAAGAGGTAACGAATTTCAGTAATATTTAGGGTCACATTAAATAAAAAAGAAGATAATTTGATAAGTTTTTTTGGGGTCATCAGACTCTGGTAGTTAAGTCACTTGAAATATCAATGTAAACTGACGACATTTTATTTTATCGTGCTTAGAAAAACCCATCATCTCTGCGGAGTTACGCTACCTAATTTAATTTGTACCCTGTGTAGTAATACAAAAAAAAACAATATTACAATTATGATTAATAAAGTTTCGAAACAGATGATGAATCATTCGGTACGAGCGAAAGTTTGTTTGCTCTATTACCTTCGAGATGAGATACAAGACGAATGATGCCAGTCAAGAATATGATGTGAAACCATAGAGCAGTGATAAATGATATTCGAATCAAACAGTGACCGTGACGAGAAGATATGATTCTCATTTCGGTCACGTTCAGTGAAGATTCAAGAGGTCGGAGGATATTTACGACTTACGGGTTACGAAGGCTGTCTGGATATGGTAGCGCGGGAAAATTATTTCACAGCTCAGGGTAATAATCTATTGAACACGAGGAAATTGAGTATAAGTTCAACGTATTGAAGCTGTTGCATGTCATTCAAGCGCCCGGCACACTTGACGATAAATATTCCCATCAAAAATCCAATAAACATTCGCCGTCTGTTTAATATTAATACATTTTAGATTTATTCCATAATACATTTATGCATGATTGGTGAGGATGAACGGGCAGTAATGATCGGATGTGATGCGAATGAAAACATCGCGCCTGCGCCTAGATATCGGAGGCTGCTCTGATTCGGGATAATTCTACGTACCTACGTACTATAAACAGAATAAATACCCTGACGTTTCCTGAAATGTTTCATCGGAGACGTTCTTATCGCGGAATTAAAACCGGCCTCAGTGAAGGAGATTATCCCCTATTACTTTCGGATTTAGCGCTGCCATTAGCAAATTGTGGCTGCAATTAAGGGATTTTGGAAATGGTTCTAAATCTATGATAATACGCGTAGATTGATGAGAAAATAGACTGAAAAACCTCTTCTCTGAAATAACTTACTGAGAGATTATTCAGTACATTTACGAGAACAATGCATATATGCATATTTTACTTTGTCCAAAATACTTAAAAGTGTAATTTCGGCGCTGGCATTTCGTATGAAATTTGTAAGGTATGCAGCCTGTGACCTAGTTGGAGCTTGATAGAGGCGCGGGCGGCGGGTGCTGCGCTCTTTCAGCTGCTTTCTTTACGACTCTTATCTGACGCTTATGCAACTCAAGTGAGGTGCTGCGACTGCCGAGAATACCGCAGCCATTATAAATCAAGTAAGTAGAAACTATTAACGTTCATAGAGCAATTTCTTTCAATAGGTTAGATTATTAGATAAGCTACGGATATAATGATTTACCATCACAATTCATATCTTATGACAAGTGATAATTATAGTTTCGAAAACGAATTACTGCAGGAAAATCTTTTACCTGCCATGTTTTGTCTCTGCATCACCCTAAGGTTGACTGGTAGAAAATGCCTCAGGCATTAAGTCCGCGTTTGTACAGTATTTTTTTTTACTTGTGCATAAAGTTTTAATAAATAAATTTTGCCCAGCAGTGGGACACAAAAATAGGCTAACAAAAAAAAAAAGAAAATAAAATTGCAGACATTAATGGAAAGAAACACAATTTCGAATTTGATTGACTTACTTTTCGAGGCCCATAGTTGTCCGTCGTTGAGCGCCGTCAGATATGTCCTCAGATCTGTTTCACAGTTCAGAGGCAAGGCTAGGCTGCCGTTGTTGATGTACTGCATCCAGTTGTGGTGGTCCAGCAGGGACTTCATCCACGCCATGCGGGACGCCCCCGACGCACTCGTAGTGTTCACATTCGCACCCACAACACTCACTAACACTAATATCGTCGCAACAAACATCGTTCTTGAATCAAATGTTTTTACGCACATCTTAGACACACAAGCATTCCGTTCAACACAGCACTTGAATTTATTAATCACACATTCACCATACTGCAGTAATACCTGAAACCAAAAAATACAAATAAAACAAAACGAATTTATTGAACAAAATTTCATCAACTGTAAAGTATTCGCGTCATTCTAGCGTTCTGAAAATGAAGATTTTTACATTGCATAATCCCGAGGCACTCTGCAGCACATTTAACAAACCTAGTTTAAATAAAACTCGGGTCATTTTGCAATAAATTTTCATTATTTAACCCGTTTATTCATTTCAATGTACTCCATCCACAGAAGATATTTTATTATTACAGCTGTTCCATATCCACTGTACCCATATCACTAGGATATAATAAAAGATGAAACACCACCTCCAGATAAAAAATGCGCTAGTAATGTAATTGTGTGTATCCAACACCAAATTTTTTTTCAAGGAGCAAGCTCTCAAAGAACACTGAATAGCACAAAGAAACTACAGAGTCGGCGATAAGAAAAATGTGTCTCTCCTTTCGTACATTACTTCGATGCCACTTCACTAACGTTTCTCACCATTTTTCGCGCTGTCTAACAAATTATAATTCAACGACAAACAAGTCCCTTTTTATTGGACAAATACGAGGGCTGCCATAATTTTGTTTTCAGACCAAATTAAAATTTTGTCAACATTTTATAGGGAAATTCCGTTACACGGACATTTCCTGAATATTTAATATTGGCTCTCGCTGTTATTAAAGTTATTACGATCGGGCTTGGATCGAATTAAGTGACGTTCATATTATAGGCCTACCTACATAATTACAGATAGGTACAGTATTTTATCTCACGCCCTTTACTTGTGGTTACCAAGTGTACAAACACGCTATGAATGTGTGTAAGTGCAGGAGCTCTAGGCCTTCCGAGACAATGGCGAAGTCGTAATGTGTGCGTGTGTGTGTTATGTGCTAAAGCTACTCGTCTTCACGCACATATTCAGAGTGTGCTTGTACACTTGCTTGCCACAAGTAAAGCGCGCGCCGCTTCGTAAGATAAAAATACTGTTCTTGCTTAAGTCAACCCGTTATTAGAATTATAGAAATACCTAGGTACATAATTGTATTTAAAAAAGAAAAACTTATTTATTTAAATGAGCACCAGAATTTTTCGACTTTAAAAGAAATTGTAGCAATTGTCTTAAATTTCGCGTGATTATCGTAACGTAAAGCCGAATTTTCCGGAATAAGCATTTATATGGCAACTCGGTCTTACCTTGTATAACTGTAGAGTTCTATTGGAACTTGGCGTTCCAAGCTCTAGCATTTGCCCTAACTACATGTACCTGTTATGAAGCCTCCTACCTCTATAACAACGGCCCACGATCATGAAGCGCTGGTTAAAATTTTCTTATATACAAATATCAATCAATAAGATTAAATGAACTTAGAGGATTGTTGATGATTTTATTAATGATTATAATTCTGTAAAGTCATATTTTTTTACGGTTGGGAATCATATTTTATTCAACATACAACCTGACACTGAACTGCAAGTTGCAAGAAACGTTAGAAAAATTAAATTTCGCTGGCTACCTTAGCGCATCCCCCTTAATGACAAGGAATTAGTGGCAATTAGCGAGGGCGACCGTCTCAACAAAATTAATTCTTGAAACAAGCATTTATTACGTAGGTATGTCAAATACATATAAAGTGACACATATTTTCTCGTTCTGTTATTACATTATGTTCCTGACAGGGTTGTCTTCACAAAAATGTCGTAATAAAGCCAAGGGTCGACCAAACAAGAGGACAATGGGGTTTGTTTGAACAATCGCAGTGCGTTGATTAACAACACAAAAGCGAGCGAAACCGAAGGCAATTAGAGTCTATTGAAGATGCTTTTTTGCATAAACATGGAGTCTGCTGGTGAATACGTAATTTAGGTTTGAGTGGTCTACGTGCGTCCGCTTCGAGTGAACAAACAAACAATTCGGTTTGTTATAGTTTCCAAATTAACCGTTTGGTAAATTTCTTTGGTGAATCATTGATTTTGTGTTGTTTTCTCGTCATTGCCAATTTGAAATATACCTTTCACAATAATTTTCCTGAATGCTTGCGCCAATTTTTTATTATATTTATTACTTTGACCTGGTGGAAAACTGGAAAAAGACTTTGTTCCTAGATTGTACTAGACGAGTTTTCAGTGCGAATGACCAGTAATGAAGAGTTACGAGATGGTAATGGTGCTTACTCTACAGAGTTGCTTGAGCAGGTACTTTTATTATTTACGGACCATCAACCCGTTACTGCTTGACGGATATTTGTTTCAATACTTTTTAGTAAACGCGTTTCATTCCACTACGCATACCTTGTTACAGTTTGTGAGGAAAACAGAGTTTACCACTACGGTCGCAAATAATCGGTTCTCTCAAAACGTTTGCGGTCAAAAATATCTGAATAAAATAAACTTATTTCGTTTAGAACTTTAGAGACAGTGCTCTCTGCGACCATTTCAATTTTTACAGTCTCAGTGACCCGGTACCAAAAATACACAAGCCAGTTTTTTTTTACCGCATGCGGTTTCAGCGTTCGGTGTAAACACATACATAGGTTTGCATTCACTACGGAAAACTGCACACGAGATACATTTCGATAAACCGCTATATTGTATATGCATAGATACCTATATGAATGCTTGAACAATGTACTAACATGACAACAAATAAACAAATAAACCTTCTAGTTAACAAAACAACATAACATTGACGTGGCCTCAACAAAAATATTATGAAATAACGTGTGTTTATTAAATTATAAAACGAGATATTCGAAATCTTATGTGATCTTAAGTGCCGAAGCAATTGTGCAAACAAACAAACGTTAATTCAAACCTCGTTAAGCAATAGGTCACACACAAGTAGTCTGTCGACTAAATAAAGTTGCTGTAACAGTCCAGTGAGCATCGCCACACACTCACGAGTGTTGTTCGCGTTTTGATGCCGATTAGTTTATGCAATGAATTGTGCAACGCGCACAAACTGCTATAATGTGATCAGCGATTGCATTTCCCCTAAATATTGATTATTAGTTTTAGATTTTAACATTAAACCCTTTTCTGTAAAAGTAACTACATAGTTTTTATCTTTTAGTTATTGGACAACGTAGGTATGTAATTACATTCGTTTTGGTCCGCATAAAACCTGCCTACAAAATATAATGAAATGAAAAGGTAGTAAAAAATATACTCCATAAAATTCTACGTAAATAATGAAAAGCAGATTACCGAAACCTACCTAAAATCCGAGCAGGAAACGAAAAATTTATAATTAAAATCCACCATCTTGGAATTTATAAGCAGCTTGAATATCGGATGTACGAGTAATACGGCGTATACGAGGAAAATTAATGTGAACAGAGCGAAAGGTCTCAGCTTAAACCATTTCATTTGGGACTGTTTCTTTTCACCCAACATTTTTAATATAACAGATCGTATGACCATGGCCTAGTGCAGCAACACCTACAAAACAGACAGGTGATCTTTCTTTCCACCGTAATATAAAAAGCAGCACCCAGCCATAGTAAGCAATACCTAACTACTTAGTTACATAAATTCACATAATACAGGTGCGTACTATCGCTAATTCATTTAAACTATGGGAACAGAATCATTTTGTGGTCATTCGCGTGATTGCGGCTTATCGCAAGCGCGTGTCTCTGATGCAGGGATGACCTAGATAGCTGGATGGCGCGCTTTCCGCGTCAGGAGTAGGCTGTCTGTGGTCCGCACCACCACCGTCGGCGCTCGTCACCACAACGCATTCTCTACAATTGAATAATGTGCTGATTCGATAATGTCTGGAATTTATGCAAACCAATTGTTTAACCGATTTTGCATTTCGATGACTGCCGATTGGATATTTCCTCTTTTAGCTTTTATTTAAGCCAAAACATAGACATTTTATTCCGAATACGAGTATACGACAACTAGCAGCGCCCCGCGGTTTCACCCGCGTAAGTTTCGATCCCGTGGGAATATCGGGACAAAAACTATCCTATGTCCTTTCCCGGGACTCAAACTATCTCTATACCAAATTTCATCGAAATCAGTTCAGCGATTTAGGCGTGAAAAGGTAACATACAGACAGACAGACAGAGTTACTTTCGAATTTATAATATTAATACTAGTATGGAGTATGGATACGAAAGTGGAAGTAGCTCCACCTAATTCAGTAGGTCAGCACCTATTAGGGGAAGTGTCGGCAAACTCCCCAAAATTTAGACAACTCAAACTTTGAATTGGATGACAAAAAGTGACAAAGTTTCAACTAGTTCGAAACTAGTCCCGCCCAATGTGAGAAGTTTTTAAGAAAATAAAACCTTCTCACCCAATTTGTTACCACAGCAGGGCCTCTCCATTACCGAGGTGTAAACATTGTTCAGTTATGTGATAATAGACACATCTGAGAGCAAAGTGTATCTGTGTCCATTACACAATACCCTTGAGCCGTGGTCGTGTGAGCCAAGTGATATAAAAAGCCGGTGAAAATGGTCTACACTCAGTGGGGGCCACTTAACAAACGACTCTAACAGATAACTTAACCTCAAACGCACACACCTCCCTTTCTTACCGCAAAACCAAGAGTAATTAAGCTTACACTAACACTTTAAGCGGAACACTATTTGGTCTCTAATAACGACAGAGTTTTTAATAGTCAGATAACTCTTTTCTGAGGAATAAATATTGCGGTTTGACAGCTTTTGTATGGAAAAAATGTCAAACTTTCACATTTATTCTTCAGATAAAAGTTACCGGACTATTCTAAAAATCAGCCCTTAGGTGTTTAGTTAGTTTATAACCAAAAATAAACCCCGTATTTCCGAAACAATCCCGTAATTAAAAACGTTCAAAATCTAGTCGCAAAATCATCTCAGCGACAGTCAATGGCGCCGATTCCCTTGTTCACAAACTAAACTAAATTTAATTTCAGTGCATCTTTTTCTTTCTATTTAATTAAGAAAAGGACAGAAGATAAATATTAGTTTAGACCTGTCAAATTAGTCAGTGCCTGACGTAAATTGACGTATTTTTAATAGCCAATTTTTTAATCACGTCTAAATTGTCTATGGAGTATCTTAATTTGACAGGACTAAACTAATATTTATCTCCTGTCCTTGTCTTAATGAAATAGAAAGAAAAAGATGCACTGAACTTAAATTTAGTTTAGTTTGTGAACAAGAGAATCGGCGCCAATGTCAAAAAAATGTAGGGAAATTAGAGGCATTTTTGATAGATTGAGAATGAACGTTCGTTATTAAAATTACGAGAATTGCCCCTCTGGTTTATTTAGTAACTTTGTTTTCTTTATTGATTTATCAGATCTTTTAAAGTGAGTCAATTGAATCTTTTTGTTGGCTACTTATCGATTGACAATCGATACGTCCAAAGCGGTACTGATTGGCCATCGATTGTTGGTACCGCCAGCGAAGTGGAAATAATTTCAAATAACAAACGTTGCGTCACATTCGAAGCTCGTGTTTCGCATGACTTTCATTGTTGTTTGGAACAACATTAATAAATCAATCATACGCCCGCAGCGCCGGGCTACTGAGCTTGTGTTTAGATTCGAATAACTCAGGGTGAATTTCACCAATCAAACTGAACTTGATCAGCACTTTAAACCGCGATTAAGAGCTGTCAGTCTCATCACTGTTGTGGAATATTATCAGTGACCGCTCTTGAACGCGGTTTAGATGTGCTAATCGGGTTCAGTTTAATTGGTGAAATGCACCCTTAACATTGTTTGAAGTAGGTAATCAATTGATTTTTTGATTAATGAAAATAAAACAATGTCGTATCCCTTTTTCCTGGCACGCGTTATGTGATACTGATCAATCAATATCATCAAGCATCAAGCCAGTCCTTTTGCCGAGCATATTGGGGTCGGCTCCCAATGTAAACAGATGCGGCCGAATATCAATATTTTGATCTGAGTGATCGACGAATACGTAAATATTGTACGGACGTGGATGTGGGACTTTTAATACAGAGGGGTTTTTATGTTATCGTCTCATTACTATCTAATCGACGCCTCTTAAACTTTTGGATAGCGCAACTATGTACCGTCAAACGGGGCGAATAGGGATGCAGGGGTGAATCAGGACGAAACTTTAAAAGCGATTTTAACATTGAAATAATATAGTTTGTTGCCAAAAAGGACTCTAATGTGTTTACTGTATTATAATTAACGATTAAGTGCCCTTGTCGGCAAAAAACTACACACATCAACACGGTCTAGGGATATTTCATACTCAATTAAATAACTCGAAAAGTACTGGCCGCATTGGAATCTTTTATACACCGATTTGTTTGTAATTTATCTCAGACTAATTCCAAATTTAAATTTTTGAAAATTCTTTTGTTTCGGTGGCAAAAAATGTCTTGATGTATAGGAGAGGGAATTTTCATTTGTGCGAAATTTAGAAAACAATACGAATTACGTTTAGTTACAGTTTTTTTTCATTTTTAAACGAAAGATAAAGTTAAAATTGAGGTATTGTAGCCATGCAACGCCGACATTTGACGAGGGCGGAGATGTTACGAGCTGTGGGAATGCTGGAAGCTGGATCTGTTCAGCGTAATGTTGCTGAGGCCATAGGGACCCATCAAAATGTAATTTCAAGATTGTGGACACGCTATCGTGCCACAGGTGAAGTAGCGGAGAGGCACCGGGGGCCAAGTCGCATCACTACCCCCAGACAAGACCGATTTTTGCAAATTACTGCGCGAGCACAACCAAATGCAACGGCGACTCAATTGGTCCAAAGGCTGCGAGTGGAACACCAAGTGCTTGTGAGTGACCAAACTGTAAGAAGGCGACTGCATGAAAGCAATCTACGCTCTCGTAGACCACTCCGGGTCCCACCTTTACGGAGAGGCAATCGTGGACGACGATTAGAATGGGTTCGGAACCACGTGGACTGGGGCCGTGAGCAATGGTCCAATGTGCTGTTCACGGATGAATCCAGGTTCGGCTTCCATCCAGATTCACGAAGGACGCGTGTTTGGCGAGTTCCTGGACGATGGAGCCGTCTCCAGAACCCTCAGGAAGTTCACCCATACCAAGGAGGAACAATTATGGTTTGGGCAGGAATTCGTCTTGGAGGACGGACGGATCTCGTTTGGGTGCGGGGCAATATGACGGCAGAACGATACGTCCAACAGGTGCTGGGGCCCGTAATTTGCCCCACAGAACACAAATGGGGCAAGATTTCCTGCTCATGCACGACAATGCCCGGGCACACACGGCGAGAACGGTAGCAGCTTGGTTACATACACATAATGTTAGGGCCTTAGACTGGCCTGCTCAATCGCCAGATCTAAATCCCATTGAGCATGCGTGGGATATGCTACAAAGAAGAGCTCTGAAGGAAGTTCCTGAAAATCTGGCTACAGAAGATCAACTTTTTGCGCACCTCAGAAGGACATGGGACAATATTCCGCAGCAAGACATTGACAACCTTGTTCTGAGCATGCCGAATCGTTGCCTATGTGTTATGAACATCATGGGCGCTTTCTCAGACTACTAACTTCAAGTTTATAAACACAAATTAAATGATTTTTCTATTTTTTTCAGTTTTTACTCACAAATTAAAAGTTCATTCATATACGATTTCCGTCTACTTATGCTTCATTTTTTTCCATAAAATCCTGAAATTTTAATCTAAGTACCTTAACCATTATTAAAAAATGGTAGAATATTAAATAACGTATCTTTTAAATATAAATATACATGTCATATAAATAATTAACACATTGATAGTAATTCGCTTTTTTAAAAATATCCCTAGACCGTGTTGATGTGTGTATATTATTTCAACGCTAAAATCCATTTTAAAGTTTCGTCCCAATTCACCCCGTTTGTGGGTAAGTATACAGGCTAGCAAGGACATCGACGCGAAAAATGTTATCATGGATTCATTACATAATATGATTCTAAACACAAGAGTCAAAAAAAAAAAAAAAATCAGTAACCGAAAATGTTTTTTTTTTTTGATAACCGATGAAAAATTGTGATACTTTACGGGGTTTGTGGTTTTCTGTTTGCATTGATTACAGCTATCGATTTATATAGGTCTCATATTATTATGTGGCCGCCATTTTCAAAATGGCGCGACCGGCGACAGTAGGTATGCTAGGCTAGGCACCACATAAAAATCTTCAAACCCCTTTCTACGTTTAGAATCATCATCTGCCTAGCATTTTGCCAACTATATTGGGGACGGCTTCCAGTCTAGCCGGATACAGCTGAATACCAGTATTTTACATGGAGTGACTGCCTATCTGACCTCCACAACCAAGTTACTGGGTAATACGATATCCCTTGGTTAGACTGGACTGACAATCAGTCTAACCAACCACTTTGCGGGGCTCCTATTTCTGTGTAAAGGGTTTAAAATAACCTAACCAAACCTAACCTCGGGGTACCCAGCTGGAACTATTGTAATTTTGGACTTAATTTTTTGGTGTTCATTATATTTAACCCCATTATTCTAAAGGCGAAAGTTTGTGTGTGTGTGTGTTTATATGTTTGTTACTTCTTCACGCTCAAGCGGCTGAACCAATTTCGATAAAATTTTGTGTGGAGGTAGCTGACGAGGGCGTCAGCTACCTCCTAGTAGTAGTAGTAGATAGTAGCCTATATATTAATCCAGGGGGATTAACATATAGGCTACTATTTATCCCGATATTCTCACAGGATCGACATTTGCGCGGGTGAAACCGCGGGGCGCAGCTAGTCCTTATATAATTGCGTGTAACATTAAATCATCGTCCACCATCGTCTTTGTGCACGGATTAAATAAGCTTCTCAAATAAAACAAATCCGACAGCTGCATCCATAAATCATAATAAAATAGCTAACTCACGTAATAAATGCTCCTACCTCAAGGGAAGGAAGGAATCACAATGATTACGAGGAACTAGGTACAGAAAGATGGACACAACAATAATAATGCTGTCATACCAAAAAGGGTCCAAAAAGGTCTTGTACAACATCGAGGATCGACGTGACTTATTTTTCAAACAGAGAAAGATCTCATCTCATTACTGTAGGTATAGGTATCTGACGCGTGATATCCACCAGTAAACCGCTTAATCGGCAGTCGACTACGAAACTACAAATGGAACAGATAAGCGTCTACGTAATATTTTTTTTCTCGTCACTTTCACGAGATTTACTAAGATGGCCCGACTTGTGATGGTCAGAGATCACGCTATGTTCCGATTTGTAGAAACAATGTTAAATTGCTATTGCAAGCGATTTGGTCGTGAGCATAATCAGCCTAAAATGTCCCCACTGCTGGGACACAGGCCTCGTCTCTGTAAGACGGGGTGGGCCATAGTCCACCACACGGGTCCAGTGCGAATTCGCGGATATAACATATCTTCGAATTTTTCGTTCTAGGACATGCTGATTTCCTCACGCTGTTTTCCTTCACCGTTTTGAGAGCAGTGGTGAGGAAATAATTTACACAAAGTAAAGTGCCTGCTTGGGTTTGAACCCACGACCTATAATATCGTAAGTCGTGGCCGTTACCACTGGGCCACCACTGCTGTCAATTTGTAGAAACAATGTTTAATTTCTATTGCAAGCGACTTGGTCCTGTGTAACTTAAAATTGTTACCTCTGAGATAGTAAAAATTATTTTTATGAATTTGGAATCCAAAGGAGGTTTACCTATGTTATGAAAGTATGAATATTTAATGAGATGGAGTGTTTTCCTTTTAGATTTCCCACGACAATACAGTGGGTGAGTGGATACGTATATAGCTGGATAGTGACCGTAATCGGTGTGTATTCTGCCCTCTTTGTGTGAAAAATCGTAATACATTACCTGTCAAAAGTGTTTGCTTTTCCCTGTAATTTATATACCTACTGCTGCCCTTATTATCCTTTACTTGCTTTTACCACACAAAATTTCAGAGATAAACACGCACTAAGCCTTCAAAAACAGTGCCTCCAAACTTGTCTAGAAGGATTTAGCATAATACCATACCGAATTGACAATACGGTTCTATACGAGTAGATAGATCGCAGACATCGCATACAAAGGTGCCTAACTTTTGAATTTCAAAGGCTATACGGCCTTTGAAAGCGTTTGTTAGATCTTGACGAAGTTCTGTCGAATTTAACAAAGCCTGTGTCGGGTATATAAATATAGGTCGATTGTGGTAGAATTTGCCAGTTACCTTTTATTTATAACGTACTGACGACCCACTCTTGCTTCGCACGGGTTGTACGACTTAACAGAGCATCAAGATTTCCTTATTAATATAAGTTTAATATTAATGTACTATACACATACATCTTCTGGAATGAATTCTCTAAATGAGATGTCGAAAACCGCACCAAAACCGTTATGAACTTTAGATGAACATCGGGCACACAGACATACAAGAAAAGCGACGTTAATTTAGAATCTCATGTGTATAGATATATTGCAAAAGAAATAAAGTTTATACTGAGATCCGTTGAAGAGAAAGGACAATTTTAAACAGTTTCAGCATGATCACACTAATATTATAAAGGCAAAAGTTTGTGTGTGTGTGTGTTTATATGTTTGTTACTTCTTCACGCTCAAACGGCTGGACCAATTTTGATAAAATTTTGTTTGGAGGTAGCTGACACCCTGGATTAACATATGTAGGTATAGGCTACTTTTTATCCCGATATTCTCAAAGATCGAAATTTACGCGGGTGAAACCGCGGGTCGCAGCTAGTCTCTAATAAGAACAAAGTGATCATGAAGGTTGAATACTAACTATGATAACGATTGGTAGATATTTATGGAAGAAAAAGACTCCAAATAGGGGCAGGGAGATAGGTATTTAAATTGTTTATTATCCTGGTATTACATAAGCAGATACACAGCTTAAACACAAATTAAAGTGTCATAAGAGGCTTAAAATATGACCTATATAACCCCTTTACTCATAAAAGTTACTTAAACTAGTGATTAGCGACTGTTTAACCATACATTTTTGACGTTTAAACGTCACTTAACTTTAATCATCGTTTATTCTTTTTCTTCGTGTCGCTGGCACGACTGTACATACTGTATACCTTTACTACTTCCAAGGCGTTGTCGTTGGCAGCGCAGAAGTCACTTTGACTGCATGTTTTGGGACACAGAGGGCAGGATAAGAGGTGGAGCATGGTTTGCGACATAGCTCCACAATCACGCCTTTCTGCCGTTCCGTCAAGGTAGCCTCACTTTACCAGGTAATTATCCATACTATATCACACTAATATTATAAAGGCGAAAGTTTGTGAGTGTGTGTGTGTGTGTTTATATGTTTGTTACTTCTTCACGCTCAAACCGCTGAACCGATTTAGATGAAATTTAGTATAGAGATAGTTTGAGTCCCGGGAAAGGACATAGGCTACTTTTTATCCCGATATTCCCACGGGATCGAAACTTATGCGGGTGAAACCGCGGGGCGCAGCTAGTAATATTATAATTAATGCGAAAGTGTGTCTATCTGTCTGTCTGTTACCTCTTCACGCTTACATCGCTGAACCGATTTAGATGAAATTTGGCACAGAGATAGTTTGAGTTCCGGGAAAGGACATAGGATAGTTTTAACCCCGATATTCCCACGGGATCGAAACTTACGTGGGTTAAACCGCGGGACGCTGCTAGTCATTTAATAAATAAAGCCCTCTTGATGATGATAATGAAAAAAGAGTGTAATCTCTTGATTTGAAACACATTTCTGTGCAATAAGCAACTCAATTTGTGATTACATAAAGTTATTATCGTATAAACTAGTGCACTCAATTAAGTTGACTGTTCCAGGTGCTCCCTCGTAACTTGTATGCCATCACGACGCGACGTACGTGTACGTGTTCTGCGGAACTGCGACTTATGTAAATTGCGATTTGAATTCAACACGTTATTGCGGTATATGGCTGCAGCTAAGCTGAAACTCATGTTCATATTACTACGAGTTCTGTTCAACATCAAGACGTAAGTACCGACAGAGTGTAGGTACGACCGTACGGACGTTACTTTAAGTTTAGTGTTCGAAAGTGTTATTATTTTAATATAGGTTGGTTAATTTAGCAAATTGCACAATAACACCAGCGAGAGCGTAGTTATACTACTTACCTAT
Organism: Amphipoea lucens; assembly: GCA_947508005.1. Taxonomy (NCBI): domain Eukaryota; kingdom Metazoa; phylum Arthropoda; class Insecta; order Lepidoptera; family Noctuidae; genus Amphipoea; species Amphipoea lucens. The sequence continues at coordinate 15,138,240 of OX382359.1, forward strand.
ATTTTTTTTTATATAAACATTTTTCTAAAAATAAGTATACACTAAGGGCCGTATTACAGAACCTTACTCAAACTCAAGCATTGCTTAAAACTAGTTTCAAGCAATGAAACGGCTTTAAACGAGTTTTAAGCAATGCTTGAGTTTTGAGTGAGGTTCGATACGGGCCTAAGTATTTTTTCGAGCATTTCCATTTTATATAACGTTCCTACGAATGTTACAATACAAGTAAAAGTTCAATATTAACAAGCATTTCCATGTATTGTAACTTTTCTGCGAGTGCTCCACACGCTGATCAAAGTAAATAAATTTTTCGCAGATAAATAAATTTATATTTGGAGTAATGCTCACAGCGAGGCATTCACCTGTAACATTCCTTTCTATTTTGCGTTTACTCTTCGTTGAAATATCGGATGTGCAGGTTCGATGAAGTATTACACAAATTCGCTCCGTTTGTTTGCAAATTTAAGTTGTAACAAAGCATCGAGCGGCGTGCTCATTGTTCGGTTCATGAAGTGACATCAGAGCGATTCGAGATTATTATAATAATAATTATGTGTGTGGCAGGAGTGGGCTTTTATGACAATTGGAATTTCGAAATTAAGTTAGAGTCATTGTGATTTATCTCTGTAATTCTAATTATTGGTTTGGTACGGCTTTGAGTGCGTAAAACGGGGAATTGAGAACCGTGTTGTGGTGAAATCTGTGCCAAATCTGTTTGAGTATAACCGGAGCTTAATGACAAATGTGGTTTCGAACTTTGTTTTGGAATACATAGTCCCTTGTGGGTAGGGTAGCAAATGAACGGGCTTAATTAGCATATTTCAAATAAAAATATTACTGAAATAAGCCCCAAAATAATTAAATAAAAAGTAAGTTTAAAAACTAACACCCGACTACTGAAAAGGATGAAACAATAAAGTACCTTTCCGTAGTAGCAGTCGGGTTTTAGTTTTTAAACATATTAAACTTATTAAACTAATTTTTTATAGAAAAAAATATTTAATTTAATTCGGGTTGACAAACTCTGTCTGTGAGAGTGACCGACCATGTATGCATCAATGCAGCTGGGTACCAGTATTTTACATGGAGCGACTGCCTATCTAACCTTCACAACCCAGTTACACGATACCCCTTGGCAAGACTTGTCAGACGTTTGGGCTTCTGACTACCAACACCTGTTTCCGTAAAGACATTCCGAGGCACGGAGGGGTCTCGGTATGTTATGGATGGTCACCCATCCATGGTCCAACTTCGGCAAGCATTGCTTAACCTTAAAGATGCGACTGTTATTATTTAGCCACGAACCCCTTCAAGGTACAACAACAACAACACACAGTAGAAAAAGTTGATAGTAGGTAAGTGTATTTTCTTAAATATTAAACCTGCGCTGCGCTAAGCGCTGATTTGCTGGATTCGTTTTCTCCTCTACCGATCATTTCTGCCCTGAGAGTTCATTTGATTTATGTATGTATCTATGTATATATTCTTGTATTTTATAGTCATTTCCTAGCTAGTTATCCTGTATGTTGCACCTGCCATGTTTTGTCTCTGCATCACCCTAAGGTTGACTGGTAGAAAATGCCTCAGGCATTAAGTCCGCCTTTGTACAGTATTTTTTTTACTTGTGCATAAAGTTTTAATAAATAAATAAATAAACCAAGGAGCGTAATCTACTTACTAAATATTAAATTCTGAGATTATCTGCCTAAACTCCACAGATTAGTTCATAATTTAATCAATCAGCGAGTAGGTACTATCAAGGGTTGTGTAATTGCGAACTGATACAATTTGATCGAGTCCCAAAATCGTCGCTCATCTGTTTCTGGACAGTTCATCCCTTGTTAACACGGCTGAGACTCAATAAGGCACTAATTGGACACAAATATTATTTACATCGGATGTAATATTGCAGACAGGACCTTCTAATAACACAATATGAGGAAACTATTGTTGTAATTGTACCCAACGAAAGGAACCACGGAGCTAATTATCTCGTTCTGGTAAGATTTACTAAATGGCACATGACAGCAGTGGTGCCCTAGTGGTAATGGCCCTAACTTACGAATCATAGGTCGTGTGTTCGAACCCACGCAGGCACTTTACTTTTTTTAAATAATTTCATCCCCACTGCTCTTAAAACGGTGAAGGAAGACATCGTGGGGAAACCGGTATGTCCTAGAACCAAAAATTCGAAGACATTACGGAAGATACGCGTGGAAGATTATTAGCCCACTCCCTCTTGAAGGGAGGAGGCCTGTGTCCCAGCAATGGGAACATTATGGGCTGATTATGAATGAATAAGGTTCTACTAACCCATGAAATTAGTGAATATGCACTTTGGTGCCACGAAGGTACTCGTATTCGAAAATAGCGCGCAATTTCGAGTTTTCCATGGTTACAGAAACAGCTAAGTATGTTAAAATAAATCGAACGGTAGAAAAACCAATGAATAACGTACGTAGTAGGTGTAAATATTACCTCAATGTGAATAATTGATTCTGAAAAACAAAATGTCATGCTATATTATAAAAATGAATATGAATTTGGAATTCTAATTAGAATTAGAATTCTAAATATTATTATGTGGACGTCACCTCATACGGAGAATTAAAAATGCTTTATGACTTATGCCATTATCATAATCAGCACGTAACGTGTAGGTATTTTTTTTCGGTTTAAGTCAGGTATAGTCAGGTTATATATTTAATAAGTTCACTAACTGACCAAAACATAACTTCCTTTATTAAAAGTGACAAAAAAAGCCGAAACCACGAGCTTGAATAATAATAATACATTAGTCTTAATTATGGATATTTCCTAAACTAGTGTTAATCTACGAAACCCAGCCAGGTTCAAACTCGACTTAGCCAGATAAATTAATGTTTCATGATGGTTCCTAAAACTGTAGGGTTGTCGACATTTCCTTTTTACATTAATGGCTAGAAAATTACCCATTTTCTAGGCATATTATGCATAATAATTCATAAATTAATTGTAAAATAAAAAAGACATCGAGTTTCTTTTTTTTCTACAAAGGAAACTACTCTTAGAGATGGGTTTTCTGATTCGTTGATATTTTACTTTAGGAAATTCAGGTTTATGTTTTCTCATATCAAGAGTGGTTATACCTAAATCACAGTATTTATTCTGGAGCGATTGGTGGTCTTTGGTACTGGCCTGCTAAAGACTATTTGGGACAGAACTGATTCAAATCACATCGCAAAAATTGATGACTTCGTACTGCCGATTTTTGACCCTGACAAAAGAAATTAGGAGCAGCGAGTTGGTTGAAAACAACATCAACTGGAGAAAATTAAAGCAACTAAGGCCTTCAAAGGCTCCGCTTTAATATGATTTGAGACCTGTAGATAGCTCGACCCACAGAGACTTTCTACTAAATACCTACCTACCTAAAATATATAGGTCGGACCTGCTTGGTGTCTTTATTTATTTTAGTTTCTTATCTTACACCATGCTATTTCTTAATAACCAACTAAAGCTACGGTTTCCTAAGGCTGCTGTGGCCGTCACATAGCGAACGCAATTTACCGTCAGATGACATCACTGAAAAGTTATTTATAATAAAAATAAGTTGGTGTGTTTCCCTAGAGACCGCTTTTTTTGACACCGTAAAGTTAAGAGGAAATGCGGGTGGTCTATTCTCCATAAGAAACGCTCTCGCCTGTTTTCTTTCAGGTTAATGACCATAAAGCAATGATTTTTTACAGAATAATAAATATTAATTACTTCTATGTCCCTATGTTTTCCTTTTTGATGATACATTAATTTTATAAGCACTAGAACCCTCAAAATATACCGATTTAAACCGCTGTCAACAGAGGCCTAGTGTACAAATTTAACAACTGTTAATGAAAAAAGAAAAACATAGGGACACAGTACATATCCTTCTTATTTAGTTTATGAAATGTCTTTTAAATTGGTCCGATATTGGAGCAGGAAATAGGCGAGACCCAAACCTCAAATTATGACTTTTTACTTAGACTTTTTCTAAAGGTCTCTCCGACCGCATTACCTCTTAAACCCCGCTGCTATCATTTTCATGGCAGCCGTCACTGCGGCCCTTAAGTGGCGGCCGCCGCTGTCGTAGAAACCGTAGCTTTTAGCAATTTACTTAAACTTGATATTTCATGTCAGACATTGTATTATCTATCTTACTTTTTGTTTTAATTACGCACCAGGGAATTTATTTGCGGGACATTTTTAAACGAAAGTATCCTTATTATCCTGTTGTCGCTTGAAATTACGGCCACACTGAATAAAGAAATGTAGATTTCGGGTACGTAAGCATAAGCATTTGTCCACGACGAACCCTACTAATCCGTCTTCGCTTGCCTGCCGTGCAACGGATAATTTCTTGTCCATTTTCGCTTTGTCAAGTACAGGGATTTATTTTTGCTATCTGTGCGTGTGTTTTGCTACATAAATCGATTTAGGACCTTTAAAAAAAAAAAATAGTCATTATAGGTAGGTCCGGCTGTTTGTAATCTAATTAAAGCAGTGCTGTGCAGATATACGTTCGAAATAGGTAGGATATAGGTAGGATTTTATTGGTAGTTTAGAGCGTCGAATATACCATCATGTGTCAGACTATCGAAAGCTTTCGAGTAGTCAATGAAGGCAAGATAAAGGATAGTAATAAAAGCTCCGACAAAAAAATAAGAATTGTCCTTACAAAAAATATTAAATCTACTGCCTAAAATACTAACTTTCCGACTACTTTTGTCCGAATAAAAATGACGAAACGACCGAATGAGATACTGAAATCTTCGAAAAATAAACATAACTGTTTATTGCTATAATACTTTTCTACCAGCTTAAATTACGTTTTGATATATAAGTACCTAGGTAAAGGTATTTGTATTCTCATTCGCTCGCTCTTGCATCCTATGTCTACGTAAAGGGTTTAAAGTAACCTAACCAAACCGAACCTCGGGGTGCCCTTGACAAAGCCTCTGTTGTCGATAACTTAGTAATTTTGTCGGAGGTTCAGTATTTTATTCGGAAGTTTAGTTTTGTTATTCAAAGATCCATTTTTTTTAGTCGGCCACAGATCGCTGGAGATTAATTTGTTTTTCGGAACCATTATTATTTCCCCAAGATAAATTGGTATATTGAACTCTTAAGGCCTTTACCCAGTAGTGGAATGATGCAGGAACAGGAACAGTATAGGTAGGTAGGTCGAGGTACCCATCAATATCGATATCTCGTCAAACTGTAGAGTAAATCCCGATTCAATCGTATTCAGGATTACCTGTCAAAATTCGAATTCCGATAATTGAATAGGCAGGATTAGGTTCCAACGAATTCTGATATGAATTCGACGTACAAATAGGTCAAATAGTACAATGACGCAATATGACAATTTACTGCATCACTGTACAATAACATCATCAGTTGGAGCACGGGACCCGATCCCTGGACCGTAGTCCCCGTGCTTCACGCAGGTTATAAAACTAGGTGAAGCACGGGTCCGGAACCCTTCTTTCTTATCCGTTTTTTATAAAATCGACTACTATTTAATTTCTTCAGCCTACCAATGAGTGAATTTCTACATAAATAATTACAGAAGCCTCCAAAAGTTAGGTGACGTTTTACCACATCAGCTGTGACACACCACATTATGATGCAAAATTCTAGTAATCCAAATGTTTGAACCATAGATTTATTATTATTATATTATTATAGAAATATGAAAGTTTTTTACATTTCTATGGTTTGAACTGTACCCAATAACGTTTTTATTGACTAACTAGCAGCATCCCGCTGTTTCACCCGCATTAGTTTCGATCCCTTGGGAATATTGGATAAAATCCTACCCTAAGTCCTATCCCGGGACTCAAACTATCTCTATACCAAATTTCATCTAAATCGGCTCAGCGGTTTAAGCGTGAAGAGGTAACAGACAGACAGACACTTTTGCATTTATAATACTACGAGTAGTATAGATTCAACTACCTTTGACTTATCAATTAAAATAATCAAGTAATCCCTTAGGAGTACCCGAATATTTATTTTAATTTTAAATCATAATATGGCATCACATCTGAAATTGATAAATGTTAACTAACCTTTGGAGGCCACTGGAAATCAAGGGCGGATCCCTTGATACAATTAATTGTGCGTGATCGAGGTCAAGAGCGGGCCCATTCAGCAATAAAAAAAAAAAAAAAAAAAAAAATTGTGTAGAAACTCTCTTCTGTTTAAGCCGAGTGTCATGATCGCTTTTGTGAATAATATATCATAAGACTCACTGGAATACCTCATCTTTGTGAATGTCTAAACACACGCGGAATTTGAACGATTTTACTTACAAAGATAAATATAATTATTATCTTTGTAAGTAACATCGTTTAAATTTCTGCGTAATTTATATATGTATTACCTACCTGTGTTATAAGTAAGATATGTAGGTAATATATGTATATACAGGCTTACTTTTTTATCACCATCCATATTTTTACAGGCTGTTCTGTTCTACCCATGAATATGAACAACTTTCACTATGGGACCAACTCTGAAATCACGAAAAAAAAACAGCTGTTTCATACAAAAGTTCAATACCTACTTGACCAAAATGTATGAAACAGCTGATTTATTATTCGTGATTTCAGAGTTGGTCCCATAGTGAAAGTTGTTCATATTCATGGGTAGAAAACCCTGTAAAAATTTGGATGGTGATAAAAAAATAAGCCTGTATATAACTAAGTATATCGCTTTAAACACGTGCTGATTAAAGGAGTAGGCCATAATCCACCACGCAAGCCTAGTGCGGGTTAGTAGATATCACATGTCTTCGAATATTTGTTTCTAGGACATTACCGGTTACCTCACGATGTTTTGCTTCGCCGTTTTGAGAGCTATGAGGGCTACAATGGTTTTATTTGTTTTTGGTTTTAAGTTTTGATCTCTCAGGAGTAGGCAGTTCCATAGGACAAAGAGAATTTGCGAGGACCACGTAGATACTATAATTACACTTGTTAATAGGAGAAACATTCGCATAGAGTCATCCTGAGCTCGACTTACGAAATAAAATTTTGAAATATTTTAAAATATTTTACCCCAAAAATATAGGTTTTTGTACAAATAATTAATTATATCGGCACTAGGTGATCTTGCGGAATTAGTAGACTTGCAAGAAGTGCTGTCGTCATTGCCAGTGTTGCAACGCTTGTCCGCTTTCTATGACAACGCCGATGGCACCTTTTCCTTTGCACAAGGTCATGTGAAACTTATCTAACCATTCTTCTTACTGGATTGCCTTCGAAAAACCGAAAGGATTGCCTCTAAGGCTTTATGTCAATAGATAGAAAGTTGTTGTGGTAAAAAATTATATAGTAATTTATCACATCTTCTTTGTCAAGAATTTTAGCTAGACTTTACATAAAGAAAAGTCGTTGGCTCTCCGTTTACTGTTCAAACCGCAGACTTGCCTTGTGATTTAGCGGTAGGTCGGTTAGATCCGCCTGGATTAAACTCTTAGCTAATATACTCATCTAGGCAAAGAAGAAAGATATAGTGAACGATTTAGTCAATCACAATTTAACTTACATAAAGGCAAGTCGTTGTACCAACCACCGAGAGATTGGCTAGAGTTAGAAAGAAAGAATTAAAGAAAAATATTTTATTTGGAACAAGCATAGGAAATACAAACAGTAAAAAGGAGCATTTGAAACTAACAAAATTACATCAAAAACAAGCAAAAAATAAAAAGATCCTGTGCGAGGCCTAAAAGGCTTCTGCGATATTAAAAAAAAATAGAGAGTTATCAATAGGTACCTAGTAGCTCCTAATTATCTCATGTATACGTTCTTGGTTACTTAATAATGTTGTACCTTCACTGTACCATAACATGTTCGTGTACTCATATTATATAAACAATACGTACCTATACATATTACCTGCTACAGTAATTAATTACATACATAATTAATAATCCAGTTCGTTTATGTTGGAATAGATGGATAGGTTTTAACTCAAAAACTATATCATCGGATTATTAATATCAAACCTACGTCGGCGAAGTTGCTAATGGTGTTATCAGCTCATAAACAAGGGATTACTGCGGGGTGGAAAGAATAATGAGAAAACCGAGCGATAATTAAAATTCGTGTTACTTTATAAAAGGAATATTAAAAACAAACCGGCCGAGTGCGAGTCGGACTAGCACATGAAGGCTCCCGAATCACAAGGCAAAAAAAGCCGAAAAACACATTTCTTTTATGGAGACCCCCTTTAATTTTTAACTTTATTTAATTTTTATTATTTGGTGTTATAACTGCAATACACACTGAAAATTTCAACTGTCCACCTTTTACGGTTCATGAGATACAGCTCGCTGACAGTCAGACGGACGGTCGGACGGCGGACAGCGTAGGCTTAGTAATAGTGGTAATAGGGTCCCATTGGCACACTTTAGGTATAAAAAAGGAAAAATGTCGTTAAATGAGAAATAAGTTGACTGTTCAGTAATTTCCACTATTCCTGTTATTTCTGAACAACAAAACACGAATTCCTATTATTCGTACGTCACAGTTAGTTACGGCCTATACAGCTCCAATGTAGCTTTCCCAGTATTTCTGAAAGAATCATCGCCGGAAAGACATATTTCCTCATCCTCCTTATATGTACAATTTGGAGACACATATAAATGTCTCTGTTAATGTATCTTCCTTCTAGTTTTGTACTTACATACGTGTTTATGTATATTGTGAACCTTTTAGCTGTTTATTGTACTGACGAAAATGCTTTAATTTTTCTTTAGACGAACTACGAAAAGGGATCCGTTTGAAAGTTTATAAGTGGTATGAGAAAAGGCAATTGTTGGAGTATAGAACAGTTCAGAATGGGTCCGTTCTGTGGAGGTAGTTTTAAAGAGTTATATCTACTTATCTTGGTAGGGTTATGAAACAATTGCGATATTCGATGTTATTTGATTTCGCGGCTCTATACCCTCGACAGCTAAGAATTAGCGATAGCGTCAATTAAAGGAATTTTCATCTCAATCACTCAGATCAGATCCAATAAAACCATACAGGCTAACTTCTGAAACGTAAGACATATTGACGGAACGTATTGAGGATTCGATTCTCGTATAACATTCGCATTTTTGCTGGTTGCCTTATCATTCCCATTCATTGAATCCCAGTGCATTCGCCCGTGCAAGTGTGGCAGTAGTTTGACACTTTGCGAATCTAAAATTCATTACCTACCTAACATTTTTCCCGATACGTAGTTTCAGAATGAAAGCTTTGTAGAAATGTGTCCAAGAATAGTCATTTAAAAAGCGGTTTAGCCAGCAGGTTATATTAACGAAGCCATAACTCAGGTGGCTTACAAAAATGAATAAATTGTGGAGTCATGACAATTGAGTTCGCGCAATAAAGGCCAGGCGTGCGCGTGGAGCGAAGCCACGAAGTCTCACGTGTATACTACATAATGTTATTACGATACGTATGTATGGTGTGAACGAGGGGTGATCATTAACCTAGTTGCGCGGTTATTACTCTCTTATGTCACAAAAAAATCACATGATTAAAACTGAGTATAAAATTATATCGTTCCCTTTTGTTGGATAAAGACGGAAATTGGTACGTTTGAGGATTTGTTTATCATTAGAGCGCAGTGAAAGTCCGCCAAGCGGTTGCGGAACGCGATAACGAGCTATTTTGGAAATAAGACGATTACTCCGGGCCGTTTGCCGTCCCCGGCACTGCCATCCGACACGGATTATTAATCCGGCTAAGAAAACACTGTAAGAAATGACTTAACGAACCATTACTTTATACAGTCTCGAGTTACAGTAGCGAAATAAAAGAATATTTGATAGACGCACTACTTAATGGTTTATAGCGCAGCTCGTGTGCATTATTTATCTTCCTAGGCAACACCTATCTTATATTATTTGTGTAGAATTTGTAATACCTACATAATCTTTTGTAAAACTTTACGTTTTTGAAAGAAAAGCTTTAGTCAAATATTTTTTTCAAGATCGTTTTTTTTAAATCCGGAATCCAAAGTTTTAATTTACCTTGTAATCTTTTTCAGGTTAGTCCCGACTTTTGAGGACTTTGTAAACCAATTACTGAAACTTGAAGCCGTGCTATGTTGCTTACAGATAAGTAGGTACCTACTGCTTTGTAACTTTTGTTTTTATGCAAATGACATGTCAAGGACAACTTACGACGATCGTGACATTCTATACCCAAACGGCAGTTGTATTTGTGATGCTTTTCCTTATTTTCTTGACTAATATAATTATACCTAGTACAACTTGTAAAAACCATTCGTTTGAGCTATCCATTTCATAAACTCCGAAAGTCCGTGGTGAATCAATATCGTAGTATTTTCAGAACATGCTACGAATTCTGAATCCAACGCGCAACGAAGAAATAAAGAGGAAATGTGGGGAAAAAATACAAGTACGTAAAATAGAAAATATACTCGCAAAGGGTAAACGACTCTGCTTAAATATTGCATAGGTTAAGCTCGAGTTCAGGCTGTTTACGGGTAAAAAACGATAGCTGTGCAGATTTCCCCAGGTAAGTATGAATTTATATTATATTATTTTATATTCATCATCCCTAATGAAAAGTTACAAGAAATTCTGACGTAAAATTGCAACACTTCAGGCGACAACCTTGACTTGCTTTTAGGTGTCAACTTTATGATTATGAGCTATTTTAATGTGATAGGTCGAGATGAAGAGTCCTAGGTCAAAGCCACATAGAGTCGAGGTATTACCAACTCTACGTATCTTTGAACTAGGGCTTTGCATAATAACATACACAGAATAGATAACAATTTGTGGTGCAAAGTGTAATACGAGTTAAATACGCAATAAGCACCGCGCTTTATTGTAAGTAATTAAATCCCTAATTAAAATCTTCCGTTGCTGGCGGTACCGAGGTGCTACGTCTTCTCTTTGTTTTATAAACAATTTCCAGAGAGAAAGAGTTAATAAATCCTTTTTTACTTTTATTCCCACTTCGGCCTGGAGGTTCCACTTATAAGAAACTATAAACTGGCTCGGATCATTGTGGTTTGTGGGCGGATCTGCTGAATAGTTTGTTAAGTTGCGATCAGTCGGCGACTAACATAATGGCCGTGATTCATTGCTGGGTCCCGGGACGATCGCCTCCAAATAGGGTCAATCGCTCACACAAAAACCGACCCTCTCCCTATCGATAGTAAATGACCGCGGTCGAAGGAAACTTGAATTGCAAAATTAACTGGTAAGGAGCTTTTAACGACGTCGCTCGTCATGCTATCTAGGCTCACCGTGGAATATGTTATACACTTATATAAAGGTGTGCACGCGCCTTGTTAGTGACATAAATGTTCTGACGCAACATGACATCTTTGTCGGAGCAAAACTAACAAACGGTGAAAGTTCAGAGGCGAGCCTGCGACGGCGATCTCTTATTTACTCATGGAGATGACTCCTGTTTCCGACGTTTTATCGGTTGTTCAAACGTCGATATTCGCTAGGAGCCATTGCTCGAGCAGCGCATGGCGCATCCGATATTGCGAAGGGTAGGTATAAGGCTATATAGTGGCAAACGTTCGATGTTTTTCCACTTTCATCGTGAGTGCGTATCGTATGAAATGGAGCGGCAACTTAGGACTGGTTCTTTTTGTTCCACTTTACGCAAGTGGTCGATGCAATAATTTTGCCTGAATTCCGCGGCGATGATTAAGTCGGTTATGATAAACACTGCCTACTTTTTAATAACGTGCGCATTATAATGTATCGAATGCCGAAATAATTCGACTGTAATGTGAATAAGCACTTACTTATTGATTGTGAAACGCTTTTATAGCTCTTTGTTTACAGCGAAGTTAATGTGGCGGGTCGCTTTGTTTACGGATGGCGGTCTGGGGAGAATCATGGTTGTCATTTTATCCCCGTTACCCTTACGTTTTTATTTAACTTGGAGGGGTAACCGTCATTCTGAGCCATACATTTTAGTTATTTTATGTTATTCTCCATGGGAACATGGAGCATAATATTGGTGTAACCTGTATCAATATTCCCAAGACGACACACGATAATAAAATCAAAACTTATAATAAAGTTGGTAAGTAACCAGATATACCTAATGCTTGCTATTAGGTATCGATATATTGTTAGCGAAACTTTCAGCAGTGGTTTTATTTCGGGCGTAATGTTTTACCGCCGAATTGAGATGGATCACTTTTCATCAACATTGATTAATTGGATTTGTGAATTCGTTTTAGAGATATTGGGGGGCTTAGCTTTTTTTTTGTTACTTTGTTGGATGGACGGCACGGACCCATTATCGGACGACGATGATTAAGTTAAGTGATTGGTTTTCTTTTGGATTGAAGAATAGAAAATAAGTGTTTTTTGTCTAATTTATTAAAGTAACTATTAACCTACACTTAGTTGTATAAAGGCGGGTAATAGTATCCAGCATCACACCTAGAGTGTTTGTGGTACTTAACAAGGCAGTAACTGCGACCATTACACTAACTTGCGCTCGGTTGCAGCGGGCTTGTCGGGTAAGTTGGGGCAGCTTGCGCTTGCGGCCATTGGGCATTACAGCTTAATGACTTTAGTGACAATCGCGATTACAACATGTCGATATGCCGGTCATTTAGCAATAGGTATCTACTCGTACTAGACTTTTACGTTACTTTTCACTTTCCTAAGTCGCCCTAAGTCGATTTGTTGGGTTGTTAGTAAAATTGAGTTTTTTTAGGTACGAAAGCCTCGCGTTTACCTGCCAGCGTGTTATCATAGTACCTACCTACAAAATTTCGTCGGTGACCTCCGGGTCTGCGTATGTAACGACGCTTTCTTCTCTACCTACTAACAACTGCGACTTTTCACTCTATAGCTTCTAGGTGTAAGAAAAGTCGTAAGCATAACATTAGTCGCCTAGTGACTATTGTCGCTTGGAGCCGCTCCTTGTCCGGGACCACCGCATTATACAACCCGCTCTACTTTTCACTTAAATGTTATGTTGACATTTGATTTTATAGTCCGCAGTTAACCACATACTTAGGTGAAACCTCTTCTAGCTTCATAAGCAGTAAAATTATTTCTCCACATTTCTCAATAATATTAAATAATACGAACCTTGAATTTGATGGCTTTATATCCTGTTAAATATTTACCAAATATTTTTAAATGGTCACTACAATTCACTGTCTCTGCGTTAGTTATGAGTTTTGTTTGAAGAAGTTAAGTTAGCCGATGCGGAGCGAACCGCGATGCTTGCTCTGCGGTGAGCGTAGAGGTCGAGCGCGTGCTGCGCTGGAGTCGACGGTCGTGCGGACACTGCGCTGCCGCCGACTAACACCCGCCAACCGGTATGAAAGTGTGTTACATCAAATTAATATCACTTACAACGGATTGCCTTAACATTTGCCACCTATTATGTCAACGTGAGATTTTATGCGTATACGCAGCCCATCTTCTCTACTAAAAACTACACGATCTAATAATTCAAGCCATTACTACGAATTCATACTTAATTAATGTTGTTGAGAAGCTTCTTCTATTTATGATAAAATTAATTAAGCATTTTCAGTTTCGTTACTTAAGTGTAAGCGAGTGAGGCTGTAATAGCGAAGAACCATGATGATGACGCGAGCGCCTAATATTTAGGGGCCTGACAAATTACGTGCCCTTAGTATTCACCGCCGGGAGCAAAGTCGTATTACTACTCGTATATTACAAGAACATGCCACCGACGGTGCCGCCCATCGCATAAATAGCAACCCTTTAGGCCTTTTGTACACGGCACGGTTTCTTTACGGTACGGCGTATAAACCGCGCCGTTGAAAAAACGTGTCTGTCACCTAGCTTCTATAATAGTCATTCACTAACACTGACGAATCGTGCCTGCACACGGCGTATAAACCGCGCCGTAGAAAAAACGTGTCCATCAACAAGCTTCCATAGTGATCCATATAACACTGAGGACCGTGCCTACACACGGCGAATAAACAGTAGTTTTATACACAATAAGAAAAACGTGCGTGTATAAAGGGCCTCACTGATGTCATTCCTTTCTCGAAGTATACACGAGTATTCTTTTCGAAATATAGTATTAAACAAGTAGGTAACGTCAATAACAGTTCGGATTACTCAATCAAAAGGATTTGAATTATTTTATTGGGTCTTGAATTAATATCATGTCGAAAGACCCTAACCGTCGCGTTGCCGGAATGTTTGCGGTTGCTGAGCAGCCGAATAGCAAGAGAATATTCAATGAATTCGGCTTTATTCAGGATACTCAAATATGCTTTTAATATTCTAGCCTATCTCTATGTTTTCCAGTTGATTTATAGCTTGGTTCTTGTTTGCGAGGTTTTGTTTCCGATTTGTACCTACCTAACCGCGGTGCGGACGTTTATTTTCGTTGGATCCCACTTTTGAATCCCATTTTTTAGGTATTAACGATGGATCCCGTTTGCTATTTCCGTTGAATCCCATGTTATAACAATATGTGTACATTTCAGAAGAAAAGTGATTTACCTTTATCAAACACTAAAAAGAGATTATTTTTAGTGGGCTACCCGGAACCGAACTAGTTAGTTTAGGTTAATTATTAAAAAAAAAAACAATGTTAGGTTAGGTTAGGTCAAAACTGTGACCCCTGCGCACGAGCCGAGCGAGCGAAGCGAGCGGTGCCGCGGCAGCGGCCGGCGAGGGCCAGAAACGACTAGGTTATATAGAAAATGAGTTGTTTGTGAAATAAATAGTCTACGAAACGTTGGTTGTAAACTAAAAATTTGTCAATGGAGTTTTGGTGAAACATTAGTGAACCCCTCATTTTATTATAAACAATTTTGTTGTTGAAAGTACCCGCATTCAGATTTTTTTAAGCATTCGGGATCCAACGGAAATACTTTTCGGGATTCAACGACAATAAAACGTAATTATCTTGCATTTTTTAAATTCGGGATCCAACGGAAACACATAATAATGTTTTGCGGGATCCAACGCCAAAAATATTAAAATGGGATTCAAAAACGGGATCCAACGAAAATAAATCGGTGCGGATGTAATCCATTATAATACGCGTGTGCCATGAGAGTGCCATGTTACCTCAGGTGTGACCTTTTTCCCGGAGGAGGAGCTAATCCGCTGCTCTACCTGGTGCCTGGTGGCTTACCGACAAAACGTGGTTAGATTTAATGTGATATATTATAGTTTCACGTGGGGTTGCTATTGCTAAACATTCTTGTGTTTGCCGAAGACATATATAACCTATGTAGAGCTAGGCTAGTACATAGGTAGGTAACTCAATACATGTTCCTTATTCAAGGTAAAAAATTCATGTTATTATTATTTGTTATTATTATCAGCCATTTGTGTCCCACTGCAGGGCAAAGGCCTCCCCCATGCTTTGATTAGTACTATTCTATTTTGTGGTTTGTATAATAAATTCAATGAAATACTCTTATCGAACATTGCGGGATGCATCGGTTACAAATATGGATTTCAACGTGTGCGAAACATGAAACTCAATTATGATTTAATGAAATTAACTGGTGGTGGGTAATTGTCAGTAATCAGTTCGTTGTTGATAAACTATATACCTTTTAAATATAAACGTTTCTGCACATCCACTTTGTAATCCATCGAAGGTTTCTATTTCCTTTTTTGTCAAAAAAAAAATCTATACTTATCATTTATTTGCGTAAATAAGGTACAGAAAGTTCTTAAAGATATATTGATCTCTTATTCTGCCATTAATATCGGCGTGCAAATTTTACATTCAATACAAAAAATACCATACCTAATCCTGCAGCCCATCCCAATTTTGGGATCGACACAGCATGTCGTATTCTTCTATCGATTTTTACCAACGCCTTTATTGGCTTAATATATTATTATCTTTCACACAATCCATCCAGCTTATCCGTGGTTTTCCATTACTTTTATAGCCATCCACATTGTAGACTTAAAACCCTATTTGCATTATATCCCAATGTTTTACCATAAAGAAATATTTCGTCGTTTGCAGGCATCTAAAACCAGATTATGACCGGCATCATAGGATTTTCATAAAATGAATAGATTTATAAGATCCCTACAGCTAGCTACCACATTGAGTTTAACCTTTTAACCGCTTACGCCGGGCTAATCCGACAAATATTTTCGTGTCCATTTCGCCAGGGTCGTATAAATACGACCAAATACCACAGCTTATTTAATCTGTATTATTACTACATCATCACAACTCGTTTAATTGGTATTTATTTTTCGTTTTTTTTTTTCGGGCGCTGCAGGAGGCACGACAACTGATATGAAGTCGTAGGTTAAAAAGTCTTAGTTTTAAGTACGTGGGCAAAATTGTAATATTGTTTGTCTTGTAATTTTATTTTCCTTTTTGTTATTAATCATAAGATTAATCTGTCAAGCTCCGCTAATGAGACACAATTGATTTTATATTGTTTCGTCGCCGATCGGCGAACCGCGCCGCTTGACCGGTTAAGAAGAAGTTTGCTATAGTTTCCAGATTCTAAAGCCTTTACTTTTATCTCACCATTTATTATTATCACCTATTTCTATGATTGTTGGTTAACCTGTAATTAGCGACTGTTTACACAGTCATATCCTCGGATGCGTCCGAGGCTGTTGTTACCTGTTACTTTAAGTTATATTATACTTACACAGAAGCCTAATTTCTTGCTATAGTAATTAAAAATCTAAGTTTTTTATTCATAGGTAAGTACTTGGTGTACCTACCTGTAAATAAAAAACCTGGATTTTTAATTACTATAGCAAAGAATCAAGTTTAGGTACTACAAGTCGAGCAGAATTATAACTCTAATTAGTTTGTTAATTTATCGCAGCACATTCAATGTGGGCGGATTTGAATGTAGCTTTCACTCTTAGCGCTAAAATTGCGTACCTACCCACTGAGTTATTCGGTGTTTTATCACCATGGACCACAACCAAATAATTAAACTTTTTAGGTGTTAGCTTGTCGGAGCAGAGTACATTAGCAAAACTTGGAGAGTTTTCAATACTAAAATAACCCCATTGTATTTATTACCTAAACATTTAATTGTAAGTCATTGCATTTTTTTTTAGCCTATTCTGTCCCACTGCTGTGCAAAAGGCCTCCCCGTTAAGTCCCTCCAAGAACTCTTTTTCCCGCGCCACCTCGAACCAGCCCTCGCGGTACGCGTCCAGGTCAACTTGCCGGCGCGCTGGGCCGACCTCAGCAGTGCCGTCCATCTTCAGGCACCCATAGAGACTTGTCATTGTCATTGCATTACGAGTACCTACATAATT
This sequence comes from Amphipoea lucens, assembly GCA_947508005.1. Lineage (NCBI taxonomy): Eukaryota > Metazoa > Arthropoda > Insecta > Lepidoptera > Noctuidae > Amphipoea > Amphipoea lucens. The sequence continues at coordinate 15,155,539 of OX382359.1, forward strand.
ATTGTTGTCATTGGCGCAGCGGCTAAGGCGGTGTCCTACGTGAGCGACGAATACGACGCGACGCGACGCTGCGATCGCGACGAACGCGATCAACTCAACGGCATTGCTTGCGGCCTATGTGACAGTCTGCGGCGAGACGCGACGTAACGCGTACTTGTTTTGAGAGCGACCAGACGCGATACCACGAACTACATATGAACTTTCCGTCTGTTCCCGTTGTCCCCATTCGGACTCAATAAAAATAAATAAAATGTATTTCCGTTGTCCCCATTGACGGTTTCCTGTTAAAATTGTACTGTACTTCTCCATGATTCGAGAAGTAATGACCAAAATCACGAAGGACATTTGTCGCGTGTAGCATCGCGTCGCGTCGCATTACGTCGCGTCGTGTTGCGTCGCGTCGCGTCGTATTCGTCGCTCACGCAGGACACCGCGTAAGCGATGGTTTCTGCATTACGGTCAAGTATATTCCTCACGTTACTTTTTTATCGCCTAATATACTTACAGCTAGATGTGACGGGTTTGGATAAATTTTTCCTCGATACCCATTGATCACTAATAACTTTATTAGTGATCGATGTCGATACAGTAGAAAATCGAAGATTTTTATTATAAAGTACACAACAGCAACACACAACAGTTACCTATTAAATAAATAACTTGTAGACTCGTTAACAACAAAATGCCTCTTTAGGTGCTATGATGAAAATAAAACATTTCTGACTTTCCTACGACCTTTTCAACTTGAAAAAGTTAGGCTTTTAGTATATTATCCTACATTTTCCTGCTTCATAGTTCTCGTTTGTAAAGATAAATAATTAACTACGATTACCCCAGACTTTGGAATAACTATGTTGATGTAATGTGGCCATCAGTTTCCCCGGAATTCATCCTCATTTAGGATTCTGTGGGAAACTGGGAATGTAGTGGACTTTTACTTTGTTAGAGTTGTGAGCCAATTATTTTCCTTCATTAATGAAACGTTTTAATATTCTAATATTCTGAAGTATTTCATCCACCGCAATCTTCGATCTTTACGCAACTATGATTACAAATTCTTCGGGTTTATGCAGAAGCAATTTTTATACGTTTTCCTTACATGTCCTACTTGTACCTATTTCTAAAATCAAAATATTTTATTTCACATAAACCTACACGCACATGGGCTTATGAAACATCTTGGGGCACGGTTCCAATTCGTCGTTTCCTAAGGAGAATAGCCGGCAAAGAACTACACGGTTCCTCTTTCAGAAATACCTAATTGGCTTTTACAATGTATTTAAATTACAGTTTAGGCCTGTCAACAAGTAAGTACTTAACAAACCAGGTACTTAACAAAATAGAAAATGGTCTACAAATCTATAGTCTACAAGGCCTACATCATTCTCACTAAATATAAAATAATCTATATAAATAAAAATAAAAACCTATTTAAACCAAATGACATGATTGCTATTCTACTAATTACAGCTATTTAATCTGAACACATAGGTTTAGACTTGAGATCCTTTACCTACTGCTATCGTTCAACCATGATAATTATATCAGTTAAATACTTATGCAATATTTTTCAGCGAGCTCCAGACATTAGAAACACCTGACCTACCTAATTTGTATTTATTATAATGAGTCACTTTAGGAGGAATCAACTTGTATTTTGTTTTAAATGTGTATCTACACAATGCACAAAATATGAATGCTATGTAACGACACACAATATCACAAAAATCTAGGGTCATCAATGAAATTGTACGTAAATCCTGTAGTTACCTATATTAGTTTTAAGACGAACGCGGCTTAGTCAACATTACCTACTTAAATATTGCTTCATCGTGTGCTGTGGCTAGGTTTTGTAGATAGAAGTAGAATTTCCCAAACCACTACAATAATCGACTTGGTGAGCAAAGAGGACGAATAGCTAGAGTATCATATTTAACGAAATGTGAATTCTTTTGAGCCATGTTCAAGCAGCCAAAGTCAAAGTCAAAGCATTTATTTCAAATAGGCACATAAAAGGCACTTTTGAACGTCAAAAATTATCTTAAAATAGCATGCAGCATGAGGACAATGTATGCTAGGTAGGTTCCTTATATGTGGATCCTCGTATCTACCTGGATACTATCGCCTCCATACCACCCGCAATTCAAACTTGAACAGTGCACAATTTTATACCAAAAGCTCTTAACCCTGTTCGTGATCTCGTCTTTTATTCGTATAATGTAGAGATGCGAGTAGTTCACGAAGCATAGTGGCACGAACTTCCCCGGTGTGTTGCGAACAGTGAGCAATTCTATAACTCGAGCTAACCGCAGCAAACGACTCATTGTCTGAACAATCGGTTGTTGGTCGCAGTCCCTCCGCGGATGCTATGGCACGTTTTCAACCAACATTTCACTTGTCTACGTAGCTGTAGTACTGCAATGAAAACCTGTCGGAGTGGTTTAAAAGATGGAAGGGTTACATAATATGTTACTTCAACAAATACGCGCCCGCGGACCGTGTTAGCTTTTAACTAATCAGTTATCGGTCAGTCAAATATTAGATTAACTGATGATTTCCTTAGCATATGAACACGAAGAATCTCATTTAGGTACCCGCATATATTCCTGGAATTTGAAATGGCACATGTTGGGTAAGCTACCTATATCTTGCCTACCCCATTTCTAAAGAAATATGCTTTGAATTTTATGTTTTTATATGGAAATCAGCTATGATCGGAAATCCAGGCTATAATATTAAGTATCTCATTTAAATAACTGAATTGGAATGGTGTAATAACAGATAAGGAAAAAAATACGCTGGTATCGGAGAAAATATTACTGAGTGCTACCACTACCCTCCTAATAAAATATTTAAAAGCACGAGGTGTTTTTCATCATCTTCCACCGCCTGGTGATCTTCAGAGAGCAGTTAAATATATATACCTATACCTAATAAAAACTACTTACAATTTTGCAACAATGGCTTTTTTTTGTCACAGTGGCTAGGTACTTCATTTAACTTTTCTAACTAAATCATAACCTGAGAGACAGTTTTTATTGAGCCATTAGGTATACAACACAGTTGGTAGGTAATTTAAATATTTTTTTAAGATGGTGTCTGCTGGTAGCGCTCAGTCTTCTCTGTAGGCAATACCTACCACTTTATTACTTACATAATCAGCCTATAACGTTCCCACTGCTGGGACACAGGCCTCCTCTCTGTGAGAGGGAGTGGGCCGTAATCCACCACGCGGGCCCAGTGCGGGTTGGTAGATGTCACATGTCTTCGAATTTTTGGTTCTAGGACATGCCGGTTTCCTCACGATGTTTTCCTTCACCGTTTTGAGAGCAATGGTGATGAAATAATTTACACAAAGTAAAGCACCTGTTGGGGTTCGAACCTACGACCTACAACTTGTAAGTCGCGGCTGATACCACTGGGCCACCACTGCTTTATTACTTATCTAGGTCGTACTTAGGTACCTTAGCACCTTATTCAATGAGAACTTGTTCAGATTATATAACTTACTTGGCCTACTTTATCACGTGAAATTTTATAATCCATTTAAAGGCTCCCATACTTTTATTGAACTTCAACGATCTGTCCCAATAATGTTCTCCAAAATTGCACATTCCAATGATAGCTGCAATTTTTCACACCCAGGATAGCTATTATACAATATCCCCAGCTATTTCAGCCGCAGCAGGAAAACCATTTAAATATTTGCACAATCCCCGACCTCGGGATGGTGTACCCGCAGTTCCCGCAAAACTCGTTTAGCTCGGGACTTCTAGTGGTCCAGTTATGTAGTTAAACTCGCTGAAACTGTTGTACATCGACTAGTAGACATGGATGGTAGCGAAGGAAGGCGCTAACTGGTCTGCAATGGGTGTTTAATGTGTGTAAATGTCTGATGGTTAGCGAATCCAATTATGCAATGATTGCGTGGCGAGACACGGAAGGCGGTGCACTCGGCCAATGGAGCAGCGAACGCAATGTGCGTCTCATGCGAACATACACGATGAGGGAAGTTATTTTTTTAATATAAATTGGCTAATTAATTTGGTGGGAAACTATTACACCAGTTTATCAATCGATAATGGAGCCGATTCTGTTGTCACAAACTAAACTAAATTTAAGTTCAATGCATATTTTTCTTTCTATTTCATTAAGAAAAGGACAGAAGATAAATATTAGTTTAGTCCTGTCAAAATAAGGTACTCCATAGACAAGTTTAGATGCGATTAAAAACTTGCCTACTAAAAATACGTCAATTTACGTCAGGCGTTGTCTAATTTGACAGGACTAAACTAATATTTATCTTCTGTCCTTCTCTTAATGAAATAGAAAGAAAAAGATGCACTGAACTTAAATTTAGTTTAGTTTGTGAACAAGGGAATCGGCGCCATATTTATGAACTCCGTCATGTCGTGTCAACAGACACTCTGTGTTTGAAAATCTATACTTACAATTAAAAAAGTGTCTGTTTGTAATATCAAAATAACAGCTTATTACTAAATGCATATAAAAGTATAAACTTACTGTACTTATAAAAAAAAATTACTTTTAACATTTTTGTCTGTCTGTTTGTACCGGTTAATTTCCGAGACGGCTAAACCGATTTTGACGGGACTTTCACCGGCAGATAGCTGATGGTAGGTGTAAGTAGTAACTTAGGTTACTTTTATTTAAGAAAAATAATTAGGGTTCCGCACGACAAAATTAAAACCCATGAAATCCAATACCTACTCATGCACGCGAACGAAGTCGCGGGCACACGGTGTTTATACAGGGTGGTCCAAAAGTCGTGGATCAAACGAAATAGGGAGATGAAGGAGGTCATTTCCAACAAAAAATCTTTCTACGGCATGGTCATAATTCAATTGCCCTAAAAGTTATGAATATTTGTGTATACCGAGTTCTTTTACAATTAGACGAATTTGAAAAAAATTTGATATAAAACAATAAAACAAACGGTGTTGTATTACTACTAGATAATGTATCAGCACTACAAAGTTCTATTAGGGCTCGGAGTATCAAATTTCAAGAGCAATTTATTTTTTTCCAAAAATTTTGTAACGTTACCAAAAATTATTTCTCACTTTAAAAGCGTTGGAAATGACCACCTTTATCCCCCTACTTCGTTTGATCCACGACTTTTGGACCACCCTGTATAATTAGGTATAACAATAATCATTGTCGTGAAGCCAGATCCAGTGAAACTATTAACCATTTGTCACGTTGTGCCGACTGTTCTCCAAAACGTGAGGATATTATGTCGACTGGTGACGATTGCATAAATATGTATTTTGGTAACTGGAAGTGAAAATGTAAAAGTTGGCAGCCATCTAGCTAGGATTACGCTGCATAATTTTACACTTTTTGTGGCGATTTCAGTCACGTTTTTTTTCATAAATAATCCAGTTCTTCGGGCTTAGTGGTACCAAGTTTTCTGTATTAGTCACGCTGTGTTCAACTAATTACATTATTAACCGGTTGAATCTTGTAATTGCAGAAACAATTAAAAAACGCGTGGATCCACGTTCCGGCAAACGAAGGGTTTTAATAATCTTCGCTCAATGCTAGTTTAGGCGGGTAGTTCTCAATGGGAAACACGTAGCGCCATCTATAAGTAAAACAAACAAAACGCATGTTCCCACCGTTTCGGACTGTATACGCAGTGTAGGTAGATACCTACTTGAGTTCCTAGATTATGAATTTTAAGTCTTGAATTGTATTGTGAACTTATGAATTAATTGTTACCGAATTTAATATTATTTACTAACTGCATGCATTATTCAAATCAATTAATTTTGTTTTTTTTTTAATCTATGTAGTGAATATTCTGTACCTTGTTTACGCAAATAAATGATTCTGTATTTTTTACATGGTTGGGACTCGGGCTCGGGGTCCTCTTTGTGCGTGCCATCTATCATACCGAACACGAACTACAGAGCCGAAGTGAATACAACCTTCTTGCATGATTACAGGTTGGGTACTCAAGCATGAAGTGTTTTGCTGATAACGCGTAGGCAACACATCATCCCTACAAAATAAGCGTAGGCTTTTGCTGTTTATTTATTTACACGAGACAGACTTTCTAGGTCTATGGTTGAACATGTTGTTGACTAGGCAAACGTATGTCAGGTGCGTTCTGTCAGTTTCTGCCTACCTCCATGAAAAAAGACGTGAGTTGACATTGTGTCCAGCATCATTTGAACTTGTTTATATTGTTAAACTTTTATGAAGCTTCTACGCCCGGACCGAAGAGCCTGATTAACCACCTCATGCTAACGTTCGGCTAACCTATGGTAGACCAGCAGCGCCCCGCGGTTTCACCCGCATAAGTGTCGACCCCGTGGGAATATCGGGATAAAAAGTATCCTATGTGTTATTTTGACGTATAAGCTATATTAGGTACTGCAGTTTCATCAAAATCCGTTCAGTAGTTTTTGCGTCAAAAAGTAGCAAACATCCTCACAAACTTTCATATTTATAATATTAGTAGGATTAGTAGGATATTAGTAGGAAGTAGGATTAGTAGAATAGTAGGAAGTAGGATAGGATGTTTCAAAAATTCTTGTCTCATTTTTAATTTTATCCAACAGATAGCGCCTATTTGGACAACATGTGAGAAAGAAAGCACAAGAGAGGCCTATGCCCAGAAATGGGTGAAATCGGGCTGTGGACGATGTTGATGATGACCCGTATACTGTAACATAGGCCGCTATTTGTCCAAAACATACAACACAGTCGTTGCCTTACCTAAACTCTATTCAAACTTATGTTTCAAATTAATATTATTTCAAATGAAACAAATATCAACTTTATTGTAATGGTATTTAAGTTGATTCCAGAGTGACTAGCACTATTGAAAAAGTTATAAAAATGTTTGAAGTTGTAGCGTAAGACGAACTTTATTTTGTAGGATTTAAAGTTATTTTTCCATAAACTCATATTTGTTTACATTTTTGGCAAATAAATCGCGAATGCAGATTACCTATATCTTGTCTATGCATTCGTTGTTTATAGTTGCGTAGTCATGCTCAGGTTGCATCAGTACTTTGAACCTATAAGCAATAAGGTCGTGTGATGGTGTAAGGCCATCGGCCACGCTAGGTCGGTGCCCCGATTAGAAAGGAACTTAGCACCGTACTTGCACAATCGGATGACAAACCTTCATACACAGCGTTTGTATGGACTCACTGTGGCGCGATAGTAATTAGTTTCTTCCACTCTGGTAATTGTGTAGTAACTGTTTTTTTTTTTTTTTGTTTCTAGGATCCCTTGGGCTCTGGTCATATGGTGAAGAACTACGCTGTTCGGTGCGTTATCTTCTGATATTTAATCCTAAGCATCAATTAGGGCCCTATACCACAAAACTTTACAAGTCTACAAAATTGTTAAAACGTAGAAAAAAATTGCGTAACACAGAAATTACAAACATGAGTTACAATTTACAATTCTTTTGCATTTTTATAAGCGTACTTAACACAAAGCATGAAGGCTATGTAAAAATTGTAGACTTGTCACTACAATGAACATAGGTATTTGTAGTTTTTCCGTTTAATTTTGTGACCCAAAGGGGTTTGAAGATTTTTGTATGGAGGGTGGCCCTAAGGTCGGCCGCCATTTTGATTTAATTTCAGAATCGCGATGCACAACAAAAGTTATATATTTAGATAGAGGACACTTATACGAACAAAAAATGTTATATAATATAATATCCTAAAGCGTCAGGATTCGGAGTTATTCATCGAAATATAAGTCGAAAACAACAAGGATTTTTTTGTTTTTTTTTCCCTACCGGTAAGCATATTGAACGATTGAGGTAATAGAAACGTTATAAAACCTTTATGGAGAAGAAACAAATGAAGAATAGATATTTTTTGAATAAATAATTAAGCACGGCAATTTATAGTTTTTTTTAATCCCAGAGACTATCTGACATTTTAGTCTTTTATGTTTTCGTTTTTTTTAGTATAGAAGTTTGACATTACACTTGTCAGATTAGTCTATTACCCCTTTACAAAGGGGTTTGAAGGTTTTGGCCCTAAAATCAGCCGCCATTTTGATTTTTTTTCAGAATCGCGGTGCACAACAAAAGTTATATATTTAGATAGAGGACACTTATACAAACAAAAAATGTTATGTAACACAATATCCTAAAGCGTCAGGTTTCGGAGTTATTCACCGAAATATAAGTCGAAAACAACAAGAATTTTTTGGTTTTTTTTCCCTCCAGGTAAGCATATTGAACTATTGAGGTAATAGAAACGTTATGAAACCTTTATAGAGAAGAAACAAATGAAGAATAGACATTTTTTTAATAAATAATTAAACACGGCAATTTATAGTTCATTTTTTTAATCCCAGAGACTATACTAAAAAAAAACGAAAACACAAAAGACTTGAATGTCAGATTAGTCTCTGGGATTAAAAAACGAACTATAAATACATACATACATAATTAGCCTATAATGTTCCCACTGCTGGGACACAGGCCTCCTCGGTGAGAGGGAGTGGGCCGTAATCCACCATGCGGGCCCAGTGCGGGTTGGCAGATGTCACATGTCTTCGAATTTTTGGTTCTAGGACATGCCGGTTTCCTCGCGATGTTTTCCTTCACCGTTTTGAGAGCAGTGGTGATGAAATAATTTACACAAAGTAAAGCGCCTATCTGGGTTCGAGCCTACGATCTACATCTCGTAAGTCACGGCTGTTACCACTTGGCCACCACTGTTAGCCGTTTATAATTATTTATTTTAAAAATGTCTATTCTTCATTTGTTTCTTCTCCATAAAGGTTTCATAACGTTTCTATTACCTCAATAGTTCAATGTGCTTACCTGGAGGGAAAAAAAACAAAAAAATCCTTGTTGTTTTCGAATTATATTTCGGTGAATAACTCCGAAACCTGACGCTTTAGGATATTATGTTATATTATATTTTTTGTTTGTATAAGTGTCCTCTATCTAAATATATAACTTTTGTTGTGCACCGCGATTCTGAAAAAAAATCAAAATGGCGACCGACCTTAGGGCCACCCTCCATACAAAAATCTTCTAACCCCTTTGTTCATTATAATTGTAGGTACAGTTTTGTGATAGAGAACTTAGGCCCTGTACTTCCAGAATTATACCTTCTGCATTTGTTCAGACGCCAGCACATTAAGCTACTACAATGTGTCAAATTTATTGAAAAGATTTTCAACTATATCGCTAAAGCAGAAGGTCCAAAGTTGATTGGGAAAAGGGTTTAGCCGTCCTTCCATAAGCTAACTGCCCCCGATAGGAACCTATATCGTAACCTATGTTATATTGTAGAGGATACTAATAGTAGTTCATCGCGTAGATATTAGCTCTATATCTTAGGTAATTGAGGAGCTATTTGAAAAAAAGTGTCCGGAGACGACTTTTTTTCAAAGTGATGTTGATTTCAAAGCTAGAAAAATAAAACCAATTCCAGTGTTTATGGTACACTTTACAGTTTATTTTATATAAATTTTCATGAGCCAAGCTTAAATAAAAATATTAAAAAAATGCAAATATTTTTTTTTTTTATTAATTTCTATCAGATCGAATTGAATTACCACTTTGAAAAAAATATATAATAATTGTCTATATCTTGCCTAACAGCATGCCAAGTTTCATTAAAATCCGTAAGGTGCAACATGATGAAAAAAAATAATAAAAGTAAGTGGACCACCTTATGACTACTTTGTTGACGCTTTTAACTTTTAATTTTTCATTAATCTAGTATTTAATTAAATCGTATTGCATATTTGATTTTTCAATATTGGGCATGAAAGGTTTAAAAGAAAATGGAAGGGTTTTTTCTCAGTAATAGTTAAATCCATATTAATAAAAAATAGCTTTTATTAGTCATCGTCACTATTTTCATCAATCATGATCATGATCTTTATTTATAGAAAAAACACTAGATAATATTTCTGCTGGGCAAACTATATGCGATTTATATCTTGCATTTGATAAATAATATATAATTGCTGCCACGTGAGAGCAACACCCAACTGTTCGATTTCCTTTTGCACAGTTACAGCAATAACGCCTAAGGGCTCCCACACATAAACACGATACGACGTCGCGTCGTGCTACGACGCAGCATCGTTTCACCGTTTGAATGACTTATTATTATTATAAGCCTGTGTTGTCTCACTGCAGGGTCTGCAGAGCAAAGACCTCCCTTCCCTCTTTCCACTTTTCCCGGTTTGAATGATACGTCACTAATAAAACACTAAATCATATACGTCGTAACACGACGCGGCGTCGTATCGTGTTTATGTGTGGGAGCCCTAACAATAAACCTAAGGCGTATCCTACGTGGGCGACGAATACGACGCGACGCGACGCTGCGAACGCGACGAACGCGATCAACTCAACGGCATACACTGCTTGCGGCCTATATGACAGTCTGCGGCGAGACGCAACGTAACGCGTACTTGTTTTTAGAGCGACCAGACGCGACACCACGAACTACATATGAACTTTCCGTCTGTTCCCGTTGTCCCCATTCGGAACTCAATAAAAATAATTAAAATGTATTCCCGTTGTCCCCATTGACGGTTTCCTGTTAAAATTGTACTGTACCTCTCCATAATTCGAGAAGTAATGACCAAAATCACGTAGGACATTTGTCGCGTGTAGCATCGCGTCGCATTACGTCGCGTCGTATTCGTCGCTCACGCAGGACACCGCGTAACATTTTAAAAGTGCAAGTACAATCGCGACACATTAATAGCAAAACCTACAGATGTTACATTGACTACAACCCCAATGGAAAAAGCCACGAAGATATTCGGCGTTATTGCTGTAACTGTGCAAATGGAAATCGAGCAGTTGGGTGTTGCTCTCACGTGGCAGCAATTATATATTATTTATCAAATGCAAAATATAAATCGCATATAGTTCGCCCAGCAGAAATATTATCCAGTGTTTTTTCTATAAATAAAGATCATGATCATGATTTATGAAAATAGTGACGATGACTAATAAAAGCTATTTTTTATTAATATGGATTTAACTATTACTGAGAAAAAACCCTTCCATTTTCTTTTAAACCTTTCATGCCCAATATTGAAAAATCAAATATGCAATACGATTTAATTAAATACTAGATTATTGAAAAATTAAAAGTTAAAAGCGTCAACAAAGTAGTCATAAGGTGGTCCACTTACTTTTATTATTTTTTTTCATCATGTTGCACCTTACGGATTTTAATGAAACTTGGCATGCTGTTAGGCAAGGTATAGACAATTATTATATATTTTTTTCAAAGTGGTAATTCAATTCGATCTGATAGAAATTAATAAAAAAAAAAATTATTTGCATTTTTTTAATATTTTTATTTAAGCTTGGCTCATGAAAATTTATATAAAATAAACTGTAAAGTGTACCATAAACACTGGAATTGGTTTTATTTTTCTAGCTTTGAAATCAACAGAGATATATCACTTTGAAAAAAAGTCGTCTCCGGACACTTTTTTTCAAATAGCTCCTCAATTACCTAAGATATAGAGCTAATATCTACGCGATGAACTACTATTAGTACCCTCTACAATATAACATAGGTTACGATATAGGTTCCTATCGGGGGCAGTTTGCTTATGGAAGGACGGCTAAACCCTTTGACAGTTTCGGGTAGCTTGATGTGCTGGCCAGATGCCAGCATAACATAACCAACCAACCAAATTATAATAATTTCTCAGCTCATTCTTAGGTTATGACACGGATAGTTAGCTGAATTGCCATCTAACTTAAACCCAGTGTCTCTCTAGTATTTAAATCACCAAGTCCTCGTTTTTCTACTGAATAGGCAGCTTATTGCAAAGCCAAGGTCGAACAGACGATTTTTCATTCTTTTGTCAAAACTCGTGCCCATACTTAAAGACAGCTCTTAACTTCACACAATGGATGCCAAAGTTTGTCACAGCAAGGCCAACGACCTCGGTTTAATCGTGTATTCGTGTTGAATGATACGTACGGGTAGGTATAGAGCAGAAAGAAATCAAAGTCCCTTGTGATTGTCGCATAATTTTATATTTGTAGAAAAATTGTATGCTTCACTCTCATACATCATCTCACCTAAATATAAATACATGAACTATATATACGTTCCCGCAAACAGCGTATATTCAGAAAATAACATCGGCTAATCGTGACTTTTAGCTAGCTTTATTAGATATTATCCTATATAAAATTCAATTAAAGTAAGTATTATACAATACATCGCATGTGATAGTTGACACAGGAATCCATATTACATGTTATTATTCATAAATCATTATAATATGTCGATAGCATTTCAAGTTAAGTCTAAGTTTACATATTTTACACATTTCATAACACCTACACTTTATCTATTTTTGCTATAATTTCAAATACTCAATGGCAAATAACATAAAAGCAAGATTACAACTATCATAAGTACGAAATATAAACTTATTACGTAAACAGCTGGCACAATGAAGATCTAGATGAGTTACACCACATTATAATTAACATTACGCTATTACGGTATACTTCATACATGAAAATATGTACGCCATATAACCAACAATATACACAATAAATAAGATCATGGAATGTTTCCGTTTTTGTTCAATGGTGGCCTACGCCAGGATAACAATCGGAATAGAAAGAACACGATAAAAAAATAATGCGAACATTTTCGATACGATAAATTATAGCAAAAATACTTGTTACTATATAGGCCACAAAACATTTGAAGGTATGCGCGTGCGGCGCGAGCGACTCGCGGCTGCGCGCGCAGCCTCGCCCTCAGCTTGTTGCCGCAAGCGAGCGTGTGGGACGTAACTTCTGGAACAAACGCCAACGTTTCAAAAGTAACTCGGAACGTCCCGCGAGTGACATAAGTGCGTAAGTATCCTGTACCTAGTGTAATACACGCAACAAGAATCTGACGCCGCGCATTTGGACTCCAAACGGCGAAGCATGTGGACAATATGTACTTATTGGCTCTAACTATCTCGGCTACGCGCGGAAATCGCTGAATCCTTCTGCGTAGTCCCTCCATTCACATCTAAATATCACGTAAAAACACCCCCGTTTTTGCAATTTCCATTTTTTACCCCATCTTTTTAGTGTTGTACAACACTTATAATACTGATATTCACCAGCTAGTGCGCGTTGGCGTCTGCGTAAAGCGTGGTGGCGATGTACGTGGTGGGCACGAAGCCCTCCTCGCGCGTGTGGTGGCGCCGCACGCGCGTCCAGCCGTCACCCGCGTCCGTCTCCAGCACCAGCAGTCTCTCGCCGCACTCCATCTTCATTGTGGAACCGCTACCGATTCCTGGGAAGGGAAAATTTTGTTTTATTTCATTTGGTTCTTTTTTAATCAAAAGGGGCAATAGATTTTGTGTTTAGTCTACTGTAAGTGATGGTAAGCCGCCCGATACGACGATAAGGCAGGCGTTCGTTGTCAAAATCAAATTATTATCATGGATGTGCTGTTGAATGTACAAGGACAACATATTTTTTTTTGATAAAAAATGAATTTTCCGATTTGTTTTTAAATAAGCGAATCACGCGAGAAGACAGCGAATCATCAATTAACAAATTGACGATTAATTAAAAAACCTCGACATCTCTAACGCCCTTCCCATACCAATCTTGATCCCGAATAATCCCGATTTGTCTGTAACCATTGAAGCTTTATCACTAAATTCAACTCACCTTCAAAAGCATACAAAGCCTTGCAGTACCCTACAGGCTGCAGATCTGGCTCGCAATAATAATAATCAAAGTCCGACTCATGATCATTGTCGTGGTCGTTCTCGTCCTGGTCGTGGTCGCCGTTGGCGTGGTCGTGGTCGTGGTGCACGGTGGCGAGCTCGCCGCCCAGGCCGGACTCGGGCGAGCCGCCGGCCGCGCGCGCGCCCGGGCCCGCCGTGCCGGTGCCCGTGCTCACTGATGACTCCGATGCCGACCGGGACAGAGACTCGCTGTTTGAGCCGATGCTGAAAATGGAGATTGGTTAATAAAATACTCTCATCATTCTCTTGTACTTATCCGTATTTATTTGGGGTCGGCGCAACATGCCTTTTTCTTCCATACGTCTCTAATCGTCATCTCGGTATTCACCCAGTTTCTAGCCATAGTTATCATCTTTCACACAGTCCATCCATCGTTTTTTTGGTCATTCCCTACTCTCGCAACCATTTACATTAATATTCAAAAATTTCATCACGACCTATTCCGCATCACATTCCAAATTAACTTATTAGTCACCGGTGCCATTTCTCATAAGAAATGACATTTTATAGAAAAATAGACACTTGTTCTTACTATCTTCGTATTCATGGTTAACCTTTTGAACGCCATTGTCACATATATGTGACAAACGAAATCTTACCCTGAACGCCAACGTCACAAAATATATATGACAAAATACACGTCGCACGGGTCACACCTTATTATGAAATAAACAATTTAATCATTACTTTTGTGTGTTTTGTTTATATAATTTAAAAGTTTAAGCTTCGGTCTATAGTTACAAGTCGTACTTATTGTATTGCATGAAACTAATATAATTAACACAGAGAGGAGGCCTGTGTCCCAGCAGTGGGAACATTATAGGCTGATTATGATGAATATAATTAAACCACCAATATCGAGAAATTTGTTGTTTTAAGTGTGTGTGTGTTGTTTTGTTAAAGTGGCCTGGCGTCAGGGGTACGGCGATACGTTTATACTCTAGCGTTCAAAAGGTTAACAATAGTTGCGGAACATTGATACAGCAACATGTTTATGTGTTGCTGGAAAAACGTTGCTAGCAACACTGCGTGCAGTATTTGTGTGCAACACATTTCCAACAACAAAAAATTACAGTTAACAGTTAAATCGCAGACTCGACACAAAATTGGGTCATTCAAAACGCACTGCTTGTTTTAAATTAGACAATGTTCTGCCCTTATCGCACAAAGAAAACATAGCACTGTTATAACGTCAGCTGGCGCTCATAACGTGGACATATAAAGGCTGATTTAGACAGGGTAAGTAACTGGCTCCCAAACTCGAGACAAGTCAGTACTGACCCGATATTTACCTAGTTAAAATTGAATTTGGAGTCAGTAGTACTGACTCAGCCTTTATGCTAAACTAGCTTCTGCCCGCGACTTCGTCTGCGTTTTTCACCCTCCCCCATTCACCCTCTTAGGGGTGGAATTTCGAAAAACCCTGCCTTAGTGGATACCTACTCGTCACAAAGAACACACCCTCCGAATTTCATGTCTCTAGGACCAGCGGTTTAGGCTGTACGTTGATATATCAGTCAGTCAGTCAGTACTTTGAATTTTACATGTATAGATTTATTGTTCCTTTCCCTTAGAAACTTTCAGCCTACTTGACTTAATATAGATCAACAGTTAGCAAGTCCAACGTTGTTACCTGGTGGCCTGCGTGGGCGCCTGTCCGTTGGTCCTGGCGGTGGGGTGTAGAGGCGGCGCGCCGACCTGACTGTTAGCCTCTGCCAGCAACTCCTCGAACTTGTTCAACTGAGCACGAAGCTTCTTTAGCTTGTCGCAGCACTCGTTTAGTTGGCCTGGTAGTATAAAAAAATATTTTCTTTAATCTGTTTATAGCGCAAAAATGTGTTAAAAATATGCCTTATTTGTGTATGCAAAAAAGTGCTTTTGCTTTTAGTTTTGAACGGTTGATTTTAGTGTAGAACTAAGCTATAATAGCGAAAACATCATTTGCAAAGGGGTTTGAAGGTTTTGGCCCTAAAATCAGCCGCCATTTTGATTTTTTTTCAGAATCGCGGTGCACAACAAAAGTTATATATTTAGATAGAGGACACTTATACAAACAAAAAATGTTTTATAACATAATATCCTAAAGCGTCAGGTTTCGGAGTCTCTGGGATTAAAAAACGAACTATAAATAGCCGTTTTTAATTATTTATTTAAAAAATGTCTATTCTTCATTTGTTTGTTCTCCATAAAGGTTTCATAACGTTTCTATTACCTCAATAGTTCAATATTCTTACCTGGAGGGAAAAAAAACAAAAAAATCCTTGTTGTTTTCGAATTATATTTCGGTGAATAACTCCGAAACCTGACGCTTTAGGATATTATGTTACATAACATTTTTTGTTTGTATAAGCGTCCTCTATCTAAATATATAACTTTTGTTGTGCACCGCGATTCTGAAAAAAAATCAAAATGGCGACCGACCTTAGGGCCACCCTCCATACAAAAATCTTCTAACCCCTTTATAACTACATAAACATGAACATCTATTAATTCAATTAACATTAATTATGTAATTATTGGTTTAATATACCTAAACCAATAATTGTTTTAATTGGTAACTTGATTGCACTGTTTTTACATACTTTATTACTTCGCAGAGCGAAGTAATAAATTAAATAATTACATCATTTAATTTTCAACAAATGAATAGACAATTAATTTTAGAAAAGAGGAAATTAGACGAATAAATAACAAGAATCACGTAAAGAGATTCACGTAGAGAGATTCTAGGTCGTCAGACGCCCGCGAATACGTAACATCAAAATTATTCGTAAAAGGTCTAATAAATATATACACACAAGGAAATTAATTGTTAAGCAAATTGAAACCCTACATAAATTCGCAGCGTTATAGCAATTACATAAAACGTCAAAGAATGACAATTGTGATTTGAATATAATATGGACAACGATTTAAGTTGGTAGTCAATATTTGTATAACATTTGATTTCCCTGACTTTACTACGACATCCTCAAATTACCTTCTACCGTCATTGGATCACCGAGCGCGGGGCTCGTTTCGTAAACTCCTTTCATTTTCATTAGACCTTCCATTGCCGCTTGCTCTTGAGCCACCTGCAAAAAAACCGACTGTTTCAGTATATGTGCGACGATAAATCATCATTTAAAATAATTTTATTTTACTTGGAAATCGGAGAACATCGTGACAATATGGATAAATAAACTAATTTTTTTACAGACTTCAAAAAACAAGGTTTTATTCGACCTCTGCACGTTCGTTTGTGCCCGATGACCTCAAAAACTACTTAACAATTTTGTTATCACTCATAAACACACATGTGTGTGTCTGTCTATGTATTATTCTGTGTGTATGTCATCAATAGGTTACGGCTGTGTCCTATGTAATCATTTAAAAATAATCTTATAGCAAAAAGCGACCTCTGCCAGACCTTAAAGACGTAAAGTAGGTAAGTTTTAATGAGATCACATGCTATGAAGGTCATCTCAAGGTCTCAAGGAATAGAGGACGAGATATAAAAAAAAAATATGTATGCGAAAGGCGTTGTTAGCTTCAACCGCGATGATTTTATATATGTAGGTAGGTGTGTATTTTATAAATTGCAAAACTCTGATCGTTGATTAACGCATAAAAGGAAAACATAAATTGCAATCGACTAAAGGAAACGGAGTTTTATGGCCCTGGTAGGTTTACCTGTGTGCATAACTATTATAGTACTACCTACCTACATTTATTTAAAAAGTGGCTCGCCGATCGTGCAACAAGTGGCAAAGATTTTTTGCCGCACGTTAGTATTGAACTGCGAAAACCGTCCTAAGGCTAAGTAATAAAGGTGCTGTCAGTCGAATTGCTACCATGACCGCATAGTTTAAGTAGGTACTGTACAAGTATTACCATAGAAATCAAAACATTACATTAATGCTATATGACAGCGTTTGAGTCATCAATTTGAAACGCATTTGTTTATGTACTTTGTTTGCATACAAACTATCCGCATTATTGAACTAGTACATAATATTGTGGTAAACCGTAGCACCATATTAGTTATTTATGCGACTGTTGAATAATAAGGGTTGTTAAAACACGAACGTGGGAATAGTATCACATAGTGTTTTAATACCTAATTATGTACAGTTGCATACAAGACTTTATCTACATCCATGATATGAATCCTCTATAAAGGTTCTGAAATAGTTTTTTTTGCAATACTAATATCGAACAAAAATGGCGGCCGGCGGGATACGACGTGAATTCGAATAACCTATAACTTCTTTTTTTTTATTACGGCGCTGTGGTGTGGTAGTGAAACGCGCGTGCATGACAATTTTATTAAAAGGAGTTGTACAATGAAATTTAGCATTCGTTTGAATGATATTATGGTTACTATGACTCTGGTTGTTTTAATGTTGGCAATAAGCTCACTGTTTCAGAAAGAGGATAATCCTCTATAAAAGTTAAACTTTAGGTTTGTTGACTAATAATAATAAATACCTTTTCTGCAATTCAAACTTTAGGTTTGTTGATTAATAATATTGTTTCGACGATTAATAAATAAATGTTGATTAATATTACTTGAAAAATGATTTTTATTTGTGGTGTACCTCCAAACATTTTCGTTTTCCTAGATGTACCTTGAACACAAAAAGTTTGCGGAACACTGCTTTGGAGAACATAAATAATGAATTTCAAAATAAATATTTTGGGCTAAAAAAGCTGTGGCCTCCACATAACGGCGCGGCGGCAGTGGCGGCCATCATGAAAATAATGCCAGCGGGGTTTGACTTTACGGTGTCAAAAATCACTCTCTAGGGAATCACACCAACTTACTTCCAAAAATAACGTTTCAGTGACGTCATTCGACAGTAAATTGCGGTCGTTATATGGCGGGCACCGTAGTCTTAGGATAACCTAGATTTACCGACAAATATCTGGATTTAGGCGCGTTTCATTTATTCAAGGTTTACCAACAGCTTTCTGTATACAATATTTCTTACTTAAGTGTAGATAACCAGCTAAATATAGTTTTCCTTGTGCTATCAAATGAGTAACATGTCCAAGGCAAGTGAAACGACTTGGGGTATTACCACGTACATGTGCCATTAACCAGCTAGATAATACAGATAAGGTCATAAGAGAATATTTTTATTGTATAGTCTCGATATGTATCATATTTGGTGTACGAAAGAGAGACCTAAGTTTAAAATAATAGCGAAAAAAAATTGTTGAAGGAACATACAGACCTGCTTACTCAACTCCGCCACCTTCGCTTGAAGTTTCTTTTTCTTCTGGTTCGGCGGCAAGTCTGAATAATCCTCCTTTCCATCCATAGACATGTTATTCTGCAACGCAAACAAACACTTTAATTCTCAGTCTTTACTCTTTGGCCAGTGCAAAATGCAACCATACACCACGAACTCTGCTAACTCCACTAAAATACCACCCTGTGTCAACAACTTTGGAAAACATATCTACTTAAATAAATTCTGTAAATATATCCTTACAACATGTTTAGCCTTGAAAAGGTTTTTCATAAACATGCTAACAAATCTACAATCACTTTTAAATCCCTGAAACTTCGTTCTGTTATAAATGGTAATTTAGGAACTACACGACGCCACCAGACTTGGTAGCCAACTGCCCGACACTCCCGGTAAATGGTGTAATTATCCGGCCAAATGCAATCAAATAACTATATAAGTGACCTTGTTTAATTCATATAGGTAGCTGTAAATGTAAATATATATAAATTACATAATAAATATATGTATTGAATAATAAACGTTACACAAATACTTAGTCACAACATCTATTAACAAATACAAGCATGACAACAGAATGCAAGTACGCTGAAACCAATGGAAGCCGTGCAGGCATGGTAAGTTAGAACAAGCGATACAAACCAACCGTGTGACGAAGAGAAAGTTTATTGGTCATCTCATGAGAGAATCACATTACTCATTACTGTTTCGTAAATAAATCAACAACGTGCCATTGCATCGAGAGCGATTTGTGAGGAATTCCACGCAAACGTTGAACAACGATTGATTTATTGTATTGTTATTATTTACGAATCTTGAATCGGATTGCAATGATAATGCAAAAATTCTTTGCTAAAGATAAATAGACGGAAATATCTTAAAAAAAATGCTATTGTCTATTGCAACCCATCATATTCAGTGGCCCAGTGGCAACAGGCCCAACTTACGAGTCGGTCGTGGGTTCGAACCCAGAGAGGCGCTTTTTTTTTGTGTAAAAAATTTCATCACCACTCTGCTCTCAAAACGGTGAAGAAAAACATCGTGAGGAAATCGGCATGTTCTAGAAGCAAAAATTCGAGGACATGTGACATCTACCAACCCGCACTGGGCCCGCGTGGTAGATTACAGCCCACTCCCTCTCAAAGAGAGGAGGCCACTTTATAGGCTGAGTATGCTATATTCAGAGCCATGACATAGCGCAGCCTTCGACCACTATGGCAAAGTGACAGAGATCTTACAGAACATGCTTCACATGTAACACACAAAGAGTTACATACATTACACAGCACTCAAATCAAAACACAGACATCATTGCTGTTATAACAGACGACGTTACTAATACATACATTACATTACTAACAGCTGTAACTAGTAGTAGACCAATAAACAATCTCATCACACATCACCGAATGCACCACAACACACGAGTCACACGGGACTCACCTTGATCGAGTTGCAGGCCTCGACAATCTTCTGTTGCAAGCGTTAGCGGCGCGCGCGGGACGGGGGAGGTAAACAGACAACATTAACATAAGGATAGAAAAACTCCTGACTGACCGCAACCGGCCGCAACAAGCGATTTTATGTAGGTAAAGTAGGTGTAGACCACGCAACATAAAAGTGTTTGCTGGATAGTGGAACGTGTGTCTTAAAAGTTGTCAACGTTATTTTATGAACTTTAGTAGAGAAGTCTCAGTGGATAGAACCCTAGGTTGGTCAACAGAACGTCATTCAACGATACTGAATTCAAAACCGCCCAGTGTTTCGAAATAAAGGCGATATCACAGTATACTTGTTACCATGGACGTTAGGTTGACTCTACATAACTAACTCTTTACCTCAACTTCCTATCATAATTTTACGTCTAAAGGCAGTAATTAAATATACAGTTATAGTGAACAACTAATCACCATGACGAGACAGAAAAAATCGTTCTAATAAAAGACTGCGCACCTTTTGAGTCATAAAATAACGTTTATAAATAACATTCACAGATTGAGAAAAAAAAAAGAAAGTATAAGTTTTGATGATGAAACATTGTTCAAGACGGTGTTATTCATAATTGCTTGGTTGTTTATCAACAGTAACAGAAGCTAGTGACTCATGCTAATGACTTACATCCCCACCACCGCGGGGCAACTTACTTTTTCCACATGACATGGCACCAACGCCGACAGCCAAAATATCAATTGGTTGTTATTTGTACCCATGTTAAGTAGGGATCGAACAGGGATTGAAAGATAAAAATAAATTAGTACCGCCAACTTACACATACTAAAAATAAAATAAGAACCACACTGGCGTTTAGTCATTGTGTTTTCAATTTTCCTCGTTCAATTGATTTAATTATAACACGTTTCATGACTATACGCCAGCTGTATAAATAATGAACAAATGTAATAACACAAAAATGATATAACATCAAATCGTATTGTACAAATTGAATAAATTAATTATAGTACCATACCATGCAAGTACGTAATAATAATTATTTAAAAATTCATGACAAATAAACTGATATGAAGCCCATACATAATTTCAAGCACACAGCCCCATAACCTTCTAATTTGCTAACGAAATAAAATAAATTTAACGTATGTTTGAATACGATAAGATAGCAGCAGCTGTAACAAAATAAAATAATAATAATCATAACTACGTTATGAAGTCAGCATTAGATCTCACACATGCGGCACATTATTATTATACAGTAAAGGCAGATGAGTAAACTTCATTTAAAAATGTGCGAACCTTGATCGGAACAATGCTGTCTTCATAGAACACTGACTATAATAACATCTAACCATTGACTACACGATACCTCTATTAAATATCCCACTGGATATAACGTAGTTCACAAACATGATTGAATAACCCAAAGCATTTGTCCTTGTCACACTTGGCGAGCATCTATATGTTCCTCTCACCTTATTGGAGCTGAAGATGGACAGGAGTCCTCCTCTCTTCTTGATCTTGTTGCCGGAGACTGTGCCGCGCGCCGCGGTGAGGTGGTTGTGTGGGTGGTGATGGGTCGTCGCTGAGTCCGTGGTATCAGCTCCCGAAGCCGTCTCGAATGCGAAATCTTCGGGCGGCACGAAACCTGACTTATACCTGTCTATAACTAATTTTGTGTCCTGTAAACATAGTAATAAACCTTTATTTCAGACCACAGAGAATCCATACAGTAGTGTTAGTAAGAAAACTTAAAACTTTAGCCATCATTCTCGTGCCATTATCCCATTTTATTCGGGGTCGGCGCAACGTGACAATGATTATGTTGAAAAAAACTAATGTTAATACAGACGCCAGCACATCAAGCTACCAGAAACTCTCAAATTTTCCCAATCAACCTTGAACCTTATGCTTCAATTATAAAGTTCAAAATCTATTAAAGAAATTTGACAGATTGTAGTGGCTTGATGTGCTGGTGTCTGTAGATAACATAAACTCACGCCTTCTTCCCATGAGGGTAGGCAGTAACTACAGAACGCCACCTCCTTACATACTCCTTTTGCCTCGTTTACGTTCATACATCTGGTCATGCACACACGCCGGTTGCGAGTACTACGCACCAGACCTTTCTTCAGAACATCACCAATAAGATCACTACAGGAAGATTTTTTTTATCACCATCCAAATTTTTACAGGATGTTCTACCTATGAATATGAACAAATTTCACTATGGAACCAACACTGAAATCACGAAAAAAAAATCTGCTGTTTAATACAAAAGTTCAATACCTACTTGACCAAAATGTATGAAACAGGTGATTTTTTTTTTCCGTGATTTGAGAGTTGGTCCCATAGTGAAAGTTGTTCATATTCATGGGTAGAATAACCTGTAAAAATTTGGATGGTGATAAAATTATCTTCCTGTATAATTATGTCCTCCAAGGGTGTCCCGTCCCGGCGTTTAATGTTATCTTTTTGGATGTCAGTATCCAAAAAAAAAACATTTTTTGAGCCGAACTTCACACTATCCACGAAGTATTAATACATACTCGTAGACGAGTACAGTACCCGGCGATAAATATTGCACATCGACCTTTGGAAAGAAACAATCGGCTAATTTCGGCTTCGTAGTGCGTTATCTCTGTCGCACATTACCTATGTGACGTTAACTGACGTTTTGTCAGTCGTTGTTCAAGTGCGATAGAGTGCGGTCGCGTCCATTTCAAAATATATATCTAGAGTTGTTAACACCCCCAAATTTAAATAATTTAAAGTTGTACTATGGCATCTTTAGGAAAAATAGGGGAACCTTTTTATTTTACCCCAACCTAAAGCAATCATTTATAGAAAAATTGGTGTATTTTATACAAAGAATAAAAAGAATTATCAAAAGAAGCAAATCATAAATGTTTTAACAGCTCCTAATAGATACCGGACTGTTTGTATTTCGTGCGACAGAGATAACGCTCTACGAAGCCGAAATTAGCCGATTGTCTCTTTCCAAAGATCGATGTGCAATATTTATCGCCGGGTACTGTAGTAAAGTATGAAGTGCGATGTCATTACTTGTGGATTTTTTTATGAACAAAAATTCAAACGATGCCAAGAATTAATTGGCACTAGTTTTTAGGTCGCACCAAGTCATTAGATCTCGATAGGCTATAAAATACGTCGTAACTATTATTGTAACCTATTTTTTCTTATAAGTTTAACGATCCGAATAAAATGTTTAATATACTGCTAATAAACTATTTTCTTTGAATCATTAAACAGTGAACTATGTATCATGAGAACATCATGACTCCTAAGTTAAAGGCTATTATTAGTTAGCGTTCGGTTGATCAACAAACCATGCAATATGTGACACCAATTCTAATGTTATGTAAACTTGAAAGATGGCCACTACCAGTAAACAAAATATACAATATTCATTCCACGTGTATAGCATAAGTAGATAATTGCTATTAGAATATCAATACCAAAATGCGTCGCAATATGAAGAAGAATGCAATTATCTCGAGTTTCAGATTAAACAATCGCTATGAATCACTGTCTCATTTACTTCACTCATGACTATGCGTGTCTAGGAATATGATCTAGTGAAGCTTCGTGCTGTTTTCACTATTTGACACAAGTCTTAAATTAATCATTTTTAAATTAAATTTTTCAACTGGACGCTAATGCTTATACAATGTTTCAATTCGACACTAATAGTCGTAAGTCATAAAACAAATGATCATCAAAACTCATCTTACCTCTTTTTCATTAATACTATTTGCTGCCGTCTCCATACCATCGAGACACTGCATGATTATCGGAAACACCTTCCGTTCCACGTCCACTGAACTCAACATGAAGTTCTTGATATTTTTTATCCTTTTCTCATCTAAGTCCTGCAAACAAGAAGATTACTTGTTAAAATAATAAACACGTTTCCGTATAAAATTAAACGAAAATAGTGGACGTGTTTTATGAATGTCTCTCCCATTTGACCTAGTTGGCGTTACGCCAGAATGCACCATACAAAGCGGTTGCACTATTGGGCCCAACATTTTCCCGAATTTCTTCAAACTCACACAATGACTTACGTTTACGGTTTAGAAGGAAGTTACGACTCTTAATTCATAGAAAAAACTCATAATAACAGCGAGCATCTTGTAATCCAACCCATTTACAAGCAACATGACAGATTTTGATTAATCAGTGTTAAAATGTCAGAAATTATAATTTAATTTTGTTGACAAATACTATTAAATGAGACAAATTTCTTGTGATATCGAAAGAAAAAGTGATAAATTGTAAAGCAACTGGGTATATTATTTAAATATGGTACATTAGCGTTTGTGACAATAAATCATTAGCGTCGAATTCATTGGCTAGGTCGTCGAGCGGGTTACGTTTCTACAAGATTATTTTAGGATAATAATATATACGATAGACGCGCCGATTGTGTCCCAGCGGTATTAATCATTTGAAACCAAAGTGAGATATCCAAAATTCAAAGGCTCTTAGGTGTGAATTTATGTTGTTCATTAAGTAAACCTAAAAGCGCTGCTGTTATTCGACGCGTGTCTACACTGTCTACTAAGAAATTAATATTTTTCGATTACTTTATCTATCGGATAAAAACTATGTTGTGTCAATTTAAAAGATAGAGAGATATAGCGTTTTAATGAATGATTGAAATAACACCCCGTCGTTTTTGCGTCGGGTGGTAATAAGACAAGACTCATTCATACGTTATCCAAACGCTGTTAAAGGGAAAAAAAAAAACCGACTTCCAAAAAAACACTACAAAGTGAAAAATAACTTTAATTTCGGAAGTCGGTGTCTTTGGATCTGTATTTTAGTTTTTTGCCACCGACTTCCGAAAATAAAGTTATTTTTCACTTTGTAGTGTTTTTTTGGAAGTCGGTTTTTTTTTCTTAAAAAGTTTTTATTTCACGCTTTTTAGTGGGTCTGCTTATAATTTATCTAAGTTACAATAGCTTAGTGCTCATCGCCTTTTACAAACAAATTATTGCTTTTCTCGATGCAGGGAAATTAATTGTTGAGGAGTTCTCCAGGTCCACCATCTGCTCCATATCACCATTCACATTGTGACGAGCATAAATTGCTTAGCAACCATATTAAAGTAATCGAATCGCAACCCGTGAAATACTTAGATATTATTGAGTAGTTCCGGTGGCCATCTGTGGTCTTCATTATCAGTTCCACTTCACCAAATGGTGCTTTCCGAGAGCAAGTGCACGAGTTACTATAAAAAATACCCAAATCGCTATAGGTGTGCCTATAATATTTGAAGAGTTCCTTCGATTTCTCCAGGATCCCATCATCAAATCCTGACCTGATGTTTTTAGACTAGATGCTGATAATCCTGGCTGCAGCATCAGGCCAGACTTATGTCAACATTGCATTAAACTTAAAATGTAGTCCTGTTTAAAATGAGCCCAAACCCGACTACGGTGCTGTTATTTCAAGTTTTGTACTTTTTCTGATGCTCCTGGCTTCAGCATCAGGTCTCTATGTACTTCGGTGTTCCTCATTAACAGTACGTTTATCCACACATCGAGCCCTTTTCTATGAGCCTAAACACGATATATCTGCTGTTAGTTGTCGAGGAGTTAGGTACTCTGCAGACTATCCTGACTGCAGTATCAGGTCATGACTTGATGATCATGAGACCAAATGCGGCAAATGCCCTATCAAACATCAAAACAATTTACTAACACAGTCCTTGCCTGTTTCAGTATCTTCTTACTGTGAAGGAGTTGTACCTTCCATCATCAGCTCAGCTACCTGAGATGGTGACAACCATACGCAAATAAACAAGATACTTCATAAAATATGCGAAAAACAAT
Organism: Amphipoea lucens; assembly: GCA_947508005.1. NCBI lineage: Eukaryota > Metazoa > Arthropoda > Insecta > Lepidoptera > Noctuidae > Amphipoea > Amphipoea lucens. The sequence goes on from OX382359.1 coordinate 15,181,865, forward strand.
AAGTGAGCCTATAAAATTTGAGGGTTGCCCTCGATTTCTCTAAGATCCCATTATCAGATCCTAACTTGGTGACAATGGGACCACCTCAGAACTATCTACTTTCGAACAAAAAAAGAATTTTGAAAATCCGTCGACAATTGGCGGAGTATTCGATGAACAAACATACAAAAAAAAAAAAAAACATACAAACAGCCGAAGATAGTACCTCCTCCTTTTTGTGAAGTCGGTAAAAATTCAGAATAATCAGAATAGTTCCTGATTTTTTCTGATCACGTTATTGCGATACACCGCTTGTGAGCAAGAATAATAAATTGAATGAATTACTTTGACTTTGAAAAAAAAGCGGGACGCACAGGACCCATCATTTTTACGATGCTTGAGAGAGGCCTATGTCCTGAAGTGGATGGTTTTCGGCTGGACGACGATGATGACAAAGTAAAAGGTCGTAACGACTGGACAGGAAAGGCCTGCGCCTGGTGACGGGGACCATCACGGGACACTGCTCGCTGAACAAACACTTTCACACTATAGGCATAACGGACAGTCCCCTGTGCAGGGCTTGCATAGAGGCTGATGAAACCGTTGCGCATGTGCTCTTTGAGTGCACAGGCGTCACCCAGATTAGATCAGAGACCCTCGGGACACCCAAATCATACACAGATATTTCAACAGACCAGGAGACCTAGTCAGCTTCTGGAGGGAGGTGGGCTGGTTGGAATAACCACCGACGGCCGCCATGGCTCACGCACAATGGTCAATTTGAAGGACTAAGTGCGGAAACCAAACCCATAACATAGAACATAGAAAGGTCGTAACTCACCTGTAACTGCTTGAAGACATGCGGCAGTCGCTGCTCATAGTGCTGTCGTTGCGCCTCATTTGTTTTGCGCAACTGATCCATATACTCCTGCTTCGCGTCTTCACACGCTTGACTCCGAATTTTCATATTCGCTTTCTGTTTTTCAACCTCCGCTCGACTGCAATTTAAATTAAATCAATTTTATTGATGAAAATGGAAGAAGTTTTTATGCAATAACTGGAACTGGTATAACTATTCACAACCTCTCGATACGCTTCTGTAGCATATCGAACATCAATCAATGTTATCGTAGGAGTTCTCTAAACGCTGTTCACAAGTCCAAAACCCGTAAATGCTTGCCAGTTTAAATCAAATAAACAACTGCTATTCTTCCGACAGCTGTTTGCTCTCGGGGGCATGGCAAATCAGATTATCGAAATCTGTAATTTTCGATATGATAGCCTGTCGGATGGTTGTGAATAGCTATGCAGGAACTATTCGAGACCAGCATTTTTATTCCTTGTGATTTCGTCGAAGAATAGTTAAATCTTTATTCCTCAGCAGTTATCGTTAAAAGACGACTAAAATATAGCTAGGAGGACGAAGAGCACTGTACCCCCATGAATGCGTATTTTAATGGTTGTGTTCATTAACAGACCCATTAAAGATAGTACCTAGACGTTTAGTGGGCCGATAAAGTAAAGGTTTACATCTTCTATAGGTTAACCATCTGACCGCAACGGTAACCGGCAGCGGTTTAAGCTGATGGTCTCCATTTGGCTCATATATCAAGTGAATCACCATCTTACGGAGCTATTAAAGTAAGCTTCGTTCGAGTCGCATATTTCATGTTATTTACTTTAAGCCAAAGAGAAAAATTGGCATGAATACTTCAGACACTGTGGCATCCTCAACCCCATACGGTTTACCCTTGCTATTGTACTGCATTAAGTATTGAACCTATGCCAACGCGTCATTGTTTATGAGGTCAAGAATATATTTTCTTGCTGCCAATTTACGCCCACACTGATAAAATATGACTATTACCAAGACTCTCTTTAAGGAAAAAATGTAAAGAACCGCAGAACTAATTCGGTTAACAACGAAATCAATGTTAACATTGAAATAACACAGCATTAAAATTCGATTACCACGGCGTTTACAATTCGCTGTACACTTTACGCACTGTTTAATCAGCTGTACAATTTCTGGGTCAAGTCAGTATTATCGTTGGAGTGAAGTAAGTAGTGTATTAGATAATCACCTTAGATTAAGGTCAGCATCTGCCTTTTGGAAGGTCTCCAGTGCTCGCTCCGATTCCCTGGCTGCTCGCTCGTACGATCTCCTCGCTCGCTCCAAAGAACCTATCGATGAGTTCAACACTCCCATTTGTTTTGCACCTTCGTTTAAATGTTGCTGTAATTAAACACAACATTGGATAATCAAAAGAACAATAAAACAGTTTCAAAGAAGACAATCAAGATCGGTTTTATTTTAATCCCAAGATTCGATTTTGAATTATAAGCGACTCGATGTAGTCATGGTTTATTTTTAGAAGCCTTGCGTTAAGGTACCGGCCATGCCATACTGTATTGTGGCGTCTCAGAACTCAGAAGTACGTTCAATGAAACGTATGCTATTTAAAATAAAGGCTGTTTTAAGATGAACCTTCTACAAACTCAAGTTTACTTCAACAAATAGAACCTCAGAACGGTGATAACATCAGGTGATAATTACGGCATAGACACAGATGTCTACGTGACTATTTCCGTTGACATATCCCGAATAAAAACAAACATGTGGTTATTCTGTAAGTCGATGCAGTTTTTTATCATCCTAACAGTCGTCATACGTGTTAATTATATTTTTCCTTAATAAACATTAGGTATTATTAATGCACAATTTCTGCACGACTTATGTTATGTAGGATACTTTGTTGTATTAAATGCAGTACCCATATCAGTTATTGAAGAACACTACGAGAATCCGAAAACAACATCAGACCTGGCAGGCAAGCAGAAGTTAATTATATGTACAAAGTGTACTCATACACTCACAGGCACAATTAACCGCCCACCTCTATCATTCGTCACCCTGTTTGTTTATGTTAACTATGGCTTATCCACTGTTTTATTTTTTATCAAGTGGGTACTGTAGCAGTTAACTAAACACTTATACCCTTATTTCGTTTAGTAAATTTGTATCACCGAAGGATTTTTCGAATTTAGTCGTTGTTTGACATTGTTGCCGTTGCGTTATCGTGTTAACATTTCCTGTTCTTTTCTGCCATAATGTGTGAATATTGTTTAATTTGAATTTGTAGTGTTCACTTATTGTTTGGGACTCTAAAAAATGCTACTCGATGCAACTGGTGTAGGTAGGGCAGTGGTTTTAGCTGACGCTGGGTATAGCCAACGTCGCATCGCTCGTACACTCGTTGTACCTCGAAACACGGTACGGGATGCCATCAGACGATTTCGGGAGACAAGCTCATACACCCGCAAGCCAGGTAAAGGCCGACATCGATGCACCTCAACCCGAGATGACGGTTTCGTTGTCAACAACGTGCTGAGAAATCGCTTTTGCACCGCTACTGAAGCTCGTACGCGTCTTTTTGAGGTGAGAAATGTCAGTGTAAGTGAACGTACGTTTAGAAGAAGACTGGCAGAAAGAAATCTGAGGACTTTTCATCCAGCTCGCGCCCCACAACTGCTCCCACAACACCGTAGAGCTAGACTTGCTCGTGTGCGAGAATATGCTGACTGGACTGTGTAGGAATGGAAGGACTTGCTCTTCTCAGATGAGAGCAGAATAGGCTTAAGAGGTCCAGAAGGACCTCAGCGTGTCTACAGGCGCCCAAACGAAAGATTTGATCCATGCGCTATAACCGAAACAGTGGGTTACCAGAGAGGGTCCGTAATGGTTTGGGGAGGTATCTCTTACGAGGCTCGTACCGATCTTGTTGTGTACGATAGAGGCAGTGTGAACGCTCAAAGATACGTGGAGGAAGTTTTTCAAGACCATGTCATGCCTTTCGCACCATTCATTGCTGACAACTTTAGTTTAATGCATGACAATGCACGTTGCCATACCGCAAAATCCGTCATTGAGTACCTTAATAAGGTCGTGATTCAAGTTTTACCATGGCCAGCAGACAGTCCCGATCTTAACCCAATTGAGCACATTTGGGACAACCTCAAAAGACGTGTCCGAGCAAGAGTACCAGCCCCTACGACCCTAGGAGAGCTCAAAACGGCTGTAGTAGAGGAGTGGCACAATATCCCCCAGTCGGATATCCAAGATGTAATGGATGGATTGCCAAACCGGCTCCAAGAAGTCATTAGAGCCCGAGGCGGCAACACCCATTATTAATTGTTTTTTTTTATCTTTTATTGGACGACTTTTTTCAATATTAAAATTGTTAAATTTTCATCAAAGATTTTCACAAAATCGATTTTTGGTATGAATCCTTTACTAAACGACTTTTTTTTAACTTTTATGGTTTTTTTTTTAATACCTTAAAAGCCGCTTTCAACGTACCTTTCATCAAATGTGGTCTAAATTTGAATATTTCTGCAAATTGAAAGAAATACAAGGTGGGCGGTTAATTGTGCCTGTGAGTGTATATTGTCAATTATGTTAAAGTCAAAACGGTGAAGGAAAACATCGTGAGGAAACCGGCATGTCCTAGTCGGTGTCGGTGTCTAAATTCGAAGATATGTGACATCTACCAACCCGCTCTGGGCCCTCGCGGTGGATTTAGGCCCACTCCCTTTCACCAAGAGGTCTGTGCCCCAGCAATGGGAACATTTAAGGCGATTGGCACACTGCTGCGTTTCACGCAGCGGTGTGCGGGATACGGAGTCAAATTCCACGCGCGTGAGTGCGTTTTTATTGAATTTGTATGTAAAAAATCACGCGCGTGGGTGCGTTATCTGCGCCCCGCTGCATCATGCGGGGCAGTGTGAGAATCGCCTTAGGCTGATTATGAAGTCCCATGTAGATGTAATGGTGAATGGCGAGCCATTATTGCCAATAGGCAATCACCGGACACAAAGACAGACTTCGAGCTGCTACCTGCTATTACTGAGAATTTCCTAATGGAAATACCCAATATCTACTCGCTCAACCTGGGAATTGAATCCAGGCTCACGCTTAGCAATAGCGCTTGCAACTACAAGACCCGTTTTCGGAAATGATCGCTTCTAAAGTTTATACATAATAAATGATTGCCTCACCTTCCTTTCTTCTCGCAGCTCTTTGGCGAGTAGATGCAACTCTCGTACTACATTGGACTGTAGGTTTTCCGCGACCACTTCCCGCTGGCCCGCGAAATCGTTTAACTCTTGAAGTAAATGTTTAAATGCTTTACACGCCGTATACCTGAAAATTTTATGATTGTTACTCGTTGTTACAGCTGTAAACAAACATGCAGTAAGTTTAATGGGGCTATGAATGATTTGTGGTTGGTGCAATGCATATCGACTGTCAAATTGAATTGCTGTATTCAGCTGCATCCGGTTAGACTGGGAGCCGACTCCAACATAGTTGGGAAAAGGCTAGGCAGATGAAGGTCCATCAAATATGGAATTGTGATAATGTAAGCTGTCGTGTTCTCAAAACGGTGAAGGAAAAGATCGTGACTTGATGACACCAAAAAATTCGAAGACATGTGACATCCACCAACCCGCACTGGGCTCACGTGGTGGATTAAGGCCCACTCCCTCTCACAGAGAAGAGGCCTGTGTCCCAGTAGTGGAAATATTATAAGCTGATTATGATAGGCTGTCGTGTAAGCAACCCTGACATTTTACTCATTGCGGATACTGTTAGAAAGTCTTCAAAAGATGTTTTTTTTACGGATCGGAATCAATGATATCATCAGTTCAACACATAATAAACAAAAGTTCTTTGATATGATTTCGGCAAGAGCCGAAACCCGTTTCTGAAGTGCACAAAATATTGTGCAACCAACGATATTATAACTACATAAATTAACCGTCGCCAAATATAAGACCGTAAAAATGCTTGGCTGTACGATTGGCGTGCCAAATTCAGTTTTCCGATAAACTGCCTTAGGGTAACATGACATTGCTCGTATATCATGCATGTTACAGTACATTTTTTACAGTTCCATGTACTTTTCTTTTTATCGCTGGCATTATAAAGTTAAGATTAGCGATGAATCAACGTCCTTGCAAAGGAAAAGTTCAGGTATTTGTGACGCTGGTAGGTAAATAAGACGTTCTTGGAAAAAACTGCATGATTCATATCCTACCCGGCACGAAGCTCAATAAAATTCAAATACTCACTGATACTCATCTTCTTCTTTTCTTTTTGGTTGATAGTTTTTGACAAGCCTCCTGTAAAGAACAAAATAATTTGCAAAAAGAGAAAAAAATATAAACAAAAACACGCTGTAAAATTAGCGTAATAATCGCAATCGCAAAAGTAATCGTTATTTATAAGATAATTTAGATAATAACAGATAAAAGTAAAACGTCTTATCGCAGACTTCATAGCAGCATTGCATCATCGCACAAAAATGCTGTTTTTGATCTAGCTATTATTACTTTTGGCCGATAAGGAAGATGCCCTGAGGTAGCCCGCGAAATTGAAATGAGGGTACTTAGGTTTTTGCAATTTGCAGGTCAGTGTCAGGTTGTATGTTGATTAAAATATGATTCGCGACCGTAACAAATATGGCTTTAGAGTTATATCATTTATATTATTATCATTAGAATCAGCAATTGACCTCAAATGTCATGATTTCATGAAATAGTCATTCAGTGGGATAATAATTATGAACTTAGAGAGATTTATTGATGATTTTTATGGGTATAATTCTTTAAATGAATATTTGTTACGGCCGCGTATTATATTTAGATCAACATACAACCTGATACTGACCTGCAAATAGCACATTAACACCCCTGTTTTTGTCGGGGGTTAAAAACGAAAGTAAATTTAAATTTCGCGGGCTTTCCTGACGCTTTCACCTTAAGAACGAACGCAAATTCGTCTTTTGAAAATTAAAATAAAGCTTTTGAAATCTAATTTACAAGCTTATTTTGTTTAGTTCATTTACCTGAGTTTTCCTGCATATTCTAGTTCGATAGCACACCTCTCCTTTACGAAGTTTCCATATTTGTCTAAAAAATCAATTCCTTTATGTGTATGGGCGGCTAAGTTATCATACTGATCCTGTGAACAAAGAGAAACAATATTTATAATTACCGTATTATTAGCTTATAGTTTAGTTAGTCATTAGCCGACCCCAGCACAGTGGGGAAATGGCTAGGCAGATGATGATGAGTTTAATTAGTCATAATTTTTATTAATTACGTTTTATTTTAAAAGTGTACAACAAAACAATGAAATACCTAATTATTATTAAATACCAGAGGAAACGGGTGGCGATAGCCGGCCATCCCAGCGGGAAACTGGCCAGTAATACAGATAACTGCTGTTGTTTAACTAAGGTTATTCATTCTCATTATTGAATTTAAAATAATTAGGCAATAAACCTTATTTGAAAATATTTGTTGTTATTTTCCTAAAAAATTAAGGCTGTGGGGAAAAGGATTCAGCAAATTCCAGTTTCATAAATGGGTGCATTTCTGCTAAAGGCCTTCCCATTCCCACCGAGGGTGATGAGGCGGACGGGAATATAGTGATCGCGTGCCGTGATGCGCACGCGACTGTACTTCCCAGTCGCCCTTGACTCTTCAGCTATGTATACCGAGTGCAACGACACTGCTCTCACTTTAAACACCTCCAATTTAAAAGCTCATTCCTGCACACCTCATTAATATTGCATTATGGTGACTCGTGAACATAATATATTATTACTCCAGTGTTGTACGCTCAAACAAATAACGGACGTGATAATATTTGGCGTCTAATAGCATTAATTGAATGCGTAGCGACATTACTCAGCTGCAGTGAGCGTTTTGTGGGCACGCATAATATGAAATGTGAATAGAATATTTTTAGACATGACAGTGTCTCGCAAACATTTATATTCAAAAAAGTTATAAAACACTGGGATGAAGACGGTTAAGTATCTCGATCCCGTATGGAGAGAGCAAACCGTCTGAATAGTTGATGAATTAATAAAAGAGAAGTGGGACAATAAAGAAATAATAGACGAGGAAGAATCTATTGTACGCTGCTTTGAACAAACTAAATTGACATAAATTAATGTGTTTATCTTAGTCTTCATTCGCAAGAAAAACGTCGCCCAGTTTTTTTTCTTCTTGCCCCAATTTTTTGCTCATGATTAATTCAACTGTAGGATTCGAGAAGTAAAATGGAACTAAGTATTTACTAAAATATGGCATTGGCATTTTTGGTGTAGGCAGTAAACTATAGTGGCACGTTTTAATTTTTGTAAAACAAAAACACACTTCCATGTCTATTTGTAGACCATATCGTGCATAATCATTGAAAAATTAGAATTAAATTTCTGTTCTGCTTACTTACTTCATCAATTTTCAAATTCAAAATTGCTATTCTCGCATCTACCATATGTATAACGTAACGGCATCAAACTATATGTTGTTGAGACAGTGAGACCCGAGACCCATGGCAGAGAGCGTAGACAAAGGTGTTTCTTATGATAATATGCTGTCTACACAGCCCAAGGAATATACCGTTGCGTCGAAAAGACTGTCATTAGTGTTTTACCTTCGAAATATTAAATTAAACGTCAAATATGAATAGCCGATCATTGGCCACGAGTTACATAGCAAATTAAAAAGATAGCTTATCTGATACTTGTGAACTTGACTTGCAGAATGTGGTACTTGACTGCTATTGAGTGAAAATGATTGTGTATTTTATCAATAATAAATTACCAATGTCTCTTTACAGTTAAGAAATGAATGTATGTCGCTGTCGTAGGTACTATAATGGTCACGCAAAAAAATACAATGGTTTATGTGTTAGTGTGGTGGGTCGGTTCGTTAACCCTGATGCTGGAGCAACGTCGCAAAAGTCCGCACTGCAGTGCGAGAGTGGCTCCACTGGACGTGGGAGAACCTGATTTGTGTCAACTGTGATATGTTTGACGTACGTTTTAGTGCGAAACACTGCGGTCCGCACCTTGTACAATTACATTACAGATTATGACTAAAGTAAATTACTTAATTAGATGATTAAGTACGTATTGTCTGGAGCAGTACAAATGTTTGCATTAGATGCTAATTCAGAAGACAGAGAGACAAGTTTGCCAACAGAAATGGAACACATGAATATTAGTCAAAACTACATAAATTAGTCTGACTTTGCCTAAAAGCAGTTCTTATCTTTAAATACAAGGTCACCTAGTCTTTTGAATCTTAGAAATGCGTGAACCAGATAGCAACGGGCAAATTATCGAGAAGCGTTGGATAGACTGGTCCTACACAAGAGTGAGGTTTAAAAAGGCGGTTGGTGGGCGGCGCCGGAGCCAAGGAATGCGCACACGCAATGTTCAAACCATGATCGCAGTCATCAGTATGCGGAGCACACCCAGCGCGGTTACCGACACGTGTTCTACCGACTACCTTGGCTAATTACTACGATTCAAATTCATATTTGACCGTAGATATGTGACATTTTGACATATATGCATTGAAACACTTTTATGATTACTTATAATTACTATTCATTATTATAAATTATTAATAGAACAAAATTAGAAGAACAAAGAACCTATCGTACTATCAAGTATTATTCGAAGTAGATGCCTACATCATCTTTCTATTGCACTCATTACGGAATAATTTATATAGATAGATTTTATAAAACGAGTCCTAAAACTGGTCTTCTATTTTTAACCCGTCTTCTCAACTGTCATTTACATATGTTACTATTTTTAAGTTGATATTTTCTTTTGATCTAAGATTTCAAACTCGATGCGCGTACATAGCGAGCGATGAAGGGAGTCAGCGTCTTGACTTATTTACTTAAATAATTTAACAGTAATTTGTGTCTAATTCCCATACAATGTATGTCATATTTGGCAGCCGGGGCGGGTGTGTCAGTGAACCTGTCACGGCGTTCGTGCACAACTGCGGCAGGGTCGACGCCATCAATACTCGGTAATTGGCACGTCTCTTTACGTTCAAATATTGTCATAGCTACACAATATCAACAACGGCCGCCACACTAATCTGAGCCGTAATCGTTACATAGCTCGTTATAATTTTACGATCTTGGAGAGCTAGCAGGTCTATTAATTTTAATTGCATAATTATGATTTTGTCACTCTAGAATTTTAAAAGCCAAGCCTGTCTGATTGTGGACTACTTTGCGAAAACCGGCTGTATCCGTTTCACGAAATTTATTTATTTATTTCTTTCAAATTATTCAAGCCATTTGGTTAGTGTCAAATGTAAAAAAATGTTAACAATACTTACAATGAAATTGCTAACGGGTATGGCAAATGACCTTGCGTTCTAGGTATCTAAACGTCTCACCTGAATGCCAATGTCACACACACCACGACAAGTGTATCGTATAACACGAATGGTTTACGAGATTATAATACTTATCTCGGATATCTTATAGTTGGACAGACGTGTGACGAGCTAAACACTCATATGTATAGCTACACGTATGTTATTGATGCAGGGAGACGCTACTCGTAAGTTTTCTCATGCATTTTGCACAATGTTCACTTCCGGTATGTCTCGAACTCATCAACATTTATTGGAAGTGTGGACGGCGGAGTCATGCCGGAACAGTCTGGGTCGGCAAAACAGATTTGTTTGATCGAATGCTCGTCCGTCGATGAGTCACAGTGGAGGAACGCCCTGGCCCTGTCCTTTGCTGATTAGCACTCATTACTCATCGGTTGGTAATCAGACAACAATGACCGCACGACTAGATAAGATTGTGAAGTTTATGAAATCTTCTATAGGTACAAATAAATAAAATTGGAGTCTGTTTGTAATATTAAAATAACAGCTTTTTATTAAATGCACTTAGATGTACTTATACACGATACATATACTAAAATACACACATCAAAAGTGTCTAGGGATCAAGCATTTTTATGCGGATTTCTTGAGATTGAGATGTGGCTTTGTAATAAATTTATGATTTTATAAATTTATATGGATCCTTTTTGGTGCATTTCATAATTTGAATCAGGAACTGTGAATCAAATTCGAGTAAAAGATGAAAATCAGCTGTCAATATTTTCCCTATAAAAACATACAACGCATTGAAGACATTATTAGTGCTACTGTTTCCCTACTACTGATTAAAACCAACGTTATTATGGAGCGGCGACGTCATTTAAGCAGGGAAGAAATGCTCAGAGCCGTGGGAATGATAGAAGCTGGTTCCCGGCAACGTACTGTGGCTTTAGCTCTGAATACAAGTCAGAGTGTTATCAGTCGACTTTGGACACGTTACCGAAGCACTGGTACCGTGGCTGAGCGCCATGGAGGACGGTATCGCTGCACCACACGGAGACAAGACCGATACATTCAAATCTTAACTCGAAGAGCTCCAACAATAACCGCCATGATGTTAGCCGTGAGGCTTCATCACTCTTCAGGGAACTTAATTAGCGACCAAACAGTCAGAAACCGCTTGCATGAAGTGAACCTTCATTCCCGAAGACCGCTACGGGTACCACCTATAGCAATGCACAATCGTAGGATTCGATATCAATGGGCTCTTGAACACAGAAATTGGGCAGAAGAACAATGGCGTTTCGTGTGCTTTTCTGATGAGTCTCGTTTTGGTATGAGACCGGATACAAGACGTATACGACACTGGAGAACCCCTGGACGCCAACAGCGATTAAAATCCTGCCAGGAAGTCCATCCTTATAGTGGTGGAACCATCATGGTATGGGCGGGTATTTGGATCGGCGGAAGAACTGAGTTGATTTGGATCAGAGGCAACCTCAACGCTCAAATTTATGCTGAGACGATTGTATCAGACGTCATCGTTCCTCTACAAGTGCAAATCGGTCCCTTATTTCAGTTAATGCATGATAATGCACGACCGCACACCGCAAGAGTTGTAAGACAGACTCTCGCCGCAGCTAACATCAATGTCCTGCCCTGGCCTGCTCAGTCGCCAGACTTGAACCCGATTGAGCATGCATGGGATATGCTACAGAGAAGAGCTCTGCCGAATATGGAGGGTATCCAGTCGCAAGAAGACCTTTTTTTGTTGTTGCAACGAACATGGGCTGCCATTCCACAGCGTGATTTGGATGAACTCATTTTGAGTATGCCAAACCGATGTTCTTGTGTTGTTAGTGTTCGCGGTAGAAACACGGATTATTAATTGTTTAAGTTACCCAATAAAATTTTAAAGAAAACTGTTATTTCAGTCTTTTTTTCGAACTTTTGTGTTAGTGGTTCAAATGTCAAAAATCCCTTTATTAGGAAAATGGCAAATTTCTTTATTAATGCAAAGGTGACTTGGTTTATCGTTACTGTGACAAACGAAAACACTTTATTTGATGAATCCTTAAAGAAAATTTTAATTAATATCAATCAGGAGAAAAGTTATTGCAAAAATATATGTTGATCCCTAGACACTTTTGATGTGTGTAACATTTTTTTCATATTTTGCCTGTTTGCCTGTCTGTTTATTCCGGCTAATGTCTGAAACAGCTGGACCGATTTTGACGGGACTTTCACTGGCAGAAAGCTGAAGTACTAAGGAGTAACTTAGGCTACTTTTAGTTTAGAAAAAAAAAAGAAAAATTTCACGCGGACGAAGTCGCGGGCAGCAGCTAGTTAACAATAAATGTACACATTTACCAGTTGAAACCAGTTTGAAATACAATTACATACTTGGGGCAGAATTGTCAGATACCTTTTGTCTGAAGAATTTACATTTTGACATATTTCCTAAAATAAACACAACCCTGTCTTTTGCTGTCGCACTGTCGGGGAAAAACTGTCGAAGTGCGATATTTGTTCCTGAGATAAAAGGCCATAGACTAAAATTTTCTTTCTTTCTTTTCATTTTATTGTCAACTTTTTGCGTTAAAAATAAAAAGTTATCTTCTTTTGGTTTCCTAAGAATTACTTAGTTAATTCCATTCCATATTATTCCGGTAATTCCCAATCATGAACCATAGTTATTATTGTATTAATAACCGCATAAATAATGCTTGATAGCCAAGAGATGTAAGTATTATTTTGCCATGACTCAATTTGCTGCACGTATTGAATTCAGAATATTAGAATTCTATAAAAATGCTTAATTAATTATTGTATATGGAGTTTTTTACGTCAACGGGAATTACAGCTTTTATATGGCACATTTAAGTAACTAAATGTGCTAGTGTAGGTTCTTATATCAATGTAACAACAAGTATCAGCGTGAACAAGAATTACGACCTGGCTAGTAAATGCATGAACTTAAAAATCCTTGCAAACAAAATAATTGCTTTAATTCAAATAAATCAGACAACATGTTTTATACAGGCTTTGATTTTTATAAAAAATGCTATCAACCAGCAGCTAAACTAGCTGAATGTGAACAAGTCTGCAATAAAAAATTAGTACTTAAGTATTTAAATAAATTTGAGACCAAGTAAAATTTTTAGAGCCTTATTACACCACGATTCAAACTTTATGGAGGCTCTGAAGTGCGCTACTAACTGCGCAGTACCCGACCCCTCACCCCCGCTGACAGGCGAATTTGTTACAGCACAGCGACTCGCCTCATGTTCCGAGCCGCCATAAATTTTGAATCGGGCTGTAGTTAAAATTAGGTTGTTGTTTATTACATAAATGATTATTACATTAATCCACTTAAAAAGTTGATCGAAATAATATTTATGAGAGTTAACCTATAATAAAATCGTTCTTCTTTACGTTTCGATGGTACTTTCTTAAATCACTTGGGCTCAGTAGGCACTCCCCGATAATTGCATCAGCGGCTATCATTAGTTCCTCAAAACTGCAGATGTAAGGACACTAGGGACACTGCACAGCAAGCGGGTTATTGGCTGTTTGTATGTTTGAGCTTCATGCCAAAATAACTCGACAACATAATTTGGCTGGTACAGAGTCATAGGTTGATAAGATAAAAAGGTTAAAAGTTATACATGATCAAATTAATTTTAAATAACTAAAGAAAACATGGTTTCAGTGAATGTTGAAAGGGCGCAGCATTTGCTTGGTTATGAAAATTGTTGGTTATGCTATTCATTTCGCATGATTCTAGAATTATTTCGTTTTTATCGTTATTGGAAATGAGGAATGTGGATTCGGTGTTTGTTGCTTTTCTGTTCCGCCTTTCCATTGATTAATTGGACGAACACAAATTGTTCTTGGCATACTTTTAATATTATTGCTCCCGCCCAAAACGAAAAAAATTATATAAGAAAGTGAAAGATAGCAAAGTCAAATTATAGGTATCATAGCGTTAAAGAATCTTATGTCCAGCAGTCGACTATCATTGCTTGATGCGTTTTGTTATAATTTTATTTATTCTATGATTTCACACATTTCGATGAGGTATTATTAATTGCCCAATGAAATGACTGAACAAGTCGTCTGACCTAAAGTCCGAATGATCTAATTTTTTTAGTGCCTAATTATAATGATATTTTGGACGCCATATTGTAGTGAACTATGATAATACCATTACCCCATGGTCGTGCCATATCATATTGTCAACTCGGTTATTGTAAACTAGCCGCCATAATATTTTAAGCAAAATAAAATATTATTGCCCTACTGATAAGTGATAGATAACAGTTTCGTAATCAGTGGTGCTGCGATGCACCATAGTTGCAGCAGTGATGCACCATAGTTGATCATTATCACAGTACGGTTTATCTATACTTACTAGAATAAAATAGAATTTAATTAAGTATGACATTCTTACTGGACATTTTATTAAGTAGAGATTATTTAAGTTAGATCAAGTAAAGACCAATAAGAAAGTATCGTACACACGACGTCATATCAAGCTATACATTTCCAGTTTTAACTGACCTCACATTGTATAGGATTTTCATACAATAAGAGCTTATACTGGAAATTTATCACACTAATATTATAAGGGCGAAAGTTTGCGAGTGTGTTTTTATGTTTGTTACTTCTTCACGCACAAACGACTGAACGGATTTGGATGAAATTTGGCACACAGATAGTTTATAACCAGGATTAACACATAGGACTTTTTATCCCGATATTCCGACATCCGGGATCGACACCTATGCGGGCGAAACCGCGGGGCGCAGCTAGTAGCTTGATAATTATGTCGCCGTGGCACAGTGTGTAATTTAGACTTAGATGTGGCCAGATATATTTTATGTATTAATTCGAAAGAACTTGTGATACTTAATAATTGGTAAAAATTCCCACAATAAAATTGTCTATATTTTCAGAGAAAAAATTTTTTTTGTGAAAGTTCAACGACCTCAAAGAAAAGTTATTGTTTTTTTTTCTCCAAAAGTATTAATGGTATCGTTTTTTCCAATACCACAAACGACGTAATATCAGAATATTTATCCATATAAAAAATTAAAGAGCTGTAGCTTTGATTGTTAATGAAATACATGAACTTTTTTGAATTTCACTTTTTATTGAATTTTTTTTTACCCCTATCATTACCGCATTTTTTTCTTTGCTCTAAATATGTACATAACTGTTGTTTATCACGTCCTAAAAAATTACATACGTAACTCAAAGGGGTGGTGAGAAAAAGCGTTTCTAAATATTTTAGAAATTTCTATGGAAATAGGGTTGTCCAAACGATAAAATATAAAAACAAATAAAAAAAATATATTTTGTCGATGTCGTCATTATCGCTATCGATAAATACTTCGTCTGACGATAACACGATGTTGATATCGTCGGAATTATATTCAAATACATCGACAGTTTTTTGTAACAACTGGTCGCCGTGTATGAGTACGTTATCCTGAGTCGGCTTTAAAAGTTTTAGAACTTTTTCGGGAATTTTAGACCGCTTATTGTTTTTTGTCTCTTGTCAATTGACATACTCGACAAAAGCGGGTCAGAAGACTCTAAAGCTCGGTGAATCAAGTCAAGGACAGTTGCTTTACGCCTGAGCTCTATTTTCTAATAACTTAAATAAGTCAAGATGCGTAAGTTTCTGAGGCATTATTGATGACTTAGCCTCTTCTCGCGGATCGTCTTGAGGGTCAATATTCTCTTGCCCCAAGTCACTCGGTTGAGACCCGAAATGACAAGCCCCAGGAGAACGGGTCAATTCCTCCTCAGGGACAATATATGACTGGTCCGATTCCATTGTTTCCTATGAATTCCGTTTTCCGAATTCAGTAAAATGTTTAGTGGCTGCTCCCCTGCGTTACCGGGTAGGCTACCGTGCCACTATTAAATGTACGGGTACGACAAGACAACTCAAACATAAGCCCGAAGCGCGAAGGCATCTATATATGAAGCTACGTTCCATATTGATATAATTATGTACATATGAATGAGAGTTTTAGCCAGTAAAAACTGTTACCGCCTTCACCACGTGGAGGTACTCCCAGCTTATGTTGTTAATGTTTTTGTCTTTTACATTTTAGGAAAGTATAACTTTATAGGTTATAATAAAGGTCCTATAACATCAATAAAATAGAAAAAAATATTCTATCGAATTCATACATCCTTCTTTTTCGAAATCGGTTCGAAATGCTAAGGCTTTGCGCGTGTGATATATTCATTTAAATAATCTAGTATAATTTAAATCAAATGACGATTTTATTAATGACCAGAATAAATTAATCAAATGGTTAAGAAGGTTAGTGACAACCTTAAACAAAATTTTTTTTAAATTATATCTCATCACCCCTTTATTCTTTTGAGCTGATATTTTTTATTCAAATGTATTATTATGTCGTACATATTTTCCATTAAAAAGAAAATGCGGTAATTTAAAAAGAAACCGGCAAAAAAATATTAATGTTTTTGCTAAAAACATTGAATAACGTCTTTATTATCCACGTTTCGAATCTAGTTTTTGGCAATATTATAGTTTTGTATTTTCTTAATGAGAAGATACTTAATTTATTCGTAACTGATGTACCTGAAAAAAGATATTGCATTTCTATGGTTTCTATGGGGTTTTATCGATAATTGCTATGTAGCCAAAACTACTCAAAAAAAAATTGTCATTGTCTTTGATAAGCCTCCAAAATAGTAAAAGCTATCAAATAAACACATAAACTGAACCTGGCCACAAGTAAGCCAAAATTACACAGTGTGCGTGGGTGCGAAATTTATTGGTATTTACTTGATCTAGCTTAAATAATCTCTATTGTGATAATTCTCACTATCGACGTCGGTCGTTACCGATGCTAAAACCATTAGTACCTACCCCGATAGGCACGTGTCAAATTAAAAATACTGCTTTGTATACAGAAATGGAGCCCCCCAATTACACAAGAAACCCGCGCCCTTTGATACACCCACGGCATACAGGTTCAGCTCTTACTTCATGTAATTGAAGTGGACTTGCGTAACGACCCACTACAGGTGACATAATTTATATTATGCATAATACGACAAATGCCAACCGACCCATACTTACACTTTCTAATACCAGTTCTGAGTTCGACTTTGGTATAATTAATCAAGATTGAGAATATAAACAAATACGTCATATGTTGTAACATTAATTTCGGTGGTTTAGGTATGTAAAATGTTTAATAGATACATTTTGGTCATTTATCTTCACGGTATGCTAACAACATTCGCTAAGCTGAATTAAACGTTTATACATCTAGGTATAAGAGTTCATAAACCTCTAAACTATACACAATTTACGTTTTGATTAGAATGTCAACCTACATAATGATTGTAATTTTATCGTAATGATGTTCTAATTTTAAGTTTGTTGGGATTTGGGAATCCTAATGGCCGATGACACAGTTCAAGTTTGTTTAACAATAACAAATGTGACACACGATTTTGTCTGCCTTACTTACGCAAAAGACTGCGGTTTTTAAATAATACCTAATTATATTGAACTAGCTGCGCCCCGCGGTTTCACCCGCATATGTGTCGATCCCGTGGGAATATCGGGATAAAAACTATCCTATGTCCTTCCCCGGGACTCAAACTATCTCTATACCAAATTTCATCTAAATCGGTTCAGTAGTTTAGGCGTGAAGAAAAGACAGACAGACAGACAGAGTTACTTTCGCATTTATAATATTAGTTTGGATTTGGATTTTAAAGAAACCAACGCGCAAATGTATTAGTCGAAGTCGAAACCAATCAAAGCAATAATTTGATGATGAAGGTTTTTAGAAAGCTATGATAATTAATTTTTGAATAGTTTACGACCATGATCTCAAATTGATAATATAAAAATCTGACATCTGGAGAGTTTGAAAGATAAAATGATACGAAAACTTCGCCGCTTCATTCATAATATTGCAAGCCGTCATCGTCAAGAATAACTTATAAGGGTGAAATTACAATAAAACCTGACGACTTCCTTTCAGAACGTTTCACATTTCATTTGCAGTCTAAACTCGGTTCGGTCCAAGCGAGGTCGGATCCTATATTGGTAGGCATGAGTCACGATTGATGACGTCATGGGGTGTCGGGGCGCGCACCCCGCCTGCGTCACCCTGCGTGACTCAATGTCGCGCCCCCGACCATTCGCCTTGGGCCAGACAACCGCTCAGACACAAATAAATATAAATTGATACCAAAATAGTACGTGACATTTTAGTTTGTCCAATACATTCATGTATGAAGGTTTTTACCCAAAAGAAGTCTATCAAATATTTTTTTCTATATAGTCGTAGCTCTATGTTTTAGTAAATAAATAACGTTATCTCATACTTTTGCCCAATTTCCGGCGTTATCAATCTAGGTTACGGAAGATCTTCTTTCTACTTATTTATATTTTTACTCTCTGATAAGCATAAAAACAGCGAGGCATCGTGGATAATTTTAATAACATGCACTTTTAATAGGATTTAAAATAACATTAGACTGAATCGTAAGACATGAATCGTTTAAATCTCTGGTATAGTATTTTAAATCAAAATATTTTATTTCACATAAACCATGAAACCATCGGCCCTTAAGAAACGTCAGAAGCTAGGTGCACGGTTCCAATTGGTTGTTTCCTACGGAGAAGAGCCGGCAAGAAACTCCACGGTTACTCTTTTAAAAATAATTGGCTTTTACAATGTTTTCAAATTACAGAGTTAATACGTATGGGAGGATAGTATGCCTGTTAACAATTACCCGATATAAAATGGGAAATGGTCTACAAATCTACAGTCTACAAGGCCTACAACGTTCCCACATTAACAACATATAAAATAATCTATCAAAAAGATAAATAGTAAAATATAAAAAAACCTATTAAAACCAAATGATGTGATCGCCATTACAACCAATAATAAATATTTGTAGGTTTATGCATTAAACATAACTTATGTGCAGAGCTTTCTTTTTATGAAGGTACATTCTCCATAAATAAATGCAAGCCACGTCCCAAAATACTTCAACGCATACGTAACAATTTCACTTTCATCTTCACTAACAAAATATAAATTAACTTGCACAATACTCACTACTCAGTAGGTATACAACTAAAAAACTGTTCTCTCTTTCAATGGAGAATCCAGGTTTAGTAGGAGTTCGTCCTGAGCGTAAAATCATAGAACTCGAATACCTCTTTCTATCTAATTTCCGATTTTCAACACATTTCATCACTCAATTAGGTTAAGGTTTGCACGCACCTACGTAAATGAATTACACTATATTAAATTTGAAAGTAGAGATTTCACCACTATAGTCGTAAACACAGATATAAACATGTACAAACATAACAACAAAATACATTACGAGTTTAGGATGATAACTTTTAAGAGCAAACTTTAAATGGCTCTCCAAACTTCATGTGTTAGATTAGAGGGTTTAAGATTTTGATAAAACTGAAGGATAAAAAAACAAACCGATACCTGTTCCGAATAAAAACAAAGACATTTAATGCTAAACCTTGCAAAAGACTAAACAAAAAGTGCCATCATTACGGGCCAGCGAGCACCTTCATTATTTAATTCAAATCCAACGAGCACGTACGATCTTTTATGGCCGTAACTTTTGGTACTTTCTACACTCTGTTTTTGTTGTCTACACGTTTATGCAATGCACTAAGTACAATTAATTTGCTATCGAAATTCCATACAGCCTCAGGGAAAAGTTGAGTATTATTACATTATTGGTCATTTATTCTATTGTTGTTACCCTTTCAATTACTTTAGTTCCTACTCTTGCTTAGTAAAAATGTTTCAAACATGGACTTTAGGTCCCAGTTAAGTGCTCTACAGCTAAGTTTAAGATATTTAAAATCTTCATCTGAGTGACAATGAAGTCTGTATAATAAATAATATTAATATCATTTTCGAACTACTGGTACTGATAAACAACCAGAGCTTTACCATGAGTCAAAATTTTGAAGACAAATGGGAAAATGTTATTCAAATTTTCAACCACTTTTAACATTAGCTTTAGTTAGGTAGGTAAGTAATAACACTGTGGTTGAAAAACACTTTGAACCAGAAACTCACGTGAATGTTGACCATGCGTGTAAGGGACCCAGTGTTGATGGTAAAAGTGGTGGAAAGCAGCTCTCGCGCCGGTAGAAAGTAACACGAGGACACCGTCTCTCATTAATAACGATGATACAAAAATTTCATATTTTCCCAAGCACTGCATCAACAAAAAATTTGGAAAATCCAAAAGTGCACGACTCATAATGCTCATTTGATCGTATAAAAAACCATAGATATATATTATATTGGTTAGTTTTTATTAAAATTTACAATTAAACTACTTTGAACAAAAGAGTCATTTTCAACAGGGTTCCTCCTATGGGTGAAAAGAAACTATTAAAAAAATATTAACTCAATTAATTGATTTTTTCGCAAGCTAAAATGTTTTCGGTTTCACACTTGATTGACGAGAATTTTTTTAGAAATATTTTGATTTTTTTTTCGTTTCTACTGCATTAAATAAATTTTTGAAAAGTACAGAATTAATCCCCATTAAATTATCTATACAATGGTAAAATGTTATATAAGTTAAGTAGATTATTTGTAGTGTACTAGCAGGAGTATAACAATAAATACAGTTGCAGAAAGGAGGCAATTTTTTTTTTTTTGTTCGTTAAGCACTCTCTAATGCTTCGCATTATGAGAAAAATATGGTATCACTATCAACCATAAGAAGTAAATATGGAAAACTAGGGAATTAACGTTTATTAGTGAATCGTTCACGGTGCATGCACGGACAAGGCCTTCATAACAAAACAGTTAAGTTGTGAAAGTCGCACACGAGATCTGCGAGGTGCAACGACTTGAGCCAAAACTGTGCCAAACAGCCGCTCCATTACATAAGGAGCGATCGATTTGTTACAAAATCAATACCCACAAAAACCTAACTATTACCATATTATTACAAGTTGGGTTTGCCAGACCATTGCAAACAATTAATAAAAACAAAGAAACTAATGGTTCTTTGAAAAGTTATGAACGAACATTGTACGATATCGTTTGACGGTCTTTTTTCAATGAATTCTGCAGAACAAAGTAATAGGCTTTGAATAAAAATCCTCATTATAAACTTATTATATTCAAACAAAAACTCAACTATACATGTATGTTTAAAATACTTATATATCTACACTATACAGCATGTATTGTAAACAAATTGCCGAAATAGTAGTAGTACTACCACAGAATGATTAATTGTTTATGAAGTCTGAAAGTTTATACGGTTTTGAATTCATATCTAGAACGTTTGCTAAAATGTGTAATTAAAACGCAGCTTGCAGTTTCAAAATAATCCTTGTCTGCAGTTTTATAGTCCGACGGACCACAGGCGAGGAAAGTTAGTCAATTGTAGTTTGAGCCAGACCAAGCAAAAAACGATTGAAAATGTTTCTCGTCTGCTGAACTATTTCGCAGTCGCAGTACGCATCTGTCGATGACATCCAATACTAGCAATCTGATAAACTACATCTTTTTGAAAAATTGTTTGTCTACATTTTTGAGGAAATAGTACATTTCATCCTTATAATTATAATAAATGAGTATTACATAGAGCCAAAAATCATCCAGCACGAAAGTGCTTCGAAATGAGAAACATATTTCAAGTCCTCACTTTTCCCAAAACGTAGAGATAATTATACTTTCGTCCTTTAGGAGATGATTACACGTTTGCAACGGTCTACGATCCTTCCAGTTACAGTAGAGGTACGTGGGAAGGCGGACGAAGACAGCCCGCGGGTGCATTGTGCAGGCCTGGATACTAAAAAAGTTTTTTGTCATTCTATTGCTCATTGTTAAAACACAAAGGGCTTGTTTCCTGCTATTAAGTTTATTCTCCGTACATTACAATAGGACGAACATTATTATAGTAGCTGTCGGTGACATTTTATTTTAAAGATAAACAAAATTGTGGTGCGATTATCGCGAATGAACTAGGATCCTAAAAGAACTTATGCCATAAGCATCATGAGTTCCGTACTCCGTAGTATATTCTGAACTTTCTGAGTAACCCAGAAAAATCGGCATACCTACAAATTAAGGAGTGCTAATGGCACCTAATGGGGCCAAAAATCATTTCAAAATCCAACTTTATGATGCCAAAATTCTTCTAATCAAGTCGATTTCGAAAACTTATTAGTTTTTTTAAAGCTTTTGTAATTGGTTGTCTGATGATAACGGTACTATCATTCATTCAGAAAACTGTGGGAAGATTATATAGAATCAAGGTAGCTCTACTAGAAAGTATCGCAAATATGTAAACGACAACACGATCGCCCCTACAAGAGGGATGGGTTATTGGATTAGTGGCCCTAAGATTTTGTACCCCTTCGTTTAAGGGAGAATGGGAACTTGAGCGAAATCGAAATGCCCTACGCATTTCGATTTCGTTCAAGCACCGGTATCGATTATTTACGAGAACACTTGTCGCAAACTCGCAAGCACTTATTTAAGATTCCTACAATCATTTGGGTAAATTCCAACCACTTGAATGGTTAGCTAAACAACACCCGGATTCGTAATAGTTTGGTCCGTTACGTTAGTTTGTTTATAATTCTCCGTTGTGTTAATAAAAACGTTCCCGAAACGAGCCCCTTCGTCATTTGTAGTAACTTATACGTAGTTCTTGGAATAATATACAGTAAAGGCGCAGAATGTGGTTCAGCACGAGTCTCGGGCCATTGTTGAGACACGCGCGTTTCCGCTTTCTCGTGGAAAAATGCAAGCACATTGTTGGAAAGTAAAGGTATGCACCCGAGGTGATTTCAAGAACAAAAAGAATAAACATAATATGTTCATTCCACTTAACATAATATTGTAAGGAATGCTTGTCGTTTCTTTTACTGTTGTTATAGTCTTGAAAACTTGATAGACCAAGGAAGAGGAGATAAAATGGTCTCAGGAATATATGCCGTCGGTTGTAGTGCATACGGGTGTGCGTCAGATAGGCGCCAGCCAGCCAGTCGGCCACAAGAGCCCACTGTTCTTGACGTTTCAATGTGAGTAGTGCAATTACACTAACGTATTTACCCGACCGCCGCTGCCGCGCCGGTCGATCAACAACGGCCTCAGTTCCCATCGATACGCACTTTTATGTTCACAATACAACTAAATGAAGTAATTCACATATGTTTTTAAAGCAGGCCGCATACGTCCGGTTTCCTGATTCGGAATTCAGATTCGGAGACCCCGAATGCACGCATTTCATAGCAAATGTTCTCTTTAGCGCACACGTTCTTATATTTTCCATTCGGAAACCCTGACGGAAAATGTAAGAACGCATCAAACCAACACTGAAATCCGTTAACACTGGGTTATTAGCATTTATTGGACCCAGGTAAACACTTTTCAATCCAGTCAGCATCCAGTACTACTGGATTAGCCAAATCCAGCACTGTATCGAAATGATCAAACATCATCAGGTGATGATGGACTGGATTTAAGTATTTACATTGGTCATATTAAGTAACATATCGATCCGGTGTTACTGGATTCCAGTTCTGGGTTAAAATACAAGATCAATTTGCAAATTTGGAGGCAATAGGAGTATGTAAGGATCGTAGAAGGTGGCGTTCTGTAGTTTCTGTCCAGTCCCATGGGAAGAAGGGTCAGTTGATGTTGATATTAATTTGCATTTGCCAATGAAAAAAATGTTGTTTAAAACTGCAGTTTCAATTCTTCAGAATATAAAAATTACTTTCTAAGTAAAAAAAACTCGAACATTGGCTGTACGACTTTGAGATTTGTACCCAATCATGAGGTTGCGTACAGAACGCCACATATAAATGAAAATTAGGTATCACAAAGGTTGTAAAGAGCAGATGTGCATAATTTCACAGTAGAGCGGACGCGAGACCGGTCAGAGGGGTCGGCTAACCGCAGCAGGTGTAATGGCATCGTCCGACCATGTTGCTAGGGATCGTCAGTGCATATTGACACCACTTTAACATTTATAATAATACGAAAACTAACCAACATCTCTTAGCAAGGAAGTCGGCTATATAAAGAACATTATTGTACTACATGTAGCTAGACTTTGCTTGTAAAGTATAAACCATAAAATCTTTTAAGAATGTTATGGTTGTGTCGAGCGAGACCTATAACTATGTGGCTATAAGACAACAGTTCTGTAACATTGTCCAAATGGCCCGTATGACGTCAGAATTTGCCGAAAACTCGCCGGAGCAGCTATTTTGGTTTCAGCGGCGCCCGTATTATATTATGATGACTGAACTGGCAAAAACGTTCGGCATTTCAAGTGGCCAGAATAGAGCGATTAATGAACAATCGAAGCTAAAATTAAACGCAAGAGTCGTAAACATAGCATGCCTCATTAAAATACCTCTATCAAAGCTGATGGCGCTTCAAATATGTGAATTATTGTTTCTTGAACCAAGTACTTGCGTACCTAAAAACAAGTAGGTACTACTCAAAACTTCCCACGAGAAAACATTAAGCTGATTGTGTCATGTATTAAAGCAGACGCATTATCAGTGATCGAATGAAACAATGAGTCGTTGATAAAAAATAAACGCCTGTAAGGAATAAACGTAAGTATATGAATCTAATATTCCCATGGTATATGGGGTATTTTATATACCGAGAAGGGTGCGTTAAAAATAAAAAATACGCTAAATGAAATCAACCCGGAAGAATATACAAGGAATCGGATGAGCAAGAGTGCGTTAACCCAAACGATGGACGCTGCTCACAATAATATGGACTAAATGTGTAACATGCAGGTTCCCTCGCCTCCGAAAGATACTCAGTAAACAAACCAATTTAAAAAGCGTAAAATATATTTTAAAATATTACATCTGTTGCACATAAAACACATGAATATATTGATGAAGTACTTATTATAGTGCGAAAAGAAGATCTGCTTCAGAAGAAACGAAGGGATAACGAAGGGATAAGGTGATTTCATATCAAATAGATTTTGTTAAAAAAAATTTAAAAACTAAAACCAGACTACTGAAAAGGTTGAAACAAAAAAGTACCTTCCCGTGGTCGCTTGATGCTGTACTAACATACATACATAATGGTAGCATGCGACTACGGGAAAGTACTTTCTTGTTCGATCCTCTCAATCGATCCTTTTCAGTAGTCGGGTTTTAGCTTTTATACTTTTTTTTATTTAATTATTTTGGGGCTTATTTTAGTAATATTTTATTTTTGAAAGGTGCGACTTACCAACTGAACTCCGACAAACTTTACTACGACATGATTTTACTTCGACACTACGGAACTCCGACACGTCTTCATTTCGACAATACTTTAGTTCGAAATGCCTTAAGTCCGACACTACTGTACTCCGATAACGCGTTTCTTCGACATGACTTAACTACGAAACGATGCAACTTCGACGACGTGCTACTTCGACAACTATGGTAGTCCGACATGACTCAATTTCGACATACTCTACTCCGGCATGCTGTACTTCGACAATATCTTACTTCGACGTTATGTATCTGAGACACGATGCTACTTCGAAATTATTCTGCGACATTAGGGAACAACTAATCTTGTGTATGGTTGTTATACGTACTATCTGATATGAGTGCGGGGAAGAAGTGTCCGTTCTGTACATAGTACTATTAAGTATTCTGTGGCGGTATTATGGCGTCAACTATTCCGCTCTAGCCGCGGAACTTGATACTAAATACCTGAACGAAACCCGCGCGGTATGCACTTCTACCCACAGCGGCAGCGAGTACCGCTTAGGTTTGAATAGGCCTTTATTATTAACACATAGTATGTAGTAAAACATAGGTGTCTCCACTTCTGCACTAAGTTGAGAAGAAAACCTTCTTTTCAATACGGTGACAATCTGGCATCGTGTCTCAGATACATAACGTCGAAGTAAGATATTGTCGAAGTACAGCATGCCGGAGTAGAGTATGTCGAAATTGAGTCATGTCGGACTACCATAGTTGTCGAAGTAGCACGTCGTCGAAGTTGCATCGTTTCGTAGTTAAGTCATGTCGAAGAAACGCGTTATCGGAGTACAGTAGTGTCGGACTTAAGGCATTTCGAACTAAAGTATTGTCGAAATGAAGACGTGTCGAAGTTCCGTAGTGTCGAAGTAAAATCATGTCGTAGTAAAGTTTGTCGGAGTTCAGTTGGTAAGTCGAAAGGTGCTAATTAAGCCCTTTCATTTGATACTCCACAAGGCACCATCCCAAAATATTTGTTTTTAAATTCATTACTTTATGTTCTCTAGAGGGTGCCATATTGAATTTAGTGAGACGTCACAAAGCCTATAACTAGGACGATCAAAACGCTTCTAACGATACCTCATTTCACAAATTATTATAAGTAGGTACTTTTGAAGTTATGAGGGAACAGATGAACCATACCGGTCAAAATCATAACCCTCCTTTTTGCTTCGCCGTAGTCGGGTAAAAAAGGCACAGCTATCTACAATATTGTATCTAGTGTAACATATGGCTTGTTATAGGGAAGGGCTTCCGATCGCGGTGCATTCATTTAAAGCACGTGTCATGCACCAACTGCACACATGACAAATATTATAAAAAAAGCCCCAAAGCAGCCATGTTTAAAGAAATAGGAAAGAAGCGTTTAAACCGCAATAACTAGTCCTGATCCAATGTGATCATGAATCAAAAAGACTCCAGAGTTTAAAATTAAACACTCTTTTCAATGAGGAAATATTTTCAATGTACATACTACACTATGGCTATACATCGATCGATGCAATACCCATTCATTCGGACGGCTGAATCATAAAACAGTACATGAGAGCATGTAACGAACAAGTGACGCATTCAAACATTTCAACCTGCCTATAGGGAACAAGTGTTTTATGATACTGCATTGAAGCTATGTAAACAACGAAGATAATAAAAGTAAACCATGGTAATGGTACTTATTCGAACAAATAAATGCTGTTAGAAAAACAAAAAATCCAGTAAAATCGGTTTCTTACCTGACGTAGATTCCTTTCACAATTGAACCTTGAAAATATATATTGTTGGTAAGCAGCTGCGCGGATAGACGTTGAGTTGAGCCGGCAACATCGTGCGAAGGCAAATTCTCACGCGGAATGCGCGCAATCATAACCTTACGGGGAATTCACATAGTCGTCAACACATAAGACTATTGTTCACAAGAGCAAGGGGAACTTTTCTATGATGCGTTCCACTAATGACATACATTTGCATGGAAATGGAAATATCAGTTTCAGAATATATCCATGTGGGCAGACTGGCATAGAGTATTAATTTATTTTCGAATAAGTATTAGGAATTAAATGACAACCCAATTGTGGAATTCATAAGGATACATTTGACCTGAAATAGTTTGATTTACAATGTTCTTTAACTATTCTCTAGACTCCTAGAGATTAAAAGATTATAAAATTCTGCGTAGCTTCAAAGCAAACAGTAAATCTAACATTAATCCTGCAGATCACTTCCTCAATCCCGCCTAGTACGATAACTGCCTACACGATATAATACAGTCCACTTTACCGTTTAACAAGCGCTATAGAGTGGATGGCTTCCAAGTAAGCGTGATGAGAACAACAACAAAGTTAAAAGCCACGTTCACCTGCACTATGGAATGTGAATGCATGAACCTAACACTATAAGAGTTGCTATAGCTATTTTATTGACATGTTCAACAGCACAGTAATTGTCTTTAAGTCGCGCTGGAACCTTTCACTGAAACATCAAGCGTGACGTAAGAGTATACATATTCGTACAACAAAACTTCGATAGTGGAAGGTAATGTTGAAAACAATTTTCAAGAAAAATCGTAGTTAACAATGCGTGGCCATTAAATTAAGGTGAGTAGCTAATCTCAGTTTGATATCACGGCCGAGTTTGCAATCATAAATATGAGAATTTCTCGGAAAGCGAGTCAGGTGTGACGGCAGTTGTGGAGGTGGAGCGCGACACATCACCCACTTGCGCGAGGGAGGTCCGGTCCGCCGCACCTCCGCCTCGACACTTTCGCTCACCATCATCACTTGTTATATCAGAAGTTGGATTATGCAAAAAAATCGTTTTTTGCACGAAGAGCCAAAAGATTTTAGCACTCAAAGAGTCAAAGCAACAACCTAACCATTAAGAGGTTATATTTTGAACGTCCAGTTTTCATTTAAACAGAATAAGAAACTTAATCTAGACATAAGACGTCGCCACATGACTACAACATCTAGTACGCAACATGACGCTGAAAAGATCGACGCACTCAAAGGCATTCGTTATAACGATAATATCTTTATAGCAGCCGGTGTTGCGAATACGAATAAGAATGAACTGCCACAACTATCGTACTTGTACGACTTCACTATACGTACTCGGTATGTAGTAACGTGGCCTTGCTGCCGCGGAATATTCTGTTATGACCAGTAAGTATCATGACCTATTTGCTAAGCATCAGGAAGTTTGCAAATTAAACCGATGAGAGCATATATGAACAAAACAACGATGATTACAATTACAAACGTTGACTCATGAGATTGAATAAATACTGGTGGAATCAATAACGACGCGTTTGATGCTCAACAACTGCACCGTGCTACGGCAAACCGGTCGTCTATCTTTAACCTCTTGCAGCATCTTAAATATGGAGAAATACTCGAACGAAATAGCACCCACATCAACGTATGATGAGCTAATACCACATAATCAACAAAAAGTGTGTACTTTTTATCTAATCAAACAAAATAATGTGGTTTATCTAACGAAAAATTCTCACGATCAACGAAATGATATTGAAATGTCGATCGTTTCCTTGAACGTGCTATGTGTAGTATTCAAACATGCGGTGATACTAAACAGTTTGACTGATAGGAGATAAAAGATGTTTATTCTTCGGGTCGTTTCATCGTTTGAACTCGAGTTCATGCAATCATCATAATGTTCCTCCCTATAGTGCTGCGCCGGCTGAATTGAAGCAACAGGAAATCGATCTAATGCCAGAGGCTAATGGCTATGTAAACACCAGTAATGGGCGCAGGAAAGGCCCTTCGCATCCAGTTACGATCGATAACGAACTTTATGGTAGTCCATGTAACTGTGGTCTTGAAAATGTAGTTTTCTGAATAAAAATGATTCATTGAAAGATAGAAAGGGACAAGTGACGAATAAAATTATCAAATTGGTAACAACTGATCTGACTGATGATCGGATCTAACATAATGAAATGTTATCATTGTTATCAAACAAGACCAAAATACCTTTGAACATAACATTCAATTACATCAGACAGGTAATGCAACGCGTATCAAATAAATATCTGCCTATCAATGTTGATCGACATTGATAACTGGCTAATTACGTCAATGATGGTTTTAAGTGAATCGTTACCTATTAAGGAGTAACGTGCATTAAATTGCGTAACAATTACCTATTCGCCTGAAGCAAAAACAAAGGTTTAATTAGCACGTTTATGCAGATTCTAATTGGTAGCGGAAAACTAAGTCTGCAACTCTACATGGTTAGATCGTTTCCGCAGTTTTTCTTTGAGATCGCATTCGTCCTTCAGTATAATTTAAGTTTAGTTAGATGTACCTACTACTTCTAAATGGAATACGTTTATTGTTTTTATCGTAAAAATAACAAGAGCTCGTTGGTCACGGCACCTGCAAGTGAATAACCTCGAACTTGAACGTAGAAACAGTTGCCACATGTAAACAGAGGCGCGCTATAGCAGATGAAACTCTTATTGACGAAAGGTGCGGCAGCGGTCCGGAGCGTGCGTTGACTACCACGTGCCAAGCGGAGAAATCCTGCTGTACGATTACGAACGAACCACACTGACACACACATGCTCGTTGTGCCTATTTCTATTTTACACTACGTACAACCGGCAACCATTTGGTATCCACTTTTTGAAACGCTTTTATTATGTCCGCCTACTCTCCGACTCCGCAGCTACAGTTAGGTATTATTACGACTACAGCACTATCTACGTACGCTAAATGTTGAAGGCATAATCTTTGGCAGAATCAAGTTTGAAATGCATAACTTTATGAATCAAAAGATAACCAGCGCATCGAAGGCAGGAAAGCAACACGATCTGTCTTGCGAGATGTCGGGATTGCAACGTTGTGAGATAACCCGAAGTAATATTAAGGCGCTTACAGGACCTAAACGCAAAAAAACGGTAGTTTTCGAAACAATAAAAGTATATGATCGCCTACAGTAAACAAAATCAGAAAAATATATGATATTCTTCAGGATATATGCTAGATAGATAGTGTTTTGAAAACACAATACAACTAATTTGGTACGATAGAAAAAAATCATGAACATACCTCTAAAAAACTTTCTTTTTACAATAAAAACCATACTAATATACATACAATCTTTCTGATTTTTTGTCAGATTATTCTACAAGTAACATACTAAAATGATAGTGTTTTATTTTTTTATTTAAAACAATAGTTTTTTTGTAAATCGAATATTCATAGTTCCGAACATAAAAAGTGCGCATGTGTGCGTGAACGCCCGTGTAGCGACACTGCCGGCCGAGGCCTGATGCTATACGGACGTGTCGCTCTTTTCGCCGCACTATTTCCGTCAAAATTGTTATGTTTTTGTTAAGTTTTATTTGTAAATTCATTGTTTATTATTATTTGCATTATCTTCTTTCCGTAAATATTTTTATTTCGTGTAAATATAAAATACTTTTAAGTTTGTTATGTATGGGTGCAAGGCGCGCGCCATCTATTGTACGGCGAGTCCCAACTCCCGGGCGTTTCACTTGTGTCTACCGGCAGTGGTCCGCGTAACCTAACAAAATTAAAATAGGGTAATAATTTGTAAATAAATGGGAAATATAGTGAAACATTCCGTTAGGAGGACTACAAAACGTTCATATAAAACAAAAGCCGAACATAATATGAACGAAAGTAAAAAGTATGAGCATTTTATTTTTAACTGAATATTTTTATTTTTGCAATAAAACTATGAATTTTGGAAACATCTAAGAAAGTGCAGTCGGTATTTTCGACTTCACGTACAACTGTCACAGTGACGTATGTGGACGACGTGTAGATTTGTATTCGAGAGTCCCCGGGTTCGATTCCCAAGATTACGAAATCGTACTTTCTTTTTAAATTTTATTTAAATGTATTTTGAATTTTTAGATAGATAGTGTTTTGAAAACATAATACAACTAATTTGGTACGATAGAAAAAAATCATGAAGATACCTCTAAAAACTCTTTTTACAATAGAAACCATACTAATATACATACAATCATTCTGATTTTTTGTCAGATCATTCTACAAGCAACATACTAAAATAATAGTGTTTTATTTTTTTAGTTCAAACAATAGTTTTATTGTAAATAGCATAATATTCATAGTTCCGAACATAATAAGTGCGCATGTGTACGTAAACGGTAAACCCCCGTGCGTGTAGCAATAATGCCGGCCGAGGCCTGATACTATACGGACGCGTCGCTCTTTTCGCCGCATTATTTATTTGTACCTACATACATTCATTGTTTATTATTACTATTTGCATATCTTCTTTCTGTAAATATTTTTATTTCATGTAAATATAAAATACTTTTAAGTTAAAATAGCGTAATAATTTGCTATCAATTATATCATTTGTAAATATGGGAAATAAAGTGAAACATTCCCTTAGGAGTACTACAAAACGTTCATATAAAACAAACGCCGAACATATGAACGAAATTAAAAAGTAAGAGCATTTTATTATTACTGAATATTTTTTTTCGCTATGAATTTTGGTAGTTTAAGAAAATGCACTTATTACGCATAAGCTCAGTTTTTTCGACGAGATACGCAATCGTTACATTGGCTTATGTAGACGACGCGCAGGTTCGTGTTCAAGGGTCCCCGGGTTCGATTCCCAGTGATACGAAATCGATTTAATTTTATTTAAATGTATTTTGAATTTTTAAATATATTTTTATAAATAACTAAAAAAACGTCTACAATGTAATTATCTTTCACAGGAGAAAGAAAGTCGAAAATATCAACACGGAAGTTACTTCTAATGCGTAAGTACCTACACGTTTTCTATGCCATTGTAACAATAAAAAAAACCTAAATTTATTAACAGACCGCGACTTATTGATAATATGCATAAAGAAATCACAGATTCATCCGAAAATTGCGATGAAAATTATCACAAGCAAGAGTTTAATTTTTATTGATTGTGTTTATAATAAATAGAAATCATAATAATTATGTATGAATGTTAGGTACGAGTACCTAATCCTTGAGGCCGTTTACACATCATGCCGAAGCTGCAGCGGCATCGCCGCCGCCGCGGCGCCGCTGCATCAGTCACCCTTGGATTTGTATGAACACACGGCGCCGCCGCGCCGCCGCGCCGCCGGCGGTGCGGCGCGGCGACGAGTTTTGATAAGATCTATCAAAACTCGCCGCCGCACAGTGGTCTGAAAATCGAGCTCCATACTCATAGAAACTTAAAGTACGGAAATAAAAAAACAAAAATTGTAATGGGTCTAGTATACCTCCCTTTACGTAATATTAACGTATGGATGGTATCAGTCGCTCCACGCGTGAGAAAAAAAAGTTTTTTGTTTTTTTTTGTATGGGAGAAAACACTAACCCCCTTATTCATAATCCTGTTTTATCTCTATTTTAGCTAAAATAGGTTTATAGAACGTTTGTCTTTATCTGTCACGTTGTCATTTCTGTGTGTAAGAAAGAGACAAACCCCATTTTAACTAAAATAGGTTTGATAAGTTTTATGAATAAGGGGGTTAATGTACATTTTTTTGAAATGAATGGAACTGATAGGCTGGAGCTCACACGAGCTATTGTACCATACACGGCCATCAAGATGACATACAATTCATGGACCGTTGGGCGCCGCTTTGCACGTAGCAAATTTTTGAAATTTTGTGTTTTCGATATGTGATTTTTCAAATCTTTGACGTGAATAAATGAACTTGCCGATCGATTTACTTATACTATCGTTACTTTTAGCCTGCTTATGACCTTTATGATGACAACAATTAAAAATTATGTTGATTATAAGTACCTATACGTTTTTTTTTAATTTCATTCCAAGAACTACTTAACTCATTTAATCACCGTTGTAGTGTATCTATTAAATAGATATGTAAACACTGTCTCATTCACACAAGCGGGGTAGCTGCTGTCAGTTATGTTATGTCATCTGTCAGTTACGAGGAATGGCGGGAAACAGACAAAGTGAAGCAGGCTATATACGATGGCGCTTGGTGTGGTAGTGAGCCAGTGAAGTGATATGTTTAACATAAGTACGGAATCAACAGGATTCTACAACCGTGATTATGGTTGAGTTATAATTAGATACTGCTTCAATCTGAGCCTCAATCAGAGCCTGTTCTTCCACGATGTTCAACTTGTTTTCGTTTGAAAACTTAAAATAAATTGGTCAGCAGAACATTGTGGAAGATGGCTTTGGATTCTCCCATACCTTTTCTTCGCCACAAACTAAGCGCAGAGGCACAAAAGAACACATAAACATACTGGAATCGTCTTCGTCTGCCATAGTTTGCTTATACAAACTTTGCCCTGAAGCACCATCAAAGCCATACTTGCATATAATTGTTAACTCTTTGCCATCCAGCGAAGGTTCCACACGTAGGAATTTTCCAAGCTTTGCACAGTTTTATCCAAAATTTAGCTTTACTTTTACCTCTCCTTCCGTGATGTACAATGGTAACTTTTGGAGGGCAGCAGTTCTTCTTCGCCTCAAGGATGGCAGTATAAGAAGGACACAGTGGTACTCCTTCTTCTTTTGCACAAGATCTTAATGTTATATACTGCCACTTCGAAAGCTTCAATGAGGTCAAAATAAATAAAGCTTTATCAGCGGAATATATAGGCACAGTTTCCTTGGGCTTTAACAATTTATTTATCCTTGTAGCCTCTTTGCTCCGAGACTAGTTTAACGATATCTGCTATATTCTTGTCATGTGCTTTCAAACCGGTTGCATGAGCAAGGCTTTCAGTGCTATACGTTAGGAGGTCTTCCGCTCTCCTTCTCTTCTGTAGCGGGCTTAGCTCTTTAAATGGTTTTCTCGGCCTCACAACTGATGTTGATGTTCCAACACTGCACGTCTCCGGTGTGTAGGATGTTGATGCACCCTCATTTAAAACAAAGTCAGAACTGGAACGGGTTTGCTGCTCTACTGACACTAAATAAGGGGTCATCTTTCCTTTCATGATCTCAGGCCATTTTATGTTCTCTTGCAGCCATGTCTCATACTTTGTTATGTATGTACGTCTCGTGAGATTACACGAGATCCATTTGTTCCTCAACGAACAAACATAAGTCTGACAGAATTGTTTCAATACCCTCTTTTCATTTTCTGAGAAATCAATAGTATTCTCAAAAACTTCAAATAAAACATTGGGCTGTGAAAAACAATTGTTGTTTGACACAAACATGACAATGTCCAAATTGGTATCACAACCTTCCATCACAGCACAATAAAAAAAATAACGTAATAAGTTAGCGCGCACAAGTACTGAGAGCTACTGATAAAAGTAAGCTCAAACGTCCTGTTTTTATACAACTACCCTCATTATCGTTCGCTATTCTTTAATTAGGTTTTACAGACTTTAATATTACAGACAATAGAATTTTATTGTGACTAGGGCCCATTTGGCCCTGCTAGAGCTGGTTGATGCTCATGTCATTAGTATATAATTATAACTCAACCATAATCACGGTGATTAAATGAGTTAGTTCTTGGAATGAAATAAAAAAAAAAGACGGGTTGCACTCCGGGAGTGCCGGCAGAAGTAAAAACTTGAATATTAACGTTGAAATAAATCAATTATTAATTGAATTAATATAACTCATTTTTTTTCACTATTTCTGCGTCCCTTTTTTCATTAATAGATGCACTTTGTTCAATTTCCATATTTTAAACACTTTCCCTGTTATTCATAATCCTATTTTATCACTATTTTAGCTAAAATAGGTTTATAGAACGTTTGTCTTTATCTGTCACGTTGTCATTTCTGTGTGTAAGAAAGAGACAAACCCCATTTTAACTAAAATAGGTTTGATAAGTTTTATGAATAAGGGGGTTTATATACACGAATGTTACGAATACACAGCAGTGTGTCCACGTCCACTTCCACTTCGATTTCGACTTCGACTTTGACTTTGACTTCGACTTCGACTTTGACTTCGACTCCGACTTCGACTCCGACTTCTACTTCGACTTTGACTTCGACTCCGACTTCGACTCCGACTTCTGCTTCGACTTTGACTTCGACTTCGACTTCGACTCCGACTTCGACTTTGACTTCGACTTCGACTCCGACTTCGACTTTGACTTCGACTTCGACTTTGACTTCGACTTTGACTTTGACTTCGACTTCGACTTCCACTTCCACTTCCGCTTCCACTTCCACTTCCACTTCCACTACCACTTCCACTTCCACTTCCACTCCATCCAATCCATCCATCCATCCATTGTCGTGTGTCACTAAACTTGGTTCACTTCGGTTAGCGCCGCCGTAGAAAGAGAGGCGGGGGGGGGGGGGGGGAAATCTCTCCTGACGGTCACGTGTCCTGACGCGATGCCCTGACGCGAGTTTAACATTTTTTACCCATTACAAAAAGTGTTCAACACCGCTAAAGAAGTTTTCACTTCAAAAAAAACGTATATAATCAATATAATTTTTAATTGTTGTCATCACAAAGGTCATAAGCAGGCTACAACTAACGATAGTATAAGTAAATCGATCGGCAAGTTAATTTAACCTCGTCAAAGATTTGAAAAATCACGTATCGAAAATTCAAAATTTCAAAAATTTGCTACGTGCAAAGCGGCGCCGAACGGTGCATGAATTGTATGTCATCTTGATGGCCGTGTATCGTACAATAGCTCGTGCGAGCTCCAGCCTATCAGTTCCATTCAGTTTCAAAAAAATGTACATTAAGTGTTTTCTCCCATACAAAAAAAATAAAAAACTTTTTTTTCTCACGCGTGGAGCGACTGATACCATCCATACGTTAATATTACGTAAAGGGAGGTATACTAGACCCATTACAATTTTTGTTTTTTTATTTCCGAACTTTAAGTTTCTATGAGTATGGAGCTCGATTTTCAGACCACTGTGCGCCGCCCGCGGTGCCATACTATTATATTCTGTGGCGATGCCGCTGTATTGGTTTCTCTTGGATTTGTATGAGCCCTTGCGGCGCGCCGCCGCGGCGCCGTGTGTTCATACAAATCCAAGGGTGACTGATGCAGCGACGGCGGTGCCGCTGCAGCTGCGGCATAATGTGTAAACGGCCTCAAAGATTAGGTACCTAACATTCATATATAACTATGATTCCTTTTTATTATAAACAAAATCAATTTTAAATCTAATTTCTTGCTTTTGATCATTTTCATCGCAATTTTCAGATGAATCTGTTACCTATTTCATTATGCCCATTATCAATAAGTCGCGGTCGGTTAATAAAAACATTAGGTCAGATTTTTTTTTATTTTTGTAATAGCTTAGATAACGTGTAGGTACTTGCGCATTAGAAATACCTAACTTCCGTGTTGATATTTTCGACTTTCTTTCTCCTGCAGACTTTTTTTAGTTATTTATAAAAATATTTAATAGATATATTTAAAAATTCAAAATGACATTTAAATAGAAAATTCGATTTCGTAACCTTGGGAATCGAACCCGGGGACTCTCGTATACAAATCTACACGTCGTCCACATACGCCACTGTGACAGTTGTACGTGAAGTCGAAAATACTTAGCTTATTCGAAATGACTGCACTTTCTTAGATGTTTCCAAAATTCATAGTTTTAGAAAAAAACACTGCAAAGTGATAACTTTTATTTCGGAAGTCGGTGTCGCTGGTTCCGCATTTTCGTTTTTTGACACCGACTTCCGAAATTATAGTTATTTATCGCGCTGTAGTGCTTTTTTTGAAGTCGGTTGTTTTTTTTTCTTTCTAATTGTACCTACTTACCTCACAAAAATTCAATTAACACTAGTGCATTGAAGAATCATCAAAATTCGCATAGAAATGCCGGAGATGCAGTACATTTATGCATATTAACTTCGGACATACTACATAAGAATAATTACCTAATGTATTATATACTAAAACCTTCCTGGAAGTATGTAGGTAGATCACATTAGTGAAAGAATGATCAAAATTGGTTCATCAGTTTTTTAGAAAATCTACAAATATATATACAAACATGCACACATACATACATTACATAGGTACATACATACGGGTCGAATACACAACCTCCTCTTTTGAAGTCGGTTAAAAATGTTTTAAATTTCATTGAATCAGTTTTATTTCAAAATCACCCACATCCTTAAGTTTTTCAAGTCACACTCAAAACGAATAAAATTTATTATGTTGTCACACATAACTACATAATTTGTTTGTTAGATCTTTAACTTATTTGCACATCGTTTCCGCGCCATCTATTAGAATACTATGGCGTAATCTCACAAAACCGTTACTTCTAAATCTCATGTATGCTTTATGTCATAATTGTGATGGGCGTCGTCGTTAGATGGCGTTTGCGTCGATTCTGCATATGTGTGCATGCGTTTTTCAAGGACACTTAGGTCTAGTAAGCCTCTTAACTAGTACGATTAACCCAGCTCGTTAGTTCACGTGTTTCAAACTTCCTGCTTCAAGCTTACCGTGCAATGCGTCACTAACGGTTTTGCAAGAACTGCTTTTCTTTACTGCGCAACGGCAACATTCCGTTAACATAAAAATAATGGGATAATTTCTTACCGTATAGTATGAACGTAAACCAAATTCTTGCTGTCTTTTCAGAATTTTGTCAATTTTACGGTACTGAATCTCAAAGCATAAAATATATGTATACTGTGCTGTACTCTGCTTATTTGTTTCACGGTTGGTTTTGAATCATTCGATTGTCTTTACAGTGAAACAGACATTGACCTTCGAATTCTGCTCAAACATTGGCGTGATAAATTCATTTGCTACCAATTCGTATTGAGGTATAAAATTACTTAATTTAAAGTGTTATAGATGGTAATCAAACAACAATATCTAAACGTCATATTTAGTTTGTACAAACTTGAAAATAGTCGAACTTGAGATTGCAGTCATAAAACCATAACGGAGATATTATACTTATAGTTTTACCCCCTTATTCATAATCCTATTTTATCTCTATTTTAGCTAAAATAGGTTTATAGAACGTTTGTCTTTATCTGTCACGTTGTTATTTCTGTGTGTAAGAAAGAGACAAACCCCATTTTAACTAAAATAGGTTTGATAAGTTTTATGAATAAGGGGGTTAGAATCTAAACTAAACTGCTGATGCAGGATAAAAATAATCTAGACAGTTGGTTCCTTTTGTGACGTAGGCCAAGGATTTTTGGAAATTCTACCCCTAAAGAAGTTAGTAGAAGGAGTTTGTATGACAATCCGGTTTTTTTTAAGTATAGTCAATAAAAATGTAAGTATATTTATTCAAGGTTTTGGTAAAAAAATATAAGACACATGTTTCAAAATTTTTGAATATTCAACGCCAAATAAAGCGAAAAATAGAGGATGATAGTTTGTATGAGAAAGTCCGAAATTTACACGAACGAAGTCGCTGGAAAAATGCCACAAAATAGGCCAGTATTTGTTTAAACTTAAAAAAAAGCAAAACTATGTGTTATTGAATTCAGCTAAGTTATGTTCTGCGCTCCAAGCTTAGATTTATCATACCAAAACCACAGCGACTGGCAACTCACGTCATTAATAAGTAACTAACTACGTTAATAGAGATTCCTTTAGAATGACAGTGTTCAAATCAAAACAAGAATGAAATAATTTAACTCATCAAACGAACGTAGACAGACACCTACATTGTACAATAAAATAAATTCGTGCATGATATCACGAGCCATTTCGTGAAATGCAGAACTTTCGCGCTACATTTCGGAATTTATGTATCTGAGTTGACATTATGTAACCAATTTTATAATATTATTCGCTCAGTCTTGATATTTGAATTGTAAACGATCTATTTATGAAATCTAAAAACACTTCCTAATCCACTTTTTTATTGCGTGTGTCTACACCAAAGTTACGGAACCGCATTTAGCGAGCGAGCGGCCGCGCACCGGATCAACTATAATTGCTCCATCGCCTTCTAATTACTCCAGTCCCTCACCTCCATCAGACCTCATGCGCGGCTCGCATTGTTCTCCTCATGGTCTTGCTAAAATCATGGTTATTGATTCGTACGTTATTACTTCCCTTTCTGTGGGAACATGGACTTCGCGTGTTGTCTTTACGTAATGTACAAAACTTTCAATACATTCGTCAGGTATAGTATTTACTTCTTCAGTTGCGCCACAGCCCACAAGTTATTGCTTTTTATCGTCGTCAACAATAACAACGCAATGCTATGTAATTTGATGTCTGGGTGCGTTAGTGCAACTTGAATAGGTCGTGACATTTACGACTTTGTGTCTGAGGATGACGCTTCAGGCTTGACACTATTCTCGTCCCGACTCAGCACGACACGACATCGAAGATTATCTCAACCGATACATTTAGTTACACTTTCTCGTAATGTGCAAATTCCATGTGTTTTAACTTTCGCGAAGAATGTAACGGCCCATGAACATCAGTTGGTTTCCATATAAAATGAATGGTAATATTTGATGGTTTTGAATTTAAAATACATAGCTCAATTCAAATGATTACGTCAACATTGAAGTAAGAAGCTAAATTTTGATATATTGTGGTCATAAACCCGTGTTACATTAATAGATGAAAACAGTGGATGTTTGCTGAAGGGTGAGCATTGTCACAGAAAGCTGGTTACTATTGGGTGTCCTATATTAATAAAATCGCAAATACATAATCAAGACGAAGAAGAGTATCCATATTCACGCAACAACGGGCAAACTTAAAGAGCGGTAGTAACGAGGGAGGATACATTCGATTCGAACGTACGTAAGGGATCTCAAAAATAACACAGTTCGCAAGATGCTAAAACTACTTGACGTCTGTTGGGTCTGTCATAATTTAGTTATTTGAAACCTT
Organism: Amphipoea lucens; assembly: GCA_947508005.1. NCBI lineage: Eukaryota > Metazoa > Arthropoda > Insecta > Lepidoptera > Noctuidae > Amphipoea > Amphipoea lucens. Next base: position 15,222,232 of record OX382359.1, read on the forward strand.
ATAATGTCCTCTATAGAATTGTTTTTTGCTTGACATTATTCACGTTATACTTAGCCATTATTTGGCGCGGTCCTGCTTATTCTGGTCGAACCGGTTCTACGCCTGGCTTTGCGACTGGACCTGCTACCACTCGCCAAATGAGTCGTGCGCGCGCCTACGTCGCAAATATGTTATGGCAGCATGTATTCAACGGATCAGAAACTAAATAAACGCACAATACACAAGCTATTCACCAATTCCGGTTTGATAACTAACATCAACAAACGTCCAAAAAACCTTGAAATGTCACCATGAACTTAGCAAAATAGAACAGCGCAGGTGTGGCAGCCATCAAGATTATTGAGGGTAGTGCTTCTAAAGGTCACACCTAAATGTAATTCGAACCTGATCCAATTAAGTAGGACTATTAGGTATACTGGCTCGCCCTGCTACAGAGTGGAACTTACATTTTTAAAGCCTTGTATTTAAAGTGAACACAAAAATAAACGTAGATATCATTAAAAAAAAAATTTAGACGAGTTTAAAACGGATATGGCTTCTATAAAACTTTATAGACAGTCGTTTTCATCTGTTTGAACGAATCAAACAAATTGGTTTGTGTTTAACGGTTTCACTTTCAGCATTTTTTACGACGATCATTAATTACTATTGGAGAATTATAGATTCTTTTATGAGAGATATAAAAATATAAAATCATACTTGTGATCGCCAGACCAGTTTTACTTTAATTACGAATGAGCATGGTGTAGAAAAAAACATAATATTATTTTTATAAGATGAGATTAATGTTGACTGTTTTTTTCGAATGGACTTGATGAGATTGCTGATATTACTACTCAAAATTTATATCCATTTAGTCGGCGTCCAAATGTCCAATTCAATTCAATTCCATGTCGTCAAACAATCTACGTCTTGGCGTAGTAAACAATATGCCATTTTATGATGACATCATCGTCTAACGAGGAACCCATAATAGGTAGGCTTCTTTTTTTTCGTTTTGGCCAGCCCACAATCGAAAGCTCGTATAAATTTAAATGAGTTTGGAAATCGGGTTTTTATTTTAAGGAACATGTTGTCAAGTAACGATTTGAGAAAGTACCTTTACCAGTTTAAAACATTTTTTGGGCCCAACTTAGATAGTACTAGGAGCAGTGGTGGCCCAGTGATAACGGCTGCGACTTACGAGTTGTAGGTCGTGGGTTCAAACTCAAGCAGGCACTTTGTGTAAATTATTTCATCACTACTGCTCTCAAAACGGTGAAGGAAACCGGCATGTTCTAGAACCAAAAAAATTATGACACATCTATCAACCCGCACTGGGGCCGCGTGGTGAGTTATGATGGTATGGCCCACTCCCTCTCACAGAGAAGACGCCAGTGTCCCAGCAGTGGGAAAATTATAGGCTGATTATGATAAATAGTACTGCTCATCAAATGGCAGGATAAATTAATAACTAAGTAATAAGTAACTTGTATTAATATCAAATTATGTAAGTACTTCACTGAGAAAAGTGTGTAACACCTCATGTGTGATATAGTTGCGTAAATGTGTTCCTGAATGATTCAATATCGGGTAATCATAATTTAAGAAAAACATAGATGTTTTAAATCGGTATATTAAACAACTTGCTGTAACAGTAGTTTTGCAACAAAATAAGTAAGTAGGTACCTAGTTCGTATTCCTTTTCAACGGAAAAATATTGTAAGGAAAAACTTATCGTGCCAATGCAACTTCTGCGTCTGGCATTTGAAGTTTTTATAAGTCTGCACAGTCTACAGATAACTTTAAACGATTTCCGGATGATTGACAATTTTGTATTGAGTCTGTAAGTTTGTACTGATATCCTGAGCTAAGATCAGTTAAGGTTTAAGAACAAGTATTGCTGATCAACCTTCAATACATACAATCTGTTAACCTATTTGTTAAATGTTTATTGAGCCTTAGTTTCTCATTACAACCCAGTGCCCTAGTAACTACGTGTCAATAGAAGCCAATCAAGCGCATCGGCTCTTGCCGAGGACGTAATGACATCAAATTATTGCTCGGCAGTATACGCGTAATTATTGAAGAGATTTTCACTACTCAGCAAAAACTACTTTGGATAATAATTAAATGGATAGAAATACGCCCGCAATAAAAAAAGGCATTTGAAACTATAATCACTAAAAATAAATAACTGTACCTATTAGAAATATGTAGATTTGCTTCATCATCGGTCGGAAGGCTTACTTAGTAGGTAGATGATGGTAGAAGTAATCAATATAACTGTATACCAGCACGTGGAAATCGAAGGGTACCTATTTACCTACATTCTGATTGATGTCTAGAGTTTAATCAGATATCGGTGGAGATAACGAGGGGACCACTCGTAGTGCACCGAGGCAATGCATGCTAACGTGCATACTTGATTAAAACTAGGCTCTTGCTGACGCTTGGTACTTAGTTAATAGATTAATACTTACTACCTACTAGTAGGTACTGGTATATTGAAACGCAATAACATTTAGCATTATGTTCTAATGGTACAAGTATGGACCTCTTTAGAGGCACTGCGGCAAATGCATACAAACGAGCGATATGTGTTGCCAGAAGTCAGAAACATAACTGCAGTTTCTCATAGAAAGCTATTGCTTTTTGTATATTATTATGAATTTATGATATAACATAATATATTAAAGAAAACGCATACATTATTGGTAAAGATATCCCAAAGGCGAAAGTTTCTGACTTGAGAGCGCATGATTCAAGTAGAATACGTGACCGGATGACTAAGTAAATATGCAACAACAAAGTGAAATATTGATTTTGTACGGGATTCAAAACCTGGTCTGTAGAGTAGGGTGATGCAGAGTTCTCAGATGACATTAGCAGAGAGTCCAATTATTGTTTAGTGGTTTTTCGGGCGCCAGGCACATATTAATGCGCAATTTTTGTAAAAATAAAATAATCTTTCACACTGATCGATGATCGTGAAAGAACGTAAAAAATTGGCAAGTTCTTTCTCCAGGTTTTTTCAAAGCAAATCAAACAGCCCTGGGCTAATACCGTACTTGTGTTCGTTGTGTCTGACTGTGGCCGCTATCCAGGTCGCGTTACAAAACGCTTACGAACTAGTTCAGGGACATCACTGTAATTGAATTGTACATTATACTGGCTACTGACTGCTGAGTAATGTCAATTTATCGTTATTTCACTTTTTATGCTCTGCTACTGTTTCAAAAAACATTTCGTAAATCTTTAGCTTGCCGACTCGGAATTACTTAAAGTAGCAACCATAATGTTTAACATGCAAAACTTTCTCTCAAGTAAGAGGTACTAAAATGAATATTATTAAAGTCGTTACCACCTAATTAGCACCAACCTTGCAAGGTGACCAGCTTTATGCTTGTTTCAAAATACGTAACCAAAATATTAAATTCTCACTTTCTTATGTGAAAAGAATGTGAAGCTGATCTTTTTTCGCATCAAGAGTCGTCTACATAATGATAGGTAGATGCAACGAATGGACCATTTCACAACTAGGCAGCAAGTCGAGCGGAATGCGGGCCGCCACCGGCCTTGCAGCTTGCCAACACTGACCACTCTCGCACACTTATAGATCCAAATAGATACACTATCAGCGACACAGTGTTGCTGTACGCGTACAGAGTGCGATGACCCTAATGTCAATCTTCGCTACCTATTTATTAGCGAAAAGCTAGTCGACACCCTAGACCTTTTCACTTTTTTTTTTTTCGAAATTCCGAAGTGATGCGCGGGTGCAAATTTTCTAAGAATCGAGGCGGAAAAAATGCGTTTACCAAGTCGCGTTAGACAACAGCCAAAATTTTTTACATTTTCCACCTGGATACATATTTATCCAAGTAGCTGTACTTGTGTTCATTTAGAACAGAAGTACAACCAGATAATGGCTTATGTGCTCAATTCTTTGGCAAGAACTTTTCATCAATACTACAAAGCTTAATGCCAATATATTGAATGAAATTATTATATCAATTAATAAGTGGATACACATGTCAATTGGACAATTGAAGTGTTTTTTTAGGATTTGCTTTGCAAACATTTTAATGGATGACATGGAACCTTGTGTGGCTCTATATGTATATGCAGCCAAGATAATTAACACACAATACTGGGCAGACACATCATGTTTCAACTTCAACCACTACTCATTGTTTTGCTTCAGGGATTGAGAACAAACTAGCCAAGTATAAAAAATGCAGTCTTAGACATTGGTTTGTTACCTTTTTCAGCAATTAGTAGCATAAATAAATAAATAATACTTACTATGAATATTAACATATAGTCATAACCACTTACCCCCTTATTCATAATCCTATTTTATCTCTATTTTAGCTAAAATAGGTTTATAGAATGTTTGTCTTTATCTGTCACATTGACATTTCTGTGTGTAAGAAAGAGACAAACCCCATTTTAACTAAAATAGGTTTGATAAGTTTTATGAATAAGGGGGTAACTTTAAGACAGGGAATTAAATATATATTATCTATTTGTTTTGGTAAACTGAATCATAAAAAGTGTAGTGATAACATAATGCTAAGTTACTAAGGTCTGATATTTATTGGTATCAAATTAATTAATAATTGTGAGTATGAGGCATGGCACAACATGATATCAAGTCACATCCGAACACTGACCCAGTTATCAAGATGGAATAAAACTCAATATTGTGACACTGAAACTCAAGGCGTTTGAATGTACTGAATGCATGATAACTTGGTGACACACTGTGAATCACAATCAAGTTCTTACCTATATTTTTTCCAATAATTAATTATTCCACATACACAAAACTTAATGGAATCTTTAAGACTGATTGGATGTATGAATCACTGTATGTAATTAAGCAAATTTGTTAGAAAATTAAAAGGAACCATAATTGCCCTAATGATTATTAATTGGGAAAGATTACACCTGGCCATTGAGAATTAGTTGATTATTACTGTCTTTAAATTATTGACTAAATTACTTGATAAATACATTTTATTGACTATTAAAATGTGGCAGAATCAACCAATATTACAAGTTTTGCTATTATAGTTATTTAGAACATATTATAATTATATATATTATATTATATTTAACCTTTTGACCGCTTGTGTCACATTTATGTGACACATATTTCCGTGCCCCTACCGCTTGTGTCATATTTCTGCAAAACGAACATGCATGCAACTAAAACCATTATTAAATAGAGATATTTTTTTGACTATTTTTTTATCAGTACAACAATTTCTCCTCCTTATTTATTGTAGGTATTATTTTATCTTGATTTTATTGATTTGTAGCCGCACGCTAGGGGCACGGCAATTGATATTTAGCCAAGCTCTTAAAAGGATCAAAGCAGTTTTGTAAAATAATTACATACTTATTGAAGTCTCACTGTTGTTGTAATAGAAAATTTATAGAATACATATTATTATAATGTTGGTAAAAGCCCTCCATAAAATTTTGCTAATAAATTGCAATATTCATTTAATTTATTTCAATTATTCTATTTTGTTCTTAAAACATCCTCATTAATATTATAAATGTGAAAGTGAGACCGTCTGTCTGCCGTTTTCACTAACTACTACAATGAAACAAATTATTTTTTTGTAAAAATTTATTTCATTCTGAACCTGGTTATCGATATTTGCTATTATAGTAAAATAAAACGGTCAGAGGGTCTTCTTATGGACCATAACTTTAAAGCTTGGACTCACACAAATGACCACATTTTGACTAAGTAGACTAGTTTCTAAAAATGGTTTAAATCCTGTTCAATGCTGCAGTCACTTCAAAGATGATTTTCGTTTGTTTATTATTAGTTGGGCTTTAAAGATATCCTCATTTGCCAGTATTTATTTCTTAGACAAAGGTTTAATTAAGTCTTATAACCAAGTTAAAGAAATTATGTAGTAATGTGTAGTGAGTGATTTAAAGAGAACAGCCTCTTACTTTACAAAAAATGAGAATGTATTTAGTACTGATTTTCAAGTGCACTTGTTAGAAAGTTCAGCAAACTATTAAACATCGTTAAAAGAGTAGAAACTAGCATTTTAATAAGCTTTTAGATTTCGCAATAAAGCTAAAAGTATAGCATTGCAATTCTTTATTATAAGATAATTGCGAACTCAACAAAACTATCATTAAACTTTCTACTTCCGAATAACAGCGCAGATATCCGTAAAAAAGTAACTTATGTATCTAAAGTAGTTAGATTAATAAATAACGGTGTGTTTCGGTATATGTTCTACGTACGTTTACTCCTAACAACAGCAGCTATACAATTTACAATTTGCTGGACAACCGACATGGAATTTTAACGTCGTAGTCACTTACCCAAAGCTCAATACCCCAATTCATTTTCACGGCAATAGAATCCACACTTACACAGAAAAACACATTGAAGATTCACTAAAACACTACAGTTGATAACAAGTAAAATTACGAAAATATTTCCACTAATATGTTGTTTTTTATCACTACCACCATTTCAAAACACATTCTACAGAAATAAACATGGCTGACTGACATGACATTTCGAAAGACTGGCTACATTGCACTGAGCGACTGACGGACGGAAGTCCGAAAAATAAAAGTGTTTTTTGTTGATTATCTATGGAATATGTTGCCAGCTTTTGAGGATTTCCAACAATTGTAGGTCAAATAAAACTCCAAGATGCTGGAAAAATTGTTTTAATTTGTCAAAATTAAGAAATAAAAATTTTGATATGTCTTTGCGTGTGTGCACTGCGTGGTTGCAATAATGAGCCGTCAGACCCTCGACGTACGAGTGCCGTCCGCCGAACTTCCTAAAACACATTTTTTCTGGATTTAGACAATGTTTGGATAGTTATTTTGGGCCCGAATTCTATTACGTAATGTACTCGTAATCTACCTAAATGAAAATTGCCTTTGCATCGATAGATGGATATTCATTACGTAGGTTGAGCTTTTTTTTTCAATACATGTACAAAAAGCTCGACGTGCATTACGTATTGTTATATAATTACTAAAAGGCAATTGAGTAATTTTGATTGCGAGTACGTTACGCAACAAGGGTAAAAACTATGGATAAACCAAAAAATATAGATTTTAGTAAAGATTTGTATGGAGTTTCACAGTGTCATGCTGTTTTTTAAATAAGTTTTTTACTTAGGCTACGCTCTCGAATATAAGCCTTAAATACGGACGAAATAATTACTTTGACTGGTTCCAAAATAGCGTGATGACTTGACCTTCGTGATGTAGGTGGGCCTGTGATCGAGGAAGCCCGCGAAGATGGCAGCGGGCTCTGTAAGAATGATAGTATTATTATTAACGGTTACTATTATATAATTTTTGCATATAAAAAGACGACCCACTGACCAAATAATAATGTTATATTCATCTAGTCCCTAAGTATAATAATGTCAATCAAAACAAAGATTGTTCTATTCATATTTTCTTAAACATTATTTTTATTTCATTCACCTTCAATGCCGGTATAAAACCAAAATCGGATGGCAAAGGCTGAGTTTGTATGTTGTGCATTCCTTCTTCCGATGCCACGGAGACTATTGAAGGTCGAGCCGACAATTGCTGCGCCAATAAAAGCGGGTCCGTATCTAAAAAAAAATGTATAGTGCTTATACTCCATAGGTTTAGGTAGTTAAATAAAGGTAAACAAAAAAAAAATACGTGACTTATTAACCGACTAAACGTAATACCAGTCTATTCAGTTGTCATGCTACGTTACAGCTGTACTCTTCAATTTAGAAAAGTTAATAATGAATAATGTACACTTTATGCTTTGCATCATGATGATGATGATGAGTTCACTCAACAGACTTACCAATGTTCATTCCTTTTGCAACTCGACTTGCTTGCACAAGTTTTCCTGCACTTCTCCTGAATCTTATTCCTCTTTCAGCTTCTCTTCTTAATCTTTGAGCGGCAGCAGCCGATTCTGCTACCGCTACAGCCATTGGTCCCATTCCAGATCTTTTCAAATTTAAATCAACAATATAGCTTAAGCATATAGCATTTGACAGGATATCATCGCTTGGCTAAAATGAAATAATCTAAAATCAGGAAATAGGTTTATGTACTTTTGTAACATGACTGGCAAGTTATTGGTTACTTTGGTTAACAGTTACAATGGTAAACTAATTAAAAATAATATAACAACCAAAATACGTACGGAACCAATATCATTTACGCTGATGTCAAGTGAACGTAAAGGGGTTTTCACTAAACCTATGGCTCGTGCTAGTAGGTCACCACAAGTTGGAGGATTTTGTGCACTCGTAGTTGACCATACTCCTGCTGGTGGCATCAATAAAGGACCAGGTGTTATTCCACAGCCTGATATATTTAAGCTGTAAAATACACAAATTAGAAATTATACAAAATCACAGTCCATTAAAAAGTTTAAAATAACTTCTCATTACCTGGTTAGATTGCATCCTCTTGCAATAGATACGGCTACATGGGCGATTCCTTCCGAACCAAGTTTTGTGTTAAGTCTTAAGTCTAGCGTGTGAACCCCGCACCCAGAATGATTAAGTGCATGCGATATACTTTCAACACCAGTAGGACCTAAAAAGTTAAAGTTCTTCATCACTTTATTAGCCCTGTAATTTAACATACCATAATTCTGTTTTACTTCAGCTGGTGTCCTTTATCACGAAAGGCAAGTGTGAGACGGTTTCCTAAATCAATAGGTAATAGGTACTTTGTTACATAAGATATTACCAAATATGTTATCCGCCAATGTGAGGGTTCGTAAAGCAGCACGTTTCATAATAAATTTTCCAATTGACGAAGCACCATCATCACCTATTTTGCAATGACTGAAATCCAGTATTTCTAAATTTATGTTGTCCGAAAGTCCCCGAAGTATGTATTTCACCCGTTGACAATTCATATCACTTCTTGTAATTCTAAAGGCAATGATAAATTCTCAGTTATACAGGGTTATTTGAAAAACACCAACAACCTCTTAAGAGGTCATTGTACTCATCATTATAAACAACTTTTACTATGGGACCAAACCTGAAATCGCGAAAAAAAAATCAGCTGTTCCCTACATTTATGTTCGTAGAACTCGTCAAAATGTATGGAACAGCTGATTTTTTTTTCGCGATTTCAGGTTTGGTCCCATAAGTTGTTCATAATGATGAGTACAATGACCTCTTAAGAGGTTGTTGGTGTTTTTCAAATAACCCTGTATAGGTAAAAAAATATTCAAAAGGGAAAATAACCAACGTAGGTTAGGATTAGAGGATGGAGATCAATACAAAAATAATACCTTAAAATCTTCAGTTGCACACATTTTTCTAGTCCATGAGCCAAATTTTTAGCATCGTTATTTGTAAATTGAAACTGGTCTGTACGGTATTCAACTCCAATTGACCGCAGTTGGTATATTATATGCAATTCGACTAAGTTTGTCAAACTGCCCAAAGCGGCATGAAGAGATATATGATCTGAAAAAGTAAACATGACGTGCCAGCCACGTATAGTAATAAATATGATTGCGTCGATTGATACTATGAAATTTAATATGGTAATAAATGTTAATAATATGTCAAAATAATCACATTATTGATCGAAGGTACGACATAAATATTTATTTTATTTTTTATGCATTCATAGTAGCGTAGGTACGCCTAATATTTCGCATTTCTAAATTTCACTTCTTACCTCTGGAGATTACTTCTTTACCTTTCGCTTGCTGTTTATTTCCATTTTGCCGCTGACTTGTAACTAAGTGAGCCAGTTCTGGTGAAGCCATTCTCTGTACTGGAATATCAGTCGGTATCAAGCTACGGATTGATAACTTTTGTATGTATGGTCCACAAAGCTTCACTAAGGTATTCACCTAAACAATTTGAAATAAAATAAACTATCAAATTTTCTCAGTATCGAATAGCGATGTGAATCTCTGACATGGTACTTCAGCGGTATATGGGTATATTAGGTATATTTAGGGTACGTTTTGTAATTCTCCAACCTCTCATCATCCATGGGTCAAGTCAAAGTTGACCGGAAGCATTACGTGAAATGGTTAGTAACATTTAACAGAACTCGGCTGCTTATTATAATTAAAAACTAATCACTAACACTTGCACGTAGATTCAAAAGCACTCTCAACTAACCTTTTCAGGATCGTATTGCCTTGGATTCATGTTTTCTAAAATATCAGCAAAATGCCGTTCCATAAAAACATTAATCCATTGTTTATCATCTGCCAAAAGAGGTGAATCCGTGAATTTTGAGTGGTAGCATCTTTTCCAGAATATGTCACTTTTGATATTGTCCACTAAAATCTGAAGTGGTACTGATGTATCCAAGATTTGCAGAAATAGTTCACGATCTTTAGCAACCAAATCATGTAGTTTAGGGTAGCCTGCAATATAAAACATATTTTATGTGAAATCGTTCAAACCCACATGTTTTTATCTTAATTATGATAATGATTAAGACAAAAACATGATGAGAATTATTAATAATTATTATGTGTGGAAAGTACTACTTCTATTGTAAATAAATAATTGTGTTTAAAAAAATATGAAAAGACGGAAAGCTTACCTAGTGAGGCCTAATGAAAAAAAATAGTATATTTAATTAGTAGTAATAATTTGTACATTTTCAATACTAACCCATCCAATTTTCAGCCAATTTTTCAATGCAAATAGAAGCAAGAGGTTTTGGAATATTAGAATCCCATTCGAATTCTTCTGGCTGAATTTTTCTTCTAGGTTCTATATTTTTTGTATGCTTATAAGCTAAATAAGTGGTGAATTTTACACTTTCTGGAAACTTCATAGTTCAATAATCGAGGTTCAAACCTTTTACAAAATAGATATTCATTCATACATGAAATGAAAATAATTTACTACATACAGAAGTCTGCAGTATCTTTGTTTTACCGACGCTTATCAACGAACAACGCAACCATAGAAACAAAAGTTTTGTTTGTTCAATTTTTCTTATTGATAAACGCGCGCTTTTGAAGGCTATTTATACCGGAAGTGCTGTTTTATTCATAGACAAATTAAAATTTGGGGAATCAGAGGCATTATTTTTGCAACACTGTGCATCGTCAACGATTCCTGTCCCTGTCCTCTGCTCTACTATACACCTTCCATGTAGATTTTGACTGATTTTAGAATTCAATTGTTTTTGTATTTAGGCTAATTTATTCTTTTTGTGCAGAATTTTTAAATAATATATTTTGTTTTCATCAGTACGATTTTTTTCATTCATCTTACAAAATCTCGCGCACATCTGAAACTGTCATCAACATCATTCATTCATTTCAATCAAATTGACGTTTGTTGAATTTGGAGAGGAGATTCTGTCATTATTTTGATAATTTCATGTTTTGCTAAGGAAAAGGAAAGGCGAGGACTCTAATAGTTTTCTTTCAGTTTTCAGGACTTAAAAATCGTTGACGATGGATAAACACAACAGTTCCGAATTATTAAATTCAGATTTTTCGCTATCAAAGAATGCTAGTTCCGACTCACTGGACTCTGATTCAAAATCGAGTTCATTGAATTCTAAACACGGACAAGACTCCGTAAGTTTCCTAAAAGGATTAATTTATTCTTATTGAATTTTATAACAGCCGCTTCCCTGCTTCCTGTAGCTTAGTTTAAGCTAGCGATTAGTCACTGCTGTGCGTTACTATTTATTTGCGGAACCAATTGTTTAAGTTTCCCTGTTGCAATGAGCAGAAACAGATCTATTCATATTTGCCTATTTATTAACTGCATCCACAATCATAGGCAACAAGAGCTGTCCAAGGCTGGTATCATGTTGCTTAACCAAGTATGATTGCTGACCGATTAGTTTCCAGGCATTCAAGTTCTCTTTTCTTTTCAGCCTCACGTTCTGGGGGACATTCAACTCCTGGATGGTGAGAAAGTGATGAGCCTAGCCCGGGATGTGACATACTTGTGCCCATATAGTGGTCCTTCTCGGGGAGTTCTTAAAGTGACCAACTATCAGCTGCACTTCAGACCAACGGATACAGCTGCATTACAAAGTACTCTCAGTGTGCCCCTTGGTGTTGTAAGTGGTGTTTAAATTTTTCTTTATCTATCATATACATCTCTATAGACATAAGGACTATTTTATTATACTCTACTCCTGTTCCTGTCTTGTGGTCTTGTATACCTACATGTAGTACTGTAGATGTGAGTTTATTTGACAGTGTTCTGTTTTGGAAACAACCAAACCAATACTGAGGATTTCGGGCAGAGGTTATTCTCAGTTATTTCTCAATTCCTGGAATAGGGTCTGTAATGTAAACACTGGGTAAGGACATACTTCGCTTAGCCCAAATACTGATGGGCAGGAGGATGATAATGGTGATGATGTAGACAAAAACTGATCCACATGCCACAGTATAGATAGGTGAACATAAACATTAAGATTTACAAACATATTTCAGGTATCTCGAATTGAAAAGGTTGGTGGAGCTTCATCAAAAGGAGAAAACTCATATGGCATTGAAATATTTTGCAAGGTAAACAAACTATTATCAAATTACAATGACTTCAAGTATTTTATTGTTTTCAAGAATTTTATTAATCTGTCGAGCTCTCTAGCTAATGAGACACAATTGATTGTCTATTGTTTCGTCGCCAATAGGCGACGCGCGGTGCTGGACTGGTTAATCATTAATGCATAATTAATTACAGGATATGAGAAACTTGAGGTTTGCCCACAAACAAGAGAATCATTCTCGACGTGGAATATTCGAGAAATTGCAGCAGTTAGCATTCCCGCTATCACATAGACTTCCTTTATTTGCATTTAGCTACTCAGAGAGCTTTCCTGAAGATGGATGGCATGTGTATGAACCAATTGCAGAGCTGAGGCGCATGGTAAGATGATTTTAATTACGGGTTAAAATTCGTAAACCTTTTTAAAATTAATCAGAGACCCTAAGACTTTTTACTCGACTACTCAACAAAGCCAAAGGAGGGTTATGATCTTAACAGGCTATGTATGTTCATCTGTTCACTCAAACGGTATAAACAATACTTTATTAGACGTGTGACTCTGGATTTTTAATTTTTCTGTGTGTGATGTCTTGTTTATAACTTTTTAGACGGCGTTCTTGTCGTAGTTGGGCTTTAGTTTTTTTTTACTTATCTATATATATAAAAATGAAACCCGTTTTCCGTTGTCACGACATAACATGAAAACGGCTGGACCGATTTCGCTAATTCCTTTTTTGTTGTGATCGGTATTGCCGGGACAAGGTTTGTATGAAAGAAAATTTTGGAAATTCGAAAAAAAAAATTGCACCCGTGCGAAGCTGGGGCGGGCCGCTAGTAAAATGATAAAGATAACAGGTGTTGCGTATTTTGGCACTTTTTGGCCATTTTGTTGTATATTTCGAGCATTTATGATGCATATTTCTGCTATTTAAGTTGAATATAATCAAGTCTCTACTGACCATGCTTTAGAATACCTTAGAAAAGGAGTTAAGAACTTAAGTAGCTATTTGTACATTTAAAAACCATACATATTCCTACAAATTAAAAGTCTCCCTTGGTCTCCAGGGCGTAAACAACGACATGTGGCGTATCGCCCGGATCAATGACAAGTACGAAGTTTGCGACAGCTACCCGTCAGTCTGGGCTGTGCCAGCAGCTGCTGGTGAAGACCTGCTGCGCGCCGTGGCCACTTTCAGGTCGAGAGGAAGAATACCTGTGTTGGCGTGGATACACCCCAGCTCTCAGGCTACTATCACTCGGTGTAGCCAGCCATTGGTTGGGGTAAGTGAACATTTCTTCTTTTATGAGGAACAACTTATATGGAAAATCTCATGAGAACTGTAGAGATGTCTCTGTCTGCGTGGATGATAACAGGGCTAACTGTCCTGGGTGTGGACAAACTTAAATATCACCATGCGGGATAATGATTTCAAACATAAAACATAATAGGTTTAAGGAAACCAAGTTGATGTGCAAGTATTTATATATAGGGTGTCCGGGACAACGACACGCAGCCTGTGGCCGTGGATTCAGTACATGATTTCTAGAACCCCATGGGGGTTCTGTTGAGAGTTTTCGTTGGTTATTAAAATATAAAATAGCTGTTCCATATATTTTTACCATGTAGGTATTGCAGTTTTCTATGAAACAGCAGATTTGTTGTTTATAAACAACAAATCTGCTGTTTCATAATTTATATGCAGTTTAGAATCATATGCTAAATTCATGGTTACAGTTTGCGTGTCGAAATCCCTGCCACCCTGTAAGTATACTTTATTGTACACCACAAAATAGATTAAAAAAACTAAAATAAAAATAATTCTTATATCTTAGTTATAAATATTTTCTTATTTTTTTCCGTTATTGCACCTACTGTGTATTGTCTCTGCATCACCCTAAGGTAGACTGGTAGAAAATGCCCAAGGCATTAAGTCCGCCTTTGTACATACAGTTTTTACTTGTGCATAAAGTATTAAAAAAAATAACACTGCAGGACATAGGTACAATGGGCGGCGTTATCGCCGCGCGTCATGTTCAAGCTAGGTACATAGTATTATATAAATATTCCACGGAGTCGCATACAATTCGGCCGCGGCTGAGTTCGCCTCAAAAAATATAATAATTATAGGTGTTATAAGTTATTATTCACCTATCTATAATAATTTTTGTTCTCAAACAGAAAGTCTATTGTAAGTGTAATATTTTGAGAGAATCTTATTGAACTGCTACTGGAGTGATTTCCACACTCTCATTACAAAAGCCTTTCTACATTTGTAGCATTCATCTTTGAACCTGAAAAGATGTTATTTTTTTACCTATTTGCATGTTTATTCCTTCCACACAGTATGCTAAGCTCCTAAAGTAAAAAAAATGTTTCCTGCAAAATACTTATTTTTACCAATATTGTTACTCATTATATTTGGTTTTATCAGTTGAACACTCATACGCAGATAAATATTGTACCTACTGTGACCAAGCTCTGCAGATTGGGAACAAAGTCTTGGTCATTCATCATTTGTCTAAAATTTTGATTGAAGTATGACGTAATTCAGTTGTTAATGATGTTCTGGCGCACCAGTCATTTAGTACTTATAGGGAATTTCCTCAAGATCTAAATAGGTCGGTGGGTAACCTTTTGAGAAGTCGTTCAATTGTTCATGGAATTTTATATTGTCATTCTACATAGTCTTAGAAAGTTGACAATGGTTTTAACCACATTATGACTGGATGACTAAAACCAGGTCACGGATGTTTTGTTCCTAAGGGGCAGGCCAGACAGAAGAGACGTAAGACGAGGGCGCGTCGCGGACAGGCGCAAAAGTACCAGCGTTGCGCCCGCGCCCTGTCTGTTCTGTATGTTTTGAGTCGCGACGCTTCTATACATTTTGTATGAAAGAGACGCGGTAGAGACAAATGCCCGCGCCCCGTCTGCGTCTTACGTCCTTTCTGTGTGGCCAGCGCCTAAAGGTGCTTCTACACCAAGCCCCTTACTAATAAACGTTGTATAGCGTCTGTAGTTACATAACGCTTTGTCTTATTCTTTCGAAAGTCAAATTACTGATGACTGAAAGAGAGGAATCGGTGTGTAACTATTCATCTGATATTAGTTTATTAGTAACGTAAGGGGGGAACTCGATAAGTCCCGTCGTTGAAAATCGTGTTGTCCGACCGTTAAATTATGAAAAATAAATAATTCGTTCCGTATCTAGGAATGTCCACGGTCAAATTGCTCAGGCTTATCAAGGACTATCGAAGTATCGAGTCGGTGAAGAAGAACCACCCGTTGATCGAATTCAACTGCAATAATTATCATATCACTCATTGATTTATGCATCTGAGTTCACCTCCAAAACCGGTCCCGGCTGCGCTTCTATTCTTACTAATTACATGGATTTCTGTGTAGGTGTAAATACCACGGAATTATAATTGTTGACGTTCGTTATTGATTTTTTTCTCAGTATTCTTGTTATGACGCGTAAACTTGCGTCACTGGACTGCAATGATCGTTAGAGTAATTAACACACTTCTCGTTTGCTTGAGAATATGTAGATTATTCGGATTTCTTTCCAAAATTATATTTTGAAAATATTCCTCTATACTTAAGTTGTTCATATTCATGTAAGCATTCCTCCGAAATACCCCATTTTTGAAACGCCTTTGTCTTTTTACATCATGCTTAGCCGGTCTAGGCTTCTAGTCTAACCGGCTGCAGCAGAACACCAGTATTTGTCATGGAGCGACTGCCTATCTGAGGTCCACAACCCTGTTACTGAGTAAAACGATACTCCTTGGTGGACTCTTACATAAATAAAAAAATCTTTGCAGGTAAGTGGTAAACGCAGCCGCGAAGATGAGCGCTACATACAACTCATAATGGATGCCAACGCTCAAGCGCACAAGTTGTTCATCATGGATGCTCGACCTACTGCCAATGCTGTCGCCAATAAAGCTAAGGGAGGAGGGTGAGTAACTGAGGACTAACACACTGAAAGTTAAGAAAAAGTTAGCTAATGCACGACAAAAACGTGTTTTTTAAATTTTGTCGTGGAAAGATACGAATGCACATTAGTTTATTAAGTACTTATAAAAACTTAATCGTCACCATTCATTCGTTCGCTTGTCGGTATAAGAGTTCGGAGTAATTATTGTTTTTTTTTTGCCATTTATAATTTACTAGCTGCGCCCCGCGGTTTTACCCGCGTAAGTTTCGAGTTTCTAATATAATTCAATCATGATTCGAAAGACACGTGGCGCCATCAATTACCATAATGACGTTATTGTTGTTTTTCTCGGGAACAGCACTTTTTTTCGGGATGAAAGGTACCCTATGTCCGTTTCTGTACACCTGACAATGTACATACATGAAAAATTTCAGGATGATCGGTTCAGTGGCAAACATGTCTCATGCTTTATTTTTTTAAGTTATCGTGCATGCATTTTATTCTAATATACAGGGTGTTACAGAAAGGGTATATCAATACAAACAGGTTGAAGAGTGTATCTGGTCTAGAGTCTCTGTACAAAATTTCAGCTCAAAAGCAGTAACTTTGAAAATGCTTAATATTTTTTTATTTCGATAGTTTATTAAATTGAAATCATAAAAAACGTGTCACCTCACTACGAGGGTCATTATCCACTATCTGTAGTGTGTCTGTGCGCCTAGTACACGCACATCACGCCGCCGCGCGCCAGTGCAGCGCCGTGATGTCGAAATAAAAAAATATTAAGCATTTTCAAAGTTAATGCTTTTGAGCTGAAATTTTGTACAGAGATTCTAGACCAGATACACTCTTCAACCCGTTTGTATTGATAAACCCTTTCTGTAACATCCTGTATGTACACATGTTTGAGCAAATAAATATATCTTATCTTAGCCCGGAGTAGATATTAACTATAATACATAAATATAACTACACACTGGCTGGAATTCCCCGAAGGAGAAGGACAAATGTTGTTGGACGGAAATGTTGAAGGGCGTTTTGGGGGCTATCTTTTTAAATTTATGTGCAAAATGTGCTGATTCTCAGCCTTATTTTGCTCTTTAGAGACTAGCACCTACATTATCAGCCTATAATGTTCCCACTGCTGGGACACAGGCCTCCTCTCTTCGAGAGGGAGTGGGCTGAAATCTACTACGCGGGCCCAGTGCTGCTTGGTAGGTAGATGTCACATGTCTTCGAATTTCTTTTTGGTTCTAGGAGTACCGGTTTCCTCACGATGTTTTCCTTCACCGTTTTGAGAGCAGTGGTGCTGAAATTATTTACCCAAAGTAAAGCGCCTACCTGGGTTCGAACCCACGACCTACAACTTGTAAATCAGGGCCTTTGCCACTGCTCTCTTTAGCACCTTAACAGCCACTAAGATTAACTTGCGAGTAGCAAATTATAACAAATATTAAACTTTACAGATATGAGTCAGAGGACGCGTATCAGAACGCCGACCTCGTGTTCCTAGATATACACAACATTCACGTGATGAGGGAGAGTCTGCGCAAACTGAAGGAGCTCTGCTTCCCGCAAATAGACCAGACGAGGTGAGCGACCGCTATGTTTGTGATATTTTTAAGCGAATATTAAACATAAACATTAGAATCGATTATGTTTATGTTACTGTTAGAGAGGTTAACGTTGACTATGATGTACTCATTCATTAAAGCTGCTACGAATCGATTATTGAACCTCTATTCGTACTAATAATATACTTGTTTCTTTTATTCATTTTAAAAGTAGCTTCACGTCGTAACCTCTGGACGGATTAGGATGAATTGACATAGGCCTTTTGAAGATACAAAAGCCTGCACGGACATCGGGTTCAAAGTTAGGGCATCACATTTCCTAATACTTAGGGCGGGTTGTTTCACGGCCTGTTGACGCACGCGTATACGTTAAAAATGGTGCTAACTATCGTCAAAACAAAAAAAAAGCGTTGTTTCAAATTAAAATTACAAAATGATGTCCTTGCCGTGCGCCAAATAATAACGACTACGTACAATCGCTAATGTGTGTAATCGTTATTATGTGACGTACGTATGTTACGTTGACCAACCGTTTGAAACAAGCGGCCCTTATCAAGACAATGTAAAAACAACATTTTGTTTAAGAGCTCAGCTGTCACTAATGGAGACACAATTACTTTTTCTATTACTGAAGTTAATAAGCTAGCCTAACGAGACGCGATAAGACGACGGGTTAATAGAGCAAAATATTCCGGTTCTTTTATCCTAATAATAAAACAATGTTTGTCTAACAGTTTTGATAATTTCCAGATGGTTTAGCGGCATTGAAGCGAGTTGCTGGCTTAAACACATCAAATGTATATTGGCTGGAGCTGTTCGTATAGTGGATAAGGTAATCTCATTTGTTTTTTTGTTTAGCCTATATTGTCCCACTGCTGGGCAAAGGCCTCCCCCAAGTCCTTCCAGGAACTCCTTTCCCGCGCTACCTCAAACCAGCCCTCACGGTACGCGTCCAAGTCATCTCGCCACCGCTTTCTTTCTTTTTTAATTTAATAATAATATTAGGTCCTTACATATGAAATTGGCGTTTTGTATGGAAGGAACAAAAAGTCGAATATTTTTTAATATAATATATTTAATTAATCAAAGTATGAACCATTGTTTTCAATGCACTTTTGCCATCTTATAGGTAGTTCATTGATCCCTTTACTAAAAAAACCAGTCGGACGGGAATCAATAAAATCTTTGAAGGCGATTTGGACTGCCCCATCGGAGTTGAATTTTTTCCCTTGCAAAAAGTTATCCAAATTGCGAAAAAAATGGTAATCTGTTGGAGCAAGGTCCGGGGAGTACGGAGGATGTCTAAGACATTCCAATTCAAGCTCTTCTAATTTGGTAGCCGTCTGTTGCGCAGTGTGTGGTCTGGCGTTGTCGTGAAGCAGCAGTGGCGTGGAGCGATTGACCAGCCTTGGTTGTTTAGTCGCTAGCTTTTCCATCATGGTTTGTAATTGCTGACAATAGATATCAGCTGTAATAGTCTGGCCAGATTTGAGAAAACTGTAATGAACAATACCGGCACTAGTCCACCAAACGCTTACAAGTAACTTTTTTGGGGTTAATTTTCGCTTGGGGCAGGATTTGGCTGGCTGGCCAGGATCCAACCATTGCGCTGAGCGCTTCCGATTATCGTAAAGAATCCATTTTTCATCACAGGTAATGATTCGGTTTAAAATACCTTCATTGTTGTGCCGGTTCAGTAATGTAACGCAGCAGTCGACGCGCGTTTGCCGGTTTGCTTCAGTCAATTCGTGAGGTACCCACCTTTCAAGCTTTTTAATCTTCCCAATTTGCTTCAAGTGAATTAAAACAGTTTTATCACTAACATCGAAGCCTGCAGCTAACTCGGACGTGGTTTGCGATGGGTCCGCTTCCACAATAGCCTTCAATTCTCCATTATCAACTTGGGTCTCAGGCCGTCCACGGGGCTTGTTCTGCAGGTCGAAATTTCCAGAACGAAAACGTTGGAACCAAAAACGAACTGTGTTTTCTTTTGCAACATGACCGCCATACACATCATTCACCCTTCGAGTCGTTTCCGCAGCACTAGTGCCACGGCGGAACTCGTACTCGTAAATAATGCGATATTTTAAATTTTCCATTTTGTAAAATGAGTGACGCAAACAGAAAAAACAGAAGAAAAAAAACAAATGAATGACGGTCATCGAAGCACAAATACATGAGTAAATAGCTGTACAAATTTGAATTTGGAATTCCTTACCAAAGAGGAGAAATTCGTGATTAAAGTGGCCAGTACGAAAAACGCCAATTTCATATGTAAGGACCTAATATTACGTATTTTATTTCACTATTAAATTAACCTATTGTTATTGATTATTGTTTTTTTGAAGTGAAACTTCTTTACGCACGCTTGACTTGGGGAGTAAGCTGGCGAACGCGTGACGTAAGCGTTACGAAAGTCGTGATCGGGCGAGGCGATCGGGAGTTGAGTGGGGGATATAAGCAAGAGAAAGCAGTGCGCGCGCACATTTTCTTTCTCTCTTCCTCTCATAGTCAAATACGTTTGAGGTTTCACTTCAGTCGTGTGGTCAATAAGCACACTCGGTTTTTTTATCATAAAATCGTTTATTGAATATAATTATTATACAGGGTCAAATTATATTAGCGAGCGAAACTCCGCAAACGTATTCGGTATCGATATCCTATCACGACAAAATAAGAAATTGATGTGTTTTTTGAGATCATCGACCTCTGTTGATGTTGTTTGAAGTACTTTTGAGTTGAAAAAGCCGTTTTTTTTTTCGTTTTATCGTGTTTGAATATCGATAACCAACACGTCTGCGGTTTTTCGCTTGCTAATTCAATTTCACCCTGTATATAAGGTGCTATAAAAATATCTGCCACGGCTTTAATGGGAGACAGTATTATGTATTATAGATTACAATAGTAAAGATACATTATTGATCTTATGTCATAAATTTTTTCATACAAAAAAATGTGCGTATATATTTGTATTGATTTAGTTGCATGAAACCGTCCCATAATAATTAGCTGTTGCCGCACCGTCATTTAATTTCGCAAAATGTGACGAAGCGACACGTCGCGCGCAGTTTGTGAACCACGTTATGTAGAATAGAGTAAATGTTTATTTACAAAATTTATGCACTATTGTAATCTATATACAAAATAGGTACTGTCTCCCATTGAAGCCGTGGCAGATATTTTTATAGCACCTTATATTTAGTATAGCAAATTAGCCATTAATGCAAAATTCAGTTAATTGTATTACTCTGTCTTCCTTCGCGCAGAAAGTTTGCGACGTTCTAACATTAGATTCCATTCATCAGCAAAAACCACAACAGTTACACAGTACAATAGTTACTTAAACAATAGTTATTGTATAACTTGATTAATTGTGTTTGACCACTGCTCTTCATAACTCTCGTTTTTTCCTTCCAAACCTCTTCTTTTACGATTTCTGAATATACAAGCCATGTGCCCAATGGGATTTCCCATCGGCAAAGATAACGAACTTCAATACATAATTTCATCCCTTATTTAAGCCCTTCAGAGGGTTAATTTTCAAAAACCATTCCTTAGAGCTCACTTTTGCTCTGAAGTCTTATGCAAAATTTCACGTTTCTAGACCCAGCAGTTTAGCCTGATCGTTGTCTGTCAGTGAATAAATTTAAGATTTGCATCCGATTAGAGTGGAAGCCGACCCCAACATGGTTGGGAAGAGGCTAGGCAGATGATATTAAGTACATTTGCCCTGCAAGCCAATCCAAATTGTCACACCCATCTTCGCAACGGAGCCGAGATCGCCCGTTGTAAAGGTGGTGTGTGACGATCTTTGCCCATATTATCATTGACTTGCTTATAAACCTTGTATTTGAAACAGGTGGAGAATCACAAGACTTCAGTGCTAGTCCACTGTTCAGATGGATGGGACCGCACGGCACAACTCACAGCATTAGCAATGCTGATGCTAGATCCTTACTACAGGACGCTCAGGGGATTCGAAGTGCTCATCGAGAAGGAATGGCTTTCATTTGGACATAAGTTCCAGCTGGTATGTTTTTAATATTCTTTGCTTCGTAGTTTGTGAATTTGAAATGTTTGTCAATGAAAAATAACTATAGTTTTTTCCAAAACTAGTAATTACTAACGGTAACTGTGCCTGTAATTGAGTATCAAACTTCCACACTTACATTTATAACTTTAGTAAAATTATTTCAGTGTCATCGCTGACTCTCGATACAGGATAGTTGAACCGAAATTTGTTCCTCTCATTGTATCTGAATTTACGGACGGAAATCTACGAATAAGTAAGAAAGAAAGAAAATGCTTTTTACTTTTACTTATTCGTAGACGGACATGATAAAAACTTTTTAAAAAAAAAAAAACAACCGACTTCAAAAAAAACACTACAAAGTGATAAATAACTTTAATTTCGGAAGTCGGTGTCAAAAAACGAAAATGCAAATTCAAATTCATGCAAATTCTGCAGGTACCTACTGTAACAATATAAAATATTTCTAAAACAATAACAAAAACTTTCTTAATTTCAAGAACTTCTATAGGTAATCTATTTAATTTCGATAGTTTATTAAATTGAAATCATAACAAATGTGTCACCGCACTACGAGGGTCATTATCCATTATTTGTAGTGTGTCTGTGCGCCTAGTACACGCACATCACGCCGCCGCGCGCCAGTGCAGCGCCGTTATGTCGAAATAAAAAAATATTAAGCATTTTCAAAGTTAATGCTTTTGAGCTGAAATTTTGTACAGAGATTCTAGACCAGATACACTCTTCAACCCGTTTGTATTGATTTACCCTTTCCGTAACACCCTTTATATTAATATGGTTTTTATTGTAAAAAGAAAGTTTTTAGAGGTATCTTCATAATTTTTTCTATCGTATCAAATTAGTTGTATTATGTTTTCAACACACTACGAGTATAGATACCTAGCATATATCCTGATGAATATCATATATTTTTCTGATTTTGTTTACTGCAGTCGATCATATACTTTTAGGCATTATAAAACTTGCGTTTAGGTCCTGTAGTCCCCTTAATCTAATAACATAGGTACAGTCAACCGCATATTAGTGGTAACACTTGCTATCCGAAAAAAGATACCGATTAATTGAGGACCTCCTCCCCTTTCAAAATGGGTTAAAAATCACCCTTACCTGTATGACATAAAGGCGATGTAGGTAAATGACAAATTGTTAGCACCAATGTGCCGTTGACTGTACCTACTCGTATTGCAACGAGAGCGCTACGTCGCTACAAATAGAACAACTCCCTGTCGTACATTCTTCACAACTTTTTCTGCACGGAATTAGTTTCGAAGTTGGCCTTCAATTTACACCTCAATGAAGCAGGAGTAAGTTTGAATACAAATTTTACTTAAAACCTGGCCAATCAAAAGTTTGAAAAGATGCTTTACCTGTTGATGAGTTCCTTTGGAGCTGGACATTCGGTCAATGTACCTACTCTTTTTACCGGACTACGGCGAAGCAAAAAGAAGGCTTATGATTTTGACTGGTAGGTATGTACTCGTATGTATGTTCATCTGTTCCCTCATAACTTCTAAACTCATAATTGGACAAATGAGGTATCGTTGGAAGCGTCATGATCATCCGCTAATTATAGGCTATGTAACGTCACAGAAAATTGAATATGGCGCCCTTTAGCGGACATAAAGCCACGACCAATAATTTTTTTTTTATCATGCCGTGTTGGGTATCAAATAAAAGGACCTAATTAGCACATTTCAAATATTTAAATATTACCAAAATATTTAAATACTATATATCGACACCAGCAATTTATACTACGCTAACTCGAAATTTAGGAAAAAACGTTTTTTTATGCCAAGTTGCTTAAAATGTGCTTTTACATATGTCATAAAAAAATCGTGAAGAAATATACAAAAATAAGAAAGTTACAAATCTTATAAAACGCTAAGTAAAGGTACTTTTTGAAATCACTCGATTTATTTTACGCCAACTATTATTAGCGGAGTGTCCGCGGGGAGGGGACGCACCGCTTGTTTGTTTACATTAGTCTAACGACACTTGTCGCTGTGTTAGATGTGATTGCGCGGTTTTAAAACTTTAGCAGTTAATCATAATAGATAGTGTTATTGTAACCAGTTATTTAAACTATTGTTAGTGTTATTTTATTATTACAAAAATGTCTCGACAACGAGCTAAACATTTAGTGGAATTAACAAAAAAGGAAGAATATTCATTGATGAGTGTTGATAAAAACTTTTTAAGAAAAAAAAAACCGACTTCCAAAAAAACACTACAAAGTGAAAAATAACTTTAATTTCGGAAGTCGGTGTCTTTGGATCTGTATTTTAGTTTTTTGCCACCGACTTCCGAAATTAAAGTTATTTTTCACTTTGTAGTGTTTTTTTGGAAGTCGGTTTTTTTTTTCTTAAAAAGTTTTTATTTCACGCTTTTTAGTTTGTCTGCTTATAATTTATCTAAGTTACAATAGCCTAGTGATATCTCCTTTTACAAACAAAATATTGCTTTTCCCGATGCGGGGAAGTTAATTGTTGAGGAGTTCTCCAGGTCCACCATCAGCTCCATATCACCATTCACATTGTGACGAGCATAAATTGCTTAGCAACCATATTAAAGTAATCGAATCGCAACCCGTGAAATACTTAGATATTATTGAGTAGTTCCGGTGGCCATCTGTGGTCTTCATCATCAGTTCCACATCACTAAATAGTGCTTTCCGAGAGCAAATGCACGAGTTACTATAAAAAATACCCAAATCGCTATAGGTGTGCCTATAATATTTGAAGAGTTCCTTCGATTTCTCCAGGATCCCATCATCAAATCTTGACCTGATGTTTTTAGACTAGATGCTGATAATCCTGGCTGCAGCATCAGGCCAGACTTATGTCAACATTGCATTGAACTTAAAATGTAGCCCTGTTTAAAATGAGCCCAAACACGACTACGGTGCTGTACTTTCAAGGTTGGTACTTTTTCTGATGCTCCTGGCTTCAGCATCAGGTCTTTATGTACTTCGGTGTTCCTCATTAACAGTACGTTTATCCACACATCGAGCCCTTTTCAATGAGCCTAAACACGATATATCTGCTGTTACTCTGCAGACTATCCTGGCTGCAGCATCAGGTCATGACTTGATGATCATGAGACCAAATGTGGCAAATGCCCTATCAAACATCAAAACAATTTACTAAAACAGTCCTTGCCTGTTCGAGTAACTTCTTACTGTTAAGGAGTTGTACCTTCCATCATCAGCCCAGCTACCTGAGATGGTGACAACCATACGCAAATACACAAGATACTTCATAAAATATGCGAAAAACAATAAGTGAGCCTATAAAATTTGAGGGTTGCCCTCGATTTCTCTAAGATCCCATCATCAGATCCTAACTTGGTGACAATGGGACCACACGGGAAGCACCAGCTTTCAAATAAAAAAAGAATCATGAAAATCGGTTCACCCAGTCGCAAGTTATGAGGTAACAAACATAAAAAAAAAAAAAAAAAAAAAAAAAAAAAAAAAAAAATACAGTCGAATTGATAACCTCCTCCTTTTTTTGAAGTCGGTTAAAAAATACTTAAAATCGTGTCTATTTTAAGTATTTTTTATCATGTCCGTCTACCTACATTCATTTAGTATCAACAATTGAAAAATTAAGTAATTTACCGTAGTCAAAGGATATTTTGATGATGATGAAATGATTAGTCTAATCATTGAACAACCGTACATCCTCGGTGCTAATCAGGATAAGTATTTAGTTATTGAGGGTTCAATCTGGCAGAATGTTAAACTTACATACAGTCTACGAGTTTTTGCCCGTGGTTACTCTCGAATTCTAGGAGAATTACTTAATGTGTCCCACTTAAATTAATCCGGGACATAGTGTATCTGTGTTCCAAATAACATGCGCTATTGTCACCTAAGACGACACTAACCAACGGTGAAGGAAAACGTCGTGAGATCCCAGACTTATAACTGTTTGTAATAGCCAACACTGAAGGTGTTGTGTTCAATGCTCGACCCTTGAAATGAAACACAATGTTTTGCGTGCGTTACATTGCGCGCTTACCGTAAACAGCGATTTTTCACTCCAAAAATAAAAGTCGTTTTCCAATGATCATTTTTGTGACACTCAGTTTGATGTACAGAATGCGTACATGACGGCTATGAGATGGGTCTTTTTACACTCTGTATATGTTTTACTTCGCAGCGTATCGGTCACGGCGACGAGCGACATTCAGACGCAGATCGGTCACCCGTCTTTGTCCAATGGGTGGACTGCGTGTGGCAGCTACAGCAACAGTTCCCGACTGCCTTTGAGTTCACTGAGAGACTGCTGATCACGATCGTTGATCATCTGTACTCTTGCAGATTTGGAACCTTCCTGTTTAATACTGAGAGGGAAAGGGCGAAGGAAGGTGGGTGGTGAAGAAACTATTAATAAAAAAAAAAAAAATAAAAAAAAAATGGCACCCAAGATAATTTATACATTACGTATATATTATGTGAGCTTAACGCTTAACGGTAAATTAAATACTATTTTGGATTTGTATTTCATTTTCCGCACAATATTATACAGGATGAAATTTTAATCACCATTTTCCTCTTAAGGGGTTATTGTACTCATCACTATGAACAACTTTTACTATGGGACCAAACATGAAATCGTGAAGAAAAAAATCGGCTGTTCTCTACATTTTGACGAGTTATGAGAATATTTTAAAATTTCACCTGCACGTAAAATAATTACTTAATTCTTAAAAAAAAAAAACATTTCTTTACAGAAGTAAAAACCAAGACCGTATCCCTCTGGTCGTACATCAACAGTCGTCAGGACTTGTACCTTAACCCTCTGTACTGGGGCCCGCCATCATTCGGTGCGAGTCCTCCGTCGCCGTACTCGCGCCCGCAAGTCGTGCTCGTGCCTGTCGCGTCGTTGAGGGTCATCAAGCTGTGGAAGGCGCTGTACTGTCGGTGGAATCCTACTATGAGGCAGCAGGTTAGTGTCACAGACAGGAGAATTATCATACAATCTTACAACAGATCAGATTTGAAGAAAAGTTAAGTGTCCCCTACAGTTTACTTATCGTTAACTAGCTGCGTCCCACGGTTACACCCGCATGTTTCGATCCCGTCAGAATATCGGGATAAAAACTATCCTATGTCCTTTCCCGGGACTCAAACTATATCTATACCAAATTTCATCTAAATCGGTTCAGTGGTTTAGGTGTGACAAGGTAACATACAGACAGACAGACAGAGTTACTTTCGAATTTATAATATTAGCACAGAATACTTAAAGTACTACGTACAGAAAGGACACTCCCTTCCCCGCACTAACATCAGTTACCGCACCTCACCCCGCATTTCGGCGTATTCGTCGCAGTTCTTTAACAAGAGCGCTCGCAAACACAAGTACCTCACGCACACATTCATACGTATACAAACGTCATTTTTTAATGTAGTAGTAGTAGGTAATTATTTTGCGAGCGTTGTATGGAGTGTCCGGGGTGTGATATTAGTATGGATTAAGTAGAATTTCTCAGTAGCAGCCTGGAGTTTGAAAATTGGTAGTGTCATACCCCGGTGTCTCGGAACGCACGTAAAAGCCGTTGGTCCTGCGCCTGATCCCTTCCGGGGTCGTGTCGGATTGCAGTCCTATCGGACTGTGAGGGTAAAGTAACAGAGAGTGCACCTGTGTTTGCGCACACCCTAATCTCCGTTGAGACTGGCCGGCGCATGACCGAAATTCGGTCACGATGATCATTAATTAACCGTTCATTTTGTACCAAACAGGAAAGAAGAGTGATTCTTTTTAGCTTGACCTTTATTATGTATAACTAACAAAATATTTTTAATGCGCTTATCCAGCCCTAATTCCGCCAATAAGGACATCAACCGTAACCCGTATTTTCTCCCCACAGGACCCTATTTACCAACGCACTCGCGAGTTAGTCGCCATTCGGGCTCAGCTGGAGGCGGCCGCAGCGGCCGCGGCTGGAGACCACGCGGCCCGCCAACACCGACTCGGCCTGACCCCGCCCCGGGTCGCCAGCCCACACCACGTATGAAACGAGGACTTGTACTTCTACGACAGCCATTTGTCTGTTTGAGAAGTCAATTTCACGTCTCGAAAATGAACTCTATTACCTAAAGTTACAGTTGCATACTTTTTGGACTAAAACTTTGTGTTTGGTGGTACATATTTTTACGCCTTTTTAATTTTGTGTTCGATTGTACTTGGCCGCTTTGATTCTAGACGACCGTATTAATCAAGGACTATGTGTAGGACAGGGGCTGCATTAAAAAGTGTTAATGCCATCATGATTCCAGTACGAAAAAGGGATGGTGCTCTCGGTCATGTATAGCTCCGTCTCTCTTTTACACTGAAATCATGATGGCATCAAACCGCCCATAATACGGCACCAGGTTGTCTTAGTATAGGTACATGCACAAATAAGTATTTCATTAATATAATAAACTCTGTTAGCATTACCGAAGGTCCTGTGTGTTCGCACTAAGTTGTCCATGTCTAGTTGTCCATCAATTGCTCATATTTGGCCAAAGAACTGTCAATGTAAAACACGAATATACATATATTCCATTATATTCAAATCCGTTTCGAATTGATGTTATTTCCGCTTAAACAAACTATCAATTTAATGCTGGTGTAAATTAAGTTTATTACAGAATGACTATCAAAAAATCCACTTTTGAAAAGTCACAAAACAGTCAGTTGTAGCGCAAATAGAACCTTATGTGTTGGTAGTAATGTTATTATTCCAAAAACACATATTTGTTTACATGTATGGAAACTAGACCGCGAACGCCGATTTAGTGTATATCTGTTTTTCGTAAAGTGGGTGTGCAACCTTTTGTTTTCCCTCTGAATGTCATCATTGTAAACAAAAGATTGTACATTCACTTGTATTGTACTTTCTTGTATCGGTGAACACATAAGTGTTCCATTATCTCCAATGAATTCTGGCACCTAAATCCAGATACTTTTTAATAGTAATTTTTGCTTATTGTAAATATGGTTATATTAACGTAATATGGTCTCAAAATTTGACTTTGTGACACTGACCAATATCTAACGAATTCTATTAAATCTTAATGTATTTTTAAAGCGTTAGCAATGCCAAAGGTCAGCGCTCCTTATAAGTTCCGGTAAATGTATTTTCCAGAATTTCATACAAATTCTGTACCATTCTATGCCATGCATGTATTGGGTAAGTGCACCATCTTTACATACCAAGACCCCTCCGTGTCTCGGAAAGCACGTTAAGCCGTTGGTCCCGGCTGTCATTCGTGGATCTTTGACAGTCGTTACGGGTCGTCAGAAGCCCGAAAATCTGACAACTAGTCTTACCAAGGGGTATCGTATTACCCAGTAACTGGGATGTGAAGGTCAAATAGGCAGTCGCTCCATGTAAAATGCTGGTATACAGCTGCATCCGGTTAGACTGGAAGCCGACCCCAATATAGTTGGGAAAAGGCTAGGCAGATGATGACAAATGAAGGGTGCTTTCTAGCCATGAGAATACTACACTATGGACTATTAATGCCACTTTAATTCTAAATGAATGGTATACGGGGTGACATCGATGCACAACCTGGTACCATGGATTCAGTACATGATACCTCTGCGTTGAAATTTTTCGTTGGTTATTAAAAAAAATAAGCTCTGCCATACATTTTGACCGCGTAGGTGTTGCACTTTTCTATGAAATAGTAGATGTTTTTTTTAAACCTACGAAACATTTCTAGGGAATCTAGAATCATGTGCCGAATCCAAGGTTTCAGTTTGCGCCTCGATGCCATTCTGTATATTGAATACTTGAATGTATATGTATCTTGACTGGCTAATTAGTACTTTTTATAGCATGATAGTATGATAAGAATGATAGGAAAACGTATTCCATTTTATTTATGTATGTATCACAGAAGATATGTAGTTAATTAGTAGGTATAATATTACAAATAATGTGTAATTATGTAAATGTACTATTCGTTATGATCATGAAGCATTTAAAATATATACAGTACCCGGCGATAAATATTGCACATCGACCTTTGGAAAGAAACAATCGGCTAATTTCGGCTTCGTAGTGCGTTATCTCTGTCGCACACTACCTATGTGACGTTAACTGACGTTTTGTCAGTCGTTGTTCAAGTGCGATAGAGTGCGGTCGCGTCCAGTTCAAAATATATATCTAGAGTTGTTAACACCCCCAAATTTAAATAATTTAAAGTTGTACTATGGCATCTTTAGGAAAAATAGGGGAACCTTTTTATTTTACCCCAACCTAAAGCAATCATTTATAGAAAAATTGGTGTATTTTATACAAAGAATAAAAAGAATTATCAAAAGAAGCAAATCATAATTGTTTTAACAGCTCCTAATAGATACCGGACTGTTTGTATTTCGTGCGACAGAGATAACGCTCTACGAAACCGAAATTAGCCGATTGTCTCTTTCCAAAGATCGATGTGCAATATTTATCGCCGGGTACTGTATATTTCGTATACCGGTTAGCAAAACATAAATATACAGGGTCAAATTAGATTAGCTAGCGAAACTGCAGACGTGATGGGTATCGATATCTAAACATCATCATCATTTCAGCCGAAAGACGTCCACTGCTGGACATAGGCCTCCCCGAAGCACCTCCACTTCGACCGGTTTTGGCCGAATGGGGCCGAAAGGTTCTGGAGTGGCGACCGCGTACCGTAAGACGTAGCGTTGGAAGGCCTCCCACAAGGTGGACCGACGACCTTGTGAAGGCCGCAGGAACTCGTTGGATGCGGGAAGCACAAAACCGATATCTAAACACGATTAAGTAAATACGATCTGATGACTTTTTTTGTGGAGTCAACGACCGCTCGCGCTGGCAGTATTGTTACTTGAAGTATGAGATGAGAAAATCTGTTTTCTTTTGTTTTATCGTGTTGAGAAATGGATACCAATCTGTAAAGTTTACACTGTAAAACTATTTTAAAACTGATATTACAAATGATTACTCAAACTGCCATTGTTGACCTGACAAAAAAAAACATCAAATAAAAAAAAAATGTTTTGGTACTTATCACGTCTGCGGAGTTTTGCTAGCTAATTTAATTTAACCCTATACAGGGTGTTACAGAAAGGGTATATCAATACAAACGGGTTGAAAAGTGTATCTGGTCTAGAATCTCTGTACAAAATTTCAGCTCAAAAGCAGTAACTTTGAAAATGCTTAATATTTTTTTATTTCGATACTTTATTAAATTGAAATCATAACAAACGTCTCACCGCACTACGAGGGTCATTATCCATTATCTGTAGTGTGTCTGTGCGCCTAGTACACGCACATCACGCCGCCGCGCGCCAGTGCAGCGCCGTGATGTCGAAATAAAAAAATATTAAGTATTTTCAAAGTTAATGCTTTTGAGCTGAAATTTTGTACAGAGATTCTAGACCAGATACACTTTTCAACTCGTTTGTATTGATATACCCTTTCCGTAACACCCTGTATATGTAACTGATTATCGTGTAAAAGTTTATAACAGTTACCCTCTTACTAATAAACGTATTATATCAGATGAATAGTTACACACCGATTTCTCTCTTTCAGTCGTCAGTAATTTGACTTTCGAAAGAAGAAGACTAAGCGTTGTGTAACTATACAGACGCTATACAACGTTTATCAGTGAGTGGGATAAATTTTAACAATAATTAGTGATAAGTAAATATTAATATTGACATACTGTTTAGCGTTTACTAAGACGCTGTACGTTTATAGCTCATTCAGCATCGATTGATGTCTAACTGGGCTTTTAAATTGAGATTTCAGCGATGCAAACAAGAAGTATTAATGTAAAGTTAGTTTTTATATAAACAGTTTTATTGTAAACATGATTAAACTCCACACATTATTACGAGGGGCGTTCAATGTATTCTCGGTATCGGTATGAAAAAAGACGTAAATAGAATTAAAATAATTTTTATTTTTCAATGTAATCCTCCATTACCCTAATGCATTTATTACATCTCGAAATTAACTTTTCCATACCCCGTAAAAAATTACTTTCTTCTTTCTATGAAAAATGCGCATTTATTGCCGCCATGAGCTCTTCATCGTTGAAAAATCATTACCCACGAAGGTCTTTTTTCAAATTAGGGAACAAATAATAATCACTCGGGGCTAGGTCCGGGCTATAGGGTGGGTGGTTAATTTCTTCGGAACCACAATCTCGCACAGCAGCCTTAGAAACACGTGCCGTGTGGACCGGGCGTTGTCGTGAAGAAGCAACACCGACGCGGTGGTCAGTTTCCCCTGAACCAACAGAGAGGTGGGACATCTCGGCTATAATTTTGATCTTCATTCGGGTATCCTCCAGTATAAGCTTCTCAATTTTTTTTTACGTTTTCGTCCATAGAGGCAGTAACCGGGCCGCCCGAGCGAGTGTCGTCTTCAATTCTCTCTCAGCCCCTTTTAAATTCACGTGACCCATTTTGAAACGAAGATAACAAAGGTGCAGAATCTTGGTAAACAGCCACCATCTCATCGTGAATAGTTTTTTGACTTTTCCTTGTTTGGTAAGGAATTAATAATAGAGCGCGGTGCTCGATTTTCTTCAACATTGTCACGTTAGCCATTCCAGTTGTCATTGACTAAGGATAACTACCACACTAATGATCACAACTATATGAAATTTTACCTTTATACCCTTAGATAATGTCATTAATTAATTAATTTGTCAAATTACCCACATCATTAGTAAATCACCCTGATACCGAGAATACATTGAACGCCCCTCGTATTTATTACATGTAA
The DNA here is from genome assembly GCA_947508005.1 of Amphipoea lucens. NCBI lineage: Eukaryota > Metazoa > Arthropoda > Insecta > Lepidoptera > Noctuidae > Amphipoea > Amphipoea lucens. Next base: position 15,255,080 of record OX382359.1, read on the forward strand.
TGAGTTGTAAAAATAAATGTAAATATTTTAAAAATAAATGTTGTTCAGCAATTTTTCGGTTTTAATCATTCCTCTGCTTAAATTAAAACTACGTTCGATTACGGTGTAAAATGTTAAACAAAAACAATCATCTTGATAAACCAAAAATAACGGCTTGAACTTTGATAACTTGAGGAGATAGGAGGTGCGGCGGTTATCAACTTTATTATTGTGTAAAGCATTCTTATATGAGCAGTGTTCTAGTCAACATTTCCTACATTATTTAGTAGTTATAAAAAAAAATGTTAAAATTAGTTAGAGATGGAGCCATTAGGACCCAAGCGGTGAATTATTTAAAAACATTCAGAAATGAAAAGAGGTTGATAGCTACGAATCAGGAGGTTGTGTCGTGGGCTGATGTTGTGATCGTCGGTAAGTTTTTTTAAAACATATAATCCCCTTATTACAAAACAAGGTTTTACTTTAATTTTAAACCACCGAGTCAATTATTAAGAACCTAACTGTTATAGAAATGCAGTTCTTTGTACAAAAATGACAACTTATTTCGGTGCTAAGTTGGCATTTTAGTATTAAGAACTTTGCCTAAATCGAAATAAAGTTCTAAATAGAAATACTGACCCAAAGGTTTAGGCTAGAACTAAATGTACATTTTGTTGTTTTGTAATAAGACAGTTACCTCCTTACTAATAAACGTATTTTATCAGGTGAATAGTTACACACCGATTTCTCTCTTTCAGTCGTCAGTAATTTGACCTTCGAAAGAAAAAAACAGCGTTGTGTCACTACAGTCGCTATACAACGTTTATTAGTAAGGAGGATATTGTTCTTTTTTGGAGCCTCGCTAATTTTTTCTTTGTTGAATAATAATTTCTTATTACTAAAATTTAATAATAACTGTTGTAGTAAATTATTAGAATTTTTATATTGACGCCGTAATCAATAGCTTGAGATTGAAGTTAACAATCCCATAAGCTATCGATTATGCCTAAAAAATTTAGAAGTCAGTAAGCGTTTCCGAAACTGTAATTAGCCGTAGATAACAAAATTGGCTGTTAGATGTAGAAACAAGTTAATTGGTTTGTGTTTTGATGTTCTTAGGAGGAGGTATAGCGGGATGCAACACACTGTACCAACTCACTAAGAGAGGGGTAAACGCTGTTCTGCTGGAGAGAGCCAAGTTGACCTCCGGGACGACATGGCACACTGCTGGTAAAGTACTTCTTCATTTATAAATACACCTAGGAAAATTTAACAATGATTAACTCCTAAAGTATTGATATAAATTATGAGGTGCTGTGCAGTCTGTGATACAATGTTTTTATAATGCAGGCACCAACGAAACAGTTTTTTCTATAATGTAATTTTTTTACTTGGAACATTGTTAAATAATTGTGTTTTTTTTTAAACAAATGTATTATTTAAACATAGGTATGTATTTATTTAAATAGCATCTTTGCAGATATACTTGAATTGTATCATTTTCAACAACGGAAAAGATGTTCTGCGAGAAACACGCTTTTGTATTGTGCTTGGTGTGCTCATATTTTAAGAAGTCGCGGTTCAAATAATGTATTTTATTTTTAATATTTTATAGGACTAGTATGGTCGCTCAGACCGTGCGACTTGGAAGTGAAACTGTTGCGAGATTCGAGGAAAGTGTACAGTACCCTAGAGGAGGAAACTGGCGACTATGCGGGCTGGACCAACAACGGTGGCATGTTCATATCACGTAGCAAAGTGAGTATCAATACGGAATACTTACTCCCATAAAACTTAATTAATTGCTTTTCCATTGCTCGAGGTGAAATTAAATTAGCTGGAGAAACGTCACACATCAAATATTCATGTCATAAAACGTATTTTCTTTCTTTTTTTTTTTTTTTTTTTTTTTTTTTTATTTATTTTACAGAAAGCTTACAGACTAATAACAGAATTAGAAATCGTTCGTAGGTAAAAAAAGTTGCTAATTACAAGCTTCCACATATATAAAATTACACATATATATTTTAGGTCCGAACACAAGAATACATGAGGCTCCACACATTAGGAAAAGCTATGAACATTCCCAGCGAAGTTTTGGACCCACACGAAGCTCAAAAGAAGTTCCCACTCCTCGACCCATCAGTATTTGAAATGGCGTTGTACGCTTCCGAGGATGGCACTATTGACCCTTCTATGGCGTGTAATGCACTTGTTAAAGTAGCCACGAAAAATGGAGCAAAAGTAAGTCTTGATCTTTGAAGCTGCTTGTTGCATGATGGTTTTATTCGCAAGTTTTTAACAGTAAGCTAGTGACGATAGAAAATCTAAATAGAAGCATTATATTGCAAATTCTTAACCTGTTCCTGTTGACAAATTCTTTTTCCTCCCTTTTTTACATACTTGCAACATTATTATTATTTTAAGACTGTTGGCTTTAAAATGATGTAAATATAATGAAGATAATATTGTGTTGGGCTGTCTGGGTCTTTCTAAAGCCCGATGTGGCTTATTAAATAATAAATGATTTTAATAAATGATTTTATTTCTGTAAGTAGGTTTGTTCTGTACAAACCTACTTACAGAAATAAAATCATTACACATCAAGCTACTACAATCTGTCAAATTTCTTTAATAGATTTTCAACTTCATCGCTAAAGCATAAGGTTCAAAGTTGATTGGGATAATTTGACAGTTTCGGGTAGCTTGATGTGCTGGTGGCGTCTGTACAATCATATTTAAAAAAAACTAGATATGGTCGGCGTTTCGTAGGTATCTGACTACTCTGAGAAGAATAAAAAAGGCCGAAACAAACTCAGAGGTCACAATCGATTTTAAAGTTCAGACATAATCTTGGTCAGATCATGTGAATACATGTGATCATGTAGACTGGTATCTGAAGTAGTCTTCTATTAAAGGTCGGTTAAATCAGGTTAGTTAGCGGAAGGATTACGTCTGACCGAATTACCTACTCTGTTTTTTTTTTTTTTAGTAGAAATATGCAAAACTTATCGAACAACTTGTTCTCCTCGAAGGTTTAGGCAGAGGTGTAGTAATCAAACAATGCTTTTCATGAAATAATTAATATAAGATTATTTCCATAGGTGTACGAGGACTGCCCAGTGCTCGACATCCATTACACTCACAATCAGCTCGGAAACAAGGAAGTTACAGCGGTGCACACTGACAGGGGAGTCATCAAGACCAAGTGTGTTGTCAACTGCGGAGGTAAATAAGTTTTTAATAGTTTTAGGGAAGTTCAACGCAGGAAAACAGGGGGGCAATTCTCGTAATTTTATGAACGTTTAGTCTGATCTCAGTCTCAATCTGTCAAAAATACCTCTAATTTAGGGAAATTAGAGGTATTTTTGACAGATTGAGACTGATGATGACAGATGAGACTGCGACTAGATTTTGAACGTTTTAAATTACGAGAATTGGCCTTCTGGCTTGTATGATTACTGGTTTTAAGGTCATAGCACACGTATTTAACCTGTAGGGGTGTGGGATCGGCATCGTATCAACATCGAGCCGTTCAGTATTCTTAGTATGAAACTCCCTACTGCAACGCACACTAATCAGAATCGTAACGTAACCGCCTCGCCTCGGGACAAGCTCACGAACCGCGGTGCGGTGCGTTACGGCTCGTCGTCCCCGCGCTTACGTCTCTCCGTACCCGAGCTTACGTCTCTTCGTCCACCCTTGCCCCTCCCACCCCTCCGGCCTGCCTGCTGCACCATCAACCAGCGGTCGGAGAGCCGTAAGCGCGGCCGCGTCGCCTAGCCGTAGCCGAGTCGACATATCGGAGCTTCTGATTCGCTTTGGTTACGTGCTTACGTTAGGTTGACGACGCGACGAGGCGAAAGGCGATACGGTGCCGATCTCTTTCCGATTTGATACGTGTGCCTTTATGTTGCTTTGCGCTTCGACTCCTACCTCAGCCGGTGTGCCAGTGATATTTTTTTTTCTTAAATAGAACAGAGAGAGACATGGCTTTATTTGCCGGCTGTTCGTTTGTGATTCGACTTCCAAGCTGGTCTTCAGCTGTTTACTATAATATGTTATTATTATAGGGAGCAAATCTAAACCTGTAAATATTTCAGACACGTTATATTTAGTTTAAACTAGAGGGCGCTGCACGCTGTGACAAAGCAGTACCCAACCTCCATGTGCCATAGAAACGGCCGCGTATTCTAACTATTCTTTTATTTAATAGGTGCATGGGGTCCTCGCGTTGCCAGGTTCGCAGGGGTGCCCAACCTTCCATTAATTCCGTTCAAGCACGCGTACGTAGTGTGTGACGCTACGCCCGAAATCCGGGGCTGTCCTAATATTCGCGACCATGACGTCGACTTGTATATCAAGGTGCAGGGAGAGTCGTGTCAAGTCGGAGGATATGAAAAAAACCCGCATATGCTTGATCAGGTATTTTTAATAATCTGCTTAGTAAAAATCTGAAAGTCCGTCCGTCACTGACATACAACGCACAGCTTAAACCGCTGGGTACAGAAGCATGAACTTTTGGACAAGACTACAGTCAACAGCAAAAGTAGATGATGAAAATCAGAAATTCAATACTAATGAACGGAGTTCGCGTCAGAACTGTGTGGCGTCGAAGTGATTCAAAAGTATGTGATTTGTTGTGTATCGGTACGTAGGGACACAAGTAATACTACTCACAGCTAAAAGCACACTGTTTATTGTTCAGGTTACAGGTTATAACAGGTTAGTACAGCACAGATAATATAAAGTTGACACACACACATGTCATATATAACATGATTGTAAATTACACCAAACATTTACTACTAGTACAGTTGCCATATATTCGTGATCAGTTTTGACTCCAAAAGTTATAAACTCAATTCATCATCTACTTTTGCTGTTGACTGTACCTATACACACTAAGATGAGAGTTGGTTTGGAATTTTGTTATAGCAGATACGAAATCCTATCAGGCGGGTGCAATTAACTATCGAAGTCTATTTTTATTTCCAACACAAAATTGTAAGACCTGCAGAATCTTACACTTATTTTTGTTTGAACCAATTTACGAGTTACCAAATCTGAAATCTTATGTTATCAACAGCGGTTACTGACCTAGTCGTGGGTGCATTATTTGTGTATTTATTATTAATACTACCTCCACGAATGTCGATACCGCAACGTACGACTGACGTCACTGTGTTGATGGTTGGACTTCCATCTTAACATCTTTACACCAGCTTAAGCTATAAGGCTCGCTCGACAAACTTTGACAGGGGGGCGCTTGGTAAGGATTTGTGCAATTGTTTTGTGGAAAGTATTGAAAATACAAGATGGCGGTTTTAGTTCTGATGTTGGCCTCCCGCCAAAAGATCCTTGTAGTGCTATAATTCGTGTCAAAATGAAGTATTGACATGTTGATCTTAACTCCTCTTCTTCTTTAGGTGCCAGACCACCTCCAGTTCCACTTATACGAGCTCGACTGGGATGTGTTCGGGGTCCACCTGAGCAGTGCCACGTCATTGTGCCCCAAGCTTAGTACAGTTGGCATCAAGAGTACGGTATGTGGGCCCGAGTCGTTCACACCCGACCACAAGCCGCTGCTCGGAGAGGACCCGAATGTGTTCGGTAAGTTTCGGGATTTTGATAACTGTTCAGTCGAAGACTAAAATTTTTAAAACACAACCATTGTTGAGCGAGTCCGACTAGCACTTCGCGGGTTTTTTTTCTACAAGGAAAGGTAGGTAGGCGGTAACGGTAAGGAAAGGGTATAAGGGACATCGCCGCGCAAACGGTTACCACGAATTCTGCTCATGATTCTAGGACCCTACAAAGTAGAAATGTTGTCTTGTACACCGTCCACAGCAGTAGCAGTAGTTGTATAGTTCGGACTATGAGAGTGAGAGAAGAGGGAGTGCACCTGTGTCTGCGCGCACACTTGTGCACTATACTATACCTAATATCTCTCGCGCCGAAGGCTAGTCTCCGTTGAGATAGGCCGCCGTGGCCGAAATACGGTCTGGAGGACTTTATAGTTTTGAACGTCAACATTGCAAGTGGCATATAAATAGTTAACCGGAAAACTATATAATATACCAAGTTCGTGAGATAAAAGTAGCGAGTTAATAATCATAGATAATAAATTACAGGTCAAGGTACAGTTAATGTAAAGTAGGTCAGCTGGTCAACGTACTTACTTAGATACACTGCTGTGGTAGTTATAATATACGTTAAATTGTAGATATATTACGTTATTAATCTGACGCAAGTAAGCAACGGTTGTGAACTGATTATAAAAGTTAGGTCACGACTTGTATATTCTGTACCAGTAGATATGTCGCAGAATGATTGTCGAATCCGCTGTTTTACATAACCGCTAGCCGTTTTACAAAACAGCTCCGTTGTGTAAAACGTTTAACAAAGCTGCTACCCACGTTTAGAAGTAATGCAGAATGACTTATCGGCAGTCACAATAAGCATTTGTTGAGGCTTCTAATGCCGTATCGGTGGCAGTAACTAAGCTAGGGCACCCTGTCCATTTGGTTTTGGTTAGGCTAGAACTGACCAACCGCACGCGAATCGAGCGAGCGAAGTGAGCGGTGCTGCGGCAGCGACTGGCGAGCGCTACTTCTTCTACTTATCTACTTTAGCTATTTAGTATTTTTAGGACTGACGTTCATAATAAAACTCTGAAACGTTATATTCAAATTGTCCTTAAAATCACTGTTGTCACTTGAGTTAGTGTCATTTTCACTCATATTATAACTCTTTTTATTTATTTCTGTTCCGGACACCATTATTGTTGTTATGACACACAGAGCCATGAGCGTCATAATTTAGAACTAAAATCTATAATCTGACGTTTTATTTCACGCTTTTTTACGAAACTAATGGTTGACTCGCTGCATTAATAAACACAAAACGTTTATGCAATTCTGCGTGTTGTGAAGTTCAGTAATTATAAAAAATTAACGTCATTTATCAGCTGTTGTACATAACGGAGCTGTTTTGTAAAACGGCTGGCGGTTATGTAAAACAGCGGATTCCACAATCCATCTGCGACGGATATGCGATATGTTGACCGATACGGGCGAACTAGGAACCTGCATGGTTCAGGTGGATCTACGGATATGACCCGAATGTTTTATTGGATATCATGCCTTACCAAATGGATCGAGTTCGGGACCTATTCCTATCTGAAATTTCACCGAGTTTTACCGACTTTTAAGCCACGGTAAAATTTAAAATGAATGAGTAAATTGTGGATAAAAGTGGTGCTATTTGTTTATTATTTTAATTCAGGTCTGTACCACAACTGCGGCTACAACTCAGCCGGGATGATGTTCTCTGCGGGATGCGGTATACAAATGGCAGAGTGGATCGTCTCTGGAAGGTGAATACCTACTTTACTTATGTACAAAGCAGTGGAGGTCCAGTGGAAACTGCCGCGACTCACGAATTGTTGGTCGTAAGTTCGAATCCAGACCGGCGCTTTACTTTATGTAAATTATTTCATCACAGCTGCTCTAAAAAAGGTGAAGGAAAACATCGTGAGGAAACCGGCATGTCCTAGAACCAAAATTTTGAAGACATGTGACATCTACCAACCCGCACTGAGCCCGCGTGGTCGATTATGGTCCACTCCCTCTCACCGAGAGGAGGCTTGTGTCCCAGCAGTAGGAACATTACATGCTGATTATGTACTTCCTCTCGGACCTCTCGTCACGATGATGAGTCACGCGTATGCAAGCATTTGTGGAGACCCATATATATGTCTAAAAAGCGGCGTACCTATCACGCGTAGACGCGTACCCATTAAAAATGGCGAGCGAGACCATTTTACAGATAAGATACTTCTTCGTCTTTTTGTACTTTTTGGGCCGACAGTACTCAGTAGTGTAGGGGTAATTACATGTCGAAGCCTCACTGCGATACGTCGCAATCGCGGTTTAGCTCGCTACCTCGATGTTACCTCCATGTAAAACAAATGCATGCATATAGACACCCACGCACATACTTACCAGGCATCGAGGTGAACCCCAAGCAGCCCGGGACTTATCGCAGTGAGGCATCTTCGGCATAATTATGATTACCTTAGGTGGTAGGTGGATAGATATAGGGCACCTACACCTACCTACTAAGAGCTGTATTATAACAGACATAGACCTATTGGCCTTTTACTGTGTACGTATAGTCGTACCTCTGTGACGCGGCACTACCGGACCACCAGAACCAGATATAAGGCAAAAAAACTCTCAGTCAAAACAAGTTCAAAGTCTAGCATTTGCCATGTATTTTGTAAATAGTTTCTTCAGCTTTTGTAATGTGAACTCATCTGTTTGTTTAAACAAAATAATAACATGAGGTTATCACCGTTATCGCTTTTGCATACAACTCCGCGTCATCACAATTGATAGTAAGTATTTATTATTTACCTATTTTGTATCAGAAGGATGTTTGTGTGAAAATAACAATGATAATTATGCAATTTATTACTTAATTACTATTTTTTTTTTCTTTAGTATCGTTAGTTATATGTTTTATCTAAACATGTTACGTGGAATAATGTTACAGACCGTTTCGAAATGATATTACTTTAGTAACTAGGCTTCGGCCCCCTCCCTCTCACCGAGCAGCGGGAACTTTATTTCCTTATTATGATGATCTACGCTATTGTATCGAGAAAAATTATGCCCGTCCCTGAAAGGATGACTGCTAAAGCTCTACCTACTATGGTGTAACACCTGAGAGAGACAAGAGTACCTATTAGGCCCGTTATACACGGCACGCTTTACGGTACGGCATATAAACCGCGCGTAGAAAAAACGTGTCCGTCAACAAGCTTCCATAGTGATCCATACAACACTGACGACGACCGTGCCTACACACGGCGAATAAACCGTAGTTTTACACAGCAAGAAAAACGTGTGAATAAAAAGGGCCTTAGTGTCTAAACACACTATGCCGAAGGTACGCGACCGAAGTTCGGCACGATTACGCCTGCAATGCTATTTGAATTACTGACGACACATTAGGTATGCCGAAATTACGTTGCGTTATGTAAAATCAGCCGCGGAACTTCGGTCGCGTACCTTCGGCATAGTGTATTTGGACACTTAGGGGCCAATTTACGATGCATGGAAACATCGTGAAAAGTTGCTAGTTATGTAGGTTGAACAATAACAGTAGTAATTTAGTTATAAATAGCATCCGGTTTGACGCACCCTTATCGTTTCGACAGCGTTAACATCAGCGCTAATACCCTACAGCTCCTGGGCGTCATATGACCCCTACCACTTCTGCAAACCGTTACTTTTTTCTTTGCTAGAGCTGTAGACTAATCACACCTTTAAAAATACCCACAGGCCAAACTACAACATGTTCTCATTCGACATCCGTCGCTTCACTCCCGGTCAGATGTCCCGCGCGCACTGGATGCGCGAGAGCAGCCACGAAGCGTACGCGCGGAACTACAACATAGTGTTCCCGAACGACGAACACTTGGCGGGACGGGACGTGAGCCACGACGCCTTGCATCAAGAGCTGGTGGATGATGGAGCGGTCATGCAGTCCAGGGCTGGCTGGGAAAGACCGGCATTCTACCTCCCTGGAGAGAGGGTGAGTTGTTCTTGTCATAGTTTTACTTGGTCGCACATTGGCTATACTATTGCGGCAACTATACTAGACGCCAACTTTTGTGGCAGTCGAGGTCAAAAAATAAGACTCGAATTAGGCTCACTTTGCACCTTAAGTTGTTCAATAATTTCAGCGCTAGTCACATTTAAATCATAATTCTGTCTCTTTCATCTTCAAACGATTGACAGAAATAGAACGATGTTTTAAATTCGTTTAGCGCTAAACGTATTTAGTGATTTGTGGTGTAAACGGATCTTAGGAGCTTTTATAAATACGGAGTGGTAAACAACCTATTGCATTTCTTTCACCATTCCTTTTAAGACCAAAAACATTATGGGTGTTATATTATTTATTTCGTTTAAGGTAAAGATTACTTGGTTTTACAGTGTTTTATGTTTCGTTGCAGGTAAGAGTACAACAGTACGACTGGGGCGGTGCTGACACAGACTATCCTAGGAACGACGACACGCGCTACGAAGAGATCCTTAAAGGGGATCATTCCTTTGATTTCTCTAAACACCATGATTTGGTAAGTCTGTGATTTGTAGCTATTTTACAAGTTTTTTTAATTTTTGTTTTTGATGTTCATCTGTGTTGGTACTTTGTGTAATGTTTTGGGGCAAGGCATGCCCAATTCTGCTTCGTATGTCTAATAGCAGCAGGTACAGCTGGATAACGGAAATCCCTGCTCTTGGATTTCTTCAAAAGTATGAAAGGAAAATAAAAGTACGATAAAACAATCTATGTTACAATATTTTTATCTCACGAAATCACGCGCGCTTTACTTGTGGTAACCAAGTGTACAAACACGCTGTGAATGTGTTTGTTAGCACAGGAACTCTGTACCGTCCGGTCCGAGACAATGGCGATGTGGAAAGTGTGTGTGTGTATTTTGTGCTGACGCGACGTGTTATGTGATGACGCACACATTCACAGCGTGTTTGTATACTTGGTTATCACAAGCAAAGTGCGCGTCGCTTCGTGTGATAAAAATACTATAACAGTTTGTAAATTGCATTGTACTACGCCTTGGGTTTCTATACTTAAACAGTAATTATGTGCATGTGCACTTAATAAATAAATAGGTTTTTCATCAACCTGTAGTATTGGCACCATAATCTTGAATCCACTTTACTCCCAGATCGGCCAAGAAGCTCTACAATGTCGTAACGCAGCAGCCCTATTCAACATGTCTTACTACGGCAAGTTCTACCTCACCGGGCCCGACGCGCAACGCACAGCCGAACTCGCCTTCACTGCTGACCTGTCCAAACTTAATGATAGGTATGTATCAATGCACTTTCTGAGTTTTTCATGGACATACTGACATCGATGAAGAAAAGACATCGTGAGGAAAGCTTTACAGTTAATTTAAGCCGCCGACCCGTCTTAAGCGAGCATGGTGATCAACGCTCGTGCCTTCTCTGTTTGAGAAAAGGTCTTTGCTCTGCCGTGGTACAGACGCCAGCACATCAAGCTACTACAATCTGTCAAATTTCTTTAATAGATTTTCAACTTTATCGCTAAAGTATAAGGTTCAAAGTTGATTGGGAAAATTTGACAGTTTCGGGTAGCTTGATGTGCTGGCATCTGTACAATAATAGGTTGGTATTCATTATTATGTACCAACTAGCTGCGCCCCGCGGTTTCACCCGCGTAATTGTCGATCCCGTGGGAATATCGGGATAAAAACTATCCTATGTCCTTTCCCGGGACTCAAACTATCTCTATACCAAATTTCATCGAAATCGGTCCAGCCGTTTTCATGTTATGTCGTGACAACGGAAAACGGGTTTCATTTTTATATATACAGGGTGACTGGAAATTAGTGGCGGAGCCGTTAAGGGGAGGTAGTCTAGGGTTATTCCGACAGATATCACTATGAGACCTACCGTCCTTACTTAACCCTTTCCAAGATATTCCTACTTTTTGTTTAGCAGTTTTTGCATAAAATAATGACAGTAGCGGAAATTTTACAATTAATATTACTTATTTAGAATATCTTTGTTGCAAAACAAAAAAAAGTAGGCCAAAATCACTTTTTTTTAGGATTTATTACTATCTCTTTAAGTAGGAATATCTTGGAAAGGGTTAAGTAAGGACGGTAGGTCTCATAGTGATATCTGTCGGAAAAACCCTAGACTACCTCCCCTTAACGGCTCCGCCACTAATTTCCAGTCACCCTGTATAGATGTAGCATTACGTCTGTAAACCTCGGAAGTGTATAATACGACACTGGCTGTACTGTACACTTCCAATTAAAAAAAAAAAACAATTTATATTTCCAGGGTGGTGTATTCTCTCATGTTGAACAAAAAAGGCGGAGTGGAAGCGGACGTGACAGTCACTATACTAGACAGCGGCACTGGGCAGCTACACGAGCCCATCTTTAAGGTATGCGCCGGAGTTGATAACGATCATATTTACTTTTTTTAAATTTAACAGTGTCGGAACATTGATATCGAATCAGATTTCTACTACAATCAACTTTAACTTTTGTATTCAGTATTTTTTTAAAGATTATAGCCCCATATTTTTTAAATTTTTTATTTACAGTGTTAGTTTGCTTTAAAAAGTTTGAACCACGTTGAATGGCAATGCTGATTTTTTCATCTGCCATCTGGACCTCTGATTCTGTTAAAATCTCACTGTGAAAACTTAGGTGAGGTGAGCTGTCAATAGTGCCAATCCCTAGTATCAAACAGAATGACAGTTTACTATACTTACCTACGTTTTTATGTTGAGATTTTTACAGAATAGGCCCTAAAAACTCGATGAGCACTTCCGAGTGCTCATAGTGTTATTCGGGACATTGCCAAGTGCCATTTGGTGTTGTAACACCAAATGGCTCTAACATAAAACTCCCAAAATGGTTGTTATATTTGCGTCATTTGATATTTATCATCATCAATCATTTTAAATATCTCCAACTCGATCCTTGTTCAAAAACACACTTTTGTATATTTTGTTTCTGTCACCAGGGTCGCGGCTACTACGTAGTGACAAGCGGGTTCAGTCAGAACCACACTCTTGCGCACATGCGCCGAATCATCCAGACACACAAGTTGAGGGCCAACATTACTGACGTCAGCAAGCAGCTGTGCATACTTAGCCTACAGGGACCTGACAGGTCAGTAACAAACCTTCTCAGACAGACAAAAAATTCGGTTCATCCATAAACTTTTCAATGTTAAAACCATCGAGCCATTTTAAATTTCGCACTCTATTCCGACCAAGTTAAAGTTCTAACTACAAAAGCTGACATCAAACTCGAGTCTTAGTCCATTTTCTCGAACGAAAAAGATCTCATAATGAATGTAACAAATCGTTAAGGTACGCGTAAACTGCTGCTTTTTCATATAAATTATTTAAAAAAAAGTTGATTATAACGAAGTTTCGATGGACAGGAGCCCCGTTAGGTACTACTTATTGTCGAGACAAGAAGTTGCTACTTTTTCATTTTTCCACAAAAAATCTCAATTTCCTACTGTTCTACTTTATCCCAATTGATTTGTAATGTATAATATATGCTGTTGGCGTACCTACTCTAAATAAATACTGATATTTTTCACAGCCAACGCATTTTGGAGCGCTACACAGAAGCAGGTCTCGATAACGACGCATTCCCAGTGAACACGCAACGCAGCATCCACGTGACTCGTACCCCGAACAATCCCGAAGATAAAAAATACCGCTGCCGAGCACTTCGGGTCACGTGGTCCGGTGAACTGGGCTGGGAGCTCCATGTACCGTCCGCTCATGCGATACCGGTGTACAAGGCTTTCAGTCGCGCTAAGGGACTGAAGAATGCTGGCTGGAGGGCTTTGACTTCGTTGAGTGCTGAAAAAGGTAGCTTAGAATATGGAAAGAAAGAACTTTATATTGTTACAAAAACATATGGATATAAGATAAACAAAAAAAAAAAAACAGAAACAAGTAGTCGGCAGCTGCTCTTCCTGACTGACAAGAAGGCTTCCACTCATATGTAAAATCCGCCTATAATGTTCCTACTGCTGGGACACAGACCTCCTCTCTATGAGAGTGAATGGGCCATAATCCACCACGCGGGCCTAGTGAGGGTTGGCGGATGTCACAAATGTGACATGTGACATCCCGCACTGCCAACCCACACGGTGGATTACACTAGATTACACTACCAGGCAATTCTTCGGGCTATGTCGGTTACCGTGGTTCTCCTACGGATCTCTAAAAATCTCTCTCTTGTTTGATTATTTGCAAATAAAACATTATTTTGTGATTGAATTTCAGGATATCACTTATGGAACTCCGACTTGAGAGCCGATGACAATCCGATAGAAGCTGGTTTGGGTTTCACGTGCAGGAAAGACGGCGATTACATCGGAAATGAACACGTCACTAGTGCGAGAACAAACGGGGTCACCAAGAAATACGCGTATTTCACACTTGATAATAAGGTTTGTATTGTATTACACAATAATATATTGGATAGATGGATTCTGGGAAAGACGATATGGATAGGGTGGGAGTAAACGATGAGATGATTGAAATAGATAATAATTATATGGAAGTAAATATCAATCTGCGGCGAACTACGTTGGGATAAGGGCAAAAGGATGATTAACAGTGGCTGGTTACAATCTGTTTCAGGCTTAATAACATAAAATCACGCCTTCTTCCCACGAGAATTATCAGAAACACAAGCAACAGCACTTACAAAACTACTTTAACATTCTTCAATCCTTAACCCTTTTGCTTGGTCAAAATTCACGAAACTGTACCAGCGCGCCCGTGATGGACGACGAGGTGTTTTCGTTTTTTTTTATTATTATAAATTACTAGCTGATACGATAGACGTTGTCCTGTCCAACAAAATCCCATAGAAAAAAGGACGTTAAATTTGTACCGAATTTGAAAATATTCTGGAAAACTTTCCAAATTTTTCTTTCCGTAAAAACCTAATTCAGACTATTACGAACATTTTAAAACAAAAAATAGCCAAATCGGTCCAGCCGTTCTCAAGGGACCGATTTAATTTTTATTTATATAGATAGATTGATTGGTAATTTTATTAATCTTTGCAGGTTGCTGTCTTCGGACAAGAAGCTATATTTAGAAATGGTGAACCCGTAGGCTACCTAAGAAGAGGAGATTATGCGTTCTACCTGGATAAACCAATCGGTATCGGCTACGTCACTAACAAAGGCTCAGTAGTTACCAAAGAGTTTTTGAAAGAAGGCGATTACGAGATCGAAGTCATGGGACAGAAGCACAAAGCGACTTTACACTTAAAATCTCCCTTCGACCCCAACGGCCAGAGGTTACTTGGCAACTATGCAAATCAAGGGATAGGTGGAAACACTCAGGAGCAAAATGAAAGAGAAGGCGGTTGTGAATAATTTTTTTGTTAGTGTAGTTATGATCTCAATAAATCCTTTTTGGATCTTATCGAATGGTTTTATTTGCGAACAAAGGTTTTGCTTTAGAAATAAAATAATGTATGCGAGCACTGTTACTGTTAGCCTGATGGGCAAAAGCCTCTCCCCATGACTTCCAGTTTTTTCGATCCAGGGGTAATGTGGACCACAGCAGGGTAAAGCAATGGGTTTCATTTTGACAGTTCAACAAAATTTTCGAACAATATGATGTAATGGATTAGCAATATACATCGAAATGATTTAGATTGTGGTTGAAAGTGTGATACGCAATTAGGGTGCCTTATCCATTAATAAATGAGAGAATTTTGCAAATCCGTCATAATATGACGGAGTTTTGCCCGAACATATATTTAAAAAATATATATAGGTAAGGTGCTATAAAAATATCTGCCACGACTTCAATAGGAGACAGTATTCTGTATATAGATTACAATAGTAAAGATACATGATTGATCTTGTCATAATTTTTTTCATACAAAAAAAGCTAAATCAGCCTATAATGTTGCCACTCACTGCTGGGACACAGGCCTCCTCTCGGTGAGAGATTTAGTTGCTTGTATGAAACCGTCCCATAATAATTAGCTGTTGCCGCACAGTCATTTAATTTCGCAAAATGTGACGAAGCGACATCGCGCGTAGTTTGTGAACCACATTATGTAGAATAGAGTCAATATTTATTTAATTACTTTATTTTCTCACATTGATTTAACTATTAAAACTATACCTAACTATTAAAAGTTAAGTTTGTGAAATGGGAATCGTCCCTTGTTCACAAACTAAACTAAATTTAAGTTCAGTGCATCCTTATTCTTTCTATTTCATTAAGAAAAAAGGACAGAACATAAATATTAGTTTAGTCCTGTCAAATTAGTCAGCGCCTGACATAAATTGACGTATTTTTAGTAGCCCCCATGTAGCCCCAATATAACAACTTTGACAGAAATGTGGGTGTACCGTGGTACAGTAAACACATCTGCGTACCCATTTAGAGGGTACAGGCGTAATGTTATGTTGTGTGATTGCGTAAACAATGCATACGTATGCGATATCAGCAATCGCGGTTGATCTGCTGGTATTTATTGAAGAGTTCCGTTGTCTGCCTCCGAAACTCATCATCATCAGATCTTTACGAAATTTAAATGGGACCATTTCGGAATAAACCGCTTTCGAACAAAAAAATAATTTTGCTATTAGAAACATCCGAATTGAGAACCTCCTCCTTTTTTGAAGTTGGATGTCTGGCCATGAATAAAAATTATTTAAAAAAAAGGCATGTCCAACCAGGGCTCTGAACCGGTTTAAAAAGAGCGGTTAATTTCGATTAAATACCGGTAAATATATCGTTCCTTCATTAACCGGTTAAACAAGTGAACTGTTCTTATGTAACCCAAAAGATAAAGGTTACCGGTTACAAAGCTCAAACGGTTTTGACACCCAATTAACCGGTTAATTCCGTAATTCGTAAATTTTTTTCGTCTACTTTTTTAACGCTTCCAACAAGTTCTAGTGACAATGAGTGAATGAGTCGACATGGCAACGTCCAGACCGTGCCCGCGAGAGTGGCGGGGGCCGGGGGGGGTTCAAACTTGGTTTTAACCGGTTAATTTTCACTATCAAAACCAAAATTCATGAAAAACCGGTTTGCCTCATAAACCGGTAAAAACCGGTAAAGTGCAACCTTTAACCTAAATCGATTTCGGTTTGGGGTCAATGACCATAACCGGTTAAGAATTTCAACCGGTTTCCGAGCCTTGTGTCCAACTTAGTGCTATCACGTACTCGTCACATGTCTTGTCACCACAGAGTACTTTTATTGTCACTTCACTTCACTGTCAAGTGTCACTGTGTCAGACAAACAGAAAACGTCAAACCTTCACTGTCAAGTGTCACTGTGGGTGCATTCCGAGTTAGGACTGTAATCGATATTTTCGATTTGAGCGTGCTAACCGGTCATGGGCGAGACGTCATGTGACGTAATATCAAAAAAAGACCTGTCAAATGCCAGATGTCACTCGCTGTGCGCGTGATTTATTACCCTGCTCACAAAAAATGGTCTACTGATGCTTATACGGGCTCAAGCCACTTAATGTAAACTGTTTTGGGTTGTTGAATAAACAGACCATAATATAAAATGCAAACGATACTCGTAATATGAGAATTGTATTTATAAACAAATGACGTCATCAGACAATAGGTTGAAAGTGTGTTCGTTCCCGTGTTATGTCGATTTCTGATAAAACTACTATATGAATTTACACGAAACTTTGCAAGTTACATTATGAATAGACAAGTAATCTAACAACAGCGTTTTTTTGAAAGTCCTACCTTACATTTTAATAATATTGAAACTCAAATTTCAGTGCGCCGAGCCGTTCAATTCCTATTACAAAGCAATGACTGCAAACGCCCAATCCTAGTCATATTCAGTTGTTTCTAATTAAAAAAGTGTTACTAGGATACTACATAAACCTTTATTGACTGATAACTACCTTTATCTTGTAAAAATATACCACTATAATTGTAAAATCATAAGATTTTCTTGAACACTTACGTAAAATTTTGTTTGACCAAAAAAAAGGATTATTGATTGATCGTGATGTTATTTCGTGCAAATATTATCTACAATATTATCTACAAGGACGTATAATATGTTATAAACGAATATTCATCCACTTAACGTCGATTTTACACAAAAACTATTAAAATAAACAACATAGCATCATAACAAAACAGCACGCACTGCAGCTGCCATTAAGAATCGTAAAGTCTATTTTTAACTTTTTTTTTCAAATATTGCCAACCCATATTTTTCGTTTTGAATCATTTAGTCGATTAGTTTATCTACCGGACCATAGACTCAAACTGTTGCACAGGATATTAGACCGTATTTAGCAGTAATAATAGAGGTTGAAGCCGCGTGAATCGG
This sequence comes from Amphipoea lucens, assembly GCA_947508005.1. Classification (NCBI taxonomy): domain Eukaryota; kingdom Metazoa; phylum Arthropoda; class Insecta; order Lepidoptera; family Noctuidae; genus Amphipoea; species Amphipoea lucens. The sequence continues at coordinate 15,273,023 of OX382359.1, forward strand.
GTGGTGACAAATGGTTACGCTCGCCTCTTAAAGGTGCGGTGACAAATGGTTACGCTCGCCCGTTAACGGTACCCGTACCGAATTAGGTTTAAGCACGCTGAAATCGATAATATCGATTACAGTCGTAACTCGGAACGCGGCATGTGTCAGACAAAATACAAACAGAAAACGTCAAACGGTACGCGAGCGTCGCGGGCGAGAAGAATTTTAGGTTGTTTTGAAAGTAAAAAAAATAATAAACAGAAAGTTTGTGTACTCACTGGTTTCTTTATAATAGGTATTTGAAGCATAGTAAAGAAATTGATTAAGTTCTAAGGCAAAATGTCTGTTACATTGCATACTGACGTTGGGGATATAAAAGTAGAATTATATTGTGAGCAATGCCCAAAAGCTTGTGAGAACTTCCTAGCATTATGTGCTAGCAATTATTACAACGGAAGCTTATTTCATAGGAATATTAAGGTAAACCATGGTGCCTTTTATATTAAAATTACAATTATACTCCTAGATTTAAATATAAATAAGAGTTGTGTTCTTATTTTTTTTAGGGCTTCATAGTACAAACAGGAGACCCCACTGGCACCGGAAAAGGAGGCACGTCTATATGGGGACGAAAATTTGAAGACGAATTTAAGGAAGAGTTAAAGGTAGGTACTTATGGAATATATTATTTTTATATAACTCAAAGAATAAGAGCCATACATCACTGGGATGCCATGGCGATGTCGCCAGGTCGCGCTGCCAATTAAATGTATACAGCTATACATATGTATAGTGTGTGGCACTCCTGGCGTCCGCTTGGTTACGCAGCCAACCACACATTTTGTTGTCTGTGCTGCCATGGTGTCCCGCTGAGGTATGACTCGAGTTAGGTTTTCATTGAAGCATGGTGTGAAGAGTTAATAGACTTTCTTGCTTGTTTCGCTAAGCATAAGTATTTATAAAATATGTTTTATTTTTACAGCACAATGCAAGAGGTATGGTGAGCATGGCCAATAATGGGCCTAACTCTAATGGTAGCCAATTTTTCTTCACATATGGAGAACAACCACATTTAGATTTGAAGTATACACTATTTGGCAGGTAAGACAAGATGCTATAAGCTACTTCAATTAAGCTTGGTGTAGTGTGCCCAATATCAATCTGTCTAGTCTATTATAACTTTGTTTGGTTTGGCTTCCAGTCGAATCGGGTGCAGCTGAATACCAGTATTTTACATGGAGCAACTACCTATCTGACATCCACAGTACTGTTACTGGGTTAAACAATACCCCTTGGAAAGACTGGTACAAACAAAGGGTTATTCCGTTTATCCATTGTAAGGTGGATATGCAGAAACATATTATTTGTGAGAATTCACCCCAGGCCTATTTGTATAGTTGGAATTTAATAGGCTTAGGGTGGATTCTCGGACATGTGTTTCGCAAATTCACCTTCTAGGTGGATAAATGGAACAACCACAAACAAAGCCTAATAGACATGTCCAGCCAAGCATAGGCTGATTTATAGACCTTAGTGCATAACATAATCATTATAATGGTATTTAGTTTGCTTATGGAATCCATTGCTGGGCTCCACTGTACTTCCTCACCCGTTTATTCGAAGCTTCACAATTTTAATAGTTCTACATTTCGTTATGTTAAACACTTTCGCAAAATCCCGCATTGTGAAAACTTATAGTTTTTGAGAAAAAAAATCTTAAAGTTACGGAAAATGTATCATGTGTACATAAATGTAACATGTTTATGTTTTTTTTGTGTTCCCGATTACACTACACACTAAACCAACATAATATACAAAAATAACACATTTGTAATGACAACTTAGGATGCAAGAGCGAGCGAAGCGAGCTCGGGACTTGGGGCACCCCGACTCGGACAGGTTAGGTTAGAAGGGGATGGCGGGGTCTAGTGAGCGAGCGCAGCGAGCGAACAGACCCCGCCATCCCCTTCGTGGTTATTTTTTTTTAGACCATAGAGCCCCGCGAAGCGGGGCTCCTACTACGCCTTTTAAGCAACTTTTAAGTGTTTTGAGGTTAGGTTACAAAAATCATTGGAAATTTTTTTCTCGGCCACTATGGTTTTGCGAACTTTTCGGTTTTCAAATTTACACTAAAAAGGGTCTATTCTATCTAAAAAAAAATAGTTACTATAAAAATCGCAGGTTTTCAGAAAAAAAAAAAAACTTCGGGAATTTTTTTCTCGGCCCCTATGGTTTTTCACAATTTGCGGTTTTCAAATTACACTAAAAAGGGTCTATTCTATCCAAAAAAAACTACCTACTATCAAAATGCGCCGGGTGAGGAAGTACAGTGGTTCCCATTGCTGCCCAGGTACTTTTTACTATCAAACCTAAAAAAGTTGTTATCCTTTGTTCCAGAATCATAGACGGATTTGAAGCACTAGATGATTTAGAAAAAATGGCAGTCAACCCAAAAACATACCGGCCGCTTACAGAAGCAAAAATAACTTCAGTTACAATACATGCTAATCCATTAGCAGGATAACAATAAATATAATGTGAACGTAATTTTGTTTCATTGACTTGGTCATCATCATAGCCCTTAGCCTAAGATAACGATTTTTTTTAAATTTTATTTACTGCTTCAGCATCTAGTCAACATTGTAATAACAAGGTTCTACAACCCGCAAGAGTTAAATTGAGATGCTCGGATGACAACCACGCGGTACCGAGACTTCGATGGCGAGAGCGGTAACAGCGTGTGGGAGTCGACGCTGCTTGCGTCTTAAGGTATGATTCCGATCTCGGCAGCACGCAGCAGTGCTGCCGCGGCAGTGCGGTCGCAGCACTACTGGTCCTCTTACATTTTCTATAGGTTTATATGAGATTACATTCCGAGCACGGCAGCAATGCTGCGCGACATTCCTATAGAGAATATATGGGGACCAGCAGTGCTGCGTGCTGCCGAGATCGGAATCATATCTGTAAGTTAACTCTTGTGGGTTGAAGGTGTTAAAAATAAGTACACAAGTGATAATTTAGTGGACAACATTTATTGCTGATAAAAATATTTACATACAGACCTATATTTGTAAATTACTGAAGAATTTGCATTTAGTAGTAAAAAATAAAATAATGTTTATTCTGATGCATGATTAAAGATTAATATTATTTGAATAAGTTTGTTTGTTTTTGTGCAGTACTGAATGAAACTGCTGAAAGATTAAATTGACTGACTGCTAAATACTTGCTGATGCAATGAACAAGATTTTCTTAAAACAATGTTTTTTTTTTTATAAAGAAGAACGGTCATTTGTGACTCAGACCCGACACGAAAGAGACATATCTCAGTTTTTTTGTTATTTTAAATATAGCTAAAATATATATTTTTTATATTCCAAATCAATGGCTAACACCAAAATATTGCCTTGTGTTTTTGTTCAGGCGATATACAATTTTCTTTTAATACCTATTTACCTACAAAATTCGTAATTGTATGTAGGTAATTCAATGAAGATACAACAATTTAGAAAAAAACAACCGACTTCAAAAAAAACACCACAAAGTGATAAATAACTTTAATTTCGGAAGTCGGTGTCGTTAGTTCCGCATTTTCGTTTTTAGACACCGACTTCCGAAATTAAAGTTATGTATCACTTTGTAGTGTTTTTTTTTCAAGTTGGTTGTTTTTTTTTGTAAAAAAAAAAAATATTTTTTACTTTTTAGTTGTACTTACCCCACACAAATCCAATTAACACTAGTGCATTGAAAAATTGAAGACACTGACTAGATGAATCGTCCAAATTCGCATAGAAATGCCGGAGATGCAGTACATTTATGCATATAACTCCGTACATAAGAATAATTACCTAATGCATTATATACTAAAACCTTCCTGAAAGTATGTAGATTACATTAGTGACAGAATTATCAAAATTGATTAATTAGTTTTTGAGAAAATCGCAGACATACAAACATACATACATACATACGGGTCGAATACAGAACCTCCTTTTTAGAAGTCGGTTAAAAAACGCACAGATCTCAACACAGAAAGCCAATTTTATTTTATATTTTTTTAAATGACATCTCGCAGTTTAACTTTGAGGTTAGCGTCTGCTTAACCGGGCTTGCCTGTGGATGCCACAATAAATTAAGCCTCCAGCTGTCTATTTTTGTATTTTTATCTAAATTGGCGTCATTTTAAATGGATATATATTGCTATTCATTCAAAAAAAATACTTTAAAATATTTTGCCTTACCAAAATCAAATGGCAATATATGGGTGATAGCCACTGATATTCAGAATAGTGTTAATTTATTTCTGTTATATTTAATATAAAAAAATGACTGAGATGCGTTCCTTTTGTGTCGAGCCTGGGTAAATTTTCTATGGGACGTGACCCTTCTTCTTTTAAGATTCTTTCTAAAATATGTATTGTGTTACTACATTTGTAAAGTACAGAATTCTAGTTACTTTAATATTAGTATTCTTAAATGCATGGATTTGTAACTTTACAATATAATATCTTGACCTTGTAAGCAACTAAACATAAAGTAAATACATCAGGACAGAATTTAATACAGTTTAATATTATATACTAATTAAACAGTCATCATAAGTATATTAATCTATTGTATATACAGTTATCACTTGATAGGGACAGTTTTTGTGCTTTCTTACCTATTACATAAATATGTAGGTAAGTCACAATTTTGATATACCTACCATGGAAAACAAAAACACTAGACATAACATAGGCAATTATATACTTAATTATTATTATCTTTGGATAGACTAAAAGTATTTTGCCCAATAGTATGGCAGCTTTATGAGACAGCTATAGCTTTCATAATTTCAGATCTAATTACTACAATAAAATTTTGACAATCATCTTTACTACTTGTTCAAGTCCATTATTTTTACAGTTATTGATCTCTAAAACCTAAATAATATGGTTGTGTGGCACACCATATTATTTTTATGATTGTGTAACATAAATGAACAATAATCTTGTTAACATACCTACTACATAATATAATTCCTATCTATTTAATACAAGGTTTTCTAATAATAACAGTGATACACAACAAAGTATTAACATAATTTTTGGTTAAATTATTCCTCAATATGAGAAGGTCATAAACATTTAATGCTAGAAATGGTTTAAGTCATTCTTAAGGTTAAACATGTTGAGATTTTTTAATAATCCACATGCGGTGGGTTTATTGAATGGGAATTTAGACTTCATGTAATCCCAAATCATCAAACAAATATTTTACACACATCTACCAATGTAAAAAAATCACCACCTTATCCCTCTAATTTAAACCTATCTATTAAGTACCAAGCAAGTGAACAAAAGTTACACTGTGGTGCCAAGAATCATTCTGACATAACTTTAATTAAATATTCAACATCTCAAGTTTCAAGGTCATAGAAATTGTCATCCAAATTAAATTCAGGGTCCTCTTCTTTCTTAATTTCAGCTTCTGTCATCTTATCATCAAAATTTTCAGTAAAATGTGATTTTATATGCGCAACTAAATCAGGTTTCTTTTCAAAGGTGGCACCACATTCAATGCAAGGCATATTCACAACCAAGCATTCATGAGTTTGCTCATGTTTATCAAGTTTGTCCTTTTTAGTAAACTTTTTATCACATTGACTGCATGAAAATGGCTTCATACCAGAATGTAGAGCTGCATGACGGTCCAACTCTCTTTTGCGAGGGAATTTCTTGAAACAAATTTTGCACTGGAAGACCCTGGATCCAATATGTGCAATAGACACATGTGTTTTGTAGGAATCTAAAGAGCTAAACCTCTTGGGGCACTGATGACATTTAATATTTTTTGGCCTGTTTTTATTTGCTGTAGCTTTCTGTTTTGGTGGGGAATGATGGGTGGTCTTATTTGTTGCAGCAGTATTTTTCTGTACTTTCATAAAACTGCTCTCTCCAGATATATGATCTGGGACTCTCGGTAGATCATAATCAGTATTTGATGAATCTGGATGGAGCTGTGTAGAAGTCATAAGATTGCTAAAAGGGTTTACATTTACTACCATATCATGAGTATCTTGTTCATGGTCAGGCAAAATAAATGCATTTGGATTTGTTTTGCTGGGGCTCATAGGAGTATGACGCATTTCATGCTTGATAAGTTTATCTCTTCTACCAAATGTTAAGTGACATTTCCTACAAGCAAATGGTTTCATCCCTGAATGAACAAGCACATGACGTTGTAAATCTCCTTTTGCCACAAAGCTCCTTGGACAAAGAGGGCACACATGTGGTTTGTGTCCAGCATGAATTCGCAGATGTTTGCTAAGATTAGTATTGCGGGAGAAGCTTTTCAAGCAATATTGACATTGATACGGCCTAATGCCAGTGTGGACAATGGAGTGCTTTCTCAAATCCGAGCGTCTTCCAAAACACTTATCACATTCTGGACAGTGGTAGGGTTTATCATTGCCATGTACTTGTTTGGTGTGCTGCACATATTGACTTCTCTCAGCAAAGACTAGACTACACTCCACACATTTGTATGGTAAATTGGGATCATGGTAAGCATGTTCATGTTCCTTACATTTTTCTTGTGAAACAAAAGCTTGATCGCAGAATTGACACATGAAAACATTTTTGAAAAAGGATTCAGTCATTGGCTCTCCGTCTGGGGTGTTGTTTCTTTCAATAACTTCTGGTTCAACGGGGTCCATATTTTCAGACTCCTCAGAGGAGTCATAGTCAAGGCTTGGATCAACCACCATCACAACACTATCTTCAACAATGTAATCTTCAGGTTTAGGTTTCAGTCCATCCTGAGAGTGTGAACCATAGTTATAGCTGCTAAGTTCTGATGAATTAGAGTTGTCCAGTTCATTAGCTCTTGTAGTGATTTGTCTCAACCTGGTTTCATTTTGAGTGCACTGTAGCTTAAATTTTGAACATGTATCAACTTTGAACAAGCATTTGTAGCAGATCCTAGTAGGCAGGCCATCATTAGGATCAATCTGAAATAACATGTTTTATTATACCAGGATCTAAATAATACTGTAACCAATAAAAAAATCTGCAGAAATTAACATTAACTTACCTGCAAGTCGAGACATTCTGCTAGTTTGGAGGTTAAAGCAACATTTGCTTCGTCGTCCGGCGCAGCTGCGAATATCGATGTCGAGAATGTACTTTTGTGCAGGCACAGTCGACAGAGCGTGTGGAAATTAGCGATAATGTAGGAATCTTCCATTTTGTGCACAGACTGTAGTAATGCTTGAGATAACACAAATGACAGGATATCGACTTTATATTGTTTTTTTTTACATTTAAATTCACTTTAGGAACACTCGTGATTGTAAAAAATAAATGGGTGCTCAGAGGCTACGGCGGTGAGTCGCGGCTACGCAACCGCTCGATCCGAAGGGGCAACTGGGGCGATGTCCGTCAGGGCTGCGCTAGCGGAATGTCTCGCGGTATTCGCCGTTTGTTCCGTCATCACACACCTATCACACGGCACTTCACCGTCCAAAATATCAAAATGAATGCAAAATTATACATGAGCACTTAATCATCATAGTGATAACATTCAAGTTTCATGTAAATAAAGATTCAAATTCAAATTATTGTAGGCTACAAAAACCGCGCTTCTTTGGCGGAAATAAGAATCTGTTTTCTATTAAAGATGGTAAACACAAAAAGAAAAATATTATTGGTCGTTGTAGTTCTGAAACGATTAACCACCAATCACATTCGTGGTTTTTGTCCATTTATGCGTAGGAGAAAAGACTTCTAATAAAAATTGCCAGTTAAAAAAAAGTACCGTATGCGAACGATTTTCTTTATAAATAATTTATTTGTATGGTAATCTTAGGGTATGACTATGATAGAACCTTTTGATTTGAACTGAAAACCTCAGAGCCCCAATGCATTGAAAACCATCGTGGCTTCGTAGTTTTGATTTACAAATCTCATGTAGCTGTCTCTCCATGCTAGGTGCAAGTGCAGAAGTTTTAAAATAACAAACATTTTATTATGTTACTAAGCCCCTTTCACACGGTCGCGTGACAACTGACATCATCAAAAATTACTCTGTGACCAAGAAGCTTATAGGTAAAAATGGAGACAACACTCTAAATACCTAAGTGAAAACGACTTTCTGACAATATCAATAACGCTGTCCAAATAATAGGACAGTCCGGCCGTCGAGAGAATGCGTTCCTACTTGACACCTGTCAGTGCGACAGTTCTTGTAACCAATAAAGTTCAAATTCGCACAACACGTATTGAAACTGATGGGTGTCAAGAACGCATTTTTTTGACGGCCGTAAATGTTTGTCTAATCAATATTTATACCGGCGGCATAATTTCAACTCACCATTGACCATTGAACGTCGTTATAATACACTGTATACATATATCGTGAAAAATAAAACGTGTGTTTGTAATACTTATTATAATTATTTCTAATTTAAGTATAACATAATTATTATTGTAAATGTTCAACGCAATCTGTCACATAGTCTTCATCGATACAGGTCTGCGACGCGTCGTCGAAGGAAAGTCCACGTTCGCAGCTCAGGAGCCGAGGATGCCCGAGTTGACAGGCTATGTACAGTTTACATTGTCCTTTGTACCTAGGGAAGTAGGGAAACATTATAAGGATTATAAGGATTAATTTTGAATAAAATTACATTGGCTATGAACCATTGGCCAAACGTAAAATAACGAACATGGAACCTCCTCATATTTAAAAGTCGGTTAAAAATAGAGCAAATTGTATTATAGGTAGGTACCTGTATTTGTAGATAATATCAGAAACTTGCCCATCCTTGTCTTCGGGAGGGGCTGGACAAGTGAAGTCCTTGAATACTGAAAATAATAAAGTCGAATGATTAGTTTTGTTTCATGCCTAATTTAGTTGGATTAGGTATCTATCGTTTTCGACTCACCATTAGGGTTACATTGTGGGACATTAGCGGGCCAGTCACAACTGCTTGTTTGTGGGTTGAAAGCCAGACCTATAGGGCAATTCATTATAGTTGCTAAGCCTTCCTGGCACATGATGAATTGGCTGCAGTCGCCGTCATTCATTGAGTAGAATCCGTATTGATTTGGGCATTTGGCTGTAGGCTTAGGATTCTCTGAAATAAAAATATATTATACTGAATATAATAGAATTGAGATGAGAAACGTCACTCGGTAGATATTCTATTGTGAACAAAGAAGACCCCAAATTCAAAGAAAAGTTTTGAAAAAATATTTGTTTAAATACGTACGTTCGTGGTCACCTAGCATGCATTTTACTTCTGAGGGATAAGAGCATGGGTATTCATTGTATTTGGCAGCATGATTGAAGTGAAGACCATCTGGGCACGTATATTTCATTGCTCTGTTTTGCTGCAAAGAGGAAGAGCGATGGTATGCAATTTACGAAAAATAAGCATCGTAATCTTTTGAGTTATTCAGAGCAAGCAGTAAATTTTTAATCAAGTAACGCGTTTATATCGTACCTTGCATTCAATGTAGGTGTCGCATTCATGTTCAACGGAGTAATATCCATTTCCTTCTTTACACTGGAAGTCAAATTTTAATTGCCCTGTTGCTTGAGTCACCGCTGGATGTGATTGTGTGGTGACTACCACTGGGGGTGCCTGAGTAGCTACCGACCGTGGTGGTGTAGGGGAATATGAATATGAGGGAGTTTGTGTAGGTTTGTTTGTATACGTAACAGTTGGATATATAATCATTGGTGGAGATGAAGGTTGACGGTGCCGACCAAAAGCAGGTTCCCGAACATTCTGAGGTTTAGGAAGAAGGGGCGGTAATGCCATTGGCGTAGGAGGTTGGGCTACGTTGATAGAACGAATACTGGAGGGGGCTGTTACTGGCTTCGGTGGTGGTTCTGGGAATGGTGCGGCAACTCGTTCTGGAAGAACTGATTGTTCTTGGACCTGCACTATTTTCTGGGCGTGTTCAGGTAGTGGAGCGGGTTCAGGTAGTGGTGCGGGTTCAGGTAGTGGTGCGGGTTCAGGTAGTGGTGCGGGTTCAGGTTGTGGGGTGGGTTCAGGTAGTGGTGCGGGTTTAGGTAGTGGTGCGGGTTCAGGTAGTGGGGCGGGTTCAGGTAGTGGGGCGGGTTCAGGTAGTGGGGCGGGTTCAGGTAGTGGGACGGGTTCAGGTTGTGGGGTGGGTTCAGGTTGTGTAACGGGCTCGGGTTGCCGAATAGGCTCGGGTTTCGAAATGGGCTCGGGTTGCCGAATGGGTTCAGGTTGCGAAATGGGCTGGGGATGCGGGAGAGGTTCAGATACCACAGTTGATGGTGGAATTGGTTCTGGAGTAGGAGGTTGTCCGGTTACGGGAGCTGGCTCTCCTGATGGTTCTGGTTCAGAGAAGGGTACAACTACGACCGGCTCTCCTGGTTGAGAAGCTGGAATAGAAATTGGTGCACGTTCTGGCTGTTCAACTGCAGGTTCTGGCAGAGTGGGTGCTTCAGGAGTGTTTGCTTCCGCGGGGGGTAGGGGAGGAGCAGCTTCTGTTACTGGTGGTTGGGATTCACCAATGGCAGAAGGTTGAGGAGGAGTGACAGCCGGCAGCGCTGGTTTGATGGGGCGTGGGGGAAGAAGTGGTCTGTGTGGTGGGGTGTAGAGTGGCCGGGGTTGGAGAACAGCATAAGACGTAGTTGCTGTTGCGGGTGGTGCAGCGGGAGTTGATAGTCCATCGAGAACGGGTGCTGGCGTTATAAGAGTCTCAGGGGCAGCAGTTACAGGACCAGTCACCGGCGTTGGTCTCCCCGGTAAAAGTAACCGCCTTTCTCCATAAATCGGCTGTGGCCTTTGAACCCGCACGTTTGACGTCCCATGGTACGAATATCCTCTATTTGCCTGGCCAACTGTCACTGCAAGATGGACATAATTCACAAACACTTGTAAACAGAAGAATATCAAGCTTATCAAAACCATGTAACATAGCAGGACCGACATCGTAACTTACCAGCCACTACCAATGGTAGTATTAATAATAATTTTGTCCGGAACATGTTTGTGGTGTGGTTTGCGAGAGGTGTTCCCGGTGTGACAGTGCGCACCTTATTGTAAATAGTGCCCTATTTTCTTATGTTCTTAAATGGAACACGCTAATGTTACCGTTATCAAATTGATTGGAATCTAATTATTTTTTATTTTAAAATATAGTTACTGATTATTAAATTCTTTTTTAATGATGAACTTTGATAGTTGCGGTTGATACTGTTAATAATGTTCATTCCTGATAATACATAGATATTTTTACCTTAATGTAAGTAGATCTGGTGCTTATTTTAGTGCTTTAATTATTTATCGACATTAAGCACCTTTAATATTGAAACAATGAAATGCATCCTTCCATCCTTCATAGAGTTTTCCAGCTTTTGAAGTTTTTTTTTTTTTCTGTGGTTATCGCAGTTAGGTAAGGTTAGACCTCGGATTACAGACGGAATGGTTACTAATTACAGGACGTGCTTGTGTCCTGTACGAAAGAACGACCTGCTCATTATCAAGATGTTATCTTGGCTTAGTTGAAAAAAAAAAAAACACTTTTTTCAAAAAAAGAAAACACTACCTATTTGCTATGTAAATTACAGTGACATGAAGTTATTAGGTATTTTACGTTTATTTTCTCTTGACTGTACTTACCTGTCAAAAAGAGTAACCTAGTATAAAGTGGATAAGACAAAGTTTAAAACAGAAGACGAACTAGCAGGGGATCGAGGAGGGGGGTTGGGGGGCTTAGGGGATCAGACCAGAATAAATTTGTAAAATAAACAAATTAAAAAAAAAAAATTCAAGAAGAAAGTTGAAGCTGGCTCAAAAACTACCTACTACTACTGTACTAATCGTAGATAAATCCGTGGTACTACTGTTTTATTTACATACTAATGTGTTATATGGGATAATGGGACCACTTTGCAAGCTTCCTCTACCAAATAAAAACAGTCATCACGGGGAAATCGATGTACATATATTATAAAAAAATCCCGAATGTATAGGTAACCTCCTCCTTTTTTTGAAGTCGGTTAAAAAGGAATGGTTATTCATCGTCAACTTTGGGATCCACACACGATCCCAGGAGCAAGCCGTGGGCTATTTGATTTTGAGCAGCAATTTCTGCCTAGCATTTTCAAAATTTCCTGCCGTACGAAGGGATGTCGCATGCGAGCTGGAAAATAAGAACCAAGAATCCAATTACCGACATCCCCTCTACGATAACGACCTGCGTAGAGCGTAAAAAGCTTTTTACGCTCTACGCAGGCCATCTAAGGTCGATAAACAAGAGTTTTTATTTTAAGTAATGTTAGTTTTCGTCTAAATCTCCGAGCTAACTAGACGAAAACTCTTGTTTATCGATTTTATTCAATTTCGAGCGGCCATTGTTGTTTACATCTTTGGCAAATTTGGCGCGGTCGGACTTTGCTTCTTCTTGAGAAGCAAATTGTAAGAAGAGAAGCATCCACCACCTTCCGACTGCGTTAAACCCCAGGAGCATTTAACTCCCGGGTTTGATCTGCAGTGGCCTATATGGAAAACTCTCAATCGATTGCGTACCCAAGTAGGCCACTGCAGACACAATTTGTCGAAGTGGGGGATTACAGACCCATCCAACACCCAGGCCAGGGCGAGTGCTTTGCTTCTGACCAGACCATGCCCTACGTGCTGGTGTCTTAAGTGCACGTTCACCTCTGAGGATATACAGAATGCCACTGATGCCGCAATTTACGTGGCCACCCACTAGGATCAAACTATTAAAAAAAAAAACAGGTCAAGTGCGAGTCGGACTCGTGCACCGAGGGTTCCGTACAAATTTGTAGGTATTTAAATTATTTATCACGGTTTTTTTTTTTAATTTTATTGCTGAATGGGCCCGCTCTTGACCTCGATCACGCCTGATGGAATGCGATGGATGAGGTCTATGATGGAACGAGCGTGCCCAGAAGATGCCTAAGGCACTGGAACACCCACGCATCGCCAAAACACAGCAGGCTACTTGACGCCGGACTCCGGTGGGGGGGTGGTCGCAAACCAGGCGAGCGTTAGTCCTACCACCGCAAGGGAAAAATTGGCTAGTCAAATAAGGTGCTGGGTGTGACTGTCCAGGATGCGCCGAGCGCTCGGTTCAGTTGAGTACCGGGCCGCCTCCACGAGCGAGAAAATCGCGGAGATATTATCGTCGTGCCACGTATTTCGATACACCCTCTTAGAACGTGTCTCCACACGGAGATATCATCGCTGCGAAAATTTGATGACACTGCGAGACTATCGCCGCGATTCTCTCGATCGTGGACTGGCGGAACAAACTGCGCTACACGAGGAGGCTTCTTCATGCATCTTAAAAATAATGTAACTACTACGGTTTTCTGATTTGTTTCCTTTACTTGTGCTACATGACCTTGCTTCTTGCCTTTCAAGATTCTAGGTCAACGGGAAGTACCCTATAAATTTTGATTCCTTTGTGTGTCGAAATATATGTTTTTTGCGGCATAAACGGCCGTACCTTTTTTTTACATTAACTTAGAAGTTAGATATTTTTCACAGCTTCAAGACCTGGCACCTGGTAGACCTGGTTTTAATTTCAACTTGATACCTCCACACGTTCCCGAGAGAAAGGGTATTGACAGACAGACAGACGGACAACAAAGCGATCTTATAAGGGTTCCGTTATTTCCTTTTGAGGTACAGAACCCTAAAAACGAGTAAGAGTACCATCGACACGAAAAGAAGAAGAAGAATTTTCAGTGACCACGTGAACAGAACAGACTTTAACCCCGTTATTCATAGACGTTGCTAAAAGTTAAGTAGTGATTAGCGAGCGACTGTCTTACCATACATTTTTGACATTCAATTAAACGTCACTTAACTTTAACCATCGTTTATAAATAAACCCTCTTTGTACATAACTAGACTTTGTACATAACGAGAGCAGTGGTGGCCCAGTGGTAAAGGCCGCGACTTACGAGTTGTTGGTCGTAGGTTCGAACCCAGACAGGTGCTTTACTTTGTGTAAATTATTTCATCACCACTGCTCTCAAAAACGGTGAAGGAAAACATCGTGAGGAAACCGGCATGTCCTAGAACCAAAAATTCGAAGACATGTGACATCTACCAACCCGCACTGGGCCCGCGTGGTGGATTATGGCCCACTCCCTCTCACAGAGAGGCGGCCTGTGTCCCAGCAATGGGAACATTATCTTAGGCTGTTTATGTATGATGTATGTATGTACATAACTACCTAGTTCCATTATATCCACTGATATGTTATTTTACTGTTTTACGATTCCTGAGATTATTAAGCTATATCCTAGGAGCAGTTACTTATTGCCGTTGAGAAGGACATGACAAATTCGGATATGATTGGTGTAAAAACCGTTAAACCTTCTTCTCATTCAGGTTTTATTGTATGTGTGTAGTTGTTGGACAGTGTAGCTAAGTACAGCTAGAACATATTATACCTACCTACTTAGATAAATAAATCATAGTGTTAATTTTTCATAATTTCATGATTAATATTGCAGTGAACCAACCCAGTAGGGGTTGGTTCACTATCCGTAGATTAAACGCGGGATGTGGTGGATGTGCCAGACAAAAGAGATAGAACTGCGCTCATATTTTCAGTTTTCCTCGTCAAAACACTTTGACTCGTCAAAACAAATCATATGAGCACAAACTCGATGGGTTTACTAGTTGACACTGAAAAGTTCCACTATCCATCTCCTCAATCCACCATCAGACCCTCGACACCAAGTGCAATAGATTGGACTCGTTAAAAAAAAAATCATATAAGTACAAACTCGAGGGGTTTACTTAGCCACTGAAGATTTCCACTATCCACCTCCTGGCTCCATCATCAGATCAGCTCCAAGATACCAAATTATAGTTTTGTCTTCCGAACTACATATTATATATGTACAACGTTTCATTTCGATACGAAAATTAGAAGTAGGTTAAAATTGCCTACTAAGATTTTGTTAAGTACATTGTTAGTTATAAGTGAAGCTAATAGAAGCGATTCTAATTGAGAACCTCCTCCTTTTTTAAGTTGGTTAAAAATGAGCACCAAAGAATTCACAAACCTGTCTAGTAGTCTGTAGGTGGTTTAAATGGTTATTGCTATTACCATATCCCACACAATGTTAAATCTATTATATTCCGATTACCTTAATTGTTGTTTTAAAACATGTGTAAGTAGATACTTTAATTAAGTATTCCCATGCTCGTTATTTATTGACAAAAAAGATACAAAGGGCAATTTGTTACTTTCTATAAAGTATGGTGATTTTATATTGGCAAGAGCAATTGCAATTATGCAAGTTCTTCTGTTATTGAGATGTATAATATTCATCAGTTTGTATTTATTTTCATAATGTTACGTCATTGTGATTTATATTTACATCTCAATGTGTTACTTTAAATTATATTGAGGACGCGGACGGTCTATCTACTGTAAAAAGTCAATATTGTCCTACTGACTGTCGCCATTTCCTAGGTAGGTACTGAGGAAAACTTAGGGACAGAACAAGTTATTACATATAAAATATTTATTAAATAGTAAAAATACATAGAAATCAAAGCGGAACATGACGCCACACGTAACACTTATTGAGGTTTGGTTTCGTCCAATGAGGTGATACCGCAGTTGACATAATCGGCGTCTACGCAGCGACCCAAAGCTGGGTCGAAGGCGAGGCCTTCGTCGCACGACAGCAGTCGAGCGTGGCCTTTCACGCACGAGAAGAAGTAGTAGCAGTTGCCCTGGTATCTGCAAGGGAGAAAAAAACGTTAGGGAACATAATTATGGAGACTGCTGAAGTGAGGAATAAAACTACTAACCAAAAACCAAATGCTAAAGAACCAGTCTTTTCCATTAGTGGATCATACTAAGAGGATCAGATTGGAACAACTCTTTGTTTTGGATGTGATGACAAATTTTAAGTAACTGGAAAAAGATATCTAGTAATTCAAAGTTTCATTAGATTTTCTTATAAGTATGAGTAAAATTAAGTATATTACTTGTAGTTAAAGATATTGTCCAGAAGCTTGCCGTTGGCATCAGTAGGGGCAGCCGGGCAAGAGAATCCGAGGAACTCTGAAATGTACAAGAATAACTATAATTAACGTTATTACACAGTAAATGTAATAAATAAGATATTTACACTCTAGTAGCATGTAGACGCGAAAGAAGCTACCTCATGCATCGCACAAGACAAGAAAACCCTAAAAATGAAAATAACACAGGTTACGATGCTCAGAAAAATTCAACAACAAGTAAGACTATAGAATTTATAGTAAATCATTACTCCCAACCATCTTTTTCGACATGCACGGGATATTGAGCATTCTTCTGAAAGATTACAAAGTTTAATGAGGTATATATACATACGCTCAGCGTTGCAAGCGGCGACCTGCTCGGGCCAGTCACAGCGGGCGGTGTCGGGGTTGAAGGCCAGGCCAGTGGGGCAGACCATCTCTATGGCCTTGCCATCCACACACATGCGATACTGGCCGCAGTTGTCAGCGGTGGCAACAGGCGACGCGAAGTAACCGTACCGGTGGGGACAGTCGGCTGTGGGCTGGGCTGGCTCTGGATGAAAAGAAATTGTTTGTTTAGATTTCGATCGTGTAAATGTATACAAATCGGGTAACTAGAAGCAAACCGTTCAAGCTTCTGTTATCCGAAATGTGGTTTCCCCCAGTTTTCCCCTTATTTAAATGAAAGGCTCATTATTAGCTTTCCGCTTTATGTTTATCATTAAAACAAAAACTTTGGCTTGGGTGTGGAATCATATTTGTCATGATATAAATGAACCTCATCTACTGATCCACCGGGATGTCATGTCGGTCCTGTGTTAGGTACTTACGGGCAGAACCACGCCCTACGCAAGGCACGTCCATGGGGTATCCGCAGGGGTAGCCGGGCCATTTAGCTTCAGGGTTGTAGTGGAGGCCGTCTGGGCAGGACTTTTCTTCGGCGACGAATTCCTGTGCATATAACGAATTTGTGACGCCAAATCCACCGTAAACCTACTGGGAATAAAAGGTCCTAGAACTGAGCCCTGGGGCACGCTTCTAAAGATTATACAGATGTCCTTCACTTTCAGTTATATTTTTAGATAACTGCTAACTTATGAGTATATTAGAAAAATCATAAGGAACCTTCCATAGGAATTTGATTGTAAAAATCACTGTTTTTTGTTATGTGGCTTTTTAACAAAGAGTAATTAATAATTATCAACGTATAGCAGAGCCACTCTCTATGGGAATCATTTCTCTTCTTGTGGTAGAATTAAGGACTGTCAAGATTCTCTCTTCTGCCTACTGCCTCGCGGAATACAGTGGTGATGTGAGGTTGTGTTGGAATACTTACAGTGCACTCTACGTAGGAGTCACAGCTAGCGTCCACCTTGTAGTATGCATTTCTCTTTTTGCAGATAGCGTTCCGAAGGTCAGAGGACTTGTCGGTGGATACCTGAGCCTGAGCGGTGCCTGTTTGGTGGAAAATTTATTAGATTATTTGGACTCCCGTCGTAATCAGCTCGTTGATCATACCTTTACATATTTTCATTGAGTTAATAAAAAATATAGTACCTAAAGCCAATATTGTTGTTGGTGTTGACTTATCGTTTTTCTGCCTGACAATCGGTTTAGCACTTGTTTAATTAAATATTGGTTAGGTTAGCAATTTGGAAATGTTACAGTTATTAACATCTAACTGTAGTCAACCTTCAATGTGCTCATACGCAACTGCAGTTGCCTCTACCGATCACGATGGCGCGTGCCACCCTTGCTTGTGCATGAGCACTTCGATTTGTGGGTCGATACATACATTATGATGCAAGAATAATATTTTGCAACAGATGATTAGATGGAATATTTTATTTATATATTTACATTTTTCTCTTGAAACTAATGCAATGTAAATAGATTAATTAAACAATCAAATGTTACTTACAGGCAGCTACGAACACCAAGGCGACACACGGGTAAGAAAACATTTTAGTTTCTTCAAGTTGCTTTCCTGATGCGGAACTCCCGAATGGTGATCTGACATCGTTCCAATTACTTTTTATACCAAAATATGTTATCTTGATTAGATAAGTAATTGATTGATTAACTACTGAATAGTTAATGATACAAAAAGTTGAATTACTGCGGTCTTTCTTAATGTAACAATTGTGATAAAAACACGTTTCAAGTTTGAGATATTTTATTGTAATATTGTAACAAAACATTCAACATTACTTATTAATTGATACCATAATTTTTGGTATCGGAACACTACGTCAAAGACACAGATGTAGTACCTACTTACAAGAAGTACAAGTTACTAAAGTACAAAATGGTGATGCAGGTTGATACTAAGCTTTTATCATTAAAGTATAAAAATTAAAAAAAAAAATGTAGCTTAACAGTTATGCTTATGACAAATCTTACACTAGAACTAGATTCTTATATTTTTACTTGCGGCACAATCGCTTGATACAAAACGGAAACAGGGTGGAAGATAAAAATCACTAAAAATAAAAAACACAAATAAAAATACATGAATATTCTATGACTTCATAACACAGACGCTGTGGTAACTCAATTGTTAGTTTAAGACTAGAACGACTTTCAAGACACACCTTGCCAAAGATGTAAACAACAATGGCCGCTCGAAATTGAATTAAATCGATACACAAGAACATTTATTTTAAGTAATGTTTGCTTTCGTCTAAATCTCAGAACTAACTAGACGAAAACAAACATTACTTTTTTTACGATTTTATTCAATTTCGAGCAGCCATTGTTGTTTACATCTTTGGCAAATTTAGCGCGGCCGAACCTTACAATGGAAATTCCTTTCATTTTAACTATTCAAACCAATGAAGCAATGGATTAGCAATGTCCTTCAAAATCCTTCAAATTACGATTGAAAGTGCCTTATGCGATTGCTTGGAGTGTAGGTCATGTCCCAAAGGCTGAGCATCAAAGATCAAATGTGATGCAGAGGGTGCGAGGTTATTTGTATAGTTGACTATCCACTATTTTTGCGCACAAATTGTGCTATGCGCATGTCCTTATTGTTTGACCACGAGCCGATGCGCCTATAGCACAGTTCGTGCGCGTTGGTCGTGCACACCCAACTTTACGCTAGTTTAAATTAGTATCGGGTCTTGTGGGTGATTTTCGTGCTGAACTCCAATTCTTTGGCGAGGAGATGGGTGGCTGTCTCCCTGGCGCGAGCAGCCTCCTTCCTGATTTCTGCGGGGCAGGCGGGCACCTCATCAGCCGACTTGCAGCTGTTGGTCAGCTCATCGTAGCCACTGTTCTTACCACAGAACATCACGCGTGGCTTCGTGCCTAAGCAGAGGAAGTACTTCTGGCAGTCGTTGTCGGCACTGTAATGTTTAAATGACGTTAGTTTAACCTTATTTTAGACTTTCAAGTGAACGAATAGCTATATTCTAACAAAGACGATGTGATGTTATGAAACTTTATACAAAACTTATAGTTAACTAATCTTAATTCAAATCAATTTCTAAATCGAGATACATGACTGGGCATAGTGCTAGAATACAAATCCTAGTTCAGAATTGAATGCTGAAATTTGTTTTGATAATGTTGAAATGTACCTTAACACCATCAACTCGTATTCTTGAAAATGATCAAAACGAACTTCATTATCAAGCGTTTCTCCCTAGCATCAAAGCGATTTTTCCCTTAAAGTACCCCCGTATTGCCGTCTCCATGAGCGAGAGAATCGCGGCGATAGTCTCGCCGTGCCATCAAATTTTCGCCGTGTGATGTCATGGCCTGATCATAGAATTGATCATTTCATGAAGTGTTCGGCCATTTCATGAAGAGCTCGAGAATTTCATGAAATGGTCGCATTTCTTGAAATGTTTCACTGTCTATTGGCCACATCATGATGTGGTCTGGCCACATCAATGATTACTCAACGTTTGACGATATGAACAATTAAAAGCACGACTACTTCATGATGTGGCCAAACATTAGTGATCATATCGTAAAATAATTAGAATATCCGTCGGTAGAGGCGTTGATGTCGGTTTCCTCTGTGGGTTCCCTATCCATTTGCATAAAATTTTAAGACCTAATATAATTTGGCATACCTACTTTTGTTTCTCCTAATTATATTTTCGCTTAACAGCTTACGCATAATTTCTCTAACCATAATAATGATTAAGCATAATATTCTAGGGCATAAATTTAGCATGCACGTTTTATTTCTAACGACGTCAGGTCGACGGAGCCTCGCTGCGCGTGGCTCCTATTTTTGTCTGCAGGGTTCAAAGGAACCTAACGTTGCGTAGTAACGTCGTTTAGTATTATGCGAACCCTAAATTCATGATATGGCCAAACGTCGAATGATATATCATTAAACGTTGACTTTTAAACGATATGGTTAATCTTAGCTGGCCATTTCATGATACGCAACCATTTCATGAAATGACCGAACATTTCATGAAATGATCAATTCTATGATCTGGCCACGACATATATGTGTAAGTCTTGTTTTTTTTACTTATCAGACTATACTTGAACTTTGCTTTAGTTGACGGAAGAAGCTCATTGAATTTTTGCATCCAATCTAAATTATTACCATGGTCAAGAAATACATTAAGCTGTACAATAAAATTTGACATTGCAACGCCGAGGTCGTAATCTGGGAAAAATCTACAAGACCAGACATAAAAAAAGAAGATTTCGCAGATACTTATAAAAACTGGCACGGCAAGAATGTGTAATATAGGCAACTAGGCACTATATTATCATACATCATAAGAGGATGTGAGCAACCACTGGTATTTCTACTAACGAGGTTATATAAGCAAGGTCACCGCTCATCTGCTGACATTTAAACATGCGCTGACATCGACTGACCGGTCGCCTATTAGGTAACCAGTTCTTGGCATTTCAATATCTATCACTTTAATAATAGTCGGGGTTTTGTACATATATTAAGTATTGCATGTATTTATGTCATGCATACCTGTAGAATCTGTAGCCGGCAGCGGAGCCTAGCTCCCTTGATTGTGGAACCTCTGGGCAGCGGAAGCCAAGGAAAGCTGAAAATAAAGTCAATTGCTTATTAGTTAAAAGAATTTGGGTCGGATTTTGAATAAAATAAACAATAAGCAGGTCGGTACAGGTAAGTATATTATAGAAGAGTCTTAGTAACCTGAGACCTTCCCTCTGTTATTATCGAATTTTACGACACAACTTTCATAAGTGGTAAATGTTTTCACAATCTGGTGTGTGCTCATAACATACTAACTTGAGGAATCTCAGTTACGACACCGCGTGTGCCAGTAAATTAGATAAATCAGTAGGAAAAAAAAGATTGAAATAAATATATTTTATATGTAAATTTCATATTATAAAAAATAAAATCCTTCGAAAGTAACATCAACATTTTTGTTGCCACGGACAAGGATGCAGATTAAAAATTTAAATGAGCAAATTAACAATAATATTTCACATGCAGATTTAAACTTGTCTCGGGAGAAAAGTCAGTGGTGACTATATGGGGCGCCTCTACGAATGGCGATTCTATAATAATATAGATTAACCTACGTATGAAGAATCCTGAGCTGTCTGACTCGCTACCCTCTTCCTAACTGGCTAATATTTTGGCAACGCCATAATATAAACTATTCTTCTACAGGGTGTTACGGAAAGGGTATATCAATACAAACGGGTTGAAGAGTGTATCTGGTCTAGAATCGCTGTACAAAATTTCAGCTCAAAAGCATTAACTTTGAAAATGCTTCATATTTTTTTATTTCGACATCACGGCGCTGCACTGGCGCGCGGCGGCGTGAGGTGCGTGTACTAGGCGCACAGACACACTACAGATAATGGATAATGACCCTCGTAGTGCGGTGACACGTTTGTTATGATTTCAAATTCATCGAAATAAAAAAAAAATTAAGCATTTTCAAAGTTACTGCTTTTGAGCTGAAATTTTGTACAGAGATTTTAGACCAGATACACTCTTCAACCCGTTTGTATTGATATACCCTTTCCGTAACAACCTGTATAGGTAAAGATCGAGCCGGCGTGGCGGGGTAATTGCGTACCACACTAACAGTAGCAATGGCTTTCATTTTGACAGTTCAACAACGACAGCAGCGAGCAGACTTTTTCGAACATAATTATGAAGTAATGGATTAACAATATCCTTCAAAATGATTCAGATTGAAATTGATATTGTGTTACACAAGGGTACGGGGATATATTTTATTTTATTTACTTGGGAAAAAAAATATATAGCAGAAGATGGATTATATTCTTACCTTCAGCATCGCAGTCTTCAACCTCATCGGGCCAATCGCAACGGTAGGAAGTGGAGCTCCAGGCCAGACCCTCGGGACATTGGAAGTCGTAAGCTACTCCGTTGACACAGTTCCTGTAGAAGCTGCAGTTGCTCCTGTCTCCGAGCTTGTAGTAACCGAACTGGTGCTCGCACAGCGCAGTTGGCTGGGCAGGCTCTGGAATAATTAAAAAGACATTTGACACATGCACACGGAATTAATTAAGTATTCAGTATTATTACATATTACATCATCAGCCTATAAACTTCCCACTGCTGGGACACCGGCCTCCTCTCTTTTTGAGAGTGAGTGGGCCGTAATCCATCACGCAGGCCTGTGCGGGTTGGTAGATGTCACGTCTCTTCGAATTTTAGGTTCTAGGACATGCCGGTTTCCTCATGATGGTTTACTTCTCCGTTTTGAGAGCAGTGTTGGTGAAATAAACTACACGACGTACAACTCGTAAGTCGGGGCCGTTACTACTGGACCATTTGATTACAGCTCTGTATTGTTATTATTTTTAAAGTTTGGGATTGACCATTGAATAAATAAAAGCCAGATCATTGGAAAAAATATCGAATCAATTGTTTGATACGCGTAGCTCTATATACGTGTCTATTTAATTAAATCATTGAATTTATAACGGTGTGAGGTTATAGTTCAAATAGGTTATGTTTAGGTAATGTGTTACTGGTTGAAAATGTCAAAAGGTAAATTAGAAATGGTGTATGAATCTTCAGAAACAACTCGCACCACTCGACTTTAGAATAGTGTATCTATTCTTTAAATAAGCTTTTTCGCGATGAAACCTTCACCTATCGCGGTTG
This sequence comes from Amphipoea lucens, assembly GCA_947508005.1. Classification (NCBI taxonomy): domain Eukaryota; kingdom Metazoa; phylum Arthropoda; class Insecta; order Lepidoptera; family Noctuidae; genus Amphipoea; species Amphipoea lucens. Next base: position 15,296,155 of record OX382359.1, read on the forward strand.
CCTTCAAAAGTTTATTGAATTTATGTAATACACAACAAATCAAATCAAATAGTACGCACCTGGAAGAAGGAATATATTGTAGAATCGAGTGTAAAATATTTCTGAGTACCTACCTACATCTAAAATCAGCAAAGATACAAGGCGTTAAGAAGAATAAGATCAGTTATCGGATTAAGAAGTCTGCGATAATCAACATTTATTTCTGATCATGACATTATGAATTTTTAAAACTCAAAAAAAAAAGCCTGTAAATTAAACCATTTTTACAGGCACTTTTGAATTGTCAAAATTAAATAGTCGGTCAGAAAGTTGAAGCTAGTTGCCCATTCCAAAACGTAGATCTCTATGGAGAAGAACGCGCAAGAAACTGCAAGGACACTCTTTTAAATCAAGATATTACTAAATCCTGGGTACATTATTATTGTTGCTTCTTTATATGAGAACAATGTAAAAAAAACAAGCGAAGAAACAATTCAAAAATTAAATGTAAGATTAAAAATAAGCCGTCTCAACCGACGGCGCCCGTTCACGAACATTTATTACTGCCAGTTTTAGTAAAAATGGGCATAAGTTCATCACAATGACATGTGTGGTATTTACCTCGGTCACTGCCAATTTTTCAATCGTTGGATGAAATTGATCGGAATTATTTCATAACAGTTTGGCGATAGACTATACAGTTAAACATCAGCATATACCATCTGCTATTCAGATATTCCTAGTGCAGACATCAATCTCTCACAAACGAATGTCCCGTAGTTTGTAAGCTTGGTTAAAAAAAAAATAGATATGAAATATTTCGGGCCACGCATTGGGGTCACGAGAATTTTTTAGCGACTTGCAGGAAGCACTTAGACTACCGCCGCTGGTTAAAATATAAACTCATATTTTACTCACGTAGGGAGGCGGATCGTTCGAGGCAATCATATTCATTGGGATACTGGCACGGGTACCCGGCAGCTTCGGGGTTGAAGCGAAGACCATCGGGGCACAATCTTTCTTCCAGAGTTCCGTTCTATGAACAAATACAGATAAATCATCACATCTGACTAAAAAGGTGGTGACTACTGTAGAGAAAAATAAGAAGACATGATCCAAATTCAAGTCAAAATCAAATCATTTATTTCAAACTAGCTGACCCGGCGAACTTCGTGCCGCCTCAGAATCAATAAAAACGAATGTATGAGAAAACGAATTATCTTCATAATGATTTTTTTCGTGAAATTTTCTCCCGTTTCATAGTTATTCTGCTATTCGGGTCGGGGACAAATCCAACAAATCAAAGATCATAAAAATCCACTCAGCCGTTCTTGAGTGTATTTAATGGTGTAATTAACCCGACTTGGTTTCACTTATAATTCAAATAGCCATATAATCTAGACGCGGCGGCCAAAAGCACTTAAGTCAAATCATTTTGCATGCGAAAATGACTTAAGTTCTTATGGCTTGCATATAAGTCAAATCTTTTTGGATACCAAAAATATTTGACTTAAGTGCTTATGGCTTCCGAGTCTAGTATAAAAAGGCACTATTGAACGTAAACATTTACAAAAAATAGAATTGATTCTAGTCGCCCCTTCCAAAAGATCGTTTCGTATGGAGAAGAATGGGCAAGAAACCCTACCGTTACTCTTTTTAAATTATATTAAATTAAATAATAAGAAGTTGGAGAGTTAAAATAATCACAGAATATAAAATCAATGTCACCAGAATTATATAATTAAATAAGAAGTTTGGTACGAATTTTATAGACTCTAGGTTGTCCTATGGAGCAGGACCAGCATGTTAAATTGCCAAGCATTCTTATCTTGTATTTATGCGTAATATGATGATAATGATAAAGATCTATCTGTTTTATAGAGTATTACAATAAGGTAAGTATCTCCATCATGATCATGCTTGACAAAGAGATTGGTGACCGCAGTAATGCACTAGAGGATTCTGTTGGCCATTCTCTTGACCCAATAATGGACAAACTATTTTCACTAAGCTGTTTTGATCTGATATGTAATGTCACGGGTCAATCGCTTATTAGACGATCTTAAGCATTCCTAAGCATGTCAAACTTTCCTCAAAACATAATTAAATATACTATTATATCATTCAAATATTACTGATGATCGATATTGAACTCTCTCAAGCTCATTTCGTGTTTGCAGATGAATGAATTGAGAGAGAGATGATGAATGAAAATTCCATGTTTCTACAACTAAAGCGAGAACTAGACAACAGAGTTCAAGATATTTGAAAGGTACTTTAGGGGAAGTTTAATCATTCCACGGAGCTGGTGACATTGAAAATAATTTTACGGTTAGCGTTTTAATAATAAGAGTCGCAATATCCGTGTAGTAACACTTAATAGTAATCAAAGATCGGCTACTCATCTCAAATCCCACATTCATATCACGTTTAGCAATAACGCGAACTTTATTACCAGAATCTGTGATTATTAAGTGAATTATTCATGAGAGGAGACGCATGATTACACACAAAAGAATGGAGCCTATGTCAGTGCCTTTGTAGTAAGCAGACTTTAATGTAGTCACGACCTATTTTAAAAGTAAGATCCCAGTCTGTGTCAACACTTTCCCACGTACATGACCATGGGTGAATAATTTAGTGCAGAGGTTCACGTTGATGGAGATTGATGTGTCTGGGATCAAAAAACAACTTGGAGTGTGAATTGTAAGGTTAGAGAAAGACGGTAGACGAAGGACATCACACTATCACACTAATATTATAAAGGCGAAAGTTTGTGAGTGTGTTTGTATGTTTGTTACTTCTTCACGCACAAACAGCTGGACTAATTTTGATAAAATTTAATATGGAGGTAGCTGACACCCTGGATTAACACATAGGCTACTTTTTATCCCGATATTCTCACGGGATCGATACTTATGCGGGTGAAACCGCGTGGCGCAGCTAGTAACTTTATAGTCCGGTTGCCGCTGCAAGATTGCTTACCCCATTGAGTTAAAGGAAAATACTGCCTTCCAATAAAAAAGTCAATATACCTACTTACTTATTAAAAAAAATAATCTGCGGCTCAGAAATGTACTTACAACGCATTCAGTGTATCTGTCACAGCTGCCAGGCACGGGGAATCTTGGGTTCAGTTCATTGCAGGCTGCAGCAGAATTAACTGCCGCTTGGAGCTGCTGCCTGGTCTGCTGGTTCTGATTCCTAGAGTAGGAACCAGGGCTGGGACTGGCGCCGAAGCCTCCGAACTGGGCGACCGCTGTTAAAGCAAGAAGTAAATTAACATTTTGTTCAGAAAAAAATGGAGACAATTGATGAATGAGGATTCGGTCAGTTTATATATATTTTTGCATACAACTTGACGTGGTGACTAGAATACAATTATTTGTTGTAGTTCGTATTACAGTATGTATGCAATACACGTCTTAGAATTTCAATGGTAACACTGAAGCTAAGAAACTAGGCTAGTATATAGTTCCTATTATGATATGTGACTCATCGGAAGACATTATAATGTAAATTTTCACAAGTAAAATTATGTAAACTAGGAATTGAATGTCAGTCTTTGTAGAACAAAAGACAGTTTGTCCATTTATTTTTGCAAAGACTTAACGGGTTTTCAAGCCGGACAAAAAATACATAGAAGTTCATTTCTTAGGCGTTATGGAGACTGGTACATACATAACATAACTGGTACATAATTGGTGGAAAACTCCCAATATTAGGATCCTGACGACTGTTTCTTAGTCGAGGTAGATACAGATTGGCTCCGCAGATTAAAACTGTGAAAGCGGAACGCCTGCAGCTGACACATCATGTATGTAATATGTCACGAATTGCATCATTTGTTTATTCATAATATGCGAAATTCTTAAGAATCCTTACAGCATCCTATACTATTAGTCACTGTACCAAATCTTTGGTATGAGTAGTCAGAATTTTCAGAAATTTCTTCATGTAGTCTCTTTATCATCTCTACGCATTTGGTAATTGCCGAATCTCAGTTTTTGCCTCAGATGTGATAGCCTGCATTGACCCTATTAACACTGATACCTATTAACACTGTAATTTCAAAATATTCTAAAAGCTAATTATTTATTTATTTTTTGTTTTTATAATATGCTTTCTTGTTTGCTGTCTAGCTGGTTCTTCTCCATAGGAATCGACCGATTGGAACCGTGCACCTAACTTCTGACCTTTCATAAGTGCCCATGTAGGCTTATCAGAAATAAAATATTTTGATTTGATATGATTAGATCTTATACCGCTTGGTAGGTACTGGCAATAAAGATCTTCGTACGTTTTGTTCACTCTTAATGTACCTATTCGTCAGCGTTTGCCACAGCTGCAGATTATTATGGTGTAATAATCTAATCGCCATTTAATTCTATAAGCCTTGCGATAATCATCAATAACTTAAAAGGTTTATTGATATGCCACATTATTAACGCATTAGTGACCTTTTGCAAGTGATTATGTTATAACAACGTAATATTACCAGGTCACAAACTTCTTAATTTGGCGAGCAGGTTAACAAAATGTTATTTACATAATATATAAGCTAACAGACTTGAAATAACAATATGTACATGTATATAAAACAAAACAAGGGTAAATAATCATAGGGCAGCAAACAATCGTCCGCATTGCTGTTAGCGGGGAAAGTGCCCAAAGGTTGGCAGCATTGCCACGTTGTACGGCGATGCTGATCCTTTGGCCAAAAAATAGGCCAGCCCTGTGGTCACGTGGAGAGTCGACCAACAAACTAAATGTTATGTAATAAATGAAGGATGTCTTTTGACATCCTTCATACATACTCACTTAAGAATTCGCTTTTGCGAATTCTTAAGTGAGTTAATAATAATTATCTAGATCCTCATCCTCCTCTGACCTTGGAGGTCATAATTTATTCGAATAGCCACAGATGCATTTTATTTTATTCACGCTGATGTTATAAAAATTGGCCGTTTTACGACATATGTAGGTTCTGTGAAGAAATACACAATTTTCCATGGATAGCTAAAGTGAGCAAAATATTTCAAAATACTAAGCTGCATAAACAAGCTATTACTTTTACAAACAAGACGTTTAAGCTTAAGTAACGATCACTGCTGTGGCCATGTGAACTATTGACTCTTTAAGAATATTAAATACTTAGTTATATTTTCCAGTAATAAATTAAGTTTAGGATAAAAAATCATAAAGGCTTCTTTGGCCTACTAGAACAATACTCAAGCATTAATTTATTGATCAAATCTGACAGACAGATAGGTACACAAGTATATGAAATTTAATATGAGATGAGAGCTTTATAATTCGTTCTAATCATGGAAATATTAGATACCTACCATAGATATAATAACAACATATTTTCGTTAATTATATCAATCCGTTTTTGATCCGTTTCTTTTATGACATTTAATTATGACTCTAACATCTGGTTCAGCTAACGAAGTTACATATTACGACAAACGGTATCGTTGACGCGTGTAAGTTTACTTTTTTTTATCAGTACCGAAATAGTCTTGACCGAATTTGGATAATTTTGGATGAATCAAACTCTAAGCATTTATTTCAATTAACCATTTACACCCACTTTTGAATTGTAAAGGAGTCGGTAAATTAGTCAGAGGGTTGAAGCTAGTTGCCCATTCCAAAACGTTGATCTCTATGGAGTAGAACGGGCATAAAATTCCAAGGACACTTTAAAATCAAGATATTAAAAAATCCTGTTCACATTATTCTTCTTGCTTATATTTAAGGTCCCATTAAAATGGATGGACAAACTTTTAGAAATCATTCAGACCACCAAAATAAGGACGATGGTAAAAAAAATATACATATAAGAAAAACGCATTAGATATTTACAAGAAAAATAATAAGCAGCTAACGAAAATACACTAATGTGCCGGCAATTTATTATTTTAGGTTAAAATAAAATCACTTTAATCAGTGTTTTTTTTGGGTGCATATATTTGGTTAAACGTACCTACTGAGCGCTGTGTTAAAATTTGTCCATCTATTTTAATGGGGCCCTGTATATGTGAGAACATTGTAAAAAAAACAAAACAGTATAAAACCATTCAAAATGAAATAAAGACACATGGGTAAATTAGTTATAGGTATTTCGTATGTACGTAGCGTAGACGTGCTAGTATTCAGGTAGATACGAGGTAAAAAACGAGTTACCTGACAAACAAATTATACTGCAAAATAGATTGAGGTAAGGGATTTTATTTTCACATAGTCAAAGAACAGCAAAAAAAAATAATAATTAAAACGCCTTCCTTATAAAACATCGTACTTTAGGTACGATGTTTATGTACGTACGTACCTACGTGCATTCTTTAATCCCAACAATTGTTTAATTATTAATTAAGTAGTTAAAAGCATGAAACAATGGTTTAACACTTTAATCTTACCTATTGTTAACCTTTAACTAGCCGGTAAAACAATTCCGTCTTTAATTAGTTGTTAAAAACCCGTTTAATTAATTACAGGTAGCAGGAAATATAGTCACCCCTAATGAAATATTTATACGACACGTGTCGATATAATTAATTAATTAATGGGAAAACGAGCTCATTTGACTTTATAATAGTGAGATTATATTGCACAGAGCTTGCACTGAAACGTGCGTATGTATTATGGTCTATTAACATGTAAGATAATTGCACTTTTCCTGAGAAAGAAAAATGTGAACTTAAAAAAAGTTATTTTTCCTAAAAAAAGCACTTGCGATTTTTTTTTATCCATTTCATAATAGGTACCCTACCATCGTTTCTTGTTGGTATAGGTATTGAAGATGAAAGAGACTTAAAAAAAGGTACATAAGTACTCACCGAAGCCGAAGAGGCACGCAAACACTATCAAAGTCTTGTCCATGCTGTATGCTACCCCGTACTGATGTGCGCACGAGTGTCGCTCAGGTATTGAATGGGCGATAGCTGCCGACCTTGGGGACGCACCGGCCGGTGTTGAAACCCGCTCATCTCCGTGTAGGTAACATCAGCACAGAACTCTAATCGGAGCTAGAAGCTTGACAGGTTCCCACCTGTGATAGGACTTAATTGATGATCTGCCATTATTCTATTAGTGTAACGAATAAAGCAATTAATGATAATAAAATACTAGTTCAACTATTTCCGATTAGTGGTTATTAGCACTAACGTGTACCGGATGACGCAGCGTGAGTAGGTCTCCCACACGGTGGAATTCCATAACGTACACACAAACTAAAACATTACACACAACACTATATTAAATACAAATGTATAATAAAAATAAAAAAAGACACAGGAGCTCATTGGGCATCAAAAAAATAAAAATAGAAAATAAAATACTTATTTCTTTTCGGAAAATGTGCGCTTCTTATGTAGAACACGGTTTTTATCCATAGCAGACTCATTACCTACAATGTCTAACAGGAAAAATGCTCGAAGAAATTATAACTTTTCAATACAATACGATCAGCCTATATTGTCCCATTGCAGGGAAACGCCTCCCTTTTCTATTTTCCAGTCAACTCGATCTTGAGCCAATATGGACAAGTCCCACCTATAAGCCCCCGCATACAGCATTGGCTAATGTTTCAGTCGCGAGCTTGTGCTGTAATTTGCTTGCGGGATTAGAGGTGCAAGAAATGTATAGATTCTATGACTGTTATTCAATTTAATATATCAAGCACTACTATGGTAAAGTAATTCTCAGGCTGGTATAATAGTTTATACCATCCTGAGAATTTATTTCTGACTAGCTTCTGCCCGCGACTTCGTTCGCGTGAAAGGGGTTTGAAGGTTTTGGCCCTAAAATCAGCCGCCATTTTGATTTTTTTTCAGAATCGCGGTGCACAACAAAAGTTATATATTTAGATAGAGGACACTTATACAAACAAAAAATGTTAAACAACATAATATCCTAAAGCGTCAGGTTTCGGAGTTATTCACCGAAATATAAGTCGAAAACAACAAGGATTTTTTTTTTTTTTCCCTCCAGGTAAGCATATTGAACTATTGAGGTAATAGAAACGTTATAAAACCTTTATGGAGAAGAAACAAATGAAGAATAGACATTTTTTAAATAAATAATTAAGCACGGCAATTTATAGTTCGTTTTTTAATCCCAGAGACTAATCTGACAAGTGTAATGTCAAACTTCTATACTAAAAAAAAACGAAAACACAAAAGACTTAAATGTCAGATTACTCTGGGATAAAAAAACGAACTATAAATAGCCGTTTTTAATTATTTATTTACAAATACATAGTCTATTCTTCATTTGTTTGTTCTCCATAAAGGTTTCATAACATTTCTATTATCTCAATAGTTCAATATGCTTACCTGGAGGGAAAAAAAACAAAAAAATCCTTGTTGTTTTCGAATTATATTTCGGTGAATAACTCCGAAACCTGACGCTTTAGGATATTATGTTACATAACATTTTTTGTTTGTATAAGCGTCCTCTATCTAAATATGTTACTTTTGTTGTGCACCGCGATTCTGAAAAAAAATCAAAATGGCGACCGACCTTAGGGCCACCCTCCATACAAAAATCTTCTAACCCCTTTGTACCTACTTTCCTCTAAAAATTTCGAAAATGTTTGTTTATGATCTTTATCAATTATTTAGATAAATAAGTATTCGGGCCAATTTTTAAGTTTTTTTTTTTCAAGTAAACTGTATCCCCGCTTTTCACCCCCACAGAGGTGGAATTTTGAAAAATCGTTTGGGATGTGTTCATAACTTGACTCAAAGACCCTTACGTAAAATCCACCCGTTAAACTTTATTATTACTGAGCCAAATATTGCCAAGTTTCAAGTTTATTAACCAAATGAATAAGATTTTTCATATAAACTGTATCCCCTCTATTTATCCACATAGGGAGGGAATTTTTAAAAATCGTTTGGAATATATCTATAACTTGACTTAAAGATTATATTTATACTCACCAATTTTCCAGCTAATCAAGCCACGTAATAAAATACTCCCCTGTGATATTGACTACCCCTCTTCACCCCATTAGGGGTAGATTTTCGAAAAACCCTGAACCACTTTATTATTTATTTTGGTCTTACATACTGAGTTTCGAGTTAAATGGACCGCGCATTAAAATTCTTCCATACTAAATTTGACAGCCTCAATCTCCCTTTAGGGTAGTTTAGAATTCCAAAAAATTACGAACTTTATAATTTACTTAGATAAGTATTTGTGCCAAGTTTTAAGTTCAAAGGGGTTAGAAGGTTTTGGCCCTAAAATCAGCCGCCATTTTGATTTTTTTTCAGAATCGCGGTGCACCACAAAAGTTATATATTTAGATAGAGGACACTTATACAAACAAAAAATGTTACATAACATAATATCCTAAAGCGTCAGGTTTCAGAGTTATTCACCAAAATGTAAGTCGAAAACAACAAGGAATTTTTTGTTTTTTTTTCCTCTAGGTAAGCATATTGAACTATTGAGGTAATAGAAACGTTATAAAACCTTTATGGAGAAGAAACAAAAGAAGAATAGACATTTTTTAAATAAATAATTAAATACCGCAATTTATAGTTCGTTTTTTAATCCCAGATACTAATCTGACAAGTGTAATGTCAAACTTCTATACCCAAAAAAAACGAAAACACAAAAGACTTAAATGCAGTGCCGGATTAACCCCTAAGCAAATTAAGCAATTGCTTAGGGCATCACGTCTCGGGGGGCACCATAAACTAGGCGCGGTCCCAGGGAGGGTCATGGGGATCATGACCCCCAAAATCATTCAAGCTGTCGAGAGCCTGAATGATTTTCTTACTTTTCTTCACAGGCGTGGATTGCTTAGGGCATCAAGTAGTCTTAATCCGGCACTGCTTAAATGTCAGATTAGTCTCTGGGATTAAAAAACGAACTATAAATTGCCGTGTTTAATTATTTATTTAAAAAATGTCTATTCTTCATTTGTTTCTTCTCCATAAAGGTTTCATAACGTTTCTATTACCTCAATAGTTCAATATGCTTACCTGGAGGGGAAAAAAAAACAAATAAATCCTTGTTGTTTTCGAATTATATTTCGGTGAATAACTCCGAAACCTGACGCTTTAGGACATTATGTTATATAACATTTTTTGTTTGTATAAGCGTCCTCTATCTAAATATATAACTTTTGTTGTGCACCGCGATTCTGAAAAAAAATCAAAATGGCGACCGACCTTAGGGCCACCCTCCATACAAAAATCTTCTAACCCCTTTGTATATACCATTATTTTGAGTTAATCAAGCCACTCACTAAAATCCCCTTAAAAATCGAATTACCATTTTTTGTTCTGTCAGGGGTCAACTTTCGAAAACCCCATACACTTATTATTGATTATTTTCTGTCAAAAGTATTAATACTGAGTTTCTAGTTAATCGGCCAGCGCGTTAAAATTCTTCCACACAAACATTAACACCCCAAAGTTTGATAAACTAATAATGATAAACTGTATAACTAGCTTGGGCAAGTATTCTTGCTAAGTTTATTAATCAAATGAATAAGATTTGTCTTATGAACCGTATACTCGCTTTTCACCCCCACAGGGGTGGAAAGTAATGTGTTCATTACTTGACTCAAAAATTATTTATACCAATTTTCGAGTTAATCAAGCCACGCAGTAAAATCCTCCCCTGTAAAATTAACTAAGTACCCCTTTTCACCCAGTTTGGGGTAGATTTTCAAAAACTCCGAAACACGTTATTCTTTATTTTTGGTTTTAAATATAAATACTGAGTTTCGAGTTAATCAGACCGCGCGTTAAAATTCTCCCTTACAAACTTTGACACCTTCCAATCCCCCTTCAGGGGGTAGTGTAGTAAAACAATAAATGCCAAACTTCATAATTTACTTAGATAAGTATTAGTGCTAAGTTTCAAGGTTATTTACTCAAGGAATAAGATTTTCCATACAAATTTTCATCCCCTATTTAACCCCCTTAAGGGTTGAACTTCGAAAAATACTTCCTTATGCCTTGTCTACATTATAAAGGGAACCTCTGTGCAAAATTTCAGCTTTCTAGGTCTAAGGATTTGGGCTGGGCGTTGATGAATCAGTCAGTCAGGACTTTTCTTTTATTTATTAACCGACTTCAAAAAAAAGTAGGTTCTGTGTTCGACTCGTGTGTATGTATGTATGTTTGTATGTCCGCGATTTTCTCAGAAAGTAATGAACCGATTTTGATAATTTTTTCACTAATGTGATCTACATACTTACAGGATGGTATTATATATAATATTAGGTCCTTACATATGAAATTGGCGTTTTGTATGGAAGGAACAAAAAGTCGAATATTTTTTAATATAATATATTTAATTAATCAAAGTATGAACCATTGTTTTCAATGCACTTTTGCCATCTTATAGGTAGTTCATTGATCCCTTTACTAAAAAAACCAGTCGGACGGGAATCAATAAAATCTTTGAAGGCGATTTGGACTGCCCCATCGGAGTTGAATTTTTTCCCTTGCAAAAAGTTATCCAAATTGCGAAAAAAATGGTAATCTGTTGGAGCAAGGTCCGGGGAGTACGGAGGATGTCTAAGACATTCCAATTCAAGCTCTTCTAATTTGGTAGCCGTCTGTTGCGCAGTGTGTGGTCTGGCGTTGTCGTGAAGCAGCAGTGGCGTGGAGCGATTGACCAGCCTTGGTTGTTTAGCCGCTAGCTTTTCCATCATGGTTTGTAATTGCTGACAATAGACATCAGCTGTAATAGTCTGGCCAGATTTGAGAAAACTGTAATGAACAATACCGGCACTAGTCCACCAAACGCTTACAAGTAACTTTTTTGGGGTTAATTTTCGCTTGGGGCAGGATTTGGCTGGCTGGCCAGGATCCAACCATTGCGCTGAGCGCTTCCGATTATCGTAAAGAATCCATTTTTCATCACAGGTAATGATTCGGTTTAAAATACCTTCATTGTTGTGCCGGTTCAGTAATGTAACGCAGCAGTCGACGCGCGTTTGCCGGTTTGCTTCAGTCAATTCGTGAGGTACCCACCTTTCAAGCTTTTTAATCTTCCCAATTTGCTTCAAGTGAATTAAAACAGTTTTATCACTAACATCGAAGCCTGCAGCTAACTCGGACGTGGTTTGCGATGGGTCCGCTTCCACAATAGCCTTCAATTCTCCATTATCAACTTGGGTCTCAGGCCGTCCACGGGGCTTGTTCTGCAGGTCGAAATTTCCAGAACGAAAACGTTGGAACCAAAAACGAACTGTGTTTTCTTTTGCAACATGACCGCCATACACATCATTCACCCTTCGAGTCGTTTCCGCAGCACTAGTGCCACGGCGGAACTCGTACTCGTAAATAATGCGATATTTTAAATTTTCCATTTTGTAAAATGAGTGACGCAAACAGAAAAAACAGAAGAAAAAAAACAAATGAATGACGGTCATCGAAGCACAAATACATGAGTAAATAGCTGTACAAATTTGAATTTGGAATTCCTTACCAAAGAGGAGAAATTCGTGATTAAAGTGGCCAGTACGAAAAACGCCAATTTCATATGTAAGGACCTAATACATTAGGTAATTATTCTTATGTACGAAGTTATATGCATAATTTCACTGCATCTCCGTCATTCGTATGTGACTTTTGATGATTCTTCTAGTCGGTGTCTTCAATTCTTCAATGCACTAGTGTTAATTGAATTTGTATGGGGTAGGTACAACTAAAAAGTGAAAAATAAAATCTTTTTTACAAAAAAAACAACCGACCTCAAAAAACAAAAATGCGGAACCAACGACACCGACTTCCGAAATTAAAGTTATTTATCACTTTGTAGTGTTTTTTTTTTTGAAGTCGGTTGTTTTTTGTGTAAAAAAGATTTTACTTTTAACAAAAAAAAAAAAACAACAACAAATATTTAAAAAAAGTTTTATAGATACAGCAGTATAATAATTATCGACTAAGAACTTGAAACCAAAGTAGGTACGTCAAAGTGGAAAAGAGTTTTCAGGAAGAGAAAGATTTTGCTGACTTATCATCACAAGAAAATACATAATATGCATTCGCGACTTATTTGCCAAAAATGTAAACAAATATGAGTTTATAGAAAAAATTACTTTAATTCCTACACAATAAAGTGCAGTTCAATAATGCTAGTCACTCTGAAATCAACTTAATTACCATTACAAAGTTGATTAACTTGAAATAACATCAATTGAATAGGCTTAACATAAACTCACGCCTTGTTACTATGGAGGTAAGCAGACATTAAAAAACTAAGTAGGTTCCTACGCCAAAATCGTACAAAGTAAACTGACGTAAGTGTGTTGTTCGAAGTATGGAAATGTTTAAACTAGTTTTAGATGCGTTACATAATAGGTAGGACGTAGGTACATATGTATTAGGATTACTTACAACCTTTCACAACACGGTGCCCTTTTATTAACTGTTACGTATGCATCTTATGATTAATATCTATAGACCGAATTACGTCATATGAGCTATGAGCTCAACTGTCACTAATGAGACACAATTACTTTTTCTATTGTTACCTACCGATCTATTCTGGAGGTTCTTTTGCAAGAGTTGTTACTATTTTCAAGCTGATTTCGAATATTGTATAAAGGTTTATAGAGAACGAAGAGATTTTTCCATAACTTATTCAATCTAATCAGAAGACCTTTGGTGCGGGATGCAACATATTGTGTCGACACCCTTGCGCCATCCCATCTTCCTAGCACGGTGCGCTGTGCTGGGGCGGCTGCTGCAGGCGCAGAAAACCTCAAACGGAGAAAATATTGCAACCTGATTGGGAGTTATATGTTCGAACCGTTTGGGGTTGAAACACTAGGGCCATGGGGTCCGAGTGCCCACTTGGTTTTTCGAGGTATCGCTAAGCGGTTAGTCGACTCTTCACGTGACCAGAGGGCTGACCTATTTCTTGGCCAAAGAATTAGCATTGCCATACAACGTGACAATGCTGCCAGCCTTTTGGGCACTGTTCCTGTTGACAGCGATGCGGACGAATTTTTTGATGCCCAATGATTGTTTTGTTTATTTTTTCATATAAATGTACATATTATTATAGTTTATATGTATGTTAGCTTATATTAGGTATGCAAATATATAAGTACAAATTTGATAAATAAATATTTTACACGCTATCGGTCTAATCAGCCTATTATAGTCACAGTCCGCCTTGATAATTATTTTTTGAAGTAGGTATTATCGACTATTTAGCTAGAAAACCAGGTAGGTACGTTACGCTGGAAGTAGTATTCAGGAAAAGAAAGATTTTTTTGACTTATTCGTATCATCACGCGAAAATACTAAAGCTTTCTTTCCAATCGTAAAAAGTAAACTGACATAACAGTGTTGTTCGAAGTATGAAAATGTTCAAACTATTTTTAGATGCGTTACATAATATGTAGGTACTAAGGTACCAATGTATTAGGATTATATGTATAACTTATCACAATACGGTGCCCTTTTATACTGTTACGTATGAGTGAAGTGTTGACCGAATTATAAGACAACATCTATAGACCGAATGACATCAATATATCTGGAGGTTCTTATGTAAGAGTTGTTACTATTATTTATCAACTAGCTGCGCCCCGCGGTTTCACCCGCATAAGTGTCGATCCCGTGGGAATATCGTGGGAACCCAGGGTGTCAGCTACCTCCATACCAAATTTCATCTGTCGGTTCAGCGGTTTGAGCGTGAAGAAGTAACAAACATATAACACACACACACCCTTTCACAAACTTTCGCCTTTATAATATTATATAGTGTGATGTGATTTCCTTCGTTTAATCTGATTTCGAATATTTTATAAAGGTTTATAGAGAACCAATAGATTTTTCTATAAATTATTCAATCTGATCAGCCAGCTTTTACGGTCACAGGCTCCCACTTCTCCCGGTTTATTTTGTAAAAATCTCACCGTGAAAACTTGAAAGCAGGGTGCTTGAAACCTGTTCTGTCAATAGGGTTAATAGTGCCAATCCCTAGCATCAGATCGAATAACAGTCGATCGATTCGGTAAAAATCTCACCGTGAAAACTTGAAAGCAGGGTGCTTGAAACCTGTTCTGTCAATAGGGTTAATAGTGCCAATCCCTAGCATCAGATGGAATAACAGTCGATCGATTCGGTAAAAATCTCACCGTGAAAACTTGAAAGCAGGGTGCTTGAAACCTGTTCTGTCAATAGGGTTAATAGTGCCAATCCCTAGCATCAGATCGAATAACAGTCGATCGATTCGGTAAAAATCTCACCGTGAAAACTTGAAAGCAGGGTGCTTGAAACCTGTTCTGTCAATAGGGTTAATAGTGCCAATCCCTAGCATCAGATGGAATAACAGTCGATCGATTCGGTAAAAATCTAACCGTGAAAAGTTAGGTGAAAACTTAGTGAGCTGTCAAAAGTGTCAAATCCTAACATCGTGGAAATACAGCTCCCTTCAAGGTCACTTCACCTAAGTTTTAAAATTTTGCAGAATAGACCGGCTGATCACTTCAAACTCACTTCACTTAAGTTTTCATGGTGAGATTTTTACAGAATAGAGAGTCACTATCAATCGCAATCTGAATTATTTTGAAGGATATTGCTAATCCATTGCTTCATATGTTTGAAAAATTCGTTTGCTCAGCAACGTAAATCACGCAATGAATGGTGTTGAACTGTCAAAATTAAAGCCATTTCCACTGGTAGTATGTTACGCAATTACCCCGCTGTTTGTCACATGTCCTTGATTTTCCAATTGAATACTCCGTTGCACCCTTCAGGATTGGTTTTTCGGGGATGATGTCATCGATCGTCGTCCGTTGACCGAAATCGACCGCAATCAAGTTTTGGCACCTACTGACAAGAAACTGAAACGGAACTTATGCGTGATGACAAAGATTCAGAATCATGTACTAAATCTATGGTAACAGGGTTAGCGTCTCTGCCACCCTCTAGCTTAGATACTATGATACCGCCCCTAAGCATTACTATACAGGTACGCTTCGAAAATTCCACACTGTATATGTTTGGGGGCGGTATCATACTATCTATATATGCTTGAGGGTGGTGATATCGCCTTGAGAATTTATTTTTGAAGTAAGTATAATTATCGACTAAGTAGCTAGAAAACCAGCTAGGTACGTTAGACTGGAAATAGTCTTAAGATTTTGCTGACTTATCATCACGCGAAAATACTAATGCCTTCTTCCCAATCGTAAAAAGAAAACTGACGTAAGTGTTGTTCGAAGTATGGAAATGTTCAAAACTATTTTTAGATGCGTTACATAATAGGTAGGTACCTATGTATTAGGATTATATAACCTTTCACAACACGGTGCCCTTTTATACTGTTACGTATGAGTGAAGTGTTGACCGAATCATAAGATAACGTCTACAGGGTTATTGGAAAAACACCAACAACCTCTTAAGAGGTCGTTGTACTCAACATTATAAACCACTTTTACTATGGGACCAAACCTAAATTCGCGAAAAAAAAAACTTTTTTACAAAAAAAAAAAACAACCGACTTCAAAAAAAACTACAAAGTGATAAATAACTTTAATTTCGGAAGTCGGTGTCGTTGGTTCCGCATTTTCGTTTTTTGACACCGACTTCCGAAATTAAAGTTATTTATCACTTTGTAGTGTTTTTTTTGAAGTCGGTTGTTTTTGTTTTGTAAAAAAGTTTTTATTTTTCACTTTTTAGTTGTACCTACCCCACAAAAAAGTAAACAAAAAAATCGTTAATGTAGATAAATTTTTAGATTTTTGTTGATTTTTCAAAAACCGCTTGTCCGATTTCGATAAAATTTTCATGGGATTATTTGGAAACTATACCTTTTCCAACAAAAAAAGAATTTTTCAAATCGGTTGGCAAGCGACGGAGTTATGCGCGAACAAACATAAAAAAAAAAACACAAACATTCGAATTGAGAACCTCCTCCTTTTTTAGAAGTCGGTTAAAAAAATTTGCTGTTCCCTACATTTTGACGAGTTTTATGAACATTATAAATGTAGGGAACAGCTGATTTTTTTTCGTGATTTCAGGTTTGGTCCCATAGTAAAAGTTGTTCATAATAATGAGTACAATGACCTCTTAAGAGGTTGTTGGTGTTTTTCCAAAAATCCTGTATAGACCGAATGACATCAACATAACTGGAGGTTCTTTTGTAAGAGTTGTTACTGTTATTTATCAATTTCCTTCGTTCAAGCTGATTTCCAATATTTTATAAAGGTTTATAGAGAACCAATAGGTTTTCCATAAATTATTCAATCTAATCAGCCATCTATTACAGTCACAGCCCACTTCTCCCGATTTATTTTGTGAAAATCTCACCGTGAAAACTTAGGTGAAAACTTAGTGAGCTGTTAAAAGTGTCAAATTTTAGGATTTGACACTTTTGAGAGCTAAGCTGTAATTCCACCTCATGTTAGCATCAGGTGGAAGTACAACTCACTTCTCCTAGGTTTTCACGGTGAGAATTTTGCAGAATAGACCGGCTGATCACTTCAAACTCGCTTCACTTAAGTTTTCATGTTGAGATTTTTACAGACCCTAATTGCATAACACACTATGAATCACAATCTGAATCAGTTTGAAGGATATTGCTAATCCTTTGCTTTATATGTTCGACAAAATTCATCTGCTCAGCAACGTAAATCACGCAATGAATGTTATTGAACTGTCAAAATGAAAGCCATTCCCACTGGTAGTATGTTACTCAATTACGCCGCTGTTTGTCATATGACCTTTATTTTCCAATTGAATACTCCGTTGCACCCTTCAGGGTTGGTTTTTCGGGGATGATATCATCGATCGTCGTCGGTTGACCGAAATCGACCGCAATCAAGTTATGACACCTACATGACAAGAAACTGAAACGGAACTTATGCGTGATGACAAAGACGCAAAGCTCGCATCAGAATGTCGTTCAACATCGATATGGTCATCCTATAAATTGTAATGTTACTCACGTTATTTACAAAAAATGTATTACGTCACTAACTAAAGGTCATGGATGAGTTTTACTCAGTGAAGGTCCTGGGAACTGAGGAATGATACAACATTAATATGTATTTGGATTTGTGGTAAATTATGGAGTGTGCTGGCATTTAGAACAGTGGAAGCCATGTAGCTTATTTTTGGAACGATGATCTTTAACGCGGCTTGCGGTAGGAGTAACTGGTTGAAACGAAACGCGAAAAAGCGTTATGCCCCCTCCTTGCGGCTTTCTCTCCCTCGCTGGCTCTTTCTATTATATCTATAAGAAGTGTGTGTGCGCGAGTGTTGCGAAGGTTAGGGGTTCCCCTCACCGCATTCGTTTTTAGGGTTCCGTACCCAAAGGGTAAAAACGGGACCCTATTACTAAGACTTCGTTGTCTGTCCGTCCGTCTGTCTGTCACCAGGCTGTATAAGTATCTCAAGATTCGCGATAGCTAGACGGTTGAAATTTTCACAATGATGTATTTCTGTTGCCGCTATAACAACAAATGCTAAAAACAAAATAAAATAAATATTTAAGGGGGGCTCCCATACCTACAACAAAAGAGATTTTTTTGCCCTTTTTTGCTCGATGTCAATAATGGCAACAGGTAGGCACTTGAAATATTCACAAAATACTCAGTTGTATTTTTACTTTAACAATAAATAATAAAATTAAAATAAAATCAATGTTTAAGGGGGGCTCCCATACAGCAAACGTGATTTTTTTAAATATATTATTACCTATGTAGTGTTAAATATTGTACGATGGTACGGAACCCTTCGTGTGCGAGTCCGACTCGCACTTGGCCGGTATTTTTTATAATATGACGTGTAAAAATGATTCCGATATCCTATTTACAGAATAAACGATTTCATTTCATTTCAAGAATGGATGGACAAGGATTTTGAAGTAAAAATTACATAAAGTCCATGTCGTAAAATCTTACTTGGATCTAATAACATTAATTATTTTTTTTCCATTTGAAACTGTTTGATCGGTATTTGACATAAGAACACTCCAAATTGTATTTGAAAAGTTATTTATTTCAGGAGCAGTCGTGGCCTAGTGGTAACGACTGCGACTTACGAGTTGTAGGTCGTACGTTCGAACCCAGACAGGCACATTACTTTGTGAAAATTATTTCATCACCACTGCTCTCAACACGGTGAAGGAAAACATTGTGAGGAAACCGGCATGTTCTAGAACCAAAAATTCGAAGACATGTGACATAGATCTACCAACCCACACTGGGCCCGCGTGGTGGATTGCGGACCCCTCACTGAGATTAGGCCTGTGTCCCAGCAGTGAGAACATTATAGGCTGATTATGACGTTGATTTTGAGTCAGAAAAACTATTGTTCAATTACATAGACACTTAAGTTCCGCATGACATGTATACTGATACCTATCAATTACGATCAAGCCAAGCTCAAGCTGGATGGGCACAGGAGATGACGGGTATCATCTGCAACCGCAGGATGCCCGTCAAACTCAAGGATTCAACAATAAACATCAAATGCATTACTAATTCTGCACGACAGTGATTCTTTTTTAGATCGCTTTTGATATTTTATTTTATGTTAGTTGATAAAAGAATAAACAGCAAGGGCGCCTAGAGATTATAAAAAAGGTATAGCCAAAGCAACCAAAGTCCACTAACTTGACTTGTTTGACCGATCATTCCCGCACGTCGGAACTCAAATGAATTCACTAATTCCATTCCAAGTAATCTAACTAATTGTTGATGTCCTAAAAGAGGCAAAATCCTTCATTCCCGAAATGGGAAAGGCGTTGAAAATGTTGGTGCTCTTCTCGTGCGTGAAGTGTATGGTAGAGCGATCATTTAGCAGCCTTTGGGGACTAAAAACCTGTTTAAGAAGCACTATGGGGGTAAATCGCTTCAGTGGTCTGGCTATGATGATGGCACAGAAAACTTATTAATGGAAAGTTTCAAGATTTTCATAATAAAGTAGTCGAGAAGTTTACAAAAAAAAAATCCCGAACAGTATATTTTAATTAACTCAAAAAAGGCGGGGCGAGGTGTATCTAAAAAAGGGCCTTGTTCGGCCACTTTATTATTAAAATCTTGTATGAATCTGACCATTTGAGGCAATCTTCTCCCAAATTCTTTTTATTCAATTTTTCTAATAAATATAATAACCTTGTGTATAAGTTTTATTTGTAAAGAACTCGTGGAGCTTTACACTTTGGACTTTATATATCGTTCTTATTACAAGCGTCGTAGAGGTAAGACTCGCACTACTAGTGCAAAGCTTCATGTGCTCTTAACTGTATCTACAATTCATACTTTTCCCATCCTCCATATTATTATATCAACATGGCCCCCCTAGGCTATCGGCTGGTAACGCGCTTGATAAGCAGTACCTAGTAATTAAGTCGGTACAGCCAGTAAAAAAAAGAAAGGAGAATCGGCAAACATGTATGGAAGCTGGTCCTGGCACCAATAACAACAGAGCTACACATATGTCATTAGATAGGTATTTTATTATTATACAATAACTACTATGGCGGGTCATTTCAAATCACTCTGTGAAAAAGTTATGGCAATGTTTCGTAGGAATGACCACGCTAAATAACAAACCTTGCATAATTAATCAATTCTAGTACGAGTATTATAATAATATTCAAACTAAGACCTAGTTTGAATATTCGCAAATGTATGCATTCCGATGATAAAAAAATAATATGATACCATCGAGCTGGTCTGATGATGGACCTGGACGCTAGATATCGGAACTCTTGAATAATTCGAATATTCAAAGTAAGACCACTAGAAGTGATTAACTATTCACTATAGGTACTGTCATTACTTCACAGAATTCGATCCTTATTAGCGAAAAATCAACGGTTTCGGTTCCTGGCTAGAAAGATTGATTTTTCAAAAATCTAATGATGCAGTTTTAGTTTTCATCAAAATCGAGCCCGTGACTCCTTTGAGTACTTTTCGCTATTCCTCATAGTTTCGGATTTGGCCATCCACGCCCACTTGAAAAATTCATCCTGTATATAGCAAAATGTTTTTTGAGTACCATTATGTTATTGCTATTCGAAATCGGAGGACAGCGTTTAACTTTACATAATGTGTGGAAAAACATGTTTTCTGAACATTTGTCATGAGAAATGGTTAATGCAATGCATCTACGTCGAACAATAAGATGAATTGCACAGTAAATACTTAGCAATAGGTGACATCATCATAACTGAATGCTGAGAGCTATTTCCACGAAGTTTTCATAGAAATTGGTCTACCAGAGTCGCGCCAGCCTTGAAGCGTGATTTAATCATCAATGATATGGTAGTAGTAGATCATACTATCGCACCTGCATTCCTCAAAGGGCTAGGAGAAAATGTATAGACTACCTACAGTATTTGTCTGTCCTTCCCGTTTTGAATCCATTCAAAGGTTGTCTTTAAAAGATCGCTCTTAGCGATAAGACCGCCCATTGTGTCACCCATTGTAAAGTTTCTATATTTATGTCTGTAATTTATATGGTGTACATAATAAAGAGTATTCTATTCTATTCTGTAGGACACTCACATTTCGCAAGTTTCGTTACAAGTCCAAACGCTCTATGGGAGGCGAGTCAGGGGCCCTGGGCCCTATCATATACCTATAGGTATGCCTTCCCATAAAATATTAAACCATGAACATTTTTGAACGACGTTTTTCTCATCGCAAGTTGTACTCTGCACATGCGCATGAGAGCTTAACCGAAAAAGTGTAACATTTTGACCGTCACGATCCTTTTGATGTGGTATGCGTTACATTCTTTTTTTTCGTTTAGTTCCTCTCAAACGTTATTAATTTATTTCATTGTGCCTGTTATTTAATACATAATGTACAACGAAAGGAACTTCTTACCAACTGGAGGTCCCACGATGCCTCTCGACACATTTTATATAATTATCTACCCGTAAGACACCTTTTTAATCACAACTCAAATAATGGAAATTATACTTGTAAAGGAACACTACTTGTTGTTGTGATTTTGTCCTAACTGCTATCACCTACTGTCTTATTTTATTTTCGGTGCTTATAATTATTTAGTATGTATATATTTAAGTATCTATAATTTTGGATATGTATTTATCAGTGTATCTATTTTATTGTATTGTATGCATAATATTTGCACCAACGACAGCCCCATTTTATGTCCAGGGAAATCACTGTCCATACCAAGGTTGCCTGGAAGAGATCGCAGAAAGCGATAAGGCCGCCCATTGTATATTTTGTAGTGTTTAATGTGTTTATTTCATGTTATGTATTTTTGTGGTGTACAATAAAGTATATATAAATAAATAAATAAAAATAAATGGTGCTTGTTGATAAAGGTTACTGCAGCAGGTAGATTTTCTTCTATGTATTCAAAGAATTTCTACTAATAATAATAGTCCTCGCCGAATTTCGGCTATGGCGGCAAATCTCACCGGAGACTGTCTTCGGCGCGGGAGGTATTATAGTGCACAAATGTGTGCGCAGACACGGGTGTACTATCTCATCATTCACTCTCATAGACCGATCCGACACGACCGGAAATAGATCAGGCTCAGGATCAACGACTAAACGCAGCTTTCCGAGCCACGGGATATTACACCGCCAACTTCCAAACTTCAGCCTGTTACTAAGAAATCCCTATTGGAAAAGCCCAATAACACTGCTCGACCTGGGAATCGAACCCAGGACTTTTCTCAGCAGTCGCGCTTGCAACCATGAGACCAACGGGGCAGAAAAAATCTACTACTAGGCGTAGGTACCTACTAGTCTAGACACGAGTAGTAATCACTAGGCAACTTTATAAATATTCTCGTTCTATTCTTGGACGCTACTTGAATGACATGTTATTAATCGATATTTCGATAACCTTTAAACTTGAGAGAATTCTTGTCTTATTTTTAATGTCAAGGACGCTATTTGAATGTAATTAAAATTTCCTATATAATATTAGCACTTTGCAAGCCTTTATTTTTATAGAACTAATTACATAATTTAGGGGATACAAGACCTAAACGCAAAAAAAACGCAAGTTTTATAATGCCTAAAAGTATGTGATCGACTACATAAACAAAATCAGAAAAATATATGATATTCTTCAGGAAATCAGGATATATGCTAGTTCGATAGTGTGTGGAAAACATAATACAACTATAATTTGATACGATAGAAAAACATCATGAAGATTCCTCTAAAAACTTTCTTTTTACAATAAACAGACGGACGGACGGACAACAAAGTGATCCTATAAGGGTTCCGTTTTTTCCTTTTGAGGTACGGAACCCTAAAACCCATACTAATATACATACAATCATTCTGATTTTTTGTACAACAAGCAACATACTAAAACACAAGTGTTTTAATTATTTAGTCTAAACAAGAGATTTTTTTATAAATAGATAATTGCTTCATATTTTGCAATAAATTACCAGCGTTGTGTCATCGCGCTTCTCTTTCTGTTCTATGCAGTCCGACAGTGATCGCACTTTAGGTCATTTAGTCCCCTTAAACTGTGATTCTGCGTCTCTTGCGAAATATGGGTTTAAAAGAGGACTAAAATACCTAACTGCTTAATACAGGGTGGCACTGTGGCCCCTGATATTGACGCTCAAGCCGTTACCGTGGATACAGTACATGATTCTGAAACGATTTTGGAATAGCCGCGTAGTTCTGTGATTTCTGTCTTACCTCAAGAGGAGAAGGCGTGAGTTTACGTAGGTATGTGTTTTCGCGTGATGATAAGTCAGCAACCTCTTTCTCTTCTTGAAATCTATTGCCACTTTGACGCGCCTACCTGCTTTTCTAGCTACTTAGTCGATAATTATACTTCAAAAATTTATTCTCAAGGCGGTATGGCAGGGCATCGACGCGCAACCTGTTACCATAGATAGAATCAGTACATGATTCTAAAACCCCATTGTTGAAATTTTCCGTCCTTAATAAAAAAAATCATGTTCCATACAATTTATATGTGAACTTATGAATAAAAAATTATTCTTATTCTATTTTGACCGCGTAGGTATTGCACTTTTCTATGAAACAGCAGTTTTTTTTTGATAACCTACAAAAAAATTCTACGCTAAGGTTTCTAGAATCAACTGCTTGAATTCATGGTTACAGTTTTCGTGTCGATTTCCCTGTCAGCATGTACAGGGTGTTACGGAAAGAGTATATCAATACAAACGGGTTGAAGAGTGTATCTGGTCTAGAATCTCTGTACAAAATTTCAGCTCAAAAGCAGTAACTTTGAAAATGCTTAATATTTTTTTATTTCGATAGTTTATTAAATTGAAATCATAACAAACGTGTCACCGCACTACGAGGCTCATTATCCAATATCTGTAGTGTGTCTGTGCGCCTAGTACACGCACATCACGCCGCCGCGCGCCATAGCAGCGCCGTGATATCAAAATAAAAAAATATGAAGCATTTTCAAAGTTAATGCTTTTGAGCTGAAATTTTGTACAGAGATTCTAGACCCGAGCCCTGATTCACAACCATACGACAGGCTATCGTATCGAAAACCTGATATTTCGATAACCGATTTGACTTTCCCTCAACAGCAAATAGCTGTTGGAAGAATAGCAGGCGTCTATTTGATTTAAACTGACAAAATTTTCGGGTTTTGGACTTGTGAACAGCATTGAGAAGACTCCTACGATAACAATGATTAATGTTCGATACGATACGGAAGCATATCGAGTGTTTGTGAATAAGGGGGCAGATACACTCTTTAACCCGTTTGTATTGATATACCCTTTCCGTAACACCCTGTATATGGGTACTTCTACGAGTTCGTGCAAATTTGCTATTTGTAGTCATAAAAAAAATAAAAATCACTTTGAGTGTGTGCTTTCTATCAGAACGAAATAGAATAGTATTAAACTATAGCCATACGGTAACGTGAATTGCTATTTCCAATGGGTTTAATGAATATTTTACAAAAATATGCTAAAAATCATCTACCTTCAGTGTCCGTTCGTGAGTATTGCCGAATAGGTGTTTAAATTTTAATGCTGCGTTACTACAATCAATTACTAAGTGAATAAATATTATTACATACATTACAAAGAATCTATAGTCATGTTTTTCACAAACTTAAACTGTATTATTAATTTGAAAAGAAAAAACAAACTTTTGTCACACAAAATTGATCATTACTAGCGGCAAAATTTGAAAGTACAAAATATCAGTATTATGTTACTCTGTGGTTTTATTTCCCTCGCCCCGCATTTCACTCGCCAGCCAGTTGAGCCACAGGCACGGGAGAGGAAAGCTGCGCGTTTGGGTTGGAGAATTATAGAACATTGAATACTCGAAATTTTACTTTGTCACGAAATATTTGTCTTTACCGTCGCCTAAATTGTGGGGTAAGTAATAAGATTTTATTTATGTTTGATCTTTAAAAAGGAAGCTCACTAGGATTATTAATGTTCTTGTTGGTTTGACAATTGTCGTATTTACGGATATAGGGTTACAGACTAAAATGTCCTAAAATGTCATTACCCTCAGCATCATTACCTTATTTTACCTTCAATTTTGAAACTGAAGGTAATGTTCCTAAACGGAAGGTAGTGATGAAATTATTTTAATTTTTTTTAATTAATTTAATTTTATATTAATTTAAAGCTCTGAGTAGGTACTTAAATCGTTTCAATTACTCGGTTCGTTAATGTATCTAAATATTTGTCTTTTTCCAGATCTTCTTTATCAAGTGATCTTTATCACCAAAGCAATGTTGCAGGTCTCTTTTCAAGTGCTTACATGAAAGCTGCCACAGCTCAAAAAGCAATCAAAGGTTTTAAGACCACTGGTATTTATCCCACAGACAGATATATTTTTGATGAGTCTGATTTTGAACCAGCAACCGTCACAGAAAAACCATTAAATCAGGAAAACGATCAACTTGAAGAAACACAGCCACAAGTAATAGACCCTGATAGAACACCATCTCCATCAACACTTGATCAGACTATACATTCTCATAACTTATCTCGACCAGTAGACTCATTCACTTAACGCCAGTTTCTGTTCCCTCTTATGAACCTCCTTTAAATATACCAATCATTATAGATGTTATTAGTTCAGAAGAACTCCCAGGGCCATCAACCACCAAAGTTGCTCCTGAACTGGATACTTGGATAAAGGAAACACCAACGACACCTGTAAAACGCGTTCCCTTGAATGATATAAGTGATGCTGCCACTTCTACTGAATTTAACAATTTGCCAAGCACAAGCACGGTTCACTTTACTCCTATGTTTATTAGACCGCTACCAAAAGTGTGTCCGAATATATAATATAATATATTAAAGGGGTTACGAAAAATCTTAAAGATGACCTGAAAAGTGGAAAACAAAAAAGAATGGACAAATCAAAGAAAAAATGTGGGCCCATGATAAATGCACATCATTTTCCGGAGTGGGGGCATTTTTTGTGATTATTGTCAAGAGATTTAACTCTTTTGATTGGTTGTGTCAAAGCAGAAAATCTCTATAAGTAGTAATTTCTAAATACGACTGATTTAATACAATTAAAATGTTGATGGCTGTTAAGATCTCAAGTTTCTTTGTTTATTTTAAGTCTAATAATAATCTTTATTTTTTTGATTTTGTAAAAATTTTATGAAACTAATTACCTAGTTTGTTTCAAAAGTGAGATTTTTTAGTTTAATTTTGTTTGATTGTTAAATTTATGAAGAAAAGATTGCAAATTACTAATGACGACTGAATAATTTATAAGAATGTTGATTAAGTGGTGTTGATTTTAGATAAATTTTAAGTACGTAGGAATAATAGTTATGTTAAAAAAAAAAAAAAAAACATAAGATGTTTCAGATTATATTGTTGTTCAATAAAAATTCTTTATTACTGCCATTCTGATGTTTTCATAAATATATTTCTTCTTATTTGTAAATTAGATACTAAAAAATATACGCATGCTCGCTTTACCCGTTGCGTGCCCATTTTGCCCCAATGCTCGTGCCCGGTTTAGGCCAGCCTTCGGACAAAGTGAGCATTCGAAAGTGTTTCATATTTTGGATCTTAGTTTAATATTCTTGACACATACGAGGAATTTATACATAGGGTGTGAAACTACAACAAACTTAGCATCTAATAGCATCAATAGTATTACTCAGCTATGTTTTAATATACCTTTTTCGCTTACTGCAACTTATGGTGCCCGCTTTGGGCCCCCCCCTAACTTAATTAATATTGAGTCTTCGTTTTATATAAATAATTTTCAAAGTTCCGTAGTTTTTTATTTCACTTGTCTTTAAAAGATTTCATTGTTTTTATGGTAATTAATGTAAAGCACCAATAAAAGTAAAAATTATTTTAAGACCATTTGTAAGTCTGATTTATAATTGTGTTCACTAATTAATAAAATGTAAAAAAATATTACCTAGTCTTTTAATGTAATCACAAAACTTTTTGTAATCATTACCAGTACGATCGTATCACTACCGTCTTCCCTCTTGTCATTACCTTCACTATCAAAGTCATTACCAGTTCGAAAAAAAAATTAAAACCCTTATAACTTCTAAGTTTATGTGTGCAATTGGCTATTAATTGGTAAAATCATAAAGAATTATGCATATTTTAGAAATAAAGTTTTAGTTTTGAAGTAAAAAAAAATCTCTCATTTTCGCCAAATTTGCACGAAATGGAAGAATTACCCATATATTGTATAACAGCAGTACAATTTTTATCAATACCTAGTCATTAAAAAACGAATTGAATTTCTGTGTTACTTTTTTAAGTACCCTGAAAACTAAAAGTTGAAGACAGAAATGAAAGCTTAACAATTTAGCATGCGATGCGGATTGTGAGAATCGATTGACCTGAAATTGAATGAAATAGGTTACTGGGGCGGTCTAAAAACGTAGACGGATGGACCCATGCATAGGTCCTATGTTTTCAAACTACAAAACCGGACCGAGCTAACTAGACGAAAACAAATATTAGGTACTTAAAATAAATGTTCTTCAAAATCGATATACATCGATTTTATTCAATTTCGAGCGGCCATTGTTGTTTACATCTTTGGCAAATTTGGCGCGGCCGGACTGTGGTGAATATCACTAGAAATAATAAGAAAAAGCGTGTTAAAAAGTTTATACAGGAATTCCGCGTCTTGATAAAACGTAAAACGTTTATTGAAACTTCGTAATTTTTTGTCATCCTTCTCTCATCACATTCATAATAATTTCAGCACATTCCTCATGACGTGCTGTCATGCCGGTCCTTATTATGTTCGTTTTTGTTTGAACAAGACGAGGGACATATAATTTTGCGCCAAATGCGGGAAAACCGGACTAGTATCTCCGTAATGCAGGGCACGTGCCGTCTACCTGGATCAACTTCCTTATCTGACTCGTGTCTCGTGTAGGGTGACCAACTTAACTGTTTGTACAGTCCTTACTCTTTAATATAACTTAAATCTTAAGAACAAAAAAAAAAACAGTCTGTGTTGCTCCACTGCAGGGCAAAGGCATCCCTTTACTTTTTCCAGTCATCTCGATTCTGAGGCAATATGGACCAATGCAATTTGTCCCACGGTCCCGCCAACTAAGCACAAGCTATTAGCGCTAGCGCACGCTAACGCTAATAGCAAGCACTAGCTATTTATTATGTTAGTAATAAGACGACTAAGAAATGCATTTGATTTGATTACTTACCTAGAGAGACCGACTGATAAAAATATTGAATCAAAATAAGCACATCAAGATAGTCTATTTCGAGAAAACAAGTAACTATAAAGCTAGAATTACAGTTTTTTTTTAATGTAGCATTAAGATCAGATAAGCTGTCTTCCAAAGATTGGGTTCTTCCTACGAGCGAGCTCCACATGAAACAGATGAAGCTACGCTACATTTAGCACATTCGGTAGGTACCTACTCTTTGTCAGTTCGGCATCTAAGTTTCTAATTGCCCGTAGAAATATTCATTACTTAGTAGGTAAGGGATTTCCTGGTTTCGTTCACTGAGTTTTGTTGAACATACATTAATTTCTTTTTAATCTTCTTTACTGCATTAGCTGATTCTACTAGGCCTCTATGTGTGGTCAATCTACTTCTGCCCGCTACCCAATTTGTATTCACCGCGACACATGTCTGGAATGTTAGCGTAATTTGGGATTTCACAGTTGTTGATTTATACAACATAAATAACATTTTTGGTATTTAACACTTGTATTTGCTATTTCTGTATAATTATTTTAAATATTAATGCTGTACAGTGCTTACATAGTTAACCAATATCTTTTTACTTTAAAAAAATTTGACATTTTGATGTAGAGCAGTGGTGGCGTGGTGGCCCAGTGGTAACGGCCGCGAGTTACGAGCTGTAGGTCGTAGGTTCGAATCCAGACAGGCGCTTTACTTTGTGTAAATTATTTCATAACCACTGCTCTAAATACGGTGAAGGAAAACATCGTGAGGAAACTGGCATTATTATAATGTAAACTTCTTGGTGTTATAACTCTATAGCATTACAATGATTAATCTATGAACGCATTGAAAATAATTTGTCATCGAAATGACAGCCCATATGGTACCGCTTTCCCTGGTGATTATTATAATAATTTTCTACCGAAACTCCTACCACTGGCTACACATGCGACTTCGTATAAACCTCAACGGTACAGCGTATCTACCAGGTGTCTCAAATATACCAGAAAGTTGTACCTTTCACCCGGAGACGATGATACCACCTCATGTTCAGGCGATGGTCTTAGAAGACGCAAGGATGCTCTATCCTGTATGTCTGATGGATGATAATGACAGTGGAGGGGGTGATGACTCCAGTAATGATAGTGCTGAGTCTGAAGGGCGAGAAGAAGAAGACGACACTGGTCCCCCTTCATTTTTTCCAAGTCACCCTGGGCCGGGAAGACGTGGACGTGGCAGTTCGCACTGTCGGACCAGTGATTTTAGCTTTTTAAGTTTGGTGTGTAGCTCGTTTTTGGTCGTTGTATATAATAATTTTAACTTGTGATTCCACGGTGCTGGTTTTATTACCCAACTGCGCTGGAAGGAGGGTTACATTTTTCGAGTGTATGTAATAAGTCATTTATTAATTTGTTGTGTGTTTTAAAGTGTGTATGTATATTTCTTTGGCACGCTCTGTAGCCTAAACAGCTTGATCGATTTCAGCTTGAGAGGTACCGTTAGAGTTACACTGGGTATATTAAAATTGAAAAAAAATGACCGATTTTTGGCACCGTATTGTCTTCAAAAATTTTTTTTTCTCAAAACCACATCCATTATTATATTTTCAAACTCAAATGGGTCCCGCCTGCTTCCAACTTTTATTTAATTTAAAATGGGCTTGTTTTTAGCTTTCAGTTTATAGTGTTTTTAATTAGGTACTTTTTTTTATTTTTATTTCCTTTGTTATTATATTAATATTATCTGACCCAACATCAACATTGAACAGCATCGTAGCTAAAGAAATGCCCATTGATTTTTTCCACCCTGTATGATTCCTACAAATCGTTCTAGGGATTAGTAGATAATTATTAATTAATTGGGACATGGCAGTGGTAGATGGTAGACATACATCCTATCGTAAAAAAAAGTACTATAAATCATTAACCAGGGCGAAAACTGAGGAATACGATAATATGGATTGAACGCTAACGACCATGTGACCGCGTTTTTTCTCTGGACATTAATGTGAGGGCAAATTTTTTGATGACAGTTTAAATCCAGCGTAGGCGTTGTAGTTACAAAGGCACCGCGATAAAGCTACGAAAACGCCGAGTAGCCGAAGGTGCTACGCACAGACTAGTACACTATAATATAGAGCTACGTAGACGTGGCGTAGCGTTGTAGCTACGAAGATGCCGCGTAGGCGATGAAGCTCTGCAAACACGGCGTAGCGTTGATGCTACACACACGCCGCGTCAGTGTAGCGTTGAAACTACGAAGATGCCGCATGGGCGATGAAGCTACGAAGAAGCGTGGAATCTTTAAACATTTTGTTGTAAGATTCATATCCGTTTTGATATCATCATCACCTGCTTAGCCTTTTTCCAACTATGTTGGGGTCGGCTTCCAGTCTAACCAGATGCAGCTGAATACCGTTTATAATAATATCCGTTTTGATAATTAGGTATAATAACTTTTTAGTTATGACTCCTTCTTGTCAAAAAGCCAGTCTGTGGCATAATAAACACATTGACCATGGATTAACTGAAATTGACATCAAAATGTCATCAGGTCGCCATACATTACCGATGTGCCTCGCATTTATAGTAATTATCTTGTACCGCAACTCATTTCTCTGGATAAGACTTTGGACAAACTTCGACACTACTGCGCATCTTCTTGATTTCCCTTCAAGTTCTAATTTTGACCCGAATACCACCCTTATACCACCTCAGATGATTATGTTACAAGACATGAGCATGCATTGGCCGGTATACTTGTCGTCTACTGGTGATAAAGGGGGTGGTGATACATCTAGTGACGAAAGCAAAGTGGAACAGCCTCCTGAGGCACCCCCTGCTGCCGAGGAGCCGCCACCTCCTGCCGACGAGCCTCCAGAAAGTCGTATACCAACGTACGATGAGTACGAGAGGTTTAGAGACTCGAGCAGACCTCCTGACAGTCACTTCGAGTCTGGTCCCATCCGGCGGCGCTCAAGCTGTGAGATCTCCAAACTAAGTTGTTTTGTCATGGTTTGGAGTTTGGTTCTGATGTTAGTTATTTAACGTGTTGTGAGTAGCAGATTTTAAGTAGCTACGACTTTAATATATACAAATTATTATGTAGACAATTCGAGATTTCTAAGACAGAGTATTTTGAGACAAAGCAGGGTGAAATAAAGTGATATTATTACATCTGCCTTCCATAGTTATTGCGATTTTTGTGCAGTAAGTTTTATGATTTATTTTGGTGAAATCGTGTATTCTATTAATAGAAAACACATAATAATAAGCACTATTAACGTTTTAACATTAGTATGATAAATAAAACACAGTTTATAATGTAAGAATTTTATTGTTTTACTTCGATTTTCGGGCAGATTACATCACTGTAGATTCTTACGAAAACATTACAAAACGTAGTATTTAGATTATACATTGATAAATATTTTATAAATGATCACATTTAAAAGACTTTAGGTTTATATTGCACTTACGAGCTAAGAGGCACTTTGAAGCCTTTGAGTGAAAGCTCACCACATGCGTTTACCAAAACCAGGACCCATTGAATAAAACTAATAAGTTTAATATTAAAATAATACTTAATCAGCTAGCCTTACTTCCTTACTAACAATATGTGGGAGTTTGTAAAGATGTTTGTTACTCAATCATGCATAAACGGCTGAACGGATTTGGATGAAATTTGGCACAAGGATAGACCATGTCTTGGGTACCCACAAACAGCACATTTTATCTGGATACATGAAATACATTCACTAGAATGTTTTTGGAACCGGGCGAAAATAACGTATGTTTTAATCTTACGATAAGTTCAATGCATCTCTCCACGATATATCTACAACAGACAGACAGACACATTGAACACGACAGATGCATTAAATAGAGAAGTTACAAATTCTCTTCAGTTCAACTGCTAGTTCAATTCCTATGGAAGCAGATTTAAAATTAAAGAGCCTAATATTGGATCAGTAAACATACTTCCAAAATGAAAATAAGTCTTCATAACATTGCCTGCGGTCGCAACGCAAAAAATATTATTATACAAAATATTTCAAGGAATTCTACGAAATTACTAAAATTACCTACTTATTATAATAATTCTAAAAATAAATATCGAACGTGGTGAGCTTAACACTTCTGTTTTTTATTTTATTTATTTTAATTAAAATAGCGACTACTTCTAGTTACCACAATAAGGCCAACACTCACCGGTGTCTCATATTATATTAGGTATATTACATAATAATATATACTACGTAGGCTGTATTTTATTGACTTTTATTTAAAACTAATTTCGTATTAACCCTTCGTCGTCGTTCGTTCGTCTTCGTCGGAACGCGAGACATACCTAATGGCTTTTTAATTGTTTCTGTAATTACGGCATTCAACCCGTTAATTCGAGTCAAGCATCATTTAACATACATAGTAACATTATTAGGGACATAATTATGCATTTTTCACAAAAAAATAATCAACAGTCAAAATATTTGAACTATTTTTTTGTATCTAATAATGTTACATCTTCGCTAGCTGTGACAAGAAAAATAACATACTTAGCCAGCCGAAAGCCAGATTCTGCAAAGTCACATCTAGCTATTTGGAAGTTAATGAAGGTCAAAGAAAAAACTAAGTGGAAAAACTAAATTGACAAACGCTTCTACAAGACTAATTAAAACCTACCCTCTTTCTAAATTGATCTGTATCGGTTGTACCTAGAGTATGTAATAGAATAGTACCGTTTGAGTTTTATTGCAGGATATCCAATAGTTTCCCTAATTTTCTTAGTTCGGGTAATATTATACATTACGGGAGCCATCATACTGATTGTTTATGTTACCTAATGACCCAATGAGAAGTCGAAGTGAGAAGAAGTGAAGATGGATAGGATTTTATAAAACTGAAGCGTCTAACCGATACAGATTTAATTGCTAACATTTACCGACTGTTTAACATAGTACTTGTTTTGGTTTTGTATGCGGTAAAATTCCTACGGTGAGCAAAACGATTGGTTAGTACCTATATTAAATATAGGAACCGGTCAAAGGAATAAAACATAAGATCATCACGTGAACATATAAAATAGTCTAGCTTGAAGATTAGCGCAATTTTAAATTAAAAATATTGCCCACAAACAAAAGATTTGTTGCCTGACTTTACATCGTAAAAATAACTGTGTATAAAAATAAAATATTCTTCTACAGCTATAAATCGTCAACACAGTTCAATATCAGATAATTCAGTTCCTTAATACATGTTTGTGGATTAACAGATGTAGCATTTACCAGGATTATACACTACAATACAATTTAAGTCAAATCGTAGATGCATTTCCACATGTCACCACGAATTTCTCTGTGATTTTATCATTTAATACTTGAATAAAAAAATATAATTCGAATAAAATCACAGAAAAACAAACTAAAGAAACTTTACAAATATATTTTCTTACACCCATAATGTACATAGACAATTTTTGTAAAATTCTACACGTATTTTAACTCTAGCGCACATACCTACTGAAGTACAGACTAAAAATGCATTTCAGAATGAGTAAAAATAAATACAAACATCAAAAGCCGTGCATTAGGTACAGTATAAATATGAGCGACGGTGTTTAAACAACTTTTAACTTAAGTAGTAAGGAAATAGTATTTTAATTAGGATCACATGCTGAACCTCTGTCTTTATAAACGATAGCTTTATTGATATAAATATCTTGACTTGGTATTTTCATTAGCTTGGCTACCATTTTAAATTATGTTCGAGCCTCAACATTGCAGGATTGAATATGTATATAATACGACACATATATTTAAAAAATCTACACTTTGTGTGTAAGCTTATAAGCACATGAAATATAAAATCTACATAAAATGAAAACGGCTGCTTGTAAAAAAGCACTTTTAATATCAGGAGTCAAGTACTCTTTTTTACACTATACTTCCACGTGCAGCACTGCTAGTGTTCCCTCAAAAGCTAAATATTTACAGTTTACAACTAATAAGGGATAGCTGAAGCATGTTTTTAAAACTACATTGTTTTAAGCCTTTCACGTAGCGAGTACACACGGCGACGCATCAAGCTATACATTTCCAGGTT
This sequence comes from Amphipoea lucens, assembly GCA_947508005.1. Lineage (NCBI taxonomy): Eukaryota > Metazoa > Arthropoda > Insecta > Lepidoptera > Noctuidae > Amphipoea > Amphipoea lucens. The sequence goes on from OX382359.1 coordinate 15,330,872, forward strand.
TAGCTGAACTCGCATTGTATAGGTTTTTCCTACAATCTGAAGTCAGCTTATACTGGTTATGTACAGCTTGATGTGTAGCCGTGCGTACAAAGGCTAGGCTGCATTACATACAGTACATTATATCCTTTTCAAGTTAGTCACAACTGATATTTGGTATTTCAAATAGTAAGTGGCATACTTCCCAAACCAAATCCGAAACCTGGACATATAAACAAAATACCCTCCCATTGTGTTGGAGGAACATCCCCCTGTTCCTCCACAATACGATTCATTGACTTAGACAATACGGACGTGTAGGTACATGTTTCTAACATTAGAGCATAATATCCCTAGTGTTAGTTGTTAAGGCCTCTGAAGCGTGACTTTTTAAATGCATCCTATGCATTGTAAATAAGGACGCCTGGGATAGTAATAGCTTCGTTATACATATTCACATTCTTCATAGGTAAATGTGCGTATAAATCTTACTAACGTTACTTTGCATTACTAGTTTTTTATTCGTAGTGATATGTTTTATTAGGAGACAATTCCATCGTAACATTTTCCAAAATCAGGCGGAAAATTGAACCCTGTAAGCTTATAATATTAGCCTGCATCGGTATCTATTTTTTGTACCTCTATGGTCTGATCACTTTTAAGATTCTGATTCTTAAGTGTCGTCACAGCACGCAACCATGTTTGACCCCAAATAGTTTCTTCAATTCTGGAAGGATGACATTTCTGACATAGGAAGACTGCTTCGAGCCAATTTTGTCCCTCTTGACGTTTTTCTTGTAATATTTGATGCCTGGTTTGTGGACCGCGAAAGCATTGTTGAGAATCATGAATTCGTAGTCTTTAACGCACAGAATGTAGCCCTGAAATTAAAATTTAAAGATTAAATACCAAATTAATTTATGTTTATTATCTTCAAGATTATGAAGGTTGTTTAGGTCCAGAGTGGAGGCTTTTTCTTACCTGTGTCATTTTGTCTTGCTTGCCTTCCCAACTCAGTCTTTCATCGTAATAGGGTTCTTCATTAGTTCCGATGAAAATTGGCTCCCAATGCGCGTGCTTTCCTTGCCGCTTGCCCACGTGGAACACTCCCATATCTGCAATCATATCAAATATTATTACCGTGTGTTCTTAGAGGAAATAATCGTTATCGAAAGGAATTTGCAATGCGGTTGATACAATTTACGTATATTGATATTGGCCCATTCTTGAATCGGAAAGTTTGCGATTTTGCAAATTGGCGTAAGAAGTTGAAGCCGGTCGTCTGGGACCGGCGGGTAAGGCGCGGTCGTTGAACCATAATACGCAATTAGAATGCCCCATACGACGGCCACGCCATGCTACAGACGGCATAAATAGCTCACGACACTAACAGCACTTAGATTAATTGTCGCTGCATCACTGGTCGTCTCGCGATTCCTAAACTTTTGGCAATAAATAGCTGAGTGCGCGAGATTACTCTGCAAACTATGTGAAAACCGTTAGGTACGCACACTGTACAGTCAGCAACAAAAGGCGATCTGGTACTTTTACATTTATCATCTAAAATTAAAATTGACATAAAACTATTTCGATAAACAGCTTTTCAGCATTTCATAGTGAATACTTATTTGCATTATTTTTTCTCAATATGTTTGATTAAAACAATTAATGGTTTAGGTAACTGATTTTCGTTGGTGTCTGTAACGTGTTTGTCAGTTAAATCAATAGAGAGGTCCTTACATTGTCCTTCCGGAGCAGCCATCCACTCTTTACCGTTGGGGATGTTGTGGCACGTCGGACACACGTATTTGTGGAAAGGTATGGCAGTTTTGTTTTTCAACATTGCCTGTAGTTCTGTTTTTGTCGCGGGCGCCTGAAAAAAGGGGCATATGTAGGTTTGATTAACAATTAGTTTCTACAATCAAAATAAGGGGAAGACTTTAGTTCACTTCTTGAAATATAGACTCACAAAACTACTTAATTATCATTGAGTTTCGCTTTCATCAAACTTTTTAGGGGTCTGTTTTATTTTATGTTTGATTAGGCACTGTTTAACTGATAAGGTCGCGGAAATAAAATGATCTAACTTATGAACGTAGAATTTATCAAGAGATGTTGAAATAAGTAAGGACATAAGCTCGAAGGTACGTAAAGTTATTGCTTATTCTTCTGATAATATCTGTTGTCTGCATGTTGGTGATATTATGGCAAGTGTGGTCTACACACACGAATAATATTCTAGTATTCAATACTTACAAAATAGTTTTTATCTACTTCAAATAAACTTATAGGGAAGACTCTTGGTTTATTGGAAGTGCTCAGTGGTTTTTCGTTTCTTGCGATCATATTCAGGAACTTTGGTGCCAAATCTGGACTGGGGTACAGTTCGATGTCTGATGGCAGGACGAAGTGTGTGAGGGCAGCGCTTCTGGCTATGTTCCTACCGACGTTTATTGGATACAACAAATTTTTCTGTTGTTTGTACGTCGAGGAGGAGTCGACGACGTATGGTGGTGTGTCCGTGCAGTTGAATGGCGTCTTCAAAAATATATCAGGGTTAGGGATCTGGAAAGAAAAATTGGAAATATTACTGTTGCTGTTGACATGAAAATTAGATTCAATAATTGAACGGACTTGAGTGTTTTAAACTCAGACTCAAAGAATTCATTTCAATTAAACCATTTACAGGCACTTTTGAATTGTCAAAGGAGTCGGTCATTCAGACAGATGAAGCTAGTTACCCATTCCAAAGCATAGTAGGTTGCTATGGAGAAGAATGCGCAAGATATTCTATGGTCACTCTTATATAAATTATATTGTTACAGAATATTAGTTACATCATTAAACGAAGAATGATACCATACACACATCAGCCTATAATGTTCCCACTGCTGGAACACAGGCCTCCTCTCTTCGAGAGGGAGAACTCTGTGAGAAGGCGTGGGCCATAATCCACTACGCGGGACCAGTGCGGGTAGATAGATATCACATGTCTTCAATGTTTTTTTGGTTCTAGGTCATGCCGGTTACCTCACGAAGTTTTCCTTTACCGTTTTGAGAGCAGTGATAATGAAATAATTTACACAAACTAACCGCCTGTCTGGGTTCGAACCTACGAGCTACAACTCGTAGGTCGCGGTCGTTACCACTGGGCCACCACTGCTCATACCATATAGTTAGTTTAATAAATTTAAAGCATTTCCTTAGCTAAAAGTGAACTAACAAGGAACAGAAGTTCCCTACCTGGCGTACTGCCAGACAGTAGTATTGTTATGTTCCGGAATTGTGCCAGGAGCGGTCGACGACTTTGACTACCTATGTATGTTTAGTCATGAAGTTACCGTGGCTAGAAGTGATCGTGTGTATGTACATAATATCCGCGATCTATGTCTGCGAAGTTCAGGCGCACGTGCGCCGTCCAGTCCGTTAGGACACTTCTAGTGTGCTTAGCTTAGCCCGAAAGTCTTACGAAGGTGTATCGTCTTACCCAGTAGCTGGGTTGTAAAGTTCAGATAGGCAGTCGCTTCATGTAAAATACTGGTATTCAGGTGAATTCGGCTGCATGGTTGGGAAAAGGCTAAACAGGCTGGCAGGGATCGACGTGCATCCTGTTATACCACGGATTCAGCACATGATTCTGGACCCCCAGCATTGAAAGTTTTATGGTTGTTAAAAAAAAGGTTGTTGCATACATTTTGACCGCGCACTTTTCTATGAAACAGCTTTTTTTTATTGCTTAATGGGCCCGCTCTTGACCTCAATCACGCCTGATGGAAAGTGATACGTGAGTTCTATGATGGAACGGGCGTGCCCAGAAGATGCCTAAGGCACTGGAACACCCACGCATCGACGAAACACAGCAGGCTGCTTGACGGTGGGAGGGTGGTCGTAAACCAGGTGGGCGTTAGCCCTACAACCGCAAGGGAAGAATTGGCCAGTGAAATAAGGTGTTGAGTGTGACTGTCCAGGATGCGCCGAGCGCTCGGTTTAGTTGAGTAACTGGCGGAACAAACTGCGCTACACGAGGAGACTTCTTCATGCATTCATCATGGTTTAGAATAATGTGCTGAATTCATGGTAACAGTCAGCGTGTCGATGTCCCTGCCACCCTGCTTCAGCAGATGATGATGATGTTAGCATAGCTTTATAATACCAAATGCTGACACTACAAAAATTATCATTTAATCTATCGACGATAATGAAAACATTTACTAACATTCATACTAGCGTCATCATGGCTGGCGCCACATTGAGGGCAATGCTAGTATCTGAGTCGTGATCTAAATCTCTCCATTGACAGTAATTTCTTGTTCTAAAATTCATTTCGAAATTGTAAATACTTTACGTAAAGATATGAAGTGAACTCTCTAAAACTGTGTAGGTCGTCAATTATGTTTCACTTAATAGCCATTTCGTAATCTTATGGTTTAATTACTTTCTTGTTTTCTCATATGTAATGTATGATACAACGGTTAGTTTAAGGATCGTAAATATGATTCAAATTCATTAATTAAAGTTAGACTAGGTATTTATTCCGGGATTTTACGTGGAAATCCCGAAAATTTGGTAATTGTAAGTTTAATTAATAAAAGCCTTTACTGATCTTAAATAAAGCTTATTTTCAACTTATTTAAGATTTTTCCCGTATTCCGGAAAAAAAAAATGTCGTCGTAAGGAAGTCTCCACTTTCTGTCTCTGTTGTCCGATTTTAGGTAAATATAGTCAGCCTATTCCGCTCACTGCTAATGACAATAAAACAAAAAAAAAAGATTTTCTAAGCTCATGTTTTCCAAGTAACTAGCGGCAGACCAGCGGTCGTGGAGCCCGTTAGACAGCTGTAGTTAGTTGAAAACTAAGAGTATTTTTTTTTGTTGCTACCCAACAACACGTCTACGGAATTTCGCTAGTAAATTTTATTTGACTCTGTATACTAGGGTATTATGAAATAGTTCTTACATTGCTAGGTATATGTTTGTTGGAGAAGAAGATGTGGAAGGTAGCGTATTGCAGCACGAGGTCGTTGCCCGTACAGTCGCGGAGATATCTGATGCTGTTCACGGTCGGCATCATGTCCGCGCCGGGCGCATGGATCGCCAAGCTTACTGGTGCCATCCATCTGGGGATAAGGAAAGAACTCTCGTTAGTTTAACAGCAGGTACAAAATACATAAACATTCGCCTGACTCTCCGAGGGGTTAGGCACAGAGTTCACGGCATCTGCGTCTGGGTAAGTTGATGCGTTGATAAGTAAAGTTCTACGAGGTGAGTCTATATTGTCATCAGCTAGGCACAAATCCAGGCTAAATAATTTCTAATAGTAAAACACAATACATAACAATATTGATCAGTGATACTCATAAACTTAATAATTGGAGTGTTCCAATTGGATGATTGTAATTAAAAGTACCGTTAATTTTCCTATCGACTGTCTAGTACTCCACTAGATTTACCAGAGCTGTCGGGGATTTATCGAAACGAAGGCAGGAACGCTCAAAAGCGCGTAGGTAATTATATTTAATCAATAAGCTGTCGGAGCCGCCCAGTTCGCGTGACCGGGGACATTTGCGCCTCCACAGGTTGCTCGCAAACCGACACATCCAGCTGAAATGTTGTGCCGTTCGTGTAGACGGGGACGCCATGATTTTATGTTTATTTACTCGTCTTTATTTCCATTTTATTGTTTATCTGCAGATAAATCGCTGGAGCTCTGGTCCAGATCACGTCCAGAGTAAATTGAGAAATAATTTCTTTTAGAAGTGTTGCCCGTACTTTTTTATGCAGCCAGTCATTCATATGTCTTATAAGCTGTCTTGAAATCTAACTTTGAAATGTTAACTATTCGAAATTGGTTATCGCTGGAAAGTCACGACTCGTTCAGAAAATAATCAGTTCATATACTCAGCGTTTGATTCGATCCCGGACAAGCGCGAAAACTAAAAACGTAGACACAATGTAAATCGATTACTCGCTGTTAATGAAAAACGTTTGCTATAGCCAACAAAAGACATTATTAATGGAATACCTGCTACAAAAAGAGACTAAGGTGCCTGCCACCGCCTTTTTAGGTCACGATGCTACATTGCTGCCACCACTGCCACGTGACATTTTACTTAAGGGGCATTGTCACGCTCGGATTTTTACCATCTTCACTTAAAAAAAAAAAACATTGTTTACGTAATTGAATATGAACCGTGATGTAACGGAAAGGTGGTGATTTACACAATGAGTTCTTAAATGTTAGTAGGACTGTCGCGTCTGAAGAAATCCTAGATGAAATGATAAGTGGGTGCGCGGCTTAGATAACTGTGTTGTTGCACGAAGCGACGCTGGTAGCTCCGAACAATGTTAGTACATTGTATTTTATAAGTAAGAATGTTATTGAATTACACTTGTATTAATACATAGTTTACATAGTGGTCGGTGCACGTGTATGCAAATGATCTCAGCGGTTAAGTACTTACTTAAAACAGTTTCAAAGTGATATCAGGCCAGGCAATCTAATCGGTGACTCACTATCTGCGGGCATTGTTTAGATTACAGGAAGTCTCACTCCACTTACTCGAACCGTAAGAAGTGCAGCTAAATGTTAACTCAGCATCGGAACATTACGATGTTAATTGTTGCTAATATCGAATTTCACACATCGCGATATTTCTTAATACAAGCAAGTGTGCAGGCACATTCTCTTTCCAAAACAATCGAAATTGCACAACTAACACTGTACGAGTATAGTCACGACTATTGCGTCTTTTTTTGACTCAAACCCTTTTCTATGTGCCGTTTAGTTTATAATTTGAAAGGGGTTGGTCACAATTCAATAAGCGGGCTAGGTACATGGTGACTGTACATTTTAGTTATGTAGTAAACAGACTAGCCTCATTTTGTGGAACATTCGAATCGGAACGGGGAGCTTAATCAGGAGGGTGCGACAGTCTGGTAACCTCGCGTCTATGCCTCGTTTACTTACACCTGAATTTGTTTGGCACTAGCGTGCTATTGGTTACATTCTCGCAAATATTTGGCATTTTAAGTATTTACTTACTTAAACTTAAGTACTTACTTACATGCAGAAACTATAAATGCAAGTAAACAATTGTTAGCGGTTTAATAGACACCTAATATTTATTATTTTATTGTTGTTGCATGTCTTTTGGTCTAATAAGTATGTAATTTTTATCTGTTTTGAGGGGTCTGGCTGGATTCGTCCTAGTTCGGCTACGGATGCGGGAGCAAAAAATACGTATATAATATAACATGGGAATATTATATTATATACGTGTTTTTTTTATATCCCATAACTCTAAGGTTATTATTCTATAAGTAAAAATAATACAAAAAGTTTTAGAATATGTGGTCCAAAAATGCATAGTTTCGAAGATATCATGTAAGTACCTATCTAGGTTTCATTGATAAATACGAGTAATTCATTTTTATTCAAACCAATCATTCATATTTTTACAGGTAAGAGAATGCGACGTTGTCATATTTAACGTAAGGTTGTTTTACATTACTTAACAATCGTGACTTTGTCGAATTATTTTGTATGAAAAATGAAAACAAAATAAATATATAATTGAAAAATAATTCGTATGCCAGTTTATTCTTTGATATGGTCTCATTCATACCCTAGAGTTATAGGATATAAACCGTAAGTTACGCGAGACAACGCATACTGCTTAAATTTAATATCCTGAATCTACATAATTTAATATCACTACTAAACTGTCTAGACTCAATAAATTTCGGACAACTATCAAAAAGAAAAGTTATGAAAATGTTAAAAGAAAAAACAGTATTAGAAGCGCAGTTTATTTGTTTAAAGTCTTAGGCGAAGTTTACAATGACTCGTGGTTTAGCAACTCGCCTTGAACGCTAGTCGGTTTTTACTGGCTCTATGTAAACAAGGCAGGTACTAAGTGTGTTTGGCGTTCCGGCGCCGGGGAAGCAATACAGGCACACGCAGCTGTTAAATCAATAATTGCATTCGTAATTTTCACCTGGCGGTGAGAAAATGTTAAGCTATTTTAAAACAAGAGTGATTTAAAAAAAAGATCACACGTTCGGGCATTCTGAAGAACAACGAGTTACTTTTAAGTTTTTGATCATCAATCATAACCAGCCTATATTTTTCCCACTGCTGGGACACAGGCCTCCTCTGTTCGAGGGGGAGTGGGCTATAATCCACCACGCGGGCCCAGTGCGGTTTGGTAGATGTCACATGTCTTCGAATTTTTGGTTCTAGGACATGCCGGTTTCCTCACGATGTTTTCCTTCACCGTTTTGAGAACAGTGGTGATGAAATCATTTACACAAAGTAAAGCGCCTGTCTGGATTCGTACCTACGACCTACAACTTGTAAGTCGCGGCCATTACCACTGGGCCACCACTGCCCACAAGTTTTTTATCACATTGATTCAAATCTTTTTTCGGAGACCCCTGTACTGTACCTTATGAACCTACCTATTTCAGGTTATGCCTTTGTTAAACCGTCGCCAATATAAACTGATTTAAGTTATCGTGCTATAAAATCGATACAGTTTTAACACGATTTATTAATAACAAATCTCCAATTAAATATTTGAAATCTCTCACGGGAAACTGAGTGCAGATCGACGAAGATTGCTCAATGCTCGTACACGCAATTTTCATTACCGGCATGCAATAAAAGTGAAATAAAATGTAATAGCTCTACGACAGTACAATCGGGTACAGATAGAGTTTCTAAGAAAGAAATGGGAAGTAATATCAAGTTCACACGAGATGTTCGCGACGATACCTTGGCAACGCGTAACTAGGATTGTCGCGTCATCGGCCCCGCCGTTTTAACTGCCCGTTGGTCTCATGGTCGAAAGCGCGACTGCTGAGCGTGGGGTCCTGGGTTCGATTCCCGGATCGGGCAAAGTGTTTTTGAGTTTTTCCATTAGGAATTTCCTAGTAACAGCCCGGAGTTTGGAAGTCGGCGGTGTGATACCCCCGTGACTTGGGAAGCACGTTAAGCCGTTGAGCCTGCGCCTGATCTCTCTCCGGTCGTGTCGGATCGCCGCCGTCCCATCGGACTATGAGAGTTAGGAAAGAGGGGAGTTCAGTGCACCTGTCTGCGCACACACTTGTGCACTATAAGATCACCGGCGCCGAAGGCTAATCTCCGTTCAGATTGTCCGGCATGGCCGAAAACGGTCTGGAGGACTTTATTTATTTATCGCGTGGTCACGAACGTGAGATCGATTTTAAACACTGTTGGCTGCTTGTTTCGTGTACGAATTACTAAGCGATCGCCACTTCGTCAGTCATCATTTATGCACTTTGTCTGTATAGTGTGTAACTGAATTAATGCACAGTCCCCTTGTCCGTTAGACCAGCTTAACAACAGAAAAAGTAATTGTGTCTCATTATTGACAGTTGAGCCCTTATGAATATAGTTTGTCAGAATCGTTTACTGAATAGATATTTGTCATTTTTAATAAGAATAGGTAGATTTTTATTCCAAAAATAATCCCACTTGCGCTGTGTGCAGTCAAAAACTACGTAAATTACAGTCCCACTTGCGCTGTGCAGTCAAAACATACCAAAATGAACGAAGTATCTACGAAGACCCGTATACGTATGCGACTGTGTGCGTGATTTATAATTTGACTACAATTATTATGACTAATTTAATAAATAAACAATGTTTTGTACATTATAGCTTCTGCCCGCGACTTCGTCCGCAAGAACTTTCTTGTTCCCCAGAGCCACCCCATCGTATCGCATCACCTGCCCGCGTTATTACTTCGTTTTCGCTCAGCGTTCTTTCTGATTTTTTTGTTTTTGCTCGGCTCCTGAAGGTTCTAGCGTAATGTTAAGTAGCCTATAGCCTTCCTGAAGAATTGGGCTATCAAATGCAAAAATAATTTTTCAAATCCGACCGGAAGTCTTAGAGATTAGCACGTTCAAACAAACTAACAATCTCTTCAGTTTTTTTTATTAGTATAGACCATAGAAATGTATTAATTCATATATCTAAGTATGGTATAGACACAGAATAACTAATACTAATAGTAAAAATTCAGTGTAGGTATGTATTATGATTAAAACATAATATTCTATTTAATTGGGGTGTTTGGTGTGCTTTCATTCCTTCACCCTAATTGCGCAACACACCATCAATCAGAATCTGAATCATTCTGAAGGATATTGCTAATCCATTGCTCCATATGTTCGAAAAATGTGTCTGCTCAACAACGTAAATAACGCAATGAATGTTGTTGCACTGTCAAAATGAAAGCCATTACTACTATTAGTGTGTTACATAATTACCCCGCGGGACATATTGTATAGTTATAAATATAGTTTTATTGACGGACCTCCTACGACTCCTACATACGAAAGGAGAGAGATAATATAATCCTTTACAAGTCTAGACGGGCGGTAGCAACGTGGGGAACTCCAGCCAGACATGTCTGTTGTTGTTTACTGCAAACTCTCGAGTCAGATCGATTTGTCAAATTCTTTGAATGTGAATAAACATTGTGATTCGATCACAAATCATCTGCCTAGCCTTTTCCCAACTATTTTAGGGTCGGCTTCCTGTCTAACCGGATGTAGCTGAATACCAGTATTTTACGTGGAGCGACTGCCTACCTGACCTACACAACCCAGTTACTGGGTAATACGATACCCCTGGTTGTCAGACTTTCAGACTTCTGAGTACCTACTTCTGACGACCCGTAACGACTGTCAAAGATCCACGAATGACAGCCGGGACCAACGGCTTAACGTGCTTTCCGAGGAACGGACGTGTCTTGGTATGTGAAGATGATTACCCATCCATGGACCAACCGCGGCAAGCGTAGCTTAACCTGATCGATCGACCGGTGCGGCTGTTATTACTTAGCCACAAGCCTCTCGATGACAAATATTCTTTCTTATTATTGTCTCCAACAAAAAGACATAATATCATTCAAGAACACCAGTTCTGAAAGCGGAAATTATCTCGTGAACATTTTGTTAACAATAAGTTACAATAACAAATTGCGTCAGTTTTGAGAATTACGAGGAAGCGAGGGCATTACCGAATGTTTGAATTTTAACCAAACACGACAGGATACGACGGAAGAGAAAGATTATAAAACTCTCTTGTAATAAAACCATCACGACATTCTTGTTTATCTTCATTATCTTAATATTAGACGTAAATACAGCCTGTATCAGAAAGTTGTGGTCATATTTAAGAGCCTATACTACCTCAAATGGCTTAGCGTGATCCTCCGTTATGTCGCAAATACTGCACCATTAATTTTGAAATAAATATATGGTAAAGTTGAGGATTAATGCTAAGTCTTATGTTAGACGAAAACACGATTCCATAAAATTTTCTCGATAGAAAAAAATTCCAAAGTTACCTCTAAACCGAACAATAAACCGCTGGTATTCAAAAAATACTTCAAATTAGATCATGAAACTTTGCATACTAACTGAACTTACTTTAAAGCAGGTCTTATGTTATTTATTTTTTTATAATTACGGTTATTTTCACTGTAAAAAGCAAATACCTAAACTATTGGCGCTTCCTGCCGCCCAGCACCGCACTCTGTCTCGCTCTCACTTAGTCCGCGAGCAGTATCGTATGAGCGAGATAAAGAGTGAATTTTAGCTGAGGTAGTATAGGCTCTTAAGGATGTGGTACAGACCATCAAACTGAACAACTTTCTTCATGGGACGAACATCGTGCATCGTAATCGCGAAAAAATTATCAAATGTCCCATATAAAATTCAATAGATACCTATTCGACCCAAATGTATGGGACAGCTAATTATTTTTTCTAGATGACGATGTTGGTTCCATGGAGAAAGTGGTTCAGTTTGATGGTTTGTCCACGCCCTTAAATTTGACCACACCATTTTTGATAAATGCTTTACAGCGTGTATCAAAAAAGGTGCCGTAATGCCGGTTTTCTGCACGTTATGATGACAGCGTTAATGCCTATGTATTTAGGCACTTATTTACCTGACGCAAGGTCGACGGATATCACCAGCCAAATTATATTGTTCATGAACATAATTTATGCAAACATTTTTGTCGTGTGCGCCGAAGCCTCGACAATTACTGTACTTACTGAATTTATCACAAAAATAAATAGTTTTGATTTCAATGTTATGTGATGCCTACCGTGTTTAATATATAGATTTTTTAAAAGTATACAGGATGGATGAATTGATGATTCTCGTTGGATGCGAGAAGCACAAAACCGGTCGAAGTGGAGGTGCTTGGGGGAGGCCTATGTCCAGCAGTGGACGTCTTTCGGCTGAAATGATGATGATGATGATGATACAGGATGAAATTAAATTCATGGGCATCCTTTTAAAGGGTCATTGTAATCATCATTATGAACAACTTTTACTATGGGACCAAACCCGAAATCGCCAAAAAAAAAAAATCATTTCTTCCCTACATTTTGACGAGTTATGTGAACATAAATGCAAGGAACAGCAGATTTTTTTTCGCGATTTAGTTGTTGTTCATAATGATGAGTACAATGACCCCTTAAAAGGATGCCCATGAATTTAATTTCACCCTGTATAACTAAGTATTTGATTAGACAAGTGCGTCCTATATGAAAAAAAAAGAAAAATATTTATTTAATTTCATTAAAATTAAACCTTCTCCCGTCGTTTATCTGTTTGCCAAGAGTCATCATTAAGGCAATATTTTGAAGGTACCGATCTTCATTGAATGCCTTGGAAGGTCAAATAACAAAATATATGAAAGGAACAAATATTTACCTAGGTAGGTACTAAAGAAAACATCAATAATACGCTCCTATAAAGCTTGATGTATGTACCGAAATATTGTGCATTATCCTGAAGGTCGTGTACCTTAGTATTTATGTAAGCAGGTAGATAAGTATGACGTGTGTTTACTTTGTAACTTTGTAAGTATTTATGTGTAAACATCTGTTTTACTGACATACATATGTACATGTGGGCGCAAGATTGTACGGTAGCTTTGTCTGGCTAGATAAGGGTTTTTAAACTATAACGCTTTCTTGTTACTAAGTCCGTTTAACTACGAGAGCAAGAGCATCATTTAGTGAGTAGTCTGCATTTGCATGATGAGTAGTGTCTTTTTTACCCGACTACGGCGAAGCAAAAAGGAGGGTTATGATTTTGACCGGTATGTATGTATGTTCGTCTGTTCCCTCATACTTTCTAAACTTTCTTGTCATAATTTGACAAATGGTGTCGTTGGAAGCGTCTTGATCGTACGCTGGTTATAGGCTATGTGACGTCAATTTAAATTGAATATGGCGCCTTCTAGCGGACATAAAGTCATGACCTACATAAAAATTTTTTTTAGGTCGACTACTGAAAAATCACGCTCTAAAAAGTATGAAAAAAAAATAAGTTTAAAAACTAAAATCCGATTACTGAAAAGGATGAAACAAGAAAGTACCCTCCCCTGGTCACATGCCGCTGTACTAACATACTTATAAGCATGGTCACATGCGACCACGGGAAGACCTACTTTCTTGTTTCATCGTTTTCAGTAGACGGGTTTTAGTTTTTAAACTTATTTTTCGTAATATCAGATACCGTTATCCTCTTTTTTCTTTTCCTTTCTTCTTCTTTGTGTTTCTGTATTACGTTTTCAGTCTTCACTGTATCTTCTATAACATTGTACATTAAACCATTTCCATTTATTTTGTAACTAGCTGCGCACCGCGGTTTCACCCGCGTAAATGTCGATCCCGTGGGAATACCGGGATAAAAAGTAGCCTATATACAGGGTGTCAGCTACCTTCATACAATATTTTATCAAAATTAGTCCAGCCGTTTGAGCGTGAAGAAGTAAAAAACATATAAACACACACACACACACCCCCACTCACAAACTTTCATCATATTATATCATATTAGTGTAATCTTAGATACAATACAACATACTTACAATTGTTTGTTTACCGTAACAAAATAAAAAATATCTTGCTCCTGCCTTTATCCCATTTTATTTGGAGAGAGCGAGGGATAGAGCAAACCAACAAAAAACAAACATTAAGGTAGGCAAAAGCATGTCCTGGAAAAACAAAGAGAAATTCCCATAACGTAGAAAGAGAAATGAACAAAAATATTTTAACTCGTGGTTTCCAGACGAGCTCCTAAAAATTTCATTTCAAAATACTTTCGCAGCTCCCTACCCTTTTATTACTGCAAGCGCCCTCAAGTATACCCTAAAAGTAATTTAGGTAGACGTTATACAAATAGCTGTGTTAGTTTTCAAAAGCTGTGTGCAGTGGTCTTTACTTGCTATCTCGAGACAAATAAAGCTGTTCATGAAACGTAGTATAAAAAGTGTTGTCGCATACTGCAGTAACAACGCTCTGACGAGGTAATCAACTTTTTACGCTGAATCTAATCGACGATTAAGTAATTCTTCAGAAACCTCTCGTTAACAAGTCTTGAAGCGTAATGTGTTAATGTGTACTTCGCCTTGACATCTCCATTGTGTTTTTAGGTCAATAAATACTTTTTCTATTATGCTACTGCTCCATCTGCGTTAGCGTTAAAGTTAATGTCAATGGCCAACTACACGTTAATTAGGGCATTAAAAATGCGCGTTGGCTACACTTAGGTTACAATGCTAAACTACGCACTAAAACCCTTTGATGTGTCCAAAAAACCGACACTCGAGTTATCGCTTAACGTTTAATGCCATTAATAATGCCATTTGTATAAAATGCCATTAAAACGTTGGCCACATCTACGTAACGCCTAAATTAACGTGTTAATTTGCGCGTTAAGACGCAGATGGAGCAGTAGCATTATACAGTCTGCGGGGTACAATTTGCGTAACACACTAACACGAGCAATGGCTTTCATTTTGACAGTCCAACAACATTCATTGAGTTATTTATGTAGTTGAGCAGTCAAATTTTTCGAACATATGAAGCAATGGATTAGCAATATCCTTCAAATTCATTCAGATTATGATTGAAAGTGTGTTCCGCAATTGTGCTGCTGTTTGATATGCTACATTGTTATGATCTCCTAGAACACAAAGTAAGTTAACCATTCCCGTTAGCAACGATTTTCAAGCTAGTACTTGAATGTTTTTGAGAAAATGTCATATTAAATGTAAGATTTATAGCTTTTCCTTCATAAGTTTAGCAACAGCAACATGTGTCGTGTATTGCGCACATTGAATGCCGCATATCACAGCTAGTCGGCTAAGTACCTCTGCCTATTCAGAATGCGATGTGATCCTAGATTTCTATGAGGTTAAGGGCTGGCTTCACAGTTATGCTCTTGCACACATCGTAAAAGTTAACGGAGCAAAAGTTTGCTCACACTAACGTGTATCATTCTTCTTGGCTATTCAATGTTTTACCGGTAGGGCTGTCAATTCTGCAGAAGGATCAGGAATCTTTACAAACGTTATCATTTTGTTATCCATACTTTAATATTATAAACTCGAAAGTAACTATGTCTGTCTGTCTGTCTGTATGTTACCTTTTCACGCCTAAGCCGCTGAACCGATTTAGATGAAATTTGGTATAGAGATAGCTTTAGTCCCTAGAAAGGACATATCGAGGGTATAGTGTTCAAACCCAATAAGTGTCAAAAAATGAAAAATCGGTTTATTAGTACATCTTAATGCATTTTTGACGCTCTTTCCAGTGGTCTAATCCAATAAGTGGAATTCGCAGCAGAAAGATAATTACTTAAGGTAATAACCCAATAAAGTCACCACGTTTAGCCGTTTCTTAATTTTTTTCGCCGTTTCGAATTTCGTACTTATTGGGTTTGAGCACTATACCCTCGATATTATACTTTTTATCCCGATATTCCCACGGGATCGAGAATAATGCGGGTGAAACCGCGGGGCGCAGCTACTCCGTCTATATTTCGGCTTACAAAATTTATTTGGAAACTTCTAGATTTCCGCAAGATGTTGTTTTGTAAACCACGGGGTAATTGCATAACACACTATCAGTAGCAATGGGTTTAATTTCGACATTTCAACAACATTCATTGCGTTGTTTACGTTGTTAAGCAGACACATTTTTCAAACTTATGAAGTAATGGATTAGCAATTTCCTTCAAAATGATTCAGATTGAGATTGATAGTGTGTTACGCAATTAGGGTGGTCAAGGGCTTTTGCCTTTTTCTAAAGCAATGGCAACCTTAGTTACAGTTAAACATTGAGTTTCAATTCGCTCCGTGTTTTGCTCCGAGTTCGACTTACCTTGTAAGGGAGGAAAGCGGGATTTATGTACATCTATACATACACTCGTAATAATGTATGAACAACAGCATATTTTATCGTTTATGGAGGTCAATGCGTTCTGCAAAAAGTCACGAGCGTTTCTTCTGCCGGTGTCATTATCATCATGATCTATCCATCGCAGCTCATTGCTAACGATTTGTAGGCCATTCCTAAGTAGAGATCTAGCCCGTAGGGGTTTTGATAGACCTATGATTTGAACCCAATAAAGATCACACATAAAATGACAGTCGATCACAACGTCTTTCATTTTGACAGTTCAGCTGTAGGTACTATTTATGATTTATTTCCGTTGGATCCCGCTTTTGAATCCCAGTTTAATATTTTTAGCGTTGGATCCTGCAAAACATTATTATGTATTTCCGTTGGATCCCGAATTTAAAAAATGCAAGATAATTACGTTTTATTGTCGTTGAATCCCGAAAAGTATTTCCGTTGGATCCCGAATGCTTAAAAAATCTGAATGCGGGTACTTTCAACAACAAAATTGTTTATAATAAAATGAGGGGTTCACTAATGTTTCACCAAAACTCCATTGAATTTTTTTTAGTTTACAACCAACGTTTCGTATACTACTTATTTCACAAACAACTCATTTTCTATATAATCTAGTCGTTTCTGGCACTCGCCGGCCGCTGCCGCGGCACCGCTCGCTTCGCTCGCTCGGCTCGTGCGTAGGGGTCACAGTTTTAGCCTAACCTAACCTAACAATTTTTTTTAAAAATAATTAACCTAATCTAGTGTTTGATAAAGGTAAATCACTTTTCTTCTGAAATGTACACATGTTGTTATAACATGGGATTCAACGGAAATAGCAAACGGGATTCATCGTTAATACCTAAAAAATGGGATTCAAAAGTGGGATCCAACGAAAATAAACGCTATTTATTATGTGGTTCAGTCACGTTCATTACGTTACTTACGTTGTTGAGTGGACGAAATTTTTAAAACTAAGCAATGGATTATTGTGCTGAGCTGATCGATAGCGATACACCAGTTGAAACAGTTTCAAAATAGCGAAACACGAGTTTAAACAGTTTCAAAATGTTTTACCTACGTGTAATTGATGTTATCAGAGGAACAGCTTATCAAAATGGCTATTAAAATTTACATAAAACTCATATGTGTACATAAATTCATAGAACGGATTTATCGTCGGAAACTGTTATTATTAATTAGTTAGAGTAGGTCCTGTTTTATTAGCAACATTATTTAATCAGTTAATCACGCCAGCATGTTCTGGCAATAAAACATGTGCTGACATTTCAGTAGCATGTTTATTTATTACATAACATTAACCAGTAATTTATTGTCCCACATGCCACTGACTTTTTACACACAGGGAAGAAAGGAACAAGCATTCATCACCATACTCTGTTTGATTTAGATTTTTACTTTTTCTGCCTAGCCTTTTCCCAATTATGTTGGGGTCGGCTTCCAGTCTAACCGGATGCAGCTGAATACCTACCTGTCTGCCTACGACTGCCCATCTATCCTTCACCACCCAGTTACCGGGTAATACGATACCCCGGTAAGACTGGTTGTCACGGGGCTTCTGACGACCCGTAACGACTGTAAAAGACCCACAAATGACAACCAGGAGCAACGGCTTGACGTGCTTTCTGAGGCACGGAGGGTTCTCGGTGTGTAAAGATGGTTACCCATCCACGGACCGACCGCGGTAAGCGTAGCTTAACCTGATCGATTGTTCGTTGTATATAAAATCGGTCTTCGCTTAAAATTAGATAACATTGCTGACCAATATTTGAACGCAAACTCTTTTATCGAACGTCATACCAGATTACACAAACATGCTTCGTCGTAAATTCGTAATGTCGTATGTAGGTACATAATGCAATGTAATCAGAGGCGATGTAGCATAAAATATGAGTATTGTGTAGTAACTGGTCTGCCACATGTAATTATTACGATATTAGCTCTTCATGTATTTACATATATGACACACTTCGGACTAACTACGCCATTGACCTCGCTCGGAGGATGTCGATAGCGAATGCTCCTCGCTCCGCTTTGTCTTCCTTATTTAGAAACGCTTCAACTGCTGATGATGTACGGAATCAAGCATAAATCGATTTGTTCTAGTTGCGCGTTCTATTTGGCTTGTGGAGAAACTACGAAAACTATGAAAAGTTTTTTTTACGACTGTTGTAGCCCACAGTTCGAGGGTCCTATAATTAAGGCAGAGCTGAACGCAGGCAAGTGTGAAAAAATAGTAAAGGACGTCTTACCGGACGGCGGTTAATGGTGCAAAGAAAATAGTTTGGCGGAAGAAACTGAACATAGTTATTGGGAAACCCATGTTCAGTCTCTTCCGCCAAACTACTGACCAACTACTACTAACTAATACTACTGACTAATATTGAATGCCAAATAATTTGCCGCTTGGCACTGACGCAGAAAAATACTGATCGCACGCAGCCTAATTTGATTTGTTTGCAGACAGGTAGACGCCGCTGGCCAGAGTGAAAAGTGCCAACTTCTCTTTGCTAGGGCCCAAAATAACAGTTTAAAAATTAATCATAATCATTTATTTGTCAGAATATGGTACATGTATATTATAATCATCACATTCTGCCAAGTGTGGCGTGCAAGCATTATGTAATAGCAGCGCCCCGCGGTTTCTCCCGCATAAGTTTCGATCCCGTGGGTATATCGGGATAAAAGTAGCCTATGTGTTAATCCAGAGTATCAGCTATCTCCATACCAAATTTCATCAAAATTGGTCAAGCCGTTTGTGCGTGAAGAAGTAACAAACATGATCACACTCATAAACTTTCGCCTTTATAATATTAGTGTGAAGTGTGATACATACAGAGATTATTAGCTTAGTATTAACATTATTGTTGGTATAATTACGAATTAAAATTACAATTTGAGTATGTCGGTTAAAAATAACATCATAAACACACAATATTCATTTTGGATGTTGAATCTGAATAATACTTTGAAGTACTTATCATTAAATGTCAGAGTATGAAAAAGTAAGATGTCAATGTATAAAAGATTACAATTAGGATGTCAAAATATAATTCAAATAGTCGTTTAAATTATTATGTTTCTTATTAAGTTGCATAAGTAATATGGGTACGAATATGTAGAACAGAGTGGTATCGGCAATAACTAACATTTACACTTACCGTTTAAGATTGTGTGCAAGTTTGATGCAGTTGGTTAATTACTATCATGGCTGAACACTGAGCAGTTACAATGAGTTACGATTCGCGTGAAGACAAGACGATAGGTAATACGTTGTTTTATAGTATTCTGTCATAATCAGATCAGCCATCGTTACAAA
Source organism: Amphipoea lucens (assembly GCA_947508005.1). Taxonomy (NCBI): domain Eukaryota; kingdom Metazoa; phylum Arthropoda; class Insecta; order Lepidoptera; family Noctuidae; genus Amphipoea; species Amphipoea lucens. The sequence continues at coordinate 15,350,425 of OX382359.1, forward strand.
AAAGAACTATCAATCGTATGTTCAGCTGAGAATTTTATTTTTATTCAGCGCATCAAACTGTTGTGTATGTTGCATCAACAAAAGATGTTCAAAATACATGACACACAAATAAAGGACAAATTCTCGTAATTTAAAACGTTTAAAATCTAGTCGCAGTCTCATCTCGGCGACAAACAAATGTCAAAAACTTGTCAAAATCTAGGGAAATTAGAGGTATTTTTGACAGATTGAGACTGAGATCAGACTGTGAACGTTTTTAAAATTACGAGAATTGCCCCTCTGGTATTAACTAGGTGCACTCCTTCACTTATAGGAGACCACAGCATGCATAATAAAGTTAACAACTAAGCTAACAAAGTCATATTTAAATTGGCAATATAACTAGAGTGTTTATAGAGGCAATAAATTATTGTGCTTGTGCTTGTAGAAGCAATAAGGAGGTTGAAAGCAACCGAATGGTCTTTTGTTGAAATATTAATAGATCACACTAAAGCTGCATCAATAGCTATTGATAAAATATGCTTTAGAATTAGCCCCATTGAAACTTGTTCTGATTTGCGGAACTTTTTTATTTCATTGTGTGCCACCTGCCGCCGTGTCAACAAACTTACTTTTAACCATAGTGATCTTATAGATGTTAAACTTTTAACCATAGTGATCTCATAGATGTTAAACTTTTAACCATAGTGATCTCATAGATGTTAAACTTTTAACCATAGTGATCTTATAGACGTTAAACTTTTAACCATAGCGATCTTATAGATGTTAAACTTTTAACCATAGTGATCTTATAGATGTTAAACTTTTAACCACAGTGATCTTATAGACGTTAAACTTTTAACCATATTGATCCACACAACACTGATGACGGCTAGGTACCTAAACACGGCGCAAATCATAGTTTTCTACGGCATGAAAAACGTGTGTGTACAAAGTGCTTAATACATTGTCATTGTATAGCTGCATCAGCCAGTGACGTAACAGTGGGGCGACGTGATCGATAGTCAAAAACGGATTACAAGTGATTGATGGGGTTCTATCCCCTCCCAGGCGGGGTCCCGCTTTTTCAACGTTAATGGCGACTATAACTAAATTGTCTAAAGTTTTTCCCTTCGTTTCCATATCGCTAGACATTAATCCATTTACCTATTGTGGTATAGCAATTTTATTTTAGGTGCTTCTCACATGTTATTATATAATTAATGTACCCATGCAAAATATTGTAAAACATTTTAAAAGAGTAATGGTGGAGTTTCTTGCCCATTCTTCTCCATACGAAAACTACCTTTTGGAATGGGCGACTAGAATCAATTCTATTTTAAGATAATTTTTGACGTTCAAAAGTCCCTTTTATGTGCCTATTTGAAATAAATGCTTTGACTGATTACAACAACATAATATCACGCCTTGTTTCCCCAACGGGTTAGGCAGAGGTGTAGCTATGTGACACCCACATTTCGCCATTTATGTTTGAGTCCCATGTAACGAGGGCGACCCTATTGCCATCATCTGCCTAGCGTTTTCCCAACTATGTTGGGGTCGGCTTCCAGTCAAACCGGATGCAGCTGAATACCAGTATTTTACCTATTGCCATCAACCCGGCACGAATCCAGACTAAGTACGGGCTGCTACTGAGAAATTCCAGATATAAAAACCCAATAACACTTTTCCCGTCCTTAGAATCGAACCCAGGACCTCACACTCCGCAGTAGCGCTTGCGACCACTAGACCACCGAGGCAGTCAATCGTATACTTACCGTTAGAGGCTATTGTAATAAATATCCTGGGAATCTTTTTTTTTTATTGAATTATACGCTTATCTTGTTTGAGAGGCTGATTTTGTAAGCTGACAACGTCATTTAACCTTTTACACAGTTTACCAACTATAATCTAACATACCATTCATTGTTATGCCTCCTTTACAGGCACATCGGTAAAAGCACAATACACGTCGTGCAGCTTCGATATCTATGGGCGGATTACAAAAGCAAAATATGAGCAATAAATTAAGATTACGCTTATAGCGACTCTATTACGAAACCCCTGCTGATCATATCGTAAAATGAAATAGAGAATTTCAAAGTGTCGATTAAACCATATACGGACAACTTTTTACAGTTTTGACGTATGCCGATACAAAATACCGTCGATCCATTATCGCTAAACTTGCACGTACTCATACGGTCGCAATTAACGTTGGAATTCTTACAAACCATACATTTAATTTAATGTTCAAGTGTTCGACCTACATGTGTGACCGCAGTTGCTATGCGGATAACAGTACAGAGATGGTGATGCCGTAATGGGAGACGGTGCACTTGGCTCATCTGGGTTGACCGCAAGCGTCGCGCGAGCGCCGCACCGCGCCCGCGGCTGCGCTCCCGCAGACCAAGTACACCTGTTTCTTAATGTGAGGCGCCCGCAATGTATGCATGGACGACCCAGTTGTACTGAACCTCAATAGACATGTTCCAATATTCGATAAAAGTGATCCACATTTTTGAAACGTTACAGTGATTAAAACTGTAACCTGCGCTTGCGCCTACTGCCCATTTCGTGCTGTAGTCGGCGGAGATAAGTTTACGGCTAAGTACAAGCTACAACCAGCACTATAAATCGCATTCGTCTGCAGTCTGCAATGAAATAGCTTAATGGTTGGCTTTATGACGCATGCGTTCGACGGTAATCTAAATTACAGTTACCGGTCATTTCTCGACGAGATGTTCGTTCGTACATAAATTCAGCCGTACAAATAGGATTCGATAAGACACCCGGTATAAATATCTCTGGCCACTAATGGCTTCCTACATTCTAAATCAATCAAGATTGCTTTCAGGTAAGTTGCATCATTTGTCAATCAGTGGTTGTGTACAACGGTTGACCCACATCGGGTTCACACTTCAATTTCGTGCCATCTCCGCGGCTTCTCATTATTCAATGTCGGTGCTCACCCGAACCGCTCCTTAGTTTCGCGTTGTTTGCGGTTACCATTAGAATCCTGTTTGTGCAACCAACAAACAACAAGTTTATTATAACAGTGCAACCGGTAACCAAACCAAGGGATTGGTTTATGTTGTTTCTATTTGGAGAAAATGGTTGTAACATTATCTTTACTCTTTACTTTACAAATACCTCCAAGGGCACAATTCTAATTTAAGTTCCACGATACGTCACACGTCGTGTCTTTATACAAGTGTTTCAATTCAGTATCTACAAATAATATCTCTGACATTGATAACAGATTCGATTTGGGCATTCTAATTTCTGACGTTGAAACTGTTCATATTTGAGTCTATTATAATATCATTTGAACGAACATTTAAACAGTAGCCTGTTTAAATTTACAATATGTTACCCGAATATATAAAAACAGAAGAAAAACTCCATCTATTCACGAACAAATTAAAAAAACTATTATTAAGCAAGTGTTATTATACTGTCAACGAATATTTAAACGACAAATCCTTAAAACACATACGTATATAGTGAAATGGTAAAGTATTATTATTATAAGTAAATTATTTTGTAAAAGTGTGTTTAGAATAAGTTAGATTATAAGATACGTAAATGGTAAGTCCTCTTCTCCACATATCTTTCTTTTGCTGTGCCCGACAGGGTCCATGATTGTTTCTTTTGGCAAAATTTACCACCTAAGCCTACATTGTGGAATGCAATAAAGAATTGAGTATTGAGTATTGAGTAAATGTTCACACGTGGTTGTTGCAACTGGTTTTAGTCCCTCGACACCCGCGCGCCTCCTATTACTGTAATTACCACCTTATTACGTAGTGTTACAATTGGCATTACAACGAGCGCCATCCTTATGAAATTATCGATTGTGCCAACGTGAAAATTGTAGCAACTTTATAAATGAAGGTAAGGAGAGTACCTATAGGGAAAGTGTTTGTCAGCAATTGTGTTGAACTGCTAACTGAGAGCTTTCGGCGTTTTCTAGATAAACGCTCCGGATAGTCTAGAATTCTAGATCTTTAGCGTAGACGTAGACGTATGCATAGATTAGCTAGGCTAGAGTCTACTAGACTAATCATTTTCTATATCTCTAGTCGAGATGACTCAGTGATTAAGGCCTCGAGCTTCTCATGCACGAGGTTATGGGTTTACATCCGGGAAAGTACCAAGGTGACTTTTTCAATTCGTATGTAGGTACTTTCTGAGTTTATTTGGGATTTGATTTGTTTTTTTTTAATACTGATTTTTTATGTTATATAAAAAAAAGTAATAAAAAGAAAAATGAACAGAAAGTCCTATACGAGGCCAAAAGGCTCCTATCTCAGCATGATGCTGCAAAATTTAAAAAATAAATGTCACAGCGCTGGTATTCGTCGTTTCTCAAAATATTGTAAGTATACAGGATGGCAGGGAGATCGAATGTTACCATGGACAGGACACAGTACGTGATTCTGAAACTCCCTGTATTGAAATTTATAGTCGATTATTTAAAAAAAAACAGTGGCACTCCGGGAGTGCCGACAGAAGTGAAAACAAAACACAAACAGAATACTTTGCCATCACTCACTGACATATCGGATATACATTAAAACCGAGTACATCCCGAGGACAGCTGAACACATCCGAAGCGGTTTCGGTTACGGTAACAGTGGCGCGAATTTAATGGTTTTATCCCATCTCAAAAAATGCTCAACGCGCCTTTTAAGAAGTTTTCACTTCAAAAATGGTTATTAAAAATTTGTAAGTAGTCATAAGTACCCAGTTTAATTATCACTCGGTACATTAATTTTATTTAAGCTGGTTTTTTTATACTATACGTAAGGTATCAATATCGTTATCAAGGGCATCCTGATTTGCATGTTGCTTATTGAGCCAATAAATAAGATCTTTTTGCGTTTCAAAGTAAAACATAGTACGTAGTAGTAGATCAAAAAATTGTTTTCTTCTCTCTATTAACTACTTAAATACCATGAAATGAAACATTCCGAGGCCGATACAACAAGAAAAGGAATAAGTAACTAGGGTCGTCGGATATAGTTGAATGTAATTTAATTTGTTAAATGAACCTTTTGTTTTCTATTTATTAAATTAAATTTTGACCGTACACGGTGGTTAAGATGCGGTAAAATGTAGGTAGGTACCTACGTTTTCATTATTTAAGTATTAGGCCGTTATGAATTCCTTTAGATTATAGGGCTCTCCCGAAGATAGGCGCGACGCGACGCGATTCTAGCAGAACAATTTCCACGAAGTTTTCATAGATATTGTTCTCCTAGTGTCGCGTCGCGTCTGTCTGCGGGAGCCTTAAGTAGATACCTACAGGTGTACGTAATACGTATCCTTTACTTGTTTATATGTATGTCTATGGGCTCATTTTTCCAACGTCAGATAATTTTATCCGAGGAATAATTTTGAATTTTTGACAGTTGTTCGATACAAAATCTGTCAAAGTCAATTACTTATATTCCACGAATAAAAATTATCTCTAACTTGCTTCTGAAGGCGGCCTCAGCCGCGTTGTAGTCAACTATATTCTATAAAACAGCCTATGGAACTTGGCAATCATGTACTTAGCTGAAATAATGAAATCATTTTTTCACTGAAATAATTTTCGAAATCGGATCAGGAATTCCAGAGATTACCTTCTATCCAAACAAACAAACTTTACTTCTGTTTTATGTGTAGAATAGATCCGTAATGGGCAATAATATTATATTATAACAGAATATTTGTTCTATTCAGCAGTATCAATTACCACATGAAGCTTCAGCTTCTACACTTCTATTAGTTAAGTAAAGAATAATTAAGTAGATATACCTTCCTATTGGGTAAAAGTGAGGGCCCATGCGCTTACGCAATTGTTTTCATTTTCTGCTAAACAAACCGGTTATGTTGTCACCCGAAGAAAGTAAAGTCAACCATTCTTTAGGAATTCTTTGCTTATTTAATAAATTCTATAGGTGATTCAAACTTTATTTTAAAAGTTACCAACTGAAAAAGGTGCTATTTTATGCTTTCAAGAGCTATTATGTGTTGCTTCATAGAAGATATTTATTATTGTCTATTTGTAATGTCACAAAATACTTAACAGCTTTTTACTAAATGCATATGAAAGTAAAAAAAACGGAGGAGGTTCTCAATTCGACGCGTATATTTTTTTTTTTTTTTTTTTTTTTTTTTTTTTTTTTATGTATGATCACGCATAACTTTTTACAGAGCAGTCCGATTTTGATAATTCTTTTTTTATTAGAAAGGGTATACCCTGAAGTTGGTCCCATATAAATTTGGAAAACAAATTCCAACCCTAAGGGTTAGAAAACAGGGGATGATTGATTGTTCACTCACTGATTGTAATGTATGACCACGCTTAACTTTTTACAGAGTAGTCCGATTTTGATAGTTCTTCTTTTGTTGGATAGGACATACTTCGAAGTTGGTCCCATGTAAATTTGGAAAAAAAAAACCTACCCTAAGGGTGGGAAAATAGGGGTGACTTATTGTTCATTCACAGATTTTAATGCTGAGCTGTGTATTACAATTAAAATAAAAGGCCTATCTATGTTGGTATATAAAGCCTGTTTTTTTTAAGTATTACATTATATTATTTAGTATTATATTACACAAAAAATAATAGTTAAAGTAGGATTATATAACAGTTAATGTCTAAAGTAAGGTAGGTATTTTAAAAGTAATCAAACATTAAGCATGTAGTAATTAGTAAATTATAGCCTCAAAAAATTATAAAATAAAAACTTTTTAACAAAAAAATTAAACCGCCGAAAAAACTGAAAAGAAAAAAATAATAATAAACCTTTTTTATTTAACCTTAATAACTAAGTTCTTAAACTAATGTAAACTATACCTAAGTAATTTTGAGTCGGCGCCAAACAAGCAAACGTAAAGCGTGATGCCAGCGGCTCGGCCGCGCGACGCGACACGCCCCTTCGCCGGAAAATGCCGAGCGTTCACGAAGTTAATGTCAGCGAGACGAGACACCAACCCGAACGGGCACACACGTGAGGGCACAGTCGTTGCGAGTGGTCGTGCGGAGAGCGCATTTTTTGGAATGTTAATGTTTATCGCTGGAGATTTCACGTTGCATTGTTAATTTGATTTGGTTATTTCTTTAAATTTAAGGTAATATAGACATCTTTGTTCATTGATTGTTTGGCGCCGACTCAAAATTAATTAGGTATAGTTTACATTAGTTTAAGAACTTAGTTATTAAGGTTAAATAAAAAAGGTTTATTATTATTTTTTTCTTTTCAGTTTTTTCGGCGGTTTAATTTTTTTGTTAAAAAGTTTTTATTTTATTATTTTTTGTGGCTATAATTTTCTAATTACTACATACTTCATTTTTGATTACTTTTAAAATAGCTATTTACCTTACTTTAGCTATTAACTGTTATATAATCCTACTTTAACTATTATTTGTTGTATAATATAAATACTTAATAAAAAAAACAGGCTTTATATACCAACATGGGTAGACCTACAAAAAATGCTGCTCGAATGAGGAAAATATATTTAGAAGAATCTAATAATGAGAAAAAAAAAAGGTTGGTAGCAAATAGAAAGAGAATTAGATTAACACGTTCACAGGAGAGTTTAGATCAGCGCGAGGAAAGACTGTCGAGGATGAGAAGCTACATTAACGATAGGTTATCCCAAGAAGGTGATAAGCAGCACGCTCGTCGTTTAGATCTGATAAGAGAGCGACTTTCAAATGAGAGTGAAGAGCAACGTACTCATCGTTTAGGTCTGATAAGAGAGCGACTTTCAAATGAGAGTGAAGAGCAACGTACTCATCGTTTAAGTCTGATAAGAGAGCGACTTTCAAATGAGAGTGAAGAGCAACGTACTCATCGTTTGGGTCTGATAGAAGAGCGACTTTTAAATGAGAGTGAAGAGCAACGTACTCATCGTTTGGGTCTGATAGGAGAGCGACTTTCACAGGAGAGTGAAGAGCATCGCGCTCATCGTTTAGGTCTGATAAGAGAGCGACTTTCAAATGAGAGTGAAGAGCAACGTACTCATCGTTTAGGTCTGATAAGAGAGCGACTTTCAAATGAGAGTGAAGAGCAACGTACTCATCGTTTGGGTCTGATAGGAGAGCGACTTTTAAATGAGAGTGAAGAGCAACGTACTCATCGTTTGGGTCTGATAGGAGAGCGACTTTTAAATGAGAGTGAAGAGCAACGTGCTCATCGTTTAGGTCTTATAAGAGAGCGACTTTCAAATGAAACTGAAGGCGAACGTTTGCTGCGTTTGGATGCTGCTCGTAACCGTTCTGCAATGGTGGTACTTCACGAAACTCCCGAGGAGAGAACTAGTCGTTTGAGCGCCATGCGACAAGCGGCTTGCGAGCGGAGAAACCATTGTAACGCAGAAAACTTTAAGAAAGCGATTAATGTTTACGCTGACTTGCCGTGTTCAATATGTAAAAAAAGTTTGTATCCTCAGCAACGTATGAAATTGCAAACTACAAATTTAGGCTCTATTTTGCCTAATGAATTGGTAGCTTTAAGTAGTATTTATACTTGTTCGCGATGCTCAAACAATATTAAAAAACATAATACTCCACCCCAGGCCTATTGGAATAAAATGTCGGTAGCTACAATACCTACAGAAATTGATGACTTGTCGGAAATTGAGAAACGTTTTATTTGCAGAGTAGTGCCATTTCTTAAAATAATAAAAGTTCAAAATCGTTTGAGCCAAGACTGGTGCAAAGGGCAGGCAATTATTTTTGCTCAGGATGTGGTCGAGCTGGCGGAGCAACTTCCGCTTGAACCCAATCAAACTGGATTAGTGCTCGTAGTAGAAAGTCGTGAAAATTTAGAACATTCTAGAGAGTTTCAAATAGATATAGGTAAACTTCAATTAGCACTACAGTGGCTCCTAAGGAATAATGCACTCTATAAAGATGTTCGTGTATATTTTCCTACTGTGATCGATATTTCTACGATAACACAAATTGCTGATGAACCCGCACATGGTCATGATAGTGAAGAACCAATTGCTGAACGATCAACTGTACCTACAAATAACTATACTGCCTTGAGTAACAATGTATCTATATTACATGGTTCTTTTCATCAGGGCAATGAACGATTTAGTCCAGAGTCACGTGGTCGGCAATGCACAGGGATTGCAACTGTTGCTATTGTGGCATTTTCTCTGATCAATCCTAATGATTGGTGCAAAAACGACATAGATTACATGTTATTGGTAGGAGATAAATATTATAGAGACTGTATTGCGGCTCGGGCTAACCCCAATCCCGAAGAAGCATATATCGAGTATTTGGCTGCAACTGAGCTTTTACCTAATATCACATACAACAACCTAAAAGTTAATATCAATGTTCGTCATGAATCAGCCTTTAATGGTCACGTAGACAACGACAATAGTGAAGAAGGATTTCCTAATTTGTTAAACGCTCTAATAAATGTATTTAGGGATCATAGTTATGCCATACTTACGCTGAATAATACAACTGTAGCCGTCCATAGTAGACAAGAGCCTGAAGGTATTTCTTACTGGTTGTTTGACTCCCACGCGCGAGGTCCCAAAGGTTTCAAAGCTCCAACGAGAGGTAGTTCATGTTGTATACGATCTACTAGTATCCATGATTTGCATAATATCGTGCGTAGAAATTTGATAGTTAAAAACACATCTGTCAGTGTGTTAACTCTGAATGTTTTTTCACTGACACCACTTACGATAACCCCCGAAAATCAACTAGAACAGTTGCAGCAACATAGAGAAACATCTTCAGATCTTCAACAACAACGTCAATTGTCTAATTGTCACCAGCCGCAAGATCTGCATACATCTATTATCGTGCAACAATCGCCAGAAGAAAATAATAATTACATGGAAGAAGACTTAATAGACCCACAATTACAGCAAAATACACACACAACAGAAACAAGATATATTTTCACAACCAGTATGCTTAGGAGTATAGATGAAAGAGTACCTAATTTGGACAGTTTTGTTACCATAGACAACCCTAACCCAGAAGACGAAGTAAGACTACAAGAAGTTAAAAGAAAAACAGCACCGCCCCTAAATTATGAACGTGAAAAAAGAATGGAAGAGTTGGGCTGGTACTTTTTATTCCCTGATGGAAAAAATGGATTTGGTGAAGAAAGAGAGGTTCCGATTACCCCATTAGACTACTTCCAAGCTCGAGTAATGAGTAATGATAAAAGATTCCAGAGAACTGATTATTTATTTTTTGCATTGTCTGTAGTAGAGTATTTTCGAGCTAAAGCTAGTGTGTCAGTTTCATGCAGAATGCGTCAAGGGCAAGGAGAACTTACACCCCAAGGACTGATTGACAATATGCATCTGACAATGAGAAATGTGCGAGGGTCTGCTTCGTACTGGAGACGATGCTGTTCGGAGTTAATTGCTATGGTAAGAAGTCTAGGGCCTCCTACCTGGTTTATGACTTTTTCGTGCAATGATCTAAATTGGCCGGATATGATAAAAGCTTTACTGATTGCGGATGGCCGCAATGTAAATGATATAGGTAGCATAACATTTCCTGAACGACTAAAATTGGTGCAAAAATATCCAGTGGTTGTTGCCAGACAATTCACAATAAGAATTAATGCTCTTATGCGTTATTTAAAACAAAATAATGACTGCTTGGGTGGAAGTATCGTAGACTATTGGTATAGGATAGAATTCCAGAATAGAGGAAGTCCACACTTGCACATGTTGGTGTGGTGTGAAAACATGCCTGATTTTTCAACAAATGAAGGAATAAGTGTAGTCGAAAGAGTTATTTCCTGTTCTTTGAACCCCCATAACACTAAGTTATCAAATTTAGTCGAAAATGTCCAAATGCATAGACATACCAACACCTGCTACAAAGATCGTACCAACCATTGTTGTCGTTTTGGGTTTCCTAGGGCTCCAAGTGAGGCTACCTTATGTTTGGGTCCCGATGAAGCACTTGCCAACAACGGTCGGTTTTGCATCTTGCGAAGAACTTCTCAAGAAACTATGGTTAATAACTATAGTCCTGAAATTCTTAGTCTTTGGGAAGGAAACATGGACATTCAGCCATGCGGAAATATCTCTGCCGTCGCGTATTACGTTGCAAAATATGCGAGTAAGTGTGAACCTCACGACACTGGAGACGCTGTACGCCAAGCAATTACAAAAGCTAAAAGACGGGGTGGCACAGTGTGGAGCCAACTGTTTGCGGTTTCTATGGCAATACTCTCGCAACGATTGGTAAGTGCTCCCGAATGCGCATATCGTCTTTGCCACCTGCCGCTTAAAATGAGTTCTCGTAAAACAATATTTGTGAATAGCTGCATGCCAAATCAACGCTTTCGTTTATTGCGGTTTGAAGGGGATGAAACTTCAATATACAACAACATATTTGACCGTTACGTGTTGAGGCCTGATGAGCTAGAAAATATAAGTTTGGCAGAATTTGCTGTGCGTTATGAGACGATTTCAAATATTATGTGGAGTGAGGAAGATGGTGATATCGAACTGAGAGAACCTGTTAATGAGCCTATAAGAATAACATATATACGATTGAGGGACGGTTCACGCATGCGAATAAGAAATAAGCCGGCTGTGTTACGTACACGTTACTACACACTTAATAGTGACAAAGAAGGGTATTATTACAACTTAATTGTTTGCCATATTCCATTTCGCGATGAAAACCAACTAATGTTGGAAGACGAGACTCCAGAATCTTGTTTCCTTAGACGAAAAGACGAATTAAGGCCTCTGTTGACTAACGTTAGTACCGAAGATTTCGCTCATGCAGAACAGGTCATTCAACAGGCACTTGCCCAGGCAACTGCTTTAAATGTTGTCCGTGAAACGCGTTGCGAAAATGTTGCCCGTGAAACGGGTTTCGAAAATATCAGGGACGATCAAATTATAAACGCCGATGAACATATTAATCAATATCAAGACGACTACTGTGAAGATGTAGAAGAAAGAGGTGCAATGACTGATGATATTTTTTTTAATAATATCAGAGGTCTAAACATACAGCAGAAGGATTTATTTCAAAGAATTACTACGGCAATTGAAAAAGATTTAAATGGTGATAGTGAAAAGTTGTTGCTTTTTATAACTGGAGGAGCTGGCAGTGGCAAATCATTTGTTTTAAAATTACTCGTGGAGCATATCAAGAGGTGTTATGCGCCTACAGTTGATTTGCTTCTAAAGCCTATATTTGTTGAGGTAGGTTCATTGACCGGTGTCGCCGCCCGCCAGGTACTTGGGAAAACATTGCATTCTCTTTTTTCTCTTCCCATCGAAAAAGGTAATTCAACTGCATATAGACGCTTAACTGGTGAAAAGATAGAACAGGAAAGACGTAAATGGCGTAACATAAGTTGGTTAGTGATTGACGAAGTGTCTATGGTATCTTACGAGAACTTACGAATGATTCATTTGCGGCTACAGGAATTCAAAAACAATGATACGTTGTTTGGTGGCATAAATATTGTTCTCTTTGGAGACATCATGCAACTGCCCCCTGTAAAAGGACATTGGTGTTTTGTACAGCCACCTTGGAGTGCTGCAGAAGTTAATTTATGGCACGCATTTTCATTCTGCGAATTAACGATCAACATGAGACAACGAAATGATACAGAGTTTGTTGACTTGTTAAACAATTTACGCGTAGGCGAATTGACAACAGGTCAACTGGAACTGCTCTGTCAGAGGCGAAGGGTGGCTTTAGATGAAGAGTTTAAGGATGGTGTTGTTGTTCGAATATTTCCGACCGTCAAAAAGGTTGACGAATATAATAATAAGATGACAGCTATGAATTCAAAACAAAATCGCGTCTATACAATCCGTTCCATAGATGAGTCCCGTGAAGTTGCTACCTATGGAAAGAGACCTCCAGATAATGTTGTTCCAAAAGATGTGAACAATTGTGGTGGACTTTTATCTGAGGTAAAATTAGCTGTCGAATCCCGTGTGATGTTGAGGCGAAACATAGCAGTATCTGACGGTCTCGTCAATGGTGCCATGGGCATTGTAAAAAAAATAAAATGGCCATCACTACGCAGGGATCAACTAGAGGAAGGGGAATTACCGGACTGCATACTAGTAAAATTTGACGATGAAAGCATAGGAAGCAAACAAAAAGATAGAGATGGTTGTGTCGCCATACCTCCAGTGGTTGCGACTTTTCAAGGTACGAAGGGTTATGGCGACATTGAGCGCAGGATGTTGCCGATAATTTTATGCTGGGCTGTCACGGTACACAAATTACAAGGCACAACCCTTGATAAAGCTGTAATCGACCTTGGAAAGAAAGTGTTTGCTAAAGGGCAGGCATATGTGGCACTGAGTAGAGTAAAAACACTTGAGGGTATTGCTTTATCTGATCTAGAGCCAAATAAAGTAATACACAAACCTCACGATGAACGAGCTTTAGCAGAAATGCAGAGACTAAGAGGTCTACATACAAGAGACTGACAGATCTAAAGCTCATTCATTGTGAGGTTTTTTATTATTATTCACGGTACACAAATTACAAGGCACAACCCTTGATAAAGCTGTAATCGACCTTGGAAAGAAAGTGTTTGCTAAAGGGCAGGCATATGTGGCACTGAGTAGAGTAAAAACACTTGAGGGTATTGCTTTATCTGATCTAGAGCCAAATAAAGTAATACACAAACCTCACGATGAACGAGCTTTAGCAGAAATGCAGAGACTAAGAGGTCTACATACAAGAGACTGACAGATCTAAAGCTCATTCATTGTGAGGTTTTTTATTATTATTATTATTTAATTGTAATACACAACTCAGCATTAAAATCTGTGAGTGAACAATAAATCACCCCTAGTTTCCCACCCGTAGGGTAGGATTTTTTTTTCCAAATTTATACGGGACCAATTTCGAGGTATACCCAATCTAATAAAAAAATAATTATCAAAATCGGACTATTCTGTAAAAAGTTATGCGTGGTCATACATTACAATCAGTGAGTGAACAATCAATCATCCCCTGTTTTCCTACCCTTAGTGTTGGAATTTTTTTTTCCAATTTATATGGGACCAACTTCGGGGTATACCCTTTCCAATAAAAAAAGAGTTATCAAAATCGGACTACTCTGTAAAAAGTTAAGCGTGATCATACATTGTGAACTATCAATCATCCCCTGTTTTCCTACCCTTAGGGTTGAAATTTTTTTTAAATTTACATGGGACCAACTTCGAAGTATGTCCTATCCAACAAAAGAAGAATTATCAAAAATCGGTCTACTCTGTAAAAAGTTAAGCGTGGTCATACATTACAATCAGTGAGTGAACAATCAATCATCCCCTGTTTTCTTACCCTTAGGGTTGGAATTTTTTTTCCAAATTTATATGGGACCAACTTCAGGGTATACCCTTTCTAATAAAAAAAAAATTATCAAAATCGGACTGCTCTGTAAAAAGTTATGCGTGATCATACATAAAAAAAAAAAAAAAAAAAAAAAAAAAAAAAAAAATATACGCGTCGAATTGAGAACCTCCTCCGTTTTTTTTCGTCGGTTAAAAATACTTAACAGCTTTTTACTAAATGCATATGAAAGTACCTATATAGGGTTCTTATAACAAAACAACTACCTACTTATTTTTTAAATGTTTGTCTGTCTGTCTGTTTGTTCCTACTAATCTCCGAAACAGCTGGGCCGATTTTGACGAAATTTTGTATCCCATACCAAAAAGCCTTTCTCCTTCCCCAGAAGGACAGAGGCTTTTTATTGACGTACATAGTTATTATTAAAATAAAAAATACATTAAAATATAATTGTAATACAGCCGGCATTGCTAGGAACTTCATATACCTACCTATAAATATGTGGAGTAGATAATGATAACTACTGTGGGTCGGCTTCCAGTCTAACCGGATGAAACGACTGCCTATCTGACATTCACAACCCAGTTACTGGGTCATAAGATACCTCTTGGTGACTGGTCGTCAGGCTTTCGGTCTTCTGACGATCCGTAACGACTGCCAAAGATCCACGATTGGCAGCTGGGACCAACAGCTTAACGTGCTTTCCGAGGCATAGAGGCGTCTTGATATGTAAAGATGGTCACCCATCCACGGACCCACCGCGGTAAGCGTAGCTTAACCTGATCGATCGACCCGCGCGGCTGTTATTACTTAGTCAAGCCCCTCATCACACAACACAGCAAAAACATTATCGATAGATATAAAAATGATTCATCGTTTTAAACATTCACAATTTTGAATGAACTCGTGCTAGACTGACTACGAATATTTTACGCGTGTCCCGTCATCACAAGGCACGTTGCCAAAACTTGTTACAATCTAGTCTAGTTCTACAAATCTACATCGTTAAGTTCGCATGTGTAGGTAGGTACTGTTAGATCTACTTCGGCTAGTTTGTGAGCCGATCGAGATAAGTAGTTGGTTTGTCATGGCATGAGTAGGCAGTAGACTGAATGGCGAAATACCTTGACCCGGTTGTTTTCGGAGGAAGACATTACGGCCGTCTGCAGCTGGATTAGTGTTGCTGATGACTGAGATAGTAGATCGTGCATACTACAGAAAGGAAGTCTGCGAGGCTATCTAATCAACACCCAATTATCAATTGCTGTGATAGACTGACCGAAAGACAGGAGTTTGACAATCCGTCAGTAAATTATATTGATTGGTTTTCTAGAAACCGGGAGGAAGACTTCTTAATGTACCTAATTATTTATAAAATCATCATCATCATCAGCCTATACAACACCCAACAGCGACCCTAGCGTAACAGTCAGACAAGGACATAAGAGTGTTATGGGACACGCGGGAGACACACACAAATTCACACAATGTTTACTTCACCTCACTCAGTCGATGTCAACACAACACACCTCGATGCGCGCGCATTTTCACTTTTCGTCGTGGAAACTAGAGATGAACGCGAACCGGTTCCGTATTATATTAACATAGTTATTCGACAACTCAGATATTTGGAATCTGTGTGACGTTTTACTGTTTCCGCGAATTAGATCTATGAATTCATTAAGAACATATGGCTAACGCACTTTCGGGGTCATTCGAGTTAGCGAAGAAAATATTTAGAAGAATGAACTCACTCGATCGTTTGAATTAAGTAGTTAAAGTTAATAAATAGAGCAAAACTGTTGTCATTGCTCTGGTTTCTCTCTTACTACTATTCATTAAGAAAACTGTGTTTCGAATAATAAAATTCACACCGATGCGCACTCTTGTAAATTCACTCACTTAATTCAATCACTTAAAGCATTATTTTCAAATAACATTTAGTAAAAGCGTGCATAAGTTCAGTAACATAATGACCGAAACAAACGCATAATTAATTAGTATTCATTTATAAATATGAAAGTGCATAATTATATGTGTATTCATCCGTAAATCCGGTGGTGTGCGAGCTGTGAGCACCGAAACGGGGCCAGGCGTGTGCGCATGTGGCCGGCTAGTGGAAGCTGGCGTATAGCTGCGCGGGCGCTGGCGGCTGGCGCGGTATCGCCGTATCCGCCGATACGCGACGTGTTCGCAAATTGTTCCACTTATCTCTTGTGCAATTGTTATATCCAGAGCTCTATGTGTGAGCGATTGACGGGCCACAGCCTTGATATCAGTTTGTAAAGGTCGTCATGCGGTCCAGTCCAAATACGAGTCATATCCGAGTTCGATGTGATAATTAATATTTTATTGAACGCTAACTGTCGCAAGGATTTTGGTAAAGGTTATAAATATACTTACGTCATGAAAGTTCAAAACATTAATTTTGCCATGCAAAAGGTAAAGTCTACCTAACTAAGAATACTAAGTTCACATTATACCGAACTTTTCCACATTTTTCTTTCAAAACGGTAAAGTTGCATGTTTAATAACCTTTTAACTTTACCTAGCGGTGCAGTAAATTAATGATCTTCCATTTAACATTTCTTGCAACTTTATGTTACTGAGTTGCGGGAACTTAATTGACTGCGCAACGAAATTACTTAGCGGGACCACCTCAGTATAGAGAAACGACAAACGACTTAACAAAACGTTAAAACACGTGATTAGACAGAGTAATTAGTGGCCATACGTAGGTCAGGAATATGACCGGAGTGGCAATGACATGGTCACTAGTTAGTTATGATAGCTTGCCCTCTGTCCTCACTCGAGGACAGCGCCGGGTATGGACCGAGCACGTTGAGGATACCTGTTTTCGGATTTAATGGGTTCATAAATATTGTAATCTTGCGCACCTCTACGTAGCTAAAAATGTTTAGTATGCATTCCAAATTGTAGTTCAGGTTGCATTAGGGTCGGTATCTACAAAAATCACAAAACGTTACGTCATAATTTTAAATCAATTATAATAAGTAATCTTGAGACAATAGATGTACCTACAGTTAAGCACGCTTCCAAGGTAACGACAACGGGCGAATCGTCACTTTGAAATTGCAATTCCCATGAAGTTAATTTATTTTCGGGAGTCGGCAACTCCAGAAATATTATGTAAGACAATTGGCACATTTTGAATTTTATACAATAAAGTGTAGAACAAATGATACTTGCGTACAGAAGTGATAAGAGTTAAATATTATAAAACGTGTGCTTTTTTTAACTTCACAAATAAATTTACTTCGTGCGAGTCGCCTATAGAAAAAATAATTATAATTATTTATAGGTGAAGATTCGCCCGTTTCGGACGAGTAAATTCGTGCGAATCGACTAATAAGCCGTGAGGTGCGGTCGACCGTACACAGTAATTGTGTTAATATTTTTTACATAAAAAAAACTGCTCAAGGTCTGTAAACCACTACTTATAGAGTTCAGAGGTTTAAAGAAAAAATAACCAGTTTGGAACTGATTTACCTCATCCTTCCAGCCTTATTGAGTACCTACTCTACATCAGCTTCAAATAATATATTATGTAAAATCGTGATTTAGGTATATTACCGTATATAGATTTACTATTTACCAAGTTGCGCACATATGTACAGATCTGTAATAATACTTTTCGCTAAGTGTTCTTAAGTGCATACTTATTTCTTAACTCTCAATTGCTCTTATTTAATCAGCACAATACAAATTAGGACAAAGCGATTGTGATCAGTTTTGCAATACAAAACAAAGGTAGAATGGACGGCTATCTGAGTGATACAGATGTAATTTTTTTGCAACATGCTGTGTGAGTAGTAGTACCTACCTACTTTTGTTTAGTACACATCTCAATAAGTGATTTAATCACGTTGCGTAGTACTCAGTTCATCCTACTAAGTATAGGTATCCTAATTTCCTAACTATATCACACTAATATTATAAAGGCGAAAGTTTGTGAGTTTGTGTGTGTGTGTGTGTTTATATGTTTGTTACTTCTTCACGCTCAAACGGCTGGACCAATTTTGATGAAATTTGGTATAGAGATAGCTTGAGTACCGGAAAAGGACATAGGGTACTTTTTATCCCGATATTCCCACGGGATCGACATTTAAGCGGGTGAAACCGCGGGGCGCAGCTAGTAATGTTATAAATGCGAAAGTAAGTTTGTTTGTTACCTTTTCACGCCTAAACCACTGAACCGATCATCGTGTAATTTTGCATATACGTTGTCAGGTGTACAGAATCGGACATAGGGTACCTTTCATCCCGAAAAAAGTACTGTTCCCGAGGTAAACAACAATAACGTTATTATGATAATAGATGGCGCTACGTGTCTTACGCCGGATGAAACCGCGGGGCGCAGCTAGTAATATGATAAATGTAAAAGTTTGTACCTAAGTTTGGATGTTTGTTACTCAATCACGCAAAAACGGCTGAACGGATTTCGATGAAATTTGGCACACAGATAGATTATAACCTGGATTAACTCGTATAATACTTTTTATACTGGTAGCGGTAGTACATTTCCATGAGATAATTTCCGACATCCACGCGAGCGTACCCGCTGGCAAAAACTAGTACTAAGTGATATAGTCGCGCCTATCTAGATTCTAAATCATTGACCTACGCGTCTTGTAAGTAGCACTGAAAGATATACCAAAGCTTTAAAAACAAATAATCAAATGAAAAAGGTCAGCAACATAACATTCACGTGACCTAATCAGAAATTGACTAACGAGACGTCAATTTCAATTACAAAATGGCTTTAATCTTTTATTAATTTATAAAGGTCAATTTATTACAAAAGATGAACCATTTTAATGTTTCGTGTCCATTCTGCTCGTAAAAGTGCATTTAAAAAGCATTAACATTATTCATATATCTACCTCTCGACATAATCTATAAAATATTATTAGCAATCTTGCAAAATATTACAGTAAACGTTACATTTCTGTACATTTTCTTTAATTTATGAAACATAAAGTTTAAATAAATGTCATGATATTGAATTTACGTTGGAGTACATACTTATTCAGTTTCATGACATTTTGTTAAACGTATTTAATTTAAAATGCCATTTTAACCGTAAAGTACCCATTTGAGATACCTACCTACATGTGCTCTGTATAAAAGTTGTATTCCATAAACAATCTTGATATTTATAAACCTAAATCAATTGCACAGTTCAATTGTGAAGCAACTGATTAGACAAACTCTTAATGTTATAAACGCTATATTTAGCGTTAAGAGGTCACTAAGCAGTTGATTAATAGCTGTCAAAATTATACACCACCGGTGCAATGTTTGGCATTTGAAAAATATACAAACTTTTCGAAATACCTAAACTTCCATTTTTATTGTGTGCTCTGACCCTCTCGTTAAAGCCATGATTGATTGATTTATTTGCTTCAAAAATTCAATTATTAAGTTAGTTTTCTTTTACCAATCACTCACGCTTCAAGCTTCATCTAGAAAACTAATTTTACTTTGGATGCCAGTCACAGAAATTACACCTCTTAGTTTCGCTCTACATCGACATATGAGAAGACCATAGAATATAAACTTTCTTAATCTATGGAGAGGACAGCTGTTTCCAAAAATATGGCGTCTTCTTCACTGAAAAAGTGAAAACTGCGCTACTTAATTAATTACATTAGTGTAATGCTAATTAGTCGCCAATAACATTCTCATTGCAACTTAATCAGAATTTCATGGGAGAATTTGTATAAGTATTTAATAGTTTTAAAGACCAGTTTTATCGATTAAATGCATCCAAGTAAATGAGAAAGTAACTACCACAATTAATGATACCGTAAAGTGACGAGAAGGTGCACATAAATTAGTGAATTTTCTCTTGATAGGTTCGTTCCTATTCAGATTTTCGATTAGGTGAGAACAAAAGCCATTATGATGAAATTAGTTTCTGCCCACGACTTCGTCCGCGTGAACTTTCTTGTTCTAACGACCCACCCCGTCGCGTCGCATAGCATCGCCTGCCCGCGATATTACTTCATTTTCGCTTAGTGTACTTTCGGAGTGTTTTTTCTTTTGGCTCGGCTCATAAGCGCCCGCCCTAGCGTGATATTTTATTTACCTACATAGCACCTGCGCGCGCATCGCTAGCGCTGCGCGTTTATTTACATAAAACCACTGACAAAACCGCTAAACAGCCTAAAGAAAAAATATAATAAACACAAAATTGGCATAGAGAAATATACATTCGTTCAGTGAGAATCCGCCATAATAGAACGCCAGTGGTCTTTTTAAGGTTCCGTAGCCAAATGGCAAAAAACGGAACCCTTATGGATTGGTCATGTTTGTCTGTCTGTCCTTCCGTATGTCACAGCCACTTTTTTCCGTTGGGTTCCGAGGAGGACCACGGACAATTTAAGGTGAATTTGCAGTGCTAGACCGCGAAGTACAAATTTTCTTACGTTTTTTCAATTCGCAGGTCAGTATCAGGTTGTATCTTGATCAAAATATGATTCGCGACTATAAAAGATATGTATTTACAGAATTTTAACATCTTTCTAAGTTAGATTTGTACTGTAAGAACAAATCTCTTATGGAAAAGTGCTTATGGTACATTAGAATCATTAATATACAAAAGTATATTTTTAAGTTAGATTTGTTCCCTAAGAACTTTTACATAAGAGAAAAGAGAGAGATGAGAAAAAGATGTATTAATGATTCTAATGATTATAATTCTGTAAATACGTACCTGTTACAGTCGCGAATCATATTTTGATCAAGATACAACCTGACACTGACCTGAAAATTGCAAAAAACTTAAGAAAAATTGAATTTCGCGGGCTACAACTGCGTATTCACCTTAAAGTAAATACATTTTAGTTCATTTTGGGACCAAGGACAATTACGAATATTTAAAAAAAAAAGTGAAATATGGCTCGCGGATTCGATTTGGCATGAAGTCTCTTTGATGAGATTAAAAAAAAACGCACTACGACTAGTAAATAGTTATCTGTGGCATTATAGCACTAGTGCAGTAACGTAAAGTATAAGCATGCGTTTTTAATACACTGTATTATGGACCTAAAAGCGGTTATTAATGGTTCATTAAGAGCCATTTTACGAGCAAGTGTGTTGAAAAAGTATTTCGAGAAGCATTGCTATAAAACTCTTGGAATAGATTCGTTATGGCGCGTCGTGGGGCCCATTGTGTCAGTCAACTTCGTGTGAGGTGACAATGACGATCGACCCTAGGGCTGTCAAAGCCTTACATTTTATTTTAGAGACAGGGGCACATTTCTAATAAAAAGTCGCCATTTCGATGCTTATTTGCCTAGCACCCGGTTTATAAAATGCCAGTCAAGACAAAAATAAAGTGACAGATTGTCAAAATCTTAATCTGCTGTGGGTGGTGGACTGAAATCAGAACAGCAAATCAAATTACTGGCCGTGAGTTTGACTGTCAGATAATTTTTGCGCTGCCTTTCAGAATCCGATTATAAGTACCTACGCAAGAGTCCTACATTGCGTGATATGTTTTTTTAATTGAAAATAATATCATGTTTTCTATAAAGATCATTTTTGAAGACATGGAAATAACGTTTGTTTTTCAGGATATAACTGCAACACAGATGAGGTACAAATAAAATACGTATATGTAAATGGTAACCCTAGCGATTATAACAATAAGCACAGGGCTGTCAAAAAAGTAATACTATCATTAGGTACCTATTATCGGCTCCATTGTGCGCATATGAGCACGATAACTAATTTGTTTTAGACACGACATCAATTTAAATGCTTAACTCCTTTGTATTAAAATTCAGCTTTAGTTTTTTCGATTGCCTGTGATTCAAGCACTTATTATCTTATGTCTTCATCTTCAATCGGAAATATAACTTAGGTACATCTTGGAATGGCAGTCGTCATCTTTTACTTTTGACATTAAAAGATTACAACTCAATAATGCATTCAAATGGTACCTACGCATAAGGCATTCATTCAAAATTATTGCGTCAGTATTGGATAATTATAGAGCATTACGAATGTGCGTTTGATCGACTCATATCATTGTATAGTTCATATAAATTACGAAATAGTCGGCAATAATGAGTTTCGAATAACTAAATTGGGACAATCATTCATGAAATACAGTACAGTACCTAATAATATTATATTTCGCAAACATATGATTACCCTGGGCTTTGTATGTAGACTGTAGATGATATTTTGTTATTCCTTTCATTTGTTACTTTCAGTTAAAGTGCTCGCAGAACAGATGGCCGATGGGGCCGAAAGGTTCTGGAGTGGCGCCGTGTACCGGAGGACGTAGTGTTGGAAGGCCTCCCACAAGATAGACCGACGACCTTGTGAAGGCCGCAGGAGCCCGCTGGATGCGAGAAGCACAGAACCGGTTGAAGTGGAGGTGTTTGGAGGAGGCATAATATGTCCAGCAGTGGACGTATTTCGGCTGAAATTATGGTGATGAGTGAAAGTGCTACAAGCATCTTTTGGCGCATGAATGACATTGACAGGATTGTTGGTAAACATTTGGGACAAAAAAGGCGTGGGCGTTAGTTCCGATTTTGACATCGCGCCAAAAGAGGTAGGTGTTAGTGTTGCCAAACATAGCATGTATTATTAAGATATGAATACCTACGTTCTTTTTTGTAAAAAGTGCTTATGCTATGCTAATAGTCATTAGTGGGTAATGTGGGTATCTAAGTGATCTGGGTAAACATAAACCCATTTTTTGATAAACGTTGCATAAAGATAAGTAGTGATTAGCGACTATTCAACCATAGATTTTCTTATATCAGTCATCCAATTTCAGCAGTTGTAGAGTAACAGAAACTGCCTGTTTTTAGAACTAGTTTTATGGCTGGTTTACGACACCATAATGCCTCCGTTTCTTCGAAACCTCATGAAGGCAAATCGTCATCATTTTAATTTGTGATAATCCATGTTATGAGAGTTTATTGTTTATCAAGAAAATAATAAAGTTGTGCAGCCTCGTAACACATAAATACCTAGTAATCTGCATAACATAAAGCATGATTAACTTTTTATTTTCCTTCAGGCGACATGCTGAGTAATAGCTGCAATGTATACGCCATTTTCCACGCTAATTTCTTTTTCATAGATGTGATATTGGCGTGTCATTTTTTGATTGTTAGTGTAACAAGTAGGTACCGCATGTATAAAACGATTACTAACATTAAATGTCCACTGTATTAAAACCGTGGGAAAGAGCTCTATCACATTTTTTTTTCTCTAACACTTGGTTTTGACTTTGGAATTTTTTTTTTGTCTCGTAGTGCTTATAAACCTGTCTGTGAGTTAAATTATAAATGTGTATAAATTCTACCTTTACGGAAACCCCTTATCAAGAATTTTTCATATCGACCATTTCGCAAAATTTAAGTCGAGTACCTAATTAATACTAATGTTAAAGCGTGGAAATTGAAATTCGTTATCTTTTAAATAGACAGAGAAAAAATCTTTTTTGGAATATCTCTTGTTGAAATAATGTAGCTACTCTGTTTATTCAGGGATGCTGGAACATCGACGCGTAAACTGAAACCATGAATTGTTCTAGATCCCCAAAGTAAAAATTTTTCTACCGTTATCAAGAAGTTGAGCGTCGGCGGGATGCCACGCTGTGTAATGAAGTTGTAGATCTATATAATTATAATGATGTTTAAATGCTATCTATTACGCCTGCACATGATGTGTAATGTGAAGTACTAAGAACCGATCCGCAGTGTGCTATTATTATTTAACAACTTATAGGAAGATAAGGGTCAGGACACATTGATCGACGGTCTTTCGCACTTTGCCGAAAAGAAAGGAGCACACTAGTACGCGTTCGCTTTTGTGTCAGTCCGCCGCCGGAGCGCGTTCGTCGCGTCGATGCGAAAGGATGCGTACGTCGTTCCATACTTTGCTCTCTTTTTGTATAGACAAACCGTCGAACGCCGTCGATCAACGTGTCCTGACCCTAAAGATAACAAAAGACTTGGGTCTCTAAACCATTGGATAATGCACCAAAGAGTTTAATAAATACTTATTGAAAACTGTATTATTTGAATTCAAGACTCGAACAAAACTACCTATCTTCAATTTCAGGGACATTACATTTAACCTCCTTCCTAACAAATTTATTTTCAAAGAAGATTTTATTTACGTATTACATACATACAAGCTAACGCTAAAGCTAAAGTCCATCAAAACGAAAAGTTTTACCTAAAAACAGAAAACATTGTAACTAAATGCATATCGTTCAGCATCTTGATATCAGGCTGGTCAATGCACCGGAAAAGAAAACATGGATGGAGTATTGTTATACTAATTTAATTCGGTTATTTTCTTTACGTTGTTATGGCACCATATGACGCCGACGCCGACGCTCAGACGAGGACTGTTGCCAAAGAAGTCGTGAGTAAGTGTCAACACTGTGACGAAACGCCAACGCAAAATGAGACGCTACAATTTCAACTGCAATCTTGAGATTAATTAAATAAAGCAAAACTTACCGTTCTATAAGAGGAAGCAGGTTGTCGAGGAACTCGAACCCGCCGTGCGTCGTATACGTGATGGTCTCATGGCATGTAATAGCACCATGATTAGCACGCACGTAGTTCTTCAGCACCCAGAACTCGCCACGTTGCATAGTCTCAGGCAGATAGTCTTTATCATTGCACGCGAGCAATGCTCGAAGCCGCGTCAGCGTAGATTCAGACAAAACATTCTCATCATACACTTCGAGAGTCTCATTTATAATGTTAGCTTCAGATGGCACTGCACTTATTTTCTTTTCTACATCCGCCGCGGTGCTAGATACAGTCTTTTTAACTGTGGACATCGTCGACGGAAACGGAACCACCTTCTGGGAAGTGTATTCCCCAACAATTCGCGCACTGAGTTCTGCCAGCTTTAGCAGGGTATCGTTCCGCACATCCTCTTTGAGATACCTGTATTCGACAACCCTATCCGAGCCGTCGCTAGTGATAGGCACCCAATCTACCCCCTGCGCGCTGTTCCCGGAGTAATGCACCGCCGCGTATAAAAAAACTGCGATGTTAAACACAATGCTCACTCTAAATATTAAGTTACGACGATTACCCAACATTATTATAAAATTAGGCACTTGCATTTTTAGAACTAGTGTTAACTATATGGTTTTAGCTACAACGTCCTTCTTCGTCCTCTAGGACGTAGGTTCCTATAAGCTTCTGTTCGTGTCAGCATCACAATTTATTGTGTCATCAGCACGGGTCTGTGGCCGGGCGTCACGCGGGTGCCGCGCATGCCCCTGGAACAAAACAAAACACCAATTTAATATTTATGCTTCTTTTTCTCATTTCGTTAATCACAATTTCGTTTGAGTACCTATTACAAATGTTTACCGAAGATTGGTCCAGGAAATGGACGAGGCTGATTGCACCCGCCGAGGGAAATGGTTATAATTTTCTTCCATAAAACACTAATCGAATCAAAGGAATTTCAATCTCATCCTAACATCTTATTGCAGATCATGGAACCCATGCCATAACCTATACACTACCATATAACCATAAGTTTAGGATTGAATTTTTTTTTTTTTTTTAATTAATTTGTTTCAGGTGCTTTAATTTCATTTAAATTTATCACACGACAGAATTGGTTTTAGTTCTTGATGCATCCGTAAAAAATGCTTAAAATAAAATGTGAATTTTATTTCTGCATAAAACTTGGCAAAAACTCAAGTCCATATTATAAAGTTTCATCTTCGGTAATTGGGCGACGCGACGGTAATGGCGCCTTGCGGGCATTTAAATCTTTAATTAGCAACCTGAGTTCTGATTAGTCTTTATCTGCTCACGATCCTCGTTATTTAGATGGCTATCTTTCGACTTGGGATAGATTAATCCATGCATTTTATCTTTGTTCCCGATGCGCCGGACATGCGAGCGTAGTGCCCAGACGGACCGCAGAACGAAGATTTATCTAGAATACGTATCCAGTCTAGTTATGAGGCGCCTTAGTGGCGGCTTTAAGATGTTAACTGTCTTTTGAGCTTCTTATTAGCTAAGACTAATTAGTATTTTATAGCAGAGAACTGATTTTATCTTTACTCTTCATGACGTTTGAAGAGATTAAGTAAATTGCAACACGATTTCCTAATTGCCGTGCAAAATACAGCGTTAGTCACGTACTCAGAATATACATAGTCAAAATGTAATCCACATGTGAATTGAAAAAAGACAAAACATATCTTAGGAGACATACATGTAACGTAAGTCTAAAAAAACTGAAAAAAAAATGTAAACTAAAAAAACTGTACTTTGGCTGACAAATTGAATAAAACTGACGAATCGACGAAAACTGGCAAACACTGGAAACTGTCGAGTTAACGCAACTGTCTAATCGGTAAAACTGACGAATCAGTGAAAGTGACTAATTAACCAAACTGGCGAATTAAATAAACTGACGACTGAGGGAAACTGACCAGTGATACGCGGACTCAATCCATTGCTTCATAATTATGTTCGAAAAATTTGTATGCTCAACAACGTAGATACTTAACGCAATGAATGTTGTTGAACTGTCAAAATTAAAGCCTTTGCTACTGTTAGTGTGTTATGCCATTACCCCGCAGATCTTTCATAATGTTTAATATTAACCATTATAATAATCGTAAGGTATTCAATTAATAATTAAACACTCCCACGTTCATTAAGTAGGTAGGTACATTTGCTACAAATAATCTCACATGCATTTCAAATTGTCTCACGAGAATTTTTTCATAATAATTATAATTGTTACACGATATCAATTCCTTGAAATTGTCTTAAGTAACTGCTCAATTACGTTTCTGTTTGAAATGATCGATTCTTAAAAACAACCGCCAATGACGTAGCTTCGAATAAAGAATTACTGTGACCTACGTTTTCTGGCCTTGATACATGTCTGAAATAAAAAAGCGAGCCCTAATAATTATACAGCATGTATCAGAAAGGAGTGGTCATATTTAGGCGTGTGGTACAGACCATCTATGTGAACAATTTTCTCCATGGTACAGTCGAGTTCATTAATATTAGGTCCTTACATATGAAATTGGCGTTTTTCGTACTGGCCACTTTAATCACGAATTTCTCCTCTTTGGTAAGGAATTCCAAATTCAAATTTGTACAGCTATTTACTCATGTATTTGTGCTTCGATGACCGTCATTCATTTGTTTTTTTTCTTCTGTTTTTTCTGTTTGCGTCACTCATTTTACAAAATGGAAAATTTAAAATATCGCATTATTTACGAGTACGAGTTCCGCCGTGGCACTAGTGCTGCGGAAACGACTCGAAGGGTGAATGATGTGTATGGCGGTCATGTTGCAAAAGAAAACACAGTTCGTTTTTGGTTCCAACGTTTTCGTTCTGGAAATTTCGACCTGCAGAACAAGCCCCGTGGACGGCCTGAGACCCAAGTTGATAATGGAGAATTGAAGGCTATTGTGGAAGCGGACCCATCGCAAACCACGTCCGAGTTAGCTGCAGGCTTCGATGTGATGGAAAAGCTAGCGGCTAAACAACCAAGGCTGGTCAATCGCTCCACGCCACTGCTGCTTCACGACAGCGCCAGACCACACACTGCGCAACAGACGGCTACCAAATTAGAAGAGCTTGAATTGGAATGTCTTAGACATCCTCCGTACTCCCCGGACCTTGCTCCAACAGATTACCATTTTTTTCGCAATTTGGATAACTTTTTGCAAGGGAAAAAATTCAACTCCGATGGGGCAGTCCAAATCGCCTTCAAAGATTTTATTGATTCCCGTCCGACTGGTTTTTTTAGTAAAGGGATCAATGAACTACCTATAAGATGGCAAAAGTGCATTGAAAACAATGGTTCATACTTTGATTAATTAAATATATTATATTAAAAAATATTCGACTTTTTGTTCCTTCCATACAAAACGCCAATTTCATATGTAAGGACCTAATATATTGGCAGTGACAATGTTTCAAAATATTGTAAGCATTAAAATGATCATATAGTTCTATACAAACTTAGACATCAATAAAATGTTTTCATATAAACTGTTCATAAGTATGTTACGGTAGTGCAGTCAAAAATATCTGACTACTCTTCGGAACATAAATATCTAAATACTCTAGTGTTCAATATATTTGTTGCAACCTAGGATTCATAAATATCTATACAGCTTTGAATATTCAACTAAATGGCCTTTACCATAAAATTTATTTTTGCTTGCCGGAGCAGAAGTTCGAGTAATAATGCAATATTGCCGTTGAAGGATGTCATAACTGACAACTTCAAGTTGATTTTGTTTCAAGATCTTTTTCATAGAAAAATAATTGCATAGATATTTGTGAACCTAACTTTGCGCTAAATAATATGAACAAGGGATTGCGCACAATTTTTAGAGTCTTTATCTGTAGTAATATTATTGATTTAATGTAGTCACATATTTATGATGTCACAGATTGCTTACAATTTATTGTACGGCGAAGCTGTTTAGAGTTTTATGAAACTTACCATTGCCTATATATTTTTGATTCATGAACATGCTCAGATATTAAAGAACTCGACTGTACCAACATCGAAATCGTGAAAAAATAATCAGCCGTTCCATACATTTGGGTCGAGTAGGTATTGAAGTTTTTATAGACAGACGCGCCATGTAAAATACTGGTATTCAACTGCATCCGGTTAGACTTGAAGCCGACCCCCAGTTAGGAAAAGGTTAGGTAGATGATTATGATGAGGTATTGCAGGTTTGTATGGGATAGTTGTTTTTTTTTTGTGATTACGATGTTGGTCCTATGGAGAAAGTTGTTCACTTTCATGGTTTGTACCACACCCTTAAATATGGCCCATCTTTTCTGTTACACGCTGTATATAGGGCTCTAAATACGTAATTGGCCAGTATTAGTTGGGGCTTTTTATCGACTTTCAAAAGACACGCGAACGGCCTATGAATAATGAAAATATGTCATGAGGACGTTTGTCGTAATATTGGTTATTGAAGACATCAAACATCATTAGTTTTTAACCGACGAAAAAAAACGGAGGAGGTTCTCAATTCGACGCGTATATTTTTTTTTTTTTTTTTTTTTTTTTTTTTTTTTTTATGTATGATCACGCATAACTTTTTACAGAGCAGTCCGATTTTGATAATTTTTTTTTTATTAGAAAGGGTATACCCTGAAGTTGGTCCCATATAAATTTGGAAAAAAAATTCCAACCCTAAGGGTAAGAAAACAGGGGATGATTGATTGTTCACTCACTGATTGTAATGTATGACCACGCTTAACTTTTTACAGAGTAGACCGATTTTTGATAATTCTTCTTTTGTTGGATAGGACATACTTCGAAGTTGGTCCCATGTAAATTTAAAAAAAATTTCAACCCTAAGGGTAGGAAAACAGGGGATGATTGATAGTTCACAATGTATGATCACGCTTAACTTTTTACAGAGTAGTCCGATTTTGATAACTCTTTTTTTATTGGAAAGGGTATACCCCGAAGTTGGTCCCATATAAATTGGAAAAAAAAATTCCAACACTAAGGGTAGGAAAACAGGGGATGATTGATTGTTCACTCACTGATTGTAATGTATGACCACGCATAACTTTTTACAGAATAGTCCGATTTTGATAATTATTTTTTTATTAGATTGGGTATACCTCGAAATTGGTCCCGTATAAATTTGGAAAAAAAAATCCTACCCTACGGGTGGGAAACTAGGGGTGATTTATTGTTCACTCACAGATTTTAATGCTGAGTTGTGTATTACAATTAAATAATAATAATAATAAAAAACCTCACAATGAATGAGCTTTAGATCTGTCAGTCTCTTGTATGTAGACCTCTTAGTCTCTGCATTTCTGCTAAAGCTCGTTCATCGTGAGGTTTGTGTATTACTTTATTTGGCTCTAGATCAGATAAAGCAATACCCTCAAGTGTTTTTACTCTACTCAGTGCCACATATGCCTGCCCTTTAGCAAACACTTTCTTTCCAAGGTCGATTACAGCTTTATCAAGGGTTGTGCCTTGTAATTTGTGTACCGTGAATAATAATAAAAAACCTCACAATGAATGAGCTTTAGATCTGTCAGTCTCTTGTATGTAGACCTCTTAGTCTCTGCATTTCTGCTAAAGCTCGTTCATCGTGAGGTTTGTGTATTACTTTATTTGGCTCTAGATCAGATAAAGCAATACCCTCAAGTGTTTTTACTCTACTCAGTGCCACATATGCCTGCCCTTTAGCAAACACTTTCTTTCCAAGGTCGATTACAGCTTTATCAAGGGTTGTGCCTTGTAATTTGTGTACCGTGACAGCCCAGCATAAAATTATCGGCAACATCCTGCGCTCAATGTCGCCATAACCCTTCGTACCTTGAAAAGTCGCAACCACTGGAGGTATGGCGACACAACCATCTCTATCTTTTTGTTTGCTTCCTATGCTTTCATCGTCAAATTTTACTAGTATGCAGTCCGGTAATTCCCCTTCCTCTAGTTGATCCCTGCGTAGTGATGGCCATTTTATTTTTTTTACAATGCCCATGGCACCATTGACGAGACCGTCAGATACTGCTATGTTTCGCCTCAACATCACACGGGATTCGACAGCTAATTTTACCTCAGATAAAAGTCCACCACAATTGTTCACATCTTTTGGAACAACATTATCTGGAGGTCTCTTTCCATAGGTAGCAACTTCACGGGACTCATCTATGGAACGGATTGTATAGACGCGATTTTGTTTTGAATTCATAGCTGTCATCTTATTATTATATTCGTCAACCTTTTTGACGGTCGGAAATATTCGAACAACAACACCATCCTTAAACTCTTCATCTAAAGCCACCCTTCGCCTCTGACAGAGCAGTTCCAGTTGACCTGTTGTCAATTCGCCTACGCGTAAATTGTTTAACAAGTCAACAAACTCTGTATCATTTCGTTGTCTCATGTTGATCGTTAATTCGCAGAATGAAAATGCGTGCCATAAATTAACTTCTGCAGCACTCCAAGGTGGCTGTACAAAACACCAATGTCCTTTTACAGGGGGCAGTTGCATGATGTCTCCAAAGAGAACAATATTTATGCCACCAAACAACGTATCATTGTTTTTGAATTCCTGTAGCCGCAAATGAATCATTCGTAAGTTCTCGTAAGATACCATAGACACTTCGTCAATCACTAACCAACTTATGTTACGCCATTTACGTCTTTCCTGTTCTATCTTTTCACCAGTTAAGCGTCTATATGCAGTTGAATTACCTTTTTCGATGGGAAGAGAAAAAAGAGAATGCAATGTTTTCCCAAGTACCTGGCGGGCGGCGACACCGGTCAATGAACCTACCTCAACAAATATAGGCTTTAGAAGCAAATCAACTGTAGGCGCATAACACCTCTTGATATGCTCCACGAGTAATTTTAAAACAAATGATTTGCCACTGCCAGCTCCTCCAGTTATAAAAAGCAACAACTTTTCACTATCACCATTTAAATCTTTTTCAATTGCCGTAGTAATTCTTTGAAATAAATCCTTCTGCTGTATGTTTAGACCTCTGATATTATTAAAAAAAATATCATCAGTCATTGCACCTCTTTCTTCTACATCTTCACAGTAGTCGTCTTGATATTGATTAATATGTTCATCGGCGTTTATAATTTGATCGTCCCTGATATTTTCGAAACCCGTTTCACGGGCAACATTTTCGCAACGCGTTTCACGGACAACATTTAAAGCAGTTGCCTGGGCAAGTGCCTGTTGAATGACCTGTTCTGCATGAGCGAAATCTTCGGTACTAACGTTAGTCAACAGAGGCCTTAATTCGTCTTTTCGTCTAAGGAAACAAGATTCTGGAGTCTCGTCTTCCAACATTAGTTGGTTTTCATCGCGAAATGGAATATGGCAAACAATTAAGTTGTAATAATACCCTTCTTTGTCACTATTAAGTGTGTAGTAACGTGTACGTAACACAGCCGGCTTATTTCTTATTCGCATGCGTGAACCGTCCCTCAATCGTATATATGTTATTCTTATAGGCTCATTAACAGGTTCTCTCAGTTCGATATCACCATCTTCCTCACTCCACATAATATTTGAAATCGTCTCATAACGCACAGCAAATTCTGCCAAACTTATATTTTCTAGCTCATCAGGCCTCAACACGTAACGGTCAAATATGTTGTTGTATATTGAAGTTTCATCCCCTTCAAACCGCAATAAACGAAAGCGTTGATTTGGCATGCAGCTATTCACAAATATTGTTTTACGAGAACTCATTTTAAGCGGCAGGTGGCAAAGACGATATGCGCATTCGGGAGCACTTACCAATCGTTGCGAGAGTATTGCCATAGAAACCGCAAACAGTTGGCTCCACACTGTGCCACCCCGTCTTTTAGCTTTTGTAATTGCTTGGCGTACAGCGTCTCCAGTGTCGTGAGGTTCACACTTACTCGCATATTTTGCAACGTAATACGCGACGGCAGAGATATTTCCGCATGGCTGAATGTCCATGTTTCCTTCCCAAAGACTAAGAATTTCAGGACTATAGTTATTAACCATAGTTTCTTGAGAAGTTCTTCGCAAGATGCAAAACCGACCGTTGTTGGCAAGTGCTTCATCGGGACCCAAACATAAGGTAGCCTCACTTGGAGCCCTAGGAAACCCAAAACGACAACAATGGTTGGTACGATCTTTGTAGCAGGTGTTGGTATGTCTATGCATTTGGACATTTTCGACTAAATTTGATAACTTAGTGTTATGGGGGTTCAAAGAACAGGAAATAACTCTTTCGACTACACTTATTCCTTCATTTGTTGAAAAATCAGGCATGTTTTCACACCACACCAACATGTGCAAGTGTGGACTTCCTCTATTCTGGAATTCTATCCTATACCAATAGTCTACGATACTTCCACCCAAGCAGTCATTATTTTGTTTTAAATAACGCATAAGAGCATTAATTCTTATTGTGAATTGTCTGGCAACAACCACTGGATATTTTTGCACCAATTTTAGTCGTTCAGGAAATGTTATGCTACCTATATCATTTACATTGCGGCCATCCGCAATCAGTAAAGCTTTTATCATATCCGGCCAATTTAGATCATTGCACGAAAAAGTCATAAACCAGGTAGGAGGCCCTAGACTTCTTACCATAGCAATTAACTCCGAACAGCATCGTCTCCAGTACGAAGCAGACCCTCGCACATTTCTCATTGTCAGATGCATATTGTCAATCAGTCCTTGGGGTGTAAGTTCTCCTTGCCCTTGACGCATTCTGCATGAAACTGACACACTAGCTTTAGCTCGAAAATACTCTACTACAGACAATGCAAAAAATAAATAATCAGTTCTCTGGAATCTTTTATCATTACTCATTACTCGAGCTTGGAAGTAGTCTAATGGGGTAATCGGAACCTCTCTTTCTTCACCAAATCCATTTTTTCCATCAGGGAATAAAAAGTACCAGCCCAACTCTTCCATTCTTTTTTCACGTTCATAATTTAGGGGCGGTGCTGTTTTTCTTTTAACTTCTTGTAGTCTTACTTCGTCTTCTGGGTTAGGGTTGTCTATGGTAACAAAACTGTCCAAATTAGGTACTCTTTCATCTATACTCCTAAGCATACTGGTTGTGAAAATATATCTTGTTTCTGTTGTGTGTGTATTTTGCTGTAATTGTGGGTCTATTAAGTCTTCTTCCATGTAATTATTATTTTCTTCTGGCGATTGTTGCACGATAATAGATGTATGCAGATCTTGCGGCTGGTGACAATTAGACAATTGACGTTGTTGTTGAAGATCTGAAGATGTTTCTCTATGTTGCTGCAACTGTTCTAGTTGATTTTCGGGGGTTATCGTAAGTGGTGTCAGTGAAAAAACATTCAGAGTTAACACACTGACAGATGTGTTTTTAACTATCAAATTTCTACGCACGATATTATGCAAATCATGGATACTAGTAGATCGTATACAACATGAACTACCTCTCGTTGGAGCTTTGAAACCTTTGGGACCTCGCGCGTGGGAGTCAAACAACCAGTAAGAAATACCTTCAGGCTCTTGTCTACTATGGACGGCTACAGTTGTATTATTCAGCGTAAGTATGGCATAACTATGATCCCTAAATACATTTATTAGAGCGTTTAACAAATTAGGAAATCCTTCTTCACTATTGTCGTTGTCTACGTGACCATTAAAGGCTGATTCATGACGAACATTGATATTAACTTTTAGGTTGTTGTATGTGATATTAGGTAAAAGCTCAGTTGCAGCCAAATACTCGATATATGCTTCTTCGGGATTGGGGTTAGCCCGAGCCGCAATACAGTCTCTATAATATTTATCTCCTACCAATAACATGTAATCTATGTCGCTTTTGCACCAATCATTAGGATTGATCAGAGAAAATGCCACAATAGCAACAGTTGCAATCCCTGTGCATTGCCGACCACGTGACTCTGGACTAAATCGTTCATTGCCCTGATGAAAAGAACCATGTAATATAGATACATTGTTACTCAAGGCAGTATAGTTATTTGTAGGTACAGTTGATCGTTCAGCAATTGGTTCTTCACTATCATGACCATGTGCGGGTTCATCAGCAATTTGTGTTATCGTAGAAATATCGATCACAGTAGGAAAATATACACGAACATCTTTATAGAGTGCATTATTCCTTAGGAGCCACTGTAGTGCTAATTGAAGTTTACCTATATCTATTTGAAACTCTCTAGAATGTTCTAAATTTTCACGACTTTCTACTACGAGCACTAATCCAGTTTGATTGGGTTCAAGCGGAAGTTGCTCCGCCAGCTCGACCACATCCTGAGCAAAAATAATTGCCTGCCCTTTGCACCAGTCTTGGCTCAAACGATTTTGAACTTTTATTATTTTAAGAAATGGCACTACTCTGCAAATAAAACGTTTCTCAATTTCCGACAAGTCATCAATTTCTGTAGGTATTGTAGCTACCGACATTTTATTCCAATAGGCCTGGGGTGGAGTATTATGTTTTTTAATATTGTTTGAGCATCGCGAACAAGTATAAATACTACTTAAAGCTACCAATTCATTAGGCAAAATAGAGCCTAAATTTGTAGTTTGCAATTTCATACGTTGCTGAGGATACAAACTTTTTTTACATATTGAACACGGCAAGTCAGCGTAAACATTAATCGCTTTCTTAAAGTTTTCTGCGTTACAATGGTTTCTCCGCTCGCAAGCCGCTTGTCGCATGGCGCTCAAACGACTAGTTCTCTCCTCGGGAGTTTCGTGAAGTACCACCATTGCAGAACGGTTACGAGCAGCATCCAAACGCAGCAAACGTTCGCCTTCAGTTTCATTTGAAAGTCGCTCTCTTATAAGACCTAAACGATGAGCACGTTGCTCTTCACTCTCATTTAAAAGTCGCTCTCCTATCAGACCCAAACGATGAGTACGTTGCTCTTCACTCTCATTTAAAAGTCGCTCTCCTATCAGACCCAAACGATGAGTACGTTGCTCTTCACTCTCATTTGAAAGTCGCTCTCTTATCAGACCTAAACGATGAGTACGTTGCTCTTCACTCTCATTTGAAAGTCGCTCTCTTATCAGACCTAAACGATGAGCGCGATGCTCTTCACTCTCCTGTGAAAGTCGCTCTCCTATCAGACCCAAACGATGAGTACGTTGCTCTTCACTCTCATTTAAAAGTCGCTCTTCTATCAGACCCAAACGATGAGTACGTTGCTCTTCACTCTCATTTGAAAGTCGCTCTCTTATCAGACTTAAACGATGAGTACGTTGCTCTTCACTCTCATTTGAAAGTCGCTCTCTTATCAGACCTAAACGATGAGTACGTTGCTCTTCACTCTCATTTGAAAGTCGCTCTCTTATCAGATCTAAACGACGAGCGTGCTGCTTATCACCTTCTTGGGATAACCTATCGTTAATGTAGCTTCTCATCCTCGACAGTCTTTCCTCGCGCTGATCTAAACTCTCCTGTGAACGTGTTAATCTAATTCTCTTTCTATTTGCTACCAACCTTTTTTTTTTCTCATTATTAGATTCTTCTAAATATATTTTCCTCATTCGAGCAGCATTTTTTGTAGGTCTACCCATGTTGGTATATAAAGCCTGTTTTTTTTATTAAGTATTTATATTATACAACAAATAATAGTTAAAGTAGGATTATATAACAGTTAATAGCTAAAGTAAGGTAAATAGCTATTTTAAAAGTAATCAAAAATGAAGTATGTAGTAATTAGAAAATTATAGCCACAAAAAATAATAAAATAAAAACTTTTTAACAAAAAAATTAAACCGCCGAAAAAACTGAAAAGAAAAAAATAATAATAAACCTTTTTTATTTAACCTTAATAACTAAGTTCTTAAACTAATGTAAACTATACCTAATTAATTTTGAGTCGGCGCCAAACAATCAATGAACAAAGATGTCTATATTACCTTAAATTTAAAGAAATAACCAAATCAAATTAACAATGCAACGTGAAATCTCCAGCGATAAACATTAACATTCCAAAAAATGCGCTCTCCGCACGACCACTCGCAACGACTGTGCCCTCACGTGTGTGCCCGTTCGGGTTGGTGTCTCGTCTCGCTGACATTAACTTCGTGAACGCTCGGCATTTTCCGGCGAAGGGGCGTGTCGCGTCGCGCGGCCGAGCCGCTGGCATCACGCTTTACGTTTGCTTGTTTGGCGCCGACTCAAAATTACTTAGGTATAGTTTACATTAGTTTAAGAACTTAGTTATTAAGGTTAAATAAAAAAGGTTTATTATTATTTTTTTCTTTTCAGTTTTTTCGGCGGTTTAATTTTTTTGTTAAAAAGTTTTTTTAAGTACGTACTTCGTCATGATTAATACCATTGCTATAGACGAAGCTACCGTTTTCTAGAAGAGCCGTGGCCGCCACATAGCGTCCGCTGCTATTTTCTGGCGAAAGACCTCATCATCATCAGCCTATAGCAGTCCACTGCTGGACATGGGCCTCTCCTATTGAACGCCATTCAACTCGATTTTTGGCAACTCTCATCCAGCTGCTACCAGCCATCCTGCGAAGATCGTCGCTCCACCTAGCCTGAGGGCGTTCCACCTTACATTTACCGATTCGCGGTTTCCACTCAAGAACACGTCTATCCCAACGGTCATCGGTTCTACGGCTAATATGGCCGGCCCGTTACCACTTCAGCTTGATTATTCTATGTCGATAACTTTGGTTCTCTGCCGGATCACCTCGTTGCGGATTCGATCCCTCAGAGAGACTCCAAGCATAGCCCGTTTCATAGCTCGCTGAGCGACCTTGTATTTATGGGTCAGCCGTACCGTGAGTGTCCACGTTTCGGCTTCGTAAGTCGTAACTGGCAGGACGCACTGATTGAAAGACGTCACTGAAACTTTATTTACCGTCACTGCGGCCGTTATTTGGCGGCCACCGCTCTTATAGAAAACCGAAGCTTTATAGATTGCTGAGGGACGGACGTTCTGTGACGTCATTCTCATTAGTCCTTCTGACAAAAAAGGGGAACACGGGGTCTTCAGCACCTATCAAAATGAATAGTTGTAGCGAGAAAAACCATCTATCTATAAAAAATTAATCGCCGGAATGTATGTGTACACGCATAACTTCCGAACGACGGCACCAAATTGGAAAATTCTATTTTTGTTCTGTTCGGTATTGCTAGGACAAGGTTTGTATGAAAGAAAATTTCGGAAATTCGAAAAAACTTTGCACCCGTGCGAAGCTGGGGCGGGCCGCTAGTAATGTTATAAAAAATAGGTGCGTCAATCGTCATTTGTTATAGTTCGTTGACTTGCCTAGCTGAACTTAACTGTTACTTCACCATCGCATTATTATTTTATATTTAAATTGACATAGCCGTATATAGTTATAATAGTAAATTTTAAGCATTCAAAGAAACTTTGTAATAGTAATTACAAACATTTTTTGTTTTTTTGATAATGAGTTAATCATCACATAACTATCAAACAAAAGAAACATTACAAAATATCTCATAAATTTGATTTGCTTGAGCAAAAAAATCGACGATGTTTGCGATAGACAAAATCAATTATTTTGATGGTTAACCGGAATCCGACCTTGGCTTCGGTGCTAATAGCATCCGACCGTAAAACTACTGTAAACGATGTGATAGTTATCAGTTAGTTGTGTATTTTTAAATACTATTTTTAATTGGGGTTGCACGTGGCTTTGAATTTGACATGCAACCTCGTTCATTATTTTTCGTTGCGACGGTAAATAGTTCAAATATTTATCGTCGATTTCCCTTTGGAAAGCCCCAGGGTAGACGGTGAAGTTTTCTTACGTTTTTTTTGCAATTAGCAGTGTCAGGTTGTATGTTGAACAAAATATGATTCGCGACCGTAACGAAGAGAATTAAAATCATTAAATTCATCAATATCAACTCTATTGAATGACTACCGCAAAACGGGGCTACTTTGACTTCCAGGGTTACTTTGACAGATTTTGTAGCTACTTTGACAGAGCGCCAAAATCGGTTTTCACGTGTGCTCAGCAAGTGTGCGTGACCTCGAGTAATATTGCGCGAAGCGCGGGTGTGAGGAACGCGTCATAGCGTTGTGATCGGCCTGGTCAAAGTAACCTTGGAAGTCGAAGTAGCCCCGTTTTACTGTATTTCATGAAAATATATCGTAACCTCAAAAAGGGAACCCGTCACCAACAAAATTCAAAAATTTGCTGAGGCCCATGAATGCCGACTCTACCGACATGTGAACATCGAGGCAATTCAGCTGTTAGACCAAACAAACATAGTGCGAAGACTAAAATGGAAAAAACCTTTTGAGTTAGTGTAGTGTACAAGTGTAGAAATAATAGTGCCAATGACGCACATAGTAACACATGAACAAAGTGTTTATATCATCATATTAGACTCTAAAAGTGGAACGGACTTGTGTACCTAAAGTACGAACAACACTATTCTAAGTTTTATAAATAATTATTACGTAAAAAATTAAGTTAGATTAAAATTGCTTATTAGTGTTATAGGCTAGATCCTGGTTCTTTTAAACAAAGGACAAAAAAAAATTAAATATCAAATTTGAATATCGCGGGCTACCCTGGTGCTAAAGCTACTAAAATTCTTTAAAGATACGTTCTGGTTAAATAATAGTTAGAATTATCTACAACTGAAATATTTTCTCAAGTTTGAAATAGTACCAACTGCCGTTCAAGTGCGAAAATAGTTCGTGTCCATTCCATCTGTTACATTGTCACGACTGCCAGTACAATAGATCGTAAGTCCTTATGCCAACCAGGAATTCGCCTCCAGTGATTTTAACTATTCAGTTTCCCTCAACTATGCAAATATGTTAGCTTTTACGGGTTCGACTTGTGGCGAAGTGTGGCCATCCATCACCTTTGAAATGTGTGTGGGTCAGTCCTAGGCCCTGTAGACTGTATTACATTGTAGTTCAGAAATACATAGGTAGTACATCTACAACTATACGTATTATAAATTTAAAGTCGTTTTTCGTGTTTGTCTGTGAGATCGCATTTGTTCTTCTATACGATGCAACGGATTTCACATCATTTAGAGAATTTATTCTGTAAGGTTTATGTGTATGTGTAACATATAAATAATAAACATACACAGCATAAAGAAATCTCAATGATTTATCAAGTTTTAAAAACCGTGCGAACCAGGGGCGGGTCGGTCGCTAGTAGGTTAGGTCTGTGATAAATCTTAAGGGGACTACATGACCTAAAGCGCGGTCACTGTCGGACTGCATAGAAAAGAAAGAGAAGCGCGATGACACAACGCTTGTTATTTTTTTCAAAATATGAAGCAATCATCTATTTACAAAAAATCTGTTGTTTGGACTAAAAAATTAAAACACTAGTGCTTTAGTATGTTGCTTGTAGAATAATCTGACAAAAAATCATTATGATTTGTAAAAAGAAAGTTTTTAGAGGTATCTTCATGATTTTTTTCTTTCGTATCAAATTAGTTGTATTATGTTTTCAACACACTATCTACCTAGCATATATCCTGAAGAATACCATATATTTTTCTGATTTTGTTTACTGTCGTCGATCATATACTTTTATTGTTTCTAAAACTTGCGTTTTTTTCGTTTAGGTCCTGTAAGCCCCTTAATGATCACAACTATGAAGTTTTGTTACCGTTAGTGAACCATTTAGTGTCACCTCACTACTTAAAACACTAAATAAACCTTGAAAAATGTTACAAGGCAAGTCACTTGAAAATATCTGAAAGTTGTAATCTTGGCTACGCGTACGAATGCACAGGTTAATATTTTACTTACAACACTTGTCTCAAATAGGATCACAATGAAACGAAAAAAATGTTCCAGTCATCATTCATCAAATTACAGCCGAATTTTAGGATGCTAATACCCGGTTTCTGAAACAGCGGGGTAATTGCGTACAGTTCGACACAACTTAGATGTAGCATCGGCAAAATTCGTAAAACCGATCACATCCGAACTACCTAAGTGCGCCTTCAAAATCACCAATCTTTATTACTACTTTAGGAAAAATTGATCAATTTTTCCTAAAGTAGTAATAAAGATTTACGAATACGAATTACGAACGTTTTACGAATTTTGCCGATGCTACATCTAAGTTGTGTCGAACTGTAACACACGAACTAGCCTTTCATTTTGACAGTTCAACACGTTGTTGAACAGAGTTTTCGAACATAAATGATACAATGGATTAGCAATAAGTATCCTATAATGAATAAGTTTGCGATTGATAGTGTTACGCAATTAGGGTGCAGGATGATCAACACAAAAATTTGCCAACTGATTTTCAACCAACTTATGTCCAGTAGTTTGAATGGCTGTTGTTATTTCAACCAATCACAGCAGGTAAATGGTAAAATCAGGTAATTTAATCAGGTAGGTCAGGTATTTTTTCAGGTAATTTTTGGCTCTTCAGAAACCGAGTGTAAATTAATTAAGTGAACATAAACATAACAAAGTAAGTAAAGTCAAAACTGAGCGAGAGCAGAAGATTACTGTACATCACAAATAACAGATTAATGAGAGCATACTCGTCTAGCAAAGTAGATGGCAGCACCTGTGCTAAGTGGCCCATCGTAATTAAATAGTCCAACGGTGCGATAAAGTGAACGAAATACTGCTGACGTACTTACCTATAGAAAATGTATCAATACTCTATGTTCGAAAAGCTAGTAATCGCCATTTTATTAACAAATGTGCTAATGTGGTACTTAGATTCTAGTTTGTGGCTAAGACGCTTAATGTTTTATTTTATTTATTTATAATCGTGAGTAGAGCTGATAAATTCTCATTTCAATTACGGCCTAACAGGCACCTAAGGAATTGTGCTGGAATTATAAAGTTTTATCTCGTAGAGTAATGAACAAACCAGTCGCATCAGCTTCGTCCATAACAACAATTTGTATTTTAATATGCATTTGCAAGGAGGTATGGTCAAGTGCTGCCAAGTGTCGTATTTAAATCATTATCAGTCTTAAAACATAATTTTGGCTACCAGAAGATATTTGGTTAGATCTATAGGTACGTAGATTGATACTTCAAATGATAATCTATGTACCCGTATGTATAATCCTAACACCGACCAATACTCAAGTACAGTCAGTGTTCTTAAATATTACCTACACAAATTAGAAAAATATGAATGTAACAAAATGGAATCTTCAAGGTCATACAAGTAATAAACTTAACCGAATACAGAATATATTTGTATGCTCATCTCATTATGTAAAATGTAAAGAATTGTTTATTCATAGCGGACAGTTGCACGGGCGCAAGGCGTAACATTCAAAGCACAGAGCGACCTTCACAGGGGAAAGTGTTTTACTTAAACGGATTATAATGCCACTTAAAGCTAGTCTGTATACGTGGTAAGCATGACAAATGTTTATTTTACAACAGAAATGCATAGACAGTCATGTTTTGTATTGGAATTTTGTTACTATAAGGAAATACCTATGTTATAAAAAGGAATAATGATCTGCGGGGTGATTGCGTAACACACTAACAGTGGCAATGGCTTTAATTTTGACAGTTCAACAACATTCATTGCGTTATCTACGTTGTTGAGAAGACTTTATCGAACATAAATCTTAATATATGCTCAAAAATTTGTCTATTTGTCAATGGATTAGCATTACGAAAGGGTTAGATAGTCTTTTAAATAGCTTTTAATATATTTTGTTACTCAATCAAGCCTCAACCACAACAGATAATCTATTGTACAGGCATCATAATAAAGATTTAATGAACTATAATTTTTGGATTCGTGATTTTGTGCACATTTTCAACCTAGTCACAAAAATAGTTATTTAAGAGATTATGAAAATATTTATATAGTTGATAAGTATTACATTAACTTGGCTCTCTAATTATGAGTGGCATTCGACCAGAAAGTGGGACACGCAATGCGTATAACAGCCAAATTTTTTTCATTTCGACCGAGGATAATTTTCATGGACGCTAGATATGAATTTGCTAATGGGTTGATTGGTATGTATTTATGTGTAATGTAATTAAGAAAATGTATTTTATTTATGCCCTTGAAAGAAATCTTTGCAACTTTGTAGATTTTATAAGTGAATAAATGAAAATAAGTTTTTGGAGACAATTTTACTAGACAATTATATTCAGGTAAACATACCCAGCGAATAATGTTCAGGCCTCCTCTCTTTTTGAGAGGGTGTGGGCTGTCGTAATCCACCACGCGGGCCCAGTGCGGGTTGAAAGATGTCACATGGTTTCGAATGTTTGGGTCTAGGATATGCCGGTTTAATCACGATGTTTTCCTACCGTTTTGAGAGCAGTGGTGATGAAATAAATTACACAAAGTAACGTGCCTGACAGGGTTTGAACCTACAACGTACAATTCGTAAGTCGAGGTCGTTACTACTGCTCTCCTAACGTTATTCAGGAGCCCTGGGTTAAATAAACATGAAGTTATGTAGTAGTTACGTACAAGATAACAGAGGGATTATATCAAGAAGCTATAAGCTCTGTAGGGTCCTTCTGGAATAGTAGGGTTTCATTTCATTTCACGAGACAGGCTTGACCTAGTGTCGAGTTCATGATTTGACGTAGGTGCGGTTCTGGGACTGAAAATAATATTAATAAAAAGTTCCACCGAACCGCACGTTATAAAATTTTGTTTCAGTGCGGTTAGTGGAAGTGCTCAGGTGCGGTTCGTCCAAGTCCGGTTGAAATCAGTGCTCTAAGTGGAATACCTTGAGTTCATGAGCTATATGCTTCCTTTGCGTCTTATTTTTGTTTTTCTATGTATACCTAGCTATTAATGTAGACTAAATGGAAACGTAAACACTGTTTTTGGCAAAAAACATTATCATAACTTATCATTGTATGAAAGCCCATGAAGAAGTTCACGTTCAGAAGTGGATGTTTTCTGTTTGTTTTAATTATTTGTTTCCACTTTCCTATAAACCGACGAAATTTACGAATGCAGAGAGGAATAAGGAATACTTTCAAAGTAATTAAACGAATAATTAAGATGCCATGCTTTAATTAAGGGAATTAACAAAGATAAATAAAAGATAAAGTATTTAAATTGGTTTATAAATAAAACATGCAGGAGCCAATAGCAGCTAATAAATATAATAAACCACATCCTCCGCAGGTTTTATTAGTAGGATATGCGTTGTAAAATGTTAATTGCGGTTTATAGTCCCTTTTGTAATAGTGGAAGTAGTTTTTGTTGCGTAATTCCTTATGAGAGCCTTACATATTCTTGTTCTTGTGGTGGAATATTTGTTTTTTTTTTTTCTTTCCTTCTTATACAGGGTGAAATTGAACACATGCGACAAATCGAAATGGGAGATTGTACTCATTATTATGAACAACTTTTACTATGGGAACAAACCTGAAATCGCGAAAAAAAATCAGCTGTTCCCTACATTTATGTTCGCAAAACTCATCAAAATGTAGGGACCAACTGATTTTTTTTTCGCGATTTCAGGTTTGGTCCAGGAGGTTCTCAATTCGGTTGTATTTTTTTTTAATGGTTGTTACCTCAGAACTTCGTCATTTTGCTCAATTAGGTCTTTCGGTATCATACCCTTCCTCTTGAAAAAGGGTAGACTCTTTTCTTTCCTATTCTTTCCTTCAGATCAATGTTCTCCTTCAAAACATCTTCAAAATAACAATAATATTGATATTTCACTCAATAAGACGTTCAATGTTTAAGTTACATAAGACGTCTTAATTTCGGTTTAT
This sequence comes from Amphipoea lucens, assembly GCA_947508005.1. Taxonomy (NCBI): domain Eukaryota; kingdom Metazoa; phylum Arthropoda; class Insecta; order Lepidoptera; family Noctuidae; genus Amphipoea; species Amphipoea lucens. Next base: position 15,395,007 of record OX382359.1, read on the forward strand.
TTGTAGTAGCAATTCGCTCTATTTGGCGTTCCTCCACGTAACATAACATTTTCGCGTGAAAGTGATAATTTTCACAAGATATATGAACATGTCAACAAACGTGAAAAGATTTGGTCGAACGTGGGGAGAAAATTGTGCTAATGACCAAATACTTCCGTTTCTTCGACAACACTTTCTTATTTTTAGTTTTGAGGGAATCCGACTGTGATTATGATTAATAATGGTAATGTCTTTATTTTGACAAATCATATTATATTACTTACAAAAAAAAAAAAAACATAAAAGAGCACTTCGCTCATTAAAAAATTCGTCCGCATCGCTGTCAATGGGAAATTGCCCAAAAAGCTGGCAGTATTGCCACATTGGATGGCAATGCTGATTGTTTGGCCTTCGACGGTAATTAATTGATAGACAATTTTCAGATTTATAGAAGTTAATTTTAGTGTCATTTACAAGTGTCCCTTAATTGCGATTGTAACTAAGTACCGAAATTGTTGATTTTCAAGATTTCGTACCTACTCAACGGGACAACGGGACCCTATTACTAAGGCTTTGCTGTCTGTCCTGCCTCTGTGTGTCTGTCAACGGGCTTTATCTAATTAACCGTAATAGATAGACACTTAAAATTTTCAGAGTGTGTACAACTAGGGCTATATAACAATAAATAATAAAAATATGTAGTGTTAAATATTGTACAGTGGAATCATACACATATAACGTCACTGGAAAGGAGAAAAGGAGAAATTGCTAAAGCGCCATTTGGGCCAAAATGAGTTTCGTTGCATTCGATTTTTTTTTGTGCGTCGATCTTTTAGGTTTCAAGACAATCTGAGCCATTTTTTTTTTGTCTTTGTGGATTGTGGCTATCGTTGAATCCAACGATATATTATATAAATCATTTTGGTCCAAATGGCGCTTTAGCAATTTCTCCTTTCCAGTGACGAATTAAGAATTTCTATGGGTGGAACCCTTCGTGTGCAAGTCTCTTGGTCTCGACTCGCTTGGTCGCTTTTCTAAATCATTTATTCAAATTGATAATAGTAGATTGTACAACTAAGGCATAAAAGAAGCTATTTTACCCCGAGACGTTTATATCCACCCGAGCCGCAGGCGAGAGTGGATAGTTGTGGTTAAGTCGAGAGGTAAAATGGCTCGTTTATGCCTGAGTTATACACTCTGCTTTTCACTTCGATTGCGAGAAAATGAAACAGGCATAAAGTATGTACAGTACATAATTAATCAAAAATGTTGCGTCCATAGCTAATTCCCGCCACCAAGATAATACCGCCACGAAACTTTTTAAAAGTTTTTTTTTTAATTTTCAACATTTGTCATTCGACTTGGGTACTTCATACTGCTAAAAAATGAAAACGTTTCTTTGCCTTTTTAAATAATAAATGACAACTATTTTACCTGATTTTATTAAATTAACGATAGAAAACACGGAAGTGGTATATATTAAAGAAAATGAAATAAATCACGACTTTAATCTGCGAAGTTTTATTGTGCGTGTGGCTGTTGGGCCTGATTACTTTAGTCTTAGAAAAAAAATTACTTTATGCACTAGAACATAAAAAGCGATTTTATGTCGCCTAAGCACAACATAAAGACTGACTTTTAGAGCATGAGAAGTGAAAAAGAGTTTTAATTCATCATCATCATCATCATCATTATTCTCCTGCCGTTATCCCAATCTATTTGGGGTCTGCGCCACATGTCAAAAATAAAAGAGTGACAAAAGAGTTTTAATTATCTGCCATAAATATATCGACACCCAACGTTCCTGTAGGTTCAACAACCCTGTATATCATACTAGATATTTTTAACCTGTTGTCTATAAAAATACCTAGGCTCATTTCACACCATAGTCTATTTCGGGATGAGCAGATAGAAATCGATAATCATTTATAATACAAACCTGTATAGGAGCATTCAACCACGATGATAATAAAATAGTTATCAACCGGTCAGAATACCCATGTATAGTTCATCAATATTGAATGAGTAATCATCCGCATTTTTATTGAAATAATTTATGGTTGGATGACAACATTAATATTGTGCATGATAGTAAAGGATGTTACTAAACTGATGAAAAATAAAAATAAAATGTTCGTGAACGACGATCCATTTATTTTCGACGATGACATTGCACTTTTCATGTCGAGTTATGCTTTGTTTACCAACAATGGTCCTTCTATCCTATTTTAGGCAAATTCTTGTCTTAAAATAACTTTCATTTCGTATTACATTATGTGAGGGGCAATTCCCGTATTTTTTAGGAACATTCGCACGCATTCAGTCTCAGTTTGTCAAAAATAGTACCTAAGTAGCCTCTAATTTCCTTACATTTTTGACAAGTTTTTTACATTGATTGTCGCTAAGATGAGATTGCGACTAGATTTTGAACGTTCTTAATTTCCAGAATTGGTTTATCTTTTTTGGCTCCGTTGTACAGTCAAGGTATTAATAGGTATGTTAAGGTGCACCTTTTAAGATTGTTTTTTACTTGAACCTTATTATTTTTCAACTACGTCATTGCCAACATTTTCAATGAAATTGACAGTTCGAAAAGCTGACGTGCACCCGCTATTTCGTAAAGGAATTAGTTTTAAAACCGCTTTGCCCATACATTAATTTCTGTCTTCTTTTTACATTACAGCATTACTTACAAGATCATAGTCTTAATAATTTAGATACACCGCGTCATTGCTATTGCCGCCTTATCCGGTCACTTAACATCAATGACTGGCAGCAGTAGTTATGCTTATTCAGTCTTATACTGCTCGGCACATCGACTGTAGCGCTTCATTAACAGGAAGCCGCGGCCATGGTGCGCATACACAACGAACTGTACCTACCCCGAACTGGAAGCGACGACTCACGATATGCAAATAACATTGCTAGATTTCAAAAGCTGTGTGAAAGACGCAGACAAATGTCATCAATAGTCTAGTAGGCTAATGAAATGTGTTCGCGGAAATTAGAGGTATCTTCGAAGCAGTGAAATGCAAAATAGGGTGAACGGTTTTTCTTGTGAAATGAAAGAGCGGAATGATATAGACGTACGTAACGGCACTACATAACATAACATCACGACTGCATTCTTCGAAGGATTAGGCAGAGGTGTGCCTATAGTACACCCACATTATCACTACAATACTTCAGAAACACTACAGAACGAAGTTCAGAAAGCGGCTGTGATTATGAGGCTCAAATTGCCTTATTTTTTTACCCAGACAAATTCGGAGCACTTAAAACTCGTATAATAGGATTGTCGGAAGTAGACAAGGAGCTTTTTTTCTGTTTCGTCTTCGCGGTTACAACAATTAACCTTTCCATCGGCGATATGGTTCCGTGAACTCAAAACAATACGAAAAAACCGAGCATTTGCATTTAGCTGGCACTGTTTCTGTAAATGATGTAATTTGCAAATTGGATTGGAAGTCTTTGTTTAAAAAGTACCGTTAGGTACTTATTATACCTATTATGACTGTTACTTTAATAATTATTATAAGTAACAGATTTTTTTTTTGGTGACGCTAATAGAGGATGTACAAAAAAAGTCTCCAAATACATAAGTTGGGATGGATGATGATCATGATAATAATATAGATAATGGAAGAGATAAATAAGTGATGATAGCACTGACATCATTAGAAACAATCGATGATTATAAGAATTGAGATTGACAACACTGTCTAGTTCAAATCACATTGTGGGAATAAGAAACCTGAGTCGCGTCACAAGGACAATTCTATTGTGGATAGGATGTGTTCAGTTGACGAGTAATGCGGCTCTTTTTATGTTAATATGCTAAGAGGAATTTGCTAGCAACTCCGCAACTGTTTTAAATTAAAATCACTTTTCAAATGAAGCCATCAATGAATGTGATGGCTGTAATCGTTGATCATGCACAAACATGGTTGATGACGTCACTTTTGGTAATTTTATAAGCAGCTCATAAATTATGGAGAAAATGGTTTCCATAAAAAGACACTTCATAGTCACTTGTTGTATCAATATTTGAGATCTTTCATAGTAGATATAGTATACTGTATAATATACTATAATCATATTATGATATTAAACAATGTCTCAGTAACACGTCTAATGTAAACTTGCGCAAGAAACCGATGGTAAGGATTTAGGAAAGTGTATGTAATTATTGCGTTAATGAGACAGCATAAAACATAAGGTATCAAACTTAAGCTGCAACTGTTATAATTAATCGCGAACCGCGCCGCTTGACCGGTTAAACAAGAACAAGGAGATCTAAGATATAGAAGAAGAATAGAGTCAAGTTTTCAGTTCCAACAAAACGGCTCAAAGACAAAAACACATGTTGATGTAGTTGTGATATCAGTCTTGTACAGTCGAAATTGTTATAAATTGTAATTTGGATATCGCCGCTAAGCCGAGCCTAATAACTGTACCAACTGTACTGGTTTTATGTATATTGATCCTACTGTGGCACAGATCACGTCAGATGGCAAAGTTCAAAGACCTAGAACTGTCATTTTGTGAGACAAACGGACAAACGGTTTATTTCCTGAATCGAATGCTGTACCAGATCACGTATTTGCGCGGTTAGGTATAAGGAAAGACTACATCAGTCTAGTCTACCTGGCTCTGTTCTATTATAAGCTATTGGTTTTGTAATAGCATAATTTACCTACTGTTCCGAAAATAACTTTATTTTGATTTGAAAATTCGTGTCTTCCTTATTATGTAGGTAACTTTAGTGGTGGAGCTTTTTTATCCGTAAAATTTGGAGTAGGTATCAATAAAAAAGCTATTATTTTTACGATTGTGGTCAGTATTTTTATGTAAAAAATGGAGGGAGGGCTTTGTCCAGTAATAGGAAAAAATAAGATAGCAAAACGAAACATATAATGCTAAAAAGAAGACAGTAAATCACAATAGATTCGATGATAGATGAAACTGAAGATTTAGATACTAATAATCATATAAATAAATCAGATAATCATAGAAATATAGTCCTAAAACATGAAGGGAAATATATAGAGAAATACTTGCTCCGAGATCAAGTGGCGGTTACAGCTCTTTGTGTGAATAAGTGTGAAATGAGTAAACAAAGCTGTGGCACATCATCACAACAGAAGCCAAGGTTCTAACCGCGAGCATCGTGAGCCAGCCTTGTCATTTAATTTGCGAAACACACAATTTATAAAACTAATTCGAAACAAATTGTTGTCTTTCACCGCAACCGCGGGGAACCTGTAACTTAGCTTAGAAGGTTGGTGAACAACTGTATAGTGCGTGTAGGGTTGCCAGGCATCAAATTGGATACCTACTTGTTGTCAACCAACCAAATGTTGAAACTAAAGTTACGGCCACATTTTGATATTTTATGATGTATATGACTTTATAAATGCGTTCCGATCTATTTAATTGTTCGAGTATATACTTATGAACGAGAGTAAACACATCTGCGAGCTGTGGTGTAATTACGTAACACACATAAAATAACAATTGATCGCAATGTCTTTCATTTTGACAGTTAAGCCACGTTGATTGTGTTATTTACGTTGTCGACAGGACGAATTTTTCAAACCAATGGAGTACCTAATGTATTATGAATATCCTTCAAAACCCTCGAAACATTGAAAGTCTGTTCTTCAATCAGGGTAGGTGCTGGTATCTGAAAGGCTATACTTAAATTAGCACTAAAATAGCTAACCAGCAGCCAATCAAATCACTTGATCAACGTGATGGATAATGATTGCGTCAGCAATGTTTGGGGCATCTGTCAACCCTATCCTCGCTGCACACAAGATACTTATAGCACGGTTACCCTTTGTTTGCAGTCACCAATAGACTTGTGGGTTGGGGCTTACTTCTGACTTCGGTAACTTAAATAACGTTTATGCGGGCCCGCTCTGATATCTAAAAATATATTTAACAAAAACTAGCACAAGGATTTGTTTTGCATAGTTTCGTTATTATGACCAGCATTATTGTGGTTGTGATTAGGATCTACATTAAAAATAACGACTGTTTTCCCTTCATTTTTTGTTTTAGCCGGTTATTGCGTTGTCATAACTCGTTATACAAGGTGTGTATTTAAAACAAAGCGATTTAAGTGGTGTGAGTTTTTATTTATTTAACTACATAGTAGTTAAATACACACATATAAACAGACAAGAAGAAATTAAGGGTCAGAAAAATACGTACAAAGGAGATGCTTATATCGAAGGAAATCTCTTCCAGCATACCTGCGATAGGAAAATATATAAAAAGAGATTTTGTATATGCTTTAGTAGAGAATTCTGGAGGCATTCTTTAGTAGAGAATTTTAGATTAAATACTTCAGATCTAAGTAGGTGTACGGAACTCTAAGTACAGAATTAGTTTTGTTGAAGAAAATCGATTGCTTGCTTGATTATCTTCAAAGCCAGCGTGTAATATTGGTTTAATTTTACGGGCACTGTGCACGATTTACGAAGAGAATGAATCAAGATCAAAGGTAGCCAAAGATGAACATCATGACCTCAAAATAACGATCGCACTATATCAACCCATCCATACAATATTAAAGTGATTGTGCCACCCCATGTAAAACTTCTACATTCATATAATTTAAATGGTATTATTAAATACGGAGTATTCCATACTATTTTTCTTCTATAAATGCGAAAGTAACTCCGTCTGTCTGTAACCTTTTCACGCGCTACCCTCTGAACCGATCGTAATGAAATTTGGCAGAAAGTTAACCTGGGGCCTAAAGAAACACATAGGCTACTTTTAATCCTGGATATTTGTAAGTATAAAAAAAGCAGACGAAGTCGAGGATAAAACGTAACATGCTTGATAAATCGTATCAGGGGCAGACTGTCAAGGAAATTTTGAGACAGCCACTTTTATATTGGGCTCACGTACAGATAAATGAGAATATTGAGGATAAAAAAGACGTGAAGGCAAAGACGATTGGGCCATAAACACTTGATGATCAGCTACCAGAGGGGATAAAGATCGTTTATATTATTATTTATGACCACATAAATAAGTTTATAGGCTGTAGTTGTGTCTATTAAAGCCTCGCAGACATTATGCAAGATGGCCGGAAAATTAAGTCAAAATTCAGCAGTAGTTACGACATAGTAAGAAAAACCTGTCTTGTAGGGTAATAAATAGCCTGCTTTGTAGTAAAGTTTTTGTGTTTTTTTTTTTTTATGATTTCGCGAATCTTCACCTTTACAACACAAAATCTTCACGTTTTATTTTTGTAAGGAATACAGACAAGTACCTACATATACCGTCATATGAGGACGTTTCTGACAATTTTTTTTTTCAGAATAATTAAATACAGCGGGATGATTGCATAACACACTATACTAACAGTAGGAATGACTTTCATTTTGACAGTTCAATAACATTCATTGCGTTATTTACTTTGTTGAGCACACAATTTTTTCGAGCATTTGAAGCAATGGATTAACAATTTCCTTTTAAATTATTCAGATTGTGATTGATAGTGTGTTACGCAATTAATGTGATGGTGAGTACGTCCCTTCCTATGAAGACATTTCTGACAATTTTACTTAAGTAGGTATAATATACCTACTTCTAAACATAGTTTGTGTTGGCATAGGTTAGTATGCAGATAATTGTTGAGTGTGAAGTGATAAGTAGGTATCTGGATAATTTAATACATTTACACGACAATACAGCCACAACGGCGCGCGCGCGTGTCAGTTAAAAGGTCGCAACTTGTAATTTGCGCACGCGCTCTCAATTGCCGCTTATCTCGCGGTTTGTTTTTTTTTTATTATGCCGGTTGGTAATGTGTCAATTATATAAACATTTTTATAATGAAGGGACTGGGCTTTTAGAGATTGTTGTCGCTGAGATTTATAAAACATTATCACTGTGTTGTTGAAACAAATCAGGTGATACAGGTACGGTATTATATTCCACAGAACTAAAGACCAAGTCAAAAACTTAGGTACCTTATTAAAAGAAGAAGGATTACGGTACATATATGCAAAATTAATCCACGTTCTACAGCAAAAAGAAGTACTTATCTGAAAAAAAAAGAGTATAAATAAAAAGGTGGCATACTTCCAAACGCCATCCTTAGAGTCTACCATTTAAAGGTGAATGCGCAGTTGTAGCTCGCGAAATTCAAATTTCCTTACGTTTTTTGCAATTTTCAGGTCAGTGTCAGGTTGTATCTTGATCAAAATTTGGTTCGCGACCTGGTACGTATTTACAGAATTATAATCATTAATACACCTTTCTAAGTTAGATTAATTTGTACCATAAAACTTTTCCATAAGAGATTTGTTCTTATGGTACAAATCTATCTTAGAGAGGTATTAAAATTTATTTTGATCAGGATACAATCTGACACTGGCCTAAAAATTGCAAAAAACGTAAGAAAATTTGAATTTCGCGGTCTATCACTGCGCATTCACCATAATGTTAGACTGTATGGATAGCGTTCGGAAGTATGCTTGCATTTTTGAAGTGTAAACTTCTTTAGCGGCGTTGCATACTTTTTTGTAATGGGTAAAAAATGTTAAACTCGCGTCAGGACATCGCGTCAGGACACGTGACCGTCAGGAGAGACTACACAGGGGAGAACTACTACTCCTAACTACTAAGTATCCCCCTCTCTTTCTACGGCGGCGCCAACCGAAGTGAACCAAGTGACACACGACAATGGATGGATGGATGGATGAATGGATGTGGATGCGGATGTGGATGAGGATGTGGATGTGGATGTGGATCTGGATGTGGATGTGGATATGGATGTGGATGTGGATGTGGCTGTGGATGTGGATGTGGACGTGGATGTGGATGTGGAGCTGGATGTGTATGTGGATGTGGATGCGGATGTGGCTGTGGATGTGGATGTGGATGTGGATGTGGACGTGGACGTGGACGTGGATGTGCATGTGGATGTGGATGATGATGTGGATGTGGGAGTGGATGTGGATGTGGATGTGAATGTAGATGTGGATGTGAATGTGAATGTGAATGTGGATGTGGATGGATGGATGGATGGACAGCTGATGGCTCGACCGTCTGTGTAGTAGCCACACTGCTGTGTATTCGTAAAATTCGTGTATATAAAGTGTTTAAAATATGGAAATTGAACAAAGTGCATCTATTAATGAAAAAAGTGACGCAGAAACAGTGAAAAAAAATGAGTTATATTAATTCAATTAATAATTGATTTATTTCAACGTTAATATTCAAGTTTTCACTTCGGCCGGCACTCCCGGAGTGCAACCCGTCTTTTTTTTATTGAGATACTTCTCTTTGCTGTCGGACGTGGGTTAATTTTGATCCATCTTCTTTGACAGTTAGAAATGACAAACAGTACAAAATCTTCTTAAGTTCATTGGCAAAACTTCACAGAAGTGATGGCTTAAAAAGCAATGATTTTGTTGAATCAAAACTACCTACAAGAAACATACGAACAACTTTGTTTATCCACGATCTATCACATCAAGTTAATCACAATATTGTAATTGGTTCCCTGTACCGTTCTTATAAGTCATCGATTCCATGAATTGCAAATGATAATTTTATGGGAATTTCAAAATGCTTGTTGTGGTACTTTTCCAACTTATGCGAATGATAAAGTAGGTACTTAAATTAAACATTCAGGAACAAAGTGAGCTAAAGGAAAAGACATGTTATTTGGCATTGGAATTGGAACCCGTTATGTAAAAGAACGCCAAAAACTGTACCCGTACCGATACTCATGATTCATTCCGGTTTGCATTGCACTCCAAACGAAATGCTTTTACATTTTATTTACTTAGTTGATATTTCCTATTTATTACGCCTGGATTTTTTTGGTAGTTAGACTGGTTTATTATGGATTTTAAACTTCCACTTTTGGGAACGATCGTGAGTTTTGGATACTTTAAGCCCTTTATCGTTCCATTTCCAGTATTCAGTATTGGCAGAGCAGTGGTAGCCCAGTGGTAACGGCGCCGACTTACGAGTTCTTCAGGTCGTGGGTTCGAACCCAGACAGGGGCTTTACTTTGTGTAAATAATTTCATCTCCATTGCTCTCAAAATGGTGAAGGAAAACATCGTAAGGAAACCGGCATGTCCTAGAACCAAAAAATCGAAGACATGTGACATCTACCAACCCACAATGGGCCCGAGTGGAAGATTATAGCCTACTCCCTCTCGAAGAGAGGAGGCCTGTGTCCCAGGACATTATACACTGATTATGCTACGAGTAAGCCATGCTTTCCAGTATTAGATAACCTTTCGCTTACGTGAAGTTTTATTTATCAATTTAATTGAATTGCTACGCCTGTGTTCCCCTATGAATAACCGTGACCTAATGTTTTATGTTAATAGTGTAACGAAGTGACTGTCAAAGTTGATGTGCGAAGGCTATGCATTAATAAAACGAGCATTCATACTTCAAAAAGGTTCACTGTTCTTGATAAAAAGTTTTTTTTTTTATTGCTGAATGGGCCCGCACTTGACCTCGATCACGCCTGATGGAAAGCGATGAATGAGGCCTATGATGGAACGAGCGTGCCCAGAAGATGCCTAAGGCACTGTAACTCCCACGCATCGACAAAACACAGCAGGCTGCTTGACGCCGGACTCCGGAGGGAGGGTGGTCTCAAACCAGGCGGGCGGTAGTCCTACCACCGCATGGGAAGAATTGGCCAGTCAAATAAGATGTTGGGTGTGACTGTCCAGGATGCGCCGAGTGCTCTGTTCAGTTCGAGTAACTGGAGGAACAAACTGCGCTACACGAGGAGGCTTCTTCATGCATTCAAAGTGCATGCATCCATTTTTTGCGATACAAAGTTAAATTTGAAGAGGCATTGTGGAATGCTTCTTTGATTGAACTTTGTAAAAAGACTTATGAGAGGTACAATACGAAGCTTTGCCAATGAGGGAATGCTGGACCTGTTAGCAGAAAAATGAATTAATTCACGTAATTCCCTCCATGTGGTCGTTGTCCAACAATCTCGTTTCCTTAACTTAATCACTGTATAAATGACTCACTATTATATGGCGAAGGTCGTCGGCCCGACGTTGAAGCGGTGCCGCGGCAAATTGATGCTTCTTTAAGGAAGTTCCGAGAACCACAAGTTACAAAAAAGGCCCTCCCGACCACTGCCAGAATCACGATCTTAATCGCGCTAAAGTGTAATGGACCCCGCATACTCTTTTGCATTTTCCATCGTAAATATTTTATGTTACTTTCAAACTTATTTGAATGTTAAAACTTTGGAGAAAAAAATATTTGATGATATTTTATTGCGGACTGAATTTTTGGTAGATAATTGGAATCCCGTATTTATATTTACATAACAGAATAAAAGATGGCATTACAATGAGATACAATTTTATGTTTATTGATATCGTAACCAAACCCGATTTTATACTGTTTACAATCTCCGAAACATGTAGGTATGGCACGTGGCTTGCAGTGCCAAATAAATAAAATAATGAAGTAGGAGTGAAATTTTATATCGTATAAACATCATAAAAATTCTAAAAGTATAAGTAAAGATAATTCAATCGTCTATAATATACTTATTTCACAGACATTAATGTTTACATAAACTTATTATCTACCGTACTTACTAACTATATTCATCCAAATCGTTATACTGTGCTATTTTGTGATCATATTAGCTCACTGCCCCACAAATATGCAGAATTTTGGATGGTAACTATGAATTGTTGCTATCCTACAACAAAATCTTTTGATAAAAGGCTTGTGTAACAAGGTGTTTGTGACATAAACGTTGTCTGAAATTAAATTGACGTTAAATAACCAGTTATTTTGGATAAGTTAGTGTAGTAAAAATTTGGCTGTTGTCATTTTGAACAATTGTACTGCATTTTGAATATATTATTTCTCCTTTGACTGTAAATATACACACCTAAGAATGATGAATATGATGATGTATTTCATATTCAGTATTGAGTTCTCGTCAATTAAGGCAACGATATGCGGATTGGTACTCAGCAATAAATGTTTTAAAACAAATACAAAAAGATCTAAGGTCTAAGGTCGTGATGGTAGCTCTATGAGGCTCTACGATGAAATAGGTAGATCATTTTCCTGAATGATCAACAACTCACAATCTCGTTTTAAATTATATGTAAACAATGTGAATAAAATGTAGGCAAAGATCAATATGGCATAATTAAAGCGGCAATTACCACAATTGAAATGCAGCACGATTAAATTCAACACAAACGCATTCAAGGACGGTGGTTATACGAAAGCGCAATGCGCAACAATTGTGCCTGCCTACACGGTCAAACTTATTGGCTATTCAATGAGCCTAGATACACTGTCTATATAAAACAGATTGGTCACACGACGTAATTGCGCGGGTCAAGGCGATTTTGTGAGATACTTTTTGTAGTTCTTGTGACTCAGACAGAATCGTTGACATTCCTCCCTAATCAACCATTTTACGTTCGAATGGAAAAGTCGTTCTCCTAAGTATCCTTTTAGAATGGTAAATGTGGTCATGTTTATTTCCTCGCATTGTTTGAACGGTTATCTGGACTTGTAACAGATTTATATATATAGTTTAGAAGTCGGTGAACGATATAGAAATCAGTTCAAATATCAGATACCTTCCAACAATAATTTAGAAGAGTTAATAAAACTGAAGATAGATAATTATAAAGCATCTGTATTTAAAGATGAAATTATTAAGATTCTAAAATTGGATAACACATACGAGTACTTACCTACATTTATTGAGGAGGTACATTAATCGCTACTACGTCTTCGGGCCATAAATTACTCCGGCCGGCAGGTAAATTCAAAAGTGTTTAAAACCATTAATTCCACTAGTGTTTCGTAAACACAAAATTTGGAACACTTCCAAGTATTTTACCTGTTCGCCATGGTTTCCTCTGACATTTGCACGGGTGCATTCAAAGCGATCTTTTGAGTTAATATCTGCAATTTGACCTATTGCAGAGTCTGGAATCCAATAGAATGTAGACGTTGCTGTTTTACATTGAGCTACATTAAGTACATTATTTCTGAATTCCAAGCAAAGTCATTTTAAGAGCCTATACTACCTCAAATGGCATAGCGTGATCCTCCGTTATGTCGAAAATACTGCACCATTAATTTTTAAATAAATATATGGTAAAGTTGAGGATTAATGCTAAGTCCTATGTTAGACGAAAACACGATTTCATAAAATTTTCTCGATAGAAAAAAAAACCAAAGTAACCTCAAACCCGAACAATAAACCGCTGGTATTAAAAAAATACTTCAAATTAGATCATGAAAGTTTGCATACTAACTGAACTTACTTTAAAGCAGGTCTTATGTTATTTATTTTTTTATAATTACCATTATGTATTTTCACTGTAAAAAGCAAATACCTAAACTATTGGCGCTGCCTGCCGCCCAGCACCGCACTCTGTCTCGCTCTGACTCAGTCCGCGAGCAGTATCGTATGAGCGAGATAAAGAGTGAATTTTAGCTGAGGTAGTATAGGCTCTTAATACAAGGATAATACAATATGTTGATTATCAGAATATCAGTTATAGCAAAACGGCGTAGATAGATAAACGATTGTGTCCACAACGATTTGTATTCCAATCATGAGCGTGATCGTTGATGTTGATCTTGAATATCAACAGCTATTGTTGATTCATGATTCATCTGTCTGGGATATTTGCTTTTTTTTTATTATGTTTAATAATGAAACGATTTTATACCATTCCACTGTTAGGGTTAATGGAGGAACACCAAAGGAAAGTCCGTTCTAAGGATTTTCAATAATACATTTATTATCCTTTTATTTATATATTGGAAGGTGTGTTTACTAATATTATGTGAGACGTGTGATCCCACACAAGGCTAATAGAGTAGTTGAGTCACTATACGAAAGTAAGGACTTCGTTCAAGTGGTAAGAGCAGGTTCGGATACTTAAAATAATATTTATGAGTTAGAATGAGAAAGACGATAGTGTTGAAGTAGGATCGATTTGTTTTTGCTGATCTATCTAACACTTACAGCCCTTTCATTGTATTAATGTTATAACCTTGTGAAACCTTCGTTGCCTTAGGCTAGGTCTTTATTTTTGGAACTTAATAATAAAACCTCTTTCATAATATCCAGTATTCGCGTATATCTGATCATAATAACAGGTTCTTAACATGACAGACAACTAGTTCTATCGTTATTCATTGAGGTATGGCTAAGTGGGTCTCAACTCAAGCGTCTCAACGCCCTTGCCGTTCCACTCTCCGTATTGAATGTCATTGTCTATTCAATTGTATCTATTGTATTTCAATCAGCAACTTTGTTTTCGGATTATCTATAGGTAATCAGATTTGGAGGATTCTTTTTACTTGTTTTCGTTGATTGTGTGTGACAATAAGGCCAGTCATTGTCGGGTCAAGGCACCCGACTTAACGCTACTTTGGTAACATACTAACAGAGCCTGGCTCTAAAAGCTTCCTTTATTTCTTCTGCCAAGTCACGTTTCGGACTAAGTAAAACGAAAAAGATAAGGAAACTCAAATCGAAACGAAACCAGCGCTGCAAATTATTTTGAGTTACAATAAAGGTACATAATATCCACTGTACACAACATTTATTTTTTCATTACCTGCAAAAGATACTGGGCTGGGACTGATTCAACATACCTAAGAATACAAACAATTATTTCACTGTAAAAACAATGTAGATAAGTCAGAAAGAAATATCATATTACAAGAATATAAATTGACTTTCTTCAACAGCTTGCTTACAGCAGCCTTTTCTTATACAGCAGCCATTTTCAAGGATATCAGGTATCGGTTCTAGGACTTCCTGGTAGTTACAGTGGCCAAGTTTTGTGTAAACCAGTCTTATACTCAATTCATCGGTTTTCGTTTACTGTAAGACAATTTTGGGAGTTTACTTGCTATAAGCAACTTCCTTATTGGATTCTTCACTTTTTATCCGATGTCAACTGGCTCCGAGAGGTTTTTAAATGATATATATTCACTATATGTCACGCAAGTATCAACATGGCAATGCCTCTCACCTTGGTTTACCATAAAGTATTCGTTCCTTCCGTTCATTCTAACTTGGACAGCCAATAATAAAATAATAATAAAATAAACAATGAAATAAAGGAAATAATATTAATGCTTTATTGAAATGAATGGATACTCGATCAATTATTTCAACGTATCTCCATTAAGAACAGTGGTTCCTCGTCACATCCATTTAGTTTTTGTGCCAGTATAATCATACGTAATCTCTCAAATGCATGTACATTTCTTCGTATTTCGTATTATACTGCTGATCAATGACGTACGCAAACTGCGCGTAAAGGTATGTATGAATCATAACCCCTTTTTATTCCTTTTAACCTGGGCTGGAAATTCCCACGACTTTATAGCTTCAGGCTTCGATTTCAAGTTCATAGTAAAGCTTATTTAATGACCGCAACAGTTTGTTTTTATTTAGATTTGTGGAATAGATTTTTTTCTAGATTCAACGTAGCAATTTCGAGAATTATGGTCGTCATCCGCAAGATTTTTCCTTAACGTAATTTGATTGCTTCAAGAGGCTCTCGCTTCATCCAAGAGTTTAGTGGTTAGTACCATAAGGGTGTGAGTTTTGTTACTTTGTGCGGGACATTGGCTAGTCGTTAAAGGCTTTCATTAAATCATGGTGGGTGGTCGAGGTTGATTGTCGGTGGAAAACGGTTTTGCAGTAAAATGTCCGACGCTTTGGCGTAAAGCCAAGTAATCGCCATATTGAGTTGATGTTTTTACTGTATACCTAACTGTATACGACTAATTAAATAGGAACGTATAAAATAAATTTGATGATGATTCTGAGCAGTGGTGGCCCAGAGGTAACGGCCCTGACTTACGAGTTGCAGGTCGTGAGTTCGAACCCGCAATCGGTGAATGATTATAATGTGAATCCCGCACCCCCGGCCATAGGCAGAGGTGGAACACCGCGGTGGTTTTAGCCGATAGAGGAAGTCCATGAGCATTTCCATCGCGCACCAAAAACAAGGCACTTTACTTTATGTAAAATTATTTCATCACCACTGCTCTCAAAACGGTGAAGGAAAACATCGTGAGGAAACCGGCATGTCCTAAGAACCACAAATTCGGAGAAATGTGACACTAACCCACACAGGGCCCACGTGGTGGATTATGGCCCACTCCCTCTCATAGAGAGGAGGCCTGTGTCCCAGCAGTGGGAACATTCTGGCTGTTTATGTGTATAAAATGACAAAATGGCATCTCTTCACACTTCTAGATGGATTCTATTGTTTCTCTATTCCGTAATATGACTCGCGATTCCAGACATTGTGGCATGCATTCTGTGAGACTTTGAAAAGCTATGCATGAGTTTCATTTAAGTATCTATTGTTAGATAGCTCTTATTCAAGCAGTTATTTGTCGTCATGTGGTGTAAATCAAACTAAAATGTGGTTACGACGACCTAACAACAATCATAAAACGCCAAATGCAGTATTGTTAGGCATTACTTAATTTGAATATTGGTTTTTCTTTGTGTAAAGCTTGTTTTGGCAAGAGGTCAAGACAATGCTATAAGAAGGGAGACGTTGCAGAAGCCAAGACTTTATAATCCTAAATATGAATCACACCTTATACCTATAGAATGCATTGCCAACTAAGCATATAAAAAGGAAAATGCCTTCATGATTACTTTGTGTAAGAACTTACATCATTGACATGTAATGATCAAGTTGGCGTATTTATAGATAAAACTCGTTTCAAATCTTACATTTGTGTTGTTTTAGTAAAAATAGCGTGCAGTAGTGCAACGAGCGCGAATCTGTAAGTCGATCACGGTGGCATGGCGCCGCTCACGCACGCTGCACGGTGCCCATAGGAATGCCACTTGCCTAGCGTCCACTCCTCGGTACCGTTGGGTACATACAGTTTTAAACATTAAAATAAATGATTATTGATTACGCTTCCATTATGTTAACTAGCTCTGTGAGTTGATTTGTCGGTTATATTACGAAATGTTCAGCTACGAAAATCTAAAAAGGATCGTTTGATACGAGTAATTGTAACTTAAACTTGAAACGCTTTATTGGAAAAAAATAGACTCAATGCTTGAAAAATTGCACCATTAGAAGCGCAAGAATTTCTTTAGAAGTTCATTAATTTATAAAAATGTCCATCATTAGCAGGTCAATACATTTTGAGAGGATAAGTTAAATGTTTCCCTTCATTAAATCCATTTAATTTCCTAACATATCTTTTTTCTCGAAGTGAATTCAGCTATACTGTTTAAGGGCAACAAAAATCAACATAAATCATAATGCTACAATTAACTTTGTAACTGGATACGGTCTTACCCATTCTCCTTTTGCCCAACTAACTAACTACGTTAGGATTTTTTACCAAAATAAGAGTGTTAAGATCAATAACAGGAGACAAATCAATTGGAACTGGGCGTATGTGTATTGTAACGTCACTCCTGGAATACCTTCAACATTTGGCAACGCGAATAAAAACAGTCCGTCGTATATAAAAGGGAACTAAAGGTAACCGATTCACTGACCTTTTAATGAATTAATTCGTTGACTGAGTTCATAAAAAACGTTGCAACCTCATTAAAAATCGAAGCATCGATCGCATTAGCCACAGCCAACTAAAAATTAAACCTCGCTATCTAATTACATACACTTGAGAACACGGTGAATGTTTGTTTATCGTACAGAAGCGGCTATAAGTTGACAGAGGGTAATTATTAGGAGTGTCCACGTTAGCAGGTAAGTCGAGCCGAACGCGTACGTAGGAATGCTACTTCAATAGCTTGGGACCTAGAGGAGAGTGGAGGCGAAATGAGGTAGCATGCTTAGACGGTAAAAACTTGTCAACACGTCTCAGACGCGAGACGGTGATAAGAGTGGGTGTGGGATTTTAAAATTCTTCCTCATTTTCTTCCTTTGAGGAAATCCTCAATGGGATGCTGCTGGGATCGTGACTTCTTATCACTTTTTGATGGATCTGCTTTTGCTACGTCCTTGATGGGGTGCCAACGTGGCAAAACCTCCAGTTGCTTATACACTTGGCCTAAACATTTCTTTGAGGTACGTAATATTGGATTTCCGCCTTGTATTTTGTTCATTCGTCAAGCGGGACGCATGTTTACCATCTTGAAATTTAAAACGTTTCGTTTCTACCTGAGGAAACGATTGAAGTAGCATATTTACACAGCCGAGGCGCAAGCTAAAGCTTATGTCTCTTAAATCTCAGGTTAGAGCATCAACATTGGCACGTGGATCTAACATATTAAGTGGGTATAGTTTCATAGCTTAGTGATGGCTCAGTGGTAACGGCCCCGTTAGTGTTACTTGTAGGTCGTGGGTTCGAACTCAAGCAAGCGCTTTACTTTGTGTAAATAATTTCATAAACACTGCTCTCAAAACGGTGAAGGAAAACATCGTGAGGAAACCGGCATGTCCTAGAACCGAAAAGTCGAAGGCATGTGACATCTACTAACCGGCACTGGGCCTGCGTGATGGATTAGGTACACCCTACTAACTCTCGAAGAGAGGACGCCTGTGTCCCAGCAGTAGTACGATTATAGGCTGATTATATTGTACTTATAACATTGTTGTCATTTCCGTCTAAGAGTGACAGATACCTACTACACGAGTGCTCATAAAGTTAAAGAAATACTTCGGGATTGTTAGAAACCCGAAATTTCTCTAAAATTCGATGTGCCATATTTATAGCCGGGTAAAGAAAATAAGAAAGAAAATAAATTACTTGACCGAAGGCACACATTATTCACACAAAAACAGAAAAAAAAAAAACTTAAAGTAGTGTTGTTTGTGGCTGCACCAAACAGGCCGAGTTCAGCATAAATGCCAGACAACTAATGCATGACTCTGGTTTTCAACTGGACCCTATGTTACGCGGACGTCTTACGGATGTAAACCAGTACACGTGACAAGAACTGATGGGTGCTACTAAAGGTAAAACTCGTAGCCAAATTCTAGTCTTTAGATTGTTATCGACACGCTAAGAGGATGAAGTTGGGTACCGTTGGCTGATACATTCCTTTTTCCAATCGTCTTGCAATACCGTTTTCGCAGTCGTTTATCCCCGAGATTGCTTTTGAGATTTGGGACTTATGTATGCAAGAAAAGCTAAGTCAGACATTGAGATACTCGAAGTAGGACTACAAAATGTTTTGCGTTTAATTTTTTTATTTGCTTGAAGATTTTTACCCGCTCTGCATTCCGTCGTACAAAAACTAGATAGGACCGTTGATGCCATTTAACTTAAAAAGAAATTGAAAAAAGTAAGTCATTCCATGGAGAAAGAGTATAACGCACTGACCTCTATCATATGTATGATCATTGATCACAGATAATATACTAGTATGAGAGGTCAGTTGTAAAACGGCACATCGGGTACTCGTAGGTCAAGATTCGCCGCGGATTTCAGGTTAGATTTTTTAGATCTTCGGCATAACTAAGACGATACCAAACTACTTTTAAATCCTAGCTCGTTTTGTCAGTTTGAACTGAGTTATGTTCTAAGTATTCTATTTGCTTTATTTATTTTTTACTTTTAATACTTAATTGAAGTGAAAACTTATTTAGCGGCGTTGTACACTTTTTTGTAATGGGTCAAAAATGTTAAACTCGCGTCAGGACATCGCGTCAGGACACGTGACCTGATCGAAAATTCGTAAGACGGATGGAGAGTAGACAGCCGGCGCGGCGTAGGAGAGGAAGTATCCCCCTCTCTTTCTACGGCGCGGCGGAAATGTATGCCTGCTGTTTCGTTTAGGCGGCGCAGGGCGCTTGCGCGAATGTTCGTGTGTATTTATGTTACAGCGTGGCACGCGCAACCATGGATGGTGACAGCTGATGGCTCGACCGTCTGTGTAGTGGCCACACTGCTGTGTATTCGTAAAATTCGTATATATAAAGTGTTTAAAATATGGAAATTGAACAAAGTGCATCTATTAATGAAAAATATAAAAAATGCACAACGTTAATATTCAAGTTTTCACTTCTGCCGGCACTCCCGGAGTGCAACCCGTCTTTTTTTTCTATTTACTTTAATAGACTATACGAAGTATTTAAGTGCGAATTGGCACATTTTGAATTTTATGCAATTAAATATATGTCGGATCAGGAGTAGGTTACATGCGTCTAGTTATCATCAGGCATATTTGATTAATTACTGTGGGCGTACTGTGGGTAGTGTTGGTTATTGCGCAATAGAAAAACCGTTTGCAGTTCAAATCAAATTATAATATCACGAACAAATTAATCACACTAGCAAATCACACACTGTAGGTACACGACACAACTAGATACACAGTAAAATAATTATGTACAGTAACAAAATAATTGCGAACAAATCGTAGGATCGATTACTGTTCGTATAGTGACAGAGCCACCCAAATAAACTTTAGTAAACCGACAGGTTTGTCGGGAGCTAGTGCTCTGTCAGGCATCAAGTCCGAACACCGACTGACTCTCACTGACTGTCACTGACTGTCCAGCACAAACGAGTGCGCTCAGTTATAAAGGTTTGTCCCCACCACGCACTCGCCCCACAACAACTCTGTCCAATGGCGTACGGAAATACGTCATCGTGTTTACTTGATACAAAATATTAAAATGTGCTAAATCAAATATTATAAATCGAATAATACAACAAGAATAATTGTCATAAATAAACAATAGTGATTTCACAAAGTAAATTATTTTAAAATCAAAGTAACAAGTCATCAATTGTTTTGAACAAAACGATCGGTTACAATTATCAAAATAAGTTGCTAAAATCAATTAGCGCGTACACTGAGTACTCAATAAATTATGTTCCGATTTATTAGATAATAATTGATAGCAAAATCTTAATAAGAAAACAAATCATAACAAATTCTGTTGACTATCCCTCAAATTTAATTGACAACTGTCTCCGACATATAGAAAACTCTTATCACTTCTGTGCGCTAGTGTCCTTTTTGACGATTCGCCCGTTTCGGGCGAGTAGATCGTGCGAATCGACTAATAAGCCATAATTAATGCAAATACAACACGCAATACCTACACTAGACATTATTTTCTTAACACCAATATGGTACAAGATACGTAATCTTGGTTTTATTACGTTACGTTTCCCAAGAATCAAGACTATTAATTATTAATTACTTACTGTAATGGTCAATGGTGTGAATGCTGCATACCACGACTTTTATTGCTAACCAGGAATTTATTTACAACGTCGGTCGTAAGCGAGCTTTTGTTATACAAATGTAATGATTGTAACAGTACCACTGATAGATTCTGATTAGCGTCCGACCATTGCACTCGGCCCTGCAGATGCACTGCCTCACTGAAATTACTTACTTGGAAAATGGCGAAAATGGCAGAAGTTTTTTGATTGCTAATTAATTTGGAAATAATGTGGTTCGTAAATTAAAAATAGGTTGGTACGTAATTAACTTTAGTCACGCGTCGAAAAACCGTCTGACGAAATCAGATTTTTAGTTTTGCACTTTCCAGTTCAAATATGTAGGTACTGTCAAACAAAATTTCCAGTTTCCTTTGAACTTATTTCCCAATTTCCTCATTGTAGCTTCCCAATCTACGACATTTTCAAAAACAATCTCTTTAAAAATTTTCTACCAGAGCCAACGCATAAAACTTCAGCGTTGGGAAAAACAATAGCGCACATGCCATAAAGGTCCCAAGGCGAGCGCGCCCGCGCTTGTGTGAAACGAAGCTTGTTGTCGAGCTGACGGTGCGAAAGGCTCTAAAATAAGTTATGGCTAATTCCTTACTTCAGTCGGTGGCGTGGAATGCAGCACGGCGCATTGTACTCACTTATCTAAACACTCGGAGCCTGGCTTGCCACTAAATGTTGAGCCTCTATTGGCTGGCACGCACGCGGCTTCGGATCATTCGTTATCATTATGGTTTTGTTTTCTAAGAGGTTTTAACTTATCAGGTACTTTATTGTACACGTTGTATTCAGACTGTTACTAAGATAGAACATAGACAGTATACCTACATACTTAGAGCAAGGCAAAACAGTTTTGTCTGTCGTAGAGACGCACACACAACTGTAGTGTCTTGTGAGAAAACAGATTTGTCAATCATGTTTGTCAATTTTGACAATGAGGTAGTTTCTTGGGGTCAAAAGGTTATGTTCTAGGCTTGCATAAGGGTTGTGAAGTTCAGCCGCAAAACTTCAGGTAAAATATATGTTTGTAAAGTTTGCGACTAGTTTCTTCTTACTTCGTAGTTTCATACTAATTCATCATCATAATGCTTAGCCTTTTCCCAACTATGTTGGGGTCGGCTTCCAGTCTAACCGGATGCAGCTGAATACTAGTATTTTACATGGAGCGACTGCCTATCTGACCTCCAAAATCCAGTTACTGGGTAATACATACGATACCCCTTGGTAAGACTGGTTGTCAGACTTTCGAGCTTCTGATTACCCGTAACGACTGTCAAAGATCCACGAATGACAGCCGGGACCGACGTCTTAACGTGCTTACCGAGCCACGGAGGGGTCTCAGTATGTAAAGATGGTCACCCATCCACAGACCAACCGCGGCAAGCAGAGCTTAACCTGATCGATCGACCTGTGCGGCTGTTATTATTTAGCCACGGGCCCCTCATACAAATTACCTACTTAAAATAATTATCATTCATACTTACTAAGAGGCCATGGAAACCGAATATAACCTGACATGGCTTCAACTTACGTCACATTTGAGGTTATCTTTAAATCTTTCAGTTTTGTAGGTTGACGGTCTGAGAGAATACGTACACACGGCTACACATCAAGCTATACATTTCCAGTTTTAGCTGACCTCGCATTGTATAGGTTTTTCATGCAATCAGAAGTCAGCGTATACTGGTTATGTATAACTTGTGTAGCCATGTGTAGCCTTTCTGTTCAGTTTCTATGAGATAAAAACATGTTTGGAATATGTTTTCCTTAAAAAAGAGGCAGTCATTTGCACGCAGAAAACACATTCCAAAAGGCTATCTCTCTGATATCTTCTCTCGCCTTTTAGTCTGTGCTAAATAAATGTATTTTCTTTTTTTTTTTCCTTTCTTTATTCTGACTCCCATGATTCACCATGAATATCGGTTAAACGATCCTATTTTTACTAACAGTAGGTTGTTTATCTACCTACCAAAGCATTACTTCCATCACTATTTGAAGAGGTAAACAATCAACGCGATAAAATATTGCTTTCCATTCCCTTTGTACAAGCTATAAATTCATCAAGTTGATGCTCAAGCAGTCACTAAAGTGCTTTTCGTTGAAAGCAAAGGGTGGGAGCATAGTCACCAGCATAAGATGGCCCCCAAAACCAATTACAATTTCGTTCAGCCGTAAGGGCTTGCTATTTTTTGAGCGGTCACGATTACCTGGTCGTGTCAGTTGGATGAGCTTATGAATAGACCCAGTTCTTTGTCCAAGCCAGACTAATAAGAATACTGCCAACAGACAATTGCGCGAATTGTTACGCTTGGTTGTGCGCTCAAATGACAAGCGCGTAAAAACTTTTTGGATATCTGCGTATAACCGATTTATCGCAGAAAATGAAATTTCTTCGGATATGTATTTCATTCGAGTCACATTGAATATGAGACGCTATTTACGATTTTAATGCTGATAAATATTGAATTTAAGTACATGCTTCAAGCTTGAAGTGGCTTATAAATAGGAGTCATAAATCATAGTGTTTTTGATTCAATTGCTTTTGTGAGAAAAAATTCCAGAGGATTATAATGAATACTGCAAGCAGGCTTAAACCTAACAAGCTTCGTATCGTGTATTGTTCTAAAATGTTTTGTGTTACAACTATAAAATACAGAATATACCTAGATCATAACTTTCTACATGGCACGCTTCATTGGCCGTATCTGTTTCATTTTTAGCAATTCACCTTTCAGTTTCATCTATTTAGTCCGTCTGGTCCATTGTGTGTCCTGCGTGCCGTATGTGCTGTCGGTCTGCCGGTCTGTCGCCGTATATATGTGCCGGTCTATTGATTTAGTGAGGCCAACGACAGAGGGGCGTGATTCAAGCGTGACGCTACGTATGGCAGCGTATTCATTAGGGAATACTGCAATATTCAAGGGCATGGTTTATGTATGGATATAGTTGAAGGGTGGCCGGTCAGTCATGCCCGTTGCAAAAAGTGCAGTCACGTACCCTTTCTAGCGTGTTAACATTGATCAATTTTGTTGCGGCACCTGTAATTCTATATATGTGTGCTTTTGCATGTCTTCTTGCTGTGCTTTCTGTTAATTTAGTTCATTTTCATTAAAATGATCTCTTAAAATGAGAATTATCCGATCTAAAGACCAATTTCCGTAGTTAAACACGTTCAAAAACTAGCCGTATCTGAGATGATCAGCGACAATCCATGGCAAAAACTTGTCAAAAATGTAGGTAAATGTATTTTTGACAGATTGAGACTGAGATCAGATTGTTTGTAAACGTTCTTAAAATGACGGGAATTGCTCCTCTGATCTCCAAATTGGATCCACTGTTATTTAAGGAACAAGTCTTTAAGTCGATCAATCACCAGTGATTGATCCAATATTGGGGATCGGATCTGAATATCTCTAAAATGAAACAAGGACAAATTCAAAACTGACGGCTGACAAGGATATCAGATCAAGAATGGATCATAGAAAGGATATCATATTGATAGATGAAGCACTGTCAATTTCAAATTTTCTTCACGTTGACCTTAGATTCGTAAAGGTTGTTGAGTGATATTCAAAGTTCAAATAGTAATTGCTTTAACACTCGTAGGTCCTGTATTAATTAGAATAGTGTTTAATAATGTAAAAAGTAAACAGCTTGACAACTATGCGAAAAAACTGGTAGCCTAGTCTGTTAAAGGCTAGGACGAAGAAGCTTTCACTTATCTTGATTTATATTAATGCTGTGGAATACATTTATAAGGCAAGATAAGCGGATTTCATGTGGTACTCACTTTGTGCTTTTCACCTCACATTAGCTTCTCCAACTTATTTCATATTTCTTGAATACCCGTGTGTTTTAATTTAAAAAAAAAAAACTATGGGTACTTTATGTGCCATTCTCTACCGCAAATGTTACTGCTTTACGTAATAATTGGGTTTAGAAATATTACTTGTTCGAATCTGAATAGACCGCACGGATGAATGTTCCTTTTCCTAAAGTCTGTCGCAAGCTCAGTGGAGCAACTTTGTAGCATCATTAAATGTCTTAGATGATCCACAGATATCGTTATGTAATAAACCAGATTGCCAGTTGAATTCATGCAGCAACTTTTTTTGTCATCTTTGTGACCTTCTCAGATGTGTTTCTTAATTTAACCTATGTTTGTTTTGTAAGTTCAATAGTCTCCGTTCGTTTTTGCTGTCAATAATAAAAACTGAAATTGCAAAAGTTCACTGAGTACCTATTTGGACTTATTGGTGGCAAAAAGTTTAAACACATGATATATTATGATAAATGGCTAGTATACAATTTTGTTTTATATCAGACAGTGTTGCGCGGAAGTATGAATGATGTTATGACGATAAGCAGCAGACATGAGTCCGCATTTGAACATGTGTACATACATCATTATTACCGTTTTAATGAACAGTACATATCGGTCGAGAAATGAGTTGATTGATAAAAAATATACGTTTTCACTTTCGTTGATATCTTAATTAAACAATCGCCGAGATTGAAAAATGTCACGAACAGCACCATGACGGCTTGACACCTTCGAATTTAACTCGTTGGGTACTTGGGAGTTGGGTTGACACTTTCTCGCAAAATAAGGACCGCAGCCTCCCGGGAGCATTTCTTCTCATCAGATAGAAAGTAAAGATAAGCCATTTAAAACATTAATAAACTTACCGGAGTGTTCTGTTTATTTCTCGACCCACTGATGTACAAAACCCGCATTTGCGTGGCCTGGATGCACGCAATCGTGCCGTTACACGGCCTGTATGAGCACTGTCCAAAAATACATGGGATATCAGTCGGTTTGTATGCACTTATATGTTTAAACTTGCGATGGAACAAGTTTTTGTAATGCACATGTACCGAAGCGACACAGGCGACCCGGGTGGCGGCGCGCGGCGGACTGGTCTTGGTCGGGCCAAACTTGTGCGGCCGCGCGGCGCGGCTCGGAAGCGACCGGTGACGACGCGCGTCGAGGGAAAGAAGGGCCACAACCCGACTGCGTTTTTTGTCCCGTCTAAGATTAGCAACAAACAACGTCTGGCTGGGACCATTCAAAGGGGTTCGGATTGGGCGTAAGTGATGACACGCTGTTGTAGCACTGCACTGTAACCGCCGAGCTCTTGCAATGTTGAGGGTTTAGTAACTGGGTTTTGGATAAAATTAGTGCGTATCTGATCTTGTTATATTTACATTTAAATACCATGGCAGGTTCAAATATATGAGATGCTAACCAGACTTCGCTAGCTTTAGGCTATTAGTTATTCTGTGCTTTAGGGTTATTTATGCAAACAGCCGCCGTCTGGTTTGGAAGATTTGAGTTAGGTATTGGGTTTCTTTAGAATGTTTTTTTAGCGAATATCCTGGATGTAGAGGCGTCAGCCGGGATATAACACTGAGATACAAATGTGCTATTGAAGCCGAGAGGCCGAGTGTGTCAGACTTCCGGGATTGCCGGCATGGAAGCCACGACGTAATGTAATAGAAAACGTATTGCACAATTTCCTGATCTGTTGGAATAGTACTAGACTAAATCGTATTTGAAATTTTGAAGTATCTAAGAATATTAAACAGATAGATCTACAATTACTTTTATGTACTTTGAAAAATTTTTTTGTAAGAGCAATTTAGGTAAATCTATAATCTAAGTTTATGTAACTATACCAAGGTAGGTACTAAGTAGGTACCTATCAAAAAATTAAAGCGAGGATGGGTGAAGGTATACGGAATAAAAAACAATAATTAATTAAGTAATATTTATTTTACATACCTACATACATACTTAAGGCCAAACTGAACTGGTCCATACTGGGCCAAACTTACGACCCAGTGGATGGCAAACGACTCCGCGGCAGGCCCAGACGTAATGGAATTAGGGTGGCTTATCTCTATGGTGGGTCCGGAGTGACGGAGATGGCGGGATGAGCTGGACTCCTTTGATAATGATTGTTCCTTGGCAGCTCTGGACAGAGAGAGGTGGAGAGTAGCGAGGCCTTTGCCCAGCAGTGGAACATTAACGGCTAAAAAAAACAGGTAAACTCACGACTTCTTCCCATGGGGGTAGGCAGAAACTACAGAACGCCACCTGCTATGAACGTTACATGATAGATGCTCCTTTTACTAATAATAAAATATTTATTTTATAGAATGGTAATGGTTTTTCAATCAAATATGTAGGTACAGACAGCGTTACTGTGAGGGGGACCCCTCAAGTTCGAAAATATCATACTGCTATAACATCGAATTTTTACGACTATCCCAAATAATACTTTAAAAAGAGTGGCTTGAGGTCGATTTGGACCAACTCATCGCTCAATGTCGCCGAACTTTAACCAACTAGCCAGCCAGCTATTGGTGTGAATGCGATGGATTTGCAATCTTCTGCGGGGTAATTCCGTAACACACTAACAATAGCAATGGCTTCCATTTTCACAGTTCAACGACACTCATTGCGTTATTTACGTAGCTGAGCAGACAATTTTTACATCAATGTTAGGCTAATTTTTAGATGACAGTTTAAATCAAGCGTAGGCGTTGTAGCTACAAAGGCACCTCGGTAAAGCTATGGAAACGCCGCGTAGCCGAAGATGCTACGCACAGACTCGTAGAACATAATAATAGTTCTACGTAGACGTCGCGTAGCGTTGTAGCTACGAAGATGCCGCGTAGGCGATGAAGGTTTGCAAACCCCGCGTAGCGTTGATGCTACCCACACGCCGCGTTAGCGTAGCGTAGAAACTACGAAGAAGGCGCGTGGGCGATGAAGCTACGAAGAAGCGTGGAATCTTTAGACATTTTGTTGTAAGATTCATATCCGTTTTGATAATTAGGTATAATAACTTTTTAGTTATGACCCCTGCTTGTCAAAAAGCTAGTGTATGACATAAATTAATTGACTACAGAGTACTTTTTGATTGACTGAAATTGACATCAAAATGTCATCAGGTTGCTATACGTTACCGATTTGCGTCGCATTTATAGTAATTGTCTTATACCGCAACTCATTGCTCTGGATACGACTTTGAACAAACTTCGACACTACTGCGCATCTTCTTGATTTCCCTTCAAGTCCTAATTTTGACCCGAATACCACCCTTATACCACCTCAGATGATTATGTTACAAGACATGAGCATGCATTGTCCGGTATACTTGTCGACTACTGGTGATAAAGGGGGTGGTGATACATCTAGTGACGATAGCAAAGTGAAACAGCCTCCTGAGGCACCCCCTGCTGTCGAGGAGCCGCCACCTCCTGCCGACGAGCCTCCAGAAAGTCGTATACCAACGTACGATGAGTACGAGAGGTTCAGAGACTCGAGCAGACCTCCTGACCTGAGAGTCACTTCGAGTCTGGTCCCATCCGGCGGCGCTCTAGCTGTGAGATCTCCAAACGAAGTGGTTTTGTCATGGTTTGGAGTTTGGTTCTGATGTTAGTTATTTAACGTGTTAGCTACTATTGTATAGACAATTCGAGATTTCTAAGACAGAGTATTTTGAGACAAAGCAGGGTGAAATAGGGTGATATTACATCTGTCTTCTATAGTTATTGCGATTTTTGTGCAGTAAGTTTTATGATTTATTTTGGTGAAATCGTGTATGCTATTAATAGGAAACACATAATAATAAGCACTATTAACGTTTTAACATTAGTATGATAAATAAAACACAGTTTATAATGTAAGAATTTTATTGTTTTACTTCGATTTTCGGGCAGATTACATCATTGTAGATTCTTACGAAAACATTACAAAACGTAGTACCTATTTAGATTATACATTGATAAATATTTTATAAATTATCACATTTAAAAGACTTTAGGTTTACATTGCACTTACGAGCTAAGAGGCACTTTGAAGCCTTTGAGTGAAAGCTCACCACATGCGTTTACCAAAACCAGGACCCATTGAATAAAACTAATAAGTTTAATATTAAAATAATACTTAATCAGCTAGCCTTACTTCCTTACTAACAATATGTGGGAGTTTGTAAAGATGTTTGTTACTCAATCACGCATAAACGGCTGAACGGATTCGGATGAAATTTGGCACAAAGATAGACCGTGTCTTGGGTACCCACAAATAATACTTTTTATCTGGATACATGAAATACATTCACTAGAATGTTTTTGGAACCTCGGGCAACAGCTAGTACAGAAACAAGCGTTGCGAAGTTTTGAAAATAACGGTATGTTTTAATTTTACGATAAATTCTAATAATCGATAATTTCACTGAATAGAGAAGTTACAAATTCTCTTCAGTTCAACAGCTAGTTCAATTCCTATGGAAGCAGATTTAATAAAAATGAAAGAGCCTAATATTGGACCAGTAAACATACTTCCAAAATGAAAATAAGTCTTCATAACATTGCCTGCGGTCGCAGCGCAAAAATATTATTATACAAAATATTACAAGGCTTTCTACGAAATTATTAAAATTACCTACTTATTATAATACTTCTAAAAATAAATATCGAACGTGGTGAGCTTAACACTTCTGTTTTTTATTTTATTTATTTTAATTAAAATAGCGACTACTTCTAGTTACCACAATAAGGCCAAAACTCACCGGTGTCTCATATTATATTAGGTATATTACATAATAATATATACTACGTAGGCTGTATTTTATTAACCGACGAAAAAACGGAGGAGGTATTCGACGCGTATATATATATATTTTTTTATGTATGATTACGCATAACTTTTTACAGAGCAGTCCGATTTTGATAATTATTTTTTTATTGGAAAGGACATACCTCGAAGTTGGTCCCATGTAGATTTGGAAAAAAATACTACCCTAAGGGTGGGAAAATAGGGGCGATTTATTGTTCATTCACAGATTTTAATGCTGAGCTGTGTATTACAATTAAAATAAAAGGCCTATCTATGTTGGTATATAAAGCCTGTTTTTTTAAGTATTTTACTATACAAAAAATAATAGTTAAAGTAGGATTATATAACAGTTGTAAGGTAGGTAGCTATTTTAAAAGTAGGTCAAAAATTAAGCATGTAGTAATTAGTAAATTATAGCCTCAAAAAATTATAAAATAAAAACTTTTTAACAAAAAAAATAAACCTACGAAAAAACTGAACAGCAAAAAATAAAAATCTTTTTTTATTTTACCTTAATAAATAAGTTCTTAAACTAATGCAAGTATACCTAAGAAATTTTGAGTCGGCGCCAAACAATCAATGAACAAAGATCACTAAATTATCTTAAATTTATAGAAATAACCAAATCAAATTAATAATGCAACGTGAAATCTCCAGCGATAAAAACAAAAAATGCGCTCTCCGCACGACCACTCGCAACGATATTAAGTTGCTTGTTTGGCGTTGAATATAATAAGAATCTTTATTATTGTATTTAACGCAGATTAGGCTAATTGATATACATGTACATTTTATTTTTAGTTTTCTACTGTATTTCTTTTTTTTTTAATTTTCATTTGGAAATAGGACTTTATGATCGGAGTTACCATAAATAAATCTTTTTGATCAGAATATTCTAGAACAAAGACCTGTTGAAATTGATTGGTAATTTTTGAACTAAAATATATTTCAATTGATAATGGAATCATTTTATTTTATTTAGGAGTTATAAATACTAATAATAAAAAATACAATTAAAATTATTAATATATTTTATGAATAATCTCACTAAAGTATACAGCCAAAACATCGATTTTATGATACGAACAAACTCAATTTTCGGCAGGGTTTTTGTATGGCAAGATTTAATTACCTTCTCAACAAAATTGTTTAATAAAACATACTTAGTTTGTATGAGAAATAAGACCTTCTGGTCGGAACGTCAAACTTTAAGATTTTGTTAATGGAATTACTCGCTTTTCAATCAGAATTTTATCAAATATGGATGGGATTTAAGTAACAGTTTCGGGGAAAAAAATAAAAATTCATATCATTCGACAGGGAAATAGGCCCTTTTGAACAGACACTCCTCATTTCAGAATGAGTAAAAATAAATACAAACATCAAAAAACGTGCATTAGGTACAGTACAAATATGAGCGACGGTGTTTAAACAACTTTAAACTTAAGTAGTAAGGAAATAGTATTTAAATTGGAATCACATGCTGAACCTCTGTCTTTATAAACGATAGCTTTATTGATATAAATATCTTGACTTGCTTGTTTTCATTAGCTTGGCTTCCATTTTAAGAGCCTATACTACCTCAAATGGCTTAGCGTGATCCTCCGTTATGTCGAAAATACTGCACCATTAATTTTGAAATAAATATATGGTAAAGTTGAGGATTAATGCTAAGTCTTATGTTAGACGAAAACACGATTTCATAAAATTTTCTCGATAGAAAAAAAATCCAAAGTTACCTCTAACCCGAACAATAAACCGCTGGTATTCAAAAAATACTTCAAATTAGATCATGAAACTTTGCATACTAACTGAACTTACTTTAAAGCAGGTCTTATGTTATTTACTTTTTCATAATTACCATTATTTTCACTGTAAAAAGCAAATACCTAAACTATTGGCGCTGCCTGCCGCCCAGCACCGCACTCTGTCTTCGCTCTCACTCAGTCCGCGAGCAGTATCGTATGAGCGAGATAAAGAGTAAATTTTAGCTGAGGTAGAATAGGCTCTTAAGCTATGTTCGAGCCTCAACATTGCGGCATTGAATATCTCGACAATACGACACATATATTTAAAAAATCTACACTTTGTGTAAGCTTATAAGCATATAAAATCTACACAAAATGAAAACGGCTGCTTGTAAAAAAGCACTTTTAATATCAGGAGTCAAGTACTCTCTTATACTATACCACAGATTATACTTACACGTGCAGAAGGGATTACTACACGAAGATTACTACACGATTATACTTACACGTGCAGAAGGGATTACTACAGAAGGGATTATTACACGTACAGAAGGGAAGCGCACACTATCGGCAATTATGCTTTGGCATGCTGCAACGTTCTTAGGGATGACGAGGCGTCCTTAAGGATGTTGCCCCGAGTGTTGCCTCGGCGCCGGCGGCGTACCGAAGGTTGCCGAAGGATGCCGAAGCATCCCGAAGCATTCTCAAGGCTGCCGATACACCAGCCTCAAGCATACCGAAGCGGTATTTTTGTTATTACGACCACATATCACGGAAATTTCTACTTTATTGCTATTATGTTATAGTATATTGCTATTTGCCACCTAAAATCCTCAGTCGTACCGATGCCGATAATGGGCGCCGGGCCTAAAGCATGTTTTTAGAAATACTTTGTTTTGAACCTTTCATGTAGCAAGTACACACGGCGACACATCAAGGTATACATTTCCAGTTTTGGCTGAACTCGCATTGTATAGGTTTTTCCTACAATCTGAGTCAGATTATAGGTACTGGTTATGTACAGCTTGATGTGTAGCCGTGCGTACAAAGGCTAGGCTGCATTACATACAGTACATTATGTCCTTTTCAAGTTAGTCACAACTGATATTTGGCATTTCAAATAGTAACCAAACCAAATCCGAAACCTGGACATATAAACAAAATACACTCCCATTGTGTTGGAGGAACATCCCCCTGTTCCTCCACAATACGATTCATTGACTTAGACAATACGGACGTGTAGGTACATGTTTCTAACATTAGAGCATAATATCCCTAGTGTTAGTTGTTAAGGCCTCTGAAGCGTGACTTTTTAAATGCATCCTATGCATTGTAAATAAGGACGCCTGGGATAGTAATAGCTTCGTTATACATATTCACATTCTTCATAGGTAAATGTGCGTATAAATCTTACCAAACGTTACTTTGCATTACTAGTTTTTTATTCGTAGTGATAATTATGTTTTATTAGGAGACAATTCCATCGCAACATTTTCCAAAATCAGGTGGAAAATTGTACCCTGGAAGCTTATAATATTAGCCTGCATCGGTATCTATTTTGTACCTCTAAGGTGTACTAGGTCTGATCACTTTTAAGGTTCTGATTCTTAAGTGTCGTCACAGCTCGCAACCATGTTTGACCCCAAATAGTTTCTTATATTCTGGAAGGATGACATTGCTGATATATGAATACTGCTTCAAGACAAGCTTGCCCCTCTTGACGTTTTCCTTGTAATATTTGATGCCTGGTTTGTGGACCGCGAAAGCATTGTTGAGAATCATGAAGTCGTAGTCTTTAACGCACAGAATGTAGCCCTGAAATTTATATTTAAAGATTAAATACCAAATTAATCTATGTTTATTATCTTCAAGATTATGAAGGTTGTTTAGGCCCAGAGTGGAGGCTTTTTCTTACCTGTGTCATTTTGTCTTGCTTTCCTTCCCAACTCAGTCTTTCATCGTAATAAGGTTCTTCATTAGTTCCGATGAAAATTGGCTCCCAAAGCGCGTGCTTTCCTTGCCGCTTGCCCACGTGGAACACTCCCATATCTGCAACCATATCAAATATTATTACCGTGTGTTCTTAGAGGAAATAATCGTTATCGAAAGGAATTTGCAATGCGGTTGATACAATTTACGTATATTGATATTGATGCATTCTTGAATCGGAAAGTTTGCGATTTTGCAAATCGGCGTAAGAAGTTGAAGCCGGTCGTCTGGGACCGGCGGGTAAGGCGCGGTCGTTGAACCATAATACGCAATTAGAATGCCCCATACGACGGCCACGCCATGCTACAGACGGCATAAATAGCTCACGACACTAACAGCACTTAGATTAATTGTCGCTGCATCACTCGATTCCTAAACTTTTGGCAATAAATAGCTGAGTACGCGAGATTACACTGCAAACTATGTGAAAACCGTTAGGTACGCACACTGTACAGTCAGCAACAAAAGGCGATCTGGTACTTTTACATTTATCATCTAAAATTAAAATTGACATAAAACTATTTCGATAAATAGCTTTTCAGCATTTCATATTGAATATTTGCATTATTTTTCAGTTAATGGTTTAGGTAACTGATTTTCGATGGGGTCTGTAACGTGTTTGTACTCGTAAGTTAAATCAATAGAGAGGTCCTTACATTGTCCTTCCGGAGCAGCCATCCACTCTTTACCGTTGGGGATGTTGTGGCACGTCGGACACACGTATTTGTGGAAAGGTATGGCAGTTTTGTTGTGCAACATTGTCTGTAGTTCTGTTTTTGTCGCGGGCGCCTGAAAAAAGGGGTAGGTATAGAGTTTGATTAAAAATTAGTTTCTATAATCAAAATAAGATTAAGACATTAGTTCACTTCTTGAAATATAGACTCTCAAAATCACTTAATTATCATTGAGTTTCGCCTTCATCAATTTTTTAGGGGTCTGTTTTATTTTATGTTTGAGTAGGCACTGTCTAACTGATAAGGTCGCGGAAATAAAATGATCTAACTTTTAATGTAGAATTTATCAAGAGATGTTGAAATAAGTAAGGTCATAAGCTCGAAGTTACGTAAAGTTGTTGCTTATTCTTCTGACAATATATTCTGTTGTCTGCATGTTGGTGATCTATTATGGCAAGTGTGGTCTACACACGAATAATATTCTAGTATTCAATACTTACAAAATAGTATTCATCTACTTCAAATAAACTTATAGGGAAGACTCTTGGTTTATTGGAAGTGCTCAGTGGTTTTTCGTTTCTTGCGATCATATTCAGGAACTTTGGTGCCAAATCTAAACTGGGGTACAGTTCGATGTCTGATGGCAGGACGAAGTGTGTGAGGGCAGCGCTTCTGGCTATGTTCCTACCGACGTTTATTGGATACAACAGATTTTTCTGTTGTTTGTACGTCGAGGAGGAGTCGACGACGTAAGGTGGTGTGTCCGTGCAGTTGAATGGCGTCTTCAAAAATATATCAGGGTTAGGGATCTGGAAAGAAATTTTTTAAATATTACTGTTGCTGTTGACATGCAAATTAGATACAATAATGAACGGACTTGAGTGTCTTAAACTCAAACTCAAAGAATTTATTTCAATTAAACCATTTACAGGCACTTTTGAATTGTCGAAGGAGTCGGTCATTCAGACAGATGAAGCTAGTTGCCCATTCCAAAGCATAGTAGGTTGCTATGGAGAAGAACGCGCAAGATATTCTATGGACACTCTTTTAGAAATTACTAGCTTCAGCCCGCGACTTCGTTCGCGTGAAACTTCTTGTTTCCCCCGAGCCACCCCGTCGTATCGCATCGCATCACCCGCCCGCGCTATCACTTAACGTTCTTTTTTACTTTTTTTTCTGTTTGCTCGGCTCCTAAGGGTCATAGCGTGATGTTAAATAGCCTATAGCCTTTCTCAAGAATTGGGCTATCAAATGCAAGAAGAATTTTTCAAATCCGACTGGTAGTTCCAGAGATTACCCCCTACATACAAACTTACAAACAAATTTTACCTCTTTATAATATGTATTAGTATAGACTACCACTTTGCCCGCGACTTCGTCCGCGTGTATTTCGTACTTTCCTCTAAAAATTTCGAAAATGTTTGTTTATGATCTTTTTTGTTTATTTAGATAAATAAGTATTCAGGACATTTTTTAAGATTACCTATAGATCAAAGGAATCAGATATTTCAAATAAACTGTATCCCCGCTTTTCAATCCCACAGGGGTGGAATTTCTAAAAATCGTTTAGTGTGTGTAAACTTGACTCAAAAACTCATACCCTTTTTAACCGACTTCAAAAAAGAAGGTTCTGTATTCGACCCGTATGTATGGGTGTATGTATGTTTGTATGTCTGCGATTTTCTCAAAAACTAATGAACCAATTTTGTTAATTCTTTCACTATTGTGATCTATATACTTTCAGGAATTTTTTAGTATATAATACTAATGTGTTACGTGTGTTATGTGTTGTGTTGTGTGTGTGTGTGTTTTTGATGATTCTTCTAGTCGGTGTCTTTGGTGAGTTTTATATAGCGGTTTCTCGAAGGACCAATAAGCGTTGTGTAGTTGACACAGAAAATTGAGCAAAATGAAAGTATGGGAAGAATATGACTTACTTGGGATCAATGAATGTCAGGTTGGTGCAACGACTGCCGACGTGGTGGGCACGCGTTCACTTCACACTTGTCACTTTGAGTCACTTTGTGCCGGCAAACACGTTAAATAGTTTATATTATAATGATGGTACAGCGGTTAAGTTAAAGCGGTGTTGTGCGGTTGACTGCTTGAAGAGAACAGTGCGAATCCTCATGGCGACCTCTGTCAAGTCACTGCGGCGGAGACGCTTCTCATTGGTGTTGCGGTGTAGCACCTTTTTGCGGTATGGGGGTAGGAATGGAAAGGAAGCCGGAATATGATTGGCTCAATACTGTGGTCCAATATTAATTCTACCCTCAATATGTGAGACGCGTTTGGAAACATGATACCAAAATGTTTATATTGCTAACTTGCGTAAGCAGTCTTCAATACTTCAATGCACAAGTGTTAATTGAATTTGTGTGGGGTAGGTTACAACTAAAAAGTGAAAAATAAAAACTTTATTACAAAAAAAAAACAACCGACTTCAAAAAAAAAGACTACAAAATGATAAATAACTTTAATTTCGGAAGTCGGTGTCAAAAAACGAAAATGCAGAACCAAGTGAAGAAAGTGAAGTGAGTGAAGTGTTTTTTTTTTTTTTTTTTTTTTTTTTTTTTGTGATAGTTGTGGAATATATTATATATTATATTATAGTGTTTTTTTGAAGTCGTTCGAGTTAATGGAAGCAAGCAGTAAAATACACCCCTTAAATTTTATTACCCTTTTCCACCTTGGTAGGAGTCGATTTTTGAAAAACCCTAAAACACATTCTTTTTTTTTTTTTGTTTTAGTAGTACCGAGTTTCGAGTTTCGGTTAATCCGACAGCGGGATACATGTTTCTAACCTATTATTACTTTGTCACCCCCTAAATCCTCTGTGAGGGGTTTTTTAAAACTAAAAGTGACAATCCTAATTATTTCCTGAGCCAAATATTGCCAAGTTTCAAGTTTATTAACCGAATTAATAAGATTTTTCATATAAACTGTATCCCCTCTTTTTATACTCATAGGGGTGGAATTTAAAAAAAATCGTCTGGAATGTTTCTATAACATGACTTAAAGATTATTTATACCTATTTTCCAGTTAATCAAGCGACGTAATACTCCCCTGTGAAATCGACTACCACCACTCTTCACATCGTTACGGGTAGATTTTTGAAAAACCCTGGTACACTTTATTATTTATTTTGGTTGGTTGGTGTTGAGTTTCGAGTTAATTAGACCGCGCGTTAAAATTCTTCCATACAAAAGACACCCCCAATCTCCCTCTAGGGTAGCTTAGGATTCCAAAAAATGACAAATTTTATCATTTACTTGAATCTGTATTTGTGCCAAGTTTCAAGTTCTATACGTCGGAAATTGGAAAACGGAATGTCAAAACTTAATCGATTTGGGCGTATTCGGATACGGTGGTGGGCAACACTGAGGTTGACAGCTGACAATTGTCAATGTCATTTGATGCTATTTATAAGCCATACCTTCACATTCATATTTCTCATACCTAGACATTGGCAAAATCATCGAACGTTATCGATGGAGCCAGAACCTCAAAAATAGAATAGAATAGAACGTGGAGCTGTCAAGGAACACTTTTGGTGACAGACACAGCGGAGGAAACAAGTGTAGCCAACCTACGTCCGACTTCGCCGCGTTCCTAATTTCTAATCCATCAAAATCTTAGGCATTATGTTCTAAGTTTGTGATCAAGTAAATACAACTGTAAACCAAAGTTTGGCGAGTATTATTTTTGAACTACAACGATGTCTCGACCCACCGGTGACGAACCCCCGTGTATTAGATATACATATTGTTTTTTGAGTTATTCAAGCCACTTACTAAAATACACTTATTATGGGTAAGTAATCTATTAACAAAAGGCCTGACTGACTGACTGGCTCATCAACGCCCAGCCCTAACCCTTGGACCTAGAAAGCTGAAATTTTACACAATGGTTCCTTTTATAATGTAGTCAAGGAATAAGGAAGAATTTTTCGAAATTCAACCCCTAAGGGAGGAGAACTTCTAATGTTTACCCAATACGTCGACGGAATTTAGCCAGCTAATTTTATTTTACTCTGTATACTAAGGTATTATGAAATAGTTCTTACATTGCTAGGTATATGTTCGTTGGAGAAGAAGATGTGGAAGGTTACATAATGCAGCACGAGGTCGTTGCCTGTACAGTCGCGGAGATATCTGATGCTGTTCACGGTCGGCATCATGTCCGCGCCCGGCGCATGGATCGCCAAGCTTACTGGTGCCATCCATCTGGGGTTAAGGAAAGAACTCTCATTAAACAGCAGGTGCAAAAGACACAAATATTCGCCTGACTCTCCGAGGGGTTAGGTACAGAGTTCACGGCATCTGCGTCTGGGTAAGTTGACGCGTTGATAAGTAAAGTTCTACGAGGTGAGTCTATATTGTCATCAGCTAGGCACAAATCCAGACTAAATAATTTCTAATAGTAAAACACAATACATAACAATATTGATAAGTGATACTCATGCACTTAACAATTGGAATGTTCCAATTGGATCATTGTAATTAAAAGTACCGTTAATTATCCTATCGACTGTCTAGTACTCCACTAGATTTACCAGAGCTGTCGGGGATTTATCGAAACGAAGGCAGGAACGCTCGAAAGCGCGTAGGTAATTATATTTAATCAATAAGCTGTCGGAGCCGCCCAGTTCGCGTGACCGGGGACATTTGCGCCTCCACAGGTTGCTCGCAAACCGACACTTCCAGCTGAAATGTTGTTCCGTTCGTGTAGACGGGGACGCCATGATTTTATGTTTATTTACTCGTCTTTATTTCCATTTTATTGTTTATCTGCAGATAAATCGCTGGAGCTCTGGTCCAGATCACGTCCAGAGTAAATTGAGAAATTATTTCTTTTAGAAGTGTTGCCAATGGCCATGCTTTTTATGCAGCCAGTCATTTACATGTCTTGTCTCATAAGCTGTCTTGAAATCTAACTTAGGCCAGGATACTCAGAATCGACCTATTTTTGATTCAACATTAAACAATCAAATATTCTTAGTTTCGATGTGATAAAATTATATGTTGTAGTTTAATAAACATTCTTGATTATTCTATGGTTCAAAACACGATATTTGCAACTTCACTCGATCATAAAAAATCGCAAACATATCGAAAACAGGGAAGTTTTTGATCGTTTTTCAAGTCGTACTTGAAGTAGACTAAACTTTTACTCTCAAAAAATATGTCGAAAAATAGGCAATGATGTTTAGAAGAATATTCTACGGTTAATTTTTCACAAAACAGATTTTTATTGTTTTAACAAGATATAATATAATAAAGCGGCCCGCGCGCTTCGCTTTAGTAGCCCGCCAGGCGTTCCCGAGGTAGGACCTGTGTCGCTTTAGCTGGCTCGCTGCGTTCCCCGATAATCGATCGAAATATACGTTAATTATTGTTATTTTCCGTGCTTGTATATTATTTTCAAAAATGAGTCTGTAAAATATTGTTGTAGGTTCTAGTATTAATAATTAAACTAAAAGTTGTAATATAGTTGTAACATATAGTCACAGTAGAAAGATAAACAGTACGGAAACTAAGAATGATTTACTGTTATAATCGATATCGAATAATGGCCCGTGCGATCATGCACCGACGTGAATTTATTTGTAAATCAAAGATGGCGGCTGCTAACATTTTTTTCGTCATGGGTGTCGTAGGTAGTTAAAGAGGTTGCCAAAATCGTTAGTGAGGTCAAAATGTAAATCCAAGATGGCGGCTGTGAAATTTTTCTATTTATTTGTCATGGGTGTCGTTTTCATAGTTTTCGAGGGTGCTATAGCCGATAGTGAGGTCAAAATCTAAATCCAAGATGGCGGCTGTGAAATTTTTCCATTTATTTGTCATGGGTGTCGTTTTCGTGGGTGCTAAAACCGATAGTGAGGTTAAAATCTAAATCCAAGATGGCGGCTGTGAAATTTTTCCATTTTTTTGTCATGGGTGTCGTTTTCATAGTTTTCGAGGGTGCTAAAGCCTATAGTGAGTTCAAAATGCGCGTCGCTCGACCGATGCCTAGTTTAACCCTGCACCTTACCGTTTCAACTCGAGAATGGGTGTAATAGTAATTATAGAAAACAATATTAAAAAAAAAAAATCTCTATTATTCGTAATTATTAAATTATTTACTGAAAAATACTTTCGCCTGGTACATGTTCAAAATGAGAACACACACACACACACTACACACACACACTGTAAAATTTAATTACATTAAATTTTACAGTGTAAAATATTCTCATTCTAATAAATAGTTTTTTTTAAATAAATTATCGGGAAACAAGGACAAAGTACTATAAAAGAGATTTTGTCAAGTTCTTTGTAAATTGAAAGAGCTATTTTGCAGTTATGTTCTCTTTTAAAACAAGAACGAAAAATTACATCCAATACGCTTGACGCATTTTCAAAAAGATGGACGGTCCGTGGTCTCTGTTTTATATATTAGTACAACTTGTATTGCGTTTTATTTGGTCTATAAAAAAATATTAATAAAGTCCGCAATGGTCTGCGGATCATCACCACAATGTTTACCATCTATATTAATTTGATTGATTTCGCTTTTTGGCACATTACACATTGTTTTACTAATAACGTTCCAAGTAGCCCTACATTTGTTTTGAGCTGTATGGATAAAGTAATTATTCTGAGACTTTTTTGTCAGTTTTATAACACGTTGTTATCTACTCGCAAAATTTTTAAAATTGGTTTTGCTTATGATATTTTGATTCTTACGATACTTCCATAATAATTGCTGTTTACCCATGCAGAATTTTATTGTTCCTGTTGTCAACAATTGTTGGCAGGTAAATAAAATGAATAAATAATTAGTCATTATTATTCATTATGTTGTTATACTTATATTTCCCTAAAAACTAAACATCTGAAATATTAACATGAATTCCGTAAAACAAAGTTAACTGTTCCTACTGTTACAATTTTATACTGTGACGCAAAATTTTTGCACTCCGGGGTCAGCGAGTTCATTTGAACTGCGCGTCCGCGGGACTTGCCACGCGGGGAAGGTGGTAACGTTAAATGCCTACTGCGCTCGAATATCCTGGCCTTAACTATTCGAAACTGGTTATCGCTGGAAAGTCACGACTCGTTCAGAAAATAATCAGTTCATATACTCAGCGTTTGATTCGATCCCGGACAAGCGCGAAAACTAAAAACGTAGACACAATGTAAATCGATTACTCGCTGTTAATGAAAAACGTTTGCTATAGCCAACAAAAGACATTATTAATGGAATACCTGGTACAAAAAGAGACTAAGGTGCCTGCCACCGCCTTTTTAGGTCACGATGCTACAGTGCTGACACCACTGCCACGTGACATTTTACTTAAGGGGCATTGTCACGCTCGGCTTTTCACCATCTTCACTTAAAAAAAAACATTGTTTACGTAATTGAATATGAACCGTGATATAACGGAGAGGTGGTGATTTACACAATGAGTTCTTAAATGTCAGACTGTCGCGTCTGAAGAAATCCTAGATAAAATGATAAGTGGGTCCGCGGCTTAGATAACTGTGTTGTTGCACGAGGCGATGCTGGTAGCTCTGAACAATTTTAGTGAGAATGGGGTACACTACATTAATACGAAAAACTTTATTCCGAAAGTCACAAATACGAATTTCAAAATACCGATTTTCATAATTCCGAATGGTTCTAAATTTCTAATATAACAACTCCGATTTATCTTTCATCCTATTTTAATAATTCCAAAATGTCAATATTCCTAACGTTAATAATTACTATTCGCAAAATACCGAGTTTCAATAGATCGAATAACAAAAAGTCCGACTTAATGATAATTCGAAACATCAAAAATAAAAATTCCGAAATAAAAACGCCTTGTAAAACTGAATAGCAAGTGCAATGGTTCTCATTTAAAACTATGATTGTTTACTTTTGAACAAAAATATTTTCTTTCGAATAAAAATATTTTCTTTCGCTGGTCACAGTTCTAACCTAACCTAACCCAAATGATTCACCAATAATAGAGGG
Organism: Amphipoea lucens; assembly: GCA_947508005.1. NCBI lineage: Eukaryota > Metazoa > Arthropoda > Insecta > Lepidoptera > Noctuidae > Amphipoea > Amphipoea lucens. Next base: position 15,437,267 of record OX382359.1, read on the forward strand.
GATCTGACGCTAGGCGGCCGCTACCGTGACACGCTCGCTTCGCTCGCTCGCCTTCGCGCTTTAATGGTCACAGTTCTAACCTAATCTAACCCAAATGATTCACCAACAATAGAGGGGATCTGGCACTCAAAAAATATTATTAATACACAAATATTCATAACAAGGTAGACTTTTGTAAATTGCATTAAACGTTACATAAAGATTTTTAATTTATATGCGTAACTGAATATTATACTAATTGAACCAGAGTCCTAATTTTAGCAGTTTATTCGGAGCATTGAAAATCGGAATGTCGTTTTTCGGACCGAGAACCCATCGAGCATTTGATTTTTCGAAAGTATGAAAATCGGAAAACAAACAAATCGCATTTACGACTTTCGGTAAAATAAATTTCGCGATTTTTAATAATAGACATTATAATTCTGAGGTATTATAAAATTCGGACTTTTGAAAATCGGAACATCGAAATTCGGAATAAAATATTTCGGAGTATTTGGGTGTTCCCGATGCGATGCGATGGGGTGGGTCGGGGGAACTAAAAAATTTCTTGCGGACGAAGTCGCGGGCAGAAGCTATACCTAATGTAGAAAACATTGTTTATTTATTAATTTAGTTATAATAATATTGTGGTCAAATTACAAATCTACGCACGCACACAGTCGCATACCTAGGTATATAGGTACGGGTCTTCGTAGATAGACATATAGGTTCATTCAGATGTATCTCAGCCATGTGGGGGATAAAACTGGTAATTTGAACAAGTAATAATACGGTAGAGACATGTTCCAATATTCGATAAAAGTGATCCACAATTTTGAAACGTTTCGCTGCCCATTTCGTGCTGTAGGTACTCGCCGGAGATAAGTTTATGGCTACAAGCTACAACCAGCACTATAAATCGCATTCGTCTGCAGTCTTCAATGAAATAGCTTAATGGTTGGCTTTATGACGCATGCGTTCGACGATAATCTAAATTACAGTTACCGGTCATTTCTCGACGAGATGTTCGTTCGTACATAAATTCAGCCGTACAAATAGGATTCGATAAGACACTCAGTATAAATATCTCTGGTCACTAATGGCTTCCTACAATCTAAATCAATCAAGATTGCTTCCAGGTAAGTTGCATCATTTGTCAATCAGTGGTTGTGTACAACGGTTGACCCACATCGGGTTCATTAAAATAAAACACACTTCAATTTCGTGCCATCTCTGCGGCTTCTCATTATTCAATGTCGGTGCTCACGCGAACCGCTCCTTAGTTTCGCGTTGTTTGCGGTTACCATTAGAATCCTGTTTGTGCAACTAACAAACAACAAGTTTATTACAACAGTGCAACCGGTAACCAAACCAAGGGATAGGTTTATGTTGTTTCTGTTTGGAGATAATGGATGTAACATTATCTTTACTCTTTACTTTACAAATACCTCCAAGGGCACAATTCTAATTTAAGTTCCACGATACGTCACACGTCGTGTCTTTATACAAGTGTTTCAATTCAGTATCTACAAATAATATCTGACATTGATAACAGATTCGATTTGGGCATTCTAATTTCTGACGTTGAAACTGTTCTTATTTGAGTCTATTACAATATCATTTGAACGAACATTTAAACAGGCTAACACGTGGTTGATTTGCTACAACTGATTTTAGTCCCGTAACCCGCGCGCCTCCCACTTCATTATAACATTACTGTATTTACCACCTTATTACGTTGTGTTACAATTGGCAACAACGACTATCGTGTATGACACTCGGCCTCTTCGCAGTTAGGGTCCGTTCACACAGACCGGCTCGGAGAGCATCGGCGCGCATTTTTCTTTTCACACAGACCGGATCGTATACGCTTGGAGTTGGTCGGAGCGGAGCCGCCAACTATTTCACATAGACCGGCTGGAAGCTATCTGAAACCGGATGCGCTCGGAGCCGGTCGGATGCGCTCGCAGCCGGTCGGATGCGCTCGCAGCCGGTCGGATGCACTCGCAGCCGGTCGGATGCGCTCGGAGCCGGGTGGATACACTGCAAATGGCGGTCGGCGTGGGGCGGCGTGCACGCAATCGGAGCCGATTGGCTGCGCGAGCGAGAAAGAGCACGCATTCGGAGCCGATCGGCTGCGCGAGCGAGAGAGAGCACGAAATCGGAGCCGATCTGCTGCTCGAGCGAGAAAGAGCACGCAATCAGAGCCGATCGGCTGCGCGAGCGAGAAAGAGCATGCAATCGGAGCCGAACAGCTGCGCGCACGAGAAAAAGTACGCGATCGGAGCCGGTCAGCTCCTCTTATTATTTCACACCAAGCGCGTTCAAGCATTCTTAATCACAAAAGCAGTGCACATGCAAAAATAAACTTTACTACAAATACTAAAAACTCTGTTTTCAACGTGATAAGAATCTGCTCTCCTCTCCGAGCCGGTCTGTGTGAACGGACCCTTAATAGGCGTTATTACTTGTCGTCAATTTAATGAAAAACGGACTTGAGTTACGGAAGAGAGCAACATGGTAATTTTGGATCGAGTCGATTGATCGACAATGCGCTCGAATACGAACGTCGATCGTGCTCCAAGCGAAACCGTATGAACTTATTGATAGTGGTTATAAATCAATTGTATTAACATAATAAGTATCGGTGTGATTAGTCGAGCATCGAATCGTGACCCAGGATGTTTCTACTAAAATATTCAAAGAACTAATCGAAATCACGGACAAATTGTTTATTTATGTAACATCGTTAACGACAGAGAAAAGTTTTTCTTAAAAACAAAAAACATTCTAACTAAATGCATACCGTTCAGCATCTTGATATCAGGCTGGTCAATGCACCGGAAAAGAAAACATGGATGGTGGATAAGATTGTTTACGTTGTTATGTAACCACACGACGCCGACGCTCAGACGTCGTGAGTGAGTGTCAACACTGTGACGAAACGCCAACGCAAAACGAGACGCTACAATTTCAACTGAAATCTTAGGATTAATTAAATAAAGCAAAACTTACCGTTCTATAAGAGGCAAGAGGTTGTCGAGGAACTCGATGCTGCAGTGCGTCGTATACGTGATGGTCTTATGGCATGCAATAGCACCATGATTAGCACGCACGTAGTTCTTCAGCACCCAGAACTCGCCACGTTGCATAGTCTTAGGCAGATAATCTTTATTATTACACGCGAGCAATGCTCGAAGCCGCGTCAGCGTAGATTCAGACAAAACATTCTCATCGAGAGTATAATTTTTTGTTTTTTTTAATGGTTTATTTTTATTGTTTTTGTTAGCTTCAGATGGCACTGCACTTATTTTCTTTTCTACATCCGACGCGGTGCTAGATACAGTATTTTTAATTAGCGCAATGATTTCTGCCAGCTTTACATTATCTCTTAGCTTTGTATTATTATCGTTCTGCACATCCGCTTTGAGATACCTGTATTCGACAACCCCATCCGGGCCGTCGTCGTTGGGGATGGGCACCCACTCGACCGCCCCCCAGGCGCGCTGTTCCCGGAGTAATGCACCCAACATTATTATAAAATTAGACACTTGCATTTTTAGAACTAGTGTTGACTATGTGGTTTTAGCTACAACGTCCTTCTTCGTCCTCTAGGACGTAGAATCCTATAAGCTTCTTGTTCGTGTCAGCATCACAATTTATTGTCATCAGCACGGGTCTGTGGCCGGGTGTCACGCGGGTGCCGCGTCTGCCCCTGGAACAAAACAAAACACCAATTTATTATTTATGCCTTTCTTTCTCATTTCGTTAATCACAATTTCGTTTGAGTACCTATTACAAGGCGTAGCGTTGGAAGGCCTCCCACAAGGTGGACCGACGACCTTGTGAAGGCCGCAGGAACTCGTTGGATGCGAGAAGCACAAAACCGGTCGAAGTGGAGGTGCTTGGGGGAGGCCTATGTCCAGCAGTGGACGTCTTTCGGCTGAAATGATGATGATGATGATGACCTATTACAAATGTTTACCGAAGTTTGGTCCAGGAAATGGACGAGGCTGATTGCACCCGCCGAGGGAAATGGTTATAATTTTCTTCCATAAAACACTAATCGAATCAAAGGAATTTCAATCTCATCCTAACATCTTATTGTAGATCATGAAACCCATGCCATAACCTATAAACTACCATATAACCATAAGTTTAGGATTGAATTTAATTTAAAACCTGAAAAGGTTTTAAATTAAATTAGAATTAATTTGTTTCAGGTGCTTTAATTTCATTTCAATTTATCACACGACAGGATTGGTTTTAGTTCTTGATGCATCCGTAAAAAATGCTTAAAATAAAATGTGCATTTTATTTCTTCATAAAACTTGGCAAAAACTCAAGTCCATATTATAAAGTTTCATCTTCGCTAATTGGGCGACGCGACGGTAACGGCGCCTTGCGGGCATTTTAATCTTTAATTAGCAACCTGAGTTCTGATTAGCCTTTATCTGCTCACGATCCTCGTTATTTAGATGGCTATCTTTCGACTTGGGATAGATTAATCCATGCATTTTATCTTTGTTCCCGATGCGCCGGACATTCGTGTTTCGGAATATGTAAAGTTATAAAGAATACAATCTTCCTAGATTACATGGAATTAGTATATAAGTACATACTATATTTTTGCTAGACTGTCGAGAGTGTTTCTAGACTAATCAACAGATTTCGAACGAAACCGGGGATCTGTGTGTCGGTCTAAATAAATAGAATAACTTATTTAACTTTTCACCTAAAATGTAACAGAATTAAACATTGCACATATTTAAAATATTTTCTTAATTTTATGTGCAATTCTTGATATATAAATAAAAAACATATAGTGGTTATAAATAATAAATATAGTAAACTAAATTAATGCTATGTTTAAGAGACTTTATCCAATTGTAGTCGTATAAATTGTTATAAAAATTCAGTCAATATCTTATAACGTTTTAAAACAGTTCTGTCAAATTAGATTTACATAAGACTGCAATATTAAAAGTTATTTTATCAAATTTTTTTATTGTTAAAAATGGCCGGAATGTTTAATGTAATACTTGAGTAATATTGGGGAACTTTATGGGTGGGCCCGCCAATTCTGGCTCTCTTGGATTCAACTGTGGTGAACAATGACGTGAAAGATGGACAACCGTTCATGTAAGTAAATTGATATTTTTGCTGTTAACTGTGTTCTATACCCATGTGGTATAGGTAATATATTAAGTCTAATATTGCTTTTGTGTTAAATCGAATTACGGAATATTCATGTTCTGTTTCTTTCCATTGATAAGTGCTATAGCTTTGAGAAATAGTCCAAGCATAGAACTATTATTACTAGCGGGTCCAAGAGATTCATGTGATAGGTAACAATAATTGTTTATGCAAACGTACAATTTTATAAAACAAGCTTCCATTAAGTTTGCTTGTCCTTCCTTCTTCATGATTACCTGGTTTTGGGTACGGACAACTAGTTTTCTCATTAACGTATGCAACTGACAAACCTAATTGAAATAAATGCTTAGTCTTGTCTTTCTATGCTTTACTTAATAAAACCCTTTCCTTACACACTGTATTCATAGGTACTTCATACAGTAAATAACTAGAAACCTCCATACACAGTAAATAACTAGTAACCTCCATACACGGTAAATAACACCAACCAGCCACACTCAAAGCTTGCTAATTAAGCTTATAATTATGTACATAATCATATAGGTACTTAGTTTTCATTCACCTGTCTGACACGTGGGTAGTGCCCAGACGGACTGCAGAACGAAGATTTATCTAAAATACGTATCCAGTCTAGTTATGAGGTGCCTTTGTGACGGCTTTAAGATGTTAACCGTCTTTTGAGCTTCTTATTAGCTAAGACTAATTAGTATTATATAGCAGAGAACTGATTTTATCTTTACTCTTCATGACGTTTGAAGAGATTAAGTAAATTGCAACACGATTTCCCAATTGCCGTGCAAAATAAAGCGTTAGTCGTAGCTACTCACAATATACATTTTGAAAAATATTAAAAAAAAAAACAAAGTCATAATGTAATCCTCATGTGAATTGAAAAAAAGACAAAACAAATCTTAGGAGACTTAATGTAACTCTCAATAATTAAAATAATTAAAAAACCCGACTGCAACCTTATACTAAAACTAACTGAAAAGCTAAAAACAAGCCCATTTTAAATTAAATAAAAGTTGGAAGCAGGCGGGGCCCATACTATTATTATAGTTTCAAACTCAAATGGGTCCCGTACGTGAGTACTTTTATTTAATTTAAAATGGGCTTGTTTTTAACCGAAGAAAAAACAGAGGAGGTTCTCATTTCGACGCGTATATTTTTATTTTTTTATTTATGATCACGCATATCTTTTTACAGAGCAGTCCGATTTTGATAATTCTTTTTTTATTAGAAAGGATATACCCTGAAATTGGTCCCATATAAATTTTGAAAAAAAATTCCAACCCTAAGAGTAGGAAAACAGGGGATGATTGATTGTTCACTCACTGATTGTAACGTAACGCTTAACTTTTTACAGGGTAGTCCGATTTTGCTTATTCTTTTTTTGTTGGATAGGGCATATTTTGAAGTTAGTTCCATGTAAATTTGAAAAAAATCCAACCCTAAGGGTAGGAAAACAGGGGATGATTGATTGTTCACTCACTGATTGTAATGTATGACCACGCTTAACATTTTATAGAGTAGTCCGATTTTGATAATTCTTTTTTTATTGGATAAGGGCATACCTCGAAGTTGGTCCCATATAAATTTGGAAAAAAAATTCCTACCCTAAGGGTGGGAAAATAGGGATGATTTATTGTTCATTCACAGATTTTAATGCTGAGCTGTGTATTACAATTAAAATAAAAGGCCTATCTATGTTGGTATATAAAGCCTGTTTTTTTTTAAGTATTACATTATATTATTTAGTATTATATTACACAAAAAATAATAGTTAAAGTACGATTATATAACAGTTAATGTCTATAGTAAGGTAGGTAGCTATTTTAAAAGTAATCAAAAACTAAGCATGTAGTAATTAGTAAATTATAGCCTCAAATAATTATAAATTAAATACTTTTTAACAAAAAAATTAAACCTCCAAAAAAACTGAAAACCAAAAAATAATAAACTTTTTTTATTTAACCTTAATAAATAAGTTCTTAAACTAATGCAAGTATACCTAAGTAATTTTGAGTCGGCGCCAAACAAGCAATGAACAAAGATTACTAAATTACCTTAAATTTAAAGAAATAACCAAATCAAATTAACAATGCAACGTGAAATCTCCAGCGACAAACATTCAAATTTCAAACAAAAAATGCGCTCTCCGCACGACCACTCGCAACGATATTAATTTGCTTTAATTTTTTTGTTGAAAAGTTTTTTAGCTTTTCAGTTAGTTTTAGTATAAGGTTGCAGTCGGGTTTTTTAATTGCTTTTTTATATCCAGCTTTTTAGTTTACAAATGTGAAAAATTTCGCAGACGATTTAGTTCTTGATACGTGTTTTTTACGATTTGTCACTTTGAATTACTTTTAACGATTTAAGTTGTATATATATTTTTAATCACCTTTTAAAACCCTTTATTTTGATACCCCACTAGATAGGTCTTGAAAAAAAAAATTTTTTTTGATGGCATAATATGGCGCCAAAAATTCGTCATTTGGTTTTTTTATTTTGATATACCCAGTGTCACTTTCACAGTCAATACGAATCTAACGACACCTCTCAAGTTAAAATCCATTGAGCCGTTCAGACCACAGAGCGTGCCAAACAATTATACAAACATACATACATACATACTCTCGAAAAACATAACCCTCCTTCTGGCGCAGTCGGGTAAAAAAGAAGCCAATCATTTTATGTCTAGTTTTTATCACAATCTGAATTACTTTAGAAAAATACCTATTGCTAATCCATTGCTTCATAATTATGTTCGAAAAATGTTGTTGAACTGTCAAAATGAAAGCCTTTGCTACTGGTGTGTAATGCCATTACCCCGCAGATCCTTCATAATGTTTAATATTTACCATAACAATAATCGTAAGGTATTCAATTAAGAATTTAACAATCCCACGGTCATTAAGTAGGAAGGTACATATACTAAAAACAATCTCACATGCATTTCGAATTGTCTCACGAGAATAAACATGTCATGTAATTGTTATACGATATCAATTCCTTGAAATTGTCTAAAATAACTGCTCAATTACGGTTTTGTTTGAAATGATCGATTCTTTAAAACAACCACCAATGACGTAGCTTCGAATAAAGAATTACTGTGACCTACGTTTTCTGGCCTTAAAAAAGCGAGCCCTAATTATACAGCATGTATCGTGAAAAAATAATCAGCCGTTCCATACATTTGGGTCGACTAGGTTAAGTTTTTATAGAGAGACGCGCTATCTAAAATACATGTATTCAGCTGCATCCGGTTAGACTTGAAGCCGACGCCTAGTTGGGAAAAGGTTAGGTAGATGATTATGTTGAGGCATTGCAGGTTTGTATGGGATAGTGGATTTTTTTTTGTGATTACGATATTGGTCCCATGGAGAAAGTTGTTCTTTTTCATGATTTGTACCACACCCTTAAATATGACCAATCTTTTCTATTACACGCTGTATATAGTAATATTGTTTATTGAAGATATCAAACATCATTAGTTTTTAAGTACGTACTTTGTCATGATTAATAACATTGTTATAGACGAAGCTACCGGTTTCTAGAAGAGCCGTGGCCGCCACATAGCGTCCGCTGCTATTTTCCGGCGAAAGACCTCATCATCATCATCATCAGCCTATAGCAGTCCACTGCTGGACATAGGCCTCTCCTATTGCACGCCATTCAACTCAATTTTCGGCAACTCTAATCCAGCTGCTACCAGCCATCCTGCGAAGATCGTCGCTTCACCTAGCCTGAAGACGTCCCACCTCACGTTTACCGATTCGCGGTCCCCACTCAAGAACACGTCTACCCTAACGGTCATCGGTTCTACGGCTAATATGGCCGGCCCGTTACCACTTCAGCTTGATTATTCTATGTCGACAACTTTGGTTCTCTGCCGGATCACCTCGTTGCGGATTCGATCGCTTAGAGAGACTCCAAGCATAGCCCGTTTCATAGCTCGCTGAGCGACCTTGTATTTATGGGTCAGCCGTACCGTGAGTGTCCACGTTTCGGCTTCGTAAGTCATAACTGGCAGGACGCACTGATTGAAAGACGTCACTGAAACTTTATTTACCGTCACTGCGGCCGTTATTTGGCGGCCACCGCTCTTATAGAAAACCGAAGCTTTATAGATTGCTGAGGGACGGACGTTCTGTGACGTCATTCTCATTAGTCCTTCTGACAAAAAAGGGAAACACGGGGTTTTCAGCACCTATCAAAATGAATAGTTGTAGCGAGAAAAACCATCTATCTATAAAAAATGATTCGCCGGAATGTATGTGTACACGTATAACTTTCGAACGACTGCACCAAATTGGATAATTCTTTTTTTGTTCTGTTCGGTATTGCCAGGACAAGGTTTGATTAAAAGAAAATTTCGGAAATTCGAAAAAAAATTGCACCCGTGCGAAACGGGGGCGGGCCGCTGGTAATGTTATAAAAAATAGATGCGTCAATTGTGATTTGTTATAGTTCGTTGACTTGTCTTGCTGAAGTTAACTGTGTGTTTCACCATTGCATTATTATTTTATGTTTAAATTGACATAGCCGTATATAGTTATAATAGTACATTTTAAACATTCAAAGAAACTTTGTGATAGTAATTACAAACATTTTTTGTTTTCTTGATAATGAGTGAATCATCACATAACTATCAAACAAAAAGTTACCTTCTAACATTACAAAATATATCTCATAAATATGATTTGCTTGAGCAAAAAATCCACGATTTTTGCGATAGAGAAAATCAATTATTTTGATGGTTGACCGAAATCCGACCTTGGCTTCGGTGGTAATAGCATCCGACCGTAAAACTACTGTGAACGATGTCATAGTTATTGAATGACCACCCGTCCACTTTACCCGCTATTACTCTTTGAATGGCTTCGTTTGTGGTTTTATTTCTTACGCCAGTAATGGCTAACTTTTATCTATCATCTGTTTGTGGGAAAAACGCCAAATTTAATTAGTAGATTGCGTTTTTGTTTGATAATTGCTTTAACTAGGTACCTACGTTGTACTGTGTCTTGTGTATTTTTACCGACTTCACAAAAAGGAGGAGGTACTATGTTCGGATGTTTGTTTTTTTTTTTTTGTATGTTTGTTCATCGAATACTCCGCCAACTGTCGACGGATTTTCAAAATTCTTTTTTTGTTCGAAAGTAGATAGCTCTGGGGTGGTCCCATTGTCACCAAGTTAGAATCTGATGATGGGATCTTAGAGAAATCGAGGGCAACCCTCAAATTTGATAGGCTCACTTATTGTTTTTCGCATATTTTTTGAAGTATCTTGAGTATTTGCGTATGGTTGTCACCATCTCAGGTAGCTGGGCTGATGATGGAAGGTATTTAGTAAATTGTTTTGATGTTTGATAGGGCATTTGCCACATTTGGTCTCATGGTCTCATGATCATCAAGTCATGAGCTGATGCTGCTGTCAGGATAGTCTGCAGAGTACCTAACTCCTCGACAACTAACAGCAGATATATCGTGTTTAGGCTCATTGAAAAGGGCTCGATGTGTGGATAAACGTTAATGAGGAACACCGAAGTACATAGAGACCTGATGCTGAAGCCAGGAGCATCAGAAAAAGTACAAACCTTGAAATTACAGCACCGCGCACCGTAGTCGTGTTTGGGCTCATTTTAAACAGGACTAAATTTTAAGTTCAATGCAATGTTGACATAAGTCTGGCCTGATGCTGCAGCCAGGATTATCAGCATCTAGTCTAAAAACATCAGGTCAGGATTTGATGATGGGATCCTGGAGAAATCGAAGGAACTCTTCAAATATTATAGGCACACCTAGCTATAGCGATTTGGGTATTTTTTAAAGTAACTCGTGCATTTGCTCTCGGAAAGCACCATTTGGTGAAGTGGAACTGATGATGAAGACCACAGATGGCCACCGGAACTACTCAATATTGTCTAAGCATTTCACGGGTTGCGATTCGATTACTTTAATATGGTTGCTAAGCAATTTATGCTCGTCACAATGTGAATGGTGATATGGAGCTGATGGTGGACCTCCTGCATCGGGAAAAGCAATAATTTGTTCGTAAAAGGCGATGAGCACTAAGCTATTGTAACTTAGATAAATTATAAGCAGACCCACTAAAAAGCGTGAAATAAAAACTTTTTAAGAAAAAAAAAACCGACTTCCAAAAAAAAACACTACAAAGTGAAAAATAACTTTAATTTCGGAAGTCGGTGGCAAAAAACTAAAATACTGATCCAAAGACACCGACTTCCGAAATTAAAGTTATTTTTCACTTTGTAGTGTTTTTTGGAAGTCGGTTTTTTTTTTCTTAAAAAGTTTTTATTAAATACCATTTTTAATTAGGGTTGCACGTGGTTTTGAATTTGACATGCAACTTCGTTCATTATTTTTCGTTGCGACGGTAAATAGTTCAACTATTTATCGTCGCTTTCCCCTTGGAAAGCGCCAGGGTAGACAGTGAAATTTTCTTACGTTTTTTCTTCTTCGGCGCCAAACAAGCAAATTAATATAGTTGCAAATGGTCAAGCGGAGAGCGCATTTTTTGTTTGGAATGTTAATGATTATCGCTGGAGATTTCACGTTGCATTGTTTATTTGATTTGGTTATTTCTTTAAAAAGGTAATTTAGTGATCTTTGTTCATTGATTTTTTGGCGCCGACACAAAATTACTTAGGTATACTTACATTAGTTTTAGAACTTACTTGTTAAGGTTAAATAAAAAAGGTTTATTATTTTTTGCTTTTAAGTTTTTTCGGAGGTTTAATTTTTTTGTTAAAAAGTTTTAATTTTATAATTTTTTGAGGCAATAATTTATTAATTACTACCTGCTTAATTTTTGATTACTTTTAAAATAGCTACTCGTACCTACCTTTCTTTAGATATTATTATTAACTGTTATATAATCCTACTTTAAAATATTATTTGTTGTATAATAAAATACTTAAAAAAACAGGCTTTATATGTATACTAACATGGATACAATAGGCCTTTTATTTTAATTGTAATACACAGCTCAGCATTAAAATCTGTGAATGAACAATAAATCACCCCTATTTCCCCACCCTTAGGGTAAGATTTTTTTTTCAAATTTATATGGGAGCAACTTCGGGGTATACCCTTTCCAATTAAAAAAGAATTATCAAAATCGAACTGCTCTGTAAAAAGTTATGCGTGATCATACATAAAAAAATATATACTTACGCGTCGAATTGAGAACCTCCTCCATTTTTTCGTCGGTTAAAAACTTGTTAAAATGTAGGGAAATTAGAGGTATTTTTGACAGATTGAGACAGATCAGACTGTGAACGTTCTTAAAATTACGAGAATTGGCCCTCTGATGTGTCTGATGTCACCGAGTTTGCATTGAAGATTGTAATGAAGACCCATCAAACATACAACAATCAAACATGAATGCAAACTCTTCTCGCTTCGTGGGTATTGTTGCAACAGGTATGTATAGAAATATATAAAATAAGTTTTGTGATTCAAGTGATTACCTCAAACTAACTTTTCACAATATTGTTATTTCTTGCTAATAGTAGTATAGAACACCATACACAACAACACTATTATGAAAAGCAATATTGAAAACTACCAAGTTAGTGACATATTTCTATTCTCCTAAGAAAAAAAAAACAAATAAGTACCTTTAAATAATCAAAGCCATTGTTATGCATTTAAATAACATTTCTCTTTACAGATGACATCAAGTGATGCATATGTTAGCCATTTATGTTGTATGCATGCTACTCGCCAGATAGCACAAAATGTTATTAGAGGACAACCGGACACAGATGCACATGCTGAAATAGAGCTTCAACCAGTTGGACCAGAACAATTGCTAGTACCTCAGCAAGCAATAGCGGTTGGTCTAGAGGTGATGGTGCAGGCACTGGCCTGCACCATCACCTCTAGACCAACCGGTTCCAACAGCATCATCTGATGGAATAATCTAGCCATACTTTGTTATTAGGATAGGGACTGGCCCTAAATACGTAGAGTCTGTAATCGCAGAATGCCCTCCTAAGGATAGTACTACGAGTATAATAATAACACATCAATAATTTATTTTAACAATTATAAACTGCACCTGGTCCTAACCTATAATCAATGACTTTATTGTTTTTAGATTTAAACAGACACCGCAAGTTCTACAGGCATAAGGACAAATGTTTAGTTATCAGTAATACATAAGCAATAAGATGCTGCATATTGCATGGTTGTAATAGTAGATTGTACAACTAAGGCATAAAAGAAGCTATTTTACCCCGAGACGTTTATATCCACCCGAGCCGCAGGCGAGGGTGGATAGTTAAGTCGAGGGGTAAAATGCCTGAGTTATAGGTACACTCTGCTTTTCACTTCGATTGCGAGAAAATGAAACAGGCATAAAGTATACAGTACACAATCAATCAAAAATGTCGCATCCATAGCTAATTCCCGCCACTACAGATAATACCGCCACGAAACTTTTTAAAAGTTTTTTTTTTAATTTTCAACATTTGTCATTCGACATGGGTACTTCATACTGCCAAAAAATGAAAACGTTTCTTTAATATAATAATAATAATAATATCGTTTATTTGCATGAAATATGGTGCTTACAGATCTCATAATACAATAAATAGTACTTCATATTCCGCCTACTAAATTCAGCATGCAAATTTAGATTGTTCCATAGTTTTAATTAATTAAATAATAAATTGCATTTAAATATGTCACAATGGGAAAATATCATGAAATTAAAATACAAATGTCAAACTATGAATATTACACATGCCAAACTATGAAAAATTACAAATGTCAAACTATGAAAATTACAAATGTCAAAGTACGAAAAATTACAAATGTCAAACAATAAAAATACTAATGTTAAAACTATAAAAATTACAATGTTCAAGATAAGCTTAGAGGAATGGCAAAGTTAATTTGTCATGTCTGTAATAAATTATTCTTTGTATTAAAATTCATAAATTCATTAATAGAATAGAAACAGTTTTCAATAAGCCATGTTCGGAGTCTTCTTTGAAATAGATTCGATGGCAGTTCTCTAATTATCTTAGGTATCTTATTAAATATCTTCACTGCCATTCGACTGCAGTTTTTATGGCAAAAAGCTGTTCTACACATAGGCATAGCCAATCTGGTTGGATCCCTTGAGTGTTTACCTATTTTATATATGTTTACACTATCGGCTTTACTAAATAGGTTAGGGTGTTTTTTTACAAACACGCCCATTTCCAATATGTATAAGCATGCCAGTGATAATAATTTATGCTCTTTCAATATGGGTCTGCATGATTCCAATGGACCTGCACCAAACACAGCTCGTAAGCACTTTTTTTGAACAATAAAAGCCCTGTCACTGCCTTTTTAAATAATAAATGACAACTATTTTACCTGATTTTATTAAATTAACGATAGAAAACACGGAAGTGGTATAAATTAAAGAAAATGAAATAAATCACGACTTTAATCTGCGAAGTTTTATTGTGCGTGGGCTGTTGGGCCTGATTACTTTAGTCTTAGAAAAAAAAATTACTTTATGCACTAGAACATAAAAAGCGATTTTATGTCGCCTAAGCACAACATAAAGACGGACTTTTAGAGCATGAGAAGTGAAAATGAATGTTATTGAATGGGGCAAAGTTCTATATAGTTACTGGCATTGTCATTGGGTAATATTGTTATTTACATTATTAAATCGTTACTACTCCTTATCTAACATGTTTCATTAATTAAATCCCAGAAATAAAGTAGTTTGTATTTTTGTCGCACCTTAGTATGGGCGGGGAACCACAGTGCAGTTTTGCGCGGAAGTACGAATGATGTTATGACGATAAGCAGCAGACATGAGCCCGCATGTGAACATGTGTACATACAGCATTATTACCGTTTCAATGAACAGTACATATCGGTCGAGGAATAAGTTGATTGATAAAACAATCGCCGAGATTGAAAAATGTCACGAACAGCACCTTGACGGTTTGACACCTTCGAATTTAACTCGTTGGGAACTTGGGAGTTGGGTTGACACTTTCTTGCAAAATAAGGACCGCAGCCTCCCGGGAGCATTTCTTCTCATGAGATAGAAAGTAAAGATAAGCCCTTTAAAACATTAATAAACTTACCGGAGTGTTCTGTTTATTTTTCCACCCACTGATGCACAAAACCCGCATTTGCGTGGTCTGGATCGTGCCGTTATACAGCCAGTATGAGCACTGTCCAAAAATACATGGGATATCAGTCGGTTTGTATGCACTTATATGTTTAAACTTGCGATCGAGCAAGTTTTTGTAATGCACATGTACCGAAGCGACACAGGCGACCCGGGTGGCGCACAGAACGTATATATACTCCTAGCGGAGAAGAATGTCAACTTCAAATAAAAAAGAAAAAACGGAAGTCGCTGCTGGCGACATCTAGAGTTTGCTCTTTAAACTATCATGCACCGCGAAATTTAAAACGCAGCCTACTATTACTCCCTACTTTCTTTTGGGCAGTTGGGCACTCTCGTTTGTAAGAAAACTCGAATCGCTACGTGTTTCGAGATATTAGAAAAAATAGAAAATAAAACAAAATAATAAGATATAATCATTTACTTTTCTATCAGACAGATGACATCAACCTCAACACACAAATTGAAACAGGTTAGTTACTCCAGGTTTGGGAAATCGAAACAACTTCACGCCGACTTTATCAGATGAGCAGCCGCACTTAAAACATTTTCTTTTGTTTTCTATTATAAATATTTAGTCACTTTCTTACAAGAGTAACTTTCTTACAAGAGTAACTTTCTTACAAGAGTTACTCTCTCACTAGAGTCAATTTCTCACTCAAAACAATTACTCGCTGAAACGGAGGACCATTAGCTCGACTCGACGTTGGTTATATCAGGTGAAGACCTTCAAATCTAGACACAAATCCGAAAATACCACGAAATTAACGCAGAGACAACAAACAAAACAAACGGCGTTATTTTGCCGATGCCATTGTCAACTTGGTGTTGTATCCTACTATAATATAATAATAACAACTCCATCGCCGTATCTCTACGTTGATGTCGTGGTGGGGCTAGCGCGCTCTGATCTCTAGGCCTGTGCCGGAAAAGTTTACTTTCCGGAATGGGTCTAAGGTGAGGAGCCAGACCAAGAGAGATACAGAAACCCGCAGGGCAGCATGTAGCGAGCTGTTGGGCAGTAGTGACCCCTCGGACCCTATCTCCCGGGAGAAGTCTTGTTCGTCACCTCTGGATTGCCTTTATTGGCCGGCTGGAGTGAACAATGACGAGGAACAGAGCTTCCACCTCATTCTTGCCTTTATTGGCCGGCTTGAGTGGAGATTCGCAAGAGCAAACGTGCTCGGAGGAAAGAAGTATTCCAGTAAGATGCTGGTAGGGATCTTGACCGTACTTCCGGGATTGTCCTGATAGCCGTGGAATACCTCTCCACTCCTCATAGGCACCTCAGGACATGTTGCCCCCTTGTCGCTACGTCGCTATTGTGCTAGGGACCGTTTCCGAGTTTCCTCTTGCCATTTTATCCGTGTATATATAAAACGTTGATCAGGCAGGGGGTCATAGTTCTTCCATAGTTCTTGGTAACCAGTCCACTTTAGCCATCCAAACCCATAGTCCAACTTTTTATTTTCACATATCCTGCAATAGTCCTACACGAAACGGGGGTTATCCTTGGGTGCACTTGCATAGTACAGACAGGTTCAGAGAAAAGGAACCCCCCAAGACTTTAAAGATTATCGCCCGAGCGCGCTCGAGCCCGCCGTCGCTCGTCGCTCGAGCGATGGCGGGCTCGAGCGCGCGCGCTTGGGCGCGTCACGTGGCTCTGGCCTCAAGCAGCTCCCTCCCCCGCTGCCGCGCGGCGCGGCGCATCCATCTCTGCCCGAGCATCCACCGATCCCACTCAAATATTATTTGCAAGTTTTTAAATAATTATAATATGGTATTTTTTCGGCTTGTTGCCCGAACCGTATCCCAAGAATAACTTAACTTACAAAAAGACACTTTCCGTGCGATTGAGGATACGAACCTGCATCACCAGGCGCCAGCCGATCACATAGACCGCGCCTTATACCACTAGACTATTGAATCAGTTAGCCATCTTAACGAAAATTTTAATAGCTTTACTCCTTTTATCGAACAAGGTTGATAACGGTCTAATCTTCTAGATATTAAGGTTTAAATTTCAACTTCCACCACGTATTATAAATACTAACACCTTACCGTCTTGTTTTACAAAATGCAATTCGTAACTCCTCAATTTACTAAAAGATAAGGTTGAAATTTGCATAGATTTCTTGTTTGGTTGAATAGAATGTGCCTGATTCCGATTGTTGCACTACCTACTGTAATTTTACTTCAGAAACTTAACTAGCTGTATGAACTGCGAGTTAAGGTTGAATTTAGAATACTTCTTCGCCTTATTTACTAAACTGTGATTGAGGGTATAATTACTTTTCAAATCGTTTCGTTTTCGTGTCGATCCGCTTGTGCGTAATTATCTTCATCGAAATATTCTCCAATTTATTAAGTTTTTGAACAGTTGATTATATTAACCGATAGTATTGTTCGATTAATAACTTTTTGAAGGCTAGAATTAAATAAACTGACGACTGAGGGAAACTGACCAGTGATACGCGGACTCTAAAATTGTTGTTCTCTGGGAACAGGAACAAAGCATAAAGAACGAGATATGGCCGGTAAGATTTACGTTATACACATATATGTATTTATTGTTGCAATCATGTTGCATTATTACTGACAAGTTGGATTTTTTTATGTATTCCTAATATTATTATTTTCGTTCCAGAGAAAAACAGTTCGTAGATGGATACAAAGGTATCATGCAACTGGTGATGTGAAATGTGATCGCTAAGGCCCTCGCTCAATAATTGTTTACACTAATGAATCGGGGCGACACCGTAATATTGTGGAAGTTCACTCAGTGACACCCTTCAAAACTACGCGTTCAAGTGTGACTTCAAGAAGTGATAGACAGTGACGGCCATCCTCTCCGTTATTAATAAGCAATTTACTCGGCAGATTTATTGTGTAACTGATCTGATAAAATTACATTGGAACGTATGAGCAAGTGTTAATAATTCCCAATATTTGTGGAATCATTAATTCGTAGTTAATCAAAAATAAACAACCTTTATTATTATCAATCCAGATGCTTTTGTTTACAAGTAGTCTTGTAATGTGTGATGCACCATCTGACCTCACATATTTTTATAATTTCTAATGTTGTGTTAAATAAGGGTTATCAGAAAATGTGATAAAAGAGAAAGATGTATATTGCTATACTTTTATAGTTTAGCATGTTGGTTCTTCCTCTGTAATTCACAGGCATAAATGACAACATTTAATTTTTTAATCTTTTTTTCCGATAAGATCATACAAAGTATAAAAAATTAATGTTTTCACAACTTTAAATGAATAAATATTATTGTAGTTGTTTCTAGAAAAATCTATAAATGAACCGTTATCTAATGTTAAACATTCTAAACCTCACCCAGGGTATCTATTTTGTGTTTAGTTAATATTCTAAGTAAATAACCCCAATTTAACACACATAGAAAACTGTATATTCAACCGTGAAGTGGATTCCATGAAGTCCTAGAAATGTAATTAGAGAAATAAATCAATATTGTTTATGCAACATACCTAGATTTTCTTACAAACCTCATACCTACTTCAACATTTGATTTCTTAAATAATAATTAACAAAAATCACATAATAACCTATAAAAGAAACAAAAAAAAACAAAAAGAGAACTTCTCGTCCGAGGATTTGAACTCGAGACCATCGAATTGTTAAGCCGCTGTCTTAACCACTAGACCAACACGCCATATACAATACGTTACAAAAAACTTAAATGGGTTTAATGTCATTACCAAAAGGGGTTCCCTTTCTTTGAAGCGGGCTGTACATACAGGGATAATCGTCGATTGGTGCTACATTTCTTTAAAATTTCCTAAAAAGCCTGTACGAGTTGGCTTCGGCCCCTCAGACGCCTTCCAAAGGACCGGGACCCCATGGTCCCCCGTCCCGAGATGTTTAAAATCAAATAAAATAATAATTAATATTAATATAATATAATTAATATTAATATAATAATCAATTAATAATCCTACTAATCACACTAATATTATAAAGGCGAAAATTTGTGAGGATGGATGGATGGATGTTTGTTACTCTTTCACGCAAAAACTACTCGACGGTTTTTGTTGAAACTTTACAGTAATATAGCTTATACATCAGAATAGCACATAGAATACTTTTTATCCCGATATTCCTACGGGATCAACACTTATGCGGGTGAAACTGCGGGGCGCTGCCGCTGCTAGTCATCATCATCATCATCAGCCTATAATGTTCCCACTGCTGGGACACAGGCCTCCTCTCTGTGAGAGGGAGTGGGCCGTAATCCACCACGCGGGCCCAGTGCGGGTTGGTAGATGTCACATGTCTTTGAATTTTTGGTTCTAGGACATGCCGGTTTCCTCACGATGTTTTCCTTCGCTGCTAGTAGTATTGAAATAAAAATCCTACTATAAAATAGTAGATTGTACAACTAAGGCATAAAAGAAGCTATTTTACCCCGAGACGTTTATATCCACCCTCGCCTGCGGCTCGGGTGGAAAGTTAAGTCGAGGGGTAAAATGGCTCGTTTATGCCTGAGTTATACACTCTGCTTTTCACTTCGATTGCGAGAAAATGAAACAGGCATAAAGTATACAGTACATAATTAATCAAAAATGTTGCATCCATAGCTAATTCCCGCCACCACAGATAATACCGCCACGAAACTTTTTAAAAGTTTTTTTTTTTTAATTTTCAACATTTGTCATTCGACTTGGGTACTTCATACTGCCAAAAATGAAAATGTTTCTTTGCCTTTTTAAATAATAAATGACAACTATTTTACCTGATTTTATTAAATTAACGATAGAAAACACGGTACGGCACGGTAGTGGTATAAATTAAAGAAAATGAAATAAATCACGACTTTAATCTGCGAAGTTTTATTGTGCGTGTGGCTGTTGGGCCTGATTACTTTAGTCTTAGAAAAAAAAATTACTTTATGCACTAGAACATAAATAGTAGATTGTTATGCAAGGGTCGAAAGGAATCAATTCCTATACGAGGCATTTAGACGCCCGAGCGCAGCAAGGGCGGCTATAGTCCGAGTAGGAATTGATGACTTTCACCCGTGTTAAACACTCTACTTTTCATTTCGAATATAAGGAAAGTAGAAAGTAGTAGTTTTTCTAAAATATTTATTTATAACAATAACATGCATAGTACCTACTAAAATTACCTATTTAAAATTAATGAAGAGGTTAGAACAATTTGTTAAATTTAAAATTACATTCTTGTTTGGATTATTTACGGTGTTTGATATATTATGACTTTGGCTATGCTGGATGTCTGTAAAAGTACGAGACTCTGGTATTTGATTAGACGGTGGAATCCATGGCAGAGACTCCCTTGAAGTAGTTGGTTGAGGCGAACTGGGGCGTAAATTTATAGTCTTAGTTAATTTGCTTGAAATTTTGGTTTTATTTTGGACAGAATCCTCAATATAGCCTTCCGCGACTGTGCTAAATTTCCATCCTCGATGTCTTTTTAACATTGTCAAGTTCGCCCCAGGATCGGCTAACAGTGTCGCTGACGTTCTTCTATAACAATTCCCGGTATACTGCTCACAGTTTGGTAAATTCAAATATGTTGCTATTTACTTCCGCATATACCTGATATTTTCAATTACTGCATTTGCCTCGTCTTTAACCGAATCTGGGGTCAACATTTCAGAATCGCTTGAACTCATTTTTATTAAAGAAATATTAGTCTATAAAATCAAGTTTTTGAATTTCGGTACAGCATCCCGCCAAAAATACTATTGTCTTTTTTTATTTTAAATATGGAACACACCGCGTCATCGCCGCGGGCTGTCCCGCTTAATAGGTTTTTTTTTTTAAATTCACACTGGCTGTTTATACACTCACAAGACTGCAGCATTTTTCTTAATTTATGTCAAAAATTTCGTAGTTGACTACAGTTCTATTTTTAAAATTCATTCCCACCCTAAAGAGGGAAGTAATTACTATGAGTCTTTCCCGCCCTGTGGTGGGAAGCAGCGTTTTCCACCCGCTATTTGGATCAAACAAACACTACTTTCCGAGTATGAGAAATGAAAAAGCGATTTTATGTCGCCTAAGCACAACATAAAGACGGACTTTTAGAGCATGAAAAGTGAAAAAATAATTTCATTCCTTTTCATTGTTGGACCTATCGCAAAGAATGTAAAACATGAAGGTTTTATTCAAGTTTATCATATTTAACTATTTTTTATTATTATTCCAATAAAAATTAATTCATGAGATAAGGATAAAACACTACTACATGGAAGTAAGGATAATTTTATGGCAACATTTTGATTTGTCAAATACCGCTATTGCCGGAAGTTGTGTTGCCACACAAAATCATTTTTTTTAAATTTTTTAGTTGGCAAGTTGGAGGTTTTACCCGTGTAGGTATTTCGTTCCTTCCATACAAAGTTGACAGGGGCTGGAGTGGCGCCGCGCGGTGGACTACTCTGGTCGGGCCACACCTGCAGTGTTGCTCTCGTAAAATTCTGAGTTGCCGTATGTCACAGTCTGGTTTGCCGTATTTTAAAAGAAAAAAAATTATTTCTTCTCCATAAAGGTTTCTTATCGTTTCTATTACCTCAAATTCATGTTTATCTAGAGCATACTTGTCCCATGGACTTATTATATTAGGTAATATACATGTATTCGAATTATATTTACTATCCTTAAACTAACCGTTGTATCATACATTACATATAATTGGAATACATGAATTAAAGTTAGACTATTTATTTCGGGATTTTACGTGAAAATCTCGAAAATTTGGTAATTGCGAGTTTAGTTAAAAATTGCCTTTACCCATCTTAAATAAAGCATATTTTCAACTTATTTAAGATTTTTCCCGAATTCCGGGGACTAAAAATGTCGTCGTAAGGAAGTCTCCACTAGTCTCTGTTCTCAAAAGTTTAGGTAGTAAATATACTCAGCCTATTCCGATCACTGGTGATGAGTAAGTTAGATGGGAAAAGTCCTCGCGGCCGGTAACCTTATCGCTGGTCAGACCAAGTAACCGCTCTAATAGACCACCCTGAGAGAAGCTGAGAACCGAACGAAGTGGAGGAACGTCACATCACACTAATATTATAAAGGCGAAAGTTTGTGTGTGTGTGTTAATATGTTTGTTACTTCTTCACACTCAAACGGCTGGACCAATTTTGATAAAATTTTGTATGGAGGTAGCTAACAACCTGGATTAACATATAGACTACTTTTTATCCCGATATTTCCACGGGATCGACATTTACGCGGGTGAAACCGCGGGACGCAGCTAGCAGTACATAAGGCCTTCCAGGGACACGACCTTCAGTAAAGAAGTACGCGACCAAGAAGAAGATCTATAGTAATTTAAATTTTCTTCCGCCTTTTAAATTTTGCAGCCTATATCGTAACACTCTCGTCATGTAAGAGCAGTGGTAGCCCAGAGGTAATGGCCCCGACTTACGAGATGATTATATAGGTCGTAGATTCGAACCTTGACAGGTACTTTGTGTAAATAATTTCAGCACCGCTGCTCTCAAAACGGCGAAGGAAAACATCGTGAGGAAACAGGCATGTCCTAGAATTAACAATTTGAAGACATGTGACATCTACCAATCCGCACTAAGCCCGCGTGGTAGATTACAGCCCACTCCGGGCTCAAAGAGAGGAGGCCTGTGTCCCAGCTCAGCCCAGCTGTGGGAACATTATACGCTGACTATGCTTATGCTCGTTGTGGATATAAAGGAGATTTACCTTTTTATCCACAACACTCAAAGTCAAAGTCAAAGCATTTATTTTAAATAGGCACATGAAAGGCACATTTGAACGTCAAAAATTACCTTAAAATAGAATTGATTCTAGTCGCCCCTTCCAAAAGGTAGTTTTCGTATAGAGAAGAATGGGCAAGAAACTCCACCGTTCCTCTTTTAAAAATGTTTTACAATATAATATAATTTTATCACTATAATATCATTTCGTTATAAGCCTGTCCCAAATTAGTTCTAGTTAAATCCCGTTCAAGGAATGCAATCATCCTGTATAATAATCTTAATTCATAATGCTGCTGTTATCGCGATTTACTCATATAATCTCAAAGATTATCTACTCGTACCCATGGATTATAAATTATTCTCCATCTTGTCCCAGTTCTGTCCATTTAATACCATGTTATACTCCAACTAAGTATGTCATCTAAGCGTGCTCTCCATCTCAATTATGTAAGTACAAGTACAGAGTACAAGGTCAATAGAATGCGGAACTGTTCAATTATTTTCGACTTACTCCACCTATCCATTAAAATAATCTCTCTCATTTGATAAGCTATTATTAGTTATAAAACTTGGCGTTAACGGGATGTTTTTGGGCAATTAATATTATTATATAGATAGCGTTTATTAAGGCTTGCTCATTGTGCTAACTTAAAACTTTGGCTAAAATTCAAAATATGCCAATTCGGGTGAGTCGCCTACAGAAAAATTAACCTTTTGAACGCCATTGTCACTATATTGACAAACGAAATCTTACCCTGAACGCCAACGTCACAAATATATGACAAAAAAATACACGTCGCACGGGTCGCACCATATTATGAAATAAACAATTTTTAATCATTACTTTTGTGTGTTTTTATTTATATAATTTAAAAGTTTAAGCTTCCGTCTATATTGTATTGCATGAAACTAATATAAATAAACCACCAATATCGAGAAATTTGTTGTTTTAAGTGTGTGTGTGTTGTTTTGTTAAAGTGGCCTGGCGTCAGGGGTACGGCGATACGTTTGTACTCTGGCGTTCAAAAGGTTAAAAGTGACCCGCCCATTTAGGGCGAGTAAATTCGTGCGAATCGACTAATAAGCCAAAACATTGATTCATTGATCTTTTATACGTCGTCTGTAGCTTGTCTGTAGCCTTTCCAGTCACGGTTGTATTCAGATGGGAACATTTTAGGATGGTCATTGCCCTTTCCCTTATATCTCTCTGTAGGAACCCAAACAATGAACTGTTCTATGTATGCATGGTTTTTTGTTATTGGAACATGTTGAAGCTCACGATAGATACTGATTTTCAGTTTTTGAAATAAAATAAAAACTTGAATATATAGGTGGGTCAACGACCGCTATTGTCATGCTCAAACGAGACAGCTATAACATTCTAATTGCTCTCTTACGTCTTTTTTGATAGCTGTTTGTAAAACACCAGTCTTTGAGCGGGTAAGTAGGTACCTGTTTTCCTTTTTGAAGGCATTCCGTGAATGAGGCTCTTTTATGAATGAAGTAGCATTCATAAAAGAGCAGTGTTCGGCGTTTGATGCGTTGCGACGTTGTTTATTTGTCACTGAAGCCTCAACAACACAATATTTAGTCAATGATCAGCAAACATTGACGAGAAAATTAGTAAAGGCTCCCGCAGACAGGCGCGACGCGACAGCGCGACACGTCTCTAGTAGAACAATTTCTATGACACTTCATTAAAATTGTTCTACCAAAATCGCGTCACGCCTGTCTGCGAGAGCCTTAATTAACACATAACATACAACTCTTTGATCTACCAAAATTCGTCACGCCTGTCTGTGGGAGCCTTAACACTTAACACTACAACTCTTCGTGATAGTTAAAGGATATACCTACCTACATAATTTCCAACTCGATCGCACAGCGGGCAATAAAATATATTCATATACATATAAAAAACCGGTCAAGTGCGAGTCGGACTCGCGCACCGCGGGTTCCGTACTTTGTAGGTATGTAAATAGTTTATCATGGGTTTTTTTAATGTAACTCCAATTTACGGTTTTCGGATTTTTTTCTTTACTTGTGCGACATGACCTTGCGAGTGTCGAAATATACGTTGTTTGCGGTATAAACGGCCGTATACCGTTACGGCTGTTTTACGTTAACTTAGAAATTAACTTATTTTTTCACAGCTTCAAGGGACTGAATTGACCTGAATATAATGGTTTTAAATTTCAACTCGATACCTCCACGCGTTCCCGAGATAAAGGGTCTTGACAGACAGACGGACAACAAAGTGATCCTATAAGGATTCCGTTTTTTCCTTTTTAGGTACCTACGGAACCCTAAAAAAACGAACATAGAAGCAAAGAGCCTCAATCAGCAAACAAAACTAGGAATCCGCAATTTATGTTATTGTCCGTAGGCCCGTATAAGGAATATTATAACCTCCATGGTCCTTGGTACTTCTCCTGAGTTATCGTGGCGTCTCCTATTTGTCGCCCGACTACCCACGTGGCGAAATATGATTATATCTCAAAGCTCAGGCTACTTGTTAGCAATGTTATTACACGTAATTCTGTCAGGAGGCGCCTAGGCCGACACTGGGACTACTATAGACCCTAATAAATACTTAACACAAAAGAAAACTATTATCATGCAACTTAGTTTACGATGCAACATAACGGTTTTAAATTAGAATCTATATAATGAATAAGTAATAAATATTCATGTACAGTATTAAGGTAGGTATTAGTACATGTCATCGTAGTATGTAGGTATGGCATATTATTGATTTATATGGCTGGTGAATGAACTCCTTAGCATGCCATTAATCATAATAACGTATGATTAGATAATGCGTTTTTGTGTTTTTTTTAAACCGACGAAAAAACGGAGGAGGTTATTTACTGCGTTGTTGTTCCAGTCTTGCGACTGCAGAGCATGAGGTGTTGTCGATCCCCACCACAAAATGTTATTGAGTTTTTCCATTGACTTTCATGAATTTCTCAAACTGAGTCCCAGTGGCGGATTTACCAATAGGCTGAGTAGGCTGGAGCCTAGGGCGGCAGATTTTAGGGGCGGCAAAGGAGACTGTTAAAAAGTGGTCTATGAACCAATAGCGATACTGTTACGATATTTCTGTGGGGATACCTCAACTATACCCTTGTGCAAAGTGGCATCAAAATCTGACCCGGCAGTTTTGAGAAATATAATATTTTAGAATACATCATTTCATGATAACATTAAAAAGTGGTCTATGAACCAATAGCGATACTGTTACGATATTTATGTGGGGATACCTCAACTATACCCTTGTGCAAAGTGGCATCAAAATTCAAAATCTGACCCGGCAGTTTTGAGAAATATAATATTTTAAAATAAATCATTTCATGATAATATTAAAAAGTGGTCTACGAACCAATAGCGATACTGTTACGATATTTCTGTGGGGATACCTCAACTATACCCTTGTGCAAAGTGGCATCAAAATCTGATCTGAATCTGAAGTTTTGAGAAATATAATATTTTAGAATACATAATTTCTTGATAACATTTTTATTTTAAAAACGTTTTAAAGGGTATTTCTGACTTTATATTACTTAATTAATGTGTTTCTTTCCTAGATTTTAGTATTTGTTTCGATTTTAACCGACTTCAAAAAAGGAGGAGGTTCTCAGTTTGCCGGAATTACATTTTTTAAATATTTGTATGTTCACCGATTCCACGAAGACGGCTAGACCGATTTAAAAAACTATTTTTTTGGTTGAAAGTGTATACTTTCCAAATGTTCCCATTGTCACCAGGTCCTGACCTGGTGACAATGGGATGATCGTGATCTGGTGATGGTCCTGGAGAAATCTAGGGAAATCTTCAAACATTATAGGCACAGGTATAACAATTTGGGTATTCTTTAAAGTAACTCGTGCATTTGCTCTCGGAAAGCACCATTTGGTGAAGTGGTACTAATGCTGAAGACCTCAGATGACCACCGGAACAACTCATTAATAAGTATTTCACGGGTTGTGATTCGATTACTTTAATATGGTTGCCAAGCAATTTATGCTATAAATAAACCGTCAAAATAAAATGAAAAAATATTGAATGATATCATGTTTCGACCCAGCGGTGATGTGATTTGTTTGATCTGCAACCATTCTGTGCTAAGAGTTCGCCAAAGAAGATTATTAACAAAACTTGGTAAAGTACACACTTTCAAACAAAAAAAGAATATTCTAAATCAGTCCAGCCGTCTTCGAGAAATCGGTGAATATAAATATTAAAAATGTAAAAAAAATTCCGACGAACTGAGAACCTCCTTCCTTTTTTGAAGTCCGTTAAAAACGAAAAAAAAAATCTGAAATTCAGCACTGTCGAGGTGGTAAGTGTCTTTGTTTAGCAGAAAACCACATTAATTAAGTAGTATAAAGTCAGAAATACCCATTAAAACGTTTTTAAAATATAAAAACGTAGCAAGAAATGTGAATTTTAAAGTTTATTTTTCTCAAAACTGCCGGGTTAGATTTCGATGCCCCTTTGCACAAGGGTATAGTTGAGGTATCTCCACAGAAATACCTCTACAGTATCGCTATTGGATCATAGACCACTTCCCATACAAATTTTAACAGTCTCCTTTGGGGCTATCATTTCGTTTTTAAATGTCTTACTGAAATTAAAAAGATTAATATTTATATACCTACCATGTTTTTTTGGAAAGAATAAACAAAGTGAATGCTCAAATTCAGGCTTCTACCGTAGATTTTATCATGTAGTTGCCGATCTTTACAAATCTTTTTGCAAGTTTTTCGTAGCTGATGAACGAGAACATTTAAGTATTTTAAAGAAAAGGCGAAGCAATATACAAAAGACATGGAACATTATTGTAGAGGTCGGTAGGGGCGGCAAAATTGGAATAAATAAATAAATCAATAATAATTGGAATTAATAATATTGGTGTAAATCCGCCACTGCTGAGTCCGGAATCTGGATTTGTGCCCCGTTGATGCCAAGCTTCTTACATTCCCTGTAACAGCTAGCGAAATGTGGGTGTCCTTTTCCATCTCTGTAATGTAGACTAATAATACCTAAAGCTGAAGAGTTTGTTAGTTTTTTTTTCATTTGTTTGAACGCGCTAAACTCTGGAACTACCATATAAATGTAAAAAAACAGAATGTTCTTTCATATATCTATGGGAACTACCAATCGGATTTGAAAAAATATTTTTGCGCTTAAAAGCTTGCAGTCTTGAGGAAGGCTCGGTTATTTATCATCACGCTATGACCCTACGGAGCCGAGCATAAAGAAAAAAAGTCATAAAGAATGCTAAGCGGAAACAAAGTGCTAGCACGGGCAGTTGATGTGATGCGACGGGGTAGGTCGGGGGAACAAGAAATTTCACGCAGACGAAGTCGCGGATATATCGATAACATAATCTATGTTATCTAACGAGTTATATCGATAGGTACTGACTGCACAGTGACATTAACTATTGTATACATAGGTACGCGTTAGATAATACATAATAGTTTTGGCTGCAATTATAGTGATGTAGCTATATTGATATAATTGAGAGATCACGAATGAGCCAGTAGGAGGAAGAACATTGATGAATTATGTAAACTCCGTGGCGAGGTTATGCAAATTTGACGCGGCTTATATCACGATAGGGAAAAATCTTTTGAAGGTCAGAAGGCGATCTGTGGGACTGACATTGAATCTGAATCTCGGTGTTCCTTCAAAGGAACTACGCAAAGGAACTAGTGAGCATAAATGTGGTGAATCTTGAGTTTTACTTACTTTCGCGACAATGCATAAAAGTTGGTATTTTTTCTACTACAAATCAACGATACGTTGGTCTAGTGGCAGCAAGCGTCCGCCGGCCTCGCTACCGTCGTCGGGGCGATCCGGCCAGTGCTCGACGAATGGCCCGGGAGGAGGCACGGCTCCCTGTCATTTCGGGCGAGGCAGGTGCTCTCGGGCATGGTTGCTTCGGGAAGCACCTGAGACCCGCAATGACGGGCCAGCACCAGTTGGGGATTGCGAAAGGATCGTACGTTCCCGCGACCCCCGGCATGGGTGTGAGACGGAACACCGGGGTGGTTTTTAGTCATTAAGAGTCTGACAGACCCTTCCGCCCGCTCCAGGGCGGAGGATATCCATGAGGATTTTGAGAAACAAAACAAAGTGGCCGCAAGTGTAACTGCTGAGCGTGGGGTCCTGGGTTCGATTCCCAGGTCGGGCGATGTGTTATTGGGGTTTTTCACCACGAATTTCTCTGTAGCAGCCTGGGGATTTGATTTCTGCCCGGTTGATAACCCTCTATTACTTGGGACTTAAACATAGCTGGTGAATTGTGGGGGTACTAACTTTTAATCGTAAGAATGTTTTATTTCAAAATATTTCAATAGATATTTTTTTATAAATGAAAGAGTATTTCACCCATCCCCAGACCTATCGCAAAAAAAAAATCAACTAAAGAGCTTGTCGAAAAAAAAGCTATAAATTTTTAAAGATGTCCCCGAAGAATTTCCCCAAAAATTAAAAAAAAAATATTCATATCTCCTAAAGTCCTAAACTATCAAAAATCGCGGAACATACATGGGGTATTTTCGGATGCCCCTAGGTATGAGGATTTTATTTTTTTTATTGACGTCACTATTTTGTAAGTCTCAGGTCGTAGGCTATTTTTTATACCCCTAGGTGATAAGGGTAGTCCTCTCCAGAAATTTTTTGGAATCGAAGCTTACGCGGGTGAAACCGCGGGGCGCAGCTAGTAACAATAAAAAACATGAAAATTTTGGAAAAAAGATTTCGACAGTCGTCATGACTGCACCTCTTGATAACCTTCAGGGATGGTCTTGACCCCAATTGACCTCTGCATGGATTCGCCACTTCTTGCACTGCAAACTGACCTTGCATAGGTACGGTACTTATGACAAGGCTAATGTATAAAAGGCCTCGGGATTTTTGTAAGTAATTATAAGACGATCGAAATACCACACTGCGACGAAATGCCAATGATACCGCAAAATCTGTTGACGACATGAACGCTGTGCTAACTGCTTATTTAAGAAATTGTGTTTTAATGATTTTGAGCCCCTTTATAATAATCACTTATATCTTTGAATTTGAGGGACCCTTTATTTTTAAAGTTACATAATTGGGCTAAAATTTAAAATACTAATATGTATATGAAAAAATAAGAAAAATAATCGCTGTCATAAATTCGCATCGCTGTCAACAGGAGCAGTGCCCAAAAAGCTGTTAGCATTGCCACGTTGTGTGGCGATGCTAATTCTTTGGCCAAGAAATAGGCCAGACCTCTGGTCACGTAAAGAGTTGACTAACCTCTTGGCGATATGTCGAAAAACCAAGTGGGCACCCGGACCCCATGGCCTTAGTGTTTTAAAGAATGTGTGAATTATTAGATAAAAAAAATCATCTCAGACGAATGAAATCTTTTGATTGCTGAAGACCCCAAATTGGTTTATAATAAGGACCACAAAATCATCGCCTACGTTGAAATCATCACTGTGGTGTTATCGCTTATCTTAACCTCATCAAAATACTAGGTATTATCATCATAACACGCAACCTGAACCCATTTGTGCAGAATAGGTCACATATAATTAAAACAAACGATCTAGCATTAGTTAAATAGTATGGTTTACTTAAAGTTAGTTTTATTGAGCTGTGTTGACTTTAAATCAGACCAGACAGATTATCTAAATATTGGTACTCCGCACCTGACCTTTCTAGGATGTTTGATGATAACACACGACGCCATGACGCCATAGAAGCCTTTTGAATCTTTGCCGTCACGATTTCTGCATATTTCAAAGATTCCCAACAAGTCTTGAATGGTAGTCAAGTTTTTGTAATTATCGTATTTTTTCTACTTCCTTTATAAATTCTATGAATGCACGAATGAGTAGGGGTATTTATTAACAGAGATTATGATTCACAATCAACTATACCTAGAATTGCTCAAGATACTTTGCCTTGCCTCGTTGAGGTTGAGTGTTAAGAGAAAACAGAGGATTATGTCGGACTTTACCCGACTAAAACCCCACCCAGGTTTCTCCTGTTACCATGTCGGGAGAGCGGGATAATACTTATCCATAGCACCACCGATGGGTAGGTATCGGCAACGGGCATGCCGTGGTCACTCGGCTATAATGTGCAGTCTGGCCTGCGAGGCTCCGACTCCAGTCTCCGGAAGACGACACGCACTTGCTTCCATGCTTGCACAATGCACATTGCTATAGAGCTTATAGCTCTGAATTCATTCGCTGAAACAACCTTATACACAGCAATGCTGCTTTGCAGCAGAAATAGGGTGATGTTACAAACTACTAATTGGAAGACTTAAAAAAAAATTGAACTCGCATGTTATATTTTTCATAATTTTCCTACTAAAATCCTTTTTATCACACTGAGTTGTTAGTTTTATTATATGCCCCCCAACCACTCATTATACAAGTCCACTTTCATCGCTTTAATTTTTGGTGACCTATTAGTTCTGCAGCATTACTGTATTTTGGGTTGTGATGAGCTTAATGCTTCATTGTTTTAAACCAAGTTTCAACATAAGGTGCATAATCTGCCAGATCCGCCATAAACCTAATAAAAAAAAAAATATTATCTACAAATGACGTAATCATAATCACCTAACCCATGTGTGAGACGCATTCTTTCCAAGTAATGTAATCATGTCCATCCACAAGATGGTTGTAAAACGGCCCTAGTTTACAACACAGTTATTTTTAATACTAATAGGTAGGTAAAGCTCAGGCACACTCGCGCAGCCTCGGCGTATCGTAGAACATCCTTGCACGCAATGGAATATAAAATGTAACTTGATACTAATGTTTATTTAAGTAAATGGCTTCTAAGTTTACATTGTCGCGTTGTTTTGTTTTTAGTCAGTAACTGCACTTTAGTGCTGGGATCCAATGATAATAAATCCTAGAAAAGCCACTGTACCAAAGCTGGTATAGTGAGTGGCCCAGTGGGCAGCGATAAAAGTTGATAAAACTGCTACTTTTACAAATCATAATTAAGTATGAATGCAAAAATATTTTTTCAAATACTACCAGTAGTTCTAGGTAGATTAGCGCGTTCAAACAAAGAAACTTTCCTGTTTTATTATTAGTAAGTATAGTAAGTAGGTTTAGATAAAGATAGAAGATTTATTATTAGTAGGTATGTATTCTAAACACACGTGTTAACATTGAATCCAAATTGACCCATTTATCCAGAACGAATACCTACGATATGATTCCCGGAACACATAAGACGAAGATGAACACAAGGCTTCACCTTGTTGTTTAATTACATGACATTTACAAATATTAGTTGTAGCTTTTGTTTCCTCATTCATAAACGCTTCCTTAATTTTTCTAAAGCCTCATAATTAAATATAGGAATGATGATGAATGAGAAATCTAAAAAAATATTTGAATACCGTGACCGTCTTACAAATACATACGTAAGAGTTCGTGGGCCCATCTCGTCACGACTAATGCCGTCGTGCACGATTGATGGGCATGACACACACAGTTCTAATAGGCAAGTAGTTAAGTAATTACAATGTAATCTAGCCTTTTAAACTGGCTTTACTAGAGTTTTTTTTTGCCTCCTGATGCTATGAACCGTTTAAAAGCAATTAATGATGAAATTCTGAAGCTCGTCGCCACAATATAGGCTTTGCGCTTGATTGTCGTTACTGGATGAAAAGCGATTAAAAAAAAAATGCGTGACTATGCATTTTTTTTGCGTTGAATTAGTCAAGTAGCTACTTGGCTCTGCTGATTATACATCACCTTAGTTATAGTGCTAGTATATTTTGAACATTCGCCTATGGGGCCAAGGACAAGTAAGTACCTAGCATTCAGTTTCAAAGTGTGACATAAGCTTTTCGGCACCTCATGTCAATCCAAAACATTTTTGATTTTTCCCTAAAGAATACCACTTCGTCTAGGCCCTTAGTTCCATATTAGTTATATATTACGATTTGTAATAAGTATAATAGTTGGTTCGCACTTCGGTCTGTTCGTAATTTACGAACAGACCGAAGTAGAGACCGAACTAGAGACCCTTGTCACCTACCTTGCAAATCATTATGATAAGGCCCTAAGGCTTTGTTAAAGACGTACAATTTCCTCCATTTACTACAACATCCTCAATGTTCAAGTTTTAGCTCCCTAGTCAGTTAAATATTAATTGCATAATAGTATGGATTACAGGCGTTGATTATAGGCTCAGTTAATTTCCAACTATATCAGGCAGTTCCTTGCAGATTGCTGTCCTTTTAATGACAGTATTCTTATAATAAGAGGAAACGGCCCGTTCGCTCTGATTTCCCGTGGGAATGTCTGTGGAAGTACGAGATTTGCTGTCTGTGTATAAGGTCTTATATTATGTCCCTATCTATCTATACTAAAACTTATACTTACTAATACTAAAGCTGGAGAGTTTGTTTGTTTGAACACATCTCTGGAACGACCGGTCGGCTTTGAAAAAATATTTTTTCATTTGATAGCCCAATTTTTGAGGAATGGTCCTTAGGAGCCGAGAAAAAGAAGAAAAAGGTCAGACAGAACGAAACGAAAACGAAGAACAAGAAATTTTAAGCGAACGAATTACATATATCTTAAGGCTATCTATCAAGGCAGAGTTAAGTAAATGTGGGCACAGGTACAGAATAAGTTAAGAAAGACTTCAAACTACTTTTCTGATAAACTTCAGTACTTACGATTTAAGAGTAACACCATTGATGAATTCTTCCTTTTATCTTCTTGATTTCTTTACGCTTTATAAGGCATAATATTGGTAAGTATGTAAGATATCTACAATACCAAGTTAAGAATTTCTAAATTTACCGCAGAGAAGAAACCAAGACATAGAAAAACTAACTTCAAACTTCACCTACTTATCTCAGATATACTTTAGATAAATATGAACCATGAAGACGCAATGACTGCAGTCGAAAGGGCTGTGGTAGAGAACCCCAGGTAAAGGAAGCGTTACCAGGCAAGATCGAAAGATTCTTCCTTTTCAATGAAGGAGTGGCAATTACACCATTCCTAAGCGACACATTATTGTTTTCCGACATCCACGCGAACGAAGTCGCGGGCACAGCTAGTTTAATAATAAAAAAAGAATTCGTTCCAATTATGGTTACGAAATAATAGCTAAAGCTAGCTAAACTCAAACTTTTGTGATTTTAGTATTCATTAATTCATTTAGATAAGCACTCTTCGAAATTCTATCTTAATAGCTATACCATAAAAGCGGTTTGACTAGATCTCTAAGGAGCCATTACTTAGGGTCCAAAGCGGGTTAAACAGTTCCTTAAACAAGGTTTTGGTTTTTATCTCTCTGGTAATTTTTGAACCACAGTGTACAGTCACGTCTATAAGTATGTATACATTTGGCTTTATTCAAAGGCGAATTTCTCCTTTATTTTTGAATGAAATTTTATGTTTTTACGAACATAGTATTTTCGAACCCATACGTTTATGTTAAGTGTCGTATTTCAAAGTTGCATTCGTTATTTCACGAAAGAATCGCGATTGAAAATTGCCTAGTGTTGACATATTGGTGCTCGTGACTGTACAACAACCAACCTTCGTCTACAATACGGAATAACGCTTCAACTTATTAGAGCGTAGTAAATTACCACTAATGTTGGGTACAAATTGCAAATTTTATAACTGATTAATTACAGACTACAGTTAGGGACTTAGCAAAAAATGGACACCATTAAGTACCTGCTTAGTTGCTTTTTTTTTCATTTAAAAGTGTCTGTAAATGTCGTACCAACTAATTGAAATTATCTACTTAAATACCTTGACATTGACTTTTTTTAGACACTACTAGTTCCGTAATAGTTCGATAGATTTGTTCTGAGAACAGAATCTAATGCGAACTTGGAAAAAAATTCGTTAACATTACTGTACGTACACCTACACTTAAATTGAGTTGACAGTGGAAAAAGCTCAAAACACGCGCTGCTGGGTTCCGTATATTGGACATTTGAATGGGCTTTATTTACTACTGTACCCGGCCGTATTTATACAGGGTGAAATTGAAAACATGCGACAAATCGAAATAGGAGATTGTACTCATCATTATGAACAACTTTTACTATGGGACCAAACCTGAAATCGCGAAAAAAAAAAACAGCTGTTCCCTACATTTATGTTCGCATAACTCGTCAAAATGTAGGGAATAGCTGATTTTGTTTTTCGCGATTTCAGGTTTGGTCCCATAGTAAAAGTTGTTCATAATGTACAATCTCCCATTTCGATTTGTCGCATGTTTTCAATTTCAACCAATATAGTATACCGTACACGGCTTTAATAGGTATGGCAATTGAGATTTAGGAAAAGTTCTGTCTTTGTAGAGTTATCAGCGTGTTTCATCGCCTCAGTCACTCAATACAACTGTGTATGAGTTTGTACTGGTTTTGATGATTTCACAAATATTTTGAAGTCTGACAACAAGTATTGACGTGTAAAAGTGTTTGTACACTACAAACCTACTTACAGAAATAAAATCATTTATCATTTAAGTGATCTTGTTACAAATGTATTAAGTAAGTAAGTATAATAGTTTCAATCAGCTTTTGTTGTAGTCTATGTAACACGGTGATGAAACACATAATAGGTACAGACGCCAGCACATCAAGCTACCCGAAACTGTCAAATTTTCCCAATCAACTTTGAACCTTATGCTTAAGCAATATAGTTGAAAATCTATTAAAGAAATTTGACAGATTGTAGAGCTTGATGTGCTGGCGTCTGTACATTGACGTCCAAAAGTAAGTTGAAATTTTTCCAGTTCAGCTATGACACCACATTATGATTTAAAATTCTAGTTCCAAATGTTTGAACTGTAACGTTTTTATTGTCTAATTCAATCTATGACTTATCATAAAGAATAATCAAGATTACCTCAGGATTACCTGATTTTTTTTTATTTTAAGCCGTAATTTGGTGAAGTGAAAAATGTCAACTAGCTTTTGGAGGCCACTTTATGTAGATTGTAGATAACATTGGCACTAAAAAACTAACTGAGTAAGTTACTTTTTACTTTTGCTTCTATTATTACGATTATGAAATACTAGTCCAAAATGCAGCTACCTACATCAGCTTGTAGATCATCTACATTTGTAAGGTTACGCTGCGTTTTGAAGAGAATGCAAGTTTACGTAACCTAAAAACACAGGAAATATAGCCAATACACTGTTACTAAATTAATAACTTGTGTAGGTAACTAGGTAGGTAATGGTTATGTAAATTTATAGGTAGAAGGGGCAATTCTCGTATTTTTAAGAACGTTCTAATCTCAGTCAGATTGACTGTCAAAAAAATATAATCAATTTGGATTACTTGCATGTGTCATCAGAAACGCAAGTGGTCAAATACGCATTTCGTCATCTCTCAGTACATTTTTTCTCAAGCTTTTGACATTTATTGTCGCTGAGATAAGATTACGACTTGAATTTGAACATTTTTAAGTATGAGAATTGGCCTTCTGATAAATAAAATAGTGATCTCTAAATGTATGACGTCGCGTCGTACCTACGCTATTCGTATCAAGAGTCAATCGAGATTGTCCAGTAACTACTGGTCAGTAAAAAAACTGTCCAGTTAGACGCCGAAGGCAACGAACGTGTGAACGAAGCACAAAAACATTCTGGAGCAGGAAAAAGTGTAACATATTGGGGTAACTGCACAGCAGTCTAATTGCGCAACAATAAGGTACAATATATCATTCATTTTGTCAATTTAAGCTTTTGAATGCCAGAGTATAAACGTATCGCCATACCCCTGACGCCAGGCCACTTTAACAACACAACAACACACACACACTTAAAACAACAAATTTCTCGATATTGGTGGTTTATTTATATTAGTTTCATGCAATACAATATACCTAGACGGAAGCTTAAACTTTTAAATTATATAAATAAAAACACACAAAAGTAATGATTAAATTGTTTATTTCATAATATCCGAAGACGACGACCGACGTGTATTTTGTCATATATTTGTGACGTTAGCGTTCAGGGTTAGATTTCGTTTGTCACATACCTATATGTGACAATGGCGTTCAAAAGGTTAACCATTTCCATTCTGTAGTTTACGTTGTAGAGCAGACCAGGCATCAACTCATCACAAAGCTTACGAAAGCCAAGAAAATTAGTTTGGGTCACTGTCGCCGGATACAGTGAACAGGATTACGACGATTTTTTTAAATTATGGAGCAATGGATCACGTCCCTTAAAAATGAGGGACATTGTGACTGTGAGTGATCTTAAACAAAATTAGAAGAGTGTAGAGAATATAAAAATGTATTTTGATTAGGAACATCTCAGTAGCAGTCACAACTCATGGATTTCTGCCCGGTTGATGGCAATAATGTCTTTGTTCTGCCTACTAGGGACCTCGTCCGGCCGATATGATACTCAATCAGTTGGTAATTTATTGCGACACTAGTAATTATGTCGAGTAGTAGCTGTTCTAACTATATATTATAACTTATGCAAACAGAACAAGTCCTTTTCAATATTTAATGATTTTCCTTCTACCTCGATTCTACCTAGACACGTCAAGCAACCAATGGTACTGTTTGCAGACGATAGCACGGTAATAATAAAATGTGACAAACCAAATGATTATGAAGATGAAATCAATCAAACATTAAGTAAAATAATTTAATGTTTAATAAACAATAATCTTAAAATAAATATGGACAAAACAAAAATAATGTACTTTCGCCAAACAACTCGACCTAAAAATATGAATGTTAATTACGATGACAGATAGTACATTCCATAGATATAACATTTCTATGGTACATTCTGTAACAAATACCAAATTTCTGGGAATTGATATATATTACAATTTGTCATGCAAAACACATGTAGATAATCTCTGTAAAAGAGTCAATACCTACATCTTCATTCGCTTTCTACAAACTGTCCAAAATTGTCAACATAGAAGCCCTCTTAACGGCATATCACGGATTTGTTGCACCTATAATACTCTGGGGCAACTCGATAGACAAGGAATTTGTATTCAAAACCCAAATGAAATGTACCAGAGTAATGTGCCATCTAGATAGTCCTACAAGCTATCAACATTACCTACATTATAATATTATAAATGCAAAAGTTTGTGAGGATGTTTGTTACTCTTTCACACAAAAAATACTGGACGGATTTTGATGAAACTTTACTTACAGTAATATAGCTTATACATCAGAATAAGACATAGGATACTTTTTATCTCGATATTTTCACGGGATCGACACTTATGCGGGTGAAACCGCGGGGCGCTGCTAGTTACTTTATAAATTTAAAAATTCTAACATTAGTTTCCTTGTTGTAAATTCCCCTGAAACAATAATTCAACTAAGTACTCAAAACTTCTCTCTCCCTACTCACTTCTGAATCTATTAAACTACCTAATTCCGTTATATTAACAAACCTCTAAGTACCTAACTAGTGTTATTTATTTTATGAGCACATCTGCAGATGCGTTACAACAGCATTCGCAACTAAACATGAAGAAAAGAACGGGTCCAAATGTTTGGAAATAGTGAGCGGCGGCGCATTGTCGTGGCTTCCTTCATATTTGATATTAATCGTTACGATTACCTCCAGCCTGTAATGTTGCTACAGAGTATAGTAGGTAGGTCGCTCAGCACGCTATAAAGCGAGCTATGCTCAGAGTTCTTTGAAAGATCACTCAATTTGCCTAGCCTTTTCACAACTGTGTTGTGGTTGGCTTCTAGTCTAACCGGATGCAGCTGAATACCAGTATTTTACATGGAGCTACTGCCTATCTGACCTCCACAACCCAGTTACTGGGTTAAAGAGTATTCTATCCTATTCATTGCGTTATTTACGTGTTGAGCAGACACATTTTTCGAACTTATGAAGCAAAGGATTAGCAACTTGCTTCAAAATGATTCCGATTCCGATTGATAGTGTGTTACGCAATTAAGTTGCGGATGAGTCGGGGGGGAAAAAAAGTTTCACGCGGATGAAGTCGCGGGCTTGCGATATCTATAACTGTTAGCTAAGATTATTAAATAAATATTCTTCTGAGCATTCATTTGCGTCGCATGTGGGCAATGTGACAGACCTACACACGTCGGGGTCGGCTAGACTTATAATTCTGAATAGGTACGTAGACCGCAGTTTATTTAGCTGTGAAAATGCATTTCTATCAATGATATCTTAAGTGGTATGTAGGTATTTCTATATTTATTTTTCGATCAGGGTCTGTTGTTGATAAGACAACCTCTAGAACTTCAAACACTGGTCAGAAACTCAAACTGTATTTTAACATATTTTTCATATCAGACGCAAAAAAAAATTACAACAGAAATTTGTTTGGGCGTTCGCCACTATATAGAAATAAAGCGCAGTTCACACTGTGAGCTATCCTACCTTAGCTTACGTGGCTGCAAGCGTCATTTCATCATTCACGATGTGAATCGAAGTATGAAGAGACGCCGTAGCTAGCCTCGGTTCAGCTAAGTCAGCTTAGCTCGTGGTGTGACCTGCGCTTAAACATCGCATCGCTTGTTAGAACCAATTTGTGAACCAACATCAAACAAAATTGGAACTTACGACTACGGAACCAGACAGTACGTGGTTAGACGTCAAACGTAATTGAATGAATGAGATTTATGAGCTGTTTGTTTAAATCTTTGCTGTATAGAGCTTTTGTCTTCTGATTCGTTTGATTTTAACTGCAGAAACTGATTTTGTATACAGTTTATTGGGATTTTCCGATTGCAAACCCAGATTGGCCGTTGATGAATCAATGTGGCCAATCCAAATTCCCAAACATAAGTGCGTCACAGTACATGTTACACCTTCATTCCTGCCGGTCATGCAGAACCACCTGCACGACCATTTTTTTTTTCTCGCAGTTGTAATCCTCGTGGACTTCCTCTATCGTGGGGGTGACAGAGGGGCATGCCAGACTCTTACCGGCTAAAACCACCGCGGTGTTCCACCTCTACCTATGGCCGGGGGTGCGGGATTCGCATAAGCATTCACCGCTCCCCCGACCGGCACCTGCACGACCCTACAGGATTTAAACGAGGCAATTGACAGCGAGATAATTGCGTAAAACACTTACAGTGACAATCCCTTTAATTTTGACAATTCAACAACATTAATTGCGTCATTTACGTTGTCCACCAGGCGAATTTTCAATTTTTCAAACACATGGAGCAATGGTTCATTCAGCAATATCCTGTAAAATCCTTTGGATTTTGATTAAAAATGTGTTACGCATTTGGGGTACAGTCACGAGCACCAATATGTCAACACTTGGCAACTTTCAATTGCGATTTTTTCGTGAAATAACGAATGCAACGTTGAAATAAGACAAGCTACATTAACCTATGGGTTCGAAAATACTATGTTCGTAATCTATACTTATAATAAATCTGTAGAAGTCAAAATTCTGTACATTGAAAATATCAAAAAAATAAATGTCAGGGGTGTTAGGTACTAGACCGACACCGAACCCAAAAATGTGATTAAAAAAACTTTTGTCTGTCTGTCTGTCGGTCTGTCTGTTTGATCAGGCATCACGCAAAAACTACCGGTTCGATTACGATGAAACTTGGTATAATTATTCTTTAATATCCTGGGCACCACACTGGGTACTTTTTATCCCGGAAAAGTATATACAAAAAAAAACAAACTTAATTTTGTGGTTCGATCCCTAGATCCGATTACTGTACCAACCGCAAATAATACGTTTGTCGTAGGTTACGTGGAGGGTGTGTTCTTTGTGAAGAGTAGGTATCCACTAAGAAAGTGTTTTTCGAAATTCCAACCCTAAGAGGGTGAATGGAGGGAGGGTGAAATTTCACGCGGACGAAGTCGCGGGCAGAAGCTAGTAACATAATATTTCATTCAAAAATAAAGGAGAAAATTGCCTTTGAATAAAGCCAAGTGTATACATACTTATAGACGTGACTGTACTGGTCAGAAAATATTTAAGTTAGTGTATTGAGTAGAAAAAGACGTTGCCTTGTTTTTCGAGAACTAAATGATTTAGGTAAATAAAATTGTATGTATTCCGCAATATCCGTAACAAATATGCGTGACGCTACATTACGTTCGAACATAAAACAACATAACGTAGTAGGTATGAAATTATTTAGATGTTAACGCTAATTGTTACAGCAATATGAATAATATATCCATTTAATCGTGTAATTCGTAATTTTGTAGTAACACGTAACGTTATTGTGATCATTCATTTCCTAATTGCGTACTTATACGGTGTGGCCTAAATAGTGGTCCACCGTTAAGGATTCGATATACCAGACAATTTACTATAACATATTACAATTTTAACCATTTTTAACCAACTTCAACTTCTTCTGTATTCGACCCGTATGTATGTATGTATGTTTGTATGTCCGCGATTTTCTCAAAAACGAATGAACCGATTTTGATAACTCTTTCACTTATGTGATCTGCATACTTTCAGGAAGGTTTTAGTAAGTATATAATACATTAGGTAACTATTCTTATGTACGAAGTTATATGCATAAATGTACTGCGTCTCCGGCATTTCTCTGCGAATTTTGATGATTCTTCTAGTCGGTGTCTTCAATTCTTCAATGCACTATTGTTAATTGAGTTTGTGTGGGGTAGGTACGACTAAAAAGTGAAAAATAAAAACTTTTTTTACAAAAAAAAACAACCGACTTCAAAAAAAAAACACTGCAGTAATAAATAACTTTAATTTCGGAAGTCGGTGTCAAAAAAAAACGAAAATGCGGAACCAACGACACCGACTTCCGAAATTAAAGTTATTTATCACTTTGAAGTGTTTTTTTTTTAAGTTTTGGGATGCATGAAGAAGCCTCCCCGTGTAGCGCAGTTTGTTCCACCAGTTACTCAACTGAACCGAGCGCTCGGCGCATCCTGGGCAGTCACACCCAACATCTTATTTGACTGGCCAATTCTTCCCTTGCGGTGGTAGGGCTAACGCCCGCCTGGTTTGCGACCACCCTCCCACCGGAGTTCGGCGTCAAGCAGCCTGCTGTGTTTCGTCGATGCGTGGGAGTTCCAGTGCCTTAGGCATCTTCTGGGCACGCTCGTTCGATCATAGACCTCATCCAACGCTTTCCATCAGGCGTGATCGAGGTCAAGAGCGGGCCCATTCAGCAATAAAAAAAAAAAAAAAAAAAAAAAAAGTCGGTTGTTTTTTTTTTTTTTTGTTTTCTATTTACGAAATTTCTGCCCTTTGTTACAAATTTGGTTGTATTTTCAACAAAAAAAAATATTTTTTCATTCTGATTTCTGTTAATTACTGCTGAATACTAGAGCTATCGTGTAAAATTATGGTTTTTTATGTAAATTTAAAGCATTTGAAGTAAAAGTTAGTTTTTCT
Source organism: Amphipoea lucens (assembly GCA_947508005.1). Classification (NCBI taxonomy): domain Eukaryota; kingdom Metazoa; phylum Arthropoda; class Insecta; order Lepidoptera; family Noctuidae; genus Amphipoea; species Amphipoea lucens. The sequence goes on from OX382359.1 coordinate 15,479,728, forward strand.
CTATTTTAACCCTAATTTTTAACGTATCATGCATATTCAAGAGCGATTTTTGTAAAAAAAAATGTACTACTAAAATAGTTCAAATTGTAATATGTTATAGTAAATTATCTGGTAGGTATATCGAATCCTTAACGGTGGACCACTATTTACGCCACAACCTGTATATTCGATTGAACAAATATGTTTTGTAATTTGGGTGTTTGTTCCGAATTAACTGAATATTGTTATGACTGTAGCTATGAATAGTGTTATTAGCACAGGTAACTTAAGTTTTAATATTTACATTACCTACTTACTTGTTTATTAATAAATCATGATGTTTGCACATTTATATTTGAGTTACCTATTATGTTGATATGTTGTAAAACGTAGCTTCTTAATTAAGTAATTAATTAAAGGTTGATTTTTCAATCGACAAATTATTTTTATTAGTGGAATAAAACTAACGTCTGACAGATTTTGTATGGAAGAACTGTCAACAATTCAAAATTATTCCTCGGATTGGAAAAATCACCCTAAATCTGACATTCTATTTCAGGCCGATAATCTATAAATATTAAATTAAATGCTGTTAGTTGGCAAGCGCATCACTTGAGAACGGTTGAACCGATTTGTTTTTTTTTTAATGTTCTGTATACCTAATTAGTCACATACTTACTCACACACATACATAAACTCACACCTTCTTCTCATGGAGGTAGGCAGAGGCTACAGAATTCCACCTGCTTCAATACTTAAATACTCCATATACTTAGATAGTTCCAAGGAAAAAAAAAAAGAAAAAGTTCCCCGAAAACTTGGAAAATTCAGAGAAAACTGAAAGAGTTTTTTTTTACCGATTGAGATTTGGAAATGGAAAGGACAACGTCTGTCGAGTCAGCTAGTTCCCCATCAACAGACTAAACTAGAAGAATCATCAAAATTCGCATAGAAATGACGGAGATGCAGTACATTTATGTACATAACTTCGTACATGTAAATAAATAATTACCTTATGCATTATATATTAAAACTTTCCTGAAAGTATGTAGAACACATTAGTGAAAGAATTATCAAAATTGGTTCATTAGTTTTTGAGAAAATCGCATACAAACATACATACATACGGGTCGAATACAGAACCTCCTTTAATCCATCAAATCAGAATCCTCCTTTTTTTTTAACAGAACGGTTAAAAAATATGTCCACAATTTTATCAAAAACGTTGTGCAAAGCAAACCAAAAAGTGTTCAATGTCAGCAACGCTGAACCTCACCATCACAATGATGTGAACAACTGTAACCGACACACTTAAACATTACCAAGTATTTGATAATGATGAGGTTTCGTTACATAACTGATTAACCTCAAATATCTAGCAGTCACGGTTGAATCAGACCTTCGCTTACAATGCTACGTCTATTGTTTACGAGATACACACATTGTTTCGTTCACACATTTTATTGTTTGTACACTCAGCCACAGTACTGTGACTGAGCTACGAGAGTCAGTTGACACTACAGTTTTTTTAATTATATTAAAACTAGCTGTTACCTGCGACTTCGCCTGCGATCTAGGATGAAAAGTAGCCCATGTCCTAGTCCAGGTCATGGTCTACTCATGTGCCAAATTTCATCTAAATCCGTTCAGCCATTTTAGCGTGAAAGCGTAACAAACAAACTCACTTTCTTACATTTTTAATACTAGCTGCGCCCCGCGGTTTCACCCGCGTAAATGTCGATCCCTGTGGGAATATCGGGATAAAAAGTACCCTATGTCCTTTCCCGGGACTCAAGCTATCTCTATACCAAATTTCGTCAAAATTGTTCCAGCCGTTTGAGCGTGAAGAAGTAACAAACATATAAACACACACACACTCACAAACTTTCGCCTTTATAATATTAGTGTGATTAGTGTGATTATAGTGTGAAGTGTGATTACTAGCTGAGCCCCGCGGTTTAACGCATAAGGTTCCCGTGGAAATATCGAGATAAAAACTATCCTATGTCCTTTCCCGGGAATCAAACTATCTCTGTACCTCATCTAAATCGGTTCAGCGGTTTTAAGCGTGAAGAGGTAACAGATAGACAGATACACTTTCGCATTTGTAACGTGAAATTAAAGAAAAATAGATGATCATTTAAAAGTAACAATGTTAATCTACTTCCGTTGCTGACAAATAGTGAGCAAAGTTCTTCTCGGAGAAGGAGGCGTCGGGGAGGCAACCGCCTTGGCGCCTAATACGCCGAAACCAACTTACCAATCAAGGTAGGTGGACCTTTGGAGTCGCGCGCGCACAGGGTGGGGACTCTATCCGCCCACCAAGTGATCCCAGGGAATACGGTGGCACAGTGGTCCCGTGCTGCCGTGCATAGCAAGGCTCAGGGAGGCCCCTTTAGTCTCCCCAGGGATGTACCTTATAGGCGTTGCACAGGGAGGGTTCAGGAATTGGTCTTTTAAGAGGAACCGGGACCACCCCCATGTGCTTATGGTGATCACAGGGCTGCAGGGGTGGTTTTAGTGAGGTAAAAATCCCACACTCCCTGAAAACAAAAAGAGGAGTAAAGTTCTCATTCAGTTCTTATTGTACGAACTAGGGTAGTGTGCTTTCTCGCATACTATACTTATAGCTCACGAACCAAAAACCAACCAAAGTAGGGTAAGTACCTAATTCGCATTTTCATGTTTACGGGTTTACTTACGTATCGAAAAATATTGCTATTCAGTTTTCAGCGCCTGTAGTTTTTGTTCTGCTTACTAGTCTCTAGGCATTTGCTATTACCTAAAACTTGTCATAATCCTCACATATGTCGCCATGCCAATAACAAAATATAAGCCAAAAGGATACCTATTAATTTTAATTGTTACCCTAATTAATAACACATCAGCGGGGTAGGTAATTGCGTAACACACTAACAGTAGCAATGGCTTCCATTTTGACAGTTCAACAACATTCATTGCGTTATTTACGTTGTTGAGTAGACAAATTTTTCGAACGTATGAAGCAATGGATTAGCAATATCCTTCAAAATGATCCAGACTGTGATTGATAGCACATAGTGCTGATTGTAAATCCATACTAATATTATAAATGCGAAAGTGGACACACTTTCGCTGTGTGTTACCTCCTCAGTATTCACGCTTAAACCGCTGAACGGATTTATATCAAATTTGGTATCTAGAGACAGTTCGAGTCCCGGGAATGGACATAGGATAGTTTTTATCCCGATATTCCTACGGGATCGAAACTTATGCGGGCGAAACCGCGGGGCGCTGCTGATTTATAATCTGAGATCAGTGGTCTATGACGGTCCGCAAATAATGGCCAAAAACAAGCGGGAGTGAATTTTGTACTTAATGAGCTTTCAACTTTTGCTGGTGACTGTACACCAATCACGCATTAGGTCACTGTCAGACCGTCTGGTGGGACAGTAATTATGTGCTAATTGTCTAAACCGGTAAGATGTAACGTGAGTTGCAACGTCTTGGAGACAATTTGATGTTGCATCAACATTGATCGAGGCCAAAGTGTACGTCGCACGCGAGTGTCGTGCGTTGCGCGTTGTGACAGAACAATTAGAGCTTATTATGTGACTAATATGACGTGATTGACCGATAGATGACGAGTCCACAGTGTTACGTAGTCTTTCAACTTGTAATACTTGATACGAAAGGTAGGTACAATCAACTCAGTCAAACGTAATCCGCTGTTGGGCATTAAACCTCTTCCAAGTTGCGCTATGACTCCCCGTTTTCCGCCTTCTATATCCAGTCTGTCCAAACAAACTTTTTTTAAGTTCTGTCAGACCATGTTCCGAGCTACGCTTGCTGACTGACTGGTCTGCTCCATAGGCCATCGGTCCTTCACTTCAAGACACACCGACGTGCCACTGTCACGTCTTCTGAAGCAGATTTCAACACAAACTCAAACTCAAAAACTCAAAGCATTTATTTTAATTAAACCAATTACAGGCACTTTTGAATTGTCAAGGGGTCGGTCAGTCAGAAAGATGAAGCTAGTTAGTCACAATAGTGGTACTTTCCACTTATTGATGTCTTCAACCATAAATAATAATTGTTCGTTATTCATTACCAGTGTAACAACCAATCAGTCCAAAAGATTAGTTCAAAAAATTAGTCGAAAAGATCAGTTCAAAAGATTAGTCTAAAAGATTAGTCCAAAATTCCCCCTGTTCCATATATCCCTACTGATGTATCTCCACTGGTAGGGATACTTACTTGGAGATTTTTTCCAATTATCGCTACCGGTAGGGATAGATGCAACCTTGTTACTTCACTTTTAATTACTACCTATAATATAGCTTTAATCAAAGAGTGAGTTTATAACACGTGCTAATTACAATTAATTTTTGCAAATAAGACCCATCCTTGTCCCCGTTTACCATAGATTATGGATAAATTGTGTGATTTATACGTAGAATCATAGTAATTTAGTACTATTAACTCATGACTCATGAGGAGTGGCCTATTAAGTGGAAGACTGCAGCCTCCAAGCCGTACTTACTTATTATAATTTCCTTTCAACTTCGAATTTTATATGCCTATAATTATTGAAAAACCTTGATGGTATCTACTTTAAATTTTATTATCCGTTGTCGTCGGTACGAGTCCATGACGTTTCATCATCATCATCATTTTGTCTAAGGCTGAACGTAAATCTCTCAAAGACCGAATAGCAAATTGCAGACGAATCTAAAACTGCAGTTTGTAGCAGGAGATTGCTACTGCCCAGTGTCCATGTCCTTGTTGTACCTAACTCATTCCTTACGGCTAATTGGAATAACCTGTCTACGAGTATGTGTTAATGTTTCAGTAGTCAATCTTTTGCATCTCAGTAACACTTTTTATCTACCCTGGGCACCAATTTTTCTGTAAGAGGAATTGGAGATTTAGCTGTTTGAAGCAGGCGCGGATACAAGGGGGCAACGGGTGCAGTTGCACCCTCCTGGGCTTTCACGGCTTGAGATCCTCCCCCTCTTTTCTCCAGAGAGAAATATTTTCCCCCCTTGAGCAGAAACTTCTAGATCCGTGCCTGGTTTGAAGTTTTGTTATTGGGAGATCTTAGATCAGAAACAGGTTTAACGATAAAAATATGTGTTAATGGAGTAAGTATTCTCTTATGAAACTTTCTTGTCTATCTCCCTGAACCTAGCATCGTCAGTTAGGAAAAAACAACATCTAAAACGTTCCACGTGAAATAGGCGTAAAGCAGCTTATGGTCGGTTATTCCTGTTAACAGTTTACGATTACGAGCGACCCACATTAATTTATAGGCAGAAATTAATTACATCATGTCCTTCGTAGATCTTTGGCAGTCGTTACTGATAGTCAAAAGCCGAAAGTCTTACCAAGAGGCGTCGTGTAACCCAGTTATTGTTCTGTGGAAATTAGTGCTCATACACAAGACAGCTAGCGTCTGCCGTTGACGCGTGTCGATCGTGTGTATGCATATTATGCATACCTAGTTAGGCTCCAGGTAAAATACTGATATTCAGCTGTACCTATCGTTTAGACTTGGAGGCGACCCCAGCATGTTTGAGCTGGGAAAAGCTTAGGCAGATGATGGATTATTTCACGAAGTTCAGCCGGTGATCAGAGCAGTGGCGAGGCGGATACTAAAAGAACCTCCTTTTGAGGGTTCCGTAGTCAACAAGGAACCCTCAAAAGGAGGTTCTTTCGACTCAGGGATCCGTTTGTGAAATACTAAGCATTAAAGTGCTAATTTTTGTTAAACTCAAGTGTGTGTGTCCCCCCCCCCCTCTGCCACCTAAATGGTTGATTTTGGATATATGAAAAAAACCCGGCAGTAGTATCTATATATAACAAAATTAAAAGGAAAACTATCACAGCTAAATAGGCTTTACAAGTTTACGAGTAATAGTCGACCAACTTTTTGCAGTTGCAATGTATGGGAGAACATGATTTTCATCTACAATGTTAAGTTTGTTCTTGGGATAAATTCATTCTTTGTACGGAACCCTTCATTTTGCGTGGTCCGACACGCATTTGGCCGGTTTTATGAAGTCGGTTGAAAATGGTAATAACTGTCTGTTTGCTAAGTTTCCATTACACGGTGTATACCGTCATTACCGTCAAACGGGGTGAACAGGGATGCAGGGGTGAAACGGGACAAAACTTTAAAAGAGATTTTAACATTAAAATAATATAGTTTGTGGCCAAAAAGGACCCTAATGTGTTTACTGTAATTTAATTAACGATTACGTGTCTTTATTGACAACAAACTATATTATTTCAACGTAAAATCCATTTTAAAGTTTCGTCCCGATTCACCCCTGCATCCCTATTCACCCTCTTTGACGGTAACTGTTGAACAAATTTTAAAGAAAGGTTTACAGATAAGATGAAGTCTGAAGAAGAAAATAGGCAGACCAAAAAGCAGTGCTCCGGTAGAATTTGTAAGAGCCAAACTCGTTTTAGGCCAACCTTCATATACAAGTACGGTATTTTTTAATTAGGTTAATTAGTTTACGGTTCACAAACAAAACACCAACACATATTTGTATGTGTCAAGGAAATCTTATTAGGGTAAGTAAATGCAATCATTAATAAATGAAAGCCAAATATTTGGGATTCTTATTTGTTCTAGTTACGAAATATTTTTTTCAATAATTATGACGAGTAAGTAACAACCTTAAGTATAATACGCAAGCGTTTTTATTTGTGGCCTGTAGGTGGCCTGGAAGTTTTGGCTCCCTGTACAGTCAACCGCACGTGTAACAATTTGACATTAACAGCGCCTTTATGTCGTAGCAGTTACGGCCATTTTCGTAGCAAGTTCCAAATAGCTCCAATGTTACCACTGAAGTGCACTGCTCAAGTGCGCACACAATACCGTCTATACTATAAACGCCTATTTAATTTATGTTTCCCAGCAAAATTCGCACTACGATTTAGATTATAAGACAATTTATTTGGGTCAAAGATTCTTAGAAAGCGTATTCTCAAATTGAAATTGCTCAATAACTCCATCTTGAGTAAATTATGTGTTCGCAATAAAACATAACGTGTCCTCTTGAGTAGATAATATAACAGAGACCAAGCTCTATAAATCACCTAGCACTATAAATAATACAATATACAGGGTGTTACAGAAAGGGTATATCAATACAAACGGGTTGAAGAGTGTATCTGGTCTAGAATCTCTGTACAAAATTTCAGCTCAAAAGCATTAACTTTGAAAATGCTTAATATTTTTTTATTTCGACATCACGGCGCTGCACTGGCGCGCGGCGGCGTGATGTGCGAGTACTAGGCGCACAGATACACCACAGATAATGGATAATGACCCTCGTAGTGCGGTGACATGTTTGTTATGATTTCAATTTAATAAACTATCGAAATAAAAAAATATTAAGCATTTTCAAAGTTACTGTTTTTGAGCTGAAATTTTGTACAGAGATTCTAGACCAGATACACTCTTCAACCCGTTTGTATTGATATACCCTTTCTGTAACACCCTGTATAACGCAACTAACTATTTACACTAGGTACTAAATTAAACATTGATTTTTGGTCACTTAGGCGTCGAATTAATCGTCCGCATCGCTGTCATCTTGAAACGTGCTCCAGAAGACTGAAGCTATGCCAGGTTGAATGGCAAATTGGCAATGCTGCCTAATTCTTTGGGTAAATAACGGGCCAGCAGTCTAGTCACGTGCACTTTTACGATTTTTACCTTGTCCATGTGAAAGGCACGATAAGACGCGAGGCCCCATGACCCGTTTCCACCAAAGCGAATGTCGGAGGGGTGGAGTCAGAGGAGATGTGTAGATAGTAAATAACAAATAGGACTTTGTTATTTACCCTTCTATTATCCGGTTAGCTTCATTTGATTTAAAGCTCAAGCGGAAAGGAGAGGACATTATGTATTTGTTTAAAATAAATAAAACCTAAATTTATTTAACCCAGACAGCAAAGAAGCAGCGGATTGCAGCAATCAAAGCGGGGAAGTGCAGTATCTTGGAAGGAGGTGGTGGTGGCGCGCAGCGGAGACGAGAAGAGGTGTCAGCTCCGCTTTAATCAGCACACATCTTAACTCAGCTTAAGTGAACACACCTTAGCTGCCAAGCGTCTCTTGTCCTCTTCTTTCCTGGATGCTTTGGTGGATACCGGGCCAGCGTGCCTTGCGTGACCATGGAAACCAGTTACGAAACCCCGGTTTCCTTGACGGCCGAAGCGACTACGTGCCATCTTATCGATGAAGCTTTCACGTAAGTCACACGTCACACACAAACCACACACACGCCATACACACACGCACCACACACACGCTGAAATCACCTCTCTAGTCTCCACACTGGAATTCGTACCTCGAGTCCCAAGATACAGACTATTTCAGACTAACTGTCTATATAGTTCCGGCAACCGGCATGTCCTAGAACCAAAAATTCGAAGACATGTGACATCTGCCAACCCGCACTGGGCCCGCGTGGTGGATTAAGGCCCACTCCCTCTCACTGAGAGGAGGCCTGTGTCCCAGCAGTGGGAACATTATAGGCTGGTTATGGTGGTGGTTGGTCTATATAGTTTGGGGCTCACTGGCAAATAATAGGTAGCTATAATGTAACCTAGCTCTAGGTAAAATTTTAATCTACTCATGTCATCTCAACTTGCTGTTACTGTATCAGGTACCTACCTGGACAATAAATAAATCAGACACAGTTCTGTGGTACAAGCGGGCGATAGGACAACCCTCTCACCACAAGACAGGACTGATGATTAGGTAAAGTATGTCTGCTACTATATCAACATCATACTAATCGAGTTCTGACTCTGTTGGAAAATCTCCTCGGGTGTTATGAATGCGGTGTGATCAGAAGTGTAGAGTAATTTGATCTTCGAGGTCGTTCCGTGCATTGCGGATTTATTTGCATGCTTGTACGGGTTTCTAACTGTAAGGTGCGTCTATCACGCGTTGATATTGATGATAATGTAGTTTAAAAGAGATTGACTGTTTGTTCGTCGTTTATAACTTATAGGGAGCTACTTGGCTACGGAATAATCAAAACCTAGTAATACCTTTGTACAAGACTTAGGTATAGTATGTGGCCGTCCTTTGCATATCATATTAATTGTATATTTATTATTATATTATTGTATAGCGGCCCGTCCCAGCTTCGCACGGGTGGATGGGCGGGGGGGTGGTTTATTATTGTTTTTTTTTTTTCTTCAGGCAATTTTTCTCTCCGTAAGAACTATCCTCGTACTTCAAGGAATATTATAAAAAAATAATTAGCGAAATCGCTTCAGCTGCTCTCGAGATTTGCGCTTAGCAACACATTCAGCGATTCATTTTTATATTATAAATAGGCGAACGTCCGCGACGGAGGTTGTATTCCCTTTATTCTTGTGTTTATTCCTAATACTCTACACTGGCACGATGGGCATCGTGCCTGCCGTCAAAAACAATGTCAAATAATAAAGTAAATTAGACAGCGTCAAGAAACTGACAGATAGACCAACGAGTTTCACAGTTTGGTGCTATTTGCTATTAAAATTATTCCTATATGGTTTGGTGGGCCACATAAGTTTGGGACAATATCATTTCATAGAAATCTACAATCAAATTAATGGTATTTCTAAAGCAATTATAAAAAGCCTCGACATTACTAGAAATGGCAGCCAAGATTTTCAGGCAGGCCCTTGATGTAACACTATGTAAGTTTGTATAATATAGTAGCTTCTGCCCGCGACTTCGTCCGCGTGAAATTTCACCCTCCCCTCATTCACCCTCTTAGGGGTGGAATTTCGAAAAACCCTTTCTTATTGGATTCTTACACTTCACAAAGAACACACCCTTCAAATTTCATGTCTCCAGGACCAGCGGCATAGGCTGTGCGTTGATATATCAGATAGTCAGGTCTTTGAATTTTATGTATTTAGACTAGCTTCTGCCCCCGACTTCGTCCGCGTGAAATTTCACCCTCCCCTCATTCACCTTCTTAGGGGTGGAATTTCGAAAAACCCTTGCTTATTGGATACCTACACTTCACAAATAACACACCTTTCAAATTTCATGTCTCTAGGACCAGCGGTTTAGGCTGTGCGTTGATATTAGTCAGGACTTTGAATTTTATATTATATAGATTTATAATAAAGAAACTGTTGCAAAACAAAAGTGGGTCAAGCAAAATCAAGTGCAACATATAGTTATACCCCCTTACTAATAAAAGTATTATATCAGATGAATAGTTACACACCGATTACTCTTTTTCAGTCATCAGTAATTTGACTTTCGAAAGAAGAAGACAATGCGTTGTGTAACTATACAGACGCTATACAACGTTTATTAGTAAGGGGCTAAATATGTGTCTTGTGTTTAGTTAAATATGTAAAGTAGTTCAACACCTGATAGTGAAAACATTCAAAATAAGTCCACATTTGTTTTGTTCGCAGTTTCTCTGGAAAAAGCTAAACCTTATGTTAAAAACGGTTGGGGTTCAACTAAGGCTCGTGTTATGGAGACTAAGGCAAAACTACTTGTGGACAATAAATATGTAGGTAATATAGAAAACAAAGTAGAGAAAATGGTGGGACAGTTTACATACAAAGTACAAGAAATTCGCGACCGACAGATATCTGCTGAAATCAAATATCACGAGAAAGAGTTAGAAAGCGCAAAAAAAAAATTAGAGAAAAAAAAATCCTAATTTTAAGCTACTATACAGGTAATTAAATAGTTAGGACAAAATTAAATGGTGTAAAGTGATCATTTATTTGATACCTATTATACGTACATTTTAGGTGCCGCAAAATCCGCGCATGGTTTTGGAGCTACTTCATGGAAGTATATAAAAGTGGAAGTGGTACCGCCACTGACATCGAACTTGTTTAACGGACCAATTGGCAAGACAATGGAAAATTTTGCTGGAAAAATTACAAACAAGTTTATTCAAACTTTAGAAGGCACCATAAAAGAGATAGATGATGCAGCGGAAAGAGAACGGCTCAAAATCTTAGCCGCATTAAAAGCACATGAGAATAAATTAAAGGCTGAAGCGAAAGCGAAAGAAGCGGCGCGTATTAAAGAGATGGCAATGAAGGCAGCTGAAGCTGTTAAAAAAGCTAAAGCTCTAGCTGAAAAACTGAAAGCTGAGGAGGCAGCTAAACAACCAAAAGAAGATCCAAAAGCCAAAGCTGGGACTAAGCCGAAAACTAAACGCAAAGGAAAAAAACAAAAGAGAGCTGCCAGGGCGAAGAAGCAGCCGCCAAAAATAGCTAAGTGAACTAGAGGTCAGGCGAAATTTAAAAACATAATGAAATTAAAAAAGCAATTGACTGCCTCGTTGGTCTATTAGTTGCAAGCGCTACTGCTGAGCATGGGGTCCTAAGTTTGGCCTAGGTTAAGTAGTGTTATTCGGTTTTTCGGAGTTTTGATTTGTGTTGGTTGCTGTGGTGGGGAGCCCAGAGGGTTTTTTAGCAAGCATATTCAGGGCGAAAAGTTGATAGCTGAGTAGGTGTGGCGTGAGGAGAGAACACCGAAAATATATTTTGAAAAATTCTGATAGGGGGGCCCCGTGGTCAGGAGTCCATTTTCAGATTTCAAAAAACCCAAAAATAAAGTGATCTTCAGAAGCGTTGATTTTGGCATGATTGAGTGTGGCCTAACCCATAATGACTTAAATAGGCAAATCTGATGAAGAAATTGTGGGCCATTTATCTATATTTTCAGATTTGGACCATTTCTAAAAGGATATTCAGGGCGAATAAAAGTTATTCTGTGCAATAGCCATGATCATGATGTGTTCATGATCCTTCATTCAATCTAGTTAACTAGCAGCTGGCGGCCTAAGAAGGAATTAGGAGGCGATATCAGTAATGATATCGAGCGCAGACGTTCGTAGTTACAATAAAACCTCGAATAGAAAAGTATTACCAAGTAAACAAGGCCACACCCGATCATGCCAAAATCAACGCCTCTGAAGGTCACTTTTTTTTGGCGGTTTTTTGAAATCTGAAAGTGGACTCCTATCAGAAACTTTTTAAATATATTTTCGGTGTTCTCTCCTCATGCCACGCCTACTCAGCTATCAACTTTTCGCCCTGAATATGCTTGCTCAAAAACCCTCTGGGCTCCCCTACCACTGGCAATATACTAAATTACACAGTGACCAAATTACAACAACCCAAAAAAATATACTTTTACTTTCATCTCCATAATCATTATCCCGTCGGTTCTATAAATGATTCTCACGTATGACCCATAAAAAATATTAATAAATGACGGGAATATCGGACCCGCAGCTTGGTGATGGATCTTTTACATCTAACATGATTAATTTTAAGTTTCTTTTATACTTCCTACATGCACCTTAGTTATTAAATTAAGTGTTATTTCGTTGTAGTTTACGATGTGAATATTACCTTTTGTACAATATAATTTTATTTTTAAATGGTTTTTTAAACGGTTTAATATTTAGCTTGCCCTGTTTGTTATACAGGCTGAATTTTTCAAGTGGGCGTGGATGGCCAAATCCGAAACTATGCGGACTAGCGAAAAGTACTCAAAGGAGTCGCGGGCTCGATTTTGATGAAAACTAAAACTGCATCATTGGATTTTTGAAAAATCAAAATTTCTAGCCAGGAATCGAACCTGCTGATTTTGAAAAAAAAAAAACACACACTGTATTATTACACCATTCGATAGTGTCGCTAATAAGGATCGAATTCTGGGAAGTAATGACATACGGCAAACTAAAGAAAAGAGCTCATTTTTAACAAAATACTTTTTTATTTTTCTTATGTTACCTACCTCATCATCATCTGCCTAGCCTTTTCGACTTCCAGTCTAACCGGATACAGCTGAATACCAGTATTTTACATGGAGCGACTGCCTACATGACCTCCACAACCCAGTTACTGGGTAATACGATACCCCTTCCCCTTTGTCAGGCCTTCGAGCTTCTGACTACCCATAACGACTATCAAAGATCCAGGAATGACAGCCGGAACCAACGGCTTAACGTGCTTTCCAAGGCATGGAGGGGTCGCAGTATGTAAAGATGGTCACCCATCCACAGACCAACCACGGCAAGCGTAGCTTAACCTGATGGATTGACCTGTGCGGCTGTTATTATTTAGCCGAGCCCGGGTTATGTTACCTACCTACTAAACCTTAACTGATTAATTGTTCAAAATGATGACCACTGTTTTCAATACATAGCTGGATTCGACGTCTCAAGGATTGTACCGTATTCAGCATTACAATATTATTGATTCCATTAGAATATTTTCCAAAGATCGTAATAGAAATTTGAATTTAGAACATAACGTTGTGAAGGTGACTGCGCTGCGGGTGTGTTAATAAAAATATTGAGCATCATTTCGAACAAGGTACGTAACGTAGGTATTAATACTATAAAAAAATAAGAAGTTTGTTAAAATTCAACATTTTCCTTAAGTTTGCCGTATGTCATTACTTCCCAGAGTTTGATCCTTATTAGGGACACTATCGAATGGTATAATAATACAGTGTGTGTAATTTTTTTTCAAAATCAACAGTTTCGATTCCTGGCTAGAAATATTGATTTTTCAAAAATCCAATGATGCAGTTTAAGTTTTCATCAAAATCGAGCCCGCGACTCCTTTGAGTACTTTTCGCTATTCCTCATAGTTTAGAATTTGGCCATCCACGCCCACTTGAAAAATTCAACCTGTATAATTGGGTCTAATTTAGTACTTGTTTTACCCCCTTTCTGTTGGCAGATTAATCTGATATTTGGTACACACCTTTAGTTTTGATGACAATATAATTTCATTTAATCAGTATAATTGTAAATCCAAGATGGCCGCCGCTACAAAATGGCGGATTACATATTTTTTCATAACCCGCTCAATATGGATATCAAATGAAAGGGCTTGCCTAGTGGAATACTGCACACTATGAAAAATTTAAAATCTAACATGGTCGCCGGCACAAAATGCCAGATTTCATATTTGTTTCAATATTTCTAATTTCGTATTTGTTTCAATATGGGTAATGGGTATCAAATGAAAGGGCTTTACAAGTAGAACACTGTGCATGGCGGATCATAGAGTTTAAATTAAAACTAAATACTTGAAAATAAAATAAGCAATAAAATATGTTAAAGTTAAAAAAAAAACGGTTTTAATGATAATACTGATGTAGATAATGTATGTACTAAAAGCTAAAAAATTATTCGGTAGGTCCTAGGTACCAGTCATCACACCACTTTCCTCATCAATCTTGATGTTATTTGCAGATGACACATCATTGATCTTTAAGATAGACAGACGGGCACAAAATCTTGACGACGTGAATAACTCTATTCTTCAGGTCCAAGATTGGTTTACGGTAAATAATTTGGTACTAAATGAAAAGAAAACCAAATGCATTAGATTTAAATTACCAAATGTTAGAAGTAGCGAATGTGACATCATACTGAATGGAGAAAAACTAGAATTTGTTGATCAAACGGTTTTCCTGGGAATCACGCTAGACGAGAAATTACAATGGGGACCTCACATAACATCTCTTGCGGGGCGGCTTAGCTCGGCCGCTTATGCTGTTAGGAAGATAAGACAGTTAACAGATGTAGAAACCGCGCGTTTAGTCTATTTTAGCTACTTTCACAGCATTATGTCGTACGGCATTTTACTATGGGGTCGAGCTGCTGACATTGAATCCATCTTTATTTTGCAAAAGAGAGCTGTCAGAGCCATTTATAATCTACGTCGCCGCGAATCTCTCAGGGAACTATTTAAAAGGATTAATATTATGACGGTACCTTGCCAATTCATTTATGAAAATATTATGTATGTAAGAAAAAATCTACATCTTTTTAATAAAATAAGCGATAGACATAACTTTAATACAAGAAATAAAGATAAAATACATCAACCATTTTTCAGATTAGCCAAAGTACATACATCTTTTATGGGGTACTGTGTTAAATGTTACAATAAAATACCTTGTGATATATTGCAATTAAATGAAAGAAAATTTAAAACTCACATTAAACGTACACTTTGTAAACAAGCATACTATAAATTAGAAGATTATATCCAAGATAAGAACGCTTGGAAACATGCTGGTCCTGCTCCATAGGACAATCTAGAGTCTAGACAAAATCAAACTGGTTGCTAATTTAATTGTAAATTTTTTTATTCTTTTTTTTTACATTTATTACTCACACCCTGACTTATTACTTGTATTTTGTTTTATAATTAAAATCGTTTTGCTTGTACCATGTTTGTAAATATGTGAGCACCATGTATCTATCAGATAATTAATTTATATGTCATGGTTTCGTTTTTAATTCTTTTACCTATTGTGGTATAGTAATTTTATTGTAGGTGCATCGTCCTCACATGTTATTATATAATTAATGTACCCATGCAAAATATTGTACCTAAACATTTTAAAAGAGTAACGGTGGAGTTTCTTGCCCGTTCTTCTCCATACGAAAACTACCTTTTGGAATGGGCGACTAGAATCAATTCTATTTTAAGATAATTTTTGACGTTCAAAAGTGCCTTTTATGTGCCTATTTGAAATAAATGCTTTGACTTTGACTTTGACTTTGACTTTGATCAGGCAAAAAAATAAAATCGTGGGGCGTAGCGTAACTTGAGTACCTATATGTATTGTTGTAGAACTTTCACGCGCCCCGCGATTTTATTTTTTACCGACTTCAAAAAAAAGGAGCTTATCAATTCGACACGTAAGTATGTATGTAATATTATTGGAACTGCAATATATTCACATAATAACTATAACAATCTGTTAGGGCTTCCAAACAAATTTACAAAATTTTATAGATGTATGTACGTTTGTCCACGCATTTCTTCGCAACTATTAATCGGATCGTGACCCCATTTTTTGTATTGGCTTACATTTACTTCAACTTAGGGAACTTCAGCTTAAAAATTAATGAATGGATTTTGATGAAACTAGTAGAAGTTTCATCAAAATCCATTCATTAATTTTCAAGATATGGACTAATACGTGAAGGTAAGTGTGACGGCCTGGTTTATTGATACGAGCTACGGGTGTAGTGTCAAAGGGAAAACATCTCAAAACTTTGGTCAACTTCTAGTGCAATATTTACACCAAAACTATTAACTACATATTACAAACAAGTACTTATTCCAGTTTTTATTTAAAACTAAAAATTACGAAATAAAAACTAATTTTATTTAAAAAAAATTAAATCGATTTCAGAAGGAAATTCACTCAAAATTATGAAATAACTTTAATTCCGGTAGCCGGTGGTACAAAACTAAAATACAGATCCTAAGACACCGACTTTCGGAATTAAATTTATTTCATAATTTTGAGTGAATTTCCTTGTGAAGTCGATTTTTTTATTTTTAAATAAAATTAGTTTTTATTTCGTAATTTTTAGTTTTAAATAAAAACTGGAATAAGTACTTGTTTGTAATATGTAGTTAATAGTTTTGGTGTAAATATTGCACTAGAAGTTGACCAAAGTTTTGAGATGTTTTCCCTTTGACACTACACCCGTAGCTCGTATCAATAAACCAGGCCGTCACACTTACCTTCACGTATTAGTCCATATCTTGAAAATTAATGAATGGATTTTGATGAAACTTCTACTAGTTTCATCAAAATCCATTCATTAATTTTTAAGCTGAAGTTCCCTAAGTTGAAGTAAATGTAAGCCAATACAAAAAATGGGGTCACGATCCGATTAATAGTTGCGAAGAAATGCGTGGACAAACGTACATACATCTATAAAATTTTGTAAATTTGTTTGGAAGCCCTAACAGATTGTTATAGTTATTATGTGAATATATTGCAGTTCCAATAATATTACATACATACTTACGTGTCGAATTGATAAGCTCCTTTTTTTTGAAGTCGGTAAAAAATAAAATCGCGGGGCGCGTGAAAGTTCTACAACAATACATATAGGTACTCAAGTTACGCTACGCCCCACGATTTTATTTTTTTGCCTGATCAAGATTGATGAGGAAAGTGGTGTGATGACTGGTACCTAGGACCTACCGAATAATTTTTTAGCTTTTAGTACATACATTATCTACATCAGTATTATCATTAAAACCGTTTTTTTTTTAACTTTAACATATTTTATTGCTTATTTTATTTTCAAGTATTTAGTTTTAATTTAAACTCTATGATCCGCCATGCACAGTGTTCTACTTGTAAAGCCCTTTCATTTGATACCCATTACCCATATTGAAACAAATACGAAATTAGAAATATTGAAACAAATATGAAATCTGGCATTTTGTGCCGGCGACCATGTTAGATTTTAAATTTTTCATAGTGTGCAGTATTCCACTAGGCAAGCCCTTTCATTTGATATCCATATTGAGCGGGTTATGAAAAAATATGTAATCCGCCATTTTGTAGCGGCGGCCATCTTGGATTTACAATTATACTGATTAAATGAAATTATATTGTCATCAAAACTAAAGGTGTGTACCAAATATCAGATTAATCTGCCAACAGAAAGGGGGTAAAACAAGTACTAAATTAGACCCAATTATACAGGTTGAATTTTCCAAGTGGGCGTGGATGGCCAAATTCTAAACTATGAGGAATAGCGAAAAGTACTCAAAGGAGTCGCGGGCTCGATTTTGATGAAAACTTAAACTGCATCATTGGATTTTTGAAAAATCAATATTTCTAGCCAGGAATCGAAACTGTTGATTTTGAAAAAAAATTACACACACTGTATTATTATACCATTCGATAGTGTCCCTAATAAGGATCAAACTCTGGGAAGTAATGACATACGGCAAACTTAAGGAAAATGTTGAATTTTAACAAACTTCTTATTTTTTTATAGTATTAATACCTACGTTACGTACCTTGTTCGAAATGATGCTCAATATTTTTATTAACACACCCGCAGCGCAGTCACCTTCACAACGTTATGTTCTAAATTCAAATTTCTATTACGATCTTTGGAAAATATTCTAATGGAATCAATAATATTGTAATGCTGAATACGGTACAATCCTTGAGACGTCGAATCCAGCTATGTATTGAAAACAGTGGTCATAATTTTGAACAATTAATCAGTTAAGGTTTAGTAGGTAGGTAACATAACCCGGGCTCGGCTAAATAATAACAGCCGCACAGGTCAATCCATCAGGTTAAGCTACGCTTGCCGTGGTTGGTCTGTGGATGGGTGACCATCTTTACATACTGCGACCCCTCCATGCCTTGGAAAGCACGTTAAGCCGTTGGTTCCGGCTGTCATTCCTGGATCTTTGATAGTCGTTATGGGTAGTCAGAAGCTCGAAGGCCTGACAAAGGGGAAGGGGTATCGTATTACCCAGTAACTGGGTTGTGGAGGTCATGTAGGCAGTCGCTCCATGTAAAATACTGGTATTCAGCTGTATCCGGTTAGACTGGAAGTCGAAAAGGCTAGGCAGATGATGATGAGGTAGGTACATATTTTTTCATAACCCGCTCAATATGGATATCAAATGAAAGGGCTTGCCTAGTGGAATACTGCACACTATGAAAAATTTAAAATCTAACATGGTCGCCGGCACAAAATGCCAGATTTTATATTTGTTTCAATATTTCTAATTTCGTATTTGTTTCAATATGGGTAATGGGTATCAAATGAAAGGGCTTTACAAGTAGAACACTGTGCATGGCGGATGATAGAGTTTAAATTAAAACTAAATACTTGAAAATAAAATAAGCAATAAAATATGTTAAAGTTAAAAATAAAAACGGTTTTAATGATAATACTGATGTAGATAATGTATGTACTAAAAGCTAAAAAATTATTCGGTAGGTCCTAGGTACCAGTCATCACACCACTTTCCTCATCAATCTTGATCAGGCAAAAAAATAAAATCGTGAGGCGTAGCGTAACTTGAGTACCTATATGTATTGTTGTAGAACTTTCACGCGCCCCGCGATTTTATTTTTTACCGACTTCAAAAAAAAGGAGCTTATCAATTCGACACGTAAGTATGTATGTAATATTATTGGAACTGCAATATATTCACATAATAACTATAACAATCTGTTAGGGCTTCCAAACAAATTTACAAAATTTTATAGATGTATGTACGTTTGTCCACGCATTTCTTCGCAACTATTAATCGGATCGTGACCCCATTTTTTGTATTGGCTTACATTTACTTCAACTTAGGGAACTTCAGCTTAAAAATTAATGAATGGATTTTGATGAAACTAGTAGAAGTTTCATCAAAATCCATTCATTAATTTTCAAGATATGGACTAATACGTGAAGGTAAGTGTGACGGCCTGGTTTATTGATACGAGCTACGGGTGTAGTGTCAAAGGGAAAACATCTCAAAACTTTGGTCAACTTCTAGTGCAATATTTACACCAAAACTATTAACTACATATTACAAACAAGTACTTATTCCAGTTTTTATTTAAAACTAAAAATTACGAAATAAAAACTAATTTTATTTAAAAAAAATTAAATCGATTTCAGAAGGAAATTCACTCAAAATTATGAAATAACTTTAATTCCGGAAGCCGGTGGTACAAAACTAAAATACAGATCCTAAGACACCGACTTTCGGAATTAAATTTATTTCATAATTTTGAGTGAATTTCCTTGTGAAGTCGATTTTTTTATTTTTTTATTAAGTATGTACTTTTATTGTCTGATCAATGCCCTAGGTTGATGAGGAAAATGGTGTGATGACTGGTACCTAGGACCTACCGAATTAGTTTTTAGCTTTTAGTACATTATCTACATCATTATTTTCATTAAAACCGTTTAACTTAGAAATATTTTTTTTACTTATTTTATTATTTGTATAGTCAGTCGACCTTGTAGTTGACTAAGATAATTTTAGTGAATTATCCTTCAACATTATTCAGATTCTGATTGATAGTGTGTTACGCAATTAGGAATTTAGGATGCAGAACCATTCTACAATACAAAATGTATAAGGTATTTTTCTTACCGTCTAAACTATCTAACTTTCATAAAAACAAACAGAGCTTGTCGTTTTGTGACGTGTATGTAACTTACAACCTTAGGGTGATAAAGCACTTACGAGGTCGACCATTCGTAGGTTGTACTTACGGCTACTCTGGAAACTGGCTTTCACACAAAACGGAGGCGAAATTCCCGTATTTTTAACCTTTTGAACGCTATTGTCACATATTATATGTGACAAACGAAATCTTACCCTGAACGCCAACGTCACAAATATATGACAAAATACACGTCGCACGGATCGCACCATATTATGAAATAAACAATTTAATCATTACTTTTGTGTATTTTTATTTATATAATTTAAAAGTTTAAGCTACCGTCTATATTGTATTGTATGAAACTAATATAAATAAACCAACACAACAACAACAATATCGAGAAATTTGTTGTTTTAAGTGTGTGTGTGTTGCTGTGTTGTTAAAGTGGCCTGGCGTCAGGGGTACGGCGGCGATACGTTTATACTCTGGCGTTCAAAAGGTTAAGAATGTTCGCTATATTATAATCCCAATCTATCAAAAAAAACCCTAATTTAGGCGGATTACACATTACAACGCGCCACGCAATGGGGCGCACGAAACGGAGCCAACGCGGAGTAAACACAGCACGTGTGCGCCCCGCTTGGGCGGAGCAACGCCGTGTCCTCGTAGAGGCGATCGGCAGTGGCGGCGACCTCTCGCGTCAAGGTTTGGAGAGTGGGAGGCAGTCACCTCCTTCTGCGAAGCAGTCATGCTAGCGAAGGAGGTAGCGGGATGGTTGAGGGAGAGAGCCTCACGTCCCAGCCGCCGCGGGAGACGCTCCCGTCTACGGTGACCGGGAATCGTCACGCCGCTCCCGACGCGTCGGGAGCGGCGTGACGATTCCCGGTCACCGTAGACGCGGGCCTGCGGACGGAGAGTAATGGGTAGCCCACCGTCCGATCAGGACCAGGCCCGAGCCGGACGGCGCGTATGTGTTCCACGCGCGCCTCAAAGAGATGTCAGCATAAGGGAAGGGGCCCGTTAGGGCCGAAGCCTGCCGGGGTAGCGGGATTGTCTGAAAGGGATACCGCTGCCCCGGAACAAGGGCTAAGGAAGGAACACAGGTGTACAAGTCAGTAAGAGTCTAACACTTCCTTCCGCTCCACCCAGAGCGGGAGGAGTCATTTGATGATATCGCATCCACAAAAAAACACTACGTGTGCGCGCGCACACGAACGACGCGAGTGAATGATATAATTCTTAGTTTTTTTTTTTGGGTATGGAATCTCGCAGTTTAACCTATGAGGTTGTCGTCTGCTCGGGGCTTGCCTGTGGATGTCTCAATAAATCAAGGCAAGGGCTTAATAACTTAAAAACTATTCGACTACACGCTCCCCCTGCACCCCCTGTGGCTGGGCACCCCCTGTGGGGTATGGACCTCGGCTTAGGGCGTCGCTGGGAGAGGGCAGCAAAGGTCAGGCTGGATCAGAATTATATAGCGACGAATTTAAAACTACAGGCTCAGCGGCGCGGGCTGGCACGAGCAAGGGTCGGGTGGAATAGAATAGAATACTCTTATAAATTACAGACATAAATATGTATAGAAACGGACATAGTATGGGGCGTCGCAACGGGCCTCAACCTCAACGGCGAGGACGGAAGGACCGCTGTCGGGACTTTTACTTCCTGAGAGTACTGGTGGCCGTACTACTCTCCTGTAGGAGGGTTATGGCGTCGTCGTCGGGGATAGTAAGGGTATTTCTCGGTCGACGAATCCTACTTAGCGGGAGGGAGTGTATCGGGCGGCCGCCGCAATCAGGGGATTGGGGTGCTTTATAGCAGCATCAAAGAAACGCTTGGAAAGGCGTTTCATGAACTGCTGGACGGTGGGCATTCTGAGATCTAAGTGTCTCATTGCGGACATAGAAGAGGGCTCCGTGACCTTTTTTAGAAAACGGTTCTGGAAGGTCTGCATTCTATGCAGATGGTGAGGCTTAGCGTGTGCGAAGACGACGCAAGCATAGGTCATAATGGGACGGATGACCACGGTGTAAAGAGTAGAGTAGAGGCATAATTTGCACTTGAGTGACAATTTGCTGCGGTTCAGTATAAAGTGGAGCCTACTCAGAGCGAAAAAGGCACGTGAACGAGCCGTCTTTATGTGCTCGCTGAAAGTAAGATGGTGGTCGAGGATGACACCTAAGTAGTTAGGTTGGTTCCCCCAAGGGATTGGCTTGCCATACGTATAGTGATCGGACTGGACCAAATGCTCCGCGCGGAAACGCGTTTTTATAGAATTTAAATGTAAAAATCACGCGCGGGGAAGGGGGGGGGGTGCGTATCCAGCGCACTCTAACGTGACACATGGTAGTGTGAGATCCGCCAGAATTAACATATTTATACCTTAACAAATTTTTGAAATGGTTGACGAGTGAAGTGTCGTTTTTGTTTCATTCCACGTTCAGACGACACCGACAAAGACAGGAATGAATGATCACAGCTCCTTTTGATTTCTTGATACCAGTGTAAGATGCCGAGTGCCGAAATCAAACATCTTTGGATCGGTTCACTAATGAATTCATTTTCATTTTTAACCTCCGACAAAAACAGAGAGGTGTTCTAAGTTTAGCGTGTGTATCTGTCGTAGCATCGTAGCTCCCAAACGGCTGAACTGATTTTGATTTTTTTTTTTTGCATGAAAGGTGACTTGATCGAAAGTGTCCTTAGGTATGATTCAAGAAAATCGGTTCAGCGGTTTGTAGATTATCGGCTCTTTTCTAGTCAATGAATTGATGTAAGCATCTTCCATAGGTCTGATTGAGTCGAGGCATTTCGGTACTTACTTGAATGATATTAGAAGAACATGGTAACCTTGAACTGCTGCTGCAGCATCACCTGGAATTCACAACATTTCAATTTTAAATAAATACTAAGGTACCGACAACCATTTGGAGCTTTATGTTTAAGTATTCCATTCCATAATTTTTAGATTTTTTTATTACTTATTTAACGAAATATTCAAAAAAATCCTCTAACGATCCAGAGTAAGGCATCGTCACAGTGTATGCCTTTGCTGCTAATTATAATGAATAAAAAAAAGTTGTCAATGTCAAATATAGTCATCTGTCATTGTCAAATATCAGTGTTGTTGTGGTGTTGTTTGCCGAGGGTGCTTTGTTTGAAAACGCATTGTTATTTACTAATAAAAACGCATTATTATATAAATTGATTTGCCATGAAGTTTCGGACGGTTATGCCACGGCAGACAGCCGCAACCTTCCCAAGGTGGATTATATGATGTTGTTGCAATACATGCGTGAAAACGACTTGTTTAACGTTGCCGAAATCCGGGGAGCTAAGGTTTTGTTGTCATCAAGGGATGCTTATGTTGAAACTTCTGTAGGCTACGTGGAAGTGAAACGAGAAAATGCTGTGTATTTTATCAAGGGCAGAGTAACTCCTGAGCACAGAGTTCGTACTAAAATGTACTCAGTTGTCGCTAACATTAACGAGGCAGAAGAAACAAAACAGCAGTAATAAAACTACGGAAAACTATCTTAAAGATAGCGTAATATCAGCTAAATGTAATGCCCAAATACAGCTGCAAATGTTAGCGATGAAAATATGAAAAAAGCTTTATTGTGTATAGCTGATCCAGATTTTGAAAGAAATTGAAAGAAAGCCTATCATGAACAGTGGTTCCACTATGACAGATTGTTTGCAGAAAAGTTAGTGAAAGTAGGTGAAATGTTTTGGGTGAAATTCATTTTTAATAAAATGCTTGATATTGTACATTATGATAAATAAAAATCAAAATTCTAATCATAAAGTATCTCTTTTATTTAAGTATTTATAGCAACACACAGTTAAAGTTATCAAAACTTATACAAACATAACATAGTTTTCTGAAATATAAATTAAAAATTGTACACTGAGGGAGGCCTTCCAATGCCTAATACTTCCTTATGACAGGTGACTGTAAATTTATAAGTCCACAAGCAACTACCACTGCATCATCTAGTACATTTATTATTTACAACAGCATGTGAAATGCGAAAAATTAAAATACAATAAAAACCAATATCACATCACAGCCACAAACCAAGGAAACAAATACCTAAATTAACAAACGTCAACGTCATCATAAGACGTTATCACGTCATTCTCCATCTCATTTTTAGGGTTCCGTAGTCAACTAGAAACCCTTATAGTTTCGCCATGTCTGTCTGTCCGTCCGTCCGTCCGTCTGTCCGTCCTCGCTTAATCTCTGTGACCGTTAGCACTAGAAAGCTGAAATTTGGTACCAATATGTATATCAATCACGCCGACAAAGTGGTAAAATAAAAATTGGAAAAAAATGTTTTATTAGGGTAGCCCCCCTATACGTAAAGTGGGAAGTGATTTTTTTTTAATTTCAACCCTAACGTTTGATATATTGTTGGAAAGGTATTTAAAAATGAATAGGGGTTTACTAGAATCATTTTTTGATAATGTCAATAATTTCGGAAATAATCGCACCAAAAGTAAAAAACAATGTGTGTCCCCCCCCTCTAACTTTTGAACCATAAGTTTAGAAAATATGAAAAAAATCTGAAAAGTAGAACTTTATAAGGACTTTCTAGGAAAATTATTTTGAACTTGATAGAAACAACAGTTTTTGTACAAAAAAGACAAAAAGTTGTACAAAATCATTTCTGGACTAAGTTCGTAGTATAATCGTATATGCAAGCATTTTTTTTAACTTCGTTTACATATTTTATTATCCTGAACGTATCTTTTTTCAAACAAAAAAAGAATTATTAAAATCGGTTCTCGGAATCCAAAATTACCACCGAAAACTTCTGGCACGTCTATGTATTAGTTAGTAACCCAATTCCCCGAGAGATGGCGCTGTAGGTACTTATTACATTGGGTCGGGTATTATCGAATTGTACGTGGGAACACTTATTGTGACGGACGGGAAACTACGGAACCCTACACTGAGCGTGGCCCGACACGCTCTTGGCCGGTTTTTTTTTTCATGACCCAAGCATAGGTAATGTGTAGATTCAACCTTACAGGCGTTTTTGAATTTTTCGAGATTTCAAAATTATTTTTGACTAACTTAGAATACAAATTTTGTGAAAGAAAAAATATGGGTCTCCTAGTTATCTAAGTACTATTTAATGAGCATAAAAAAACATAAGGCAAAAAAATTTAAATGTTGTGAATTTGCAGGATACCCAACTCCCTTAACTTACAGCAGAGGTATCCGAGGTATCGTGTTTGGCCTCCTTGGAATAATCTCAATGAATATAATAGGTTATAGATGATGAAGTAGGAAAGAGAAATGGGAGGACCGGAAAAATGGCCCCCACGTCCAATAACAAATAAACATATGTCATTAGACATGCATTTTAATAAAGAGCATTAACTACTATGGCAGTTCTTTTCAAATCGCTGTGTGAAAAAAGTAAAACGATGTTCCGTAGGCCGTACCTGGACGATAGATAACGTTCTCGCATCGGGGGTTGGCTAATGAAAAGGCCAAACAGACGAGGCTTATACCCAGCATTAATAAAAATGTAAGCTATTATAAAAAAAAGACAGCTGCTGTTAACTTCCAATTTTCATTAAGGCGGAGGCGTCGTGAGGCTTGTGCTACGAGTAACCTCAGCTTGAATATGAACGTCCACACATTGCGAAGCATGCAATGTGCGCCGTGCGCTGCGCATGCCTCGCAATGTCTGTATCCGCCTAAGGCCCCATTATATATTAATATTTTTTTAGTTTTTAGAGGTCAGGGTTTTTTGATTATATTTTCGTTATAGACATTTCACTTCAATTGAAAGATAAGATTTCGACTGAAAGGCAAAAATGAACAAGTGAAACGTCTGATGCCGGCTTAAGCTTATAAATAAGCTTTAATACTGGCAACAAAGAGTTCCAATATTAAGTACTTAATCAATAATGACAATAAAAAAAACTAAAAAATATGTATTTTGACAGTTACCGAATTATGAAATTCACACGTTAACAACAACGAATAAAATAAGGCCTGAATAGGCCATAGTATAGGCCATAATAACTTAGCCTTTACTTATTGCCAAATAAAACTCAAAATGTCTACAAACGTAGTAAAATTGGCGAATATCTTCCGTAAGTATTTTCATTTCAGCGGGGCAGTGCAGTGCAACCTTGTATTCTTATAACTGTACTAGATTATACCCGCGGCTTCGCCCGCGTGGATATTGGAAAATATCCCACGGGATCATACCTACTACCGGGTCTACTACCAGGGTTTCCATTTATGTAACTCAATTACGCGGGCGCACTCCGACATTAATGAACTATATTCACCTAATCCTGCCTCATGAAGTCCTGGTTTAGTCACGTCTCATCCCGTTCCCATCTCTTCCCTTATGCGTTTATACTTACAAAAATTTCTCATCTCTTCCCCCTGCCATAAATCACTCAACGGTACAGTCACGGACAAAAAAAAACTCAAGCAGTGAAATTAATGAGTAGGTATATGCTCATTTGGAGAAACATCGACGTAAATGAATTTTTTCCCAATAAAAATCCCAAAGCACTTACAAAGCGTATTTACGTTAGGAAAGCAGACAAAAAAAAGTAGCAGTTACGTCGATGTTTCTTCGAATGAGCCATATATTATAAATTAACGAATAAAATACCTATTCTTGGTTTTAGTTTTAACAAGAATTAAAAAATATATAAGTAATCTGCGTACATTCACAATAATTAACATATCTAGTAGCAGTAGTTCGGTTGTTAGTCAGGTTGACCGAACTACTGAAACTTTCAGTTGCGATAGTTTCATCTTTGTTTTGTTTTTACTCGGTTAGTATTTTTTTAATGTTACCATACATATAATAAATCACCTACAAATATTCAGTATTATTTAAATAGGCTTTAACAAGAAAAAAATATATAATTTACGTAAAGGGGACACCCCCTTTACGTAAATTATATATTTTTTTCGTCCTTATCTATCTATCCTTATCTATCCTTTTCGTCCATACAACTGTGGCCAAAAGCTTTACCTCGAGCACCATTACATATTTTTGGAGAATAATTTTAGATTCATTAAAAAATATAATAGGATTTTTTTAAACAATGTGACGTTCTGCGTCAAGACCATTTGTACTACCCAAAATTATCGTTCAAAGATATAACTAACTGGCGATACAGTTGACAATAATTATTTTTTTAAATAATAACAAACAATTATGCTAAATAGGTTATGTATGAGAAGCTGTCAATATTATGATTATGCTGTCAATTTGACAGTGGCAAAGTATGTTATACGTAACGTAACGCTTTTTATAACTACATCGTTATTTTTTTTTTGCAATTTCTACTGGATTTCAAAAGATTTCGATTAATATAGTTACCCCCCCTCTCACTCTATCTTTTGTTATTAGAGTTGTGAGGGTGAACCGATAGGCAACGCCAATATAAATTAGTTAATATTCTAAATAGGCGGCTCAAACAAATATCAATGGGACTGTACTTTTAACAACAGAAACTATTTTTTTTAACCGACTTCTAAAAAAGGAGGAGGTTCTCAATTCGAATGTTTGTATGTTTTTTTTTATGTTTGTTCGCGCATAACTCCGTCGCTTGCAAACCGATTTGAAAAATTATTTTTTGTTAGAAAGGGTATAGTTCCCAAATGGTCCCATGAAAATTTTATCGAAATCGGACAAGCGGTTTTTGAAAAATCAACAAAAATGTAAAAATTTATCTACATTGTCCACATTAACGATTTTTTTGTTTACTTTTTTGTGGGGTAGGTAGGTACAACTAAAAAGTGAAAAATAAAAACTTTTTTCCAAAAAAAAAAACAACCGACTTCAAAAAAAACACTACAAAGTGATAAATAACTTTAATTTCGGAAGTCGGTGTCAAAAAACGAAAATGCGGAACCAACGACACCGACTTCCGAAATTAAAGTTATTTATCACTTTGTAGTGTTTTTTTTGAAGTCGGTTGTTTTTTTTTGTAATTTATGGCAGGGGGAAGAGATAAGAATTTTTTGTAGGTATAAACGCATAGGGGATGCGATGGGACTAAACCGAATTACTCCGTCTATTGGTGAAAACCGTATAAAAATCCGTTCGGTAGTTTTTGAGTTTATCGCATTCAGACAGGCAGATGCGGCGGAAAAATTTGCCTTTGTTTATATATGTTGTGACAAGTTGACAACACAACAACAACAAATTATACCTAAATTAAAGTTGCTGTTCGCGTCTGTCTGTGTGACTGCGTTGTTTTCTAAACTGCGTAACAAAATTGATGCGGTTTTCATCATCATTTAGAAAGTTTATTCCAGACGGTTTATAATACAAATATTAAACGTACCTACTTAAAATAAATAAATCTCGATGATTTGTCAAGTCGTAAAGACCGTGAGAAGCAGGGGCGGGTAGCTAGTTCGTGATAAACAAACATTTAGACAACATGCATTCATAGATTCAGTACTATTCCCGCAACATGTTTTGTTGCTGGAGACATAATGCTGGCGAAACTGCATACAGAATAGTGTTGTGTTAGCAACAGATTCCACAGCAATACAAAATCATGTTGCTGCAGCACTTTGTGGCACTTCTGTTGACTATGAAGGGTTAATGAAATAAATAAAGTTTTTATAGAAATCAATGTTATTCTAAATTTTGAACTATCCACAGGTGGCAGATGTACGATGCTGGTGCATGAATTGGCTGAAATATACAAACCAACTATTACTAGGAACAAAGAGAAACTTATGGACGTGATGAGAGGTTAATTTAATTGTTCAGAAAGGATCAATGTCCCATCAGGCATCCTCAATGAGGCCACCCAGCCTAAAGCTCCGAACCGGTTTCAACAAACGAGCCGCTGCTGGTCAGCTGTTCGTATGCCGCTTCGCTCAGTGGTTCCAAAAACCAAAAATTCGAAGACAGTTGACATCCACCAACCCACTCTGGGCCTAGGAGGCCTGTGTCTCAGCGGTAGGAACGTTGTAGGCTGATTTGGTTGTATGTTATGCGAGTCATACGAACACGGCTATGATTTCAGACGGGAACATTTTCTTGTTTTCATGATTTTCAAAGTTTAGAGTTTTTCATAGTCGGATTTCGGTTTTAGTTGCGGTTTAGTCGCCATTTTTCGTCAGTATTATTCGGTAACGAGGTAGTTAGGTATCAGCCAGAATACGGTAGTTTTTGAGTTTATCGCATTCAGACAGACAGATGCGGCGGAAAAATTTGCCTTTGTTTATATATGTTGTGACAAGTTGACAACAGAACAACAACAAATTATACCTAAATTAAAGTTGGTGTTCGCGTCTGTCTGTGTGACTGCGTTGTTTTCTAAACTGCGCAACAAAATTGATGCGGTTTTCATCATCATTTAGAAAAATTATTCCAGAAGGTTTATAATACGAATATTAAACTTAGATACCTACCTAAAATAAATAAATCTCGACGATTTGCCAAGTCGTAAAGACCGTGAGAAGCAGGGGCGGGTAGCTAGTTCGTGATAAACAAACATTTAGACAACATGCATTCATAGATTCAGTACTATTCCCGCAACATGTTTTGTTGCTGGAGACATAATGCTGGCGAAACTGCATACAGAATAGTGTTGTGTTAGCAACAGATTCCACAGCAATACAAAATCATGTTGCTGCAGCACTTTGTGGCACTTCTGTTGACTATGAAGGGTTAATGAAATAGATAATGTTTTTATAGAAATCAATGTTATTCTAAATTTTGATCTATCCACAGGTGGCAGATGTACGACGATGGTGCATGAATTGACTGAAATATACAAACCAACTATTACTAGGAACAAAGAGAAACTTATGGACGTGATGAAAGGTTAATTTAATTGTTCAGAAAGGATCGATGTCCCATCAGGCATCCTCAATGAGGCCACCCAGCCTAAAGCTCCGAACCGATTTCAACAAACGACCTGCTGCTGGTCAGCCGTTCGTATGCCGCTTCCCTCAGGAGTTCCAAAAACCAAAAATTCGAAGACAGGTGACATCCACCAACCCACTCTGGGCCTAGGAGGCCTGTGTCTCAGCGGTAGGAACGTTGTAGGCTGATTTGGTTGTATGTTATGCGAGTCATACGACCACGGCTAGGATTTCAGACGGGAACATTTTCTTGTTTTCATGATTTTCAAAGTTTAGATTTTTTCATAGTCGGATTTCGGTTTTAGTTGCGGTTTAGTCGCCATTTTTAACCGACTTTAAAAAAGGAGGTTCTGTATTCGACCCGTATGTATGTATGTATGTTTGTATGTCCGCGATTATCTCAAAAACTACTGAACCGATTTTGATAATTCTTTCATTAGTGTGATCTACATACTTTCAGGAAGGTTTTAGTGTCAAAAAACGAAAATGCGGAACCAAAGACACCGACTTCCGAAATTGAAGTTATTTTTCACTTTGTAGTGTTTTTTTTTTGAAGTCGGTTGTTTTTTTTTTTTGTAAAAAAGTTTTTCTTCAGTATTAAGTATTCGGTAACGAGGTAGTTAGGTATCAGCCAGAATAAAATCTAAACGAGACCTTTAAATCACTACGTAGGTACTTATCCTCATCACTATCGCACATCCGTGCCACATTTTCATAAATACCTAATTTATTTTCTGTGTTGGTTTAGAAAAAGCAGAGAACGTGAACAAGTCCGGGCTTGCAAAGCAAATGAAAGTTCTAAAAGGATTTTACACCGTAGAAATGGCGCCACCATCCTCGTCTGAAATTAAGGTAAGTACTTAATTAATTTTTTTAATCTCATCAACTAAAGCCGGCTCATGAATTCAATTTCAACGAAGGAGTTATGGTCAAACATAATATAATTGTCATGACAGAAGTTTGCAGAACACCATCACGCCTGTACATATTTATACGTACAGTTTGCGGTAGGGTTAGGTAGGAGAATAGTCCCCTAAGTCCCTAAGGTGTAGTAGGACTCTTCCTACCTCTTCCTGTCGTACACCCACCTTGTATGTAATAGAATAGACTAATAAATCCAGGCTCGGCTGTTACTGGGATATTTCATAACACTCGCCTAACCTGAGAAGCGAACCCAGGGCGTCACGCTCAGCAATAGTAGACCAACAAGGCAAGGTATTACAATGTACGTACAGCTCGATTCAAATTCTATGGCGGCTCTGAAGTGCGCTATTCGCTGCGCACAAAGAGAATTTGAATAGTCATTGGCTGCGCAGTACCTCACCCCTTCAGCCCTGCGGACAGTGTTGACAGGTGAATTTGTTACCGCGGGGCGACTCACCCCGTGTTCCGAATTTCCGATCCGCAGTATTAGAATCGGGCTGTACTTGTCTTAGGTAATTTATAACAAGTAGGTATAAATAGGATGTAGTAATACAATGTTGGGAAGCAGCCAACTCATTTTGGTACTTTCCATTCCAACATTAGTCTGTTTATGGGACGGCTGGCTCAGCTCTCACCAAAATACCAGCTTGCTACACTTGATTCTATGAAACGTAGAGCAAAATGGCGGATGCTGGTGGCCAAACTTGAAAACAATATTCCACGTGGGTACCACACACACCTAAGTATTTATATGTTGCTTGTATTCTCGAATATCTTAACAGCTTTTGTGAATGGGCCACAAGTATGCAATTCCTGCACGAGAAGAACATTGTTACCTCTGTTGTCCTGGTATCGAAGTGCGTCATATCTCCCAGGAAAGGAACAAAGGAACAATAACAGATCTACGTCATAACGACGTACGAATGGTAGTCAATGTCATGTAGTCATGTCCCGGCCGTAATCTACCGTCCATTACAATAAGGTTCTTATATTATGCCATTAGCACACAAACAACGTATGATATGTATTCTATACAGCTATACACATCGCGCGATGCACCATTTTTTTTTTGTTCAATCCGCCTCAGAACTGTTGGATTATATTTTTAAGCGACTTCTAAACAGTGGAAGCTTTCCATTCATCTCGGGTATCATGGGATAGAGAAATCCAATCCTCATGATCATCATCAGCCTACAGCAGTCCACTGCTGGACATAGGCCTCACCTAATACACGCCATTCAACTTAATTTTCGGCAACTCTCATCCACTTGCTACCAGCCATCCTGCGAAGATCGTCGCTCCACCATTTTTTTTTTTTTTTTTTTTTCGCTGGGTAATGCATTACCTACGCATTCCCGCTCGTGGGGGACGAGACGGGGTATGTGGGACTCCTGTCGGAATGACACCGACAGTATACCCACTAAAACTCAGCGGTGTTCCCGCATCGCCGTGATGGGAGGACCATGGGAAACCGGCTCAGCCTTTACTTCCACAACCCTCCCGGCGCATGCCCGCCTAGCAGGCGGGCCCCGCATGCCCCCCAGGCTGGGGGGCTACGGGAATGGCCGAGAACACCTGGCCATTCCCGGTGCGGGGGCGCCTGTGCAATACAGGCACAGGTGCCCCCGCACCTGTTGCCTGCTGGCCTCCATCTGGGAGGAGTCGGAGATGACTGTCAAACTGACGTCTTCTTCGACCCCTCCTCCGCCTTCGAAGCGGCGCCGCGTGAGGATCTTCCTCCCGCGCGCGCTCCGCCGCCTCCTTCTGGGACATGACGTGCTCGCAGAAGGAGGCGACTGCCGCCCAGGACCTCTCATCCCTCAGCATGGCGTTAACCAAACCGGGGAGTGACAGGTCCGGTCCGATCACCGCGATGAGACTGCGGCGCGGCCCAGACCACGACGGGCACACCTGGAGGATATGCTGCGCCGTGTCCTCCGCCGCGCCACAGTCGTGGCACGACGGCGTCTCCTCCCGTCCGATTCGGTGCAGGTACGATCCGAAACAACCGTGTCCCGACAGCACCTGCACCAGACGGAAGGAGAGGAATCCATGCGGCCGCTCGAGCCAATCTTGCAGGACTGGCCCAATCGCGTCGAGGGTTCGGCGGCCGAAGGCTGCGGTGGCGAGGATCGTCGCTCCACCTAGACTGAGGGGGTCCTACCTTACGTTTGCCAATTCGCAGTCTCCACTCAAGAATACTTGTAGACGTATTCTCCGAACGACGGACGAATTGAGCGTTAGGGTAACCCAACGGTCATCAGTTCTACGACTAATATGGCCGGCCCATTATTGCCACTTCAGCTTACTTGCAAATCTAATCCTACCCTGATCCAACCCCCAAAATTCATGTAGCCTGCTAAGGATTGGTGATGCAGATTTGAGGTGGTGTTTGTTTTCCAACCAACTTGTACGGGGATGGAGTCGCGGGTACTGTTTACTGTTGGACGGACCTACGGCTAGTAAAATATGGAAACAGATATTACTTAGGTAATAACTGGGCTGCATCATTGGTACTGCCGGAGTAGCCCCTAAGCAAATTAAGCAATTGCTTAGGGCATCACGTCTCGGGGGCCACCACAACCAGCACCGAAAAAATATTTGCTAGCACATGAATAGCAAGGCTGTTTGAAAACCCGCGCGATTTATCGACGGGTGATGACGTTGCGTTGACGTTGAAAAGGCTCGATGCATTATCAATCTTATACAAGGTGACTTGTAATTTGACGTATTACTCCCAGACGCAGACGTGATAGAGGGACCCATTTGCAACAATTAAGCACCCCATGAAGCCTAGGTAAAAATTCATGGTACTTATTCGAGAAAACTCAATATTTATGTATTTTTTAAACTTTTTTCACGTAGACTTTATGGTGTGCTTAACTGTTGCAAATGGGTCTTATTATCACGTTCTGGAAGGACCTATACGACAAATTACAAGTCATACTGTATATAGAGGCAGATATGCTAAAAACAGTGAACTTAAACACTATTGTCCGCGAAAGTAATGCCCGTAGCAGTAGCAAGTTTCATTACAATAAATAAAAAAATGTATGCTTCCGTACATTATTCTAAGGTACGTAATGATCATGGAGCACAACCAGACTCCATGGCCGATCTATCTTGTTGTAATGAATAAGTACGTTAATTTTTTTTTAGGCCGATACTAATTTACTAGTGGACAGGAGGGCTACAGGCGTTGATTGCTTAGGGCATCAAGTGGTCTTAATCCGGCACTGATCATTGGTCAAACGGGGCATCTGAACCTGAAGTCCTGCAGGTTCAATTCCCAGGTCGAGCGTGTTATTGGGGTTTTCCATTAGGAATTCATGCTCACTTAAATGTCTCACTGATGGTGGCGCGTGTGTTGGATCATTCGGTCCCCTACAAAATGGTTGAGCTGGATGGTGCTGATCCACGCGTCATGTTCGTGAACAGGCGCCGTCGGTTGAGACTGGTCATCTCCAACTGCCAAGGCTTATTTTTTAATCTTATATTTTGAATTGTTTCTTCATTTGTGTTTTTTTTTTTACATTGTCTCACATATAGCAGCAACAAGAATAGTAATGTACCCAGGATTTTGTAATATCTTGATTTAAAAGAGTGTCCATGGTGTTTCTTGCCCATTCTTCTCCATAGAGATCTACGTTTTGGACTGGGCAACTAGCTACAACTTTCTGACTAACTAACCGACTATTTAATTTTGACAATTCAAAAGTGCCTGCTTTTTGAGTTTGAGTTTGAATTTCTCTTAGCAGGCCGGAGTCATGGTATTTATTTATTTAATAAAACTTTATGCACAAGTAAAAACTGTACAAAGGCGGACTTAATGCCTTGGCCATTTTCTACCAGTCTACCTTTGGGTGATGCAGAGACAATACACAGTGGGTGCAATACCAAATAGTTAGTAGTTGGTTAGTAATGCTAAGCGATAGCCGTTTTGCGTGGATGTGACGCATGTTTCCCCCTACCTTTTTATTTTATTTTTTGAGTTTATGTTTTTTTTTGCGTCATTTTCACCGCAATTAAACGTATTTTCTTTCTTTCTTTCAATAACAGAAAAAAATAAGAAAATATTTATAACTAAGATATAAGAATAAATAATGGATATACATATCAATAGATCAATATTTGTGTCGGGATATGTCTATAGTTTTCAAAAGCAGAACTCTGAAAACAGTTAATAATTTCACCGTTTCGACAGTTAATCCCAAACCGGAATTAATTAATTTATTCTAGTTTATTATGTTTATCTACACTCATTTTAACAGGTTTACTTATGTATAAATCTGTTGTACTTTTACGAAATTGGGTTATTGGCGCAAACCAGTTAAGTAACTGGTTAAGTTAAGACTTTTGGAAGAACATCCCTCGAATGTCGGGTCCCTCCATCGTTATAGGTAGTGTGCAGCGGTGTTATTCTGTAAAAAGATCACCGTGATAACTTAGGTGAAGTAAGATTAAAGTGAGTTGTCGTTCCACCTGATGCTAGGGATTGACACTATTGACAGCTCACTTCACCTAAGTTTTCACGGTGAGATTTTTACAGAATAGCATCACAGTTGTTATATTTCAGGTAAATACGTGATAAGTACACACGACGACACATCAAGCATTTCTAGTTTTAGCTGACTTCGTATTATTATAGGCTTTTCGTAAAATGAGAAGTCAGCTTATTCTGGAAATGTATAGCTTGATGTGTCGTCGTGCGTAGGTACCTATAACTAGGTAAGTACCTAAATTAACTTTTGTCCGCAGCAACTTAAACATGACATGGCTTCGACTGGGAAATTCTTCAAAAACAAATGCTATCTTCACATAACGGTGAAGCAAGCCTGGCTTGGCTTCCTGGTCGGGTTGGAAATAGTCTTATGGTTCTTCCTCGGAGAAACTATTGGAAAGGGCCATATAGTTGGCTACGCAGTGTAGTAACTATCTAGATTATAACAATATTACCATTGAGGTTCAATAAAATAATGTTAAATAAATAGTGTTTTATTGCAGGCGAAATGCCCAAAATAACAGTAAAACTAAACTAGAGCAGCCACCGCGAACAAAATTATTGTGCAACCATGTTGTTATCCTAGACAGCACACTTTACGCATAGGTACACCGCGGTTGCGGGACACATATCTGCATGTGACTGTTCCTAAATTTACCCTAGGGTGTTACAAGGGGATTGAAGATTTTTATATAGAGCCTGGCATACGGTCTACTGTCTAGTTTCGAATGTGCGTGTGGACTGAGAGATCTTTTCGAAAAACTCTTAATTAATTAACTCTCAATTATTTCCTAAATCCTCTTATAATTTGGTTGGGATTGGAAGAGTTTTTCGAAAAGATCTCTCAGTCCACACGCACATTAGTTTCGATAGTACAGACGCCAGCACATCAATCTACCCGAAACTGTCAAATTTTCCCAATCAACTTTGAACCTAATGCGAATAACGATAAAGTTGAAAATCTATTAAAGAAATTTGACACATTGTAATAGCTTGATGTGCTGGCGTCTGTACATAGTAGACGTTAATATCTCTGAAACGTGACGGTTTACGTAGCGTTTTTGACATCCTAAAGTCAAACACCGCTGCTCGAAAAATTTAAATTGCTAGACTTGCCCTCACCGTAATAAAATTAATCACGCGAAATTTGTCCATACTGAGAAGAATAAGCTCACACATCATTTTAAAGCGTTTCATGTCACTGCGTCATTGTGTGTCGCAGGTGTAAAAACGAAACAGAAACGCGACTATCATTTGACGCGGTAGGTACTATGTGTATCAGAATGGCTGGTTGCCTGTGGCTTTGGTCTATGAGAGTTGATTAGAAAATTGCTACATAATTGCTTATATTTGCTACATTTAATAAATAATTGCTACATACTATATATATTTAGAAATAACATATTTTTTTTGTACAGCCATCCTGACGTTTGGTTGGCTGGTCGCCTCCTAGTTTAAAGCCAAGCATGCAGAGTTTCCCGAAATGTATTGCGTCAATAATTGCTACATATTTGCTTCATTTATCTAATTTAGTTGTATCTTCAAACATATGTTAAATAAAGGATGTAGCAATTATTTTAATTATCCCAAGTAAAGGTGCCTGATAAAACAACAAATGCAAATAGTTGCAGTGTGTCTTCAGTCAACGGTATTGCTACTTTAGGAGGCTATTATTGCTACTTTATGTTAAGAGTAGGTA
Organism: Amphipoea lucens; assembly: GCA_947508005.1. Classification (NCBI taxonomy): domain Eukaryota; kingdom Metazoa; phylum Arthropoda; class Insecta; order Lepidoptera; family Noctuidae; genus Amphipoea; species Amphipoea lucens. Next base: position 15,516,692 of record OX382359.1, read on the forward strand.
AGTGGAAGTGGTGGCAAGTGGAAGCACATTAAAAGGATATCGTAAATAAAAACGTCAGGTCGTTCATTAGATTCATTTTAATAATATTACAATTTACTTAAAAAATATTCAACTATTAATTTACTTAATTTCCATATTATTTGCTGGTAAATCTGACTTACTTGAAAAATACTTTTTGTATTGCCCTTGCATTCCAATCACAAAGTCATATTGGACAATATGTATAAAAGCATTGTGTGTATACTTACAGAGGCTGCCCAATGTCCCAGTAATGTGGATGCGGGAGGGGGTAGAAAGAACAAATGTGTTGTCGGTTGGAATAGGCATGTTAAGCAGGCTCACGCAGACGCCCGGCTTGCTTTTCATTTATGGAGTATGTCTCGTAAACCAACTTCTGGTTCTGTGTATGAGCATATGTACGACACGAGAAAAATCTTTAAATCAAAGTTAAGATGGTGTCAGAACAATCAAAATAAAATTAAAATGGACATCATAGCGGAAAATCATAAATCTAAAGATTTTTCAAGGTTTTGGAAAAATACGAATAAATTAAATCCGAGGCCGGGCGTCCCCGTGAGCGTGGCGGGGCAACATGAGCCTACTGCGGTAGCAAACTTGTTTGTGAAACATTTTAAAGCTGATTCTCCTCTTGGCCCCGCATCGCAGGTGGTCGATGCTGAGGATTGTCTGAAGGAGTTAAATGTCAGATTCTCAGCAAAAGATGTTTCTTCTGTTATTAAAAGTATGGTTAGGGGAAAGTCACCAGGGCATGACTACCTCAGTATCGAGCACCTGCGGCATGCGGGAGTTCACCTGCCTAGGGTACTGGCGATGTTATTCTCACTCTGTCTAAGCCACGCTCATCTGCCCAGTGACTTAATGAAAACTGTGGTTGTACCTATTGTGAAGGATAGGACTGGAGACACATCAGATCTCTCGAATTATAGGCCCATATCCCTTGCTACTGTCATTGCCAAGGTGCTGGACGGTTTGCTTGATAGGCATATGGCGACCCGCATCGAACTGCATGATGCGCAGTTTGGGTTCCGACCTGGTCTCTCTACAGAGATTGCCATACTGTCTCTCAAGCATACTGTCCAGTATTATACGTCTAGGAAAACGCCTGTTAATGCGTGTTTCCTAGACCTTTCCAAAGCGTTTGATCTGGTGTCGTACGAATTGCTGTGGCAGAAACTATTGAATGATACTTCAGTGGATAGAGAAGTTATAGCAATTCTACGGTTTTGGTATAATAATCAGACAAATTGTGTACGGTGGGCAGGTTCGTTATCGGATGTGTATAGGCTGGAGTGTGGGGTGAGGCAGGGCGGCCTGACCTCCCCTCGCCTCTTCAGCCTGTACATAAACCGGTTGATCGTCGAGCTCAGCAACACCTATCAGGGTTGTTATGTAGACGGAGTATGCGTCAACAATATTAGTTATGCTGATGATATGGTGTTGCTGAGCCCTTCGATTAACGCGATGATAGGCCTGCTTATGATATGCGAGAGGTACGCGGAGACCCATGGGCTCAGATACAATGTTAAGAAAAGTGAGGTACTAGTCTTCAAGGCAGGCACCAAAACTTACCCGATTGAACCGCAGTTGAAACTCTGCGGAAGTTCCTTGAAGCAAGTCACTTCTTTCAAGTATCTGGGCCACTGGGTTTCCGAAGATCAAAAAGACAACCTGGATATTGAGCGTGAGCGCAGGGCGTTGGCTGTCCGCTGCAATATGTTGGCTCGCAGATTTGCAAAATGCTCGACTGAAGTAAAGGCTACACTATTTACAGCGTACTGTCAGTCGTTCTATACATGCAGTCTGTGGGTCAACTACACGCAGAGGGCATACAGCGCCCTGCGCGTACAATACAATAATGCTTTCAGGGTGTTGATGGGGTTGCCGCGCTACTGCAGTGCTTCCGGCATGTTCGCGGAGGCGAGAATTGATGGCTTTCACGCCATCATACGCAAGCGCTGCGCTTCCCTTATGCGCAGGATACGCGCCAGCCCCAACAACATCCTGAAAACTATAGCTGATAGGTGGGACAGCCCCATACTGGGACATTGGATGCGCCTACATGCCACTGTGGCGCATTAATGAATAGTTTGTGTTGTTTTTCTAGTAGATGTAAGTATTAACACTAGTTTGTAAGTCGTGTGTATACATACTAACAAAGCACTGAACCACTGCTGCAAGGTTTCGGCTGAGCGTCACCTTGCAGCAGTGGTGTCATCTGTTTTCTGTTTTTTGGTTTTGTTTTTGTAAGTGTATTATTACTAACATAGTTTATAAGTATATTGTTACTAACACTATGAGTCTTGTTGCTCGAAATAAATTATTATTATTATTATTGCAAGAAAACCTTTTTTAGGGTTCCGTAGCCAAATGGCAAAAAACGGAACCCTTATGGATTCGTCATGTCTGTCTGTCTGTCTGTCCGTCCGTCCGTATGTCACAGCCACTTTTTTCCGAAACTATAAGAACTATACTGTTGAAACTTGGTAAGTAGATGTATTCTGTGAACCGCAGTAAGATTTTCACACAAAAATAGAAAAAAAAACAATAAATTTTGGGGTTCCCCATACTTACAACTGAAACTCCAAAAATTTTTTTTCATCAAACCTGTACGTGTGGGGTATCTATGGATAGGTCTTCAAAAATGATATTGAGGTTTCTAATATCATTTTTTTCTGAACTGAATAGTTTGCGCGAGAGACACTTCCAAAGTGGTAAAATGTGTGTCCCCCCCCCTCTAACTTCTAAAATAAGAGAATGATAAAATTAAAAAAATATATATAATGTACATTACCATGTAAACTTCCACCGAAAATTGGTTTGAACGAGATCTAGTAAGTAGTTTTTTTTTAATACGTCATAAATCGAAAACCGCAATTTACCTTTCACAAAGTTACAACGAACTACAAGAACTTTTATATTATGTTACTTGCTGCTACGGAACCCTTCATGGGCGAGTCCGACTCGCACTTGGCCGGTTTTTGCTCTTCGAGTGGCACAACGAACTTTCTTCCCCTCTTCATCGTCACAAACACCAAAACCACAGATTATATAATAGTTACCCAAAACATTAATTAAAAATTGGTTCTATAGGTAGGTACTTGTTCCTTATAATAACATAGATCTATTTAAATTGTCGAATAAAATTAAATAAGCCTAGACTGTGTGTGTTCCAATACGATATCTGCACTAGCAATGACTAAGAATAATTGTTATAATGATAATTATTGGATTATTGAGGGTAGGTACATATTTTTTTTTAACGCAAGAATCGCATTACTTACGCTGTTGCCAGAGCCTAAACGATTAAACCGATTCAACATAACTAAGTATTTGCCTTTATTGTTTTATCAGGCACTTTTCCTTGGGATAATTAAAATAATTGCTACATCCTTTATTTAACATATGTTTGAAGATACAACTAAATTAGATAAATGAAGCAAATATGTAGCAATTATTGACGCAATACATTTCGGGAAACTCTGCATGCTTGGCTTTAAACTAGGAGGCGACCAGCCAACCAAACGTCAGGATGGCTGTACAAAAAAAATATGTTATTTCTAAATATATATAGTATGTAGCAATTATTTATTAAATGTAGCAAATATAAGCAATTATGTAGCAATTTTCTAATCAACTCTCATAGACCAAATCCACAGGCAACCAGCCATTCTGATACACAGTAGGGCGATATATAACGATTAAAATCTTTGCCGCTATCATTGTCTTTCTGACAACCGTCACTGCGGCCGTTATGTGCGGTCACCGCTTTTATAGGAAAAGGGTCGCCGCACACTGGCCACACGCGACAGCCACAAACGCCGCCGCCGCCGCCGCCGCGCCGCCCCGCCACGAGAAGCTAACGAGCAGCAACGATTTAAAGCGTGTGGCGGCCACCGGCCGTCAACCGTGTGCGCCGAGTCCATATAAAATGTATAAAAACTACAGGAAATATGCCGTTTGGCGGCGTTTTGTGGTTGTGGCCGGTGGCCCGTGTGCGGAGACCCTAAGTCTAAAGTCCGGCCGCGCAAAATTTGCCAAAGATGTAAACAACAATGGCCGCTCGACTAAATCTCCGACCTAACTAGACCACTACGCCACTGATCCTGATATTCCCACGAAACTTATGCGGGTGAAACCGCAGGGCTAGTTATAAATAAAGACTAATAAGCAGGGCTAGTTATTAATAAAAATGTTTTGATTAATTATACGTACGTACCTACTTTTTATAGAGTTTTATAAGTAATTAGTTTAAAACTCAGGGTAAAACTGGGTTTATTGTGATTTGGTCACAAAATTCATGTGTAAATTGGTCACACTTTTTTATGGTACCTACCTAGCTAAAAATCTTGGAAAAGTACCTACAGTCTCAAAGAAAATTTTGTGGCTCTTTGTGAAATACATAAAATATAATTTTTAAGTAAAGACTTGAACTTTTATCATTCTGCTTGTTATACTACTACCAATTACTATCAAAACAAAGCTATGCAAGGAAACAAAGATATTGTGTGGACTGTGGTGATGTTTTTATTGTAGCCATTAAAAAATGTCACGCTTTGTTAATCATTGCCAATGAGTTTCCGGTATTTACTTATTTATACGGTATTTACTTGATTACGTTTTCATTATTACCTATGTACAGACGCCAGCACATCAAGCTACAACAATTTGTCAAATTTCTTTAATAGATTTTCAACTTTATTGCTAAAACATAAGGTTCAAAGTTGATTGGGAAAATTTGACAGTTTCGGGTAGCTTGATGTACTGGCGTCTGTACCTACATTATGCAATACCTATATAAAGTTGCCCGCGGCTTCACTCGCGTAGGTATCGGAAAATAACCCACGAGAACGGACTACCGGGATTAAAGTACCTAGACCCTATGTAAACAATGTACCTATTAATTCCACAATATATTGTTTTTTAGCTCTATTGGTTTACGCGGAGCAGGCCAGTAAAGCTCCCAGTCGGCATGATTTTTTCAGACATCTTCAACAATCATCGCCGTATTTCAGCCAATTAACACAAAACTTTAATGAATTTATAGATAGGTACACCTAAACCTTCAGGACATGAATCACTCCGTCCAGCACCCTAATTGCGTAACACACTATCAATCGCAATCTGAATCATACTTCATATGTATGTCCGAAAAGTTGTCTGCTCAACAACGTACATAAATAACGCAATGAATGTTGTTGAACTGTCAAAATGAAAGCGATTGCAGATTGCTACTGATAGTGTGTTACGCAATTAGGTACCCCCGCGGAATAGATAATTTATCTATTTCGTAGGTACCCCGCTGCCTGTATTGAAAACCGTATGAAATCCATTCGGTATATTTTGAGTTTATTGCGTTCAGACATACCTACAGTCAGACGCGGCGGTATGTACTTAGGTACCTACCTACTTAGTGTTGTAGTGCTGATAGTGGTCTATCACTGACCTCTATTGTGGTAATAATAGAGGTCAGTGTGGTCTATGGAAGTGGTACCAACCTTCCTAGTAAGTACAGTCGACCGCACGCGGCAGTGGTAACAAAACCAGGTCACAGTATAAATATGAACAGTAGGTATGGAAACTAGGCCTATTTGTTGAAATAAATACCTACGACTCATTGGAGCGTTAGGGTTGTCACTCTTAATGTCTGTAAAATTGATGTGTTTTATTGTAACGAAGTTATTAACGTGGTGTGCGGTTAGAAGTTGACTGATTATCTTTCCCTCCTTCTGGTCAAAACGTAAATCCAAGATGATGACTGCGAAAAAATTCAAAATTTTCGTCGTGAATATCTTTTTCATAGTTTTCGAGGGTGCTAAAGCCAATAGTGAAGTCAAAATGCGCGTCGCTCGACCGATGCCTAGTTTAACCCTGCACCTTACCGTTTCTACTCGAGAATGGGTGTAATAGTAATTAAAGAAAACAATATTTTTAAAAAATATCTTTATTCTTCGTAATTATGTTAAATCACATTTTTCGATACTTTAAACCGACTACTTGGGAAGTAGTGCTACAGTAAAAAGAAAATAATATTATGTGGCGACTTCATAAATGTATTAAACAAAAACAAAGTGGAAGAAAACAGGAATAAAAAAATGCTGCATGCGTAAACAGCAATTATAATGGAAGTATATCGTAAGAATCGAAATATCATAAAAAAAAACAATTTTAAAAATTTTGCGAGTAGATTACAACGTGTTATAAAACTGACAAAAAAGTCTCAGAATAATTACTTTATCCATACAGCTCAAAACAAATGTAGGGCTACTTGGAACGTTATTAGTAAAACAATGTGTAATGTGCCAAAAAGCGAAATCAATCAAATTAATATACTTAGATGGTAAACAATGTGGTGATGATCCGCAGACCATTGCGGACTTTTTTAATAATTTTTTTATAGACCAAATAAAACGCAATAAAAGTTGTACTAATAAAACAGAGACCACGGACCGTCCAACTTTTTGAAAATGCGTCGAGCGTATTGGATGAAATTTTTCGTTCTTGTTAAAACAAGAACGAAAAATTTACAGTGTTCTCTTTTGTTCTCTTTTAAAAAAGAGAACAAAAGAGAACACTGTAAAATTTACATGTAGCAGGCGAAAGTATTTTTCAGTAAATAATTTATAATTACGAATAATAGAGATATATTTTTTTAAATATTGTTTTCTTTAATTACTATTACACCCATTCTCGAATTGAAACGGTAAGGTGCAGGGTTAAACTAGGCATCGGTCGAGACTTACCAACTGAACTCCGACAAACTTTACTACGACAAGATTTTAATTCGACACTACGGAACTCCGACACGTCTTAATTTCGACAATACTTTAGTTCGAAATGCCTTAAGTCCGACACTGTACTCCGATAACGCGTTTCTTCGACATGACTTAACTACGAAACGATGCGACTTCGACGACGTGCTACTTCGACAACTATGGTAGTCCGACATGACTCAATTTCGACATACTCTACTCCGGCATGCTGTACTTCGACAATATCTTACTTCGACGTTATGTATCTGAGACACGATGCTACTTCGAAATTATTCTGCGACATTAGGGAACAACTAATCTTGTGTATGGTTGTTATACGTACTATCTGATATGAGTGCGGGGAAGAAGTGTCCGTTCTGTACATAGTACTATTAAGTATTCTGTGGCGGTATTATGGCGCCAACTACATACAACATACTATGTGTTAATAATAAAGGCCTATTCAAACCTAAGCGGTACTCGCTGCCGCTGTGGGTAGAAGTGCATACCGCGCGGGTTTCGTTCAGGTATTTAGTATCAAGTTCCGCGGCTAGAGCGGAATAGTTGGCGCCATAATACCGCCACAGAATACTTAATAGTACTATGTACAGAACGGACACTTCTTCCCCGCACTCATATCAGATAGTACGTATAACAACCATACACAAGATTAGTTGTTCCCTAATGTCGCAGAATAATTTCGAAGTAGCATCGTGTCTCAGATACATAACGTCGAAGTAAGATATTGTCGAAGTACAGCATGCCGGAGTAGAGTATGTCGAAATTGAGTCATGTCGGACTACCATAGTTGTCGAAGTAGCACGTCGTCGAAGTCGCATCGTTTCGTAGTTAAGTCATGTCGAAGAAACGCGTTATCGGAGTACAGTAGTGTCGGACTTAAGGCATTTCGAACTAAAGTATTGTCGAAATTAAGACGTGTCGGAGTTCCGTAGTGTCGAATTAAAATCTTGTCGTAGTAAAGTTTGTCGGAGTTCAGTTGGTAAGTCATCGGTCGAGCGACGCACATTTTGACTTCACTATCGGCTTTAGCACAATTAGCACCCTCGAAAACTATGAAAACGACACCCATAACAAATAAATGGAAAAATTTCACAGCCGCCATCTTGGATTTAGATTTTGACCTCACTATAGGCTTTAGCACCCTCGAAAACTATGAAAACGACAACCATGACAAATAAATGGAAAAATTTCACAGCCGCCATCTTGGATTTAGATTTTGACCTCACTATCGGCTTTAGCACCCTCGAAAACTATGAAAACGACACCCATGACAAATAAATGGAAAAATTTCACAGCCGCCATCTTGGATTTAGATTTTGACCTCACTATCGGCTTTAGCACCCTCGAAAACTATGAAAACGACACCCATGACAAATAAATGGATAAATTTCACAGCCGCCATCTTGGATTTAGATTTTGAGTTTTTGACCTCACTATAGGCTTTAGCACCCTCGAAAACTATGAAAACGACACCCATGACAAATAAATGGAAAAATTTCACAGCCGCCATCTTGGATTTAGATTTTGACCTCACTATCGGCTTTAGCACCCTCGAAAACTATGAAAACGACACCCATGACAAATAAATAGAAAAATTTCACAGCCGCCATCTTGGATTTAGATTTTGACCTCACTAACGATTTTGGCAACCTCTTTTAACTACCTACGACACCTATGACGAAAAAAATGTTAGCAGCCGCCATCTTTGATTTACAAATAAATTCACGTCGGTGCATGATCGCACGAGCCATTATTCGATATCGATTATAACAATAAATCATTCTTACCTTTCAAGATCAGCAGGGAATTTAAAAAAGGAAAGCTCCGGTTTTGAAGAAGTCGAGATCAAACAGTTTTTATTAAAAAGATGGACGATCCGTGGCGCAAGGAATAAATTAAATACACGATTATTCGTTCCAACACGGCACCCGTGACTGAGAGTACCCCGACCATCGCTTAGGAGTACCGTAGATGCGCGCGCCTGTGTGAGTGTGCCGTTGCGACCGTTTGTACGTAGTTTCCGTACTGTTCGTATCTGTCTACTGTGACCAGGTCCAGTACCTACATATAAGCTGGCTTAGTATTCTATTGAAACTCCACACTAGATACCTACGCTAGGGGTCATGACATCATGTCACACACATAGAATAAACAGAAATGCGAGCTAGTGGGCTTTCTGGGCTGCCGACATTCTTTTAACCTTCTATCATGATGGTTTTTATTAGGTACTAAATTATTATCTATTACTTATTCGTAGGTAGATATAAATAAACGAAATCAAATAATTTAGTTTCTTCAAAACTAAAATAGGATATAAACCTAGTACCTACTTACATAGGTATATTATTGTCACATAAACCTTCAAAGGTTTTTAGACAGGTGTATGCTTGTCAATTACCTACCTAGTTAGTGTAACTTAATGTATTGAAAAATAATAATAAAAAAAAACTAATAGGTACCTACCAATTAAATAAACTCTTAAAAGGAGAAGTACCTACTCAATCTTATCACTCTGATAAGTTATCAGTCACTCAGACGAATCCGATCCAATTGGTCTGGATGCATACCTACGCATCACGAAACCATCTGATTGTTTAGTTTCAACAAAGATTTGCTTCTATAGGTAGGTACCTACTTAGGTAGTATAGTTTTCATACTAGTCGTTTATACACACAAAAAACAGCCAAACACGATAGGTACCTACCTACGGATTTTTTTGGTCAGACCAGACAGACGATTGACCATTGGCAGGCAAATCGCTTTGGTTAGAAAGACTTGGCCTAGTTAGCTACATTTCGCCTTTCACAAAATATAATAAACAAGTTCCGATAGACCCGAAGCAGCAAGCTTAAGAAAGTGAGCTGGCCCAGCCAACTACAAAGCCAAAAACCCAACAATATCGACCTATGGGTAGGTATGGAAGTTATGCTGAACGATAGCAACAGGCTCTTCGAAGCGGATGATATTCCCACTGTCCCCAGATTTGGGTTTCATTCGCTGAAACAGAAGGCTGAATTGTAGGTACCTAGTTTCATGCCGCTGTTTTCGTGGTCAGGTAGTCAGGTTTATTTGTGTTAGACCTAAGTATGTATCTTCTATTGTAAACTGAAGGAATATTCAATAGACCCTACGTAATAGGGGTAAGTAATCAAGAACTAAGATTTTTAATTAGGTACTTTCCAACTGATTCAAGAAAACACGAATATTTACCTGGTAACTGTGTACCTACCTACATATAGGTTCTCTCTAGGTGCTTATGTATTAATTATTGTCCGTTTTGTATTTACTGCATTAGCCAATCAGTGAATCAGTAGGTAAAATACCTAAACAAACGCTACGTACGTTCGTACACAGCTTACTATAAGAATATCAGCGGTATAAGTTGGTCACGTAAACAGTTTCGACAGTGCTATCGTGCTGTATTCATATATTTAACTATCTAGATTTATTTTGTAATGTTTTAATCTGAATAGATTGGTTTTTTTTCAAGTGATCGTAAGTAAGCTTTTAAAAGCTACTAACTTTCCGTTGTCAATTGTCATACAAAGAAAAATTAAAAAGTTATTTTTGACAAACTGTACGTCATTCGTTCAAAATGGCGGTGAAGGTGCAATGCGGTGAATTTTTCCTGTATGGTTTCCGCGGAAACGAAAAATATGGAATTATAATTTAAATGCAATCAAATCCAATAAAAAAAATGACAGTGAGTGTGTATTGGTAGTACGCGTATTGTATAGTAAATTATCTTCATCCTTACGAGTTCTACGATATTGTTTTATTCATTTTTATAACGTGATGTTGCGGCGAGTTAACTTTTACTCAATATGTTTCGCATTTGGTCTCAGTGTTCTTCTAATTCTTGCTGGAAGTCGATATACAGATAACACATATTATCGTCCGTCCATTGAAAGCCGGAGAAATGTTAGAAACTTTTTAAAAGTTGAATATGGAGAGGAAACCTATACGCAACATTTAACCACCGTCCCCTATGATGGTTCTCCAGATATCAAGAAGTTATTGGAAAAAACACGATCAAAGATCAAATATCAACTCTCTAAATACAACTTTTCTGAAACTGGTGCTCATGTATTGGAAGATTTCGTTATGGAATCAGGGGGGCGGCCCCTACAAAGTTTAATTATATCAACATGGAGATCAGGAACCACATTTCTTGGAGAAGTATTAAATACAATCCCAGGTACTTATTATCATTATGAACCACTACTTAAGTATGGAATTATACAAATAAGGGGGCCACCAGAATCTGATCAAGCCTTGAGCACCATCAAGACTATGTTGAAATGTAATTATGAAGGCTTAGAAGATTACTTTAAGTATGGAAGTAAGCATTTGTACCAGTTTAGCCATAACACCAGACTTTGGGACCATTGTAAATATAAGAAAGAACTGTGTTATGATGCTGAGTTCACATCACGGTTATGTAAGCTCTTTCCTTTCCAAACCATGAAGCTTGTACGTCTAAGATTGCGGCTCATCCAGGAAATACTGGATGACAAAGAGTGAGTTTAGTGCGATTCATATAAGTATGTGCTTATAATAATAGCATTCAATATAAATTTCTGTTACAGCAATTTATTATTAATCATAATCTCTCATTTTATTATTATTATTTGTAGATGTTAATAATTATTATGGTGAACATAAAATTCATGTTTGTTTTAAATTAAAACTGCAAGGAAATTGATAAATATGAAAAGCTCGATTTATTTACTAATATTAATATTCAATTAAATTAGAAGGGTTTATAATATGTAATGTTTTTTAACAAGAATTTAATTTTGATAGATTTTCAACATAAAATTATTAACTACTTAACTGTTTTATATTTAAGGCTAAATGTGAAAGTGATACTATTGATCCGCGACCCTCGCGGTGTGATGCAGTCCAGACAGCACCGAGACTTCTGCCAGCCTGCTCCGGATTGCTGGGAGCCATCGCTTGTATGTGCAGACATGATCAGTGACTATGTGGCAGCAGGCCGAATACAGCAGCAATATCCTGATAGACTTATGTAAGTGATTTTTATAATTATACCTTACTAGCTGGGCCCTGCGGTTTCACCTGCATAAGTGTTGATTCCATGGGAATATCGGGATAAAAAGTCTAAAGCCTATATGTTAATCCAGGGTGACAGCTACCTCCATACAAAATTTTATCAAAATTGGTCGAGCCGTTTGAGCGTGAAGAAATAACAAACATAAACACACACTCGCGAACTTTCGCCTTTATAATATTAGTGTGATTTTTGGCTGGCTAAAATATAACTGCTGCATGGGTCGATCGACGGTTAAGCAATGCTTGCTTAGGCTGGCCCGTGGATGGGTGACCATCCATTATGATATTGAGCCCCTCTGTACTTCGGAAAGCATGTTAAACCATTTGTACCAGCTGTCATTCATAGATCTTTGCCTGAATGTCTGATAACCAGTCTTACAAAGAATTATCATGTTACCCAGTAACTATGTTTTAGAGGCAGTTGCTGAATGTAAAATACTGGTATTCAGCTGCATCCGGTTAGACTGGAAGCCGATAGTGTGAAGCAAAAGTCTTTTAATCTGTCAAGCGCCGCTAATGAGACACAATTGATTTTCTATTGTTTCGTCGCCGGTCGGCGAACCGCGACGCTTGACCGGTTAAATTAATTTATACCATGCTTGTTATATGACTTATTTCACAGAAACTATATGACCATATAGATTCTGAGAAATAATTTTTCTTGGAAAATGTTCCTATAACTTTTTTCAGAATAAATAAGTATACTATGCAGTTATGCACATATTATTTTACTTATCTATATACAGGGTGTCCCTGGAAGTATGGATCAAATTGAATAGGGGCGTGGGCAAGGTCATTTCCAAACTTTTTAACCCTGAGAATATCAGTGAATTTTTTTTAAGGTTCAAAAGTTATGACCAATTTTTAGTCACTTTGCATAGTGCTCAAAGAAAATAATCATAAAAAATTATATTAGGGCTATCTAAAAAAATAAATTGATAGCCCTGATAGTTTTTTCTAAAGATTTCTTTAAAACGATTCGATTTCTCTTCTTTTTTTTTTAGTTTTTTTTTTTTTGCTAAAACGTTTGGGAATGACCTTGCCCACGCCCCTATTCAATTTGATCCATACTTCCAGGGACAACCTGTATATAGATAAGTAAAATAATATGTGCATAACTGCATAGTATACTTATTTATTCTGAAAAAAGTTATAATAACATTTTCCAAGAAAAATTATTTCTCAGAATCTATATAGTCATATAGTTTCTGTGAAATAAGTCATATAACAAGCATGGTATAAATTAATTTAACCGGTCAAGCGTTGTATATAAAATTCAACAAACTGACTGAGATATCAACGCACAGCCTAAACCTCTGGTCCTAGGGACATGAATTTTTGAGGATGTGTTCTTTGTGAAGAGTAGGTATCCAATAAGAAGGGGTTTTTAGAAATTCAACCTTTAAGAGGATGAAAAGGGGGGTCTTTGAGTCAAGTTACATACACATCCCAAACGATTTTTCAAAATTCCACCCCTGTGGGGATGAAAAGCGGGGATACAGTTTATTTAAAAAATCTGATTTCTTTGATCTGTAATCTTAAAAATTGACCCGAATACTTATTTATCTAAATAAATGATAAGGATCATACATACATTTTCGAAATTTTTACAGGAAAGTACGAATTTCACGCGGACGAAGTCGCGGGCAGAAGCTAGTCTTACTATCACACTAATCACGTCACATCACACTTCACATCACACTATCACACTAATCACACTTCACACTAATCACACTAATATTATAAAGGCGAAAGTTTGTGAGTGTGTGTGTGTGTGTTTATATGTTTGTTACTTCTTCACGCTCAAACGGCTGGACCAATTTTGATAAAATTTTGTATGGAGGTAGCTGACACCCTGGATTAACATATAGGCTACTTTTTATCCCGATATTCCCACGGGATCGACATTCACGCGGGTCAAACCGCGGGGCGCAGCTAGTAATATATAAAGGCGAAAGCTTTTGAGGATGGATGTTACTCTTTCACGCAAAAACTACTGAAAGGATTTGGATGAAATTTGGCATACAGATAGTTTATAACCAGGATTAACACAAGATACTTTTTATCCCGATATTCCCACGGGATCAAAACTTATGCGGGTAAAACCGCGGGGCACTGCTAGTCGACAAAATTTATCTGCATTGGTAGAATAGTTTAATAAAATTGATTTTCTAATGTGGAACTAAGTATAGAATTAGTTCCACATTATTTACTAATTTTCCACATTAAGAATGTTATCAGTAAGCAGCAAGACATGGCGGATATAATGAGGAAAAATTTATTTGAATTTTTTGTTAATTTGTTTCTTTACATTATAATCTATAGGAAGAAAGTAATAACAAAAATATATTTGAGACATTAATTTTGTTGCTTTAATATATGTATACAGTGCCTTGTAAAAAAAAATTGGACATAAATTATTGAAGGAAATTCAACATGATTCACACATCATATCATCCTTTTATTTATATTTTAATATGACCTTAGTTCCACATTGAATTAAGGTCATAATAACTGATAGAGGTTACACCTCCACCACTCGTGTTGTATATTACATGGACATACAAATACAGTACATATTGCATCTTCAGAGTGAATTTAAACAAAACCAATAGCCGTTTAAATTATTCAAGGACTTTTAGATAGAGATTCCGATTCAAAATTGAGTGATTGAAGATGATGAATGGGTTGCCTTCTAAATGTCTATCCCATGCAGATGATCATGATCAAGGTTCACTAGCTACATCTAGTATTTGTTTTAGGAGTTCAATATATATTTTTATTTCTATAAAAGCTAAGTTATGATGTGGCTAATTTATCTTGATGTTTCCAGGGTGTTGCGGTACGAAGAGTTAGCACTGAAGCCTAATATTACTACTCATCGAATTCTAAAGTTCCTAAGGCTTAGTGCCACGCAATCGATTGATGAGTTCCTGCAGTCGCATACGAATGTGGAGGTGGGTGGCGTGAGTTCCACCTTCAGAGTCTCCCGAGAAGTGCCTTTCAGATGGAAGAATGCACTGGAATTCGATTATGTAGATGAGATACAGGTATGTTATAATTACAGTGGTATTACTACTCCAGTATCTTGCCCTACATATTTCTGAAAATGAATAATTATGGGTGTTATCAGGAAGATCACAACAATTCACAAAAAACAGATGTGCCATAATCGTGCCCATCCGGCACGATTATGAGCAAATTTCGGCGCTTTATTACGTATCTTTCTAATGTACATTTGCATAAAATTACTTTGTTGAAATTTTTTCAAAGGTTTTTTATAAAACATAAATTACTTTTTACAGTCAAAAAATGTCTTCCAATGAAAAACTAAAGCAAGTTCATGAAGCCATGGACGTCGTCTACAGCTGGAAAAGATCAGTTCTAAATTTAAAAAATATACATGTTGAAAACTTACTATTTGCCAATTGAAAAAAATGTTACCATATGTGTATCACTTTAGCTATGGTAAAATTTTTTTGTATGACTAAACTTTATTCAAGGGCGGCTCAACTGGCTAAGCGCAGTATTGCGTGGTATCACATGAGTGTTTTAATACCTAATTATGTACAGTTGCATACAAGACTTTATCTACACACATAATATGAATCTTCTATAAAAGGTTCTGAAACCATAGGGTGTTGTACAGTGTTGTAAGAACTCATGGAAAGTTTAATTGCTGGGTATCTAATACAAACTATGTATAGGTAATAATAGAATTATTTATTGCTGCATTAGAAATATCTGGTGGTGGGTTATCAAAGCTTGTATCACTCATTTTTGTAAACAAAGTAATAAATTTTTGCAATAACAAAAATGGCGGGATACGACGTGAATTCGAATAACCTATAAGTTTTTTTTTTATTACGGCGCTGTGGTAGTGAAACGCGCGTGCATGACAATGCTCTTTTTTTGAAAAGGAGTTGCATAATGAAATTTAGTACAGCATTATAACACTCGTTTGGATGATATTATGGTTACTATGACACTGGTTAAGCTAACTGTTTCAGAAACTTTTATAGAGGATTTTAGCATGGGTATAGATAAAGCAAATTACCGTATCGCAACTAAATCTACGATTTTTAACGTCAAGTATTCCTGCCACATCGCGGAAACTTTCTTCCAACTACACATATCGCCGGAAGGGTTATTTAAACTCTTTTTCAACTGGCATAAGGTTGATATTTGTTTGTCAGTGAAAACCGCGCTGCGCTTCGCCAGATCTGCTTCGGCCCTTAACACTTTCTGTTTGTGGATATAATAGAAAGTAGTTTTGTGTGTAAGTAGATAGAAAACTTTATATCTATACACTGGTATAGTTGTCATGGCACTATGGCCATAGCCTCTATGGGCTATACACGATTCTGGACTGTTCTGTGGGTGTATGTTCTACTGTTGTATTGTAATGTAGATGTAGATCTTAGTAAGTTTTTAATTGTTAAACATTTTAAGGTCTTCAAACTTAATGCTAACATATGATTCCGTTCCTCTTCAATTCTAAACTCTTCGTATTTTAGATAAACGAAGACGTGCTTCTTAAGGATGAAGTCTCCTCTCTGTTCCATACCCTGCAAAATATTATTTGATTGTAGAAATAGGTGTCATTTTTAAGAGAACAATGCGCCCCCAACTATCGTCCCGTCAACCGAACCTGCGGTAAAACGATAGGAAAATATGGATCTGCTAGTTTCAGTTAATCAACCGTTCGTTTACATGTCAATCATAATTCATAAAAAGTTTTATTTTGCAATCGTTTTCAATTTGCAATTACATTTTAACTGCATACTTAAAAATTCTTATGATCGTACGCCGAATGAAAATTATGGAAGAAGTAAGCAACTGTTGCTGAGTTGAGTAGGTATATAGAATCACGCTGCTTGCTTCAAATAATGATTTTGATTCCTCGCTAAACTATGAGAATCTACAAAAAACTAAAAGAGGCACTTTTAATTTTCTCCAAAATCGAGTTTATGGTTCCTTTGTTCACTCGGTTCATAGTTTTCACCGTCAATAATCGGAAAATTCACTTTGTTTTGTATGATAGGCGACTGACTACGGAATTCTAATAAAAGCTTTTTTTTAATGGCCTTTCGCAAGTCAATTTAGGAGGTTGTCGGCTGCTTAACCAGACTTGCTTGTGGGTGCCTCAATAAATTAAGTGGCGGTGTATGAAAAAAAGGCGAAATATTTAAAACGAGACAGGCCTTCTACACGTTCGTCAATCAAGCTGACAAACCATGATTATTTCTTCTTAGTCTTATTTTCAGTGAGGTCGTTATTTAACACTACATTAGCGAAACAAAGACTGAGTAGGTCAAATGTGTCTGATATTTTAAGGTTTTACCGTAACTTGTTTGGAGGTAATAAATTAACATAGTATATCTCTCGTTTCAATGTAGTAATCTAGTCCACACTCATTTTCAAGTCTGGCTATCGGACCACCATTGACGGTAACAAGTTTTCTCATGGCCAGTTATCTAATACCGTCATTCTCATAGTGATATTCTCAAAATGCACTTTTCTCAAAATATGATCGCTATGCTTCCCTGGTAGCAGACCTAGCATTTTCCGACCAAGGTTGTTGAACACACACTGCCAGGCAATTTATTGTTAATGATCGTGTCGAAGGTCTTGGATGTGATGTGATATTTATTAGGAGGATCCTGTCAAATATATTATTTTGTTAATTGCTCTTCTGGTTTCTATTCTGCCGGATTTATTGTGATTTCATCGCTAAAGTGTGTGCAGTGTGCGGAAGCATGACGTTAAATATTATAGTCAGTCTAACGAAGCAAAAATACCTAAGAAAAGTAAATAAAGAACCAGATGTTATGATCCCAAGACGTTTACACGACCGAAACCATACTGCACGCGCTGTGAGGTAAACGACCTCAGGGTGAGATGAAATTTTTAGTAACCAATCAACAATTATGTTTCAGATAGCGTGCAAAGAAGCAATGCTTTTGTGGGGTTACAAGATGGCGCACAACGAGACCCACATGAAAAGCAAAGATTTTAACCCCATAGAGGATTATACAATCTCACAGTGAACATACCAAACTTCTAACTACTACATTCACTATAATGGAACATTTCACTTCGACTTTTTACATAATATACACATGAGGAGTAAATAGATTCATATCTAGTAAGTATATTTTCGTTTATATACAACTTCCTTTTTCCATTTAGTATTGGAAAAGACTTGATGGGTTATGTATGAGGCTTTATGCCGTCGGTGTCTGCGCGCAGCCGCGCACTAAATGTTTTCAACGATCCGTTTCAGTGTAACTGTGCACGGCCCGGGCTAGCTCCAATATTGTATCTGCTATGATCACTGGGCGACTTGACTGCTCCCACATCAGAATTATTTACTTACCTGATAAAATAATTGCATTTATGAGTCCTACAAATAAATGGTAGGATCTTCTCTGGTTGTGAGTTGCGCTGTGTCGAAGCCACCAAAAGTATATGTACTCCTATTTTCCCTTGTACAGACGCCAGCACATCAAGCTACGCGAAACTGTCAAATTTTCCCAATCAACTTTGAACCTTATGCTTCAGCGATAAAGTTGAAAATCTACTAAAGAAATTTGACAGATTGTAGTAGCTTGATGTGCTGGCGTCTGCACATCATTCTCCTGCCCTTATCCCAATTTATTTGGGGTCGACGCAACATGTCTTTTTCTTCCATACTTCTGTATGAGTCGTCATCTCGGTAGTCACTTCCTATTTTCCTTTGTACGTTAATAGAAAAACTAAAATCGTTTTTTTTTTTTTTCGTTTTCAGAAAGTGTTCCATTACTTATGCTCCAGAAAAAAGAATTGGCTGTTTCCTAATATTTAGAGTGGCGTTGCTATTGCAAGACTTAAGGTATTTATTTGAGGCCTAGATATTGGCTTTTCTCATCATTTCAATAAGCCCGAAAGCTAAATTGTATTATAAAGAATGTGATTAATAGGTTTAAATTATTTTATCATTTTTCCAGTGTTAAAAAATTGTAGATGAATTACACTGTCTGTAATCGGGGTTATGCGTGAAAAACCCTTAACGACGCCAACGCATCTAAACAATATGCACGATCTAACAAAGTAAATTCGAGCAAGATTTATTGCTAAAACTTTGTAATGACAAGAAGAATGTCAATGAAATATATATAAATAAATAAATAATGTCTTTCGGTTTTGTTAAGGGTCTTTTTCACACGTAACGTTACATTAGGTGACGCTGACGGCACGACAGTAAACTATACCACGTATCTACTTACTATGGTGTGTTCTATGAATGGCCACAAATTTAAAATGTTCTTATTTTTATTAGTTAAAGCATCGTATTTATTCATTTAAATTTTTCATGTCGAATCTTGGGCAGAATGTATGGCTCAACACTAATTCTTCACGACCTTATTTCTATACTTACCTGCATTCTAGCAAATAAATAATTTGCTTTGATTTGACAAAGGATTAAACAACATTCAATTATTGTTTACACATAGGATTTTTGTTTATGATTTCATAATTTTACACACATCATATCCTGTGCGCGAAGTTAAGTGGCTGACCAATTAAATTAAACGTAAAATAATCTTTGTTTAGGCCCGTTGGCATCACTAAATTAAATGCTTTTATCTAAATTACAGCCCCATGACTAAGTCATATTTAAATGCTGACAATAATAATGTAGGTGTCTATGGTACAAGGACAATTTATACGTACATTTATAAAATTAAATGTTTTTATTTACGCTATAATAAAACAACCAATATTTGCACAAATAAAGACTCAGCGTGTGTGTGAAGATGCTGTTTATGATTCTGGCTTCTAGGAGCATAAAAAACCTGTTTCTTTATCGTTTTATAGAGTTACTAGCTGCGCCCCGCGGTTACACCCGCATAGGTTTAATTCCGTAGGAATATCGGGATAAAAAGTATCCTATGTGTTAATCCTGGTTATAAACTATCTGTGTGCCAAATTTCATCCAAATCCGTTCAGCCGTTTGTGCGTGAAGAAGTAACAAACATACAAACACACTCACAAGCTTTCTCCTTTTACAATATTAGTGTGATGCTTAGCAGAAAGCTGTGTAAAGACTTTATAAACGCTATGTGAAATAAATAAATGTGTTTAAAGTATGAAAGATACAGGTATGTTTAAGATTTAACATTGACATTTATTATCAACTAGCTGAACCGACAAGCGTTGTCCCGTACAACTTCAATAATTCATACAAACATCCTATAGAAAACACCATTTTCAGTTTTCCAGAATTTACAAATTTTCCAGGAATTTTTCCAAGTTTTCTTTCCCTAAAAACCTTACTCGGACAATAACGAACATTTAAAAAAAAAATTAACCAGATCTGTCCAGCCGTTCTCAAGTGATGCGCTTACCAACGAATAGGATTTCCATCTTTATTTATACATATAGATCATAAACAATAAAATAATGTAACCTACATTTTGTGTCCCAAATAGATTTTGAACGTTGTATTTTGCCAGTGCTACGGCTTTTAAAACATGTTGAATAAATATTTTGTTTTAAACATTTCCTATACTTATTTGAAGCACAATAAAAAAAAACGGCTCTGGCAATTTTTTTGTCCCTGCCAGTATTAAGGTGGAACTAGTCGTAGTGGTAGCAGTCGCGAGCTCGAACTCACTGGTGGCCATAGCCAAAAGGCACGCTGTCTCACCTAGCGTCATGTCCGACAGAGATAGTATCAGTGATGAGCAGTTAGACGCTAGTTTACAGGCACAACATAATATAGTTCGCACGCACACAAACACCGTTCCGAACTAAAACGCGCGTAAAAAAATACGAAAAGTCCTTTGGAAAATCGACTTTTATGAAAAAAACCACTGCAAGAAGCAGTTAAAAATAAAGTTCGTTGAACACTTCGATAATTGAGCTTTGTCGGCACCGACTTTGTTTTGAAGATTTTACACTTCTTTTATTACTTACTAGCTTCTGCCCGAGACTTCGTCCGCGTGAAATGTCCTGTTTTATTATAAATTATAATCAAGTAGGTATACTTATAATTAAAATAATAAAAAAAAAGAAAAAGGCTCATTAGGCATAAAAAAAATTCGTCTGCATCGCTGTCAATGGGATAAGTGCCCAAAAGGCTCGCAGCATTACCACGTTGATGGCAATGCTGGTTCTTTGGGCTAAAAATAGACCAGCCCTCTGGTCACGTGAAGGAATGAAATGAACTTTGTATGTACAATGTCAAACAGTGGAGTAATACCCTCCCGAGTATGGAAAAAATATCAACTAGTGGCACCTTAAGAGGTAAGTCCGTAAAACCATAAAGAAACATGTAGGTATGTTTTTAATCATTTGTGCTCCGCGAAGCCAGAATCATAGACAGCATTTTCATACGTTGTGCCTTTCTGCTAGGCATATAAAAGCCTGTTTAGTGGCGGTCCTAGAACGCGCCATAGAATAATTTAATGTCGTATCGTTAGCGTAATTATTATTAGTTGTACTCTCGTTATATAAGTTAAACATCGAATTGCATCTTCGTGAATAGCATGCAATATATGATATTATTAATTTATTTATTTACGTAAGACCGATGCTAGTTGATTTTCTTACTGTTTATTTATATTTAAGACTGACCATGTTTCTATCGATCCTAATCTTCCATACATTTTACACGACTAAAGTTTGCGCTTTAACATTATATTCCAATGGGAAAAAAGTACTTGGTAGTTATAATTAGTGAACTCTGGTTGTGTATAGCACTGCGGGTGTGTCATTATATCAAAATGTAAAAGATGGACCATAATGATGTAGGGGTCAAAATTGCTTGAACCAGCTCAATATTCTAGTCGTTGATGAATAAGGTTATGTCCAAGCAATTTTACTTCTCATTCTTTTCGCGTTTAATTATTAAGCTTAGGCAACTTCGCACTCACGGAATTGACCGATTGTTAATGCTTCCATTATAGACACGTATAGTTTAGAGATGCATTATTTTTTACTAAGTATTAACGTGTAAGGGTTCAAACAGTGCTCTTCTATTTAGTCGTAGTCGAAAGCCCTCTTAGTTTTAGCACAGTCTACCTACATGTAACTACATTCAGTAAATCAACACAGATTTTTTCGCAGAGCAATCCAGGGGTTTTACTTTTTATATTATTTTTATAGGGAAAACAAACAGTAGTACCTATGTATACTTAAAATATACAGAGTGTCTTAAACATATGACTTAACAAATATGTTGTTGTTGGATTGTGGGGTTCATAGGCGCATATAAAAGAATACGCATAACTTTTGTGGGGGTTAGTGCCGAAAAGGGGTAATAATCAAAATAAAATAAAAATAGGTACCGTGATTTGTATAAGAAAGAATATATATCGTCATGATGCCTCTCATTCACATAGATTGGGTGCTCTCTTATGCCAAATATGAATATAATTATCAAAATTGCAATAAGGCTATTTAATGTAGCTAATAATTATCTTTAACTCTTCTTCGTGTCGCTGGCACGACAATTATTGAAATTTTGTTTGCCCAATACTTCGCCAGTTCCACGGCGTTATCGGTGGCAGCGCAGAGGTCACTTTGGCTGCAAATTATTTTAATGCAGAGTTGCACCTAGCTCATGTGATGATCCTGTAGGTACATTTGGTCACTGCAAGTTGTGTAGGTGCACTGTGGTATTAGTAGGGCTGCTATCAATATTCATACAACAATATTCTCTTTGTGTTTGGTTTATACTTTATCATTTTGAGAATAAATAATATTGAGAGTAGACTCGTCCATTACCAATTGTAACTGAAATACCTAATACTCGGTAAGACATGACCCCTTTAAGTTAAAACAGTGTAATCAAGAAAATGACAAACTTCGTAATTTATACTGAATCTTCATTTCATGAATCTTAATTTAAATTGTATATCAAATAATGGTTACATAATAATATTAGGCACTAAATAAAACTAATAATTAGTTGTATGAGTAGCGAAGAGATGGAGGATCCGAGGCTTTCAGTCAGTAAGCCTATTGTGATACAGATAAGTACTAGAGTTGGTGGTGTTGTTCAATAAAGGTTCGCGCACATTATGTCGGGCCGCAGCGGGGTGGGGCGGGCCGCATCGCACGCAACCAAGGAATATACGGTCGCTGCGCCCCGTCATAGTGTGCGATAGTTCATATAAAATACATACGAGCGATTTTTGTGCTGCAACCCGACCCGCTGCGGCCCGACATAATGTGCGCGAACCTTTACAACACTGTCCCAAACACAAATTATAAGTACATAGGTACATAATATTATTAAGCATATCGCGTGTGATATTGCCCGATACCAACACATGTAGTAGGTAATGTAAACAATATGGAACAATGTTAGTAAGTGAACGTAATCTCCGTCCATGAGATATAAAACGATCCACGAGTTTTAACGGCCTCTAAACCATTGCCGTCGAGTTCCTCAAGTGAATTATACGTAACGAATGACTAACTTACGACAGTAACAATAAGATATACAGGCTGATTTTTTTACATGAGACTTCAGGGTGCAAACCCAAGTTACAAGAAATAAATACAAGTCATAGACCACATTTCTGAGGAAAAATAAACGTTAACCGATTCGGTGCGATGGTAGTTTTTTCAAACTACAGCGCCTGGCGGCGAACAAATGTTTTCGTGGCGAACAAATGTTTTCGTGGCGAACAAATTTTTTACAACTCCTGAAGTATGCGTTTTCATGCAATATCCCGAAGCTAACACTGGAATCGTAATCTGCGTGACAAATAAGGACACTTTCATTTACGGATAACCACTGAAAAATGGTGTTTTATCCGAGATTTTGGCTCCTCTCGGGCGCCACACGCCATTCACAGAAAATACTCATGGCGCCTCTACGGCGCCATCCGCACGGAATCGGTTAACCAGAAGACCAATTCCGGTAATGAAAAACGTTCAAAATCTAGTCGCAAAGTCATCTCAGCGACAATCAACGTCAAAAATTTACAGAAATTAGAGGTATTTTTTACAGATTGAGACCGAGATCAGACTGAACGTTCTTAATATGACGAGAATTGCCGCACAGATTAATAATGCATTGTGCCGATTTGAGCGATTGGTATTGCTGATAAGGATCAATTTATGCCCTGACGTCCCATTAAAAAAATGTTAATTATGATTTCTGTAATAAAAACGGAATTTCATTGAAGTCTAGTCATTTGCTTTTAGAAAATATATTGGGGAGAAGAATTTTGGAAATTGAATGCTTTGCATACAATAATTACATGAATTCAAAAGTCAAATTATCATGCTCAGTTGTTATTAATATCGAATTATCGTCAGACATAAATGCCTAAATGCGTATACGTCATTTGCGAGGTACTTAGTGACCCATGTAGAGTTGGATCCTAGGATTCTAGATGTTCAACTTGGACGGTACTATTCTAGCAGGCATCGTAGGGAACAAATTATATGAAGAGTGCTTATGCTCAGATAAAACAATAAGGGGACGACGCTCTCTTTGTAACTGTACTTTCAGTTACTGTGGACCATTTACATGGGACATTTAGTATTTCTGTAGGTATAAGTACGCTAATAATAACTCAAACAAATGGAACTATTAATATAGTGAGAATTCATTAAGTGCACTTGATTATAAAGTAGTAACAATTAGGATTAAAATATTTGATTAAATCAACAACGTATTTGGATGTATTCAGTTTTATTAAAGTTTCTCTAACATTTTGTTGTTGCAGCGGTTGTTTTCAACACGTTTAATAAATGCTCATTTACATAGCAATAGTTTCTAGCCTCGCAAGAAGCGGTTATTGAAAAAAAAAAAAATAATTATGCACGTTTGTCGCATATGGAAATTTGGCGAAAACTGCCTGAAGAGTATGACAAAATCACAGGATTTTTTTGTGTTTTTTGCTGGAATGTAAACGCGATAATCGCTAGCGAGTATCACTTACGGGACACTTTCTCGCTACAAAACGGACGAGAAACTCTTCGTGTGAATGGGCCTTTATGGTTTGAAACCGATACTTGCAATTCTACGTAACGAAAATATTGTACTTATGAATTACTTTTTTGTTCGTATTTAAGCTATAGCTTTTAAAACATTACTGTACTTGCCTTGTCAAAGCATTAGCAGGTATGTATTTTAATAAAAATACTTTAAAATACTTTCTTTACGTATTATAATTTTGTCTCTCTAAACTAGTTAATTATAGGTACAATAATGGCTGGTGTAGACGAGTGTATACAGGCATGTTTAATTACTGTTACACTCATGTGCCCCAGGACTAAGGAATGAAGCTTACAAAATACCTAATGTCAATAAAATGCCATCAATTACTAATTAAGATAACATGCTTCCTGATAGATTGGACAATATAAATATTCAGTTATGCCTTAACGAAATACTGGTAGTGATATAGGTAAGGTTTATTATTGAATTGCATGTTAGTTATATTATAAATAATAATGATTTATAAAATAAAAGTTCTGGTGGCTGGCTGGACCCAGTGTAGATTTTTTATCATATCATTACCATATCATAAGGTATACACTTATTGTAAAATGTTTATTCATTACAAGTTTGCTTTCAAACATTATATTATTATTATTAATGCTCTGTTTTATTGGATCGTGTGATAATTCGGTTGTATTCTATTTGTTGGGTGTATCGAATCAATTGTTTTGGTTGGTTGTAGATTCTTATATTTTTATTAGTGCACAGGTTTTGGGTGCGTGCGTTTATAGCATTGTACTGGGTGTGGAATTGTAATAAAATAGTTGATTTTTGTACGGATGCTAGCGAATTTATATCAATGCATATTATATGGAATTCTACTTAGATTCAGAATTCCTAATAATTATATCGACTTTTTTTATATCGTGCGTACTAAATTATGCAAGCAATAATAAAAATAAACTGCGTTAATTGGCCCTTACTTAAAGAGTGAAAGTGGTAGAATTTAAGGGTAGCCTTATTAGAATAACGAGTTACGATTGAATGACTAAGAATGTTGAAGTTTTAATCTATAGATTGTAATAGCACAGCCGGCGTTATAATTGCAAACATTGTATTATCTTTTTATTTGAAGTTAATAAAGTTACAATAAATATTTTGGTTTTATTTTATATTAGCTGACCTGACAGATGTTCCCCTGTCCAAACTATAGTTTATACAAAAACGCCATAGAAAAAAAAGGACTTTCAGTATTTACCTTTTTTCCAATTTACCAGGAAACTTTTCCATTTATTCTTTTCCTAAAAACCGTAAGGTTTAAGTACCTATTTGGACTGTTACGAACTTTTTATTAAAATAAAAAGCCGCCAGATCTGTCCAGCCGTTCTCAATTGATACGCTTACCAACCAACGATCAGCATTTTATGTTTATTTTTATAGATACAGGCTGATTCAAACTTTATGGGGTCTCCCTGAAGTGCGCTATTCGCAGCGCAGTAACCCACCCGTCGCCCCGCTGACATATGAATTCACTACTACGCAGCGACTCGCCTCGTGTTCCGAACTACCGTAACGTTTGAATCAGGCTGTAAAAAGATATAAATGAAGCAATCACTCTACATCATGCCTCTGAAAACATTATCATGTTTAAATAATACAAGTAAGCATCATCAATCGGAGGAAATGGGGCATCAAAAGTTCTCAAGTAATATGATGAGAGCTTGCTATTGTTCGCAACGTAATCTCGCATCACTGGAGTAACATCAGGTTCTTTGAAAATCACATCTGAAAAAAAGATTTTGCTATTTTGTTAATAATATAATTAACTTATCGACCCACCCCTGCCTTGCAAGGTTTGAGACTTGAAAAAATATGAAGATGTCGTCTTTATTTTGCAGGGCGGCAGGGGGACATCAACGCCATGAATATCCTTTGTGTAGTTTAGATAACCAATGGAGTCACACAGACAGGCATAGAAAGGGACCTTCTAGGGTTACGTACACACGCGCTGCAGTCCGCCAAGTGCTGCTACGACATAAAACTGTCAATATCAAACTCACCAGGGCGTGCGTTTCACTGTACCCAGTCCGGGGCAGTGGTCCAACTGCTCTGTACAACCAGTTGGACCATGGGTCTTTACTAGGGGCAGCTGTCCAACTTTAAAAATAGTTGGACCACAGCACCTTTTGAGAGTTCCGTGGTCCAATCCTATGATAATAATCTGGGAGGCTCATTATGATCGTTGGAACATCCACACTAAAGTTGCGATCGATCACAACGACCGTTCAGGCCTATCCAGTGAATTCCAGTGTGGTACTGGCAGCCGGATTACTGGCAATCGTCGTAGATCAATGGTGTGAAATTCACTAGTAGTTAACGGTCTTCTATATCGATCGAGGGTCGGCTTGGTAAGTTAATTAACACTTACTGAGAGCTGTTAGCAGAAGCAGCACTGTGGTGCATAAGCAAGCGACGACGCCGATTATGTTCAACATTAGGAGTAAGCTGTGCCTCGATTGTACATCACTGAAATTTTATTATTAAGTAGGCATCATTATAAACCAGGAAGTGTATCAAACAGTAGCGAAAATTGGAATACACCTCTGGCTGACCCTTTAGGTAATAGGTGTGATTGTTATGTTGCAAGCCATGCTTGCAAATTGTTTTGCGACGATCCTTTGTTAATGGGGGTTATTCCGTTTATCCACCCTAAAGTCGATACGCGGAAATGCAAGTCCGAGAATCCACCCTATGGCAGATAGCCAGGTAGTTTAACTATCCGACAGCAATAGACAGGTGTTGCTATTGAATATTACTACTAGGAGTAAGAGGTACTTTTGGAACCCATAGACCGACGCCGTAGAAGCACTTACACAGCAGTAGTCTGGTAGTCCCACAAGATTGTACTGAATGGAGGACACTGCAGTTGTGTAGGTACCTATTGCTAAGTGCTTAATTTTAATCCTTTTTGATGCTAAATTATTGAACGAAAAAAATACAGGAATGTTCACCTTATAATTATAGCTAGTGGCATTTTTAGCTTATCTCCACTTATTTATTAAAATTAAGCCAAATACAATATTATATGAATTATTATTTGAGAAATACGATTGCTTGCAGAGACTTTTGCAACTTCTGACATTGAAAATAATTAAAGATTAAAAAGAACCTAGGTACTCTGTGAATTAAAGTCAGTTGCCATAGTTTAGTATACACTCAACATTTCTATCTTAAAAGAGTTTGTATTAGTCACTTTTTCGCCAATTTTGTAATTCCCATATTATGTAGGTAGGTATGTGATATTAGCAGTTCCGGATTAGCCCACAAGCAAATCAAGCAATTGCTTAGGGCATCACGTCTAGGGGGGCTGTTGTCGCGGACTTTTTTTTAGAAAATTTAAAGGGGTCCAATTTCGTCATACATGATTTCTGCGTAACTAACAGTTAACGCAGCGTAACTACGCAACGGAAGCTCTCAAAAGGAATATTTTTTCCCGTTTTTGCAACTTTTTTCATTGATGCTCTGTTACTATTGGTCATAGCGTGATGTTATATAGCCTATATCCTTCCCCGATAAATGGTCTATCCAAAACATAAATAATTTTTCAATTCGAACCAGTAGTTCCTGAGATTACCGTGTTCAACCAAACAAACAAACTCTTCAGCTTTATAACATTAGTACCTATAGATAACAAATCCTAGTCTACCTAGTAGTAATCCTAGTATGATTCAGCAGCGAGCGTCCTCATGTGACCATGAAAAGTTATTCTTGGGTTCAATAGTACTCCGGGGTCTTTCACAGAAAGAACACGGGTTCCTCGCCCAAGATGTATTGTGCATGCCTAGGAGTATGAGCACGACTAAAAGACATAACACTGCATTTGAATGAGTCATTTACAAGGCACAACAAAATATAAGTACCTACCTACTTATTGGGCTGCTACGGAAAAAATCTGTCTTTTACATTTTTATGGAAAAAATCCTGATGGTAAAACCTAAATAGATACTCTGCTCTTCTTGGGAATTGAACCCACACGCTCAGAAGTAACACCTTGACCAGTGGACCAACAAGGCAATCATTAAAATAAAAGTTTAAAACTGAAACCCGACGTCAAATAACTGAAAAGCATGAAACGTGTTTAGTAAATTATAGGTACCTACCTACCTACTCCCATCTGGGTAATTGCGTAATACACTAACAGTAGCAATGGCTTTCATTTTGACAGTTCAACACCATTCATTGCGTTTTTTACCTTGTTGAACACACAATTTTTTCGAACATACGAAGCAATGGATTAGCAATATCCTTCAAAATGATTCAAATTGTGATTGATAGTGTGTTAAGGGTGATTCCAATATAAGTATATTGGAAACACCCTTAAAAAAAAAAACTTGCAAACTAAACTAGCAAACTTTTGTTCATAGGTAGGTAAGTACCTACCTATGAACAAAAGTTTGCTAGCTTTGCCCTGCAGAGGAAGATTTTATTTATTTACATTGGCTGATTGAAAACAAAAAATATGTACTTAGTACTGGTATTGCTTACCAGTCATAAGGCGTTACTAATTCAACTGGTAAGTACACAATTAACTTATCGGGCTTTATTTCGCTGCCCTAAGACTTCACAATAACGTGAACGAAGCGTCAATAACATTGTTATCGACTAGAACTTCGAGCAGGCTGTACTACTCGATTTATAATTAGACGGGTTTTGTAGTCGCGGCCAGTCGTTGCGCGGGCGTGGTGCGACCGGGCGAATCGACGACGCTCAATTCGAATCAATTTGAAGGTGGGTGCGCGCGCGTTCCACGTCGTCTTTGTTTACAAACAAGCAGACGTTACAAAAACCTGTGATATTTTGACATTTATTTTGTATAAAAGGTAGGTGGTTCATTTTACTTTTAAAGGTGCTGATTACAGTAGAATAGTGGCATAATGTGATGTGTGCCTGATTATAAGTATTGTGTCATGCCTTTTCGATGCGATACGGGTTTTGATGCTAAAAAATAAGCCGGTATTAAACGATTTCTCATACAATCACGTACACAACACATTATATGCCTGTTTATAAATTCACGCCTCTACATGCAGTCGCTAGACAGCGTCGCTTCTAGGGGCATAAACGATGTACCTATTTATTTTATTTGTGGTACCTACTTACCCATTAATAACTAACACTATCATAACTACTTTATTGATGCAGCTCCTGTGATCGTTAATAAGCAATGACAATGTAAATACCTAATTATACTTAAGTAGGTACCTACATGTTTTTTTTTTTATATCAAATACCTAATCATGCAGTTGGCCAGTTGGTGTCTTGTTTACGCTTTCCGCTGTTGTTTTGAAGGTGGATTCTCAATGTCATTGACATATTTACATATTTTAATGTGGTTGAAAAGTTGAAATATAAAAATAAAGCTTTTATTACAGTTCTTATTAATACTTAGATACCTACTTACTTATCAAAAAACTGTTTGCCAGCAGTCAATTTGAATAGTGTCTAAATGTCAAGTGGAGAAGTTCACATTTAGGGGTTTATTTATAAACGATGGTTAAAATCGTCAAAAATGTAGGTATGGTTAAACACTAACAGTCGCTAATCACTACTTATCTTTAAGCAACGTTTATGAGTAAAGGCAGGGCCGGATTAACCATGTCGTGGCCCGTAGGCAATGCGATTCTCGGGGCCCCTTTTCAGCCGTTTGAAGATCATCAGCACTTTTAAAGTTGATGAAGGGATGTGAGTAATAGCATCATCAGCATCACCGGACTGATGCTTAACTCCTCAGGAACTTACAGTAAAAGATTATTTGGGCTCATCGAAATGGTCTTAATGGATAGGTTACATATAAGTGATGATCCAGGTCTTATTAGGTATAGTATATGAGATGATATTGTCTCACGGTCTCATGAAAGCGCAGGAAAAAAAACGCAGGTGTTTTAATTTTAACTTTTTCTTGTATAAATGCAATAAAAACAATAAACGAAAGAAAATATTTTTTTCAAGGTGGACGTACCAGTCCCAAACCAGTCGCCTGTAGTTGACCATTTGCGTAAAAAAGTCAACTTTTTAAGAATACGCGCCAATATCTATAGGTTTTTAAAATCTGGGTTACCTTATTACATCTTTGAGAATCTACTACTGTGAATTTCAGGTGAATTAATAAAAAAATATAGCTTTCTTTTTAATTTTTGTCGCTACGTGTCTTGTTCACTCGCCGTTCGGCCGCCATTGCTATAAGGAGCGCTCAATGAAAGCTAAAGTTTAATCTATTTAAAATGTAGTATTTTTTAAGTAAATTGTAAATGTTTTGTGAAATATATTTAATATATTTATCAGTGTAATGATTGCAGATATAAATTTGAACAAATTTTTTGTTTTTAATAGGTTTCTGAGACTGGTTAACTACTGGAACGCATGTTGTATAGGTTGCCTATAGTTGAACATATGGTTTACTACTGGTTATTTCTTAAACTTGCGTTTTTTGTCATTATTATTGACCTTTCAACAATTCCCTTTGATTATATTGATGAACAATACAAAATTGACGATTTTAATTAACATATTCCAGTAGTTGACCAGTGGTTTGGGATAGGTACATTCATAGTGTTCGTGGAGTTGACCAGACATTGTATGTTTTAGGTGTCCTGCTAAAATTGACTTGATTTTTTTTTCAATATACTTATTCAGGGTGTAAAGAGTGAACCTTTCATGTTTACCTTTTCTATGGACGATTTTATTTTAGAATACTTACTTAACTTCAAATAATGATTACTTTGTTTTAGCCACGAAATGCCACCCAAGAAAAAAAAAATTAAGTATAACCAAGAAGATGTAAAAAAGCAATGGAAGAAATTCAAGTGACTGGAAAAATTAGGCAAACCTGTTGGATTCTAATTGACCAAATTTCTTTAATAGATTTTCAACTTTATTGCTAAAGCATAAGGTTCAAAGTTGATTGGGAAAATTTGACACTTTCGGGTAGCTTGATGTGCTGGCGTCTGTACAAAAGTTAGATCTCAATAAACGTTGATTTTAAAATTGAATAAATGGCCTTTTATTTTATTCATGTATAAGTCAATACGTTGGTCAATTACTGGCTCAATCTTGGTCAATAACCGGGTATATGTTGGTCCAACTAAGGAACAGTCCAACTTTTAGGATTTAACTCAAAATTACAGCCATTCCTAAATACTTATGCAGCAATGATTTTTAATCCTCATTTTGTCTTTAAGCAAACTTTAAAAATAACATAGAACTAAAGTCTTCCGTCAAAATCTGTTAAAATGACAGTTAATTAAAGTCAAAATATCTTCTTAACTGGTTTGGGATTGGTACGTTCACCCTAGGTACATTAAGTTTAAGTACTAACTTTTCAAACTTTTTTGGATACAAAATCGTTCATAACATCTTTAAAGTTGACCTTTTCCAATACCTACATCATTTTCAATCACCATTATCGACAATGATCCATATTATTAGTTATACTACTCGATACTAGATGGTTCTGTTCTGTAAGTATGAAGTATTTCATCAACTGACAGCAGGCGTTAAAAAAAAGCAATACTTAGTACCTATTGTCATTGATTAGATTTTCACTGTATGAAATATTTTCAATTACCTTTGTGCGCGCGCGGGGCCCTTAGCCGATGCGGGGCCCCTAGGCAGTTGCCTAATCTGCCTAACGGTTAATCCGGCCCTGAGTAAAGGGATGTGTGGTGTTTACCAGTACCTAAGACTACCTATTCTGTAAAAATGTCCCCGTGAAAACTTAGGTGATGTGAGCTAGAAGTGAGTTGTCATTCCAACTGACGCTGATCAGCTCACGTCACTTAGGTTTTGACTGTGAGATTTTTACATAAAAAAGTAGATTTTATATCATCTAGCGACAACGCTTATAATAAATAATAATAATAACCGCCGTATTTCTACGTTGACTTCGTGGTAGGGCTTGCGCGCTCCGAACTCTAGGTCTCTACTGGAAGAGTTTACTTTGCCGGATCAAGTCTAGGGTGACGAGCCAGACCAAGAGAGATACAGAAACCCGCAGGGCAGCTAATGGCGAGCTGTTGGGCAGTAGCGACCCCACGGACTTTATCTCCCGGGAGAAGTCTTGTTCCTCACCTCTGGCTTGCCTTTATTGGGAGCTGGCGTAAACAATGACGAGGAACAGAGCTCCTACCTCATGCTTGCCTTTATTGGCCGGCTTGAGTGGAAATTCGCAAGAGCAAACATGCTCGGAGGAAGGAAGTATTCAAGTAAGATTCTGGTAGGGATCTAAACCGTATCTTCCGGGATCGTCCTGATAGCCGTGCAAATACCGCTCCACTCCTCTTAAGCACCTCTGTTGCCCCCTTGTCGCTACGACACTATGTGCTAGCGACCGTTTTCGGGGGTCCATTATTGTGTGTGCAAGTCGGCCCTGCCATTTTATCTGTGAATATTATATTATCATTGGTCAGGCAGGGGACATAGTCCTTCCATAGTTCAAGGTTACCGATCCACAATAGCCAACCTAAACCCATAGCCCAAAATATGTTGTTCCCATGTTCTGCAATAGTCCTACACATGGAGCACAACAACCAGGTCCTACACCAACCGGGAGTTGTCCTTGCGTGCACTTGCATAGTGCATACAGGGATAGTCGTCGGTTGGTGCGTCCTTAAAAGGCTTCTGCTTCCACTGGTACGCCTTTCAAAGGTCTGGGTCCCCAGGGTCCCGACATATGTAAAAAACATAAGAAATAATAATATTTATTCACAAAACATAAACTTTGACATTTAGTTTACAGAGAGGTAACATACAAACATAAATATATTTTACAGAGGTTGGATACAAAAGGTAGGTAGTGGGGTCAAAAGTTCTATAAGAATTTAGTACCCTGCCCCCCAAACCGGGAAAATCCTGTATCCTGGGAGGCAGTGACAGCATTAATGACATCATCCGTCGTGCTCTTGTCACACCGGGGTGCCAGCTGTTTTAGAACCCAACGGCCTGCCACGCGACGATGGAAAAAGACCAGACGGAATGACCATAATGCGCTGGAAGTTAGGCAGACCTTTGGTGTGAGATGCAACATGTGTCGTCACGCGCCATCCCATTTTCCTAGCACGGTGGGCTGTGCTGGGGCGGCTGCTGCAGGTGCAGAAAACCTCAAACGGCGAAAATAGTGCAACCTGATTGGGAGTTATGTTCGAGCCGTTTGGGGTTGAAACACTAGGGCCATGGGGTCCGAGTGCCCACTTGGTTTTTCGAGATATCGCCAAGCGGTTAGTCTACTCTTTACGTGACCAGAGGGCTGGCCTATTTCTTTTTTTATTATTTCTATTTATTTTGGCCAAAGAATTAGCATTGCTATACAACGTGGCAATGCTGCCAGCCTTTTGGGCACTGTTCCTGTTGACAGCGATGCGGACGAATTATTTGATGCCCTATGACTATTTTGTTTATTTTTTCATATAATTGTACATATTATTATAGTTTGTATGTTAGCTTATATTATGTAAATATCTATACTTCGCCATAACATTAAGATCGAGCGATTGTTGTGAACATACATAATATGTTAGATATTAAATAAAATTTAAATTAATTTGCAAGAAACCGATGATTATCTCTTGATTTATTTTATGTAAACAATAGTTAGCTGTTTTCTTAATTACCTTTTAGATCATTGTAACAAGTTTAATTCGCAAGTTTTTTGTAAAATCTATTATTTTTCGGGGGGCTGACTAGGTACTGTGCCGAGGTATAATTTATTCATATAATTTATTCAATTGTGTTGATAACAAGTTTTTTCTATATCCCCCATTCTTGAACTGACAGCTGTTCAAAGTTAAATTTCTCACTAAAGGTGGGATACTGGGTGTTTTACCTTAGTAACAAACAAAATTTTATGAAACTCAGGTAGCAAGTAGGTAGGCACCTACAGAAGTATGTAAAAACGTCATGCAACGTCTTCTAACTATTAGATATAGGTATAATAAATTCGCCCACGTTGTTTGGTTGAACTACTTTCAAAAATAGATTCAAAGAACAACGTCCTACATAAATGCACTCAGATACCGCGATACAAATAAATGGCGGGCCCGCGAAATTCAAATTCTGCTGAACTTTTGAATACGAAAAACTTATCAGTCTTAAATTAATAGAAATATATAAAATATTTTAGTAGGTACAGTCCGATTCAAACTTTATGGCGGCACGGAACATGAGGTGACGCACTGTGCAGTAACAAATTCATGAGCCAGCGGGGTTGAGGGGTGAGGTACTGCGCAGCAAGTAGCGCCTACCTACCTATACAAGGTCAAATTAAATTATCTAGCGAAACTCGGCAGATGTAATGGATATCGATACCTACGTAAAATTGATCAAATATAGTCCTCTTCACCGTATCCGGCGACAGCGACCCCGACTACTTCTCTTTCCTTTCATCAGCTCTTTGATGACTAGCAAAACCAAATTTGGTCTTGAAAACCCGGTCACACCGTGTACAGAAGAGCTGATCAGCATCGTTGTATGTATATGCATAGGAAGGCTTTGGGCGGCTTTTGCGTATTTGGCGTTCCTTGTCCAGGTCTTCTAGACGATTTGTTTCAAAACATTAAAAATTGATCAAATACATAGAAAATAAATGATAAGTTTTTTTTTGGGGTCATCAAGCGCAGGTAGTGTAGTTACTTAAATTATCAGTACTTAACTTTTTTTTTGTGTTAACAAAAAAAACCGAGTGTGCTTACGAGTATGACCACACGACTGAAGTGAAACTTCAAACGTATTTGGCTATGAGAGTAAGAGAGAGAGAAAATGTGCGCGCGCACTGCTTTCTCTTGCTTATATCCCACACTCAACTCCCGTTCGCCTCGCCCGATCACACTTTTCGTAACGCGTTCGCCCAGCTTACTCCCCAAGTCAAACGTGCGTAAAGAAGTTTCACTTAAAAAAAAAAAAACAGATATTGTCAACTTATTAATTTAGTTATGTTTCCCTTTTAACTTTACAGACAGTTCAAGGAACAATACCACAGGCGCGGGCGGTCGTTGACCCCAAAAAATCATCTTTTTTATCGTGTTTAGATGATATCGATCCATGTTTCGTTAGCTAATTTAATTTGACTCTGTGTAGGTTAGCGTTACCTAGTAAGCTTATTTTACTCTTTTATGTGACATGACAAAAGCCTGCGTCGGATTTGATTATACCGGAAGAATAAAACAAGCACGCCGATCTGTTGGCCTTGGCATTCGAAACAAAAATATTGTACTTGGACTTAGTTAAGAATGATCCCAGTAGGTCATATACCAGTCGAAGTAGATGGTGATCACAGTGGTGATGAGCAAGCCTAAGTAGTGGTAACCACGTTAGTAGGGGTTCTCTATCGGCCGTAGTAAGGTACGGTTCAGTTATAGATGGGCAATCCACCGGGTGTTCTTGGTAAACACCCGATAAAGAAAGAAAAGAAAGACAGAAAGAAAATACATTTAACACACACAAAACAAAACACACACACACACTCACAAACACTTAGTCACAAGAAAAAACGTAACCATACTGAGAAGAGTGAGCTTACACATTATTAAATAGCGTTTCTATGACAATCAAGTGTAGTCACTGCGTTATTGTGTATCAGAGTTGTCAAAACGAATCAGAAATGCGACTATGTTTAGACGCGGTAGGGCGAATCTAAAGATTTAACCCAAGAGTATAAGAATTAGAATTCCAGCTTCTCTAAAAATCTTGATTTTATTGTATAAATCCTGCCATGATTCTTTGTGGTAACGTACGGAAGCCTCGGTGCACTAGTCCGACTCGCACTTGACCGGTTTTTTTCTTTCAATACAATTTCACAAAACAATTCCACTAATGTTTACCAACAACGCTCCCTTGTTGTGATATTCAAGCGCCAAAAGATCCTTGAAGTAGATATTCAGCCTAGCCTTTTCCCAACTATATTGGGGTCGGCTTCCAGTCAAACCGGATGCAGCTGAATATCAGTATTTTACATGAAGCGACTGCCTATCTGACCTCTAGTTACTGTGTAATATGGTACTTCTTTGTAATACTGATTGTTAGACTTTCGGGCTTCTGACGACTCGTAAGTCCCGTAACGACTGTCTAAGATTCACGAATGACAGCTCACCCATCCACGGATCAACCACGGCAAGCGTAGCTTAACCTGATTGATCGAACCGTGCGGCTGTTATTACTTAGCCACAAGCCTGCACTACGCCATTATTGTTAGAATTTTAATAATAATGGAATTATCTTCGATTATAGCAGTTACATGCAACCTTGATTGGAAATCCGTGACGAAAGCCTCTACTCAGTAGATAAATACCTATCTATCGAGAAGCAGGTCTGTTGTGCGACCTAATTAATTCGACAATACCCCTGGCTTTATTAAATAACTATAGCTTGTGCCCGCGACTTCGTCTGCGTGCTTGTTCCGCCGACCTACCCCGTCGCATCGCATCGCATGCCCGCGCTATTACTTATTATTTGCTTAGCTTTCTTTCCGACTTTTTTTGTTTTTGCTCAGCTTCTAAGCCCCCTCTAGCGTGATGTTAAATAGCCTATAGCCTTCCTCAAGAATAGGGCTATCAAATGCAAAAATAATTTTTCAAATCTGATTGGTAGTTCCAGAGATTAGCGCGTTTAAAAAAACAAACTCTTCAGCTTTATTATTAATACTAGCTTCTGCCCGCGACTTCGCCCGCGTGAAATTTAATGTTCCCCCGACCCACCCCGTAGCTTTACATCGCTTGCCCGCACTAGGTATTACTTCGCTTAGCGTTATTTCTGATTTTTTTTTCTTATTCCTCGGCTCGGGTCTTAGGGGCCGTCTCCACGAGAGAGAGAATCGCGGCGATAATATCGTCGTGCCACGTATTTCTATACACTCTCTTAGAACGTGTCTCTACACGGCGATATCATCGCGGCGAAAATTTGATGACACGGCGCGACTATCGCCGCGATTCTCTAGCTCGTGGAGACAGCCCCTTAGCATGATGTCCTTCCTCAAGAATTGGACTATCAAATGCAAATTTAAAAGATTTTTCATATCCGACTGGTAGTTCCAGAGATTAACGCGTTCAAACAAACAAATTCTTTAGCTTTATTATTTGTATAGATTGGTAATTGTCGTCGTTCATTGTAATCGCTATGTTAACGATAACAGTAACACCTTGATGGAATCTAGCAAGGACGAAGATAATAGATAACAATCTAGATTTCACCTAGATATAGCGTCATTACGCTATGTTCTAGGTTGAGTCTTAAGCTAATTAGATCATTAGTTTGTTCTAGAATGAATTGAGAAAATAATTAAGATGATTTCTTTACCTATAATACAAATTATGTATTACTGCACAACTATAGGTATTGTATAGGTGCCCTGTCAGTTCACCAAAAATTAATTTACAAATTTTTACTTGACAAACAACGATTGGCAAAAATATGATTTGTCATTTCATCATTATACAACAAGTTTGCCAAATAAATCACTTTACAAAATAATCACCCTATAAACTTTTGTTTAATAACGTGTTATTTGACAAACAATTCATTTTTTATTCATTTTATCTCATAAAACAACGTTTGGAATAAAAACGTTTTACATATTGACTTATCATTACGCAATTTCTTAAAAATGAAACTCATTATATCATCGACTTGCGCTAATAGAAAAAAAGAGATTATTTTTAGTGGGCTACCCGGAACCGAACTAGTTAGATTAGGTTAATTATTTAAAAAAAAAATGTTAGGTTAGGTTAGGTTAAAACTGTGACGCCTACGCACGAGCCGAGCGAGCGAAGCGAGCGGTGCCGCGGCAGCGGCCGGCGAGTGCTAGAAACGACTAGATTATATCGAAAAAAAAAATTACTTTACACAAAATATGGGTGCCACAAACGACTTGCGCTAATAGAAGAAAAAAAGAGATTATTTTTAGTAGGCTACCCGGAACTGAACTAGTTACGTTAGGGTAATTATTAAAAAAAAAATGGTTCGGTTAGGTTAGGTTAAAACTGTGACCCCCTATGCACGAGCCGAGCGAGCGAAGCGAGCGGTGCCGCGGCAGCGGCCGGCGAGTGCCAGAAACGACTAGATTATATAGAAAAAAATACTTGCCTGAAAATTATTTGACCCAAATGGAGAATACCGTCATGATCACTTTGTGACTGGTTTAGAAATCTTTACATAGTATAAAACAGTCACTCCCGCTGTCTGTAAGCTTAGATCTTTTAAACTACGCAACGGATTTTAATGCAGTCGCTAGTGTATTATAAAATGATATTTTGTATAAACGTTATTTTTCCAAAAGAATCTAAATATTAAATGAAAAATGTATAAATGATATCATCCGTAACATTTGTAAAGAGAAGCATTTGTCAAATAAATGTTTGTAAAGCGAGTGTTTATAAAATAAAACATTTGCGAAATGAGTTGTTTGTGAAATAAATAGTATACGAAACGTTGGTTGTAAACTAAATATTTGTCAATGGAGTTTTGGTGAAACATTAGTGAACCATTGTATAACCTAAGGTACCTACTATACCTACATTCGGTTACCTAGGTAGGCACCAAGCTATAAATTATAAACTACTACATAAGTAGCTTTTGTCTGCGGCTTCGCCCACGTGGATGCACTACAATACATAATGTCGAGTTTAATAAAATGGGATTATAAATTCATTAAAGTTATATTAAAGAAATATAAATGATTTAGTACAAGTCAGGAATACAGAGATGTCATATTATCAATTTAAATCCTCATCGGCCAGAAATTCGCCAATTGACAACATTTCATATTTTTAACCTGCATGTATTATTACGTTATATAAAAGTAAATTCAAATCTAGGGCACCCATTATTATGTTCAGAAGTAAGGAGGCAAAATAAAGCACGGTATTAGGTACTTATTTCTTCGTTATATTTCGTATTCGTTCTTACATAAATCTTCCAGTTCCCACGTCTGAAAACAGATTCCCGCCATTTACTTTTTCTCAACTCACATGAAAAAAACCACAGACAAAATATATCACTTTTAAACTGATACCAAGGAGGTTTTATATTAAACCTCCTTGACTGATACTAAACGTAAAACAAATGAAATATAACAGTCGGCCATTCTGAACTTTGCGAGTCCTCTCGTACCTGTTAATTTAGTTTAATTTAAACAATACAATAATGGATCTAAAATTACACTGAACAAAGCAATTAGAACTGAAATCGTACAACCATTCATGTTTTTAGTTTAATTTAAACAATACAATAATGAATCTTAAGACATGAATTGCACTAAAGAAAACAATTAGGAACTGAAATAGGTACCTAGTATGTACAATCATTCATGTTTTTAGTTTAATTTAAACAATACAATAATTAATAATAAGGCTAAAATTACACTAAAAAAAACAATTAGAAACTGAAATAGTACAATCATTCATGTTTCTATTTTCATCAAACTTTACTGCTTCGGCCATCTAGTAAACCTAAAATTGTTCCATCAATTTAGAAATGAAGTGTAACTCTTAAACAAAATGTGCCTGTTGTTTAGTAAAAAAAAATAAACATAGAATAAGTATAAAATAATTAATCATCTAAGTATTCAAATAATTTTCATTTTCACTTAACGTATTTGCACACTCCCTTATTGGCTTATCGGCCTCATATGTGTGGAAATACCGTAGGTACTCAAATACAATATGTTGGCTAATAAAAAAAACTAATAAACAAACTATAAAACAATTTCAATATCTATTCAAAATTATTTTCATTAGGTATCACTCAACGTATTTGCACACTCCCTTGTTGGCTTATCGGCCTCATATGTGTGGAATTACCGTTGTCGAAATATCTTACATACTCCTTCGTTTGGCTTATTGGCCTCATGTGTATGCAGATACTCTACTTAGATACACGGATGCTCCCAAAATTGGCTTATCGGCCTCATATGTGTGGAATTACCGTTGTCAAAATATCTTACATACTCCTTCGTTTGGCTTATCGGCCTCATGTGTATGCAGATACTCTACTTAGATACACGGATGCTCCCAAAATTGGCTTATCGGCCTCATATGCATCTTGTACCTTTCAAACTTATGTTAATTTTACATTCATATAATCTCTCATAAAATATATCAAAGTATTTCAGAATTATTCATACAATCAATTGCATTTGCAAGTTAAAAATTATTATGTTAAACAAAATATTAATTCCACACCTCAATTATCAGTCATTGCTAATAGTAGTACTATCAGTGGTGTTCCTCAAAAGTCGTCTGCACGAAGCTGACTGATGTCCAAGTTTTTTACAGATGTTACAGGTTACAAGTGGTTTCGAGCATTTAAAACTAGGATGACCTAATTCACTGCAATTAAAGCATTTGATCGTACTACTACCATTACTACTCTTATTGTCACTTTGCCCTTCAAACCGCTTCTTTAAAAATGGTCTTCTAATTTCTGTACTATCTTCTAACTTAACCGTTTGTAAATAAACTAATAACTGTTCAGGCTGATTATAGTTGGCTGCTTGAGCACCTAAACGCATACCCCTGTCTTCTAACCCGTTTATAATACAGTCTATCGCTTTCTTATCATATATTTCACATCTGTTTAATAAATTCATCTTGTGATAAAAGTATGTCTCTAATGTTTCATTGGGTTTAACTTTCCTATCTAACATTTCTTGTAATAATTGTGCATAATTTTGTACGGATGGAAATGTTTTAATTAATTTATCTTTCCATTCCGACCAAGTGAAATTGATAGAAGAAAGTCCCTGATACCACACCTTTGCTAACCCCATTAACTTGGGTAGTGAATAATGCAACAATTGGGGTTCACTCCATCCATACAATTTAGAACATTCTTCTAATTTATTTATCCAAACATCAACAGTCTGTTCTTTGTTAGAGGGATCAAATTCAGGAATAGCATTATTATTTATTGAAAAATGATTCTGTGAAGTAGGCAATGACTTTAACAGATTTAACAACTCACGGGCAGAAACATTATTCACAGATTCCTCGGTTCCTTGTTTAGCGTTACGTTTTTTTGAACGTCTTGCACTAGATTTTGTAGCAGACTTGCTTCTTGAAGAGGCACTATCAGTAGAAGAAGACAATGTACTTGGGTCATTATCAGGAGACTCATTATTTGGTTGACTTCGGTGACAATTTTTTTTTTTAATTTGTGGCATATTATCATGAAATATCAAATCTAGAGTTAATTTAAAACATATTAGTAGTAGAGGGAATCGTATAGACCGAATGGATATGAAGGGATTTAATTTTTTTAAAATGGTGCCCACCGAAATCAATATTCTTATCACCGAAATCAAATATATCAAATAATTTACATTTCAAATACTGTATTTTTATAAATATTATATTAACTGCCTAAGTTTTACTATGAAAACATGGTCTGTAAGAAATTGCAGGTAAATTTTACAATAAAACATTTTATTTTATCAAGACATGTCCCATTTATTAAATTATAGGAAAATTCAGTTCGAAGTGGTCCTGATCGTTTTGGTTGTGATCGTGAAGTCACCAAAGGATCGTCAGTTTTGTCGTTTACTTCTGGTAATATTATTAAATCCTCTTCAAGACACCTCATCTCTTTGCGCCTTGTTTTCAAATTGTGTTTGTTGGAAGACATTCTACTTCTCTCCCTAAAAATTCGTTGTTGGCGAGGATCTAATTCACGTACAGGCTTTATCTTTCCTTAAGGACCGGGGCCGCCTTTAAGCGGCTCTTGCCCAACCTGAGGGGGCCAAACGCCTCCTGCCGGAGGCTTTACGCGGGGGTCGTGCGGTCCATGACCCTATACCGGGCCCCGGTGTGGGCGCGTTCTCTGCGGCGGCGAGCCGCCCACTATCTGAACGCGCCCCGAAAGGTGGTAGCCGTAAGGCTGATTCGGGGGTATCGCACGATCTCGGGCGAGGCGGCAAGCCTCCTTGCCGGACTGCCGCCATGGGATCTGGAGGCGATAGTCCTCGCGCGCCTGTATGAGTGGCGCGCGGAGACACTACGCCGGGGGGAAACTCCGCTTCCGCGGCAAGTCGCGGCGGAGCGGACAGACCTCCGGCGCGATCTCATGGTGGCATGGAAGGAGCGACTTTCGCAACCCAGCGCAGGGCACGCCACGATAGTGGCGATAAGACCCCTCTTTGAGGAGTGGCTAGAGAGGCGTCACGGCGTCCTCACCTATCGCCTGACGCAGGTCCTTACCGGACACGGATGTTATGGGAGTTTCCTGCACATCATCAGGCGGGAGGAGACGCCCGAGTGTCACCATTGCGAGGATCGCCCAGAGGACACGGTGGAGCATACGGTGGAGGTCTGCCCCGCATGGGCGGAGCACCGCCGTGCCCTCGTAGAGGCGATTGGCAGCGGCGGCGACCTCTCGCGTCCGGCCCTGGTTCAAGCCATGGTCCGGGGCGAGAGGGAGTGGGAGGCAGTCACCTCCTTCTGCGAAGCAGTCA
Source organism: Amphipoea lucens (assembly GCA_947508005.1). Taxonomy (NCBI): domain Eukaryota; kingdom Metazoa; phylum Arthropoda; class Insecta; order Lepidoptera; family Noctuidae; genus Amphipoea; species Amphipoea lucens. Next base: position 15,559,998 of record OX382359.1, read on the forward strand.
TGCTAGCGAAGGAGGTTGCGGAACGGCTGAGGGAGAGAGCCACACGTCCCAGCCGCCGCGGGAGACGCTCCGGGCGTCGGGAGCCGCTTGACGACTCCCGGCCACCGTAGACGCGGGCCTGCGGACGGAGAGTAATGGGTAGCTCACCTTCCGATCAGGACCAGGCCCATGCCGGACGGCGCGTATGTGTTCCACGCGCGCCTCAAAGAGATGTCAGCAAAAAGGAAGGGGCCTACCAGGGCCAAAGCCTGCCGGGGGTGCGGGATTGTCCGAAAGGGTTACCGCTACCCCGGAACATAAAGGGCTAAGGAAGGAACACGGATGGGTTTTAGTCAGTAAGAGTCTGACACTCCCTTCCGCTCCACGCAGAGCGGGAGGGTCATTTGATGATTTCCCATCCATAAAAAAAAGGCTTTATCTTTCCTTGATTCTTCCTTTTATAATAGCGTTGCCTATCTTTCTCCTTGTGCACTGCAAAAAGCTCTGGATCACTCTTGATGCGAGCTTTCCGACGTCGTTCAGCCAATATCTTTTTAACCAACCGATCTTCTTTTGAATCTGCTATAATCACAGTTCTGAAACAAGATGAGAGGTGATGAGGAAGCTAAATAAACGATCTTAAAATGTAAATAAATAGCTATTGATTGATTTCGGTGGTTTTAAATTGATTTCGGTGCACCTATTTCCACCGAAAACACCGAAATCAATGCCACTGAAATCAAAATAATTGGCAAAATCCTAGATATTTTCAAAAGTAACCCGAATTTTCAATATTAATCTCTTTTAGTGAAATCGAATACATAAAGGACATGCTTTTATTATAATTAAAAAATATTCATTCAAATAGTTGTGGATAAAAGGGATACACCGAAATCAATTTTAAAGGTATACCAAGCCACCGAAAACGATTACGTACCTTAATAAAAGAGTGGCTCGGAGACGCACAGACGTTTTATCCTTACCACCAATGCGGCGCGACTGACAGTTTGTATTACTCGAACAAATATTCTCACAGTCACTAGAATACAGGTTATATGATCCGATCAGTGCGCGCCACTGATATCAACTCTAAACGTCGGACGTAAAGACAACCAGTTGTAACTTGTCTACTAAGGCCTATTATGGCGTAGAAATATTATAAATTGAGTTAATATCTATCTAGTTGTTTATGAACACATGAAAAATAGCGATATGTATTGCAGAAAAAAAGATAAAAATTAATTTCCGCCGCAATACGGGGCCGGACGCGGCACCGAGGTCAATATTTTGGAGGTTTTTATTATTTTAAACTAACTTATATTTAATTTATTTAAAAAACAACACAGGCCCCTCCTAATATTTTGATCTTACCTATTATAGAAAAAAATATGAAGTTGTTAGTTATCCATTTTGTACTGGATTTCGACCCGGACACGCGTATTTGTGCCTTCTGAGAATGACCGACTTACAGTCGAAGACCGCCTCTTGTTCCGCTGGTGTCGATTGTGATGCTTCCTGTTTCGGTCGTCACACCTGCTGCGACGATCCTTTGGTGTTCCACTTTCGCGTCGCCTACGTCGCCTACGCGGCGAAGATTTAGATTCGCTGCCACGATCGCGACGTCTTCGTGAGAAACTCCGCTTTCTCGATCGACGCTGATGCACTGGATTAGGGGGGGTCCCCGACTCCTGGATAAATCCTCGTTCACCTTCCTCAACTTCAAACATCACGACGACAGTTAGATTTAGATCTTATGTTAGTTAATATTCGGCTTCAAGTTTTAAGTTTTTAGACTGTCACTAGTTGTAGGCGCGGTAGGAATTAAATCCTTTTACAATCCCACTTCTGAACTATTATGTTCAGAAGTAAGGAGGCAAAATAAAGCACGGTATTAGGTACTTATTTCTTCGTTATATTTCGTATTCGTTCTTACATAAATCTTCCAGTTCCCACGTCTGAAAACAGATTCCCGCCATTTACTTTTTCTCAACTCACATGAAAAAAAACCACAGACAAAATATATCACTTTTAAACTGATACCAAGGAGGTTTTATATTAAACCTCCTTGACTGATACTAAACGTAAAACAAATGAAATACATATAACACCATATTTTTTCGTTTTTCGAAATTATGTACTTTTCATTCATAATTTTAACTTTGAAATTCGGTGTATTCTAAAAAGACGTAAGTGCCAGATGACGGTAGAATGGCGATATTACCTTTGCTTTATTGTGACCCGTCAAAAAAACTCTTAGATGTCACTTGTCTCAGTCGTTGTTTTGGTTCCATCATTGGCGTATATTTTTCATTGGGATCCATTTTATTGGCGAAATATCAATGAAAAATTGATAATATTAACAGTAAGCAGCGTGTCGAGTTGATAGGAAAAAATATTGTTGAATTCAATTCAGTTTTTTAGTTGTTTTCTAGTTACACTTCTTAGGTGACATTGACATGTCTTGTTTGATATACCTAATGTTTTCAATCAAAGACATTGGAATGCGCAAAGGTAACTACCTCATTCCGCCGTTTGTGTGAATGTCATCACATGTTTTTTGATTTTTTTTTCTCAGAAATTTAGAAATAAAAAAATAAAATAAAAATATATTTGAACTCAGGATACGAAAATAAAGAAATAGTATTTTTGTTTTAAGGTCGTGTCAGGTTTGAAATGTTGTCAATTGGGTACTTAATAACATTTATTAGGTAGTCATTTTTTTTTTAAAGTGCAAAAGTCTCATTTTCTATTACATCGGATATTTTGTTAAATATGATCAGACCCATAAATAATTATAATACTTTTCTTTAATAGGGCGGTATCAGAACCACTAACAATTAGCAAATTTTTATTCTGTCTCCTGATTGGCCGGCTTATATTTTCGGACACTTTATTAAAAAGATGGCCACCTCGAAAATATAAAGTGATGGGAATGTTAGTAATTTACATGTACGCAGCTATCTATTACTATTAAATTGCACATAGCCCTTATACAACGTATCGGATGAAACCTACATCAATTCTATCTAATAAATAATATCTATACATATAATAAAATCGTAGGAAAGTCAAAACGGTACATTGAATATTTTTTTAAAAGAATACTTGGGGCGTGATCTACAATCGATACCGAAGCCAAAAATATAGTTTTTAGAATTTTTGTCTGTTTGTCTGTATGTCCGGGATAAACTCAAAAACTACTGCATGGATTTACTTCAAATTTTGCATGAGTATTACTAAGAGGTCCGGTCAACATATAGGCTACATATTATCACGCTATCACCTACGGGGGAGGAGCTGTGAATCTTTATTTTTCTTACGCATTCTGTGACAGCGTGTAATCTAACGACGCATATTTAAATGTTGTTTTTCAGTAAGCCATGCTATTATCTAGCTTTACACTATGAAAACTACGCCATTTAAGTAATTTGGGCCGAGAAACATAGTTTAATGAATGTTAGTAGTATAAAGAAAATTTTGAAGCAGCGCCCGCCATCTATGAGATTTCATTAAAATCAAATCAAGTTACATGTTGACACTTTTTGGAAATTAATTTAAATATGATCATGTTGGCGAGGTTAGTAGTTAGTTATTCTTAAAATTCATAGATGGCAATGTTCATTTTCTTCATAAAAGTTGTATCGCATAGTTCGTTTTGATAAATTCGAGTTCCAACAAAACCCTCAAAATCTTGAGCAGAGTTGAGGAAGACAATTAAAAAAAAACGCGGTGTTAAGTATTACAAAAAAGTTATGTTCCTACTGGAGACGAAGTCGAAGTAACTGATGAACGCGTGCTGAACACCTGTCTCAGTTCACTTCAAGATGTGGTCATTTCTATCGGCGGCAATCCACTGATCGAATATGGGTTACCAGCTCCCCAATCATCACCGCATCAAGATCGTGGAAATCGGGAGTATAACGCTGAGACAAATTACGATCCGGGCGAAATGACCACCATACGAAATGACCATGTCGCTTTGTTCTCTTCAGAGTAAAAACAAATTTATGATACCGTCCTTGAAAGCGTTGGGCATAACCAGGGTAAAAAGTTTTTCTTGGATGCTCCTGGTGGAACAGGAAAAACATTTGTTACCACTGACATACCTGCAGAGGTCAGGAGGCGAGGCAAAATTGCTATTGCTGTAGCGTCGTCGGGAATCGCTGCCACACTGCTTCCGGGTGGCAAGACAGCACATGCCATGTTTAAAATTCCCATCGATTTAGAGAGCGCCAAAACGCCTGTTTGTGGTGTGTCACGTAACAGCGATAAGGGACACGTGCTCAAGGATTGCTTTCTGATCGTATGGGATGAGTGTACGATGGCCAATAGGAAGGCAGTTGAGGCCGTGGACAGAACCCTGCAGAACATCCGCAGGAACGAACATTTGATGGGTGGTGTCACAGTTCTGTTCAGTGGCGATTTCCGGCAAACGCTTCCCGTGGTGACACGATCGAGGGCTGACGAGGTGAATGCTTTGTTGTGGTCACGAGTTCGTACGCCGCGCTTGACCATTAATATGAGAGCTCGGGTCGGCGGCAATGCACGTGCTCAAGAATTCTCCGATGTCCTTCTAAGTCTTGGCGAAGGCACTCTACCAAAAGAGGTGGTGCTTCCAGACTCTCTCGGTAGAGTGGTATCCAGCTTAGAAGAACTCATTCGCTGTGTGTACAGGGACATTAGTCGTATACCGCACCAGCAGAATTCTTGGGTGTGCGAGCGGGCCATTTTGACGCCCAAAAATGATCAGGCTGCAACAAGTAACGAATGCATTCTCTCGGAAATTGAGGGGAATGAAGTGGTCTACACCTCGATAAACACTGTTGTCGAGCAAGATGATGCCACACATTATCCCGTGGAATTTCTGAACTCCCTGTCAGCAAGTGGACTTCCAGCGCATACCATCAAGCTGAAGGTCGGTGTCCCGATTATGCTTCTTCGGAACCTATCTCCTCCGAAGTTGTGTAACGGGATCCGCCTTGAAGTCATCTCGCTCCACAGACACCATTAAGGCGAAAATTCTTACGGGTTGTGGCGTTGGCGAGGCAGTATTTATACCACGCATTCCCCTCATACCTCATAACTTCCCGTTCCAGTTCAAGCGCGTACAGTTCCCCGTGAGTGTTTGCTTCGCGATAACCATCAATAAGTCGCAGGGGCAGACACTGAGGGCAGCGGGTGTCGACCTGAGAACGAGTTGCTTCTCACACGGGCAACTGTACGTCGCTTGCTCCCGCGTCACCAGTCCTGACTCTCTTTACATTTTGGCACCTGGCAGCCTAACTACCAACGTAGTTTACAGGGAAGTGTTGTAAGGTATGATACCTTTGTACGTATTTTTACTCTTTTGTGTAATGGAATGTATTCCTGAATTATTTTCTCTATTTCCTTCAGTCACATTTTATGACTGAACTCGGCAGGATAAACTTATAAACAAAAAACAAACTTATATTTAAAAAAACTTATATTTAAAACTTATATTTTAATGCTAAAAACTTATATTTTAATGCTATTTTAAAAGTTGATTACTTATAATTCTATAGCGACACTAATCTTAGGTATTTTTGGTACTGTCTTCACGCAGACGACGTCGCGGGCAGCAGCTAGTGTGAAATAAAATCGTAATCGCAAATAAATTCTCAAGCGACTTTTTACCGCAGTGGCCGGACTCTGTATAATTGGTATTGTTCACAGATTGGCGATTATTTTTCGCAAAGATTATATTTTATGGTGCGCGTTTAGCCTTGACCACACAGCCTTCGTCCAGCTACCTCTGGTCTAGGAGAGATAGGGCTCGCCCTGCATCCTCATGTCCTATTAAGATATGCAAACCCAAAATGTTATGAAGATATATTCAATAGAATGAATAACGGAACGGAACAAAATACCCAAGAAACTCTAAACCACATTCCGTACCTTTATAGGGACGGCAACCACAACAAATCAACTGATACCGGATATTAGTAAAGTAGGTATCGATCTGACACAAGCGCAGTATCGAGTATTCGTAAGCTTGTATTACTCGAGTGTACCGTAATCGAATCTAGCCTATTGGGTTCAGAGACGTGTCAGGAGCAACTGAGTTACCTAATTTAAATCTCGAGAGCACAAGTGCGCCAATCACACTTCATCCTTTTATTTTTTGTTTATTATCCATTTTCTTACAACGTTCTTCCGCTGCAGCTCGGCAAATTTAAATAAATCGAAAAAATCATTAAACATTGTGAGTTTTAGGTCACTGACCTTCCCAATAAATATAAAACAACGTTTTTAGTTCTAGGTACTTAAATACCATTATTGATGAAAGACGTTTTTGTGCGTCAAATTCCTTATGTTCACTGGTCAAGAATGACATTAGTTAGAGTAATTGCTCGGGCTAAAGATGAAGATGATCAGTGGTGGTCCGGTAGAAACGGCTGCGACTTACGAGTTGTAGATCGTAGATTCAAACCCAGACAGGCGCTTTACTTTGTGCAAATTATTTCCAAACCATTGCTTGCCGGTGAAGGAAAACATCATGAGGAAGTCGTCATGTACTAGAAGCGAAAATGTGAAATCTACCAACCCGCATTGGGCCTGCGTGTTTTATTACGGCTCGCGCCCTCTCACAGAGAGGAGGCCTGCAGTGTCCCAGCATTGGGAAAATTATAGGCAGATTATGAAAGATGATGACCAAGCCAGAAAAAGTAAAAAAAGACAAGCATATTCACTGACAGTGGTTCCGGAACCGCAGACCTTTTGCCTAAGCTCAAAACAGTTGCTCCTTCTTGAATCTGAACAAACAAATTAACCACAACGAATCGTCCATCGATCCCTTTTTAAGCCTTTAAAAAGCGTTGTGAAGAGTTTCCTGTACAAAGAGCACGGATACTTTAATGAAGAGGGTGTTTTTACCCGACTGCGTTCGAAGGGGGCTTATTAAGGATCATTTTACGCATTAAGGCTCATTTAAACTCGGTTAATCCCGGTAATTTGTGCAATGTTTGCGATAGGTAGATCAGATATTATACCAATTAGATAATAAATATGAGTAGGTACATAGAAATAGATACCTACCTATTTAGGTATTTACATATACAGATTGATTTTTTTACCGGTTCCAATTTTTTACAGGCTGTTCTGTCCATGAATATGAACAACTTTCACTATGGGACCAACTCTGAAATCACGAAAAAAAATCAGCTGTTTAATACAAAAGTTACCTACTTGACCAAAATGTAAGAAACAGCAGATTTTTTTTTTCGTGATTTCAGAGTTGGTCCCATAGTGAAAGTTGTTCATATTCATGGACAGAACAGCCTGTAAAAATTTGGAACCGGTAAAAAAAATCATTCTCTATATTATGTTCTAAGGTACAGGAACTGCCTGCCTATTGTAATCAGATTTTGCGTTGCTCTTCTCAATTTAATTTTACTGATGACTAGCTTCTGCCCGCGACTTTGTCCGCGAGAAAACCTACCCCGTCGCGTTGCATCACCTGCCTGCGCTATCATTTCGTTTTCGCTTACCGTTCTTTCTGACTTTTATAATTTCTATTCAGGTCTATAGGACCATAGCGTGATTTTAAATAGCCTATAGCCTTCCTCAAGAATTGGGCTATCAAATGCGAAAATAATTTTTGAAATTCAGCCGGTAGTTCCAAAGATTAGCGCGTTCAACAGACAAATTCTTGAGTCAGCTTCATTATTACTTATTAGATTAATATTTATATACATTACTAGCTGCTGCCCGCGACGTCGTCTGCGTGAAGACAGTACCAAAAATACCTAAGATTAGTGTCGCTATAGAATTATAAGTAATCAACTTTTAAAATAGCATTAAAATATAAGTTTTTAGCATTAAAATATAAGTTTTTTTAAATATAAGTTTGTTTTTTGTTTATAAGTTTATCCTGCCGAGTTCAGTCATAAAATGTGACTGAAGGAAATAGAGAAAATAATTCAGGAATACATTCCATTACACAAAAGAGTAAAAATACGTACAAAGGTATCATACCTTACAACACTTCCCTGTAAACTACGTTGGTAGTTAGGCTGCCAGGTGCCAAAATGTAAAGAGATTCAGGACTGGTGACGCGGGAGCAAGCGACGTACAGTTGCCCGTGTGAGAAGCAACTCGTTCTCAGGTCGACACCCGCTGCCCTCAGTGTCTGCCCCTGCGACTTATTGATGGTTATCGCGAAGCAAACACTCACGGGGAACTGTACGCGCTTGAACTGGAACGGGAAGTTATGAGGTATGAGGGGAATGCGTGGTATAAATACTGCCTCGCCAACGCCACAACCCGTAAGAATTTTCGCCTTAATGGTGTCTGTGGAGCGAGATGACTTCAAGGCGGATCCCGTTACACAACTTCGGAGGAGATAGGTTCCGAAGAAGCATAATCGGGACACCGACCTTCAGCTTGATGGTATGCGCTGGAAGTCCACTTGCTGACAGGGAGTTCAGAAATTCCACGGGATAATGTGTGGCATCATCTTGCTCGACAACAGTGTTTATCGAGGTGTAGACCACTTCATTCCCCTCAATTTCCGAGAGAATGCATTCGTTACTTGTTGCAGCCTGATCATTTTTGGGCGTCAAAATGGCCCGCTCGCACACCCAAGAATTCTGCTGGTGCGGTATACGACTAATGTCCCTGTACACACAGCGAATGAGTTCTTCTAAGCTGGATACCACTCTACCGAGATAGTCTGGAAGCACCACCTCTTTTGGTAGAGTGCCTTCGCCAAGACTTAGAAGGACATCGGAGAATTCTTGAGCACGTGCATTGCCGCCGACCCGAGCTCTCATATTAATGGTCAAGCGCGGCGTACGAACTCGTGACCACAACAAAGCATTCACCTCGTCAGCCCTCGATCGTGTCACCACGGGAAGCGTTTGCCGGAAATCGCCACTGAACAGAACTGTGACACCACCCATCAAATGTTCGTTCCTGCGGATGTTCTGCAGGGTTCTGTCCACGGCCTCAACTGCCTTCCTATTGGCCATCGTACACTCATCCCATACGATCAGAAAGCAATCCTTGAGCACGTGTCCCTTATCGCTGTTACGTGACACACCACAAACAGGCGTTTTGGCGCTCTCTAAATCGATGGGAATTTTAAACATGGCATGTGCTGTCTTGCCACCCGGAAGCAGTGTGGCAGCGATTCCCGACGACGCTACAGCAATAGCAATTTTGCCTCGCCTCCTGACCTCTGCAGGTATGTCAGTGGTAACAAATGTTTTTCCTGTTCCACCAGGAGCATCCAAGAAAAACTTTTTACCCTGGTTATGCCCAACGCTTTCAAGGACGGTATCATAAATTTGTTTTTACTCTGAAGAGAACAAAGCGACATGGTCATTTCGTATGGTGGTCATTTCGCCCGGATCGTAATTTGTCTCAGCGTTATACTCCCGATTTCCACGATCTTGATGCGGTGATGATTGGGGAGCTGGTAACCCATATTCGATCAGTGGATTGCCGCCGATAGAAATGACCACATCTTGAAGTGAACTGAGACAGGTGTTCAGCACGCGTTCATCAGTTACTTCGACTTCGTCTCCAGTAGGAACATAACTTTTTTGTAATACTTAACACCGCGTTTTTTTTTAATTGTCTTCCTCAACTCTGCTCAAGATTTTGAGGGTTTTGTTGGAACTCGAATTTATCAAAACGAACTATGCGATACAACTTTTATGAAGAAAATGAACATTGCCATCTATGAATTTTAAGAATAACTAACTACTAACCTCGCCAACATGATCATATTTAAATTAATTTCCAAAAAGTGTCAACATGTAACTTGATTTGATTTTAATGAAATCTCATAGATGGCGGGCGCTGCTTCAAAATTTTCTTTATACTACTAACATTCATTAAACTATGTTTCTCGGCCCAAATTACTTAAATGGCGTAGTTTTCATAGTGTAAAGCTAGATAATAGCATGGCTTACTGAAAAACAACATTTAAGGGGAATGGGTAGTTGTAGCCCGCGAAATTCAATTTTTCTTACGTTTTTTGCAATTTTCAGGTCAGTGTCAGGTTGTATCTTGATCAAAATATGATTCGCGACAATAACAGGTACGTATTTACAGAATTATAATAATTAGAATCATTAATACATCTTTCTAAGTTAGATTTCTACCGTTAAGAACAAATCTCGTATGGAAAAGTGTTGGTGGTAGAAATCTAACTTAGAAAGATGTATTAATGATTCTGATGATTATAATTCTGTGAATACGTACCTGTTATAGTCGCGAATCAAATTTTCATCAAGATAAAACCTGACACTGACCTGAAAATTGCAAAAAACGTAAGAAAAATTGAATTTCGCGGGCTACTACTACCCATTCACCTTAAATATGCGTCGTTAGATTACACGCTGTCACAGAATGCGTAAGAAAAATAAAGATTCACAGCTCCTCCCCCGTAGGTGATAGCGTGATAATATGTAGCCTATATGTTGACCGGACCTCTTAGTAATACTCATGCAAAATTTGAAGTAAATCCATGCAGTAGTTTTTGAGTTTATCCCGGACATACAGACAAACAGACAAAAATTCTAAAAACTATATTTTTGGCTTCGGTATCGATTGTAGATCACGCCCCAAGTATTCTTTTAAAAAAATATTCAATGTACCGTTTTGACTTTCCTACGATTTTATTATATGTATAGATGAACATGCGGATGGCGGCTATCGGCCGAAATTAATAACCAATCTAATCCAATATCTCTAGATTAAAGATCGAAAATTCAATCCAGATTTGTAGTAAAGTGTAGCAAAAAACGATCCGCGGATTGCAATTGCAATCTATTCAACCAATCTATCTTTGAGAGGACGGATCACAGATTACAGATTGACCTCTGTTCGAAAATGACAGTTTGAGTGTGTCAATAACCTATCTGTTGAATTTGACGTTTGTTTTGATCGGTGTAAACAATCCAAATCTTAATCTTAGAATGTCCTTGGATATAAGATTGACTTCACGGATTTCATTTGAAAAATGGCACTGTCAATATTCTCCAGTGATAGTGATATGGAAATTCTGGCTCAATTATCGGATTGGGATAATACCGATAGTGACGCTGGTGAAGAAATGAGACGTCAACGTGCTTCTGCGCGGAGAATTAAAAGGGTGAACTACATGCAAAGTCTGGATGATGAGGAGTTTACCTTTAGGTTTAGGCTATCAAAATTAGCAGTAAATTTACTGCTGACTGAAATTACGCCTCTCGTCCGTGTAAATAGTTAAAAAAAAATATTTCATTCTATACCAAAAATGAACAATATTATTACTTATCAAATATTCACATGTATGTTATGATCTCCCCACAAAATACCTAATGGTGTTGAGTTTTCCCGCCGTTTGGGAAAATTCTTTCAAATTGGCAACGCTGCTACTCGGGCACCACGCCATAGACAATAAAACGCGTCCTGGCTTTAGCCGTGTCGTGACATTCCTTTTTACCTAATACGTATTGAATTTATTACAATTTTTTTCGTATTAATAGAATTGTTACGTCGTTCGGTAAATATATGTATTAAACATCCATAAAATAAAATTATAAAACCTGTTTATGCTTAGCTTTTTTTATTACAAACAAACGAACCATGTCTATTTTTATAAATTTTTCTTAAAACGGAATGACGAAGAGGGAAAGGATTTCAAGATATCTGCGGATTGAGCGACAGCAGGATCGTCATTTTTCGATATTAGGACGCGGGTTGGAGATCGATCCATAGATTGGTATATATCGACGATCGATTTATATCTTGGCTCATGGATTCGATATTAATTTCGGCCGTTAGTCGTCACTTTGGCCATTTCGTCGCTATCCCTAATAGGTCACTTTCACTAATACGTCACCTTGTGCATCTGGTCAGTTTCTTAACTCGTCTCACGCTGTATTTCGACTCATTCCCAACTCGTCCGATGGATATGTACAATTAAGCACAAAAACAAACATTTTCAGTAAAACAAAATTTTATTATAAATTAGGTAGTACTCGCACAATCTTGTTTGAATTTTTACTTGAAACACAATAAAGAAAAAAAAAAATCTTAAATAGAAGAAGAAGTCAAGAAGTCGCACTTGATTCTGAATCAGATGTTGTACGACAAGTTCCACCAATCTAGTACTATATTGCATGATTTAATAAAAATGCCAGAGAAAGCATCTTTTATTAAAACAAGACAGGGCCGAAAGAAGCAACACGCTACAATAATTTTAACTTCAACGCCACTCAAAGAAAATCTGCTAGAAAAGGAAATGAATAAAATGAAGAAAAAAGGAGATAAAGGAAAAGAGAAGACATTTAAAGGCAAAGGATTAGGAAAAAAGACTAAAGTACAGAAGAAGGGTGCTGAAAAGGCAAAGCGCCGAGTATTACAAGAACAGAACGAAACTTCTGTATCAGATGTTGGCACTGACGACTTATGCCAGGACGATGAGGATGATGACGCAGAAGATACTGGAAACAGATGCCTAGTATGCGACGTTGTTATTATGATAGTTAAATAAGTAAATTATGTTTAAAGGCGGTTGCAATAAATACTTTCTTTTTAATTAAAATTTTATTTGAGTTCTCGCTTAAGTGACCCCCATTACCCTCTTTTACCTTATCGTTATAAATACGCTGGCCACACGGGTATAACATCCTTCTTTATTTAAGACTCTTTTACCTCGATGCATCAGTAATATGCTATAAAAGATACCTTCTTATATTATACTAGCTTCTGCCCGTGACTTCGTACGCGTGAAATTCATAGGTACTTTTCTCTAAAAAATTCGAAAATGTATGTATGATCTTTATCATTTATTTAGATAAATAAGTATTCTGGCCAATTTTTACGTTTATAGATCAAAGGAATCAAATTTTTCAAATAAACTGTATCCCGGCTTTTCACCCCCACAGGGATTTCGAAAAATTGTTTGGGATGTGTTCATAACTTGACTCAAAGATTATTTACCTATACCAAATTTCGAGCTAATCAAGCCACGCAGTAAATTCCTCCCCTGTAAAATTAACTACCCCTTTTCACGCAGTTAGAGGTAGATTTTCGAAAAACCCTGATAAACGTTATTCTTTATTTTTAGTCTAAAGTATAAATACTGAGTTTCGAGTTAATCGGACAGCACGTTAAAATTCTTCCATACAAATAATGACACCCCCAATCCCTCTTCAGGGGGTAGTTTAGAAAAACGAAAAAAGCCAAATTTCATAATTTTATATATATAGATAGATAGATAGTAAGCGTCAATAATATCGGGACGAACAGACTCCGACATTTTTAACGCTGACTGTACGTTGTACATATCCATCGGACGAGTTGGGAATGAGTCGAAATACAGCGTGAGACGAGTTAAGAAACTGACCAGATGCAAAGGTGACGTATTAGTGAAAGTGACGTATTAGGGATAGCGACGAAATGGCCAAAGTGACGACATAGCCGCCAATCCGAACATGCGATTAAAAAAAGCCTTAGTCTGTCGGGGGCCTCGGTCCAATGAGCATTTCCATACAAAATATGGAAGATATATTATATACGAGTATTATGTAGGACATTTATTACGAGAGATGTCGCATCAACCAAACGCACCGCACACGCACCACTGAACTGCATTTGATGTGAAATCTTAAAATTAGGTTTCATATATTTGCACGTGGCTCACACAGCACATTAATTCATTAGCATTCAATGTGGCAAGAAATCTTTTTGAAAATTGTTAAATTGAATCTTATGATAAAATAGTCCCTCAGACCGAATTTCGGCTATTGTGGCCAATCTCATCGGAGACCAGCCATCGACCCAGGACCCATTATAGCGCACAAGTGTGTACGCAGATTCAGGTGCACTCACTCTTCCCTCACTCTCATAGTCCGATAGGACGGCAATCCGACACGACCGGAGAGAGGTCAGGCGCAGGACAACGACATTACGTGCTTTCCGAGACACGGGGGTATCACACCGCCAACTTCCAAACTAAGGACTGTTATTGAGAAATTCCTAATGGAAGAATCCAAAAACCCTTTGCCCGACCTGGGGAATCGGACCAGGACCCCACACTCAGTTGCGCTTGCGATCACTAGACCAATGAGGCAGCCTTGCATAAATATTGTCGGTACCTATATCTAATAATGAATCGTAATTTAGTTGTTATATAATTTTATAGATATGTTCTGTGCGTCGAACATAACGTATCTATCTACTTAGCTAAGTACTGGTTTTTCTAAACTGCTATGTAAATAAATAAGTACAAGGTAAATACACCACGTTGAGACCACGCTATATTGATTCAATAATGGAACAGTGATGCCTTGGTTTAGGATGTCGTAAGTAACAAAAGTGCAATTTTACAGGAGTGACAAAAATGTGAATAAAATTAAAAGTAGTTCATAATTATATCAGGCTGGTATTTGGTACAAGTATCTTTCTTGGTAAAATACGTGTACTGGATAGATAGCGCCATCCACGAAGACGCGCCCCACTCTTCTTACTAGTATAATTAAAAAACAACAACAAAACAAAACATTAACTAATGTTTTAGTTAGAAGATACACACTAATTACCCACTAATAAGTAATTACTGTGTATCGACAAAACTAAAACACTAGCGGAATGTTGTACACTAGTAGTTTATTGTATAGTTAAAATCACGCTGCAGACTCGGTCATAAATCATAATCGGAGTAGGGATGTGCGCTAGTTGCGCGCGCGCAAGGCCATTATCGATAACAGAATCATTAAGGCGAATGGTTACGCCAAACTTCAAAGTAGACCTCTCTTTGAAGGCCTACTTCTCCCAAATGGATAGCCCAAATATATTAAAAAAAATATATGATATGTGACATATGTTTACAAATATAATTTAAGTTTGATTTTTTTAATATTACTGTTAGTTTTAACAATAAAAAATCATATCCATCCTCTTATTTTACGCAAGAATTTTCTTTCTACTTCCAAACGCCTGAAGCGATTTTGATGATTCTTTCACCAAATTATAGCAAATTTAATGGTTTATAAAAATTAAGTTTGTTTTTTTTAATAATTATTATTTAAGTGGGAAAAAATCAGTAACACCATGGTTTTACCTATACGGGCGCGGGCAGCAGCCGCCCGGTCAGTCTCGCTGTATCGTTCGCACGGGGAGGTTGTGTCGCATGTCGGCTCGCTCCGATCTGCATTTTTGTAGCAAAGACTAAATAGCGCAGATAGTACACTCGGACTGTTCGTTTACGCTTGGACGTTGATAGTATTAGTAGTAGTGATAGTTTGTTTGCGAGTGGACGATATATTATTGTCTATTGAATACTAATATAATAATAATATCAATAAAACACGTTTATTCAGTATACAGATCGTTTATTCACGTATACAATTTATAAAAAATACAATTACAAAAAAAAAAAAATTAAAACTAACTTATGACTAATACCGCTCTTAACAGTGGTAGTTTTTAGGGTTCCGTACCCAAAGGGTAAAAACGGGACCTTATTACTAAGAGTCCTCTCTCCGTCTGTCTGTCTGTCACCAGGCTGTATCTCACGAACCGTGATAGCCAGAAGAAGGGTTATGTTTTTCGAGAGTATATAATATACAGGGTGAATTTTTCAAGTGGGCGTGGATGGCCAAATTCTATACTATGAGGAATAGCGAAAAATACTCAAAGGAGTCGCGGGCTCGATTTTGATGAAAACTGAAACTGAATCATTGGATTTTTGAAAAATCAATATTTCTAGCCAGGAATCGAACCTGTTGATTTTGAAAAAAAAACACACACACTGTATTATTACACCATTCGATAGTGTCCCTAATAAGGATCAAATTCTGGGAAGTAATGACATACGGCAAACTTAAGGAAAATGTTGAATCTTAATAAACTGCTTCTTATTTTAAAGTATTCATACCTAGATTACGTACCTTGTTCGAAATGATGCTCAATATTTTTATTTTACTAACACACCCGCAGCGCAGTAACCTTCACAACATTATGTTCCAAATTCAAATATCTATTACGATCTTTGGAAAATATTCTAATGGAATCACTAATATTGTAATGCTAAATGGCAGTACAATCCTTAAGACGTCGAATCCAGCTATGTATTGAAAACAATGGTTGCGTCAGGACACGTGATCGTCAGGAGAGATTTCACAGGGGAGAACTACTACTCCTAACTACTAAGTATCCCCCTCTCTTTCTACGGCGGCGCCAACCGAAGTGAACCAAGTGACACACGACAATGGATGGATGGATGGATGGATGGATAGATGGGTGTGGGTGTGGGTGTGGATGTGGGTGTGGGTGTGGGGTGTGTGTGTAGATGTGGGTGTGGGTATGGGTGTGGGTGTGGGTGTGGGTATGGGTGTGGGTGTGTGTGTGGCTGTGGGTGTGGGTGTGGGTGTGGGCGTGTGTGTGGGTGTGGGTGTGGGGGTGTGTGTGGGTGTGGGTGTGGATGTACGGATGGATGGATGGACAGCTGATGGCTCGACCGTCTGTGTAGTACCTACGCTGCTGTGTATTCGTAAAATTCGTGTATACTCGTATAGTGTTTAAAATATGGAAATTGAACAAAGTGCATCTATTAATGAAAAAAGTGACGCAGAAATAGTGAAAAAAATGAGTTATATTAATTCGATTAATAATTGATTTATTTCAACGTTAATATTCAAGTTTTCACTTCTGCCGGCACTCCCGGAGTGCAACCCGTCTTTTTTTTCTCATAACCTATCGAGTGGGGTATCAAAATAAAAGGTTTTAAAAGGTGATTACAAAAATATATACAATTTATAATATGGTAAAAACTAATTCAAAGTGACAAATCGTAAAAAACACCTACCAAGAACTAAATCGTCTGCGAAATCTTTCACATTTGTAAACTAAAAAGCAGGAAATAAAAAAATTAAAAAACCCGACTGCAACCTTATACTTAAACTAACTGAAAAGCTAAAAACAAGCCCATTTTAAATTAAATAAAAGTTGGAAGCAGGCGGGACCCATTTGAGTTTGTAACTATAATAATGGTATTCTTCTGGCAATCACGGTTCGTGAGATACAGCCCGGTGACAGACAGACAGACGGACAGAGGAGTCTTAGTAATAAGGTCCCGTTTTTACCCTTTGGGTACGGAACCCTAAAAACTACCACTGTTAAAAGCGGTATTAGTCATAAGTACCTAAGTTTTTTTTTTTCATAATTGTATTTTTTTATAATCTGTATACGTGAAAAAACGAACTGTATACTGAATAAACGTTTTTTATTGATATTATTATTATTTTTTATTTGTCTCTAAGAAAGCAGTATTTTTACTGTAAGTACAATAGCATTCATACTCACAACATAAATATTGTACCTATTCTCGATCCATCTAGACTCAGTAAGTAGGTAGCATCATAAAACTGCCTAAGACAAAATGCATCCCACGCCGCATCTGCATGCGCTACGTACGAGTACGACACTCTTTGACATTGGGGAGGTAAGCGGGCGCGCGGGGTGAGGCACTGGGTTCGCCTATGCTCCGCCCAAACGCTCAAGGACATTCGAGGCTATAATCGCCTTAAGGTTATCACGTAAACATACTGCATTCATTAAGTATGCAGGTTAAATAATGAGTACTAATGTGTTTTACGAGACTTCCTTCTCGTAAGAACACATTAGGAGCATGGTCATGAAGTTATCCGCTTGCCGCCTTACCACTGTCAGTACAATCCCATCGAGTTGGTGTGGGCTCAAGTAAAAAATGAAGTTGCAACGAAAAACAAAACCTTCAAGATTGCTGCCATTTCCAATGTCTCCATTGAAAATTGGCAAAAATGTGTGGAACATGCAGAATTGCTGCAAGATGAAGACTTAAGAAAAGCATATTTATGCAAAGAGTTCATCATTCATGTGGATGATGATGACGATGACTCAGACGAAGAATTTTAATTTTCTATTTTTAGTTTTATATATACGTTCTTTTGTTTATATATTTAATATGCTTTGTAGTAAATTTGGTAATAAAATAAAATAAAAAATGTGTATTTATTTCTATCACCCATTTATAAATATATAAAACTATCGATATCACTCATCGACTGCAGTAATGCACAGGACTACGTGTGGGCGTGTCCTGCCCATAAGGCCCGTGAGTGGGAAAGAGAGCGAAACTCGAATGATTTATGACCGAGTCTGCAGCGAGATTTTAACTATACTATAGTACTGTAAGCGATTAGGAAGAAGAGTGGGGCGCGTGGACTATTCAAGTTTTCGCACACGTAGTTTTTGAAATATGGTCATTACTTACCTACGCCTTTTTGTTTTGATCATAATTGAAAAAAAACCGGCAAAGTGCGAGTCGGACTCGCGCTTCGAGGGTTCCGTACAAACCTGTTTAAAATATTTTTATTATATGATGTAATTAAAAATTTACGGTTTTCGCAATTATTCCTTTATCTGTGCTATAAAACGTTGCTTCGTACCAAATTTCAAAATACTGAGTTCACGGGAAGTACCCTGTAGGTTTTGATTCCCTTACGAGTGTCGAAAATTTGCGGCATAAACGGCTGTATTTTTTTTATTGCGTTGTCTTAGAAGTGTGATTTTTTCACAGCTCCAAGGGACAGTAGACCTGAGTATTCGATATAAATTCCAGCTTGATACCTCCACGCTTTCCTGAGAAAAAGGGTCTTGACAGAAGGACGGACAACAAAGTGATCCTATAAGGGTTCCGTTTTTTCCTTTCGAGGTACGGAACCCTAAAAATAATCGAAAATATAGGTACTGGGGCGTACTTAAACACATTCTTCTTTATTTGGAAAGACCGTTACTGCTTATTTTTAAATAACTTTTTTCTTAATGTCGTAACAAATCTAAAAGAACTTTAATTACTTAATTAAATAAATTTAAAAAATAGAATGCGTAAGCCCTTTTGTTACCACTAAATATGTTCTGTTTTCAAAATGATAGACGCATGAACTTGGAGTACGCGCATACGCCTTCAAGTATTGTCTATAAACATGGACGTACGTATGGTCCATGGAAACCTGAACGCCTTTTTGTTCTACGTGATTTTTGGCATATGTTTATTGTGCAAGTTTCTTCAAAATAATGATACCTACACTAATGGCGTAATGTGTTACAACCGTTTTACTGTGCGATAACATTACGCCAATTATTTTAATGGCCTATAAATATCTAAAAAAAGAACAGAAAAATTAACTATGTTATGGACTTCGTTTTCTACTATCTATTGCAGCAAAAATCGAAAAATGATATTTTTGCGTGTACGCCCATTTGTTATGAAGCCCTCGATATGTATTGGTAGAGTGAAAAAACAATGAAGTAAGTGACTTTTTGTAGATTAAAAAGGTATCTAACGGTATCCTAATTCTTTAGGAAAGTTAGTAGCAACAGTACCTTTCTATTTATCTGTAAAACTAATCTATACAAATAAATAACATTGAAGTGTCTGTTTGTAATATTCAAAGAACAGCTTTTTACTAAATGCATTATTATATATGTATAGGTACGGAACAAAAAAAAAAGTTTTTTTTTGTCTCTCTGTCTGTTTGTTCCGGCTAATCTACGAAACAGGTGGACCGATTTTGACACGATTTTCACTGGCATATAGCTGATATTGTAAGAAATAACATAGGCTATGTTTTAGAAAAAAAGAATTAGGAGTCCGCGCAAAAAATTAAATCCCACTTTCCGACAGGCAGAAACTAACCATATGAATCTAATGAAGGTTTACAGAAAATCACTATTTTTTTGCTTCAGTTAAATTCCAGTGATTTGTCTGGGTAACATTAGTATCTACCATTTTGATCAGATTTTACTTAACATAAACTTTTTTTTTATTTTCGTGGTGGAAAATCTTCATGGATGTCCTCCGCCCTGGGGCGGGCGGAGGGGTCTGTCAGACTCTTGACTCTTACTGACTAAAAACCACCCCGGTGTTCCATCTCACACCTACGCCGAGGATCGTGTGAACGAACGATCCTTCCTCAACCCCAACCCAACACAACTACTTAAATGTCCTTTTTATGTCTCTCATTATGACTTCATTCGGAACTTTTGGATTTCTTGGCTTCGATTAAAATCGTCACACGCTTCATACATTTATGTAGATATGGCTGAAAAAATATAGGGTCATTGCTCATTTATCGCGGGTGACATGTTGGCAACGGCATAATATCACTTGTATTACTTCACCTTGAACGCTTTGTATCGGCTGTTGCCGCTGTTTATACTTCGAATAATGGACTGGTGTTAGTTCATTAACTTAATTTATTTTACTTTAATTAATATGATGAAATGAAATATGACGACGACCAAGACTAAGACAGGCCCCCTGGCGGCGCGAAGTGGAGATAGGTATGGCTCCGCAGGCATGGACGCGGAAAGTCCTGCCGTGCGCCATCTGGCGGTGGCGGGGCCGTAACACGCTTTATCATCAAGTTATCGTTATGCAGTTGCACCCAGACCAGGGATGAAGCCGTCATGATGTATTTTTAATTATTTACTTTTAATGTACTTACCTCGGTCACTATAATTAATCTCTCTCAATTTAGAACTCGAGTCACAACACTCACTACAGGGTGAAATTAGATTCTTGGGCATCCTTTTAAGGGGTCATTGTACTCATCATTATGAACAACTTTTACTATGGGACTAAACCTAAAATCGCGAAAAAAAATCAGCTGTTCCTTGCATTTGTGTCCACATAACTCGTCAAAATGTACGGAAGAGCTGTTTTTTATCCGCGATTTCAGGTTTGGTCCCATAGTAAAACTTGTTCATAATGATGATTACAATGGCCTCTTAAAAAGGATGCCCATGAATTAAATTTCACCCTGCATAATGAATCTCTCTCAATTTAGAACTCGAGTCACAACACTCACTATGTACCTATAACGCGCCGATCTACATATTATTATATTAGTAGTACTAATAATAAAGCTGAAGAGTTTGTATATACTTAGACTATTTAACATCACGCTAGGACCCTTAGGAGCTGAGCAAAATAAAAAAGAGTCAGTAAGAACTCTTAGCGAAAACGAAGTAAAATCGCGGGCAGCCGATGCGATGCCACAGGGTGGGTCGGGGGAACAAGTAATTTCACGCGGGAGAAATCTAAGACACGAGCTAGTTCTGTAATAATCTGCCTGTGAAAACTTAGGTGAAGTGAGCTATCATTCCATCGGATGCTAGGGATTGACACCATTGCGAATACAGTAACCGCAGGCAAAGGGAGTCAGCAAGGCATCCCTCTTTCCTATACTACACGAACGCAGCATTATATGCCTACATCAAGTGCAAAAGTGATATAGTGTGATTAACCAATGTGCTGTGGTAAAGTTTTGACCGAGTAGGTTGCACTTTTCTATGAAACAGCAGTTTTTTTTCGAGACCTGACGAAAACTTTCTAGGATATGGTGTCTAGAATCATGTGCTGAATTCATGGTTACAGTTTGCGCGTCGATGTATAGTGATATGCCTAAGTAATCCTGGATTGGTTTTGTTTATTTTTATACAGGGTGTTACAAAAAGGGTATATCAATACAAACGGGTTGAAGAGTGTATCTCGTCTAGAATCTCTGTACAAAATTTCAGCTCAAAAGCATTAACTTTGAAAATGCTTAATATTTTTTTATTTCGACATCACGGGCGCTGCACTGGCGCGCGGCGGAGTGATGTGCGTGTACTAGGCGCACAGACACACTACAGATAATGGATAATGACCCTCGTAGTGCGGTGACACGTTTGTTATGATTTCAATTTCATAACTATCAAAATAAAAAAATATTAAGCATTTTCAAAGTTACTGCTTTTGAGCTGAAATTTTGTACAGAGATTCTAGACCAGATACACTCTTTAACCCGTTTGTATTGATATACCCTTTCTGTAACACCCTGTATACATATAACATAATTTAGTATGCATTGGCCATAAATATTTTTCGTAGACATATAAAAGTAGTTAAGTAGGTAGATACCAATATTATGTTAATGCCATCAGTCGTTAGTGGATCGAGTTTATGAAACGAGTTTGTTAAAGATAGGAAGATGCGTTAAGTTTAAGTACCGCTGCGCTCGTAAAACGCCTTTAGTGTAGTAAAGTAGTCTGGCTGTTTGTTGTTTTTGTGTGTTCTGTGAAGTGTTTCTGGAGGTTTCCAGACATTAAGTGATCGAAAGTAATAGATTGTCTTCCTCAATGTGTGATAAAGTTGTGACCATTTTCCTCATGTCCATTTGTCGAGAGCACCACGCTTTTTCTATAGAGGATTCACTTTCACCCGAGTCACTTTAAACTGTTCAATTGGACGTTCAAAATATACTTAACCATCCAAAGTTGTGCCCTGTGCCTAGGTACTTAAATTTTGCAAATGAGATTGAATCGGTTCACAGTAAGTTGGTTGTTCTTGGGGATCCCGTTTGAGGAAACGAACAGCGCCATAGGCTCAGTATCATAATTGCTTTATAACGCGCTCTGTTGAGGGCAAAACGCGGTGAAATGATAATGAACCGACCCAGCATTAAACCGTTCCACCTACAATCCGTGTAGATTCTGCTCCGTTACCAACAGTGTACCCACTAACAGTTGCGTTGTTGGCTTCGCTTGTTTCCCATTCAATAACATAAAACAGGCAGCTGTCGCCAATATGGCCTCTTGTCTGTGCTTCCATAGCTCCTTGTTGTCTCCAGCGTGTCGTTAGGATAGTAAATGACGTTGACATGGTAAAGACGATGTTTCACCGTAGCGGCCTCAGTATTGATCCCCGTGGAACACCGCACGACATCCCGCGCCGACCGCAACGATCCCACCCCGTGATGACGGCACTTTCAGTCAAGTAGGTCCCAATGATGATCTGTCAATTTATTAGGTGCCTTGAAATGTAAGGAATACGATACAAGCAATGTGCAAATCACCTAACACGCTGCAATTGAATAATAATTTCATTGAAAAATAATCCGTAGGTACACGGAAAATAATGCAAATGTATGTAATTAATTCACAAATTAGTGTCGGTATCATATTACGCAAACCTGGGATTTCCGATTACGCAGAAGCAGTTCATTTTTATTAATCGACTCCAAAAAAGGAGGAGGTTCTCAATTTGGTTGAATATAATATACTTTTTTAAATGTTTTTTACCTCGGAACTCCGTTATTTATAATCCGATTTGCAAAATTCTTTTTATTTGAAGGGATATACTTTCAGATGGGTCCCATAGAAATTAAAAAAAAACTAGTTATTTTCACTTTGTAGTGTCTTTTTGTAAGCCGGTTGTTTTTTGTTTTGTAAAAATGTTTTTTCATTAAACTATTAAAGCCAATCTGGTAGGTACCTATATCTTGATTGTTTGCAATTCATCTCTGCCGATGACAATGAATGAATCAATCGTGAGACGTGTTTTCTACTGCACCTATTTTAGATGGAGGCAGGAGGATTTATTTGACTTCCATTATTGCTTTCCTGTCGTTCCTTCTAAATGTATGTGTTGATTCTTCTCACTGCATGTCTCATACCATCATTGGTCGTTCTACGCCTCGTATAGTATGGTTACCTTCCTTTTAGAAGCAATTTTAATGAGTGAAGCGTGCCCAATGTTCAATAAAACCTCTCTAGGTAAAAGCAGACTCTCAGAACCTACATATTGCGATAAGTGAATTTATAACAACACAAGACACTTCATGTAATCCCGCTGAATGAGTGCGATGCATGAGTCATGATTTGCATGAGACGTAATTTTATAACTTTACAGTACAAAAAGCTTTATTGTATCATAACCGAGGTAAATATTTAGGCATGTGCTTGTTATCTTGATCTATACTCTACATTGCAATATAATAATAAAATTATTGAAGTGTCTGTTTGTGATGTCCAAATAACAGTTTTTGATAAATACATATATGAAATGCTTTCATATGCATTTAGTAAAAACTGTTATTTTACGGTACATAAAATAAAAAAAATACATTTAGAAAAAAAATTGTCTTTCAACTGTGTTTTGGTGGTTCATAGGCTACTTTTATTAAAAAAAAAAAACAAGAAAAAACTGACTTAAAAAAAAAAACACTACAAGTAAAAAGTAACATTAATTTCGGAAGTCGGTGTCTTTGGATCTGTATTTTAATTTTTTAGCAACCACATTAAAGTAATTGAATCGCAACTCGTAAATAGGTACTTTGAGTAGTTCCGGTGTCCATCTGTGGTCTTCATCATCAGTTCAACTTCACCAAATGGTGCTTTTCGAGAGCAAATGTACGAGTTACTATAAAAAATACCCAAATCGCTATACTTAGGTGTGGTGTGTATATTTGAAGAGTTCCTTCGATTTCTCCAGGATCCCATCATCAGATCCTGACCTGATGACAATGGGACCAATCTGAAAGTATATCCTTTTAGATAATAAAATAATTTTGCAAATCGGGTTATAAATAACGAAGTTCTGAGGTAACCATATAAAAAAAAATATTCCACCGAATAGATAACCTCCTCCGTTTTTGAAGTCGGTTAAAAAGGAAAATTATAACCCATGTAATCTAATTTATATAGGTACCTACCTTTTCACGCCTACACCACTGAACGAATAACACATCTACTTTCATATCTTCTTGCTAAATTTTAGTAGTAGGTAGTAGTTTAAGTAGCCTATATCCTTCCCCAGGATACACAGGACATAGGCTATTTTTTATTCCGTTAGCACATTCTCGTGGGATAATTTCCTACGTCCACGCGGGCGAAGCCGCGAGCAGAAGCTAGTATTTGAATTATACTCTTTATTATGTACACCAAACAAATTACTGATATGCATGCAGAAAATTTACTTAGGGTGACGTGTATTGGGCGGCCTTATCGCTAAAAGCGATCTTTTAAAGACAACCTTTGGAGGGATTGATGACGGAGGAGAGACAATACTCTGGAATACCTATTAATTAAATTCTATTGGCAATTTTTGTAACCGTTTCTTGGAATTCATAACAGTATTGAAATAAGTCTTGATTACTTCTTATAATTAAAACCTAACTGCATCATTGTCAGCAATTACATTATAAAGACGCCGTTTATAAGTTTATTAAAAAATAATTAAAAGACAAATAATAATGATTTCATATCACGCAAGATATTCTTATCACGCAAACTGACTTCGAAATAAGCGGATATCAGCAAAGACGAAGGAAAGTGATAGGTATAAAATGTTTCTATCTTCGCCTTAGTAGGGGTCTATAGCGCTCTTAGCGCAGTACCTTATACTTACATAGTGTTTGTGTAATTACGAACAATTCTTAGATTTCTTATTACAGTTTAATCTAAAAATAATATTGTGTGCATTTACTTGTATATTGAAAAGTTATAATAATGAGTGTTGTTGTTATGAAAAAATTCAACCTTGTGTTTACATTTTACTGATTTTGCCTACACAAGTTGGTGTGCATTGACTTATTTAGACGTGACAGAATGTCGCAATTACAACGGCTCGCGTAGTTAATAAAAAGTTAGTAAAAAAATAACCACAAACAATGCAAAGTGTGTTTACGTTCAGTTTTTTTTATTATATAAATCCATTACCTACCTACCTATGTTGTATTTCCGTACCTCGAAGTGGAATAAAAACCTTGTTGGCTTTGTACTTGCAATGACAAAAGTGGATAAAATCACATGTCTATTTTAAGTTACGGACAAGCTTTAACCTGAGCGGAAAAATGTGACAGGTTTCCGCGCCTTTTTAAACACATTTTCCCAATCAAAGTGTAGGGACTTTCCTAGCTCTAAACCTTACTCGGATAATAATGACAATACTATCTACTGTGAACAGTTCAAATTCAGTCTAAAAACCAATAAACCAACGTTATTTAGCACAAAGATTAGATAGCAGTTAGGTGTTCACATAAAACATCTGTGCTATGATGTAATTATTTGATAAACACTTTGTTGGTACGCTTATCGCGAACTTTGTTGATGTTTTGGATTCGCATTCGCTCTATTTACTTGAAATAGCCGCGATAACGATCGCTGCGGAGTATAGTTTGTAACTTGCCGACATGGAATGTTTCATGGTTCAACTGATAGAGTTGTTCAGGACAGTATTGAAAGTGATTCGACGGAATAAAATGACTACGCAGATCAAGGAAGAGAAAAAGGTAAAGTGCTTACAATGAAATAAGTCTTTTACCTGAAGTTGTCTACTACTTGTTGTTGTTGTACTTGCATTATCTATAGATACTAATATTATAAAGAGGTATTTGTTTGTAAGTTTGTATGTAGGGGGTAATCTCTGGAACTACCAGTCGGATTTGAAAATTTTTTCTTGCATTTGATAGCCCAATTCTTGACAAAGGCTATAGGCTATTTAACATCACGCTATGACCCTTAGGAGCCAAGCAAAAAGAAAAAAAGTCAGTGATGCGATACGACGGGGTGGCTCGGGGGAAACAAGAAGTTTCACGCGAACGAAGTCGCGGGCTGAAGCTAGTAAGAAATACAACTGTTGCCAAAATGTTTGACTTGACGTTTATAGATGAAGACTGAAGGTTTCTTCGGCCACCGATAAACAGCACGAGCTTCACTATCGCTGAAACCAATGGCCCATGTGTGGCCTGCCGTACCTAAACCACAATATTAAGGGCTTTTTCACATCTCCGCCGCGAAACCATAACAGCGAAACCGTAGTAGTTCCGCCAAAACTCTTCCGTTGTACGACAAGCGAAGCAGAAGCGAAACTGCCTGTTCTAACGCACTGATTTGTTTATGATCCTATTCTAATCTAAGAGGTCCGAAATAGACCTATATTGTATTTACTAAGTTGAAAGCGGAGACATTTTTACAACTAAACTGACTCTTATGAGTTTTGATGTTTCGCTACTCGAATCACGACATAATGTAGTAGGTACTTAATGTTTCTTTGTGGAATTCGTTTATCGGTTTCCCATAATTATTTTCGCGGCGGGGATGTGCTAAGGCCCCAAGAGCGGATACAAAGACAGACACATGTGTTTTCTCACCCTTAACACAGAATAACTAATAGTACTTAGCCCTTACTTACCTCTGATTGTGAAATAAAAATATGCTTGTAGTTCCCGCAAGATTGGAAGGAAGATGACATGTGCGTCATTTTATACAAAAAATCTATTTATAAGTTATACGCATTGCCTGTCTTCACAATAAATGTTGGCATTTACGTATTGGTCACTAAAAAGGAAAACGTATCGAACCTACTGAGACGGATTAAAAGTATTCTTGAAAAGTGGTCACCGGTTTTGGCATGATTAAGTAACAACAACGAGTACTTATGTATGTCCTATTTTTGGTTTGAGTTATGCCCATATTTGTTACCAATAAACGCCTACGTCATATTTACATCGTTCGCAGTTATTTTACCTCTGATTTCTGTCAAAATCACAGTGATCTTTATTTCTGTCGAAATAAGGTCTCTTTTGGATTGCAGCCACCGACAAGTCTGTCAAAAGCCAATTTGCGAGCAAGTGTGTTGAAAAAATAAATACCTACAGTACCGAATAATATATCTACATTATTAACCATGGCTATCATTTCTTCTTACAGACTGAACAACAGAACAATATGTCGGTGATAATGGACGCCATCGATTTTGAGCGGGAGTACTCCCCCAGTCGGTGGTCGCAGAGGTTCCCCACGTCCATCGAAGTGCTTCAGCACCACGTGAAGCATGTCACAGCAGGTAACTAAGGAGGGGGAGCAGCAGGGTAATTGCGTAACACACAAATAATGGCAATTGATCGCAATGCCTTTCATGTTGACAGTTCAGTCACTTTCATTGTGTTATTTACGTTGTTGAGTTGACGATTTTTTCAAACCTCGGTATTGCGATCGACTAACATTTTATGTGTGTTACGGAATTACGTGAATAGGTTACGTTTAGTGCTCATATACGCGAGCGGCACGTTGCCAACGACAGAGGCAACAGTAGCAGTCGAAACTCGTCGGTCGTCGACCCATCGGCGGTCTGCCGCCGACAATTGCAACGTGCTGTTCGTGTAAATGAGTACGTGCTCAAGTACAAGAGCGGCACTTAGCCGCCGACGGCTGCAGTGGCCTCTGCCGTAGGCAACGTGCCGCTCATGTATATGAGCACTTACGCAAACGTGCTCCATCATTGACCGCACCATCGCTTACCATCAGGTTATATTGTGATTAAACGCCAGCCTATCATGAATTCATGATGATATTTTCATTCAGGCGACCATTAATACTAAGCGTCGATCAACCGCAGACTATTGCACCCTTACAGATTTTTGTTAATATTTTACTTCACATAATCAGCCTATAATGCCCCCACTGCTGGGACACAAGCCTCGTCTCTGTGTGTGAGAGAGGGCCGTATAATCTACCACATGGGCCCAGTTGGTAGATGTCGCATGTCTTCGAATTATTGGTTCTAGGAGATGCCGGGTTCCACACGATGATTTCATTCACCGTTTTGACAGCAGTGGTGATGAAATAATTAACATAAAGTAAAGCGCCTGTCTGGGTTCGAACCTACGACCACTGGGCCACCATTGCTCTATTTTACACACACACTTAATAAGGCTTATTAATTAATTCAGGATATTTGTACTGTCTAATCCTATCCTCTACATCGTTTGTTTTTTTTGGTCCTTAATAACCCTAGTTAATTTTCTTACAGCCAGCGATGAAGCAACAAACAACATCCCACATAAACTGGAGATCGAGTATGGATCAACACCTGGACAGAAACTTGACATTCTTGGAACAGATCTACCAAACGGTACTAACGTTTCATTTTCATAGTTTTTATTAGAAACTAAAATGATTTTAACACTTCTAAGGTTCGATCCCTAGAGTACATATTTTATTTTGCCAAGTACCTTACTTAGTTCGTAATTCGGCATTGCTTGCGTGCACTAGTTATAGCGTCATCATTGTCCTGTCCTTACCCCGATTTATTCGAGATCGGCGCAACATGTATTTGTCTTGGGTCCCCTATGTTGTTTCGAACGCCGCTGTTGCGACACACGCTGTTGCGAATTATTTTTCCACTGCCTCACAGGTTCGAAAGCTCATGGACTCGAATGAAGTAGTCGCGAAAGACGCTGTTTCGAAAAACATTTTCACTGCCTCATACGTTCGAATGCTTGTGATTTCGATTTATTTAGTCATAAAGTGTACAGAAAAATATTTATGCAGTAATTAAATAAAATCTACAAATTCGGTGTCAACATCAACATTTAATATTATTATTAACTTACTATTTTACGTTTGTTGTTTACATTGTACATTAAAAATTATTTACCTATTCGTGAGTCTCGCGTCATATATTTATTTTTGCAACTTGGAGGTTTCGAGACTTGGGTCTTATGAGATTTGAACTTTTTGCTACCATATGTTATTTTGCAACTTGAACGTTATGAGACTGAAGGTTTTATAATTGCGCAGTTTTGCTTCCCATTCCTGCCTAGATAATAATAATGCATAGAATAAATGCAACATAGTCAGTTTCATCGATTTCAATAAAAAGCAAAACGCAATAATTTCAAAATGTGAGGGTAGGTGGCCACCACAAAGTATATGGTTTTCTGATATAAGACTATGTTTTATACTATGTTTTAGGACGACTGATAAGCCGCAACATAGATAACAAAATTCAAGTTTTACGCTTACAACCACTTTTTCCACCGAGCCTATGGTCTATAGAAAGAAATAACAACTTGTTCCTTCCACGTACTCAAAACAGTGTGGAAGCCTGGCATCGCCGCTGGAATTTTTTGTTAGAAAATAAAAGACTTGGACTGTATGGATGTATACGAAAACTTATTGAGGAGCAAAGTGTCACGGAACAAAAAATCGCGAAGATTTTGGGTAATTTACCTCAGACTCCACCCAAAAAAAAAAAAGAGTTGCAGAGAATGCTATTTCAGCAATTTTGAAAAAAAAAGTACAATGGGCACGCCTGAATTTATAAGAGCTTTAGCGTTAAGTACTCGTATATACTAAGTAATACTAACATAAATATTTTAAATAATAAATATTTTTCTGTACACTTTATGACTAAATAAATCGAAATCACAAGCATTCGAACGTATCATCATCATCATCATCATTTCAGCCGAAAGACGTCCACTGCTGGACATAGGCCTCCCCCAAGCACCTCCACTTCGACCGGTTTTGTGCTTCTCGCATCCAACGAGTTCCTGCGGCCTTCACAAGGTCGTCGGTCCACCTTGTGGGAGGCCTTCTAACGCTACGCCTTCCGGTACGCGGTCGCCACTCCAGAACCTTTCGGCCCCATCGGCCATCTGTTCTGCGAGCAATGTGCCCTGCCCACTGCCACTTAAGTTTGGCAATTCTTCGGGCTATGTCGGTTACCTTGGTTCTCCTGCGGATCTCTTCATTTCTGATTCGATCCCGCAGGGAAATTCCAAGCATAGCCCTCTCCATTGCCCTTTGGGTGACTTTCAGCCTTCTAATAAGGCCCATTGTGAGCGACCACGTTTCAGTGCCATATGTCATCACTGGCAACACGCACTGGTCAAAGACTTTCGTCTTGAGACACTGCGGTATGTGGGACGAGAAGATATTGCGTAGCTTCCCGAACGCTGCCCAGCCGAGTCGGATTCGGCGATTGACCTCTTTCTCGAAGTTGGACCTACCTAACTGGACAGTTTGTCCTAGGTAAATATACTCGTCCACGACTTCGAGTGTGGCGTCTCCGATCTTCATGAGAGTGGGTGTTACATGGGCATTTGACATGACCTTCATGAACATCAATGGCGAGTACATAACTCACCTTCGGTTTGCCGACGATATAGTAGTCATGGCTGAGACTATGGAGGACCTCAGTACAATGCTCGATGACCTCAGTAGAGCCTCTGAAAGAGTGGGTCTGAAAATGAACATGGAACGTATGAGGCAGTGAAAATGTTTTTCGAAACAGCGTCTTTCGCGACTACTTCATTCGAGTCCATGAGCTTTCGAACCTGTGAGGCAGTGGAAAAATAATTCGCAACAGCGTGTGTCGCAACAGCGGCGTTCGAAACAACATAGGGGACCCATTTGTCTTCCATACTTCTCTACAACGACCATATTCTCTATTAGTCGTATTTCTTGATACCTTCAGAGTTCGACTACGGCAGTTTCTTATCGCCTCGCAGAAAAATCTAGGTATGACAGCTTCGAACACGTCCATTATATAACTGGCTGTCGTGTCCTTCCCAAAATCCCGAGTCAATCTGTCTATTTCGCATATCACGTGGTCATAACCTGTGAACAAAGGTAAAGTAATTGAGTAGTTTGTGAATCTTTTGTTGGATTTATGTTATATTACTTAGACATGTTATTTACCTACCTATATTTATTTATGCGGTTAGACTGGAAGTCGACCCCAACATACTTGGGAAAAGGCTAGACAGAATGATGATATTTATTGTAAACTAGCTGCTGCCCGCGACGTCGTCTGCCTGAAGGCTCTACAGCACCAAAAATACCTAAGATGCCAGTGTCGCTATAGCATTATAAGTAAACAACTTTTAAAATAGCATTAAAATATAAGTTTTTTTTGCAAGCGAAGCAAGTGAAGAGAGTTATATGGGTGTCCTGCTGAGTTCAGTCATAAGGTGTGACTGAAGGAAATAGAGAAAACAATGCAGGAATACATTCCAGGACACAAAAGAGTAAAAATACGTACAAAGGCATCATACCTTAAAACACTTCCCTATAAACAACGTTGGTAGTTATGCTGACAGGAGCCAAAATGTAAAGAGAGTCAGGACTGGTGACGCGGGAGCAAGCGACGTACAGTTGTCCGTGTGAGAAGCAACTCGTCCTGAGGTCGACACCCGCTGCCCTCAGTGTCTGCCTCTATTGATGGTTATCGCGAAGCAAACACTCACGGGGAACTGTACGCGCTTGAACTGGAACGGGAAGTTATGAGGTATGAGGGGAATGCGTGGTATAAATACATACTGCCTCGCCGACGCCACAACCCGTAAGAATTTTCGCCTTAATGGTGTGTCTGTGGAGCGAGATGACTTCAAGGCGGGTCCCGTTACACAACTTCGGAGGAGATAGGTTCCGAAGAAGCATAATCGGGACACCGACCTTCAGCTTGATGGTATGCGCTGGAAGTCCACTTGCTGACAGGGAGTTCAGAAATTCCACGGGATAATGTGTGGCGTCATCTTGCACGACAACAGTGTTTATCGAGGTGTAGACCACTTCATTCCCCTCAATTTCCGAGAGAATGCATTCGTTAATTGCTGCAGCCTGATAATTTTTGGGCGTCAAAATGGCCCGCTCACACACCCAAGAATTCTGCTGGTGCGGTATATGACTAATGTCCCCGTACACACAGCGAATGAGTTCTTCTAAGCTGGATACCACTCTACCGAGAGACTCTGGAAGCACCACCTGTCCACCTCTCTCTTCTGGTAGAGTGCCTTCGCCAAGATTTAGAAGGACATTGGAGAATTCTTGAGCACGTGCATTGCCGCCGAGCCGAGCTCTCATATTAATGGTCAAGCGCAGCGTACGAACTCGTGACCACAACGAAGATAGTTTCAACGAAGCATTCACCTCGTCAGCCCTCGATCCCCGTGTCACCACGGGAAGCGTTTGCCGGAAATCGCCACTGAACAGAACAGCTGTGATACGACGCATCAAATGTTCGTTCCTGCGGATGTCCTGCAGGGTTCCGTCCACGGCCTCAACTGCCTTCCTATTGGCCATCGTACACTCATCCCATACGATCAAAGAGCAATCCTTGAGCACGTGTCCCTTAAATCGCTGTTACGTGACACACCACAAACAGGCGTTTCGGTGCTCTCTAAATCGATAGGAATTTTAAACATGGCATGTGCTGTCTTGCCACTCGGAAGCAGTGTGGTAGCGATTCCCGACGACCGACGCTACAGCAATAGCAATTTTGCCTTGCCTGCTGACCTCTGCAAGTATGCAAGTGGTAACAAATGTTTTTCCTGTTCCACCAGACGCATTCCAAGAAAAACATTTTACCCTGGTTTTTTCCCAACGCTTTCAAGGACAGTGTCATAAATTTGTTTTTGCTCTGAAGAGAACAAAGCGACATGGTCATTTCGCCCGGATCGTAATTTGTCTCAGCGTTATACTCCCGATTTACACGGTCTTGATGCGGTGATGATTGGGGAGCTGGTAACCCACATTCGATCAGTGGATTGCCGCCGATAGAAATGACCACATCTTGAAGTGAACTGAGACAGGTGTTCAGCACGCGTTCATCAGTTACTCCGACTTCGTCTCCAGTAGAAACATAACTTTTTTGTACCTAATACTTAACACCGCATTTTTTTTAATTGTCGTCCTCAACTCTGCTGAATTTGTCAAAACGAACTATACGATACAACTTTTATGAAGAAAATGAACATTGCCATCTATGAATTTTAAGAATAAGTAACTAACTACTAACCTCGCCAACATGATCAAATTTAAATTATTAATTTCCAAAAAGTGTCAACATGTAACTTGATTTGATTTTTATGAAACCTCATAGATGGCGCTGCTTCAAAATTTTCTTTATACTACTAAAATTCATTAAACTATGTTTTTTCTGCCCAAGTTACTTAAATGGCGTAGTTTTTATAGTGTAAAGCTAGATAATAGCATGGCTTACTGAAAAACAACATTTAAATATGCGTCGTTAGATTACACGCTGTCACAGAATGCGTAAGAAAAATAAAGATTCACAGCTCCTCCCCCATAGGTGATAGCGTGATAATATGTAGCCTATATGTTGACCCGACCTCTTAGTAATATTCATGCAAAATTTGAAGTAAATCCATGCAGTACTTTTTGAGTTTATCCCGGACATACATACAGACAAACAGACAAAAATTCTAAAAACTATATTTTTGGCTTCGATATCGATTGTAGATCACGCCCCAAGTATTCTTTTAAAAAAATATTCAATGTACCGTTTTGACTTTCCTACGATTTTATTATATGTATAGATGCAAATTTTAATTTTATTCTAGCTAAATCGTTTTATTTTATTAGCACATATAGGTACGCCACTATAATCATAATATTATTCATTTACACTTTATATCTACATATAAGTTTATAAATAATGTAATGAAGTAATCAAAACACAATATTAACACAACCTACAAACAAGAATGTTTCCCAATGCAAAACTTTACTGTAGAATTTTCTTAATTAACAAACATAATAAAATTAAAACCTAACTGACTAAAACTATACACAAACTAAAACATAGCGTCGAAAAATTCATCCGCATCGCTGTCGACTGGTAATGTACCCAAGAGACTTATGCTTAGCCTTTGGCCAAGGTAATAGCCAGCCCTTGGGTCACGGGAAGTTTAAGATATACTTACATAATTTCTCTCTGCACATAACACTGTAACAACACCAATTTATCTCGTCTACTCAACATAAGTGTGCCACTGCAGGGATTTAGGAGAATATCAGCGTCAGGTATGGCTGACTCAATGCTGAGCTGGACTCCCATTTGGTGCAACCTTGAGACGCACACCGCATTGTGTACCTATTTTTTTGTCATATGTGTCACTTTTTTTCGATATGTGTGTTTTCTTTTTGTTTATATATGGGCACCAAGTGGATAAGACCGAGATTAAAACAGACGAACAACTAGCAGGGGATTGGGGGTGGGGGGTGGTTCGGCGGATCAGACCGGGATATTTCGTTGTTTTTATGTTATATTCATGTTGGTTGGTTATCACCTAACTGTAGGTACTTTTGTGTGTTGTGCTGTCTTTTGTGTGCGCCAAATAAAATGGTTTGATCTATACAGCCCATTCATCGTTTCTTTGGTCTTCCACTAGGTACTTGTATAGCCATCCACATTCATACTCAAAACTTTTCTATCGATATTTTCCTTACATGCCCATACGGGGCTTGTGGCTGAATAGGTAATAACAGCCGCACGGTTCGATCGATCAGGCTTGCCGTGGTTGGTCCGTGGATGGGTGACCATCTTTACGTACCAAGACACCTCTGTGCCTCGGAAAACACGTTAAGCTGTTGGTCCCGGCTGTCATTCGTGGATTTTTGACAGTCGTTACGGTTCGTCAGAAGCCCGAAAGTCTGGCAACCAGTCTTACCAAGACGTATCATATTACCCAGTAACTGGGTTGTGGAGGTCAGATAGGCCGTCACTCCATGTAAAATACTGTATTCAGCTGCATCCGTTTAGACTGGAAGCCGACCCCAACATACTTGGGAAAAGGCTAAGCAGATGATGACCATGACAACCTATTTCCACACAACTTACTCTAATAAGAGGTCTAGAAATGAGACCACCTCTAACAACATTAACAGACTATAATAATTGAACAATTTTGTACCAAAGCCTTCAGTGAATAAATGTACCACAAGGCTTTTTACATTACAATTTAGATAAATGTAGGCGCATACGAAATAAAAAACAGATAATAGTGAGGTTTCAAGGTAGCTCACAATATCTGGGGCCCTCAATACTCAATACCAGTACAAGGTGATTATTGTAGATACGTAGCTATGGCCCGTTAAGATTAAAACCAGCATATTTTTAAAGAGTCAGAAATGTTTCGATGTCAATAATCACATCGTGGCAAAATAACAGCGACACAGTTCGATCGATCAAGGTTAAGTTACGCTTGCCGCGGTTGGTCCGTGGATGGGTGACCATTCATTTGATACCGAGACCCCTCCGTGCCTCGGAAAGCACGTTAAGCCCAGCTGTCATAATATTCTACGTAGATCTTTGACAGTCGTTACGAGTAGTCACAAGCTAGAGGGATTTTCAGAAAATACGCGGGAGTTTCTCCCGTATTTTTAGAAACGTTCACCTTCTAATGTCAGTTCAAATCAATCTCTCAAAAATATCTCAAATTTCCATACATTTTTGATAAGATTTTGATACTGTCGCTAAGATGCGACTACATTTTGAATGTTTTTAATTACCGGAATTATCTTCCTGAAACTTTGACAATTAGTCTTACCAAGGGGTGTCGTGTTATCCGGTAACTAGGTTGTGGAGAGTTTTTAAAATATGATTGACATGTAAAAGTGTTTGTACAAACCTAATATCAGAAATAAAACCATTTATCAGACTGCAATGGGTATAATGATGTCCAGCTTGCATATTGGACAAGGGGGAAAACCATGTTATGTTGGTGTAGCAGTCGCTCCATGTAAAATACCTACTGGTATTCAGTTGCGTTCGGTTACACAGGAAGCCAGGCATACAACGAATCACATAAGAGGTAGGTAAAAGGTCCTACACCTTGTACCTGTAATGGTAGTTTAAGCTGTTACAAATGGGCCTGCGGACGGAGAGTAATGGGTAGCTCACCGTCCGATCAGGACCAGGCCCGTGCCGGACGGCGCGTACGTGTTCCACTCGCGCCTCAAAGAGATGTCAGCAAAAAGGAAGGGGCCTGCCAGGGCCGAAGCCTGCCGGGGGTGCGGGATTGTCCGAAAGGGTTACCGCTACCCCGGAACATAAAGGGCTAAGGAAGGAACACGGATGGGTTTTAGTCAATAAGAGTCTGACATTCCCTTCCGCTCCACCCAGAGCGGGAGGGGTCATTTGATGATTTCCCATCCATAAAAAAAGCTGTTATAAATAAATAAATTTTGTTCAGAAAAATGCTAGAGTTACTCGTATATTACCTGGTAGCCCTTGCACGAAATGTGACAAAATTACTCGTGCTAGGGAAACAAATATCAAGTTAGTTAAACATTCACGAATCTTACTGAATTCTTCCAAAAATAACAAAACAGGTGATATTATGACGTGCTCTGCACTATGTTTTAAGGTCAATGAAATTATAATCAGTTCATCCACTTTGAAACCGGTTTTAACAAAACCAGTGGAAAACCTTTGTATAATTCCGAGGTCCTGCATTACAAAATAACTGTTGAAATATCAAGTACCTAAATTAAATAGTTTCATTACTGGACAAGGTCGCTTCACCACGGTTTATTTTTTGTTTTATATCACATTAATATTATAAAGGCGAAAGTTTGTGAGTGTCTGTGTTTATATGTTTGTTACTTCACCACGCTCAAACGACTGGACCAATTTTGATAAAATTTTGTATGGAGTTAGCTGACACCCTGGATTAACATATAGGCTACTTTTATCCCGATATTCCCACCGGATCGACACTTACGCAGGTGAAATCGCGGGGCGCAGCTTGTCATATTATAAAAATACTAGATACCTACCTAAGGGCCCATTCACCCGTACCACAACCACATAACTGAAGGAAAACATCCTAAGGAAACCGGCATGTCCTAGAATAAACAAATCGAAGATATGTGACATCTACCGACCCGCACTGGGCCCGCGGCGTATAGATTACAGCCCACTCCATTTACAGTCCAGTCCCTCTCGACGAGAGGAGGCCTGTGTCCCAGGCTCCCAGCAGTGTGCAGTGGGGACATTATAGACTGAATGCTAAATCAAGGTTATTATATCTTTATATCTACCCGCCAACATTAATACAAGTACCCATTATTATGATGAAAGCCACGTAGCACAGCATTCAGAGTTAATATTGTTTCAATTAACAAACATTCATTGGCATGAAATGTTTATTGAGCAAATATTAGAGCACTCATAATTATTATTGATAATTTTGGGGCGAAGTCGAAAATACAGTTCCCAATAAGCAATGTTAAAAGTTCATGGAAATCGAATGTCAACTAATCTAAACTAATATTATAAAGAGAAAATATTTGATTTTATACATGTTTGTTTGTTACGCTTTCACGCTAAAACGGTTGAATGGATTTGGCTGAAATTTGGCACATGACTAGACCCTGACCAGGATTAGGACATGAGATACTGTTTATTCCGATATTCTCATAGGATCGGGACTTATACTGGCGAAACCGCGGGGTGCTGTTAGTCTAAACTAATATTATAAAGAGAAAATATTTGATTTTTTTGTATGTTTGTTACGCTTTCATGCTAAAACGGCTGAATGGATTTAGATGATAGGACATGACCTGGACTAGGACATTTTTGCTTTTTATCCCGATGTTCCCACGGTATCGAGGGGAAAACGTAAAACCGCGGGGCGTAGCTAGTTAAGTATAAAGAGAAAATATTACTTAGATTTTTTATGTGTGTACTGGGTATAAGTACTCAAAAAATACTTAATCGATATTAAAAATTCTTTCACCCGTAAAAAGCTACATTATTAGGGAGTAACGTGTGTTTTGGTAGGTATATTGTGGTGTCTTACGAATTCCACGAAGCTAGTGGTATAATAAACTAATATTAACTACCTAATGTGTAGGTACCACACTTTTCTCTTGTCTGTAAGCAAATTGCATATTGATTGACGTCATCACAATTATTTTTCTATATTGTTACGTAATACCTAAATGTATTAAACGTACTACTGCCTAGCCTATGTGTTAGTTGCACACACAGTGAAATACCTATCTACTATATTTTTTTCTAAAAAAATGCTACGCAGCATTTTCGAAAAGTACTCAAATCTAAAGCATTTATTTCAATTAAACCATACACTCATGACTTGTTAAAGGAGTCGGTCATTCAGAAAGATGAAGCTAGTTGGCTATTTGAAATCGTAGTAGGTTCTTATGGAGAAAAACGAATAAGAAGCAAAAGAAGAAGGAGAAGAAGTTTCTCTATTTAGATATGTCTGTAATTTATATGGTGTACATAATAAAGAGTATTCTATTCTATTCTAAGAAACTCCATGAACACACTTTTAACTTATATTGTAGGTATCTTAACTAACTTAACTTCACTAGGTATTTCTTATCTCATAGCTGTGAAGTCTTCAGAAACCTCTGTATCAGTGCGACCGACGAGAGAATGCGTTCTTGACACCTGTCAGTTTTATACAAACGAATACGCGTTTTAGCTACTACAATTTCCGCACTGACAGGTGTCAAGAGCGCATTCTCTCAACGGCCGGACTGTAGGTATGTTATCTATGCTGTCAATATTCATTTTTTTCAAGAGCTTCCACTCTTACCGGTAAAAATGTAAATACATAGGTAAGGAGTCCATATTGCCCTGTAAGGTTTACAGTAGTAACGGGTTTGTGGCACGTTATAAAACAACACATGTGGGCACATTACGAGCGAAACCATAAAAATAAACAATAAGAATACTGAATGTCAGTCGTAAGTGTCTTGTCTCCCGATGTGAATTACAGGGTTACTTATTCATCTACGAGTAGCCTAGCCTTCTCCCAAGTATGTTGGGGTCGGCTTCCAGTCTAACCAGATGCAGCTGAATACCAGTATTTTCATATTCATTATATTCATCAACAAGATTACGGCGCGGTGTGCGGACACATATCATACGCCGCTTCAAAGATGGTTGTCAAGGCGCAACTGTCAAGCCAGACATATGGAACGACGGCCGCGAAGTGAGCATAACGCTTCGAATTTTATGTGTTGTATAATTTTGTTATGTACTTCTAAAGAAAAGTAACGCACAAGTCAAAAAACATATGGTTTCATTGGACTTGGTCCATGAAAGATTCAACACGCAAAACACAAACACTTAAGTACCATATTTTTAATTTTTTTTAAAGGTAACTTGGTAAAGGAACTACTTAGGTACCATCTTTGCGGCTGCCTAGACTCGAGACCTCGCAAACTTATCAACAAACAACCTTGCAAGTCAATCATCATGTACAGTCAGCCACAAAAAGATGTCCCTATACATCGATAAGAATTCGTTTGATTCTCATGTTCTGTGTGTACCATAATACTGTATCAGTGTGTAGCAATCCAATGTGCACTTTTATGATCTCTAACGTGACGAATTATTATAGTGGACGTCCACGTTCACGTCTATAAAATGTATGGAAATACTTACGTGCACGTTAAATAATGTTATCATAGACGGAAATTTAAAAGCATCATCATATATTTTCATGCATTTTACTTCCCTGTGTTATAGTGATGCTGTGACGTGGACGTGGAAGCCCACGATACCTCTAATATCGTTGCGTTAGAAATTATAGAAGCGCACAGTGTGAATATGATTTTGAGGCTTGTACGTGTTTCAATATTTTGTGCGTACTTAATTTTTACTGACAGACATATTAACAGCACATTTTAATTTGATTACCTTCGTATAATTACGTGTAATAGTGAATGAAATTAGAATTAACTGATGGGTGCGGTGTCATCGACAATCCTATTAGCGCGAACACCCTATCAATGATATTGAAATGCTGCAGTTTAATTTTTATTGAATATTCAAATGATTGCAAATGTAGGTACTTTGATACGGGCTAAAATTACTTTAACAGAATTGCTGATAGCATAATTCGGTAATATGTATACCATTTAAACGTGTAATTATGTCTGAACTCGGTACCTAAATATCAATGAATTTTGCCTTATTTCTGGGGATATGATCATAATCACTTGATTGGCAGATAAACTGCAGGGTAATTGCGTTACACTAACAGTAGGGATGGCTTTTATTTGGACATTTATACAACATTCATTGCGTTATTTACGCTGTTGAGTTAACAAATTTTTCGAACGTTATGAAGCAGTGGATTAGCAATATCCTTCAAAATGTATTAAATGATTTGTTGTGATTGGTAGTGTGTTACGCAATTAGGGTGCTGATCACGATCATAGTATGAATTTGTTACATTGGACATCAACACGGATATCGAATCAATGATATTATTATCCCATCCGATTATGCTGTGTAGATGTTTGCATGTTTATTACTCAATCACGACTGAACGGATTTGATTTCTTTTTTTCTGAACGGATTTGGATGTAGTACAAAGATAGACCACCGCAACACACACACACACACACACACACACACAACACGCCGTAAGTCGGTAATGACACTTGTCTAGAGTTAGGAGGAGTGTCAATAGATTATGAAACCAGCTTATATACTTACTGGTTTTCTTGTTAGTTCCTCTACAATGCGATTCAAACCAAGGACGGCAGTTCTATATATGTAAATATTAAAAGTTTTTATTTCTATTATGTAGGTAGCTACATAATAGAAAAACCACTCTTAATATCTTTTACCACACAAGTTTCTCACTTGTCTTACATAACTTAAATTCTTGATTCATAAAACCCATAATTATGTAATTCCTCCCCAGATGCACCAATCCTCGTGTATATTCACGGTGGCTACTGGCAGGAGCTCTCCCGCGAGGTGTCGAGGTACCCAGCAGGCCCCCTCCACAAGTTTAGGGTGAAGACTATCGTCGTCGGCTACGACCTCTGCCCGACTGCCACCCTCGCTGATATCGTCAGCCAAATAAGAAACGCGGCGAGATTCGTGTTTGAGTACGCAGAAAAAATGGGCTCCAAGTAAGATAACCCTTCACCTAGATAAATAATTTGTGATGTAATGAACCGAAAACAGAGATAAGCTCGACCGACAAGAATATTCGAATTTTATTTATACAGGGTGTTACGGAAAGGGTATATCAATACAAAAGGGTTGAAGAGTGTATCTGGTCTAGTATCTCTGTACAAAATTTCAGCTCAAAAGCATTAACTTTGAAAATGCTTAATATTTTTTTATTTCGACATCACGGCGCTGCACTGGCGTGCGGCGGCGTGATGTGCGTGTACTAGGCGCACAGACACACTACAGATAATAGATAATGACCCTCGTAGTGCGGTGACACGTTTGTTATGATTTCAATTTAATAAACTATCGAAATAAAAAAATATTAAGCATTTTCAAAGTTACTGCTTTTGAACTGAAATTTTGTACAGAGATTCTAGACCAGATACACTCTTCAACCCGTTTGTATTGATATACCCTTTCTGTAACACCCTGTAGAATTAAATAAGTAGTCAGTTCAAATGGTAAAGCTTATACTCAGCCATAATTTAGCATTGATCAGTTCGATATTCTGTGGCTTGATTTGAAGGTAGATAGAATAGTTGAAAATATTGTTTATTGCTCAAATAAAGTTGGTCAAAATAAAAATAAAGTATTCCTACAACATGCCTCTTACCTATACCTCCCGGGTGAACTTACAAGAGCCAGATGATGGGCTCCTATACCTACTTGTGACAATGGGATTAGATATTAAGTACCTAACTATAATAATTGTCGTAGGTAAGTGTAATAGTTCCATGCGGGAACCAGTCCAAATCTGAGGCTTTTCCAAAGAAAAGCACAGTAAATTGCGAAAGACTGATTGAACAGAAATAATGATTTATTTAGAAACGAATTATTTAGCTTTTTTTCCCAAGCATAAACGAAATTGAGGTCAATCGAAAATATTCACTCCGTCGTTGTAATTTTCAGAGGCGTGTACTTCGCGGGTCACTCGGCGGGTGCGCACCTCGTCGCCAAACTCCTCGCGGACGCAGACTTCTTCGAGAATACGCCAGGAGCGTCCCGTCTTCAAGGAGCATTCCTTGTGTCAGGGGTATACGACCTCAGGGAGATTGTCCACACGTCTGTGAACGACGCTGTCCAGCTGCCGAACGAATGGGCAGTACCCCTGTCGCCCCAGTTCGACGACTTCACACACCTGCAAGGAAGGAGGATACGTTTATACATTTTAGCAGGACAACACGACAGCCCCACCTTCAAAAAACAATCCAGAGAGTTCTACGAGATCCTAAACAACACTTGTCTAATGCAGAATATGTATTTGGAGATCAAGGACGACATGGATCACTTTGACATCGTCGAATGTTTCGCCAACGACGACAACTATCTGAAGAATCTGTTAATTC
The DNA here is from genome assembly GCA_947508005.1 of Amphipoea lucens. Lineage (NCBI taxonomy): Eukaryota > Metazoa > Arthropoda > Insecta > Lepidoptera > Noctuidae > Amphipoea > Amphipoea lucens. The sequence goes on from OX382359.1 coordinate 15,602,691, forward strand.
ACGATATTCGTAAACATTTACTGTAAATTACTTTTGTCAGGTACCTAAGCTTGTAGAAGGTACCTGCCTACCTGTATTTTAATCTCTAGTACACACGGCTACACATCAATCTATACATTTCCAGTTTTAGCTGACCTAGCATTGTATAGGTTTTTCGTAGAATCAGAAGTCTGCTTATACTGGTTATGTATAGCTCGATGTGTAGCTGTGCGTACATACCTCAAGTAAAATACATTTTATTGTGACTTTATAATACCAAATGAAAAAGTACCGACGTATTTCTTAACAATCGGGTGCGTTTTTCCCACGGCTTTTTTTTTGCGCGCTTGATTTTCAACGGACTGCTTAGGGCCGAGAGTTGAAAATACAAAAGTGTGGTTTTTTGACGCGCTGGGATGCCCCCTATGGGATTCTCAATGCTCGGCTTAACACCGAAAGTTGAAAATCCAGTGCGCGATAAAATCCCGAAGCGATATTTTTACGTCCGTGCGAACGTGGGCATAAGATCATGTGCTTGTTATCTTGTTCTAAATAATAAATAAATTAAAATATTCTCAATTATAATGAAATACGCTCCATTGAGAGCTAATTAATATGGCCGCAATGTGACTCAATTTAATTGCCTTTGGAAGCAAAATGGAATTAATTATATAAATAACTGAAAAGTTTATAAGCCTGATGCAATGTTTTATATAAATAAGTACACATTTGTTTTTAAGCTACAAAACTGTTGTATGTATAAGTTTAAGTTCAATAATAAAGATCTTTATGGTCGTATGTTTTAGGTATTGTATTCGTCTTGTATAGTCTACGACAAATTTTCTTACACAAACAGCACTCGTATATATTAGATAGGTATGTTTTATAACTAGTCGTTAAAAGTAATTGTCGAAGTAATATTATGTATGTATACTAAGTTGGTGAAGCTGGGTATCCACTGTTCGCACATTAACTATGCCCCGCGCTACTTTTTAGTGTTTGTATAAAATCGCCCATCACGACAAAACGGATGCGCGTAGCACATTTTGTGTGTGAACAAAGGGAATATCCACTTTATAAAGACACCTGTCGCGCCGCCGACGAGGAATCGATTAGCCATCAACTAGCCATCGCTCAAGAAACGCACAAAAAAAATGATTGTAAGTCTCGTGGAAGTAAAGGAGATACATATATCAATAATTGATCGCTGACTGTTCACATTACCGGTATCTTCTCGTTTGTCGCAGCGACAAGAGCTATCAAAGAGAGTACTCGCTCAGCGACGCTCGCTTGGCAGGCAGTACACGGTACATACGCATAGCCGGCGAGCAATCGCTCGTCGCCGTCGGGCACTCGCTGCTCGTTGCCCGCCAACTCGTTTTTAGTTGCTAGTTCTACTCGCTTCTCATTAATCACCGGAGGCGCGACAGGTGTCTTAGACCATAAGCATTTGTTTTGAAACTTTACCCATAGTCGTAATGATTATATTAATCAAAATAATTAGTTGTTAAGTTTTGCAATGTCACTAGACTTGTTACTGAGTCGTTTTGAATTAAGTTTTAGGTTATAATGCTCATTATAAAACAATAAATGATAACTTTTTTGTACACACTAAGCAGTTTTCTTGTCATTTGGACGTCTGCAAAGGCACCGTAGATGCATTACCATCCCACATCTCATGAACATACCTGAAATATGTCATGTGCCTATAACTGCAACGACCCACAAGACATCCTGCTGAAATATACAATGTGGAGACAACAATACGACAATTAATGAAAACACTGGCAATACGAGTGCATAGAATAATTTTATTTTGAAACTATCAAATTATAAAGCTTATCATCGAAATTAGAATAAATAATTTTTCCAAAAAAAAAATACTACAAATTGTTGGGCCGACTATGGATTTTGCCGATCTTTATAATATGTATATGATCGAATTTTTGTATGCATACTGGGAACGTCATTAGATATACGAAGTTTCAATCTTCGACCCCACATTGTATATGGTGGTGGTACCTACAACCCTGGACGCGTAATCCTTCACAAAGTGTAGGTAAAGCTACTATGGAGGTATAAGACACTTACATTATCTAAAAGTATTTAAAATATTATCATCTACACAATTTGGCTTTAGACAGGGAATATCAACTGAGGATGCAGTTATAGCGCTCAGCTCGCTGGTAACTGACTGTCGATTCAGGGAAAAAGTGTCTGGCTGTATTCCTTGATCTAAAAAAAGCTTTTGACACCATTGCTGTACCAACCCTCTTGTCCAAGCTAAAAAGAATTGGAATAAGGGGAACCCCTCTTATGCTTTTTAATGATTATTTATCAAACAGAAGGCAGAGAGTTAAGATAGGGACATACATCAATAATGACGTGGAGGTATCATTCGGCGTGCCTCAAGGAAGTGTATTAGGACCAACACTTTACTTAACCGGTCAAGCGGCGCGGTTCGCCGATCGGCGACGAAACAATAGAAAATCAATTGTGTCTCATTAGCGGAGCTTGACAGATTAATGTACATTAATGACCTATGTAACTTGAAAGTAGATAATGCAAAAATCTTTTCTTACGCCAATGTTACTTCCATTGTCTTTTATGGGGATAACTGGTCCGAAGTAAAGCTCAAAACTGAAATAGGTATGGCTCAAATTACAAATTGGCTTAATGAAAATCTTCTTACAAAACCAATTATATATATGTTTTACAATTAGAAATCGCTCACAACCAGATCAATATAAAAATACATTCTTGTAAACGAGCCATGACTTATGCCTGTACATGTCCTGTAATTAATAAAGTAACACAGACAAAATATTTAGGGGTCATAATTGACCAACACTTAAGTTGGTACTCCCACCTCTTATATTTAAATAATTGAGATACGTAATCCCTGCAGGTATAGCCACAAATGCGGCCGCCAAGAGAAATCTTTTAAATGAAATCTACACAGCCCTTGCACAATCTGTGATAGACTACTGTATACCTGTATGGGGTGGGGCAGCGAAATCAAAATTTATAGACGTTGAACGAGCGCAAAGAGATCTGATAATAATAATGTATTTTAAGAAACGGAGATTCCCTACTGAAAGTCTATATGAGATCAGCGACCTGTTATCTGTTAGTAAATTATATATCTGTGCGGCGATCTTAAAAAACATAAGACATATATGATAAAAACATAATATTAAACAGAAGAAAGGATATTATTGCGCAAGTCCCACAATCTAAAAGCAATTTTGCTGCTACATAATATACTAATCAATCAGCACGGTTATATAATAAAATAAATAAGGACGTATACATTTACACTGAACATCTTCATAAAATTAAGAAAATGCAATTAAAATGGTTAAAATTACGCACTTATGCAGATATTGAATTATTGTTACAATAAGTGGAAATTAGTTAAACTGGTACCGCCACCACACCCTCTCACACCTCACTTACTTCAAACATATTACACACATCACACACTCCGCACACCCAACACACCCACATTAATGTACTTACTTATAAAAAACGTAATAAATTCAAGAAAATAAAAATAATTCTGTAAGTTGTACAAACAGCCAAAGCTATGGACGTGCGGAGTCTCCTAACACAGGCGTCATCATGCTTAAAAGGAGTCTCCAATTATAAACTAATGTACCTATACTAGTTAGTACAGAAATAAACATTTTGTATTAGTATTTTGTATAAGGAACAGGGAAGTTCACTCATCCTCCATAGAAAAGGGAGGATCCTCCAACCAGATGGGTGTTGCATCTGGTGGGCAACTGCCCGACGGCTGATGTCGTGACGTTGTATATAATATATAATGCTAGTTGCGCAGTAAACTCTGCTAGCGCGATGCAAGATTTTGCGTGACGTCAGTGTGATGCCGACTGAATACCTACTGATGCGCAGTTCGCAAGTGACGTTGTAAATGCCGCCACACTACTATAAACGACGCCAAAAAAGATCTACTCGACTTTTGAACTTAAGCCGCATTGCTGAATAACCGAATTAGGCAATATCTAAAATATAAATAGATATTATATTATCTGTAATATCTGGGTTCCAATTCGCCTTTCAAACATCGTTATTGGTAATAGAATGTAGGCTGTCCCAAAAACAAATTGAATTTCAATTTTCTTAACTTCTTCATTTGAGATTTGTTTTATTTGTAACTCCATGTCTAATCTTCTCTGCTCGTAGTATATATTAGCATAATTTTGTAATATTTTATTTTTACTTTAAGTATCTACCTTAAGATACCCTTAGAAATGTTTGTTTTATTTGAGTTGTGCTTATTTTGCACCGACTTGTTTCAAACAGTATTTTAAGTATAATCATTATTTGATTACCTACCTAATATTTTCACGTCTAGATTAAATTGCGTTTTATTTATAACTTCAACGAGTTCAAAGCAAAAGTTCAAAATAAATGTAATATCCTAATCCTAGTATTCCCTGTATCGAATGATCTATTTTTATCTACATCCTAATTAAATAGTAACGAAGTCAAAACTGCACATAGAATGTTTTTGAAAAAAGTAATTGCTACGAACTGCGGGAACGAGTCTGATGCTGAAAATATTATAATAGTTTTTAGAATTTTTGTCCGTTACCTGGATGTATGTAGGTATGTGGAATTGGATAAAGTTTGGCTCACAGGGTAGATACTTTTATTCCCGGAACTACGTTCCCGTGGGATATTTTCCGACAACCACGCGGGTAAAACAAACTATCTTATCTTCTTTTAATTACCAACAAAAACTGGAAGACTCGTTCCAATTACATTTAAAAAAACGGTTGACATTTAAAATGTCAGCCGACTACAAAGTTTGTTCTCACTTCGTTAAGTACGCTTGATGTCCCTTACATTTTATTTACGTCTTGTCGGAAATTACTCCGTTCCTAATTCAAGGGAGTAGGGACGAAACGACCGCTTCTTGACGCGCGAATGAATTCCTCTACTCGTCTTTTGATCTTAAAGTTTAATTAACACGCACCAACATTCCGTAGTACAGTGACTTAATTAGTGATTTTGATGCTAATTGAAGGGTTAGTTTGAGGTATCTCCTCTTCTCGTGTGATACAAGAGAGTTCACGCCGTGGTGGAAAGATCAGCCAATACAGCCCAACGACCATAATACCACAGATAATACTATGGTCGTTGTTATAGCCAGTCAGCAAAAACATGCTGGCTGACTATACTGGTTTAACGAACGACCGGTCGGCCGACAGTGATTAACTGACCAGAGCCCTGATTCACAAACATACGACAGGCTATCGTATCGAAAACCTGACATTTCGATAACCTGATTTGACTTCCCCTCAACAGCAAATAGCTGTTGGAAGAATAGCGGGCGTGTATTTGATTTAAACTGACAAAATTTTCGGTTTTTGGACTTGTGAACAGCATTGAGAAGACTCCTACGATAACAATGATTATGCTTCGCAGCTTCATTCTTTGCGATTTACGTTTAACATGGTGTAGTAGCGCCATCTACCGTAGGCCCCGCACGATGGTTTAAAGTCTATGATTTTTTTTTTTTTTTTTGACATTTCGTCCCGCCACTGCGCACCGCTGTCGTAGCGGACCGTTCCGACATTAATCCACATTCTGTGTTATCGTGCTGTAGCCTTCGCACGCATTCGGTTACCCTGCCACTGCGTTCTTACTTTTTTAAATAGTTAGTGAAAATAATAAGATGGGAAACAAAAGGAAACATCGAGAAGAGGAAGAATCTAGGATTGCAAAGAAGATTAAAAAACTGGAACGGAAATTACAGCGCCGAAGACGCGTTATTTCGTCGGATGATAGCAGTAAGTAAAAACAGTTGTCGTTGACGTGTTACTATTGCTACTGATTTTAAATCGTCTCGAATAACAAAATAATTACATATCTGAATCAATTACCGTCGTTGGCGGTTAATATTTGAACTAGTTACCGTCGTTGGCGGTTAATATTTGAAGTAATTACCGTCGTTGGCGGTTCATATTGGATCTAATTACCGTCGTTGGCGGTTAATATTTGAAGTAATTACCGTCGTTGGCGGTTAATATTGGAACTAATTACCGTCGTTGGCGGTTAATTTTTATAGTATAATGCCGTCGTTGGCGGTTAATGCTTGAATCTACTACCGTTGTTGACGGTCAAGTTTTTGAAATGACAAAGTATTTTTTATTTGTCACACAGATTCTGAAATCGATGAGCAAGTTTTGCCCGTGATGTCACCAAGACAATCACCAACCGATCTAGGAGCTTCGCCACTCAACCACAGGAATGAATCTTTAGATATGCCTGGTCTGATTTCTCCTATTCCACAAACCTCACTGTACGAATCTACTAGTTTGGAACATACCAATGCAGAAGCTGTAATTCCGGAGCCAGGACCGTCTTCTGCTCCGGATCCATGTTTGTCAAACGTGCAAGAAGAAGATACCCAGCTAGAAGAAGATATACTTCAGATTTTAGGGGAACCACCACAGCCAGATATCGCGCTGGGTAAAAATATTCATAAAGATATCGCATTCCGTTGGCAAGATATCTTGGTTAAAGGTTTACCTAGAGAACAAAAAGAACCGCTTCTCAAAAAGTATCTTATACCGGCTAACTGTAGCTTTCTTGTAGCCCCGTTATTAAATCCTGAAGCTAAAGCAGCTACCCCAGATATTCTATCCAGGAGAGACGCCAGTTTGTTACAAAAGCAAAATCAAATTGGCGTCGCATTAGCCGCGTTATCTCAGCTTACTGAAATGATTATACGAAATGAAACCTCCAAGCAAACACTTCTGCAGCCTCTTAGTGATGCTTGCCGCATTCTATGCGACAGCCACTGTATTGAAAGTAGAACCAGACGTAGCATAATTATGAGTTCTATTAATACCAGTTTACGCGATGCTCTTGCTAACACAAATCGTGACAAGTACTTGTTTGGAGAAGATTTGGCGGAGAAACTAAAAGCCGCTAAGTTTGTCCAAAAAACAGGAGAATCTCTGCAAAAAACTAATCCTATACCGTCTACTAGCAAAAGTAGTTCGAACTTCAGGGGTACACCAAGGAACCGGAATTTAAACTTCAGGGGCCCAATACAAAGGAAACCACCGAACAAGACAAACGAGGTATCGAGAGGACGACAGCCGGCGCGTCAGACGCGCGGCTTCAACTATTCGCGTCAGCCGCCACCTCCGCCGAAGACGTCTTCACCGACCAGGAGGAACTATCGCAAATAAATACTCAGGTAATGCAATACGCTGGACGTTTGCAATATTTCTATTTACAGTGGTCTGAAATTACAGATGACCCTACCTTACGGTCTTGGATAAAGGGGTACAAAATCCCGTTTACATCCACTCCAATCCAATTTGACAGTCCATGTTCTATGCCTAAATCAGAACAGGAGCATTACGATTATGTTAAAACAATTAAAAAGTTAATTGAGGTCAATGCAATCTCACAATGTTCACATGAGGAGGGTGAATTCATATCAAGCATCTTTCTTGTACCTAAACCAAACGGTGAAAAACGCTTCATCCTAAATTTAAAACTTTTAAATAGATTTATAAAAAACTAATCATTTTAAAATGGAGGATTACAGGACAGCCATTAAATTAATAACTAAAAAATGTTACATGGCTTCGATTGACCTAAAGGATGCATATTTTTTTATTAATGTCGCTAAATGTCACAGAAAATATTTGCGTTTTAATTATAATGGAACTCTTTTTGAGTTTAATTGCCTACCTTTTAGATTATGTACCGCTCCGTACGTTTTTACAAAGATTTTGAAGCCTGTAATGGAGTATTTGCGGTCGAAAAATATGATTTCAGTTGTTTATTTAGACGATATATTTTGTATAGGAAAAGACTTAAAAGACTGTACTTTTAATGTTAAACATACTTGTGCATTCTTAAAAAACTTAGGATTTATTATAAACAAAGATAAAAGTTGTTTAATACCAAGTACAAAATGCAAGTTCTTAGGTTTTGTTTTCGACTCCCAAAAAATGATAATGGAATTGCCTTCTGATAAGAAAGAAAAAATAAAAAGTAACGTTCAAATTCATTTAGACATTCGTAAATGTAAATTACGCGATTTTGCTAGAACAATTGGTCTTCTGATATCTGCGTGTCCTGCGATACAATATTCTTGGATGCGTACAAAATTATTAGAGCAATTTAAATTTAATTCTTTATTAAAAAATGATAGTTACAATCAAACAGTCTCATTGCCTAACTTTATTAAGAAAGATCTTAGATGGTGGTTAAATAATGTGGCTTTTGGTTATTCTAATATTAAAACCAATACATATATAAAAGAAATTTTTAGCGATGCCTCATCCACCGGGTGGGGTGCATATTGTGATGGTAATGAATCGTACGGTTATTGGAAAGAAAATGAAATGAAATTACACATTAACCAGTTAGAGCTGAAAGCCGCCTTTTTCGGATTAAAAGTCTTTGCCAGTGATTGTTTTGATTGTGAGTTGTTATTGAGAATCGATAATGTTACAGCCATTTCATGCATTAACAGGATGGGCAGTGTACCTACAATACCCACACCTCAATGATGAGACTCGAAATATATGGAAATGGTGTGAAAGGCGACGTATTTTGATTTTTGCATCATACATTAACACTAAAGATAATCAAGAAGCTGATATGTTGTCTCGGAAAAAGTTTCAGGATACCGAATGGGAATTAGGAAATTACGCATACGAGGAAATAAAACACAAGTTAGGATCACCAAATATAGATTTATTTGCAAGTCGTTGTAATTCTAAATGTAATACATACGTTACCTGGAAGAATGATCCTGATGCGTGGGTTATTGATGCGTTCACCATTTCATGGAAAGATTTAAACTTTTACGCCTTTCCACCATTTTCAATGATACTAAAAACTATCCAAAAAATCATATCCGATAAAGCGGAGGGTATAGTTGTCATCCCATACTGGCCAACTCAACCTTGGTTTCCGTTATTTAATAAAATATGTAAATCTGAAATTATTTACTTTCCACCTGATTGTAATTTGCTAAAATCTCCTTACAGATCAACCCACAGTCTGCATCGAACATTAACATTGGCTGCCGCGAGATTATCCGGCAGACTCTATTAAACAAATTTCTGTCACCAAGGTCGGTGGAAATAATGTTAGCATCCTTGTCAAGTAACACTTATAAACAATACGACGGCTGCATAAAAGCCTGGATTATTTACTGTCAAAAACATAATTATGATCACACTTGTGCTTCAATACCGATAGTTATTCATTTTTTAACAGAGGTATTTGACAAGGGTGCGAAATATGGGACAATCAACTCTTACAAATCTGCTTTATCTTTATTATTAGGGCATAATTTAGATGACGAAAGACTAAAACGATTCATGAAGGGTGTTTTTAAATTAAGGCCAACTAACCCAAAGTACAATATTACTTGGGATCCTGACATTGTTTTAAACTTCTTAGCCCTCAAATGGCCTAATGAAAACCTAGATTTGAAAACTCTCTCAAAGAAAACTGTGACGTTAATTGCTCTTGTGACCGCACATCGTGTACAAACCTTATCTCTAATTAAAATTAACAATATAATTACAAATCCCAATGAAATTATTATTAAAATTCCCGATACAATAAAGACAACTAAATTAAATTCATTTCAACCAATTTTAAGACTTCCGTTTTACAATACACGTCCAGAAATCTGCCCAGCTAGATGTTTACAAGCATATATGAATAAAACTAAGACATTACGTAAGAATAACAATAATAGTTTATTTATAAGTTTCAAAAAACCACATTCAAACATTACTTCTCAAACTGTTAGTCATTGGTTAAAGGATACGCTACTAGAAAGTGGCGTAGACACTTCAGTATTTTGCGCTCACAGTACACGACATGCAGCCACATCAAAGGCAAATAAATTAGGAGTTAACATAGATGTGATTAAAAAGACTGCTGGATGGACTGATTCGTCTTCAGCTTTTGCTCGATTCTACAATAAAGAAATTATAAATCATAATCAATTCGCTGAATCATTGCTTAATTCTTCTCAAATATAATGTAATAGGAATACAACTTATAATGTATATGTATAGGTACTTAAATAAAACAAGATCTGAAATGATTGTATGTATTACTACCTCTTTCCTTTACTTAATACTTACCTTGGTATTTATATACCCGAAGTAAAAGCAATGTTCAAACCTGCAAGTATTAAACATTGATTTTTGTACAATGGCATTTTCTACAATATCATTGTTTTTAGATTTATTTTAAAACCTATGCTATAAACATCCTACACCATGTTAAACGTAAATCGCAAAGAATGAAGCTGCGAAGCATAATTGAAGATCAAACGAACTTACCAAGTGAAGTTCGATCCCAATTATGCGAGCAGCTTCATTCGACGCGATTTACCAACTCCCACCCTACTTTTATGTTAATTATCAATTCAGTAATTAACCCCGTCCCGATATGTTCGAACGGTTCTAAAATAAATATTCTTTACCTCTAAACAAAATGAGGATTAATGTCGGAACGGTCCGCTACGACAGCGGTGCGCAGTGGCGGGACGAAATGTCAAAAAAAAAAAAAAAATCATAGTCTTTAAACCATCGTGCGGGGCCTACGGTAGATGGCGCTACTACACCATGTTAAACGTAAATCGCGTCGAATGAAGCTGCTCGCATAATTGGGATCGAACTTCACTTGGTAAGTTCGTTTGATCTTCAATTAATGTTCGATACGATACGAAAGCATATCGAGTGTTTGTGAATAAGGGGGCAGCGCGACAGAGAAGCTTTACCACTTTTATACGACAAAAGTAAGTACTAACACTGCAAGCCTAGCAGTTGCGAAAATTCATACATACTAGATACAGACGCCAGCACATCAAGCTACCCGAAACTGTCAAATTTTCCCAATCAACTTTGAACCTAATGCTTTAGCGATAAAGTTAAAAATCTAATAAAGAAATTTGACAGATTGTAGTAGCTTGATGTGCTAGCGTCTGTACATTGGTAAAGTCACCACAAGAGATAAGTAACCAGAGTCGTCGGGTATAGTTGAAGTTTTGTAAGAAACCGATGGATGTTTTGAGTGGACTTTAATTTGATAAATGAACTCTTTGTTTTCTATTAATTAAATTAATTTTATTGGAAAACATCCATCGGTTTCTAACTCAACGTCAAAGCTATATCCGACGACACTGGCTACTTATCACTTGTGGGACCGTACATACACGCACGCCTTTTTTTCATGGGGGTAAGTAGAAACTACAAAACGTCGACCCCACCTACGATAATAAATTATATACCTACTCCTTTTGCTTCGTTTACGCTTATTAAATACATTTGCTAATACACGCACGACCAACGGTTGCGAGTAGTATCACACCTGACCTTTCCGAAGAACATTACCAATAATTTGGGGAAATTGATTAAATGCTGAAACGTTACTCGAGCGTTAATTACTATGTATGACACATTATTTCTATAGAAAAGGTATGAGGTCGGGGACTTTTTGCTCACTCTACCTTTGCCCAAAACATGATGTGGCATAATTTACGGCTGATTATTATCTACTACTGTAACTTTCTTACATTCTTAGATTACTCATAGGCTAAAAATTCAAAGACAAAGTACCGCAAAACGGGGCTACTTTGACTTCCAGGGTTACTTTGACAGGCGTTGGAACTACTTTAACAGAGCGCCAAAATCGGTTTTCACGTGTGCTCAGCAAGTGTGTGTGACCTCGCTTAATATTGCGCGAGGCGCGGGGTGTGGGGAACGCGTCATAGCGTTGTGATCGGCCTTGTCAAAGTAACCCTGGAAGTCAAAGTAGCCCCGTTTTACTGTACCTACCTACCCAAAGAAATATGTCGTGTAAACGCTTCAAAACTTTACTTTCTGCGCCCTGTAGTCGAACATAATAAGGTGGCAAGATTTGAAAAGGTAGGTCTTAATAGAAAACTGCTGGGACATAAGTCAAAAAGAAAGAGAGGAATAGTACAAATAGATTGTTATGCAAGGGTCGAAAGGAATTGATGACTTTCACCCGTGTTAAACACTCTACTTTTCATTTCGAATATAAGGAAAGTAAAAAGTAGTAGTTTTTCTAAAATATTTATTGATAACAATCACATGCAAAGTTTTTGAATTTCGGTACAGCTTACCAGGGTTAGTATCCCGCCAAATAATACTATTGTCTTTTTTTATTTTAAATATGGAACACACCGCGTCATCGCCGCGGGCTGTCCCGCTTAATAGGTTTTTTTTTTTAATTCACACTGGCTGTTTATACACTCACAAGACTGCAGCATTTTTCTTAATTTATGTAAAAAATTTCGTAGCTAACTACAGTTCTATTTTTAAAATTCATTCCCACCCTAAAGAGGGAAGTAATTACTATGAGTCTTTCCCGCCCTGTGGTGGGAAGCAGCGTCTTCCACCCGCTATTTGGATCAAACAAACACTACTTTCCGAGTATGAGAAATGAAAACTCTCTTTTCTAGATTCGTAATTTACTAGAGTACAGTCAACAGCAAAAGTAGATGATGAATTGAGTTTATAACTTTTGGAGTCGAAACTGATCGCGAATATATGGCAGCTGTACTAGTAGTAAATGTTTGGTATAATTTACAATCACATACTTTTGAATCACTTCGACGCCACACAGTTCTGACGCGAACTCCGTTCATTAGTATTGAATTTCTGATTTTCATCATCTACTTTTGCTGTTGACTGTACCTGCCTAAAGTCTGGCCGACGAAAGCAGAATGCGTTCTTGACACCTGTCAGTTTCATACAAACGAATACGTGTTTTGTCAGTTTGATTTTTATTAGCTACTAGAATTGTCGCACTGACAGGTGCCAGGAACACTTTCTCACGACGGCCCAACTGTAATTTTATGTACGTAACTTTAGCTTTGTTGATGTAGTATCAACTGTTTTGTATGGCTCCCAGATTTGTAAAAAGACTTGGCTACGATTTACACCAAACTTTTATACTTACCTAGAATAAGTCATCCTGATATTTTTTTTAAAGTTTTGACAGTTTTTCATACTAGAACTGTCAGACGTAAGCTTTATTCCACTGATAAAAGATATCTGACTTTGGTAAAATCAGCCACTACTATAAAATTTAAACTGATTTTTTTATATCATAATTTTGTCTAATGAAAAAAGTTAAACGACATTTTATAATTATGGTTATACTACAGATCACCTCTCTGTATTTCTGTAACAAACAACAAAAATGTCGATGAAATAGCACTATTATTAATAGGCAGCCATTCACTTCTACCCAATAACTCAGAGAAACACAAAAGAAAGGACTTAAGTACGTGCGTATCGACGGACGCCGCGCCGCGCCGTTAGCCTGTTTATTGTTGCCAGCTAGCGCAAGAAGTTTGGTATTCCCGCCATGATCCCACAAAGGCTGCGGACCTCCTTACCTCCTTATAATGAAAACATTTTGCGGTCAAGCAAAAACAAGTATTGCCGTAAAGAGGAATTTGTCTAATCTTCACAGCTGAATAGTGTTTCGGCCCTTTCTTGTTTGCTACAGCGTGAAAGTAACTTATTAACTACATCCCACGCGACAGAAATGACTGACATAGTTATCGACAAAAGAGGTATGGGTCAAACTTTGCTTTGTTGTAATAGGCTAGTGAAGGATCAATAATTATATTAGAAGGGTGCGAAAAAGCCATGCATTTTCCTTCTAAGTTGTGAATGGTGGGTGTAAGGTACAACTATATATTATTACCAAAATAACATTTTTATTCTATTGAGGAATCGCTTTAATATGAAGAGTAACAAGTACAATCAGGGTAATTAAATGTAAAGCAAATTGATACCCATGTTCTAGCCATTTTATACAACTGTCAAGATTAAAACCTAACTTAACTAAAACTATACTTACTCAAACTAAAATATAGCGTCGAAAAATTCATCCGCATCGCTGTCGAATGGTAATGTACCCAAGAGACTGGCGGCATTACCACGTTGTATGGCAATGCTTAGCCTTTTTTCTATTGGCTGAGAATTAGCACTTATTGAACGTCAAAATTACATGAGACAGTCCCCCAAAACACTCGACCATCACCACTTTCTAATGCTTTAGCTGGGAAGAAGTAGCGCAACAAACTTCCCAGTAAAGCATCAACCTTACCTAGGAGAAGGTAAGTGGTTAGCGCCGCCAACGGATATCCAACAGGTACCAGAGACATCACAGATTAGTTGCTTTCTCAGAGACAAAGCTGAAATGTATATGTGCCCACAGATAACCCCGTAATTACACCTGCGGCATCGGCATCCATCGATATCGGTAAGTCGTAGATTCGAACCCAGACAGGCGCTTTACTTTATGTAAATGATTTCATCACCTGCACTGCTCTCAAAACGGTGAAGGAAAACATCGCGAGGAAACCGGCATATCCAAGAACCAAAAATTCGAATACATGTGACATCTTAACATCTACTAACCCGCACTGGGCCCGCGTGGTAGAGTACCACTACCTCTCTCCGAGAGGAGGCCTGCGTCCCAGCAGTGGGGACATTATAGGCTGATTATGATTCTGCATCGGCATCCATGCCCTTAAAACCGGAACACAGCAACACTGCATGACGGCAGAAAAGGTCTGGTGGTAGTATTCTCGTGCAACCTCCTTCACAAAGACTTCTAGCTAGATTACCTACAGCAGACTCTAGTTTCAGAAAAGTGTAATTAATTAGTAAGGGCTAAAAGGCCCAGTTGAACATATTTCATCGCCTCGGTTTGTCTGAAGCATCTCCAAAAAAATCTTAATTCTTTCCAGAAATTAAACTTTTAATTTTACAAGATATTATGTGTAAGAGTTGAATTTACGAGTTCCTTGGATACCTACCTTAAGTAAGGTACACAAGGGAAATGAAGTATCACAAGCAACATACCTCCATTTCATATTGTCTAGCAAAGCTTTTAACACGGGAGTTTATTTAAAAACACAAATATTTACAAAATTAACTCAGTTGTGTACAGTTCGACACAACTTAGATGTAGCATCGGCAAAATTCGTAAAACCGATCACATCCGAACTAAGTGCGCCTTCAAAATCACCAATCTTTATTACTAACTAGCTGCGCCCCGCGGTTTCACCCGCGTAAATGTCGATCCCGTGGGAATATCGGGATAAAAACTATCCTATGTCCTTTCCCGGGACTCAAACTATCTCTATACCAAATTTCATCGAAATCGGTCCAGCCGTTTTCATGTTATGTCGTGACAACGGAAAACGGGTTTCATTTTTATATATATAGATGTAATGTAGTAATAAAGATTTACGAATACGAATTACGAACGTTTTACGAATTTTGCCGATGCTACATCTAAGTTGTGTCGAACTGTACAGAGCTTAGAAATAAATTACTTACTTATTTAAGGACGAATCTCTTAGATTTTTGTTATCTCTATCAAAGGTTGTAATTATTAGAAGATGTTTTTGATGATTTACGTAAATACACTTCGTAGTAGGTACGAGACAGCGTATTTTCATTGCTGTGTTTTTCCGGCTTAGCTAAAGTCAATTTTCTTCTCTTCACATTTATTATTCATAATGTTAGGTACTTATGTATCTGTTGGCATTGCGTTGGGACGCTTGCGCAAAATAAAGAGTTTTTGAGAACAATTAGGTATTAATCACGACATCTGTTAACGTATCACAATGAACGAAAACGCGCGAAATGAACGCGACGTTGGCGTGTGTTGAACTGTCGAAATACATGTTGTACGTACGGTTGATATTTCGATTGCTTGCCGTAAGGCCTCTTGTAGACATGCGTTTTTTTTTTCTTACGCCGGACCGGTGTCCGTTGCGCTGAGGGGAGGCGGCGGTGCATCTGGCGTAATTTGTTCGCCGGACCTATGTCCGATGCATGTGCACACATTCATTATAAACCATACACCACCGCATATTCGGCAAAAAAAACGGTCCGTCGTCCGGTGAAAAAAACGGACGTATCAAGCCGCCGTGGTAAGATTACGCGGGGAATAATTATCAGCAAACAGAATTGGGGCCCAGAAGTGACAGATTTTTTAAAATAATTTTCTGTATAACTTTTACCACAACAAATAAACAATAATTAACAAACGTTTAGCTGGCTGGGGTATAAAAACCGTGTAAACTAGGGATGTTGATGAACACGGTTTATTTCATTCTTCCCAGCATCCTCCAATTAAATGCAAACGCTTCATAATTATTTTTAGTCCTTTAAGAGCCAGATATAACCAGTATTATAATTATTCCATAATCCCTATTCCGAAGTAATCCACAACGTAGAGGTGATACCTAAAACAGAAGAGTTTCTTTAAGGAAATCTCGAAACGGCTGGCTCGAAGTGGTTGACACTTCGCCGCTTCCCGTGACCTAAGGGTTGGCTTTTACCTTGCCAGAGGCTAAGCATTGCCATACAACGCGGTAATGCCGCCAGTTTTTTGAGTAATTAATTACCAGTCGACAGCGATGCGGATGAATTTTTCGACGCTATATTTTTATTTGTGAATAGCCTTAGTTAAGTTGGGATATATTTTTTGTAATTTTTATTGATTAATTAGGTACTTATAAGTTGTTATTTATGTACATATTCTTCACTTATAACTCAAAAACGGCTCGACCGATTTTTGTTATCTTTGACTTGTTGGATTTGTCTCCGCCCCAAATAGCAGAATAACTATTAAAACATGGGAAAATTCAACAAAAAAAAATTAAAAAATAATGAAGATAATTCATTTACTTATACATTTATATAGCCTTAGTTAAGTTGGGATATATTTTTTGTAATTTTTATTGATTAATTAGGTACTTATAAGTTGTTATTTATGTACATATTCTTTTTATAATCACTTATAACTCAAAAACGGCTCGACCGATTTTTGTTATCTTTGACTTGTTGGATTTGTCTCCGCCCCAAATAGCAGAATAACTATTAAAACATGGGAAAATTCAACAAAAAAAAATTAAAAAATAATGAAGATAATTCATTTACTTATACATTTATATATATTTAGGCGGTACGAAGTACAGAAACAGAAGTAATCAACAATTTGTAACTTAAACTGAATAACAGGCCAACAGGGAACAAAGAAGTGGACAACGATGTGTAAACAGGACCTACATAATAACATTATTAGTTTGAAGGAAGAAGTAGTTTTAAGGTTCGTCCACTTTGAAACTCCAAGCTATCCCTTCGGGTAAGTTTGATAGGCTTTCTTATGAGATCCATTGTGAAGATTTAGAAGAAGAAGATATAGTTCCTACTAGGATAAAACTACTGCCGGGACTGCCTCGTTGATGTAGTGGTCGCAAGCGCTTCTGTTGCTACTGCTGTCTTGGGTTCAATTTCCGGGTCGGGCTTAGTGTTACGAGGCTTAGTGTTAGTATTAGGTTTATTCATCTGGAATTTCTCAGTAGCAGCCCGGAGTCTAGATTTGTGCCCGGTTGATGGTAAGGGACTCGCCCCTTGTTACATGGAACATAAACATAACTGACGAAATGTGGGTGTACTATAACCGTTACACTTTTGACTAATCCTTCGGGGAATACAGGCGTGATTTTATGTAGTGTTAGGCAGAAAAATACTTTTTTTACGCTGCGGTCTTGTGATTGTATAAACAGCCAGTGTGAATTAATAAAAAATACCTATTAAGCGGGACGGCCCGCGGCGGTGACTCGGCATCGGTTCCTTTAAAAATAATATATGGATACTCGGTAAGCAGTACCGAAATTCAAAAACATGATTTTATAGAATAATATTTGATTAGAAATGAGTACAAGCGATTCTGAAATGTTGACCCCAGATTCGGTTAAAGACGAGGCAAATACAGTAATCGAAAATATTTTGCCAGAAATTTCAAAAGAAAGATACTTAAATACATACCTACAATGATTTTATGAAGAAAATAAATAAATATGTTAGAAATACTACTATTTTTTTACTTTCCTTATATCCGAAATGAAAAGTAGAGTGTTTAACACGGGTGAAAGTCATCAATTCCATTTAACCCTTGTATAAAAATCTACTATTTACTTGTAATTTTAGGTAGACTGGGAGATGATTCCTAGTAAATAAGGCAGTACCACAGATAATATAATACTACGGCAGTACCAATCTCATGTTTGCATTCATTTACCGCGGAGACTTTTCTCAGAGACGTAACTTTACTTCTAGAGAGTCGGTAAGAAGCACGTTAGTATAAATAAATGTAAAAGAAAATCTGGTTGAGGAATGAAATATAAACAAACCGAGGCGTAGAGTAAATCACGGCTTATCTCGTACCGACCTCGGCATATGGATTTCAAGGAAAGTCTTTGTAGTTTTTTTTGTTTAGTGGTTTATTAAGTACTAGCAGCGCCCCGCGGTTTCACCAGCATAAGTTTCCCGTCGGAATATCGGGATAAAACTATACGTTAACATCCTTTCCCGGGACTCAAACTATCTCTATACGAAATTACATCCAAATCGGTTCAGCGGTTTAAGCGTGAAGATAGACACACTTTATAATATTAGTATGGATATAATATAAATATATATTTTATCCAAATATATATAGGTACATTGGATTGTGATCAGACATACTTAGTGACATACATAGTGTCAGATATACAGTCGTGGGTGCAGAATTGGGATACGGGTGAACGAGAGAAACAGCTTCTATAACTTCTACAGTTCTACACAGTTTATTGTTACTAACACTAAACAATAAACTACACTAAACAACAATTACTAACACTACTGTACTTATTAATACTCTGAACTTAAAAGGAAACACCGAGCTACCACGTCTAAACGATCACTGTATTCACTGTCGTTGCATGGTCCGTAAGGTCCGCAACTCCGTATCGGACACCATACTAAATACTCCGCACAACGCTAAACAAAAGCGCCTGTGTCACATTTTAAGTGCATACTCATGAAAGCTCCGACATATAAATATGGATGGATGGTCTATTCCGTAAGTATCTAATACAATGATAATTAATAAATGGATCATAAAACGTACTTTTAGATGCCAATTAGCAGGGCTACTTACAAATTGAGTGCTTTGATTTGATTAAATGAATAATTAAACACGACATTCTATTTTTAAATCAGAGGAACCATTCTAGTAATTTTAAGAACGTTCACAGTGACATTTGACAGTCTTTATCTGTCAAAAATACCTCTAATTTCCCTACATTTTAACAAGTTTTTGACATTGATTGTGGCTGAGATGAGATTGCGTTGCGACTTGATTTTTAACGTTTTTAAGTATGGGAATTACTAAAATTGTTGGAAAAAGTGATTAGATATTTAGTTTATACTAAATTGTTACTTTTTTAGTAAGAGATTGCGTAAGAATTTAACCAGAACAGGGTATGTTTACACTTTTATCAGATAGGAGATGTATGTGCAACAGCACTGAACATAGGTATATCACGGATTCCCAGACCGTCATGAACTCGTCGGTCGGGAATCCGTTAGTGTAGTACCTATCCGTCCGTGGAAAAACAGCTCACTTGAAGCTCACTTTACCTGTTTTCACGGTGAGATTTTTACAGAATAAACGGGCTGGTCGTTGTGGCGACGCGTGGGAATGCCTATCACTCGTAAAATGTTTTAAGTAATCTCAAGTTGATCGTTTATGCATGAAATAAATTGGGACCTACTTTTGTTTATTCTTTTTTTGTATTTATTTGTTAGAAAGAGATCCTTATTGGATTCCTACATGTATATATTGGTCCCGGCTGTCATTCGTAGATCTTTGACAGCCGTTACGGGTAGTCAGAAGCCCAAAAGTAAAAGTCTGACAACCAGTCTTACGAAGAGGTATCGTGTTACCCAGTAGTTATCTGGATTGTGAGAGTCAGATACGCAGTCGCTCCATGTAATAGGTACTAGTATCCAGCTGCATCCGATTAGACGATAAGTCGACCCAAAATTTGTTGGAAAAAGCCAAGGTAGATTCCTACTTCCCCTTCTTAATCCATCCAATGGTTATCTTTAAAAGATCGCTCTTAGCAATAAGACCGCCCATTGTGTCACACTTTGTAAAATTTATATATTTATATCTGTAATTTATATGGTGTACATAATAACTAAGTAATGAGTGTCCTATTCTATTCTATTGACATATCCTGCAATCGTCCCTTATTTATTACTAAAAACAACTCAATAAGCAATCAAATCCACGAAGAGGGGAGGGGCCCGTGGCTAAATAATAACAGCTGCACAGGTCGATCGATCAGGTTAAGCTATGTTTGCCGCGGTTGGTCTGTAGATGGGTGACCATCTTTACATATCGAGAACCCTCCGTGCCTTGGAAAGCACGTTAAGCCGTTGGTCCCGCTGTCATTCGTGGATCTTTGACAGTCGTTACATAGTCAGAAGCCCGAAAGTCTGACAACCAGTCTTACCAAGGGGTATCGTATTACCCAGTAACTAGGTTGTGGGGGTCAGATAGGCAGTCGCTCCATGTAAAATACTGGTATTCAGTTGCATCCTGTTAGACTGGAAGCCGACTCCAACATAGTTGGGAAGAGGCTAGGCAAATGATGAAGCAATCAAATCCACGTAGATAAGCACATCGCAATAGAAAAATAAGTGGTTTCATAAGAAATTGCTTCTAATGTACAAATAATTTATGATGCTGAATCTGCACTTTCCTCCAAGTATATATAAATATCGTCTATTTGCAGAATATGTCGAAAAGAATGAATATTTTCGATAGAAATTTTTTATTTCGGGTTACGGTTTAGGTCAAAACTAGGGTACATTGTTTATTTATTGATAACTTAGAAAAAAAATAACATAAGTGGCGGCGGAATGTGGGTGTATTATAGGTCACCTCCGCCTAAGCCTTTAGGGATTACAGGTGTCATTGTTATGAGTAATGTAGAAAAAAAATAAAAACTAGCTTAGTTAGGGTTTTGGGAAATTGTTCCCAAATTCCCGTTAGTGTTTACGCCTACCGTGCTAATGCACGCTACATCAAGCAATTAAACTGTGAGTCTGTGAGCAATAGCTACAGTCATGCATGCATCAGTTGGGCAGAAACAAAGCCTACCCGCACCTTCATTATCCAGCGTGGCAATTGCAAATTTATCAATCGGAATCGGTTTCATTTTGACGGTTCAACAACATTCATTGCGTTATTTACGTGTTGAGTAGACAAATTGTTTGAACTTATGAAGCAATGGATTAGCAATTGGCTTCGAAATTATTCTGATTCCGATTGATAGTGTGTTACGCAATTAGGGTGCAGTTGTAAACATACAATGGAAATTTTATTGTTTCTATGACACGAATAGAGAATATAAAGTTGAAAAAAAAATATCAAGCAGTGTTGCATTCAGTGGCATCAAATCTGAGATAGAATTAAGGACTGCCACCAACTGCACCAGACTGCTTGAAAAAAGTGAGCTTATTTTGAACTCCTCGTTTGTAGGCGGGTTGTTACATAAATTATTTATTTATACAGAAAGATTTTTTTATCACCATAAAAATTTTTACAGGGTGTTCTACCCATGAATATGAGCAATTTTCATTATGGGACCAACTTTGAAATTACGAAAAAAAATCAGCTGTTTCATACATTTTGGTCAAGTAGGTATTGAACTTTTGTATTAAACACCTGTTTTTTTTTTTATTTTGACTTGGTCCCATAGTGAAAATTGTTCATAATCATGG
Source organism: Amphipoea lucens (assembly GCA_947508005.1). Taxonomy (NCBI): domain Eukaryota; kingdom Metazoa; phylum Arthropoda; class Insecta; order Lepidoptera; family Noctuidae; genus Amphipoea; species Amphipoea lucens. The sequence continues at coordinate 15,624,380 of OX382359.1, forward strand.
AGAGCATCCTGTAAAAATTTGGATGGTGATAAAAAAAAAATCCTGTATATACCTACTTTATTGTATATACACCACAAAAATACACAACAAAAAATAAATCGAACACTACAAAATATACAATGGGCAGCCCTATCGCTTTCTGCAATTTCCTCCAGGCAACCTTGGAATGGACAGCGATTTGCCTGGACTTAAATTGGTGTAAATAATAAGTAAACATAATATACTAAAATAGATACACATAATATGCATTATCCTAAATAAAATATACATAAATACAAACATACTAAATACCTATATAAACAACGAAAATAAATGAAAACTTATATAATTACAGTCTCGAGAACAAGGACACAACAACAAGTATTGTTTAAGAATTTTTACATTTTTAACCTTTTACCACGTTACAATTTTGGAATTATCAAATTATTCCCTTTATCTTGATACCCTGCATGATCATGGTACATACAAATTATTTTTAAGACAATACTGACGTTTAAAATCCATCATTTTTATTACCATAAAACAAAAAGACCCGTCGATAGACACCTCATGTGTTAAAATCCATCCAGCTGTCATGTTTCGAGGAAAGACAAGAAATCACACACACAAACCACATAGGTACATAGAAAGGCGTAAAAACGTAACCCTGCCTGTACTAACGCGCAGTCGGTTAAAAATATATCGAGGTCAAGAGAAAGCCCATTCAGAAAAAATAAATAGCTATATTAAAAAAGCTACAAAGCTATCTCACAAACACAAGCTTAAGTCCAAGTCTAAGTGGGCATTCCGAATACCAGCAGCTAAATATAATTAACTCCAAGTTATCCGCCAAAACTACAAACTACGTACAAAGTTACCGAGCAAGTTAGCTTTGGGCGGGCTTTCGGCGGGCGGCAGAGAGTCGCGAACCGCCGCCCAGGCTACACCGTGCCCGCGCCATGTGATCCAACCAAGCGATCGTACGAAATGTCCATCTAACTAAAACAATAACTAATAATAAAAACAACAATATAATCATTTGTTCTTTAACACGTGAGGCTGCGAAGCAATACAACTCTTATTTTATTTAAAAATAAAGTTTAAAGTAGTTTTAAAGTTTAAACACCAGTATTATTACGTGTTAGTACATGTCGATATAGTTGTTGTTGTGCTTTTTGTCTACCTTAAAGGTAAGTTTGATTTTTTCTAACTTTTAATAAGTTTAAACATTTTTTTTTTTGTAGAAATACGGATTTGTTTCTGACTAAAGTTGAGAAGTTATTACAAGCGCGTAAAGTTGTGAAGAATTTCTTGAATATTTCATGCCTTTATTTTGAATAGCCTGAATTATTAAATTAAGCAACTGCAGCAGTTAACAGTTAGCGCTTCGTAATTAATTTTAAGCCAAATACGTCTAACTAACTTTGGAGCAACGATCTGCTACAGGATGATAAAATACATTATTTATACTTAAAAATAAAATACTGTAATTTAGCCCCTCGGGATAATTTGCAATTCACCAAAACTGCAAGCAAGCCACAAAAACTTTTTATCAGATTATAATAAGTTCTGCTTACTGTCAGTGATAAAGCAAGAAATAGATTCATAATAAAGCGTATGACATAAAACCTTAGATTATTTATTAGTTACTAGGTTTGTATTAGAATTTATGATGACTCCAATTAACAAACATTTGAAGTGTATTGTTTTGTAAAAGTTGCGTTGTTTTACCATTTCTATATTAATTTCAAATAAATTTTGATAGGAATCCATTGATATCTTGTCTTTGATAAATCATAATGCACACGGAATTTTAGATCTCATCAAAACATTTTTTATCCCAATTTATTTAGGATTGGCACAGGGTGTCTTCTTCCATTCACATTTCTAGCCATGTCATCTTTCACACAGTCATCGTTTCTACACCCGTACACCATACATACTCAAAAAATTCCATACACGTTCCTCATTCAGTCACGGGCCTCTTTCTGGCGGAATTTTCGCCCTGTCCTCAAATATGGAATAAGGTCGCTCTTTGAACATATAACATCACGCCTCCTGTATTTATTATACAAACTCTCGTCCCGTAGGTACGTAAGGTAAGTAAAGCAGTTTTAAAAGTGCCTAGTTATCTTCAAAACAAAATATCAGTCTCCAAGAATGTTATAAGGAGTTTGATTTACTTCTACGATGTTTGGAACAAGTATTGTTAGAACTTTAGAAAAACAAAAGTACGAAACTACGTCAGTAGATTTGTGGTTAGGGACCTACCATCACAGTTAATATTCGTAAAAAAATAAGATAGATGGGTTTACACTTTAACCTATTTTATCTCGTCACATAAAAGTTCAGAATAGTTCAATGTTTATTGTGCTGCTCTAATAAAACATCTGAAAATACAACCTGAATGAAATGAATCACATCATCAAAATGCCTATGTCTTGGCGGACCAAGAGTGACCAAACACCGGAGTGTGTGGAACTGTCTACACCGAATAGTCTAAGCCTTGGATTTGATACATTTGAATTAATTCGTGTCAAGGCCCATGTAACATTCAGTCGGCGCTACCGCCGCAAAGAAACGGTCAACTTTATTACCGTGGAAAATGGCGTTCTTTAGATTAAAGTTTTTAGTAGATCAGTAAGAATCGCAAGTATAATTTCGTACAGCCCGAGACATTTATTAACACTTTTGATGTTCGTGAAGCAAACCTGCGTACGTACCTAGCTGTGATCCAATAATTTGGGCCCTGATTGGAAAAGGGTTATTGTTTGTTAAATAGCAGAATTACCCATCTGTAAAACTTGAACGTGTGGGTTACTCTTGAGGGTCCCATTCTAATTATAGCCAACCTTAAACTCGTATTAAGAGGGTGCACTCTGAAAGTTGGCAACGTCGCAAATGGCTGCCTATTATATCGCTGTTTTGATTAAGGGAGGGGATGCGATAAGGTAGCCTGTGAAATTCAAATTTTCTTGAGTTTTTGCATGTTGCCGGTCAGTGGTACGTTGTATGTTGATTAAAATATGAATTGCGACCGTCACAAATATGTATTTCCAGAATTATAATTATTAGAATGATCAATACAACTCTCTTAAGATAGAATTGATCTCAAATGTCATAATTTCACGGAATAATCATTCATTAGGGTAATGTGAGCTGAAAGAGATGTATTGATTATAATTGATGAATGATTATAATGATGATTGAATGATTATAATACTGTAAATACTTATTTTTAACCGACTTCAATAAAAGGAGGAGGTTATTAATTCGGTTTAATATTTTTTTGTGTTTGTTACCTCAGAACTCCGTTATTTATAAGCCGATTTGCAAAAAAAAAATTTTTATTTAATTGGATATACTTTCAGATTGGTCCCATTGTCTGATGAAATCGGATGGGATCCTGGAGAAATCAAAGGAACTCTTCAAATATTATAGGCACACCTATACCGATTTGGGTATTTTTTATAGTAAGTCATAAATTTGCTATCGGAAAGCACCATTTGGTAAAATGTAACGGATGATGAAGTCCACAGATGGCCACCGGAACTACTAAATAGTAAGTATTTCACGGGTTGCGATTCGATTACCTACTTTATTATGGTTGCTAAGCAATTTATGCTCGTCAGAATGCGAATGGTGAAATACCAGGAGAACTCCTCAACCATTAACGTCCGTGCATCGGGAAAAGCAATCTATTTACATAAAATTCAAAGTCCTGACTGAATGATATATCAACGCACAGCCTAAACCGCTGGTCCTAGAGACATGAAATTTGGAAGGTGTGTACTTTGTGAAGAGTAGGTTGAAGAAACCAACTAAGAAAGGGTTTTTTGAAATACCACCCCTACGAGGGTGAATAAGGGGAGGGTGAAATTTCACGCGGACGAAGTCGCGGGCAGAAGCTACTGTTTTATAAAAGGCGATGAGCAAGTTGACAATAGGCTATTGTAACTTAGATAAATTAGAAGCAGATCCACTAAAAAGCGAGAAATAAAACTTTTTAACAACAAAAAATCCGAATTCCAAAGAAAAACACTACAAAGTGAAAAATAACTTTAATTTCGGAAGTCGGTGGCAAAAAACCAAAATACAGATCTAAAGACACCGACTTCCGAAATTAAAGTTATTTTTCACTTTGTAGCGTTTTTTATTGGAAGTCGTTTTTAGATTTTTTTATTGTAGCGAATAATTTTTTGATCCACATAGAACCTGACAATGACACAAAAATTGCAAAAAACGTAAGAAGTTTGAATTTGGAGGGCTACCCTGGCGCTTTCGCCAAGTTGTCAATATTACCAAATGAAATTATGACATATCGCTCATTAGTGTAATTTATATCGCAACATTGGAACGCGTTTCCAAATTTTATATATTAATAAGGTTTCTATTGCCAAAATAAATAAGTAAACAATCTATACATATAATAAAATCGTAGGAAAGTCAAAACGGTACATTGAATATTTTTTTAAAAGAATACTTGGGGCGTGATCTACAATCGATATCGAAGCCAAAAATATAGTTTTTAGAATTTTTGTCTGTTTGTCTGTATGTCCGGGATAAACTCAAAAAGTACTGCATGGATTTACTTCAAATTTTGCATGAATATTACTAAGAGGTCGGGTCAACATATAGGCTACATATTATCACGCTATCACCTATGGGGGAGGAGCTGTGAATATTTATTTTTCTTACGCATTCTGTGACAGCGTGTAATCTAACGACGCATATTTAAATGTTGTTTTTCAGTAAGCCATGCTATTATCTAGCTTTACACTATAAAAACTACGCCATTTAAGTAACTTGGGCAGAAAAAACATAGTTTAATGAATTTTAGTAGTATAAAGAAAATTTTGAAGCAGCGCCATCTATGAGTTTTCATAAAAATCAAATCAAGTTACATGTTGACACTTTTTGGAAATTAATAATTTAAATTTGATCATGTTGGCGAGGTTAGTAGTTAGTAATTCTTAAAATTCATAGATGGCAATGTGCATTTTCTTCATAAAAGTTGTATCGTATAGTTCGTTTTGACCAATTCAAGTTCCAACAAAATCCTTAAAATGTTGAGCAGAGTTGAGGACGACAATAAAAAATAAAAAATGCGGTGTTAAGTATTACAAAAAAGTTATGTTTCTACTGGAGACGAAGTCGGAGTAACTGATGAACGCGTGCTGAACACCTGTCTCAGTTCACTTCAAGATGTGGTCATTTCTATCGGCGGCAATCCACTGATCGAATATGGGTTACCAGCTCCCCAATGATCACCGCATCAAGACCGTGTAAATCGGGAGTATAACGCTGAGACAAATTACGATCCGGGCGAAATGACCATGTCGCTTTGTTCTCTTCAGAGCAAAAACAAATTTATGACACCGTCCTTGAAAGCGTTGGGAAAAAACCAGGGTCAAATGTTTTTCTTGGAATGCGTCTGGTGGAACAGGAAAAACATTTGTTACCACTTGCATACTTGCAGAGGTCAGCAGGCAAGGCAAAATTGCTATTGCTGTAGCGTCGTCGGGAATCGCTGCCACACTGCTTCCGAGTGGCAAGACAGCACATGCCATGTTTAAAATTCCTATCGATTTAGAGAGCGCCGAAACGCCTGTTTGTGGTGTGTCACGTAACAGCGATAAGGGACACGTGCTCAAGGATTGCTCTTTGATCGTATGGGATGAGTGTACGATGGCCAATAGGAAGGCAGTTGAGGCCGTGGACGGAATCTTGCAAGACATCCGCAGGAACGAACATTTGATGCGTCGTATCACAGCTGTTCTGTTCAGTGGCGATTTCCGGCAAACGCTTCCCGTGGTGACACGGGGATCGAGGGCTGACGAGGTGAATGCTTCGTTGAAACTATCTTCGTTGTGGTCACGAGTTCGTACGCTGCGCTTGACCATTAATATGAGAGCTCGGCTCGGCGGCAATGCACGTGCTCAAGAATTCTCCAATGTCCTTCTAAATCTTGGCGAAGGCACTCTACCAGAAGAGAGAGGTGGACAGGTGGTGCTTCCAGAGTCTCTCGGTAGAGTGGTATCCAGCTTAGAAGAACTCATTTGCTGTGTGTACGGGGACATCAGTCGTATACTGCACCTGCAGAATTCTTGGGTGTGTGAGCGGGCCATTTTGACGTCCAAAAATGATCAGGCTGCAGCAATTAACGAATGCATTCTCTCGGAAATTGAGGAGAATGAAGTGGTCTACACCTCGATAAACACTGTTGTCGAGCAAGATGACGCCACACATTATCCCGTGGAATTTCTGAACTCCCTGTCAGCAAGTGGACTTCCAGCGCATACCATCAAGCTGAAGGTCGGTGTCCCGATTATGCTTCTTCGGAACCTATCTCCTCTGAAGTTGTGTAACGGGACCCACCCTAAAGTCATTTCGCTCTACAGACACACCATTGAGGCGGAAATTCTTACGGGTTGTGGCGTTGGCGAGGCAGTATTTATACCACGCATTCCCCTCATACCTCATATCTTCCCGTTCCAGTTCAAGCGCGTACAGTTCCCCGTGAGTGTTTGCTTCGCGATAACCATCAATAGAGGCAGACACTGAGGGCAGCGGGTGTCGACCTCAGGACGAGTTGCTTCTCACACGGACAACTGTACGTCGCTTGCTCCCGCGTCACCAGTCCTGACTCTCTTTACATTTTGGCTCCTGGCAGCATAACTACCAACGTTGTTTATAGGGAAGTGTTTTAAGGTATGATGCCTTTGTACGTATTTTTACTCTTTTGTGTCCTGGAATGTATTCCTGCATTGTTTTCTCTATTTCCTTCAGTCACATCCCCCACACCACACTGAACTCAGCAGGACTCCCATATAACTCTCTTCACTTGCTTCGCTTGCAAAAAAAACTTATATTTTAATGCTATTTTAAAAGTTGTTTACTTATAATGCTATAGCGACACTGGCATCTTAGGTATTTTTGGTGCTGTAGAGCCTTCAGGCAGACGACGTCGCGGGCAGCAGCTAGTTTGTTTAATATAGATGAAAATACTATGGATAATTAAATATTGAGCACAGAGTTGTGGGCAATCACGTCAAATAAAAAACATAGTTAAGCGATCCCCTCCCATCATATTTCAGTCACCATTAATCATTTCGCGAAATAGGAAGACATTCATAAAAATAAGGCTCTAGTTTGGATATAACGAATGCCATTAACCATTTGCCACAACATAAATCAATGTCTTCGTAGCGAAACATAGTAACGGCTGTAACAGTATAATTATATGGTCGGACTTCGGAGTACCCCGCCCCTCTGAGGTCATGTCTTACATATCATATACTCCGCCGCTTGTCTTTTTTAACCGACTTCAAAAGAAGGAGGAGGTTCTCAATTCGGTTGATTTTTAAAAAATGTTTTTTACCTCAGAGCTCCGTTATTTATATAAGCCGATTTGCAAATTTTCAGATTTTCAGATATTTCATCAAAATCGGTTAAGTAGTTTGGTTTTTAAACCAAAATAACTGGTAAAAAAATAACCACTAACCACTGGTTGCTAGGTGCTTGTTTTTTAACACAAAGAAGGAGAACATTGCGCTGTTGATGATCCTCTTAAAAAAATCTCTTTTATCCCGACACTTACAGGTTAAGGTCGTTTTTATAACGGCCGTCAGCTGCAAGACAAACCAACCCCAAAGCCGACAGTAGATCCATATATAATTATTACCTACCCTAAATGTTGGTGTAATGATGACGTACACTTATCGTTTTTATATGTATTACAATCATGACATTACTTTCGGTCACTATCAGGGGTCATTAGTTAAATCTCTCATTTTTACAGACATAAATTCATTTTACTACTAAACTATCCATCTATTTTGAGATTTATTGGAGGCAAAATCAATTTTGTTCAAGAATGAACACAGCGCAGCGTTCCGCTTTTCTTCTTCATAGATTCTTCATATGCCCACATCGACTATCCCAAGAAAGAAACTTAGAAAACTGACTTTTAAAATCACGCTTGCGACCATTGGGCTAAAGTCGGCTAAAATCCAATTTTCACCGAAAAAAGTCATTATAGGACTGACTGGCGTATCATTTCAGTTTATAGCGATATGCTCTTAAACTTTGGCAGCACCATTACGATCTGAATACATGAGTGTCGTTACGTGCCCCACTTGCTTGTCAAAATGAAATTGGGAATCGTAATGTTGGATTCGAAGGAAAATCAAGTTTGGAATCGAATTAGCTCGGATTGGCGGGATGGGTCGGATTTAAGATTTGTCTATGTTTGTTGAAACTGTTGAGTACTTAAGTAGTTAACTTTGTTATTTGCGGCAAGTTGGTAACCCTGAGAGACGAGTCCATTGTTTAGTTATTTCATTGCGTCGAACACATGACTGTTGTTCGTATGACAATGTATTTTTTTTTATGGATTTATGTTTTGACGTGTGATTTAAATTCATCATCAGCCTACAGCAGTCCACTGCTGGACATAGGCCTCTCCTACTGTACGCCATTCATCTCCATTTTTGGCAACTCTCATCCAGCTGCTACCCGCCATCCTGCGAAGATCGTCGCTCTACCTAGCCAATGCACCCGAATTATGTAAAACGCTTTCAATCACAATCTGAATCTTTTTGAAGGATATTGCTAATCCATTGCTTCACATGTTCGAAAAATTTGTCTGCTCAACAACGTAAATAACGCAATGAATGTTGTTGAACTGTCTTACCACGCTGATTGATTAACAAATAATAGCTGAATTCTCATTCCTCAGTGCATGTAGTTTCTGCAGTAACAAATTCAAAGTAAAAATATTTATTTTGATATTAATAATTTTCAATCTACCGGACACATAACCTATCACTTAGACAGCAAATGATTCTGTGTTAGCTCGTTTTTCTTATCATTAAAAAGTAATTTATCTGCATCGTGCAATATAAAGTGTACAGACAAAACCACTAATCGTGCTAAAGCAAAAAAAAAATCTTTCTACTTTTTAGGGTTCCGCACGTCGGAAAAAACGGAACCGTTATAGGATCACTCGTGTGTCTGTCTGTCTGTCTGCTTCAAATCTAATTAAATGCCTGTTGAGGTACACATGAAAATCTATGACCCAGATGCGGACGTATATTAGAAAAAAGTTTTGCAAATAGTGCTTACTGTAAGGATTAAAAAATAAAAACCTTTAAGGATAACTAAGAAAATTAACCTTTCCCCCCATGCAATTATCTCCAAAACTCCTGAGCCTAAAATTTTGAAAAAATACGCATAAAATTTATTTAACTTACAGAAGAACCTTTAAAAGTCTATGGTCTTAAAATAACATGGTAAATCTCTCAATATTGTGCGTAAAAACTTACATTTGCAGTTGTAATGTATGGGAGAACATGTTTTCAGCTACAATGTTATGTTTGTTCATGAGATAAATTCATCCTAACTACGGAACCCTTCATTGTGCGTGATCCGACACGCACTTAGCCAGTTTTTTTTTTAAACGTGAGATGGCAAGGTTCAGTCATGAAACTGACTCAAACAAAAAAAAAAACTGTTTCAAATTGTGTCTTATTAGCATTGTAATTAAAACTATCCTTTAGTCGTAACCCAATTTCCATAAAAACAAAACGCAAATCTTACTGGCACATACGTCGCTTGATAAACTCAAATAAACTGGGTGTAATGCTGGTATTACTCATAATTGAAGTAGCTATGTATATATAGCACTTCGTTAAGCGTGGAATGACCTGTAACTGTAAAGGGCGCATCAAACGAATGCCGACGCCTCCGTGGCCGTCTATCAGCGACTAAATGAGATGAGCGTAAGCCCAGATTCACATGAACGCGTTTTTCCCGCGGCGATTTTTTTCGCGCAGTTGATTTTGAACGCACTGCTTATTGCCAAGAGTTGAAAATCCAACAGTGTTTTTTTGACACGCTGGGATATGCTCTATTGGATTCTCAACGCTGGGCTCAACACGGAGAGTTCAAAATGCTGTGAGTGATATAATCCCGTCTCGATATTTTTCGTCCGTGCGTACCTGGGCTAAGGAATCTTCAGAAAATTCCGACTGCTGTCATTAGTGATGGCTGAACCTAATGACCGTCTGCTAATTGATACCACTTTTATTCATTAGCACTTCAGTCATAGACATTATTGGTGTTTATGAAGTCAGGTATGCTTGAACGCTTTTTTATTAATTGGTGGTTATTGCACGTTAAGCCGCTGGTTGCGGCTGTCATTCTTAAATATTTGACAGTCGTCACGGGTAGTCAGAAGCCCAAAATTCTGACAACCAGTTTTAACGAGGGGTATAGTAATGCCCAGTACGTGTTTAAAATTACTGGTATTCAGCTGAATCCGGTTATCTGGAAGCCGACCCCAACATAGTTGGGAAGAGGCTAGGCAGATTGATTAGTGGTAGGTACTCGTACACTAGCAGGTAATAGGAAAAACGGCGCATAATCAATTTCAAACACAACTCAATTTCAAATCGTTGTTGTTGATGCTGTGCCTACGACTTGCTACGAACGCTACGCAAAGCCATTTCGTAGCATCGTAGCACGCGTAGCTGTGTAGCGTGCGTAGTCACGTAGTACGCGTAGTTGTGTGACTTGGAGACTGGATTAAAATCAAAATAAGGACCCGAAAACAAAATCAATTAAAATAAAAACATCACTATTATCCGGGCTTTCATTTAAAAAAAAAAAAAAACAGGAACAGTAACGTTAACGATTAATTTGTTATTTATTTTGTTGCTGGATCCCTAAATCAAAATAAAAAGTTTGTTCGGCACAAGTAACGTTAAACCAAGGCGGACTTAGACTTATTTTTAATTCATTAAGAGAAAAGTACCATTCAACAAGAAACAACAAACGTAAAATAAAGTTCGAAGTTTTAGGCGAACTTATAACAAAAACTGAGACCGACTCACAGGCCGGTCAAATAATCGCATTGACGCAGATTGACCAAAGTAGACTTTTTTCTTTACAAGAATAACTTTCCCTGACTCTTTAGTGACTACTTAAGCTGTTACCAACACTCCCCCTCTAAACTTTAGTGCGTCTGGAATTTGCATAATTCCAATAATATACCATTTATTAAAAGGATTTTTCTCGTGACGCTTAAACTTTAATGATCCTTTCATAAAACTTTGTGTCCCATTCAAGAGCCTTTTAGTGCAATTCTCATCAAATTAAATTAAAAGAAGTAAGTCTGACCCTTTGTTTCTCAGTCATAAATTCATAATCCACGTTGGTGATAAAAATAGCACAAGTAACAAGTTCTCTACTAAGACTGCCTCGTTGGTTGAGAAGTTGAAAGCGATGCTGCTGAGCTCATGCTCAGCAAATCAGCAGAGCAGTAGCGCTGCTTGGGAATCAAACCCATGACCATGAGGTCCTGGGTACGCTGGGAGCGCTACTGCTGCAGGTCGGGTAAAGTGTTATTGGGTTTTGCCATCAGAAATTTCTCAGTAGCAGCCCGCACCCTAATTGCGTAACAGACTATCAATCTCAATCTGAATCATTTTGAAGGACATTGCTAATCCATTGCTTCATATGTTCGAAAAATGTGTCTGCTCAACAACGTAAACAAAGCAATGAATGTTGTTGAACTGTCAAAATGAAACATAATTATTGCTATTGATAGTGTGTTACACAATTAGGTAATTGTGTAACACACTATCAGTAGCAATATGTTTGCAATATGTTTGTTTTGTCGGAAAGTGGTGTTGATGGCAATAAACTCGCTCCCTATTACATGGGACTTAAACACAACTTGCAAAATATGGTTGTAGTACACGTACACCTCTACCCAACCCCTCGGGAAACAAGGCGTGATCTTTTGTTATGTATAGAAATTTATTGTAAGTACCTACATGTACTTAGGTATACGACTACGTCACAACCGTTTCAGACGAATTCGACTTATTTAATTACACTTTGACGCCTCTCATTGTCAGCCTTTGACTTCGCTCTACATATAGAATCGGCGCAAAAAATCTGCGTGGAGACGTTGCTTTGTACTTGAGTACGTAATTTTATTGCTTTATTTGATATTCAATGAATAGGAATGAGAGCAGCGGTGGCACAATGGTAACGGCCGCGACTTACGAGTTGTAGGTTCGAACCCAGACAGGCGCTGTACTTTGTGTAAATTATTTCATTACCACTGCTCTCAAAACGGTGAAGGGAAACATCGTGAGGAAACCGGCATGTCCTAGAACCAGAAATTCGAAGTCATGTGACATCTACTAACCCGCCGCACTGGGCCCGCGTGGTTGATTATAGCCCACTCCCTCTCGAAGAGAGGAGGCCTGTGTCCCAGCTGTGGGAACATTATAGGAGCTGATTATGAATAGGGTTGAATGAACGTGGAAGGGGTGAAGATAAGGAGCGGTGACACGTGTGTGACTAGCAGAGAATGGATATAGAAAGAGAGATAGACCGAAGATGAAATGGATTTTGTTAGAGATGACATATCTTAGGGATGATATATCAGAATGGTGGGGTGTGGTACAAGCTATCAACCTGAACTACTTTCTTCATGGACGAACATCGTAATCGCGAAAAAATAATCAGCCGTCCCATACATTTAGGTCGAGTAGGTATTGAAATTTTGTATGAAACATTTGTTATTTTTTTCGCGACTACGATGTTGGTCGCATGGAGAAAGTTATTCAGTTTGATGGTCTGTATCATAGAGCAACACAGGCTGGTGGCCTGTGTTGCTCTATGGTCTGTATACATCAAGTTATATCCTTGACTACAATATACAGGGTGTAAAAAGACACATCACATAGCCGTCAACTACACATTATGTACAGACGCCAGCACATCAAGCTACCCGAAACTGTCAAATTTCCCCAATCAACCTTGAACCTTATGCTTTAGCGATAAAGTTGAAAATCTATTAAATAAATTTGACAGACTGTAGTAGCTTGATGTGCTCAAACTAAATAACATTGCACAAAAATAATTGCTAGGAAACGACTTTTATTTTTGGTGTGAAAAGCTGTTTGCGATAGTGTGCAGTGTAACCGTGAATGTAACACACGCAAAACATTGTGCTTATTATAGGCGCATGTACAGTGGTCGTGGGGGTATAGGTATTTAAAGTAGTGTTATAACATTAAAAACTTGTTTCCGTAAAAAACGTAAGTAAAGGTTAGAATTTTGACCTTCAATATCTCCGTAACCAGAAGGTTCCCTGTATAGTCCAGTACAAAAAAAATATTACAATGACGAGGAGTATAAATTACTTTCGGCTTCGTTAAGTGTCTTTTAACACACGTTAGGTATCGTAGCGTAGATACCTAACCTACTCACGGTCCGTAGGCAAAATACGCGCATTGACGTGGAGTTGCGAACACCAGCCCGTATTACCTATTACCTACTCACGGTCTGACGACGGACCAACTAATTGATGTGTTTGCTAATGAGGCAAAGCATGGCTCACGGCTCGTTTGGCAAGGTTAACCTAAATTATCGTAGCTAGTTCATTCATCTATGCATCTAGCTCTAGATATCGTTCTACCTAGATTGGTTAGAAAATCCCCAATACTATTTTGGTATTAACTCCCAGTGGATGTATAAAGTTCCACTTATCCTGAATAAATATTTGCTTTAGGGCGAATTTTACCAATGTAACTGAACGCGATCAGCACATCTAAACCGAGTTTAAGAGCTGTGAGTGTCAATATTCCTCAAGAATGATGACGCTGACAGCTCTTGAACGAGGTTTAGATGTGACCTTCGCGTTAAGTTATCCTTTAGTCAACTAGCTAGCCAAAATACAAAGTGTTAAAAAATTAACCTTAAAAACTTTAAGAGGTGCTTTAGACCATCGAACTGAACAACTTTCACTGTGGGCCCAACTCTGAAATCACGAAAAAAAAATGAACTGTTTTATACATTTTGGTCGAGTAGGTATTGAACTTTTGTATTAGGTAAACAACAGATTTTTTTTTTCGTGATTTCGGAGTTGGTCCCATAGTGAAATTTGTTCAGTTCGATGGTCTAAAGCACCTCTTAAAGTTTTTAGGGTTAATTTTTATAACACCTTATATATTGCTACTGTGTAATCTATTCGAAACACACTGCCTATTTAAATAAGTGTACCTACTAAATGATTCACGTATTTTATCTCCAGTATAATCGGCTCATAATCGCCGCTTAAAACAGCGAAGACATATCAGTAGGCCGAGCCAAACCCTTCAAAAGGGCTTCGACATAAAAGACAACGCCTTCACTTGCCTTTATCCGGCAAATTGCGCCATCTTTATGAAACCATTAAGATAACATCAGTCAAAGCTTTTATGTTTCGCCATACAAGTTTTTTAGGTCATAATAATGGAAGTGAAAGGAAGTGTGGAAGTGTTCTATAAAAAGGAATATCTTAAGGTTTTCTTATTTTATTTGTAATTGGTCATTAGACGGAAATGATGTGCTTTATTTTCCACCGACGACCCGCACCTGCTTCGCACGGTTTTCACGTCTTGATAGAACATGAACATTACTTTATTATACACGTAAAAAAAATTAACCAGTGCGCAAAATTGTAACCATGAATTCAGCATTATGATTCTAGACCCCCAAACGCAGAAATTTTTCGTTTGTTATCAAAAAAATCAGCTGTTTGAACAACTACAAAAACAACACATTTCTGGGGTGTAGAATCATAGTTATGCTGAATTCATGGTTACAGTTTTCGCACTGGTTATTTTTTTCCCGTATGTAAGTTTAATATTAATGTATCATACACAAAAATATCTGAATGATCGTGACAACCGCATCAAAATCCTTTGCGTAGTTTAGAAGAACAACGCGGTCACACAGGCAGACACGAAATGTGACTGTAATTTATAATGTATGGATATAGAAGATACGACAGAATAAATTAAACCAGCCTTGAGGACAACGAATTTGCATCACAGGACCTCTAAAAATGTTTATTTAGAAAGTTTTAGCTTAAAAAGTTTTTCGTATAATTACTTGCATTCCGACCTCACGCGCCAACGTGAGACGACACAATATTAACACGTCGTCCCAGGATCCTACGCATATTTCGCTGAACAGCGGAATTCTAATGAAAATTGTTTTTTTTAATATTCCTAAAAATTTGTCTACTATGTTAGACAAGCTACATTTCTGTTGAGCACTTATCAATATATGACGAAGAAGGTAACGTGTCTCTCGTTATCATCAGCTATATTTTAATTACTATGGGCGTACTATGGGTAGTGTTGGCTGTGTTGGTTATTGCGCAATAGAAAAACCGTTTAAAGTTCAAATCAGATTATAAAGACTACAAGATAAGATACTTATAAGATAGATGTCACACTAGCGAATCACACATTGTAGGTACACGCCACAAGGATATGAAACGCGAGACAGTTTCTGAGCACATGTTGTCCGTAAGAAGTCCAATGGTCAAAAGGAAACTGCTCCACACCGCTGCTTGCTCTTGTCGACTCGCACAAACGTCAGGCTTGACACAATCGAGCGCCACCTGGTGGAGCTGGCGTCCCGATCAGTCAAACGACAGACTAACGAATTTCCGACATATAAATATAAATTACTATCACTATAACCTGATGGACGAGCTGGTCCACAAATTCAAGGTCGCTCAACGCG
The DNA here is from genome assembly GCA_947508005.1 of Amphipoea lucens. Lineage (NCBI taxonomy): Eukaryota > Metazoa > Arthropoda > Insecta > Lepidoptera > Noctuidae > Amphipoea > Amphipoea lucens. The sequence goes on from OX382359.1 coordinate 15,639,956, forward strand.
TCATGGAGCGAGCTATGCGCGGAGTCTATTTGAAGAATAAAATCAGGAATGAAATGATCCGGACTGGAGTTACCAACATAACTTGCAGAGCAAGCAAACTGAAGTGTCAATGGCCGGTGGAGCAGACGAGTCCTGGTTCTGATTTTGGTTCGAACCCCGCTGTTAATTGTGATACATTTCTTTATGTCTGAAGAAATAAACGAGAAGTTGTAATAAAAAAAACACTTTACCATAAAACATCTGACGTCCGGGGCGAGGGCTACAATTGATTTCAGTAATTTTTATTGTTATTTCTTTGGCCATTACCCAGCCCTTGTACGATATTGAACGAGAAACCCATAAAATGCGAAGCTTTAAAGAATGGGAAGGAATGAGAACAGTGCTGCCTTATAACTATAACTGACGCGGAAGTGGTAGGGGAGCCCAGAGGGTTTTTGAGCAAGCATATTCAGGGCGAGAAGTTGATAGCTGAGTAGGTCTGGCATGAGGAGAGAACACCGAAAATATATTTAAAAAGTTTCTGATAGGAGACCCCTGGTCAGGAGACCACTTTCAGATTTCAAAAAAGGGCCGAAATTAAAGTGATCTTCAGAGGCGTTGGTTTTGGCATGATCGGGTCTGGCCTAACCCATAATGACTTAAATTGGCAAATCTGACGGAGAAATTGTGGGCTTTCCCCAAATCTGACGACTTTGAAAACTCAGATTTGGGCCATTTCTAAAAGGATATTCAGGGCGAATGAAAGTTATTCTGTGCAATAGTGTTACATGTCCTGATAGCGAATATATAAATATCTGACGGGATGATGGAGCCTTTTGGCAAATATGAGGAAATTTCATCAATTCAGAAAAATACCCAAAAGTGGCCATAATTTTGCATTTATCCCTAAATCAAGGAACCTAGTAGCTTCGATTGCTGTTTGCATTGGAAGGTGACACGTTTGTGAAGATTTCTTCGTATTCAGAAGTTTGAAAATACTAATCTCTTGAACGTAATGATTAAAAGTTAAGTAGCAAAATTAAAACATCGACGGAGTACACCATAAACAAAGTTGATTATTTCAATATTTTATTATGACAGTAAGAAAACCGATTATTTCAAAAACATCCCCATCTTATGGGCTATCTAACGAACTAGCAACGTTCCAAAAAATATTAAGAGATGCCCGTCAATTGTTTGTTAAAGCTGGCAAAGGTGGAAAGCCATACTTCAAAATCAAATTCTGGAAAGAAATGATATACGACAAAGTAAAGTAAAGGGCGCATTTTTAACACAAAACAATTATTTTAAGATAGTAACAGTTTTTAAGTATCTAGAGTGTAAGTGATTTGCTCGTTTGCACTGTAGCAGTAGTTGTTTGGCCGTTAACTTATGTTTTTAATATAATAAATTATATTTTGAATTCATTCTTAAACCATAATTAATCAATTTGTTTATCTGATTTTAGTTAATCTTAAAAATGTCCACTTTCCTTTACTTTGGCGTGTATCATTTCTTTCCAGAATTTGATCCTTACTAACGACACCGTCGGAGGGTGCAATAAAACAGGCAGTGTTTTTTTTTTCAAAATCTACGAGTTCGATTCCTGGCTAGAGCAATTTATTTTTCAAAAATTTAATGATGCAGTTTTAGTATTCGTCAAAATACACCCCGTGACTCCTTTAAGAATTTTTCGGTATTACCTATAGTTTCGGATATGGTCATCCACATGATGACTTGAAATATTCATCCTGTATATACAGATGAACTAATAACCTCCCTCTTTTAGAAATCGGTTAGAAATAAATTTGTATCTCATGATCTGTCATTTAATCTAGTTAACTAGCAGCTGGCGGCCTAAGCAGCAGTGTTGGGACTTATTTAACAAAACTCTCATAACGAACTATCACTGAGATTTGGAGTCGATATCAGTAACGATATCGAGCGCAGAGGTTCGTAGTTACAATAAAACCTCGAATAGAAAAGTATTACGACGTAAACAAGTCGTTACTTTAATATTTTCGTTAATTTTAGTAAGTATGGCTTTCCACCTTTGCCAGTTTTATCAAACAATTGACGGGCATCTCTCAATATTTTTTAAAACGTTGCTAGTTCTTTAGATAGTCCATAAGATGAGGATGTTTTTGAAATAATTAGTTTAATTGGTGTCATAGTAAAATATTGAAATAATCAACTTTGTTTATGGTGTACTCCGTCGATGTTTTAATTTTGCTACTTAACTTTTAATCATTACGTTCAAGAGATTAGTATTTTCAAACTTCTGAATATGAAGAAATCTTCACAAACGTGTCACCTTCCAATGCAAACAGCAATCGAAGCTACTAGGTTCCTTGATTTAGGGATAAATGCAAAATTATGGCCACTTTTGGGTATTTTTCTGAATTGATGAAATTTCCTCATATTTGCCAAAAGGCTCCATCATCCCGTCAGATATTTATATATTCGCTATCAGGACACGTAACACTATTGCATAGAATAACTTTCATTCGCCCTGAATATCCTTTTAGAAATGGCCCAAATCTGAGTTTTCAAAGTCGTCAGATTTGGGGAAAGCCCACAATTTCTCCGTCAGATTTGCCAATTTAAGTCATTATGGGTTAGGCCAGACCCGATCATGCCAAAACCAACGCCTCTGAAGATCACTTTAATTTCGGCCCTTTTTTGAAATCTGAAAGTGGTCTCCTGACCAGGGGTCTCCTATCAGAAACTTTTTAAATATATTTTCGGTGTTCTCTCCTCATGCCAGACCTACTCAGCTATCAACTTCTCGCCCTGAATATGCTTGCTCAAAAACCCTCTGGGCTCCCCTACCAAAGGTTTTTCGCGTGGAAATTTATCACACCGAAGCTTTATGTAGACAGACCCTAATTTCCCTACATTTCAACAAGTTTTTCACATTTGTTTGTCGCCGAGATGAGACTGCGACTAGATTTTAAACGTTTTAAATTACGAGAATTGGCCTTCAGATATTATTGCCGGGCTGTTCATAGTAGGTAATATATCTACATATTTATGCTTGTGAATCTACCTTAAGTAACTTAACTAGAGTTTGTATAAACATAGAGACATACTTAGGTATGACTAAAGAATGTAGAAACTTATTAACATAAACCGTAAACATGGGATGACCTTGCCCCAATTTCTCGTGACGATAACCGTATTCTAATGTAAACACTCCCCTCCACAGTTAAAGTGAAAACATACATCATAATATTTACCTTTCGTTACGACAGTCTATTTTTTATTATGAGACATTTCAGCGTTGACTCTGGGATCTGGCAAATCTGAAATATCGAAGAAAATCTGTTTTGCCATACAAAAATAGCTACCCGATCAAAATGTATTAGCCCATTTTTAGATATTTTAGACTTGGATCGGTTCACTTCGCTAGTTCTTACCTAAGTATGTAGGTATATACTTAGGTAACCTAGAAGTAGATCACACGAACCAGATGATCCTGAAAAATATATATTTTACAAAATTTTTGATTGACGACATACCTAAGTATGTATTTACTACTCCGAAAATCTGGACTTCGTCAAAATTGTAAAAACAAACCTAAAATTCAATAAGCATAATATCTATGATAATCAGCCTATAGTATTCCCACTGCTGGGACACAGGCCTTCTCCCTGAGAGAGGGAACGGGCCGTTAGCCACCACGCTGGCCCAGTGCCGGTTGGTAGATGTCACATGTTTTGGAATTTTTGGTTCTAGGACATTCCAGTTTCCTCAGGATGTTTTCCTTCACAGTTTTGAGAGCAGTGATGATGAAATAATTTACACAAAGTAAAACGCCTGTCAGCAGGCCCACACGGAAATAGCGCGATGAGCTGGACTCCTTTGATAAAGATTGGTCCTTGGCAGCTCTGGACAGAGAGAGGTGGAAAGAGAGTAGGGAGGCCTTTGCAAAGCAGTGGGACATTAATAGCAAAAAATAGCGCCCGTCTGGGTTCGAACCTATGACCTATTTACTCGATTATGACCGTTACCACTGAGCCACCACTGCCACAAATGCAATGTGCAGGAATCATTTAGGTATTTAATGTTCCACAACATGAGACTCGCCATCTCTCACACCTCACGTACGCTATAATTATTCTCAACTCTGCCTACATAACATGACATCTCTCACAATTTACGGAGGACCCTAATTCGGCATTCATTTGTCCCAGTCACAAGCAGCCGTAGCTTGATTAAGCTGAAGTTTGTCCCACCTGAACATGCCATAACGTGTTTTATGGCTTTAATTTATTGTTATTAAATCTTTTAATAGTTTTATGGCTTGCCCGGGGTAAGTAGAGATTATGAAGGTAATTTTAAAAGTAGTTGAGGTATTGTCTATGTCTTGTAATATAAGTCTATTCTACGTTTTTGAGTAGGTATGATATCTCACCTTTGCCCAGCAGTAGACTGCGATTAGCTGACTTGATTGAAGGAATGATCAAAAACAGCATGCACTTAAAATCAAGCCACGGCCGTAAATGTGGCACTTCGAGTTTAAGAAAAAGTTCGACTTTTCGAACTTTTAGCGTCGTCTCTAGCCATACTTGTGTGACCGTGTGCATTGACAATCTCTTTTTAAAGTTCATAGTATAGCATAATCAGCCTTTGATGTTCCTACTGCTGGGACACAGGCCTCCTCTCTGTGAGAGAGAGTGAGCCATAATCCACCACGCGGGCCCAGTGCGGGTTGGCGGATGTCTCATGTCTTCGAATTTTTGGATCTAGGACATGCCGGTTTCCACACGATGTTTTCCTTCATTCGTGGGGCCACCACTGCTCTTCCATTTCTCTTTCTTCTTTTTAAAGCCCGATGTGTGATTGTTTTATGGCAAAAATGTTATATGTTCAAAATGTTCTATGCACAGATATAGATTCACCTAGATAACGCAAGAGCAACTACTTCGCGTGCCTAAAATCGCACCAGCTTACGTTCGAAAATCGTAAGCCGCCACTTTCGCGCTCAGTCCTGCGTACTGCTGGCTGGGTGAGTGTCAGCAAGAGCGCGAGCTTGTGACGTCATAGTAGGCAGTCAAAAAGTGGCACGCTTAGTTTTCATACAGTTCGTGATACTGCGTTATCTAGGTCTATCTATATCTGTGGTTCTATGCCTAATATGACGAAAACTGAAAACTCCGTTATCGTTTCTGTGGTTTCCCACTACAGTTCCAAGATCTATATTTGTATGTAACGTATACACACGTTACATACAAAGATAAGTCTGACTAACAATCAGAGCACCCCATCCAATACACTCAACGCCACAAAATATAAGTAGCTAGAAGTAAGATGAACATGCAGCGACCTAAATACTGCCTAACTTTACAAAAAGCCAAGAAAGTGCAAGGTAGTTTATGAAAATGGGTTCCTCATAAAGCAAAGGTGCACTAAGAAAGGATTTTTGAAACTTAATTTTCTAAAGGGTGGAAATTTTGTATGGAAGCTAGTCATTTTTGCCGATGAGACAACCCACCGGGTACACAGCTTGTCAGAAAATAATAAACAAAGAAAGAGATATATATCTATTGAGTGAATCTGAACAAAAACATCAACGAGAACAATAATAATTTTCCACGAGCGACTTGTGTGCGATACGCTGGCTTGGTGATACAATCTATGTTTATCTATGAATCTTATCTTATTCTACTTTGGCTTCAGTTGTTGTTAATATCAATGGCATTATTAATCATGATCGATTAGGACCAAATCCTTCTAAGGGCTGATTTTACCAAAATCAGTTATATTTTATCCAGGGAATTAAATTTACGTCTGACAGTTCTAGTAAGGAAAACTGACAAAAATTCAAATTTTTTTCTCAAGACTTATTCTAGGTATAAAGTTTCGGTGGAAAATGGCCCTTATGCGGATTAATTCTATAAAGTTATAAAGCTATTATTCACAATTATTGTTATCATCTAAATATTATTTTCCAACTTATTTCTTATATTTAGGTTTATAATAACTAAATAAAACATTTTCATCAACAACAATTTCGATTTTTTTTTCGATTTTTCAAGTAAATAAAAGAAAATAGAAGTGGAATAATCCTTAATTTACCAATTGCACCGCACCTGTGCCTGAACTTTTCACAATATAGCCACAGTAGACAGATACGAACAGTACGGAAACTACGTACAAACGGTCGCAACGGCACACTCACACAGACGCGCGCATCTACGGTACTCCTAAGCGATGGTCGGGGTACTCTCAGTCACGGGTGCCGTGTTGGAACGAATAATCGTGTATTTAATTTATTCCTTGCGCCACCGATCGTCCATCTTTTTAATAAAAACTGTTTGAACTCGACTTCTTCAAAACCGGAGCTTTCCTTTTTTTTATTAAACTCCCAGCTGATCTTGAAAGGTAAGAATGATTTATTGTTATAATCGATATCGAATAATGGCTCGTGCGATCATGCACCGACGTGAATTTATTTGTAAATCAAAGATGGCGGCTGTTAAAATTTTTTTCGTCATGGGTGTCGTAGGTAGTTAAAGAGGTTGCCAAAATCGTTAGTGAGGTCAAAATCTAAATCCAAGATGGCGGCTGTGTTTTCTATTTATTTGTCATGGGTGTCGTTTTCATACTTTTCGAGGGTGCTAAAGCCGATAGTGAGGTCAAAATCTAAATCCAAGATGGCGGCTGTGAAATTTTTCCATTTATTTGTCATGGGTGTCGTTTTCATAGTTTTCGAGGGTGCTAAAGCCGAAAGTGAGGTCAAAATCTAAATCCAAGATGGCGGCTGTGAAATTTTTCCATTTATTTGTCATGGGTGTCGTTTTCATAGTTTTCGAGGGTGCTAAAGCCGATAGTGAGGTCAAAATCTAAATCCAAGATGGCGGCTGTGAAATTTTTCCATTTATTTGTCATGGGTGTCATTTTCATAGTTTTCGTGGGTGCTAAAACCGATAGTGAGGTTAAAATCTAAATCTAAGATGGCGGCTGTGAAATTTTTCTATTTATTTGTCATGGGTGTCGTTTTCATAGTTTTCGAGGGTGCTAAAGGCGATAGTGAAGTCAAAATGCGCGTCGCTCGACCGATGCCTAGTTTAACCCTGCACCTTACCGTTTCAATTCGAGAATGGGTGTAATAGTAATTAAAGAAAACAATATTTAAAAAAATATATCTCTATTATTCGAAAGATAATAAGTCAACTTCTAACCGCACACCACGTTAAAAACTTCGTTACAATAAAACACATCAATTTTACAGACATTAAGAGTGACAACCCTAACGCTCCAATGAGTCGTAGGTATTTATTTCAACAAATAGGCCTAGTTTCCATACTGTTCATATTTATACTGTGATATAGCTATCAGAGATTATAAGATTCTCAGAAATTCTCTAGACAAAGAAAAATCGTATGATTCAATTATTAAATTAAGTCTGTCCAAGACTAATGAAATAAAGTGATACGAGTCTTTCGCAAAAGCTTCTTTGATTTTACTTTGATCTGAAGATTTTAATTTATTGCACTGATTGCTAATTTAGTTTTAATGAGGTATCTAAGTTCATAACAGTTTTTATAAATCTATATATCATCCCCTTTTGATATACTTTTACACAATATTATATTTCAGTGTAAGCTTGTACCACATTTAAATATATTTCACTGTAAACAAGTCCCTTAGATGGATTATTTTAATTAATTAATCAAAGTCTCATTAACTTTATAATCTATTCAGTCTTATTTTCGTAAACTTTACTTATTTTGTCCGAACTCTGTAAATTAATATTCGGGAAAATACCGAAGGAAGGTATAAATTTCCCGAATATTTTTTAGGTACACTTAGCTCAACAAAGTCTATACTCATCAAATTACCGTAGTATGTTACGATCTTATGAAATTTTGCTACCACAACTCACTAGTTATTATTGAGGGAGTCGCACTACGTCCGCCACGCGTTATGTCCGTTTATAGCCCTATTGTATTCTGGAGGATGCATTTTTTTCTCGGATCAGTCGCGTTACAGCCGTTCTATCTAAAGTATACTCAACGCTAAGTGCTTGTGATTAGAAAAATATCACAATACCAAATTAACATTTTGTGAAGCATCGTACTATGCGAGCAGATTTATCAGGAGGTGGTTTTTTTCGCCCACACATACGCAATAATATTGGCAATATTGTATGTATTGGAAATGTTATTGCGAGTATAGTGGCGGCTTTAGTCATACAAAATAATATCTCGAAAACTATTCAATTTCGGCCATACATACGGGGGGTTCAATTTGTTGCATTTTAGCCCCCCTATCAGCTCCAGACGGGTATACGTCGAATTACAAGTAACCATGTATTATACGAAAGTAATATTATTTTCAAATAACACTGCGTTTTGACTATACTGGACTGACGGACGCAGAGCGACTAATCGTAAAATATGAAGGTTAACGGCCGTAGTGCGATCGATTTGAAAAAAATGAATTTTCCAAATACAATAAGGTCATAAACGGACGCTACGCCTAGCGGATGTCGTGCGACTTCGTCTTATTATTCTACAGAATGCATAATGAACTCGCTATCGTAACAAACACTACGTAAATACGGGAACATTTCATGTTAAAAACATAGGTTTACACAAGGTTTACACTTTTACAGCCAATAAAACTGCAATATGGAGTACCACCTACTCACCGCTGCCTAGAGTTAGTATGTAGTAGACAGTCGTAGTCGTTCGTCGACAACATTTACGACTGAATGATAAGGAGCTAATACATTATTGATTCTCTACAATACAGGGTCAAATTAAATTAGCTAGCAAAACGTCAACAACCAAAAAAAAAAGGTCAACGACCGCTGTTTGTTTTGTTACTTGAAGTATGACTTGAGAAAATCTGATTTTTTTTTGTTATAAGTATCGTATTTTCATATCGATACTTCTGTGAAGGGTTTAGTCCATTTTGAACCCTCACAATCTCTACCCCCAGCCATGTTGGACCCCTAAATGTTGTCCACGTTCAACCCTTCAGGGGTTGAACGTGGAATTTTTTTTGCTTTTTTTTTAATCCACGTTCAACTCTCAATGGACAATAAAACAAAAAAAAAAAAAATCTCATCTACCCTGAATTTATTTCTATAATCTTTAATTTTATGTCTGTTTACACAAAAAAAAAGGTTTTCATCTCGTCTGCGGAGTTTCGCTAGCTAATTTAATTTGACACTTTATATTGTTCACGGTTTCTACGAAACCATAACAGGCTTGAAAGACAATACGTGGTAGACGTACCACGTAGAAATACGTACCAAACGATTTTATGGTGAACTAGCGCATTCCCAGCGCCTTCTTCCACGTCAATTTCTAATTTTTCCATACAAACAACACTCCAAAAATCAGTTCAGTAGTTTATTTAGGTACCCGTGAAAACTTAAGAAACGGACAGATGAACAGTGGCATATTTGTATTCATAATATTTATATTAGAATGTGTACGCTACGCCTAGTATTGTAGGTCTGTACGAGATATTTCGAATTGACGATTCGAAATGAGAATACTGGGGAGCAGTTTCAGGTGGGTCGATCCCACCTGAAATATAAGTAAGTAATCTGTAGCAAGTTCTTTATAAGTATTGTATGAAGAAGAGGTGGATATATTATATTGCTTCTTTCATTTACTCCACCACTCATGCCACACACGCCATGTTCTCAGTTCAATAAGAACGCTCTATCATTGTTTGATAGTCGATCTAAATAATATTTCCGAATAATGCCCTTTATTGGATTGCATTTGCTACGACCTCTAGTCGTACAAATGCGAGTGAACAGGCGCCTCTTCACAGATTACCCAAAATATATAGCCAACATTTTGTTAAAATACACATATTTACGTTAGCCCATAATGTATTTAAAAAAGAATTAGTTAATGCACTTAAAATCTAATAATTAAGTATAATATTAAAATAAACCCTACCTTTCTTCCATACTGTATGTAAGTAAATTAATACTTTTAGTAATATGTGGAGACGTTGTTGATTGTACGTTAACCCACTTTATTGTATACTTAGATGTAAGTCAAAATGTACAATTGTTTGTTCTCCCTAATAAAATAAAATTTTGATTATCGTGACGGTATGATAATAGGTATATACCAACTACGATCTCACGCTTAAACTGCGGTAGAAGTCGCGGAGATACAAGAAAAGTGCAGTAAAGGTTTCTAACCTACGTCCTTTATTTTATTTAAAAAATCAATAAAATTAGTTTAATCAGCTTATAATGTTCCCACTACTGGGACACAGACCTCCTCTCTCACTCGTAATCTGACATACGGACCCAGTGGGGGTTGGTAGATGTGACATGTCTTCGAGTTTTTGGTTCTAGGACATGCCAGTTTCCTCACGATGTTTTCCTTCACCGTTATGAAAGTAGTCTATCAAATTGCGCATCAAATAACAAAATAGTATCTAAAGTTGTGTACCACTGGAAGACACACATAAGTTTACTTTTCGAGATGAGAACGCAAAGCGAAACACAAACTAATCTGCGTTTGCGATTTAGTTGCCAAACATGTAAACAAATGTGAGTGTAAATAAAGTTCACTTTACGCTACAACCTCAAACATTTTTTTATAACTTTTTCAATAGTGCTAGTCACTCTGAAATCAACTTAATTACTGCTAAAATAAAGTTGATATTTGCTTAACTAAAATAACATCAACTTGAATAGACCTTAGTTACCACTAAAGAAAATAATGAAAAGTGGTCAAACGAACATCTTTAGGAAAAATCCTTTGTTGAGAATAAAACTCAGTGAATGAAATATTAACAAATGGAGTTTTTCAAGCCTCTTAATTGCCTTCAAAACTCATTGCATTACTTTCAACATCGTAACTACAAGTCATAAAATGACAAATAATTTAGAAGCTGGTAGATAGAGTTATTCAGCAATACGTTAATTCAATTGGTCCAAATAATATAGACTTTGATCAATATAAACCTACCTACAAAATTGATAGCACGGCTGCTGAATGAAATGAAACACTGAAGAGAATGCGCCATTGAACGGAGTGCCTTTATAGAGATAAGAGCCCAGATATTGCTAAGCCAAGATATTGTTTTAAAGGACGGCCTGCGGAGCACGGTCAGCCACAAATAGGCTAGATTGTGGGATGAGATTTGCGAGCGACTGAATTAGGAGAAGATTGCGCCTAACTGCATTTGTTGAGATGATGCCATGCCCGATGTCGCTCTATTTATATTTTTTACCTTAGGAACGTTTTTTATACAGTTCGAAATATTGGTAGGAAGTACTCGATGTAGAAGAAGGTAGGTATGGGCTTTTACAGATGATTCAATTGGAACAGTGGAGAAAAATACGTGGATTACTTTTCTTTTTAATTCATATCCATTCATTTTCATTTAAAATACATACTTACTAATACAATAACATCACGCTTTGTTTCCCGAAGAGTTGGGCAGAGGTGGTGGGTACAATAAAAGTAATTATTATTCAATGTAATTGAGTATAGTTTGAACTGTGACTCTCGAATAACTGAGAATTGTACCGCGGACATTAAAACTTAGCTGATGCTTCAGCTGGGAAGACCCAGCTAATAGTGCTGATTCTCAGCCCACTTTGTAATATGACTCTTGATTATTTTTATTTTGATCTGCAGATGAGGTCCTGTTGTTCAAACGAATGACAGTCGTAAATCGTTTTCATGATGACAGTTCAACAACATGCAAACAACAGAGAACCAATTTGAAATGTGAACATTTTTACTTTGATTTTACACGCAACCATAGACAACAATAATCGCCCTGAAAACAAAACAATGAAAACCAGCAGTTGTTTTATAACAAAACACGTCACATTATGACACGAACCTTGTGGGTTGTGACCACAAAAACTATGAGTAAAAAGGCTATCGATAAAAGGTTATCGACTGAACATGTCGTTCCATTCAATAATAGATTAAACAGCGGTAGTCCCTCCACTTCCATTACACATTTTGTGTTACATAAAGCTATTTTCGATGTCCCACTGGCACAGTTTGTGTCTTTAGCTAAATTATTTGTGGACCGGGCCGGGTCGAACCTCGATCACTTCCGATAGATATCCTATCCAATCAGCTAGCCTTTCATATAAATTTCGAGACACAACTCAATTTCGATACTGGATCTATGCAGTGATTGAATACTTTAATTGAAGAGCTGTGGTGTTTTTAACCAACTTCATTAACCAACTTCAAAAAAGGAAGTTCTGTATTCGATCCGTATGTATGTATGTTTGTATGTCCGCGATTTTCTCAAAAACTAATGAACTGATTTTGATAATTCTTTACTAATGTGATCTACATACTTTCAGGAAGGTTTTAGTATATAATACATTAGGTAATTATTCTTATGTACAAAGTTATATGCATAAATGTAATGCATCTCCGCCTCTCCGGCATTTCTATGCGAATTTTGATGATTCTTCTAGTCGGTGTCTTCAATTCTTCAATGCGCTAGTGTTAATTGAATTTGTGTGGGGTAGGTACAACTAAAAATGAAAAATAAAAACTTTTTTACAAAACAAACAACTGACTTCAAAAAAAAAAACACTACAAAGTGAAAAATAAGTTTAATTTCGGAAGTCGGTGTCAAAAAACGAAAATGTGGAACCAACGACACCGACTTCCGAAATTAATCTTATTTTCACTTCGTAGTGTGTTTTTTTTTTTTTTGAAGTCGGGTTTTTTTTTATAAAAAAGTTTTTTAAGAAAATGTATTCATTAATGGTTTGATCTTTTGTTTCGTTGCCTACGACCACCTTTTGCAAAAGTTGGAATGAGTTTTGAAAACAACTTTTACTGGTTAACCTTTTCTATGAAATACGTCTTGATTGATAAATTCGACTGGATGTGCTTATAATCAAGTTTTTTTATACATATTCGTGAGTTTTCAAATTCTTTACTGCATCAAGTGAAGACACAACACCTTTTGAGCACTGAGCAGAGTATTGCATAGAAAACTGTATTTAATTAATAACTCGATAACAAAGATGAAAATAGCTTACCTAATGTTAACCGTATAGTTCGGTAGCGCCCCCTTTAGGACCCGAACACAAGAACCTCCGCCGGCTCGGTAATGACCCCTTTAGGACCCAAGAATTACGACATACAACACCCTACATTGATTATGTAAATATTTATTAAGCTACCCATCAAATCTTATGAATGTGCGTTAATTAAGAGAGTTGGATAAAAAACTCATATGTTAACGCCATTAAATATTTCATATTTAGCGCGCAAGCTTATTACTTTACCTTTATAAAATTCAAGTCTGTAAATGCGATAATCGCCATTTTGTTGACAGTGGTGGTCGAGGCTAAAAAACATAAAAATTGGGGATTTCGAACATCCAAACTCCACCACAGGGGCAGTGAATAATACATATTTAATTATTTGACGAATTCATCCATTGTTCAAGTTAAAATAAGTAGTGGTAATGAAGTTTTTTGTTATCTAATGTCGAAGTTTCGCGCCAATAAGTGCGTGTTTACATTTTTACTTTTCACAAATATCACTCACACACAAGTAGATAAGATTTAAAATGTGACAAATATTATTGTAAATGTTATTAACAACACGAAAATGCCCAAATCTTAATGTAATATTGAAACACAGGTCGAATAACACGTATTATTCATTACCACTACTCAATTTGTGTTCAAAATCGCCGTCCATGATTGTTTTTTTTATCGTAATGATGTGCGAAAGCGATTATGCAAAACGATTTTTTTTTAAATTTCGATTGACTCGGGTAATTAATATGTCGAATATCGTAAATCGATACTCAGAAATTGAAATAAAATTATTTTAAGCATTAAATACAATAAGCATTGTTTATAATAATGATTTATTCATTTATTTACTAATGTAATTTTAATAGTTTTTTGGACATTCAATTGAACTGAGTCAATAACACTGAGGACCTTAGACCATAGTCATTTATTGAATTTCGCGCCGAATTGTTTCTATATTTGAATTTATCTTCGAATGCGCTCGCCGTATAAAATTATTTTTATTTATTTTACAATTAAGTATTTATTTTTGATACTTTTCTAATAGTTTGCTACAGAATGCCCAGTATAAATTTTTTAGGTAGGCTGAGCAGAAGTTTGGGAATGATGATAAATTAGTTGTATAAATTGCGTATTCCGCAATCACTTTACATTTTAATATGTGTTGTTAGTTTTATGAGCTTGGTAGTTTTTGTTTCTATCAGTTTACTTGAGTAATAGTAATTGTTTGTTTTTGTGGTAGTTTCCCAACGAAATTTAAAAAAAACTTTCCATGTTTATGTCGGACTACGCACAGTGAAAGGTTCCGTTAGGGTTGAATATTCACGCATGCACAATGTACATCATCATTAATTTGATCGACTGCAAAAATAAGTTTGTTTTTCATAAACCCATCATTCATAAGGTACTGTCGCAGTTCGGCGACGTCGGGATCAAATCAAAATCCTTTTTATACTTATTTGGATTATATTGAATCTTTCTTTATATTATCATAATTCAATCCTTAAATATTAGACGTCAAACCTACGACCCTCCATATGACATCTGCTTGAATATTCGAAAGGAACTTAATACAAATATAACCATCGAGTCTTGTAGAGGTGTGGCTTTCCAGCCAGGCTTGCTTTAGAGCCGACCTCTACATGAGCTACGCCCACCCTTGAATAACAGTCTGGGCATAGGTCATGACTTTTATTCACACCATTCGAATTTCCAAGCCCTGAATAAAAGTCATGACCTATGCCCAGACTGTTATTCAAGGGTGGGCGTAGGTCATGACTTTTATTCACACCATTCGAATTTCCAAGCCCTATGTACCTATCCTATCGAATGTCTACCTATGTCGGGATAGAATCAAAATCCTTTTTATACTTATTTGGATTATATTGAATCTTTCTTTATATTATCATAATTCAATCCTTAAATATTAGACGTCAAACCTACGACCCTCCATATGACATCTGCTTGAATATTCGAAAGGAACTTAATACAAATATAACCATCGAGTCTTGTAGAGGTGTGGCTTTCCAGCCAGGCTTGCTTTAGAGCCGACCTCTACAGTACCTACTCAAAAATTAAAGTGCCAGCCAGAAAAGAAAAGTCCTACTGTTTTCTTATGGGAAATAACATCTTGAGCATTTCTTACTATTGAGATTGAAAATGCCAAAAATCTTATTTTTAACCGACTTCTTATAACAAGTGTTTTAAGCATAACATTTAAAAACTTTAAATTGAATATAAGGTCCCGAACATATTTTGACTGTGACCAAATGTAAGTACCGTATGTACCTACGCAGTATAGAATGAGAGATTTGCCATATTATTTGAAGACCAGACGTCTGATAGGATCTCTTGGAATCTAGAATAAGCACAGAACTATATTTTGTAGTTCTTTTTTTATTTTAGGCTGTGGTTTCAGATATATTGTTTCTATTTAATAGAATAATAAATAACTATTTTTAGTTATTAAAAAATATGTTTGTGACCCTCGCGACAAACCCTTTCATTTAATATATCACGTGGTACTTACAGTAAGCAAACCTTTTTCATTTCTCATACTCGGAAAGTAGTATTTGTTTGATCCGAATAGCGGGACGTTGCTTAACCTTAAGGCGGGAAAGACTCATAGTAATTGCTTTCCTCTCTAGGTCGGGAATGAATTAAAAAATAGAACTAAATTGGTTAAGTAGTCAGCTACGAAATTTTTACATAATTAAGAAAAATGTTGCGGTCTTGTGAGTGTATAAACAGCCAGTGTGAAAAAAATACCTATCAAGCGGGACGGCCTGCGGCAGTGACGCAGTGTGTTCCATATTTAAAATAGCACACAAATTGTTCTAATATTTCAATTAATTTTAAATAGGTACCTATTATTCATGTTATTATTATCAATAAATATTTTAGAAAGACCACTATTTTTTACTTTCCTGAAATGAAAAGTAGAGTGTTTAACACGGGTGAAAGTCATCAATTCCTACTCGGACTATAGTCTAAATACCTCGTATGGGTATAGATTACTTTCGACCCTTGTATAATGATCTACTATTTACCCGACTGCGCCAGAAGGAGGGTTATGTTTTTCGAGAGTATGTAAGTATGTATAATTGTTTGGCACGCTTGATTTTAGCTTGAAGAGGTGTCGTTAGATTCGTATTTACTGTGAGAGTGACACTGGGCATATCAAAATAAAAAAAAAAAAACAAAATGGCGGATTTTTGGCGCCAT
The DNA here is from genome assembly GCA_947508005.1 of Amphipoea lucens. Classification (NCBI taxonomy): domain Eukaryota; kingdom Metazoa; phylum Arthropoda; class Insecta; order Lepidoptera; family Noctuidae; genus Amphipoea; species Amphipoea lucens. The sequence goes on from OX382359.1 coordinate 15,656,187, forward strand.
ATTATGCCTTCAATAATTTTTTTTTTCTCAATACCTATCGAGTGGGGTATCAAATTAAAGGGTTTTAAAAGGTGATTACAAAAATATATACAACTTATATGGTTAAAAGTAATTCAAAGTGACAAATCGGAAAAAACATGTATCAAGAACTAAATCGTCTGCGAAACACATCATTCACATTTGTAAACTAAAAAGCTGGAAATAAAAAAAAAAGTAATTAGAAAAATTAAAAAACCCGACTGCATCCTTGTACTAAAACTAACTGAAAAGCTAGAAACAAGCCCATTTTAAATTAAACAAAATTTGGGAGCAGGCGGGGCCCATTTGAGTTTGAAACTATAATAATGGTATTTTTTTTTATCTAATGTGACCCCAAAAAGTGACTCCATATTCATAATTAATTTATTCACGTTACACGTCCGTATTTGAGTCACAGAACATATGTGTACCAAATTTCAACTATATCGGTCCAGTAGATTCGAAACAAATCGATAGTAACAAACCTACAGACAGAGACACGAGTGATCCTATAAGGGTTCCGTTTTTTCATTCGGACGTAGGGAACCATAAAAAGTTACACCCCTATCCACACTGTACGTGTTTGTACTTATTAAAATGATTATATTTCAAAAAACTAAAAACTACTACTACTATTCATGATAAAATATACCAAAGAGTTTTTATTCAGTCCCTACAATTTTTTTATTTTTTTTTAAATACCGATTATCGATTAGGCTTTATGACATTTCTGAATCGGAATAAGAAAATTGGGTGGATGGTCAGCACTAAGAGTTGTCACGTCGCAACACAATTTTTAGTAATTTTTATCAAGATTTGATCATGTTTTTTATGTAGTTTATGTATGAAAAATGGTAAAAGTAAGAATGCAGAGAGAATGACAATATCTTTATTTTTCCCTTTTGCATATTTTCATCAAGAGATTAGATGGTTTATGTACATATTTTCAGTGATTTTGAGGTGTCTACCTTTTGGATAGGTGTAGTAATATCTAATTTAAACAACTTTCACAGTAGAATGACGCGGTTTTACCGACCTCAGCATATAGTTAAAGATATTTGCCACAAACTTATTTTACAAAATATGCGCGGTAACACAGTTTTCTTAATAAATTCGAATGCTGAAAGTTAAAGTAAATTTCTGATTATCATGACGTAATTCGCAACACCCCGTCGAGTCAGCTGGTGTGTCATATGTCAAAATTTTGTCGAGCAGAGAGGTTAAGTTGGCATTTATCTAGAACCTTTAAGTATATTGCCAGGCCATTTTATGAAAACTAAGTATTTTTTTTTTTAAATCTGTTATATTTTAAAATTCGGTCTGACATGTAAAGAAGATGGCTAAATGTCATTCTGCGGTATTGACATTACACCGCAACAGGGAATAAGCATGTAATTCAAATACAGGCCAAATATTTTTTTAAAATAAATTGTCTTACTTCAGAATTATGCCTACATCAATATTTTTGATTATAATTTCTTTTTGAGCAAGAAATTATTTTTTTTAAAGTGCTATAGAAAGCTGTGGGAAATTCAAATAAGTATTTGAAAAGCGACGCCATTGATCAGAGCGAAAGTGATGAAATAGTATATTTTATACATACGATTATACATATACGATATAGTTTGCGATTTAGTCCGTTGTCAGTCGGTTAGTTATTTTTAACTTATTTTTAAGTATAGTAGGTACATACTTTTAATTACTTTTTTTATTTATTTTTTTGGCGTTGAATATTTTTCACTACTAGGTACCTATATGGCGATGTAAACTATCGATTCAAAATATTAAAAAATTACATGCATAGATAATAACTATTGAGCTGACTTGAATGACGAGACTTTTGTTAAGGTACTTTGTTAGGTTTATGTTGGTGAATTGGGAATGTGGCGAACCAGGAAGTAGCCAATCTATCACGCAATGAGCTATACTTTGGAAAAATAATAAACCAGTTTTAATTTTTATATTATGATCAGACGCCCTTTTTTCACCTTAAGGTGACGAACATACATTGGATGTGACTGTACCTATACATTATCATTTTTTCTAATAAACTTTTTGACTTCCCATCTGGTAAGCGATTTATGTGTAACACACGGTTTCTAAAAGGCTAAATAACACAACAATTTCTTAACAGAATGCCAAATTCATGGTTTTTATGCTTTATTAGCTGACTGAAATAATAAAAGCCAGAGAAATCACTTGACAAGAGTTTAATATTCTGTGGGTATTTGGGTAAGCTATATTTTTTTCGCTGTTGGCCTTTGCCGCAAAGTCTTTTTCAATAATAAATAATTGAACATCATCATCATTTGCCTAGCCTTTTCCCGACTACTTTAGGAGTCGACACCCAGTCTAACCGGATAAATACCAGTATTTTACATGGAATGCCTACCTATCTGACCTCCACAACTCAGTTACTGGATAACACGATACTACTTGGTAAGAGCTGGGGATGATGGTTGGACATCATGCTATACAAAAACACCGTGCCTCGGAAAGCTCGTTAAGCCGTTGGTCCTGCGCCTGATCTCTCTCCGGTCGTGTCAGATTGCTGTCCCGTCGGACTATGAGAGTGAGGGAAGAGGGAGTGCACCTGTGTCTGCGTACACACTTGTGCACAATTATATCTCCCACGCGGAAGGCTAGTCTCCGTTGAGATTGGTCGCCGTGGCTTAAATACGATCTGGAGGCCTATAAGTAGGTATACAAAAACAGTCATAACAGATATTTAGATGTATAGACATCTAAATATCTGTTATGACTGTTTTTGTACCGATCTAAATATCTGTTATGGCTATTTATAGCAATAGCCTCGGTAAGTGTATTGGTAGCTAAATCTTAGGCACATACCTGCTCACAACTAAGTAGATAGGTTTCATGCATGGCGAACCACGACTTTGATCATAAATAGGGTATCAATCAAATCTAATATATAAGTGTAAGCTTTAGATAAGATAGTGCCTATATTCGCCGAGATTCTACAACTATATACCTCGTACAAGCTCATACATGGCGCTTCGTTGGACTGCGAGAGTCAGCAGTGGTCTGGGGGCCCATTGGAAACGGCTGCGACTTACGGGTTGTAGGTCGTAGGTTCCAACCCATGCAGGTACTTTACATTGTGTAAATTATTTCATCGCCACTGCTCTGAACACGGCGGTGAAGGAAAACATCGTGACGAAATGTCCGGTATGTCCTAAAAACCAATAATTCGACGACATGTGGCTTTCATCAATCCGCATTTGGCCCGCGTGGTGGATTACGGCCCACTCCCTCTCCCAGAGAGGGTGCCTGAGTCCCAGTAGTGGAAAAATTATAGGCTATGGTTATGTTAGGACTGCGACTTCATATTGTTTCCAATATTGGTGCGCGATTAATTTTTCTGACCCCGTCCGGTCTATTGAATAAGCAAATGAGTCCTAACTAGCGTAGCATGTTTAAAGTGTGAAATTCTCGTACACTGTTGGATCGATAGTGTACAGGGGCATTAAATTTTTACAGTTGGCCGAGCCGCTGCCCATCGGCGCCCGAGTTTTATTGATTTGATATTAGATGCCTCATGAATGAACTATTTTATTAAGATAATCTTCTGTGAATGCTTCGTCTTATCTTAATACCTTTAATTTCGTCTAAATTCTCATTACCAGTAAAGTAATTGCGTTTAGGTAGGTAAGTACAGCATTTATTTAATCATTGAATTCTTGCGTGAAAAAGACATGTTGCGCCGACGCCAAATAAATTGGGATAGGCAAGGACAGGAGAATGAGGAATGATGATTGAATTTATGCGGAACATTCCGAAAAACTACACCAACTTAGGAATTTGTAACTACCTACTTAACTACCGGTACCTACTGAAAAGTGATACCTAACCAAAAACGTAGATAATTACAAGTAGGTAGTACATTGTGCGTATTTTTTATCTATTATATGTATATATTTACTAACTGACCGCCGAACTTAGTATCCCATCAGAATCAATATGAACAATGTAGGTATGAGAAAACAAATTATCTTTTTTTTTTTTCATGAATTTTTCCCATGTTTTTATAGTTATTATGCTATTCGGGGCGAACACAAATCTGCGCAGAGCTTGACCGGAGCCACCTAAAATATGTGGTGGGTAAAGCCACTCGCATATTCAACAAATTACGACTGTACACTAGATGCACATCCGGAAAACGTTTGCACAATCTATTTGCACGTTATAGAACCGCTTGTCACGTACGCTGCTGGTATATGGGGACACATAGTCAGCAGGAAGTGCGTAAAAAGCAACTCGCCAGCCTTCAGCGGGGATTCGCACTAAAAGCCATCCGTGCCTTCCGGACCGTCTCGACCACTGCTGCCCTGGCACTCGCAAGGCTTATGCCCCTCGATTTTAAAATCCAAGAGGTCCACTACGTAGAGAAGCCATTTTTTGCCAGCGGACATCCATCACCACTGAATGCCCCACACCGTACACGAGCTACTTACTACATCAAGCAGTAAGACTACCTAGATCAGTCACCAGCTACCATAGACAAGCTGAAATCCAGGCGGCCCAACTACAGCACCACATTTACACCAACGGCAGCAAACAGGAAAATGGTGCCGTCGGAGCGGCCTTCGTTTGCTACGATCCGAGAGGAACTGTTGTCACCATAAAGTACAAACTCCACAACACCGGCTAGCTCTGAACTGTTGGTCAAGCTTGCAAATGAGCATACACAAAGGGACACAAAAACACCACCATGTTCTCGGACTCCCAGTCGGCAATACAGGCGATCGCAGACCGGAGAAACACTCGCCCACTGCCCCCCCCACTGGTCACACAATCACAAGTACACAAAACCATTATTTTACACTCACACATACACATGCACGAACACACCACCACACAATATATCCATCAAGTGGGTAAAAGGGCACAGTGGAGTGGCCGGCAATGAGGCTGTGGATGCTGCAGCGAAACTGGCCACTCGACTTCATAAAGCGCCGTATTACAATGCATACCCGATGTCATATGTCAAACGCGAATTAAGGCAGGCCAACCTGGCTAAGTGGCAAGCCAGGTACGCGTCAAGTGAGCAGGGACAACAAACCAAGTCCATATTTCCAACAATAACAGAGATTCACAAATACCGAAAATATACCGAACCAAACTTTTACCTAACTCAAATCCTGACAGGCCACGGATTTAATAAAAAAGTACCTACACCGTTTTAAAATCACTGCAAATGACAATTGTCCCTGTCACGACAACACTGTACAGAGCCTCGACCACCTCCTCAAAGATTGCCCCAGATTCGCCATGGATCGCATGCAGTATGAGGCAATCTCTAAGAGATTTGGTATCACGGCATATGACATCGAGATGCAAACGCGCAAACCAGAAGTCCTACTCGATTACACTAAATACTTACTTACATCACAAAAATTTTAAGCCAACTAAAATACTTCAACGGCACTTAGGAAACATTACTATTACCATAGATATCCGAACTATTACTTACTACATATTTTACTAACTATTTGTAACTGTTTATATTTATCACTTAATATATCGTCATTGCGACTAAAACTTCCTACAAAAACAATATCTGTATCAAGTAGCAAATACTGCAAAAAAAAAATCAAATAATTAATACAACCACACCTCATAATCAGCCTATAATGTTCCTACTGCTGGGACACAGGCCTCCTCTCGGTCTCACCAATACAATCACACACCAAAAATAAATAAAGTGAATCAAATAAACAATAACAAAAAAAAATGGCCACTTTACGACACCGACACAACACATCCTAAAGCTACCGCTTCCAAGAAGAGCCATGACGGCATTCAACGGTAAAATGTAAATGCTCCGGCTACCGCAGTCGTAGGAAACCAAATCTCTAGTCATGATGAAGCGACCTACAATCCACAAGAGTTAACTTGAGACCCGAGCGGCTCAGAGGGTCTACTCTCTATGTCCGTGAACGAAGGACGAACCTGTCCGAAAGTAGATGACCGGCAAAACAAGTGTCAAATTCAATTATTCGGACGGGTAAACACATACCTACCGGGCGTAAGGACAACTGTCAAATCGTGTTGTCATTCATTCTTAGTTCGGAAACCGAGCTAATGTTATGCCCGTAAGTAATCCGGTGTAGGTAGTGACACTCGTATCTTCGGTCGATACTACAGACTTTGTATTTCCGTAATAGACCCCCAGTACCGTGCGCTTATGTCATCCGAGCGAAATCTCAAGTAAACACTTGCGCGTTGTAAACCGTTTTGCCCCGAACAAACTCCCGATACTTTTGTTACGCACCAGTCTACCTATGTATATTCAAAAATATTTTGTAACCGCATCTGTTTTATCCGGGTCACGCTCGTCTGGCGCCACGGGTTCAGCGGTTTGTATCCCTAACGGTTTAAATATTACCGCTTAAATAATGTCAGAACATTTAATCTGGTTAATCTTAATAGTATCTAATCTACACACTATGAAAGCATTCTGTATTTACATGAACATATATATTCTATACACTTTTTTGGGCAGCTGTATGCTGTCCTATGTCAATGTCAAACCTGCGTTTACTGCGACCCTATAACATTGTTTCATAAATTACACTAATTATTCAAAAATCTCCCTTATACATTTGCATTATTAAACCCCTTAATGAAAGGGTGTTTTAAAACAATAGGATAAACAAAAATCTTATTTTACTAATTAAAATACTGATTTTGAAAGACGATTTGCTTGGTAAGACGTTACTGAGCAAATCAATGAAATATTAATTTAATAATCTGATTTCAATCTTAAATCTCTTCGGTCTGCTGGCTTGGAAGCGTTTCTTAAATATAGCGACGTCCAGCAGAGTCTGTGAGCAGGGTAATGGCGTAGTTACAGTAGCAACGGCTTCCATTTTGACAGTTCAACAACATTCATCGCGTTATTTAAGTTGTTGAGCAGACACCTGTACATTTTTCGAACATAATATTAAGCAATTAGGGTGCAGTTTCTCCCACAATTATTTATCTGCCGGTCAACAAACCGAATTTATCCCAAATCATTTTAAAGACAAAGTGGATGTTTAGTAGGAGTTTTACAATTTTTATATCCACCTATACCAATCAATTTTGTAAAATATACAGCGTGGCAGGGACATTGACGCGCAAACTGAATCCATGGATTCAGTAGGTACAGACGCCAGCACATCAAGCTACCCGAAACTGTCAAATTTTCCCAATCAACTTTGAACCTTATACTTCTGCGATAAAGTTGAAAATCTATTAAAGAAATTTGACAGATTGTACATAGTAGCTTGATGTGCTGGCGTCTGTACATGATTTTGGAGCCCCCACTTACTTTTTTCCTGAATATTACTTTATAACCGCGAAGAAATTCTACTCTAAGGGGTCTAATTCATGCCCACTATATGAACGCGCCCCAAAAGGTGGTAGCCGTAAGGCTGATCCGGGGGTACCGCACGATCTCGGGCGAGGCGGTAAGCCTCCTTGCCGGACTGCTGCCATGGGATCTGGAGGCGATAGTCCTCGCGCGCCTGTATGAGTGGCGCGCGGAGGCACTGAGCCGGGGGGAAACTCCGCTTCCGCGGCAAATCGCGGCGGAGCGGACAGACCTCCGGCGCGATCTCATGGTGGCATGGAAGGAGCGACTTTCGCAACCCAGCGCAGGGCACGCCACGATAGTGGCGATAAGACCCCTCTTTGAGGAGTGGATAGAGAGGCGTCACGGCGTCCTCACCTATCGCCTGACGCAGGTCCTCACCGGACACGGATGTTTTGGGAGGTTCCTGCACATCATCAGGCGGGAGGAGACGCCCGGGTGTCACCACTGCGAGGATCGCCCAGAGGACACGGTGGAGCATACGGTGGAGGTCTGCCCCGCATGGACGGAGCACCGCCGTGCCCTCGTAGAGGCGATCGACAGCGGCGGCGACCTCTCGCGTCCGGCCCTGGTTCAAGCCATGGTCCGGGGCGAGAGGGAGTGGGGGGCAATCACCTCCTTCTGCGAAGCAGTCATGCTAGCGAAGGAGGTGGCGGAACGGCTGAGGGAGAGAGCCTCACACCCCAGCCGCCGCGGAAGACGCTCCAGGCGTCGGGAGCCGCGTGACGACTCCCGGCCACCGTAGGCGCGGGCCTGCGGACGGAGAGTAATGGGTAGCTCACCGTCCGATTAGGACCAGGCCCGTGCCGGACGGCGCGTACGTGTTCCACGCGCGCCTCAAAGAGATGTCAGCATAAAGGAAGGGGCCTGCCAGGGCCGAAGCCTGCCGGGGGTGCGGGATTGTCCGAAAGGGTTACCGCTACCCCGGAACATAAAGGGCTAAGGAAGGAACACGGATGGGTTTTAGTCAGTAAGAGTCTGACACTCCCTTCGCTCCACCCAGAGCGGGAGGGGTCATTTGATGATTTCCCATCCATAAAAAAAAAAAGGGGTCTAATTCATAGTTTCAGTTTACGCGTCGATGTCCCTGCCACCCTTTTTTTTCTTTTTTTTTTATCGTGTGAAAATCCGCATGTATGTCCACCACCCTGGGGTGGGTGGAGGGGTCTGTCAGACTCTTACTGACTAAAACCACACGGTGTCCTGCTGCTACCTTTAGCCGGAGTGCTGGAGTGCTTGCGCATTTCATCACGCTCCCCCGGCCAGGTGTTGGCCCGCATGAACCCATGCGGACCCCGTCACCCTCAGCGGCAAACGGCCACCATTCCTCTAGAGAGAGGCGCGCGCGGAACACGGCGCGCCGCCGTCTCGGGCCTTTCACTGTTCGGGCAACAAACTCCCCAAGTCTATTGCCTGCAGGCCTCACCCTAAGGCGGCCGGAGATCGTTCCGTTGTACTTAATAGTGAAACTCATAAGCAAAGAAGAACGAATACTTCGACTAGGCAAAACATGACTGTGATATAATTAAAATAATATAATACTTGACTAAGTAAGCAAATATTATTGTATTATAAAATTAATTAATGTCAATGTGTATAAAAAAAACATTCAGTATGTAAAAATTGGAAGCAGCTCAATCCCAAGCCTTTTTGTCCTCAATTATATAATCTTTAACGTTATAAAAGGATTTGAATTTAATATGGCTTAGATCTTGAACGTGGCTTGGAAGTTTATTATAAAATCGCATTACACATTATTAATACTAGATCAACATCATTATTATTTACATTGACATCTGAACGAGCCACCTATTTTCTTGAGCATTGTTGTAGGTACAAAAAAATTGTGTTTGTTCCTAGTATTTATATTATGGATAACACTGTATTTTTTAAACAATTTTAAATTTTTATGGGCATATACGAGTATGTATGTAACATCTTGCATGCCATGTGTGTGTATACTTCATGTTTCCCATTCATGTTTTGGACAATTATATGATCGTATCTTACAAGTGGAAATTGCCATCGGAAAATTAAGTTTTGCATTTTCTAATTTTTTTATTACCAACTAAATTCTGCCCGCAACTTCGTTCGAATGTAAGTCGTAAGATACACAATGCCTAGATATACTAAAATAACAGACTCATTTTTATAAAACTCACCGTCGCTATTCATTCGTTTTCGCTTAGCATTCTTTCTGACTTTTTTTTCTATTTGCTCGGCTCCTATTGGCCCTAGCGTGATGTTAAAAACCTATAACCTTCCTTAAGAATTAGGCTATTAAATTCAAAAAGTTTTTTTTAAATCCAACTGATAGTTCCAGAGATTTCAAATAAACAAAAAAAACAAACAAACTCTTCAGTATTATTTATAGATTACTAACCTAGCTTGTACCTAAGTAATCCGTTGTTAATTATTATTTAAGAATGTTTCACAAAACAACTACCTTGAGCTTTTTAACTCCTAATGTTTACATCCAAGACAGGTACACAAGTGAAATTACATTGGTATATTTGTTCCGTGTAATTTATTTACAATCTTTGTTTATCAAGCTGGTACTTTCTTAGGTAAAGCCAAGGAAAATAATTGTTTAGTAATTTGACTACCATCTTAAATTATTCGTAAGTAGGTATATTCAAATCACAACTATTCATTTCAACACATATTATTTCACAGATATATGAAATTGCTATGTCAGAGCAAATTGACGTAGTGTGTCAAATTAATAAACATAATTTCCTTGACTGTACATTGACATTGTTTGTTTGCTCTATTTTAGTTTAGACAATGTTTTTTTCACATTGACATTATGTTTGTTTGCGCTTTTTTTTTTACTTAGATAACCTAATGTAATTTTGGTTAGCGGACGATGTTGTTTTCCTTTTGTTTCAAGTACATGCGTAGTTTTCAGTCTCAAACGGCGGAGACCTGTCGAAACCAAGAAAAAATTAGTTCCACGTAAGCCGCACATTGCAAGATGACTTGTGTTATTGAATTAGTATAACATTACACAAACACTCCAATTCAAAGCCCATACAGGTGTGACGTCACACAGCGCTTCACTTAAGACGTCAATCATAGACAACTAGACAAGTCACCTGCAACTAGGTCGAGAACATATTGTTATGTCCTCAACACAATGCAGTCCAATCCGCTATAATGGATGGGAGGATCTACCCTACAGTAACTAATGACTTGAATAGCAGATAAATAATTACCCTAATTAGGCTGCGTTCCACCAGAGATGTGCGAGAATGCGTAGCGAATGAAGTGTGTGAAAAAAACCAATAGCATCGCTACATTTTCATAGCTTGAACTAAGTTAGCGTTGTTATTGGTTAGTTTTACACACATTCCACGTTAAGCCTAATCGCTCATTTGTGGTGGAAGTGCAGCCTTAACACTCGTACCGCACTGACGGAAATTGCAATTTGTAGCCTTTTTTAATTTATGTCGTATCTTTTCACGAGGTCTTTCACATCTTAAAAACATAATAATTATAAAAAAAAAACATTTTCCCTTTGAACAGTTTTCCGGAATATTTACAGAACTGGCCGTAAATATAAAGTTGTAAAAACAGTTGGTCGAAGTCTATCCAATTCGGCTAGACTTCGACTATCCGAACGTAATAACGAATTTATTCGTGAAGCCAGTTGCGACTATCGTATATTTTCTGAATATTATAGGTAACTACTACCTTCATATTCTTACAACATAACATAACATCACGCTGGTATAGAAAGGGCTAGGCAGAGATGTACCTATGGTACACCCACATTTCACCAATTATGTTTAAGTCCCATGTAATTAGGGGGCGAGCCTATTGCCACCAACCGGACACAAATCCAAACTCCGGGCTTCTACTGAGAAATTCCTATTGCAAAAACCCAATGACACTTTGCCCGACCTAGGAATCGCAACCAGGACCTCTAGCTCAGCAGTACCGCTTCTTACAAATGGGTAGGTAATAGGTATCCTACGTGCCCTTACCCCTTACACAGCGTTTTTCTTCTCAGATGTAAAAGAAACGTGATAGAAAGCACGTTAGAGATAACGATGTTGATATCGCTTGAAAGCGAGATGTTCGAGTTTTTTGCTATCCAGATATTTTTTTCTGTACAATTCGCAGTGGTTTAACTGTGAGACGTTGAAGGACAAATGCTAAATGGTAAATCTTCCTCAGTAATAAAATCGTTACTTTATTAATATTATTTTGTTTAAGATTGCATAGTAGAGTACCTACTCTACTATGTAACCGCCCGCTGCCAAAAGGGTGCGTGACGTACCAGCGCCTAAGGGCCCCCCGGCCGTAAGATCTATTGTAGTTTAAACCACGGAAGAGAGTTTAATCTCTGGGCATCGATTATTTCATAAGATCAATGGTAGTCGATCGACTATTGGCACTTTAAGCCATCCATTAGTTTAAACTAGCCCAAAGGGTCGGTTAAACTCCTTTGTATCAATTAAACTGACCGTGAACTGACCTGTCGTACTACCGGTAGGAGTAGGTATCTGCCCTCTTGTTCTTAAAAACTGATATCTAATTTATGCAAAACAATTTAGTTCCGTTATTTAACAAAAACAAGAGGATAACCCGTTGGACTTGGGAGAAGAAAAATAATCAAAAAATAAGTTTTGCTACAGTCGACATTAAAATTCCCCTACGCTATAAGCACCAACAGTGTTATGTAGTACATATACGAATACGAGTCAATGCGCTAGTTAAATAAAACCTCAAAACCAATTAAATAATGAACACCTCAATACAATGTATAACAAAAAGGGACTCACTCACTATGACCTGTACTTTCATCTGAAACGTAATTCAGGGTTAATGACCTTCAATGTAACCCTTTAGCGCTCGAGGTTCACAAACCGATGCGAAAAACATTTTCAATGGTTTCCATTTCACAATAACACATGTGCTGTTTCCTATTTCAATAAAATGCATGACATGTGTTATTTCGCTTCCCGCTCTTATGAGTTTTCTTTTCCGCGAATACTTTCTTAGTTGCATTTTGTTACTTCTATCACTGGTATTTTTAAATACCAGTCTTCGAGGTTGGCCGGTATAAAGCTTAGTTTTATCTTTATTAAATAACATATTTAATAAAAATAAACCAATTAGGTTCGTGCGAGGTTGACCACAGTTCCAACTTAACCTGTAAACTGCCGAACTATTTACCTAACTGCCCATTCCAACATTTTTTTCCCCGACATAATATATAATCGTATTTGGATTGCTGCGGCCAATAATTGAATATGCACATTTCATATTGTCCAGTCCGACCGGCAAATTATAATAACATTGGCGTTTCAATTATTAAATTAGATAGCCGTACATTTGTATGTACAAAATAAAAGTTTAAATAGTGTTTACTGATAATTTATATTATAGGTATTCGTATTAAGAAATTATATTTCATTTTCAACAAGATAATATTTACATAATATATTAAGCTAACAAATAGGTATGTGTACATGTATGTAAAACCAAACAAGGGTAAAGAATCGTAGGGCGTCAAAAATATCGTCCGCATCGCTGTCAGCGGGAAAAGTGCCCATAAGGCTGGCAGCATTGCCACGTTGTATGGCTATGCTGAAAATAGGCCAGCCCTCTGGTCACGTGAAGAGTCAACCTACCGACAATTTGTTGTATAACGACTTACAAGTTTTAGTTTGGCTTGCCGGATACAGATATTGAAATCCCATCAAAAAAATTTCATGTAAAGTAGTTTGCCAAGACCAAGACTGACATAACGGTTTCACCGTTAAAATATTATCAGACCCCATGTAGAGCCAAGCCCGAACTCTGTCAGGCCTAACTCTACAAACCTTCTTGGTTAAAGTGTACGGCTTGGCAGTGTCGTGGCCATCACGCAAATACCCCTTTGGGCTTATGGTAAGAAATTAAGTCATAAGACTTTGTGTAAATTATTTCATCACCACTACTCAAACATCGTGAGGAAACCGGCATGTCCTAGAACCAACAATTCGAAGACATGTAAAATCTGCCAACCCGCACTGGGCCCTCGTGGTGGATTACGGCCCACTCCCTCTCACAGAAAAAATGCCTGTGTCGCAGCAGTGCTATTATAAACTTACATTTGCAGTTGGCAAATTGACCGTGATGTATATCGATGTATGGGGCAAAATGATTTTCAACTACAATGTTAGGTTGGTTTTTGGGATAAATTCATCCCAATTACGGAACCCTTCATTGTGCGTGGTCAGACACGCACTTGACCGGTTTTTTATAAAGTTTTGTTTTTTTATGTTTCTATGACTGTTTAGTTTAGTTTGTGAGTCTTCTGTTCGAGTCCCAATAAATCGTCTCGCATTAAAAGTGTATAATCTCAAAAATTTACCAATTTTACAGGAGAATGTTTTAAAGGTTTAACGATTAATAAACTTCCACCAATTTAAAACTAACCAATGCGCCATCTAGCAGGGATTTGCTAAACTACGGTCTTTTTCCACTTGAGAAAATATTTGCGATACTAAACATTTCGGTATTCATTAACTCAATTTCATTTTTTTTTCGAGATTGTACCTACACTTTTAATGCGAAGAGACGAAATACTTTTTCTTTCATTCTTTAAAATCCCCTTGCCGTGCCGTCCCGCCAATGAACGCCAGGCCTTATAACAAATGGTCTTGATTGAATAATGTCGGGTAAGTCGATTTTAAACACTATTGAGTTACGTTGCCTAAAAGGATTCCGGTCGGGGCGACCTTTACGAGGCACTGAAGGGGCATCCGTATATCTCACCAAGTAATTACTTGGAAGACATTACATAGGTTCTCGGGTTCAATGGGTCGTATCGAATGATAGTGCAGGCTAGTCTATGTTCTCTTACAATACCTACCGACTACAATAACTAATGTCTACTCAATTTAGTCAATTTATTCGATCGGCACCCTAATTGCTTAACAGACTATCCTAACTAATACTATAAATGCGAAAGTAAGTTTGTTTGTCCCGCTTTCACGATAAAACGGCAGAACGGATTTGGATGAAATTTAGCACATGGGTAGACCATGACCTTGAGAAGGACGTAGGCTACTTTTCATCTTGAATCGCAGACGAAGTCGCGAGCAATTGCTAGTCAATCATAATCTGAATCATTTTGAAGGATATTACTAATCCATTAAACTGTCTGCAACGTAAATAACGCAATGAATGATATTGAACTGTCAAAATGAAAGACATTCCTTTGTAGTGTGTTACGCAATTACCCCGCAGGTTTCATCCAGTAATTTTTTTTTTTTAAGCCTTTGGCGATTTTTTTTTTCAAACTTTATTTGCATTTTTAACCATCCAGTTATAGCTCTATCCAAACACTCTTGCCACACAAAAGACCAAATTACACAAAATAAAAATACAATCGGATAAACGTTTTATGCAAGGATTAGGAAAAACGAGAGATTACAAATTTCATTATAAAGAAAAAAAAGAAATAATCCTTTGAGAAGATTCAATAGATTATGATAATGAGAATTACGAATTCCACAATGGACTTGGAGGAAAAACGTAAGACGACGCGATGTGCTTAAATTCCATCGAAATGCCTTTAAAATCTTGAAATCAGTTTTCGTGCCCAACAACTTTCTAGCGCATTCTCGACATTCGTGATTTACGCATTTCTATCATTCGCGTCGTTATCAAAGGCAGTTGGAAAGTTTTCAGGAGTTAAACACGAACATTCTTCGTACTTAAATACCTTGAATTCTGTCTGACTTCAAATATCTATTAATTAATCTATTATCTAGCCTAAGATTAACTTTGGAACTCCAAAATCTTTCGATTAAGCCGTCGAAATGTGAATCTGCAAAAGTCGCGCCTGAAACATTACTAAAGACTTCAATAATTAAACTAGAAAGTTATCTTAACAAATATCAACAACTTATCGGTGGAAAACTATAAATTTCTCTCACATTCATAAATTGCCGATATTTCTAAAGTAATAGACTGTATCTATTCTATACCAATTTATTTCTTACCAGCTGCCCCCCGCGGTTTCACCCGCATAAGTTTCGATCCCGTGGGAATATCGGGATTAAATGTATCCTATGTGTGAATTCTGGTTATAAACTATCTGTGTACCAAATTCCATTCAAAACCGTTTAGTAGTTTGTGCGTGAAAAAGTAACAAACATACAAACACACTCACAAACTTTCGCCTTTATAATATTAGTGTGATCATTAAATTGCTAGAATATTGCATTGTATGGCGCAAAAATTGTACTTATATCTTACTAGCTGCGCCCCGCGGTTTCACCCGCATATGTGCCGATCCCGTGGGAATATCGGGATAAAAACTATCCTATGTCTTTCCCCGGGACTCAAACTATCTCTATACCAAATTTCATCTAAATCGGTTCAGTAGTTTAGGCGTGAAGAAAAGACAGACAGACAGACAGACAGAGTTACTTTCGCATTTATAATATTAGTTTGGATGGGACAAATCTTTTCTTTACGAATTACCTAAGTCTGAAAACTGTTAGTCCATTGAACTCTTAATCTGGTCAATCGTGGCAAAATGATGACAGCCACACGGGTCGATCGAAGGTTTCTAGGTACGCTTACTGCGGTCGGTTTCTGGATGGGTGAACATCCATTATACATCGAGACTTCTCCGTACCTCGGATAGCACATTAAGCCGTTGCTCCCGGCTGTCAGTCGTAGATCTTTTTGACAGGTTTTACGGGTCAGAAGTCAGAAGCTCAAAATGCTAAAAAACCAGTCTTATTAAGGGGTAGCGTGTTACCCAGTAACTCGTCAAATAGGCAGTCGCTCCATGTGAAATATTGGTAATCAGCTGCATCCGGTTAGACTGGAAATCGACCCCAACATAATTTGGAAAAGGCTAGGAACGTTTCGCAATTTTAGTATTTTTATAACATAAAAACAAATGTGACAATCCGAGGTGTAATAAAGTACACCTAAAACCAGAAATAGACACTAAAACAGACAGACCTGCAATCAGTTCATGAAGACATCTAAATAAAACGAAAAACATCAATGCTAGGATGATTGATGAGTATGCGGCGACACAAGTGTGAGTTGTGACGGCTCGATGCCGCGTCGTACGTGTTCCTATGTAGATTGAACGGAAATCGTTTTTAGTATAATCTCGGATTTCCATCACAATAACCAGTAAAGCCAACCCTCACGTGCTTTTGTGGCTTGTGACCCAAATTTCGTACCGAAATTGCGTAGGAGACGTCAAATATTCCAATAGTAACGAAAATTGGGCTTATTATTAAGTTTGTTATGGTATTGAGCGTTATGTTTGAATTAATTATAATGATTAAACATGATGCATGTATTCGCTGCCAAGGAGAGGTAGCATAGCATCACATCCGTGTTCCCTGAAGGGTACCTATGTTGGAAGGTGCATTTCGCACGTTATACATATGTAGATCCCATGTAATAGGGGGTGGGCCTATAATTATCTCATCATCAATTTGCCACACTTCGGCATTAAGGAACGAATGAAAATTAAACAGTTCTCCTTAATCGTTCCAATTATTTGTAAGTAGAGACACATTTAATAAAGCGAGGACTTCCATAATATATTACAGTCTAAAACTTTACAGAGAAGTGTTTACTAAATTAGGTTCACGAAATTATTTTGCTAATTACATGTTTTTAAAGGTTCTAATTTGTCTAATCTAATTACTTACGCCATTATTTACAACAATAAATTTTAAGTTAATGTTAAGTAAAGCTATTTAATCACGAAGCTCATTATTGTGTCCGGTTTTGCTTATCACGGGTTTGTTTCGGTATTTCCCGACTAATTTCGGACTTAAGCAGATCCCATAATTTATAATAATAATAATATAATCTATTTCTGAGAATATGGTACATTAAAATCTTAATATTAATAAACAGCTTCACATATGCTACCGTTGTCAGTGTAGTAAGTTAAAATTAAAGTAGGTATCTACAACTAATATCCCCATTAATATAATAATTATAAATTAGTTTAAAATAAAAAAGACGGGTTGCACTCCGGGAGTGCCGGCAGAAGTGAAAACTTGAATATTAACGTTGAAATAAATCAATTATTAATTGAATTAATATTATTTTCATTATTTCTGCGTCCCTTTTTTCATTAATAGATGCACTTTGTTCAATTTCCATATTTTAAACACTTAATATACGCGAATGTTACGAATACAAGCAGTGTGTCCACGTCCACGTCCACTTCCACGTCCACGTCCACTTCCACTTCCACTTCGACTTCCACTTCGACTTCGACTTCCACTTCGACTTCCACTTCGACTTCCACTTCGACTTCCACTTCCACTTCCACTTCGACTTCCACTTCGACATCCACTTCGACATCCACTTCGACTTCCACTTCGACTTCCACTTCGACTTCCACTTCCACTTCCACTTCGACTTCCACTTCCACTCCATCCATCCATCCATCCATCCATCCATACATCCATTGTCGTGTGTCACTTGGTTCACTTCGGTTGGCGCCGCCGTAGAAAGAGAGGGGGGGGGGGGGAATCTCTCCTGACGGTCACGTGTCCTGACGCGAGTTTAACATTTTTTATCCATTACAAAAAAGTGTGCAACGCCGCTAAAGAAGTTTTCACTTCAAAAATGGGTATTTTTTTTTATAATACAATGTCTAGATTTATAGGTTTATTTTTTATCTAGATATATTGTATAATTAGGAAATCCTATAATCCTGCAAATATTCAAATACACTATATTATGCTTTATACATATAACAAATATACATTTTTTTTTTACATATTTGGCGATGATGCTTCCGTTAAATATTTTGGGAGGTGATTGTATACACGGCGAGCCATACAAAATATACTATTAACAAAAAGAGTTGTTTTATTATTAGGACAGCAAATTTTATCAATGTGTCGTTTAGTTTTATATTTATTTCTTTAAAAAAAATTAAATAAAACTCGCTTTTGAACCTTGCGTAATTGTAAGGTTATGCTCGTGGCTGTACCTTTACAGATCTGATGTACTCGTAGAAGACATCCACGCTTCGCAAACGACTTAATTTACTGTGGACGCTGCTACCCTAGATATAATCCGTCCGTCGAGGTGGTATTAATTTCCGCCAACCACACAGTCCACTTTATTAAATATTGAAGTGCGCAATTTTATAACACGAAAAGCAATAAAATAAAAGTTTCTACTGTATTATTACTTACTAATATTATAGAGAAAAAAGATTTATTTTGTGTGTTTGTTGCGCTATCACGCTAAAACGGCTGAACGGATTTATAATAAATTTGGCACATCGGTAGACCATAGCCTAGGTTAGGACATGGGATACTTTATATCCCGATATTATCACGGGATCGAGACTTATGCGGGTGAAACCGCGAATGCAGCTTGTTAATTATAGTTAGTCATTTTGAGACAGAGACACGGATAATACGTATGATTTATTATGTTTATTCTTAACACCCCTATTTATTAAGATAACCTAACCTAAAATCACGCCTGTAATCTCCCTAAGGATCAGGCAGAGGCGTTTCAGTTATGTTTAAGGCCCACGTAATAGGGGGCGAAATGGGGCGAACCTATTGTCATCAAACAGGCACAGATCTAGACTCCGGGCTACTACTGAGAAATTCTTGCAAGAACAACCTAGTAACACTTTTCCCGACGTGGAGACCGAACTTAGGACCTCATGGTCAGCAGTAGCGACACTTGCGACCTTTAGATCAGACTAAATAACATGACGAAAAATAAATAACTTTTTATTTAATCCTGAATATGAACTGCTTTCAAGCTTACACAAAAGTTACAAGATAAATCGCGAACAAACATTGTATTTGATTGTTGTCTGACAGTGGTTTAAAATCAAATACAGCGCAAACTGAACTTTAAACTAAGTAAATGAAACTTTGTCTGAAACAATGCCTCAAACCGCATGACACTTGGCTCCCGAAACCGCAAGCCAAACCTTTGACCCGGGTATCTAATATTAATGTTTTGCTTGTTGTCTGTTTGTTTCACCTCAATCATGGCTATTGTATAAAATAGACTTGTTTTTTTTTTTAACGGTCGCACAAAATCTTAAGGGGGTTACGCTAGGTAGGTATCCCGTGAAATTCAATTGATATTTCATGAAATAGTCATTCGATAGGGTTATATGAACTTAGAGGGTAGTGTTGATGATTTTAATGATTATAATTCTGTAAAGTCATATTTGTTACGGTCGCGAATCATATTTTAATCAACATTCAACATGACTCTTACCTGCAAATTGCCAAAAACGTATGAAAATTTAAATTTCGCAGGCTACCCTGGCGCTTCCCTTCCCTTAACTACTGTTCGTAGAAAGATATCTAACAGACACAAAACTTGAAATCAAAATCAAAATATTTTATTTCACGTAAACCTACATGGGCACTCATAAAACGTCAGAAGCTGGGTGCTCGGTACCAACTGGTCATTTCTTATGGAGAAGAGCCGACAAAAAACTCCACGGTAACTTTTATATAATTGGCGTTTACAATGCTTTAAAATTACAGTTTTAACAGGTATGATTTGAGAGCACAGTGTAGGACTGTCAACAAGTAGTAAGTAGTAGTAGTTGACTTCCAGGGTTACTTTGACAGGCGTTGGAACTACTTTAACAGAGCGCCAAAATCGGTTTTCACGTATGCTCAGCAAGTGTGCGTGACCTCGAGTAATATTGCGCGAGGCGCGGGATGTGGGGAACGCGTCATAGCGTTGTGATCGGCCTTGTCAAAGTAACCCTGGAAGTCAAAGTAGCCCCGTTTTACTGTAGTTTTCTGTTTCAGATTTTCGGATAGAGTCGTAGGTATTCAAATTTCTCTTTTTTTTTGGTGTTTTTTATCATTCTGTTTAAGTTGAAAAGCTTCAAAGAATTTTAACTACAGCTAAACGCCGCAATAATAATAAAAAATTAAACATTGTTACAATTATTAACTTAAGATTAGTTTAACATAATACATAATTCTGTCTGTTAATGTTGGTGACATTCAATTTGTTGTATGCGGTGGTCCCCAAACTAGGCGGTTCCTGTATCTTGGGGACCTAAATCTTTACAATTAATCTTCAAATTAACAACGACATAGAATTATAGAAGCATTTAAGAGGAAATGTGGGTTGTCTTTTCTCCATAGAAACGCTCACGCCTGTTTTTTTTCTGGGTAGTGGGTAAAGCAATGATTTTTACAGAATAATAAACATTAACTTTGTACTTGTATCTCCCTATTTTTTCCTTTTTGATGATACATTATTTTTATAAGCACAAAATAGAACCCTCAAAAAATGCCGATTTAAACCACTGTCAACAGACGCCTAGTGTACAAATTTGACAAATATTAATGGAAAAAGAAAAACATAAAGACACACCCCCTTATTCATAAAACTTATCAAACCTATTTTAGTTAAAATGGGGTTTGTCTCTTTCTTACACACAGAAATGACAACGTGACAGATAAAGACAAACGTTCTATAAACCTATTTTAGCTAAAATAGAGATAAAATAGGATTATGAATAAGGGGGACAGTATATATCCTTCTTATTCAATTTGTGAAATATCTGTTAAATTAGTCCAATATTGGAGGAGGAAATAGGTGAGAGCCAAACGTCAAATTATACTTTTTACTTAGGCTTTTTCAAAAGTCTCTCCGACCGCATTTCCTCTTAAGTAGGTACCTTGAATATCACCGTACAGAATCAAGTCCCGACTTTAGCAAAGCCCCCAGTCTGACATACGAGCAAGTTGGCAACTTAATAAATAGCTCCGAACGGAGCTAAGCTCAGTAAGCACACATGATTAATCAAAAGTTCAACTTTAACCATTCTAGACGTAATTTAATGGTTCGTAGCAAAAACTCATTGCACACACGGCGAATTGAGCATAAAGTAAGAAAGTTTCTGTTTAAAGACTTTGTTGTTGTGGAAATTGAGAATTCGTCAGTCACGCCAGCTGTTTCGTTTTGTACCTAATTGGTTCTACTTTTTATTGCGTTTCGTGCTCAATTTCAAACATAACTTTAGCCTGTTAATATTGGTGCACTACAATGTAATTGTTTATTTTATTTTTATTGAAAGGAACAGCTAACCGTTACATTACAACAACTACAACTAATACAATTAATGTAACAAATGAAATAGGTAATACAACACATTCGTTGTCTGTATCTCGGGGTCGGTCTCGGTGTCTGTGTCTCGGTGTCTGTGGCAGACATAACAGTTTAGAAAAATATTTGTAATCATTAGTACGTGCAGTAAGTAATTAGTCATACAATGAGCATTAATAAAGTTAAGACATTTATAAAGATTACATAATATAACATACTAGCGGACTCGGCAGACGTCGTCGTGCCCGGAAAAGCAGCGCCACATTAAATATGATATTTTAAATTTAACATTTTTTTAATTTTTCGATTACAATAATTACATAATCTGCGGTTGAGTCATATTTTTTTGATATCTCACTGTTTACTATGGTATCTATGTCTAAATTATTTAATTTTTCTTTTTCTACCAAATCTTGTATGGCGGAAGTATTGGCGAGAAGCCTTTCTTTAAATTCTTTTGATTTTAAGCTAGCCCTTTCGATTTGGGGACATACCGACAGCAGCGCCACCTACCAACCCATTGAAATATACACACAAAATTTCGTCCAAATCGGAGGAGGAGAAGTTAGGTGACAAACATATGTACGTACAGAAGAATTATATATATTAAGATATATATGTTTATATTATCTGTGCCCTTAGTAAGTTTGATGATTTTCAGACAGGGTTTACACATGGGTTTTTTTAAATAAAGAGGAGCGGGTGAGGCTTTTAAGTCTACTCATTGGACTATTGAAGATGATAATTATTTTGATAATATATATTTTCAAAAGTAGGCGGACATTCAACAGGCAGTTTTTGAATAAGTAAGCCTGTGACTAATTTAATATAAGCATCTACCTACCTACATTCCTATGAATCAGAACGACTAAAATACATATCAAATGACGTTAATAAAGTTGGAACCACTTTCTATTAAAATGCTAAAATTGTAGACTTGCTAGCATTCGCAAAAGTCTGTAGCTACTTAAACAGTTTTTTGTGATTTTTATATTCACCCTCCTACCGTGCCGCAACTCGACAGAGGTACAACAACCCGACTCTAAAGTTGCGTCAATAAAAGCTTGTGAACGATAAGTCATAAAGGCTTTTATCGGTTTTTACTTCCGAAGTGTTGCGCCCTCAAGCTATGTCGAATGACGATCTTCGCAAGTTCGCTGGTAATAAATAAGTATATAAAAGTTAAGAAATCCCATTATCATACATGAACAGAGTGTAGAAGATGGGTCAGATCGGTTAGACTATTGTCTGACCGGAAATATCAGCCGCCTCTCTTCGAGACAGTGCGCTGTAATCTACGACGCGAACCCAGTGCGGGTTGGAAGAAGTCACATGTCTTCGAATTTTTTGTTCTAGGACATGCCGGTTTCCTCATGATGTTTTCCTTGACCGTTTTCAGAGCAGTTGTGATGAAATAGTTTACACAAAAGAAAGCGCCTGTGTGGGTTTGAACGTACGATCTACAACTCGTAAGTCGCGGCCGTTATCACTGGGCCACCATTGCTCTCCGTGACCTGTGCATCATAACTTATAAGTCGTCTGTGCTTCTGGCCACGGCGCATTTCGGGAATAAACGTAGATGAAATAATTCCATTTGTGTCATTTATTATATATATTCCTGTGGTAATCAACTATTTCTGGTCGGGTAAACAATATGGCAGCTAATGTTACCGTCACTTCGACTCATTGGTCGCTGGAGCGAATCAGGGTCGCGCACAAATCCACTGGATACGGTTAAGTGATTCCACCATACCAATCCAAAGAAATAAACTACATGTTTGCCTTCAGAGGGAATACCACAGAGGATTTTGCTTTAATAAAGATGAGCTGAAACACTAAAAAAAGAAATGGTTCATAAAAAGGAATAAGTACGTGTCTTGGTTGGCGGGCCACTTTTATCCAATATCCTATACATATTGGTGCCGATTCTCTTATACACTGAACTAAACTATCACTAAAATTCTTTTATAAGAATCTTAAAGCTATTCTGCATAAAAAATCTCTAAATTTTTAAAAATAATTTTGACACAACTAAAATCGAATTTTACAATCGCGTGGTACTTGTTTGCCCTACCTAGCCGGAGGCGCGCAATTGAGGCAGCCTCGACGTGTTTTATATGAAATTTTTACTTTTTGTGGAAATATGAAAAATGATTGCCTGGATGTTGAGTTTTTAGGGGTTTATGGGTGGTATAAAGAGGGTCGAAATTTTCATTATTTTTGCGATAGGACACACCATTTTCGAGATATAAGCAAAATAAAAGAAAAAAAGATACAGTACTGTTTTTGCACCTGATGTCGAGGTGTTGGTGTGAATTTTAGTTTATTGCAACTCATTTTATTCCACACCTTTTTAATCGCGATTTATAATAGTCAGATTTAGTTAGTAAGTGAAAAACGTAAAATTCAGAATAGCAAAATTGCCATTTTCAATAGATTAATAAACTCAGTGCCATCTTAGTACTGTCGTGACTTCCACAACCCGCACGTTATCAAGCTTGTTTTGGGGCACTGGTCCGTAGCAAACTTAAGTCTAGTGCGTGCGTATGGAATCCTTTTGAGAAGCAGTATGCGTTAGCTTTAGAAAAACTTCAAAAAGCATTCCTTAGATACCTTTACAAGCACTTGTACGGGTTTTATCCTCTCTTGTGACTAAATTCTTGTTGGGTTGCTAAGTTTCAATTCTCTACAAGTAAGACGCTCCCGCGATCAGATGACTGTAATATTTCAAATTCTTAGGGGATTTATTGATGTTCCTGATCTGTATAATGAAATCTGCAATGTATTTGTCCCAGACAATTACTGTCGTGGCAGAAAACACCGCATACTGGCTGTTCTAAGTTGCCGTACTGTTGCACACTCAAAGTCACCTATTCCTCGGACATTAGCCGCTACTCAAACACAGATCTTGATATTTTATGTTTGCGAATGAATGGAAGATGATACTGTCAGAATGTTTGAATTTTTGTGAGAAGAATGCATGACTGTGTTAAAAAAATTATATGTTTAAATAGTGTAATTGGCTTCGTACGTTCTATATAAAAAAAATAATAGTAGGTACTGTCAAATTAAATATAGTGTTACGTCACTTTAGTCAATTTCAGAATGGGAAATCGTCGTTTGACAGGAATAAATGGTGATTTTATTATAGTCTAGTTTAGAGGCATTTGTGAAAGAGAATCGGCACCATTATAAAGTCGCTTTTCGTGTCTATCTGTGTGACCGCGATGCTCTTCCAAACTATGCGAGAGATTGATGCGATTTTCACATACATTTAGATAATTTATTCCGGTTGGTTGGATGTGTATAATATATTTACGCAAAATACGCGCATTGACGTGGGGTTGCGAACACCAGCCCGTATTACCTATTGTCTACCTATTTAATACTTATAAAACATTCATATGTTAAAGAAATCTCGATGTTTTGTCCAGTCGTAAAAACCGTGTGAAATAGCGCCCATATTTCGCTGTCTAAACTAATATCCTAACTAATATTATAAATGAGAAAGTTAGTTTGTTTGTTACCTTTTCACGCCTAAACCACTGAACCGATCATCCTGAAATTTTGCATATACTTTGTCAGGTATACAGAAATGAACATAGGGTACCTTTTATCCCATAAAAAAGTGCTGTTCCCGAGGAAAACAACAATTACGTTATTATGGTAATAGATGGCGCCACGTGTCTTTCGAATCATACTCTCACGGGATAGCGGTGGGGGGGGGGGGGGGTTATAAAGTAAAGTATACCCAGTTATTTTTGATAAAACCGCAAAAGTTATATCCTCTGACCAAAGTCAAACTCTTTTTTTCCAAAGTCTTTGCAAAAATAGGGATGAAGAGTTTCATTTGATAGAATTCAATTTTGTCAGAGCTGTTGAATACTGAGGTCAAAGGCAACAAGAATTTCGCCATTCATTGCTCGCAAAAGTGCACCGTTTTTTATTAAACTCTTCTGCGACCAAGGCTTTATTAATAGTGACTAAAACAAATGAAAGTATTTTTTACCGAACAAAAGTTCTACGGTACATTACATCGCATAATACAGGGTTCCTACTTAATTTCTTTACAAAGTGATAGACGCATTTTAAGGCGGGTTTATGACCTAATAATTGTGAATACTACAATTTAACACCGAGTGCTATTTATGATTAGTAGTCTTTAGTTTTCGAGAACTTACGTTTACGCAAAATTCAATATGAGATTTTAAATTCTTTTGTATACTTATTGCAAAACATCAGACCATCTGATGTGTTGCAGTGTACAACTTCTTCCTTAAGTTTTGACCGATTGTTAAAAAAAAAACATTTAAATTAAAGTAGCAATAAGCCTAGATTTCGTAGCGGAGTCTACGAAGCTACGAATGTGCTACGATTTTTATGTTTTTTAAGTGAACTGAAAATTAGCAATGGATGGCCTGCTTTAACCGTTGTATCTGAAAACGACGAAACGACTATTGAAGTGGTTACTTTTAATCATTGACTATGCAACAAACCCCTTTAGATTTATTTATAAACGTTGCTTAAAGTTTATGAATGGTTAGCGACTGTTTTACCATACATTTTTGACGTTTAACCGTCACATAACTTTAAGCAACTTTTACAATGGTATATTATACATATCAAAATTATTATGATCGCTTTACTTGCCTTTTCACAAAACAAATATATTATAAGATTAGTGCAATTTATTTTATTCTAGACCAATTATTTGTTAATAAAACAGCCTTAAAAGGGTGTCAGGGCTACTAGTAACGTAATAAACCCATCATAATACAACAACTATGCTTCAATGGCCTTTCAAAATCAGTTCAACATTACTGATATATTCGTAGAATTACATTATCCCTTTCAGCTTTTCTGAAAAAGGGTGAGAAAATGCCACAAAACTAGCGGCAGTTTCGTAATCACCTCGTATACCTTCCCTTATTAGTGAAAAAAGGAAGTCGTAATTGGACCGACTTCAAAACATTAGTGTATCGACGTGAAGCAATAGGCATTTACAGAAAAGAGGCCAAATTACCTGTCCAACACAAAATAGATGAAATTAACTAACCTTTTACTAAGGGTCTAACATTTATTCTGTTTTTTACTTGGGCTTAGTACCTAGGGGGCTTGTGGCTAAGTAATAATAAAAATAAAAATAACAGCCGCACGGGTCGATCGATCAGGTTAAGCTACGCTTGCCGCGGTTGGTCCGTGGATGGGTGACCATCTTTACATACCAAGACCCCTCCGTGCCTCGGAAAGCACGTTAAGCTGTTGGTCCCGGCTGTCATTCGTGGATCTTTGACAGTCGTTACGGATCGTCAGTAGCCCGAAAGTCTGACAACCAGTCTTACCAAGGGGTTTTGAGTAACTGTGTTGTGGAGGTCAGATAGGCAGTCGCTCCATGTAAAATATTGGTACTCAGCTGCATCCGGTTAGACTGGAGGCCGACCCCAACGTAGTTGGGAAAAGGCTAGGCATGATGATTTAGGTTTAGCACGCACTGCGATAAACAATAGCGGTTTAGGGAATAGCTGAAATCGCCAAACCGCGTACAAACACGCGCTGCGGCTGGCGTTTTGCAAGAATTGACTACGGTCATATATGCAGATAACCTATGAATTTAAGGCCCGGTACTAGTTCAGATTGCGAAAATTGCCTTAGCATTAACGGCTGTAGTTCCAACAGTTCTGCAGTTTTCACTTTGAAATTAATATACGATAAAGATGAGGACTACTGCGAGGTGTCATCGGTTGCGAAAACACGATTGCATACAATTTTCTCGATACAAAGAAGTCTCAAAGTTACCTCTAAACCGCAAAATAAAAGGAGAATATTCAATGAAAATTTTCAAATTAGGCCATGAAAATTTGCAAGCTAATCGAACTATGCATAAAGCAGGTGTCATAGGTTCGTTTTTATTTTTTTAATCGTTAAATTTAACGTAAAAAGATGAGATCCGAAATATCCAGCTTTATAACCACTCATACCTTGAACCGCTCTGCCGCCCGGCCCCCGACAGGACCCCGATTCAGTATTTGTCAGTACCGCTTCGGCTATCAGACGGGGAACCCGTGTCACTTTGCTTGCGCTCAAAAGACCCGATTGACAACGTTTTATGTTCTGAAGAAATTATGTAATAAAGTAAAATGAAATATAGATGTAAAATATAAGGCCTCGTATTTTTATTTTTTCCAAATTTTGTAGTTTTCATTCATAAAATAATTTTTGAAATGGTTTAAAATCGTAATCTCATGTCAATGTCAAAACATTGTCAGAAATTTAGGGAGGTAAACGTACCTATTTTAGACAGTTCCCAATGTGTAATGGTGTTTTCAATATATTCAGCAAAACTATTTTTATAAATAATTTTATCTATTTATTGATACAGGGTGTAAAAAGACTTATAGCCGTCGTACATCAAACTAAGAAACATTGTACAAAAGATCTGTGACAAAAGTAATTGCTGGAAATCGACTTTAATTTTTGGTGTGAAAATTTGCTGTATGCGCACTACCACAAACAGCAAATTTTGCACCTGCATGTAACTGTACAGGGGTCCTGGAGGTATTTAAAGTTGTGTTATAATATCAAAACTTGTTTTCGTAAAAAATATCGTTTATGCTCACTAGTTCCTTCGCGTAGTTCCTTTGAAGGAACTACTGAGAATTTTTGGATCAGTAGTTCCTTTGCAAAAGCTGAAGGAACTACTGAGACTAGATATTTCCTTTAGCAGTTCCTTTGAAGGAACTACTGAGAACTTTTTGATCAGTAGTCCCTTTGCAAAAGCTGAAGGAACTACTGAGACTACATAGTTCCTTTGAAGGAAATAAACATATATAATGCTGCCCGCTGCTGCCGCATGCAGGACCGTAGGTTCGGTAGGAAAAGAAAGAGAAGCGCGATGACACAACGGTGGTAATTTATTGCAAATATGAAGCTATTATCTATTTACAAAAACTATTTAATAAAAAATAATCCATCACTGAATGCAGTTTGGCATCAGAAATTTAATGGTATATTTTTAATTATAATTAAAAATAAAATACTTTTACAAACCATTAAAGTAAAAATACTTGCTTAAGAAATTGTTCCATAGACTCTTACCACACCTCGGACACTCCATACAACGCTCGCAAAATAATTACCTATTACTACTACATAAACAAATGAAAATGCGAAATCTTACAAACAGTTTATGTAAATACGAATTCGGAAAAGCATCACAATATCCAACCATCGTGATTAAAACTCAAATAAAACTTTTAAATCGCATAATTGTGTGTTCGTATCAGCAATACAGCGCTGCGGTTCGCGAGCGCCCTTGCTAAAGAGTCGGCGACGAATACCTCGAAGTGCGGGGTGAGGTGCGGTATCTGATATGAGGTCGAGGAAGGGAGTGTCCTTTCTGTACGTAGTACTATTAAGTATTCTGTGCTCTTACTGATAAGGAGCATGATTGCATTTGCGAAAACAAACGTGGTTGTTGAACTATTTGAGTACCTACGTACTTGTGTGCGTACTTGGAAGCAAATACCTGGTGTAAAAACCCGGTCGCATAAATACGTACCTTCCCTACTCGCCCGATCACACGTTTCCGTAACGCGTTCGCCAGTTTACTCCCCAAGTCAAGCGCGCCTAAAGAAGTTTCACTTCAAAAAATTTTTGACAAAAAATACCGACTCCCAAAAATACTACAAAGTGAAAAATAACATTAATTTCGGATGTCGGTGTCTTTGGATTTGTATATTACTTTTTTGCCACCGACTTCCGTGGAAATTAGGGATTTAAGGGAATTCACATAAATGTTCTTGCTTTCGTCATTCTCCTCCTCTTGATTCCTTTTTTTTTAACCGACGAAAAAAAACGGAGGAGGTTCTCAATTCGACGCGTATATTTTTTTTCTTTTTTTTTTTTTATGTATGAGCACGCATAAATTTTTACAGAGCAGTCCGATTTTGATAATTCTTTTTTTATTAGAAAGGGTATACCCTGAAGGTGGTCCCATATAAATTTGGAAAAAAAATTCCAACCCTAAGGGTTCGAAAACAGGGGATGATTGATTGTTCACTCACTGATTGTAATGTATGACCACGCTTTACTTTTTACAGAGTAGTCCGATTTTGATCATTCTTCTTTTGTTGGATAGGACATACTTCGAAGTTGGTCCCATGTAAATTTGGAAAAAAAATACCTACCCTAAGGGTGGGAAAATAGGGGTGACTTATTGTTCATTCACAGATTTTAATGCTGAGCTGTGTATTACAATTAAAATAAAAGGCCTATCTATGTTGGTATATAAAGCCTGTTTTTTTTAAGTATTACATTATATTATTTAGTATTATATTACACAAAAAATAATAGTTAAAGTAGGAGTATATAACAGTTAATGTCTAAAGTAAGGTAGGTATTTTAAAAGTAATCAAACATTAAGCATGTAGTAATTAGTAAATTATGGCCTCAAAAAATTATAAAATAAAAACTTTTTAACAAAAAATTAAACCTCCGAAAAAACTGAAAAGCAAAAAATAATAAACTTTTTTTATTTAACCTTAATAAATAAGTTCTAAAACTAATGCAAGTATACCTAAATAATTTTGAGTCGGCGCCAAACAATCAATGAACAAAGATTACTAAATTACCTTAAATTTAAAGAAATAAGCAACGTGAAATCTATAGCGATAAACATTAACATTTCAAACAAAAAATGCGCTCTCCGCACGACCACTCGCAACGAATTAATTTGCTTGTTTGGCGCCGACTCAAAATTACTTAGGTATACTTGCATTAGTTTTAGAACTTATTTATTAAGGTTAAATAAAAAAAGTTTATTATTTTTTGCTTTTCAGTTTTTTCGGAGGTTTAATTTTTTGTTAAAAAGTTTTTAATTTAAATGTTTTCATTAAAAACAACTTATTTTAAAATTCGTTCTATTCCAAACCTCCGTTAAATCCAAAATGTATGAAACTTTATAATTGACATCAGTCATTCCGATGACGTATTATTATGCGTTATAACCATAGATCGGAATAGGTAGAGCTGTTTTACGTACTTGCTTAGAATAATTGGTTGGTTAGAATAATATGGATATTCCCCGAGTCCCGGGATTTGGTTTTTAAGTAGTAAAATCATAAAAACTATTTACGCCTTCGGGACTAATGAAAGATTACACTTTCTTTCTGACGGTTAAATATAAGAAGAACGGGATTAAGGATAGTATAATAAATAGATAAACTTGATTCATTAAACCACATATATTTTTTTACGTAATAATGGTACCGATTTTCTTGTCACAAGTGCCTCTATACTAGACTAAAAATCACTAAAATTTAATTTATTCCTGTCAAGCGACGATTTCCCATTCTGAAATTGACTTAAGTGACGCAACTTAACTATATTTTAGTTTGACAGCACTAAGATGGCACTGAGTTATTAATCTATTGAAGATGGCAATTTTGCTATTCTGAATTTCACCTAAAATTTTGATTGTCTAACTAAATCGAACTAAATCTATTTTTAATCGCGATTAAAAAGGTGTGGAATAAAATTAGTTGTCATGAATAGAAATTCACACCAACACCTCGACTTCAGGTGCAAAAACAGTACTGTCTGTATCTTTTTTTTTCTTTTGCTTATATCTCGAAAATGGTGTGTCCTATCGCAAAAATAATGAAAATTTCGACCCCCTTTATGAAACCTGTAAACTCCTAAAACTCAACATGTAGGTAATAATTTTTCATATTTTCCATACAAAAAGTGAAAAATTCCTTAAAAAACACGTCAAGGCTGCCCCCTCCGCGCCTGCGGCTCTAAAAAACAATTCACGGGGTAGGGAAAATAAGTACCACGTGTCGACGAGTCACGATTGTCAAATTCAATTTTTGTTGTGTCAAAATTATTTTTAAATTTAGAGAATTTTTTATGCAGAATAGCTGTAAGATTCTCATAGCAAAAAGTAAGGAATTTTAGTGATAGTTTAGTTAGTTTAGTTCGGTGTACAAGAGAATCGGCACCAATTTCTTATTCAAGAATCAACAATCATTTAAACATTTTTATTCTGAAGTTGTACAAAAACATATTACCATACAAATTATTTGTTCCTCAGTAAAATCAAAACATTACCAAATAGAACAATTTGTATTTACAATAAAATTTTAATTAAAATAATCAATACGCTTCAACAATAATTCACTTATTTAAACAAAAAATGTCATTGGTCTGGTTCGTCTTCAGCTTCACTAGAAGACTGAGTATGATCAGAGTTAAAATAAATCACCATTATTTTTTCTAAATTATCTAATTTTAATCTATATCTTTTTACATCTAACACCCATTTATATGTGGAAAACGAGCGTTCGACATCTGTTGATGTTAGTGAAGCGAATTTATATGACAAAAATCCCGTAGTATCAGTCGGAATCCCGTGGAATATCCATATACCATCAATGTTTGCGGTCAATGAACCCAAATAGCTCTACCTATTCCGATCACTGGTTATAACCATTGCGTGCTCTTGACAGTGCTGGGTTGCCAGCTGTTTTAGAACCCAATGGCTCGCGACGATTGGAAAAGACCAGACAGATTGACCATAATGCCTTAGAAGTTAGGTCGGCCTTTGGTGTGTGATGCAACATGTATCGACTACCTTGCGCCACCCCATCTTCCTATTACGGTTGGCTGTGCTAGTGCGATTACTGCGGGTGCAGAAAACCTCAAACAGCGCAAATAGATACTCTAATCTTATTCCGACTTATATGTACCAGCCGTTTGGGGCTGATACACTAGGGCCATAAGGTCCGAGTGCCTACTTAATTTTTCGAGAAATCGCCAAGCGATTGGTCGACTCTTCACGTGACCAGAGGACTAGCCTATTTTTTGGCCGAAGATTCAGCATAAAGAAAGTAATTTTAAGGCTTTGTCATGGCAAAGGATTTTATTACTAATCAAGTTATTTTGAATCTTATTTCAATGAGTTTAGAATTCATGTTACTTTATTTCGATACCACGATGCCGGAAAATGACGCGACGTGCCGCGGGATGCTGCGGCATGACGCGACGCGCCAGGGATGCTGCGGCATGACGTGTCATGCCGTTTCATTCCACGTAATGCCGCGGCGCGCCATTGCATCCCGCGGGACGTGTGGGTCACGTTGTGTCGAGGAATTATGATTGCTAAGCTAGTTGAAATAAGATTGAAACTTGTGCTGCGGTCATTTCGGTTAATGGGACGCAGTCCGGTCTGTGCGGGCTTTCAGCAGGATGCCACGGAACGCCGCGGGATGCCGCAGCACAACCTGCCGTGGCACGCTGTCAGTGAGCTGAGCGCCGGCTCTATTTGGCTGTCGATGTCTTATGGTGACAAATATATGGCGGTAGAGCCATTGCTCTACCGCCATATATTTGTACCGACCAAAGACCATTGTCTTTGGTCGGTCATAGAACACTAATGAAGTAGGTACTTATATTGTGGATTTCGATGTAAACTGCATTTGCTATGCGAATGATGAGTGTCTCATGTTTGTTTTGTTATACCTACTTATTATTTACCTGCCCATTTAAAAGAATTTTATATATACTGTACATACAATGTGAATGTAATAAATTAATGTTAAGTTTAATCATTTTATTTCTTGACATCCTTCCAACAATAGTTCAGTTCACCCTAACTGAATCAGTATGTCAGTGCGAGTGGGATAGAATGATACATAGCGCGGGGAAGTGGGGACAAAATCTGAATTTTAGCTGAACTATTACAAAGATACAGTACTGTTTTTGCACCTGATGTCGAGGTGTTGGTGTGAATTTTAGTTTATTGCAACTCATTTTATTCCACACCTTTTTAATCGCGATTTATAATAGTCAGATTTAGTTAGTAAGTGAAAAACGTAAAATTCAGAATAGCAAAATTGCCATTTTCAATAGATTAATAAACTCAGTGCCATCTTAGTACTGTCGTGACTTCCACAACCCGCACGTTATCAAGCTTGTTTTGGGGCACTGGTCCGTAGCAAACTTAAGTCTAGTGCGTGCGTATGGAATCCTTTTGAGAAGCAGTATGCGTTAGCTTTAGAAAAACTTCAAAAAGCATTCCTTAGATACCTTTACAAGCACTTGTACGGGTTTTATCCTCTCTTGTGACTAAATTCTTGTTGGGTTGCTAAGTTTCAATTCTCTACAAGTAAGACGCTCCCGCGATCAGATGACTGTAATATTTCAAATTCTTAGGGGATTTATTGATGTTCCTGATCTGTATAATGAAATCTGCAATGTATTTGTCCCAGACAATTACTGTCGTGGCAGAAAACACCGCATACTGGCTGTTCTAAGTTGCCGTACTGTTGCACACTCAAAGTCACCTATTCCTCGGACATTAGCCGCTACTCAAACACAGATCTTGATATTTTATGTTTGCGAATGAATGGAAGATGATACTGTCAGAATGTTTGAATTTTTGTGAGAAGAATGCATGACTGTGTTAAAAAAATTATATGTTTAAATAGTGTAATTGGCTTCGTACGTTCTATATAAAAAAAAAAATAGTAGGTACTGTCAAATTAAATATAGTGTTACGTCACTTTAGTCAATTTCAGAATGGGAAATCGTCGTTTGACAGGAATAAATGGTGATTTTATTATAGTCTAGTTTAGAGGCATTTGTGAAAGAGAATCGGCACCATTATAAAGTCGCTTTTCGTGTCTATCTGTGTGACCGCGATGCTCTTCCAAACTATGCGAGAGATTGATGCGATTTTCACATACATTTAGATAATTCATTCCGGTTGGTTGGATGTGTATAATATATTTACGCAAAATACGCGCATTGACGTGGGGTTGCGAACACCAGCCCGTATTACCTATTGTCTACCTATTTAATACTTATAAAACATTCATATGTTAAAGAAATCTCGATGTTTTGTCCAGTCGTAAAAACCGTGTGAAATAGCGCCCATATTTCGCTGTCTAAACTAATATCCTAACTAATATTATAAATGAGAAAGTTAGTTTGTTTGTTACCTTTTCACGCCTAAACCACTGAACCGATCATCCTGAAATTTTGCATATACTTTGTCAGGTATACAGAAATGAACATAGGGTACCTTTTATCCCATAAAAAAGTGCTGTTCCCGAGGAAAACAACAATTACGTTATTATGGTAATAGATGGCGCCACGTGTCTTTCGAATCATACTCTCACGGGATAGCGGTGGGGGGGGGGGGTTATAAAGTAAAGTATACCCAGTTATTTTTGATAAAACCGCAAAAGTTATATCCTCTGACCAAAGTCAAACTCTGTTTTTCCAAAGTCTTTGCAAAAATAGGGATGAAGAGTTTCATTTGATAGAATTCAATTTTGTCAGAGCTGTTGAATACTGAGGTCAAAGGCAACAAGAATTTCGCCATTCATTGCTCGCAAAAGTGCACCGTTTTTTATTAAACTCTTCTGCGACCAAGGCTTTATTAATAGTGACTAAAACAAATGAAAGTATTTTTTACCGAACAAAAGTTCTACGGTACATTACATCGCATAATACAGGGTTCCTACTTAATTTCTTTACAAAGTGATAGACGCATTTTAAGGCGGGTTTATGACCTAATAATTGTGAATACTACAATTTAACACCGAGTGCTATTTATGATTAGTAGTCTTTAGTTTTCGAGAACTTACGTTTACGCAAAATTCAATATGAGATTTTAAATTCTTTTGTATACTTATTGCAAAACATCAGACCATCTGATGTGTTGCAGTGTACAACTTCTTCCTTAAGTTTTGACCGATAGTTAAAAAAAAAACATTTAAATTAAAGTAGCAATAAGCCTAGATTTCGTAGCGGAGTCTACGAAGCTACGAATGTGCTACGATTTTTATGTTTTTTAAGTGAACTGAAAATTAGCAATGGATGGCCTGCTTTAACCGTTGTATCTGAAAACGACGAAACGACTATTGAAGTGGTTACTTTTAATCATTGACTATGCAACAAACCCCTTTAGATTTATTTATAAACGTTGCTTAAAGTTTATGAATGGTTAGCGACTGTTTTACCATACATTTTTGACGTTTAACCGTCACATAACTTTAAGCAACTTTTACAATGGTATATTATACATATCAAAATTATTATGATCGCTTTACTTGCCTTTTCACAAAACAAATATATTATAAGATTAGTGCAATTTATTTTATTCTAGACCAATTATTTGTTAATAAAACAGCCTTAAAAGGGTGTCAGGGCTACTAGTAACGTAATAAACCCATCATAATACAACAACTATGCTTCAATGGCCTTTCAAAATCAGTTCAACATTACTGATATATTCGTAGAATTACATTATCCCTTTCAGCTTTTCTGAAAAAGGGTGAGAAAATGCCACAAAACTAGCGGCAGTTTCGTAATCACCTCGTATACCTTCCCTTATTAGTGAAAAAAGGAAGTCGTAATTGGACCGACTTCAAAACATTAGTGTATCGACGTGAAGCAATAGGCATTTACAGAAAAGAGGCCAAATTACCTGTCCAACACAAAATAGATGAAATTAACTAACCTTTTACTAAGGGTCTAACATTTATTCTGTTTTTTACTTGGGCTTAGTACCTAGGGGGCTTGTGGCTAAGTAATAATAAAAATAAAAATAACAGCCGCACGGGTCGATCGATCAGGTTAAGCTACGCTTGCCGCGGTTGGTCCGTGGATGGGTGACCATCTTTACATACCAAGACCCCTCCGTGCCTCGGAAAGCACGTTAAGCTGTTGGTCCCGGCTGTCATTCGTGGATCTTTGACAGTCGTTACGGATCGTCAGTAGCCCGAAAGTCTGACAACCAGTCTTACCAAGGGGTTTTGAGTAACTGTGTTGTGGAGGTCAGATAGGCAGTCGCTCCATGTAAAATATTGGTACTCAGCTGCATCCGGTTAGACTGGAGGCCGACCCCAACGTAGTTGGGAAAAGGCTAGGCATGATGATTTAGGTTTAGCACGCACTGCGATAAACAATAGCGGTTTAGGGAATAGCTGAAATCGCCAAACCGCGTACAAACACGCGCTGCGGCTGGCGTTTTGCAAGAATTGACTACGGTCATATATGCAGATAACCTATGAATTTAACCATTTTTCTTTCTTTTCTTTACTACTCCTACTCTACTACTTCTTATTGAATAATCTTCAAACTTTCAATTTTAAAATACTTAGTTTGGCGCTACTTCTTTTTTTTTTATCGTCCCGTCCATATTAGGCACAGACAATATAGGTACCATCCAGCCATGAGTTTAAGTAGAGCATGACTGCCCCGTTGGTCTCGTGGTTGCAAGCGCATCTCCTGATGGTGGGGTCCTGGGTTCGATTCCCGGGCCGGACAAAGTATTATTTGGTTTTCCAGTAGGAATTTCTTAGTAACAGGCCGGAGTTTGGAAGATGGCGGGTTAATACCCCCGTGTCTCGGAAAGCACGTAAGTAAAGCCCAATGTCTTGCGCCTGATCTTTCTCCGGTCGTATCGAATTATTTACAAGAACTTGTAACAACTTCCTTGTAAAGTGTAACTTGCTTGTAGACTTGTAAGTTTTGATAAACAGGGCACTGGTCTTAAAATTCCTTGGTCGATAATTTGCACCTGATTTTGTGGCGTTCGTATAGGCGGTGCTTGCAGAAATGGAATCTGAGGAATTGAATAATTTCAATTAGGATTTCCCATCGGCAATAAGTTATTATTGCCGATGGGAAATCCTATCAGGCACATCGCTTGTCCTCTCATAACTTTTTATTGATTTGATTCCTCGTCGGAATCTATATGTTAGATAGTATTGCAGTTTTGTATGGAACAACTTTTTTTTTCTCATTTGGTTACTTAAAGTTGTTATTCATTCACTCTCAGAAAGGATTTCTCTCCTTTAACCTAACATCCCGTATATGTAGTTATGAATTTTTGTATGATTAAATCTAGCTTTTGCCTAATATTCTTTCTCGCTTGCTACGCTTGCTGAGCACTGATCGAATATATTCGAATCCCGATGATACAGAGTGAGGTGCAGCTGCAGAGCCAACTACTGCAGTTCTGCCTTTGATAATAGCAGCAGCTTAGGCAGATCTGTCATTGACAACAAAATAATATTATGTATTAAATTAACCGTGCCCTCAGATGTCGTAGTAGTGTCGGGTGTCTTTGTCAGTTGTATTAATTAAGGGACCAAACTATTTGCATATAAATAAACCGATTTAATTTATTTTGATTGGAGATTGTAATGAAGTACCTACGGTTCCTTTGTTGATATTTCGTAAGATTTGACCGGAGAGACGTCCTGAGTCAACGAATTCTAATATTACTCGAAGTATTCTGCAAGGCAATTGGGAAAAATATTAATAAAACAGATAGGTAAATTCAAACCAATTTTATATTTAAAAATAAATCATTTACTTATACAAAATCATTAAAGTTTTTTTTTAAACTAAATCTATTACAATAATAGCAACAATCATAGAGTAGCACGAATAAAAGATTAGGCCATATAACAATATGTGACATCATTATTACTTAATATACGTTAAGAACTGCCACCAGACTGACTTCTATCTCTCAGTACTGAAATTTCCACATCACTGATCATGGTACAAACTTTCATCCGTATTTCTGCAATCTTCGCTGGCGGGAAATTACAAACAATATCAGCCATACTGGAGAAAAAGTTATGAATAGGGGATTTTCCTGTTGGACAAGTAGCTTTAGTAACCAATTGTTGTAAAATTGCATTCCTTTCTTCTCTATCCTTTTTCAGTTCATCTATTATTGAGTCTATTTTTCGTTTCATTGGTCTTTTTGGCGGTGGGATTACATTTTGCTCTAGAACGGGGTAATTTTGTGGTGCAGCCAGTGACTGACTGGCATCATATGTAGCAGATACAATTGTTGGAATTGAAGTATATGTAGTAGGCTGCTCTGCGTTGCTGCAACTTGATGTTCCTATTACGAATGGTGACTCTGACAATGGAACGTCTTCAGATGAATCGAACTCTTCTTTCACGCAATCGAAAGATATCTCAATAGGATCGTGAGTAGCATTGTCCACTATGTAGGTGCTTGAGGATTCTCCTTCATCATATGATTCTGACAAGAAGTTAAGTCTCTCATCATCGTACTTGGAATATGAAGTAGCGCTTCCAGTAATCTTTTTCTTTTTATTTTTCATATAATTGTCTCGTATATTGCGCCATTTTGATTTACATTCTTCAGCTGTAACAAAGAAACTTTCATTATGATAGATAAATTAAGTTTCTTCCCGGGATCGAGGGCGATGGTTGCCCAGTGGCATCAGCTCCGACTTATACATATAGTTTGCACCCAAGCAATCACTTTAATTTGTGTAGTTTTTTTACAATACAATACGCGCCACGAAAGATGAGACTTGACTTATAAGTTAAACTTTATTATTTCGTAATTCGTAATAAATATTATAATATTGTTAAGAATTTTAATCTAAATGTCATCAATAAATCCCTGAATAGCATTACTTATGGGTAACAATTTCGTACACGACCGTTCGCAGGTAGCGTAAGCTCCCCGCTACGGAGCTCGACAAGTCTCATCTTTCGTGGCGCGTATTATACATCACCATGACTGCTTTCCGCTCACATCTGCCTTGTAAATACCTTTTGTTAGTCGCCTTTCATTCACCCTCTCAACAGGATCAAACCATCTATTATTATGAGCCTCAGTGCAAAGTACTCTGTGCTCAGTGCCATTGGAACTTTAGTAAAGATTGCATTGCATTTGTTTTTAAACTTAAACACAACCCCGCTTATAAATAAACGTTGCCTACTTAAAGTTAAGTTATGATTAACGTCTGGTTAACCATATATTTTTGACGTTTAAACGTCTCTTAACTCTAAGCAACGTTTATAAATAAGGGGGATAAACATTAAATTATGTGAAAACAGTAAACAAAATCGGCCTTTGAAACAAAACAAATTACAAAACATGTTACGAGGGGCAGCAATATAAATTCATACATCGATTGCTTTAAATACCCATGATAAAGGTAACTCAATATGTAACGCATGACGCATTTTTAATGGGTAAGTGAGTAATAAATAATACTGAACATCCTTTGCACGTAGCAACTGCCAAGTTAACACCACAAGTCTATAATAATACACAGAAAAAAAAACTTTAAGGCCGAACGAACGCGACGGTACATAGCCTACTAATATTTTATGTTCTGTGAACGCAACGGTATAATTCTCGTTAAACGTTTCTGCGCTACTTGAACTACTATACTACTCCGGTCACAGAACACTAATACCCTGACTCCGGTAGTCGGGAGTCGGGACAAACATTAGCGACCTACAGCTGCAGCGACACGTTCATTACAACATAATCATTATAATGGATGACAACACTGTAGTCACGTAATTAGTAAGAATCATGCAAAACATAAGGTAAACAACATCTACAATCATTGACTTACATAATAGAAATTACTCACGTGTTTTATTTAGTACTTCACCGATTTTGATCCAACAGTTGCCTTTTTTTATCATGTTCTTATAGTTCTTTCCTTTATTGCGGTATAAAACTGGGAACTTCTTAACATTTTCAATCAAATCGTCGTCAAACATACTCATTTTGTAGATTAAATG
The DNA here is from genome assembly GCA_947508005.1 of Amphipoea lucens. Classification (NCBI taxonomy): domain Eukaryota; kingdom Metazoa; phylum Arthropoda; class Insecta; order Lepidoptera; family Noctuidae; genus Amphipoea; species Amphipoea lucens. Next base: position 15,696,310 of record OX382359.1, read on the forward strand.
AAATAGGACGCTGCGCTCGCCGTCACGTTGCGCGAAGGTTACGACGACGCCACGGTATGCGGCATAGCGGCGGGCGGTGGCATGTGCGGCGGCCATGACGCCCCCCGCTTCCTGCCGCAGTCGCCCCCTCGCCATGACCGCAGACAGACGCTCCGTGTGTGTGGCGCCAGTCGGGCGAAGCACACCGACCGATTCTACACAACATTGACAACATAATTATCACACACCGCTTGAGCATTATGACAATTTGCACGCCGCACACGCGTTGTGCAGCGGTAGGAAGATCAAAATTTACGTTTTGTCAACACACGAATACCTAAGTAATGTTTTTGATGAACAGCTTAAATGTATGACACATTAATAAATATAAAAAACTCTCGTCTGTATTCCCTGAATGGATAGGCAGAGGTATGAATACACTTGCATCTTGCTACTTACCTATTGTTTAAAAATACCTAATAGAGGGCGAGTCTAGCAGAATGTAGTACTTAGTAAAAATGGTTCATCTTCGTAAAGGTGCCTTGAAAGGTTTCAAGGGTAGGTAACTCCTGAAGCACCATGTTACTCGATGACACAGTGTTGATACCGCTGTAGGTTTCCAAGCAACACGAAAAAAAAATATCGTTATAGAGAACGCATAATATATTCTGGAAAAACGGACTCAGTTTCCCAGAACGTTAAGGTTAACCTGACTCACGAGTCGTTAAAGGGCGATAATAAAATATGTATTATCGATTTACTTACCGAAATATTTAGTAGGCGTCATCAAATTGTTCATTTTCTATGAAAAAAATATTAGTTTCTTCGTAATACATTCATAATACTCATAAAAATTTATTTGTATTCTTGTGAATGAAATATTGTAATAGGTGACGTTTTTGTGTGTCATGTCACTATCACAATATTTTGTTTCGTAGTTTGATTAACTTTATCTCGAACATTCTTAGGTAGGTAATCACTTAAGATACATACATACGCATACCAACGCGTAATCGACCATAATATTATGTAAACTACGGTAATGAGTGAGTAAATTCCCGTGTCGAAAAGGCGTGCGCAAACTTTGTAATTTTTTTAAATTCTGGTACAAAAACACTTCCACATGAAACATCATCATTATACTTAACATATTTTGTTGCTCGTTTCATGTTTATTTTTGTGAGTAGGTATACATCTTTATAGATACTAATAATAAAGCTAAAGAGTTTGTTTGTTTGAACACGTTAATCTCTGGATGTCGGATTCGAAAAATTATTTTTGCATTTTTGATAGCCAATTCTTGAGTAAAGCTATGACCTCTAGGAGCCGAGCAAAAATAAAAAAGTCAGAAAGAGCGCTAAGCGAAAACAAAGTAATAGCGCGCGAACTGGCGATGCGATGCGACGGGGTAGGTCGGAGAAACCAGAAATTTCACGTGAACGAAGTCGCGGGCTGAAGCTAGTACCTACCTATATTTATATAGATAAATACTTATTTGCCTTATTTATGTATTTATTGTAAGTATACGTAAATGGTACACCACTAACTACCTGCAGTTTGTCTCTCTCTTTAATCCATCCAAAGGTTATGTGTAAAAGATCGATTTTAGCTATAAGACCACCCACTGTCACCCTATGTAAAATTTCTACATTTATATCTGTAAATTTCATAATAAAGAGTGTATATTTAATAATTCTTCGCGAACAGCAAAACCCTTGAAAAGTAGCGCAACACATGCAGAAGCAGGTTAACAGTGCCAGGTGGCACCAACTAATGAATTGTTTACTGATTCTGACTCATGCACTCATTCAAACAACAAAACATTGAACTTTTTTGAAACAACGAACCGTTACAATAATCCTTCTTTTGTCTATCATTAAACCTTTCGACCCTATCGCTTCTGACGACTGTTTTGTTTTCAAACGATATCGTTACCATGGTATTAGTTATGTACTAATACTACAACAACAACATCGAAACAACACGTTTTTCGATATAGCTATAAGATTTACATAGTCACATCTGCCTTGTAAATAAGGCGACTAACCTTTTGTCAGTCGCCTTTCGTTTATCCTCTGAACATGACCAAACCGTCTAAGCATACCCTTACATTTTTGTCACTGAGTACATCTTCTTTTAAACTGCAACGTTGACATTATCTCATTATTCCACCACACACCACACTGCCACACATGCTTCGCAAGGAACGCATTTCCACAGAATTGATTCTACTTTTTTTTTTCATGTCTCGCTTGCCACAACCAACATTTACTTCTTTACATAAGCGTAGGCACCAGCACTCCATTGTGAACAGTCACTCGATCTGGAGAGGACGCCCGAGAAGGACATAATAGCGAACTTGTTGGAGATTTTCTTCAGAATGGTGCTTAGTACTCGAAACCGGCGTGCGTGTCTGACCAGCGGGAGAAAAGCGTAACACACGAACTTTAATTTTGATAGTTCACCAATATTCATTGCGTTATTTACGTTGTTGAACAGACAAATTGTTCGAACCTATGAAGCAATGGTTTAGCAATATCGTTCAAGATGATTGTGTTTGAATGTGTGCACAATATGGGTACCGAACTACCGATGTATGAAAGTAAATGAAGCAAAAGGAGTATGTAAGGATCATAGCACGTGGAGTCCTGTAGTTTAATTCTGCCTATCCCCATTGGGAAAAGGGATGAAGATATGTTATAATGTATATAAAAAGAGCCCATGTTTATGGCTTTTGTAAAATAACTCGGTCCCTAAGATATAAATGAAGCTACGAAAGATCAAAGAATGTAATCCTGACGCTAGGGGCTAAAGGCCACAGAGATTTTTTTGCAAGCAAATAAATAAAAACATTGTATAAAGTAAGTAAGAGTACAGAAACGGACATAGGGTACTTTTCGTCCCGAAAAAAAGTGCTGTTCCCGAGGAAAACAACAATAACGTTATTATGATAATAGATGGCACCACGTGCATTGTTGTTTTCCTCGGGAACAGCACTTTTCATTGCAAGATTATCGGTTCAGTGGTTTAGGCGTGAAAAGGTAACAAACAAACAAGTTACTTTTAGTTAGGATAGGATTTCACGCGGACGAAGTCGCGGGCAGCAGCTAGTGGGTACCTAAATATAATATCGCTGTGATATGGTGATATTAAAGGAAGTTTATTTTAAATTGACCTTTAAAAATGTTGTTTCTTACTTTTTATGGACAGTAGGTATTTACTTTTATTATTCATACTTCTACATAAAAAATACCTGAATTTAGAACTAAATATGCAAAAAAAATATTTAAAGGAACTCTCACAGATGTTTGTTGTCTTAAATACATATTCAAGGTCACCTTTCATTTATTTTCGCCAATCGATGTCTAGTTTTATATTTTATTGAATTTTTCATGAAGAAATGGTCGTAGAGATTCGGCGCAATAGTAAAAAATGAAAGGACGACTTCCCCGACCAGGGTAACACGTTTTTTTTCGCTAGCTGGCTTTGGGTTTTGGTCCCAACTTTGTATAAAACATGTCTGGTCTCCTTTCAACTTCGAAGCGTTGTGTTAATGACAAACACATTTTAAGAGTTCATCGCGATTCCCGTCCCCTGAATTTCTATAGAACGTCTCAAAAAATCAATGCACTCCACTAAAACGGCAAAGGTGCATCAACCATAATAGTCAAACAATATGGATTGACAAAACTTTTCATAGGTAAAGACCTATTATGTCGCGGGCCGCACAAAGCACGGACCGTGCTTTGGACAGCCCTAATCTAGAAAAAGACATTTCGTTTTCAGTCATCCGCAGATGCATTTTATGAAATGAAAGTTCAAATATCACACAGGCTTAGCTCCTCGGGATAAGTAATAAACTTTTACGACTCTTTAAAATTTCCAAATCATCTATTTTTATGATTTTTCCAGTTGTCATTTGCGGTTGAGTCACAGCTCACAGCAAAAGCGAAGAGAGAAAATTATATGAATGTAGTGGTATAGTTACTTACTTACGTTGAAGGAAAATTATGTAAATGTAGGCACGATGAAGGAAATTTGCCATTTTTATCGTCTTACCACGGCGACTCAGTTAAAAAATTACACGAAAATAATAATAATTGAATAGGTCGGAAGTTAGGTACAAAAAAATTAAGGTAATAACCATTGCAAAATATATAAAAAAACAACAACAATTTTTTCTTAATTCGAAGACCTATGACATACACCAACCCGCTCTGGGCCCGCGTGGTGGATTACAGCTCACTCCCTCTCACTGAGAAGAGGCCTGTGTCCCAGCAGTGGGAACATTATAGGCTGATTGTGATTGTGAACAATTCTTTCTTATATCTATGGTATTATCTAATAAATACAATTTCGTTAAGTAATATTGTATGCGACTCAAAAACCAACATGGCTACAAAACAAATGAGGGATTTTCCTGGTTCTAAAACATAATTTTAATTGTGACTAAATAGTTAAATAGGTACCAACGTACCTACTTAGTACTAGTTAGTAGTAATCCTCCAGATCGAAATTCGGCCATGGCAACCAATCTCAGCGGAGACTAGCCTTCGGCGCAAGAGATATTATAAAACACTAGCAGCGCCCCGCGGTTTCACCCGCATAAGTTTCGTTCCCGTGGGAATATCGGGATAAAAACCCTATATCCTTTCCCGGGACTCAAACTATCTCTGTACCAAATGTTATCTAAATCGGATCAGTGATTAAAGCGTGAAGAAGTAACAGACAGACACACTTTCGCATTTATAATATTAACCCTTCGTATGCTTAAACGTGGATCCACGCGAGACACAATGGCTTTTTAATTGTATCTTTAATTACGGCATGTATGGATTGATTAGTGTGTGTACAGACACAGGTGCACTTAGTCTTCCCTCACTCTCATAGTCCGAGGGGACGGCAATCCGACACGACCGGAGAGAGATCAGGCGCAGGACCAACGACGGTATCCCACTGCCAGCTTCCAAACTGGGCTGTTACTAGGAACTTCGTAATGGAAAATTCCAATAAAACTTTAACCGACCTGGGAATCGAACCCAGGACCCCACGCTCAGCAGTCGCGCTTGCAACCACGAGACCAAGGGACCAGTAATCAGAACATTCTTTATACCCTAGAGAGAGGCCACCGTTTTAAGACGATTAAAAGAATAGTGCGCGCTGTTTAAAAAAAAATAGGCTGTATTGTAGAGGAAATTATTCCATCAAATCGTGTACTTGATGTTAATAATATGCTTACCTTTTAATGGCGTGTCTCCAGGCTGCTGAACGAAGATAAGTAGGGGCTCGAGAGAACAGATTAATGTCAACGCAACAGTTGTAATCTCTGTGGCTTAATTTAAGGTATTTTAAGGTTTGCTAACTTTTACAATTATCATTACCTTCGTATCTTGGCTGGGCTTGAAAACCTCATTTATGTTTCAGTAGGGATAGAGTTACGGGAATGTAAGAATCTCGGTTTTCAGTTTTTCAGGAATAAAGTTAACGAATTTATCTAAACTAATATTATAACGAGAAAAGATTTGATTTTTTGTATGTGTGCTGCGCTTCTTCGTGTGCTTAAACGTGGATTCACGCGAGAAACAATGGCTTTTTAATTGTGTCTGTAATTCAACCGGTTAAACAGCAGGACGGATTTGGGTTATGGGTAGACCATGATGACCTGGATTAGGACATAAGATAAGGTGAAACCGCGGGGCTTAGCTAGTACCAAAATAAACTTAGAGATAGGTAAAAAAGGAACAAATTCAATACACATGAAATAATTAAAATAAATGAAATCCAGTGGTAACTTGAGTTTGATTCCTGGTTGCACCAGTTGCGTTATTTTTTATTTTTAGTAGTCAGAGTCTTAATTTACACAAATTATATTAAAAATTACGTAACACACAAAAAAAACAAACAACATGGATACTTAGAAGTCCATCCCAAAAATTCAACGTGTTTCAAGTAAGTAACTAGTCTAAGACTAAGTTACATAAAGAAGAATAATAAAAAAACTAATTCGAAGCATAGAAGATTAATTATAAGTCACTACCTACTCAATATTCTATGCCAGAAAACTTATTACATCCAATTCCCCGAAACTTTGCGATTTCGTTTCTCATCTGACTTTTCCCATGAATCACCCGCTCCATTCATAAAAAGTTCATGAAAAACAGAGTATTAGACTAAACTAGCCCAGACACAAACATCTTTTGAACGATTCTTAAAATTTAGTTTCAACTTATCTTTATTGACGTCATGATTCAGAAAATTTTGAAAATGGCTATCTCTACTTATCTAATAAAAATCTTAAGTTCACTAACAGATAACGCGCTGCTTATACCGGGTTTAGAGGCATGGAATTTTGCACAAGAGTTCCATATGTAACCTAGGTGAGCACAAAGAAAGTATTTTTGAAAATTTAATGAAAGTTTGTATGGAAGTTCGTCATTTTTGCCGATGGGAAGTCCCATCGAGTGCACGGTCTGTGTGATAATGAATATAATATAGATGGTAGACAAAGAAATGGTAAATGGTGACAAAAATAACAGTATAAAAAGAACATAATAGTAAAAGGAACAAGACCCTGAAAGTATTGCGAACCGATAGTCAATAGGTCACTTCTGTTCAATATTCTTCCGTTACGTCCTGAAATGTCGGAACTTCGTTAATTGCGAACATTTCTACCATCCATTAATAACGTTTATTGCTTTTTTAATACCGACGCCAACTGTCTGCCCGACGGAAACGGATGTAGGTAAATAACGTTGGGTGACTCGTGAGTTTCTTAGAACACAATTTCGAAATGACCCAGAGGTTAGGGTCTCTTCCTACGAGATCGCAGGTATAGATCTGTTAAATATCAATGTGGCAAAAAGCATATTTCACAATTCCTTTCTATGTTAGGCTTCACACGTAGAAAATCTCCATGGCTTCATCACAAGGTGGTGATGAAAAAAACCTGAGTTAAACAAGTGTGATGCTTTGCTTGTTTCTTATCTGCATGAGAAGAGGCTTTTTGCTACGCAGCGCAGTGGGACGACTAAAGGCTGAAATCTGAAAACTAAAAATGGTACCAAGTCTGCTTTTGGTGGATTTTTTTGTTTTTATCGAATTTTTTGGTTAGATGACATTAATCAGGTGGCCTAGGTTCATAACCTGACGAAATAATCGACTTCCAGTAGTTTGAATAAAATTTATTCAAACTTAAATATATCAAGGCACGTGATAACTAAAAGCTAACCATGAAAATACTCACATGACATCATCATATTATTATGTCAAAAGCCTATTGACGCCTGAAATATATCACAGGCAAACCCTTGTTAAGAAGATTTCACAAGGTGTTTGCATTCTTACTATTTTCTAAGTAGTCATATCCATCTAAGACACGCTACTCACAGCTATTTATACTTTTGAGTTGAAATTCCTTCGTTCATCATAACTAACACTCCTCCCTTTTTAGACTTTCATGTTTATTACAGCAATAGATACTGTAGTCTTGCTGAAGGTTTATTTGTAATTTATTTTCCAACCCATTCAACGGCAGCTATTTTAGCACTCTCAAGAGTATTGAAATATGTTGGGAACCGACCAGCGAACCCAGGACAATGTTTTATTTTCAAGGTAGAATAAATAACCTCGATAAATGAATAAAAAAAAACTTAAAGTAAAAATCTTTGTACGTAGATATTCGTGTACTTTGGAGGTTTTATGTAAAATATTTACAGTTTCAGTAAATAAAGTAAACTTTACACAATTTAACGAAGCAACCTAAAAGTTAGGAATCGTGTCGCGACAAGATAAATAAACGTGAATTGATTTTCTCTTAGCGAAGCTGTTTGCCGAAACCTTATTAATGTTGAGAGGTTTGCACACAACTTCGCCATGTGCCGTATTATCTCGAGAACACGACTAAAAGATATGCAAATCACCTCTGTTGAACGATCTACAGAAGCACCTAATCTTTGAATATTAATCTCAACTAGTCAGACGCAAATCAGGTGACATTAGAATTTTAATTAATAGAGCAGACGAACGACGCCGTCGTCTTCGCAAGACGTTTACTTAAATCAATTAATTGAGATTTAATGTGCATCTCAGTTCTTACTCTCACGACCATAGATATATGAAAGAAGCTCACGACACACTCATCGTTAAACATAACGTTTCTTGTTTCAGATGCGGCAACACATCGTCCCCGTGCTGTTGCTTGCGATGGTGGCACTCTCCTCGAGTAATGTTCTTCCAATGTCCGTAACTGACTTCAACAGAGAACAACTCAGCTTTGATAGGGCACATACGAATGACAATACATTTAGTGATAGATTTCAAACAAGAAATGTTCTTGATGAAATATACAAAAAATACGTCGCACACGAGAATAAACCACGATCTATGAATAAATTGGAACTCAAATATGTAGATGCGAACAATAATCAAAATGATGATATTTTCAATATTATAAGCGAAGGAGATGGTTTTCGGAAAGAGCAATGGCACAACTATCCGAGACAATTGGATCGCCTTCACTATTTGTATGAACACAATACGGATAAAAGGAATTTCGACCCCGACCCTGATAAGGAATACACTGATGAAGTTGCACCTGATAATCAAGATATAAATGATGAAACCAACGAAATCTACTTAGACAGTAACCCTGGTACGGATAATGTCTACGATGCACGGATACCTGCGACTAACCCCTTGTTACTACTTAAAATGCGTTTAGCAAGCTTAAATAAAAATATTTACAATGCAAATGCTCAATATGCTGAACTTATTTCTGCACTAAAATATAATAATCTGAGAGAGGATGAAAAGAATGAATTCAGGAATGATAACCCCGAAGTGAACGTCATAAAAGTTAAACGGGAAGGCGTAGATAGTACGCAAAGTAATGAGTTAACAGGTGAGTTCAAACTAATGAAAATTTTACCTGACCAGGTGGGATAAATGCGGAACACACAGTAGAAATGACTTTCATTTTGACAGTTCAACATCATTCTTGCGTTATTTAAGTTGTTGAGCAGACAAATTTTTCGACCATATGAAGCATTGGATTAGCAATATACTTCAAAATGGTTCAGATTGTGATTCATAGTGTTTATACGCAATTAGGGTGCCGGTTAGGTACTCGTAGTTTGCTTATCACAAAATTTGTTTTTAAATACGTATTTTCTTGAAATCGAATCGATTCGTCAAAATCCTAAAAGTTATTCGTTTTATTTTTGATAATCTTTTGTGTAGAAAATTGTATTATTTAAATCCGTGCCGTATATTCTACCAAAAAATAATGCCCACTTTCCAGTTATTCAATGAATATTGTTCTATATTCCAGACAACCCAACCCAGGCCAGAGCTGTACACAAGAGGATTTTCTCGTTGTGGAGTCGTCTGCAAACTCTCAACCACAAGGGGCATGAACTACAGCATCGACGACACCTACACGCGTTCTACGGTCTACCGGACTCTGATGGAGGAGGTGCCCTCACAGCGCAGACCAGGGCGACACTCATGCGACCACCCGGCTCTCCTCTACGATGGGGATAATAAACTATGACAGTTGAAGCTTTTTTTAAGTTCCAATTGATTTGCAGTTACGTGATAGATAAATAAATGAGGAACATGATAGGAAAAAATTTAATGGAAGTAGCAAGATCGTAGGTCAACTCGAAAAATGTTAAAACAGTAGGAAATATATCACTGGCTGAAACTATTTGGAGGTTTATTTCTGTTCGACGCGCTTTTGTGAGTTAAAAATATTTCAGGCCAGTTTATCTTTGTCTTAGCGATAGATATTTCATCATGTTTATGACGAAAATGTGTATTTGAAGCAATAAAATTTGAAATTTGCTCAGTTTTATATTTTTAACCGCCTTCAAAAAAGGAGGTTCTGTTTAATCAACGATTTTGGAACTTGTTCACAAAGCATGCATGAAAAAACGAAGCACAATTTATTTTTATATCGCACCTTCAAACTTTGTCTCTATCCTGAGAGCTAAGTAATTTCTTGTCAAATATTTTAATAATGATGACTGAATGATTTAATAGATTTCTTTAAAATGCTGAATAGTACAATAAAATGACCAAATCGTTACTATCATTTTTGATGGTTGTCTGGTAGTAATTAATAATTTATAAAATAATATTTGTAATGACTGTTTACATTCAAAAACAATGTATCATTAAGGTATGTATGTTAATCAAATGAATATTTAAAATTATTGACTGTGGACGAAATATTTTTGTTCTTGTGCGCAAAATCAATGCTTATTATCTTCTGAAATGTAACTATTTTTTAATGATCCATAGAATGTAATATCTATAATTACTTCCACTTCTATTGTGTCTATAAGGTTTAAAAAAACAAAAAGTATTTGAATAATATAATAGTGATAATAAAATAATTACGTATATTGCCATTATATATGTAAATAAATAAAATGTATATCAGCTTTAATGTTTAATTTATAACCTGAAAAGTTTTAAAATTTCCCGCCTAAGTATAAAGTGGTATAGGTAATAGCGACATCTAGGTTACATAAAAGGAATTACGTCAAAGAAAATCAGGGACCGGCCGGATACTCGTTGAAAGGGTTTTTGAAGGGGTTTTTTTAAGCGCTTCGAAAAAAAACCCTATGATACATGTTACACCTTCGAACGGGTGTAGTTAACCCGTTACGAACGGGTTACCCTTTCAACACCCTGTAACACTGTAACAGGGTAAGCCATTCTAACTTAAGACATTGTAATATGCACTGTTTACAATCTATATTAGTTT